>OY720639.1:21987802-23350747 GCA_963169105.1 Ceriagrion tenellum | reverse complement strand
AAAAACAAGGCTATTTACTAAAAGAAATTAAAGGAACTTAATGTTGACCTTTGATTGGATAGAGGTAGGGAGTGTGTGAACTTTTGACACTACGTCTTTAAAGGCGAGACGATGAGGCGGCAAATAATCCTTACTAATGTATAAAAATGTAATGGTGTCTGCCTGTCTGTATGTTGCTCCATCATTCAAATACTACTAAACCAATTGAGCTGAAATTTTGCGTAAGGATGGAAAATATATTTAGTCGTAATAATGGCTATTTAAAAAGCCCTCAAAGCCCCCAAAAGCTCCCCTGATGGTCCATGCTGAGCCTTCGGGTTCGGTGCAGTGGCTTTATTTATTGATTTTAGAAGTACTTTCACTCAATATAGAGGGCTGGGATTTTTTTAACGAATGGATGAATAAACGAAGAGAACACTTACGTAGTAAACGGTACACATAAAGGAAGTTAATGGACTACACACGCAATAAAATGTGCAAGGTACTTACCTGCAGCGCATAGTAATAGTAATAATATCTCTTTTGCTATAATGAACACAGCGTTGTTTATTATTGTTTAATAATCAGATATATTACTCGTAGTAGAACCGTCTGCCACTCATTACGATTGCGAACTGTTTTTTAGACCTATTCCTACAACACCACCAATTCCTAAGGGAGAATGGTGACATGAGAAAATTTTCAGGTATTTAATTATCACATCATTAGTTTTTACTCATCATTAGATTAGTTAATGAGCTAAGTCAAGCATAACTCAATTTTAAATATTGAATATTCTCACTCAACTTTTAACTTTTTAAATTTATTCTGCTATTTAACATTCGATTTAATTATAACTCGACTATGAAACTCTAGAAAATGTTCATCATAATCAAAGAGACAGAGTAGTACAACCATGCATGGATTTCAATTTAAGTATGCTACATAACTGAACCGAAATTAAACCGATGATTATATCTGCTATTTGCTGTGTAGGAAATGGTTTTCCTGGTTTCATCTTGGGATCGGTCACTTACTGGAAGGAAGGGGGCCTTTTTCCTTGTGGACCATTAAATATTATTTTAACAATATTTTTGGTTTTATTATGGTCTATAAAGATAGAAAATGTATCCAAGGATTGGATAGAGTGGATAAGCATCTGATGAATGAACGTGAGGTACAATCGTGCTGGCGAGGGGCAAGGCTTTAGCTTCGGCAACGGCGCCTTAATTATCTTGCTCACTGGGGAGTGGATTCTGCTCCCAGCTGCGCTAATCAAGTCGTAAGGCATAAAAGTCCGCTCAAATATATCCATCTCCTCGATGCAGAACGAAGAAGCAGCCCATGTAGTCGGCATGCAATGAAATTATGAATTCCATTTAACAAAGCAGTCTAGTAATCCATGTCGAAAAGCTTGAGAGCTTAAAAGGAACATATTTGCATATCTTGCTATATAGCAGTATACATAATAGTTAATATATGATATAGCTAATGAAAAACTAAGTAATGGTAGTCTCATAATTATCCATCATAATATTAGGGAACTCTTTTCAAAACAGTTGTATGAACTTCTAAACAATCGAATTATTCCGTGAAAGAATTGAAGTCAATTAGAAAGGAAGTAGTCTATCATTATGAAAAAAGACACCCGCTGGAGAAGCTTAGTTTTTGTAAAAAAATGTGGCTCAGTCACTACATTATTTCTGGATAATCTCAATTAATCGCTGGTTTGATTTTTCGAATAAATACCCTATTTTGTCCCATGGAATGTGTAATCCTGGCTCACGGTCGTGCATATTTTGGTTCCCATACGTAAAGGTAATTCACTTATCCATACTAAGAGAATACAATTTCGTACTTTTCCGCAGAATTTTGTGGAAAAGTACGAAATTGTTTTCTCTAAGTATGGATAATTGTAACTTCCACGAAGTGAAGCCTGAAACTGTAGATTAGTTCACTTACTTTACTCGACCTTCTCTAAGGCCACCACATAGGAGACTTAGTTCAAACCCTCGGAAATAGTTAATGTGAAGTGAATAAAACACGATCTTTGCAAACTCGGTGGAACTTCCTCACAAATATTTATTAGCGTGATGAAACTTTTACATAAACCACCGAATTTAAAACACGCTCTCCATCTCGGCCCGGGTTTCGGTGTCTAAGCGTCATCATTAAGTGATTTATAACGGAAGCACACCCCTTATAAATTATTAAAAAAGGGGAGGAAAAATTTTTGGGAGAAGAGGAACGCTCGTAGAATTGAACTCAGCTGAGGACTTAGTGCTCACTTGTGCTCAGAACTATTTCCTTTTCAAGGAATGTTTTTATCGACTGACTAAGGCCCTTCAGTAGAAGGCCTTCTTTACTTTTTGTGGCTTAACACTAGAACCGCCGAGGGTTCATTTTGACCCCGGAGGTTGTGTATGTTTGATTGTCACTCTTAGAATTTTTTAGATGGGGTAATCATGTGTATATGACTGTTAATCTTTTTTCATGCCTAATTGGATGCCACTTAGGTGAAAGATAAATATTGTTATTTTTCTGAGGTATAGGACCTCAACCCCTCGGACCGCCAAGGGGTCAAAATGACCCTCCGTTTTAGTACATCGTTTTCTTATTTGCTGTTCATAGTGTCTGCCTCGTTGTGCATACAATGGTATGCACCAATTCCTCTTCCCTTTTACCTCTTCTTCCCTTGGTTCCCAAAGATGATAGCTAGCAGCCGGATTGGCACCAGCTTGTCTTGACCGCCGATGGCATGTTGTCGAATTTTGTCTCCCTTCCAATTTTTTATCCTTGCCTTGTCTTTCAGAAAGTATCAAATGCCATTTCTCGGTTCTTTCCCCGGAATTTTTATACCGGTTTATAAACGATAAAAATATTATTGCCAATAATAAATTATTTAATTTTTAATTATTTTGCTGCATAATGTACCCATAAGTGATTTACGTACAAAATTGTTTTAAAAAACCGTATGTGTAAGTGATCAAAATTAAGTTTAACTTGCTAAAATGATAATAAAAATATTTAAAAAATAATTGTTCAAAATAATTTTAGATAAAACATTGACAAATGTATCTCCTTTTTAAGATATATTAATTTATTTTCTAATTAAAATGAAGAAGGGTCAAAATGACCCCTTGGCGGTCGGAGGGGTAGTAAAACCTACGGCGGTTCTAGTGTTAAAATCTACGCAGCCAGTGTAGAAAATTATTTTCTGACTGAATTTTACCAAAATATCTAAATAACACGGGAAACTGTTAATAAAAATTGGTAAAATGAAGTCAATCCTGGCCCAGTTATCAACAAAATAAGGGTAACACTCTCCCACAATTTCATATATGTGGTTAATCCTCAGAAAATAATGGCATATGCGTTTGCATTGCAGATCAAAGCAACCGAGTTCTTATACATTTTTGCTCTCAATTAATCGGAATCCAATGCACCTTACTTGGACATAGTATTGAACTAAAATGGCTGCCTAATATCAGAAATTGATGGCTCCTCAGTACATAGTAAAGTTTGTACTTACCTTATATAAATATTTGGACCGATGAACTAACCATTTATTTTGGTAAACTTTCTAATTTCACCAAAGGAAATTTTCTCATAAGAATTTTGAGAAAGAATAGGTACCAAAAAAACCCAAGCTCTGATAAAATTATATATATTTAACTTTATTTAGTGCAAGTATATAAAGTTCTACTTTAAAAATTCGAAATAGATTAATGAATTGTTGGTATATAGATGGATTTAAATACATACGAATGGCTTGATGAAAGTTGAATGGCAAAGAGGGGTATTTCAGTTAATTGGGGGAAGATGTAGGAACTTAAAAAATTTCCAGACGATTAAAGAGATTTCTTATTCGCAATTTATAAGATTATAAGTCCAACTTTGCCAACATGACACATTTACATTCCCAGGAGCAAAATTGCTTAAGTTATACATAACTCATTTTTATCGTTTTATTAATCTTTATAAATTAAAAATTAAGTAGGGAAATTCTAATGCAAAGTTCACAGAGATTTAATTTGTACGACCGGTTTTGATAAAGGTATCATCATCTGGCCTATCTTGTATCGAAAACGGTCGCTTCCAATAAATCTCTATGAAACTTTGCAAGTGCATTTTACAATTGCTCAGCAATGATGGAGTTCCATCGTATTTTGCCTGATACTAACGAATCTTTCGAGAATTATATTAACCCTTACGCTGCGGCCCGGTCCCCCGATATGAGGCTTACCATGCGGCTGAAAAGTGAATCGCTCGCGCGTGACTCTTCCTCGAGTAATATATTCCATAGAAGAAAGCCACGATATACATATTTATATCTGTTTTTTAATTACTTGAAGATTAAGAAATATTTAAAACATTTTCTGTATATCGTGTATTTAAAAGCAACCAAGGGCTAATGAGTAACCGTAATGCACTCTAAGGAGCCCGAGCGTAAATATGTTCATAGCAGCCTGCTGTGCGAACATTCAGGTACGTTTGTTGCAGTAAAAGGGTTAACTGTGGTTATGCTGCTTTAAAATACGTTTTATTTGTTCCAATATAGAGTTTGAGCAAGTTTATGAGATGGGCTCTGAATAAACTAAATCTTTCTCCATCTAGTTCGGGCAATGGAGGTGTTCGGAATGAGGCTAGGAATTGAAGAGACGGCTTGATTTTTTTGTCGTTCCTTACGTTCACAAGTATATACGACAGTAAAGTCCGCCGTGGGTCACCCATATAATCATGGAGTACGACGCCCACTTGCGGCGATAGTAGGTCGAGACGGCGAATATTGCACGGGTCACTTCGCCAGATGGGAACAGAAGATAAAAATGGGCGAATTATGTGTGGGAGGGCTCGGAGTTCCGACCAACGATGGCTTACCACGACGATGAAAACTCCATAAATGCCGCAACACCTGCAGATGTAATTTTCGGCTTACATGCACTTCTATCTACAGATCAAGGTTAATCCTATCAGCGGGTACACCGCTCAGTGACTCTTAAGGGATCGTTTATTTTTACTTCGCACCGCGAGACCATATGTGAGCCAAGGTTTTCTCCTTACCCACAAACTCCATTTTTCTCCCTGTTGGAGCTAAGTTTTAACCATCTCCTTTAGCTAAGATACCAAAATTACATCGCCTTTAAACTCGTTTCAGTTTGGAGATGGGTACACGCTATTAACCAAAAGCTGGATATCTATGCTTGACGTGTGGCTGAACGTCACCCTAAATCAAGCTAATTTCCTTTCCAGTTTATAAATTCGATTAGTTTCCGGCGTATTATCTATAAAAATATGCTACTTTACGGAATAATAATTGAGTTAGTCAATTCATGTTTGAGTACTCTGAGTGAAGACTCTAGCTTGGCTAAAAGGGGTGCAAGGATTTGCGGCAAGTTCTGCGGTTAATTCCTAATCGATTTGTCAAATCTTTAGTATCCTTTTTTTGTTTCGTTGTGATTTATGTACAGATGCTCAAAAACAAGATAAAACATTGTATTTTCCTGACAAAACCTTTATTTAATTGAAACAAAAATATGAAGTATTAATTTGAGCGTATTAAAATACTTCGCATGAAAGGAACGCGTCTTGGAAAAAAAACATCTATCTTCTCTATTGATTTAGAAAGTAGTTATTTGCTTTGAATTTTTTTACCCTCTACATATTAGTCGCAGTAAGTTCAAACTAAATACTCAGCCCTCAAGGAATATGACCTGTGAAAAGCCTCGGAGGATATAAGGGCAATACTCATATTTGGCAATTTATTTGCTAATTTCTGTTAGAAGCATTTGCATACATCCTCAAAAGGTGTTGCTATTCATCTCCCAATCTCATATTTCTCCTTTCTCAACTGGCTGGCGCCATATCTGTTGCTCAGCAAACAACAGCCACTGGCAACACAATAAGATAAGCCATTCGGGTCTTTTTTCATTGATTGATTCGTCCATTATTAACAACAAGTGACCTACCATGTAGAAAATGAAATTTATATTTATAAAATGCTTCCGCAAAGTAGCGGTCGCGTTTGATTGCTTTCCAGATCGTGGCGCCGATTAAAAAGAGAATTTACGTGGGTGGACTTCCATGCAAGGGCTTCTCCATTGCAGCCATATGGTGTGATCATACCTTGTGACGACGAAGAACATAAAAAGTCCTCAGAGACTTTTAAGAGTTGTCCTGTTTAAGAGTTGAAAATGGCCTTCATTCACAACCCTCACCAACTCGCTCTTATGCGCGCTTACACTGTTCCACGACACGTGTAAAAAAAATTCTGAACAATGGGACTTAAGAGACAGAGCAATGTCTTGTTGTAGCCAAACTGATTCTATTGGAAAGCATATAGTTGTTATCCAACTTAGTAAGCTAAATCATGTTAATACTAGTGTCTACGCATTTGGAGGGATTACTGTCTCTATGGGTTATGGGTAGAAGAGGAGTATTGAGATGACGGATGTACCCACGCTTTGACCAGAATTGGTCCGAATTGATCCTCCATGGGTCCGGTGGTCCCTGATTTGATGACGTACTATGGCTGACCGCACGGCGTCTGCCCGGAAAGGGAGCCAGGAGGACACCTAATCTCAATTATTTGGGCAACGGGCTCCTCCGGTTCTCAAAGATGTGCGGAAAGTTTTTGCAAAATCGAGACTGGCGGCCACTCGTCTCACGTTGTTTGGGTAACCAAACTAATATGAGTACTTAGGGGAGGCGAGGCCAATTGAGGTCCTTTTGACTTCAATCCGCCTCATTGGTGTTGGCTCGCTAACCTTCCCTTCCCATTCCTTCCTTCCCACTTCTTTCACTTGGAGATAAGCGAAAGCTTCCAGTCCGAGGGGGAAGTCATAATCCTGCGGCGAGAACCGAAACACCTGTCTCTATAGGTTAAAATTAGTGTGAATTGATGGCCTTTGTGATTCCCGAATGGCTGAATTCACATCACACCAAGTGGCCTGTGTCATACACAGCAGTTAAACCCGAGGCGGAATACAAGCCCACAACTTTCTTGAGAGTAGGCAGGTAAATTTCCAATTTAACTGCTATTGCCAGCAATTAGATCCAAGTAATGCGAATTTGTGGTTAATTAAACATGTCAGGAGTCATTTACTTGCCGTCAATGATATTTTTGTCATCTGTGAAAGTCGGTGGTATCCTTACCCAAAGCCTCCGGGGTCAGCTCTCTTCCATTGTTTTTACATTGACTTGTGAAAAAGAATCCAAATTCTGAAAGGATTGAATGTTTCCTGAAGCGTATGTGAAATTTGAAGAAAATATCTTGTCTTTAACAATTTTTAGCGTTTTTATTGTTGGACTCCTTCTTTAAAACAGCAAACCTTAGCATTGATTCCCATTTAATTTGATGAAACACAAGTGGTTATTTTAGACGAAAGAATGTTTACATTGCCATAGTTGAGAAATAGGTGGTATCAAAGAGCCAAAATAATTTTGCACAATTTCTTGGTCTCTCTAACAAGGTATTTATTGCATGAATAATTGGACCAAGATACCCAGGAATCAGTGTTTACACCACCATAAATGAAATACGACTATTTTCAATATTTTATTTCAATACAGTCAAACAACATGCTATTCATAAATTGTTTTTTCATACTGTAATAATCATCTGAGCCCTCAACTAGCAATTATATTCAAATTAAGTCAATACCATCGAATAGCAACACGTTATCGAATAACATAACGTAGAAAATTTCAGGGAATACCAAAAGAGTGTCGGAGATGTCTAGAACAAATCGAAGGCATTTAAATTTCAAGCAATGTAGGAAACTGGGAATTAACTTAGTAAACTCGGAATTAATGGATCCCGTGTCACGGAGAGTCAAGGTTATTAACTGCTCATCAACGGAGGAATTTTAGCCCAAGGTTATGAAACGAGGAGAGGCAATAGAAACTAATAACTCCGAAAAAGGGATTTCTCTCTAACATGGATATGAATTGCATCTCCATCGCCTTATGAGGAAAGTTATGAGCGATTGATATCGACTTCAAGCAATGTTCAAAGTTCATTAAGCTTACTTGGAATGGAATTCAACTTTTTTAGATGCAAAACGAAAAACTATCACTGATGAGGTTTATTTGAAAGCATATAATTTTAGTTTTAATGGCCATTCTCATGGAAACGTGCTCACTATACCTCCAAGGTGTGGGCTATTAAGATATTTTGCTCATCCTTTGTTAACCTCAATCAAGGAACTCTTGATATCATTCCTTTAAATTACATGGAGTCGCATTATAACATTGCAGCTCTGGTCATCCAAACGGTCATCTGAATCGGGGAATAATATGGAATCGGTTTTAAATAATTAATTCTATTCTATATCAATTTTGTGAATTTCAGAGAGCGATTTATTACAAACAAAAAGTTTTTGAAACATGTTAGTGCATATGGGAAAATTATTAAGACAACAGCAAACATTAAAAAATAATTCAGAGAGAAAAAAGTGTTGTATCTTTCCACCGATATTTAGTTACCTAAAAAGTGAATATTTACATCGTTTAGCCTCCAACCATTGGGCAAAAATTTTTCTAAAATGTTATTCATGTGCCACAAAAATTAAATTTCCCTTGAAAACGGCATGGGTATGCAATTTCCTTAATGATTTTTGTTAGATACATTCCTGCCCAATGCATCTTACGAACACTTTTATGATATTATATACATTAAAATTTGATCTTTAAAGGAAAATTCAGCGTTTAGTATCTGAATTACTTGAAAATACCGTCCATATTACTTTGCAGTTGATAAAGACGGCATGTTTAGACAAACATGCTAAGTCAACTACAATTTGTTGATTTCCTTCACAGTTGAAATTATGGGACAAGGTATACAAATAACGAAGAAAATTTGGTGGAGAAAAGAACACTTGAATTGAATTGAAAAAAGAACAATTGAAGAAGAGTTAGAGTGAAATTTACATACAAAGATCGAGGATTACGCAAAATAATAGATTATTACTATTTTTTTAATTGATATTTCGAATAAAATTTTCATAATCCTGGATCGAAATATTAAAAATTTGCAGCCGAATATTAATTTCTTTGGACAATACTATTTGTTGTCAACTTAAGCATTCGGATGAAATAAGGTACTTCATTCTTTATAATAATGTTGCGGAAAAATAGAGTTTTATTCTCTACGGGTAAAATAACGGCCTTGTAAAAAGTCGAGTTTTTGATTGATGTATTGTATTTTCCGAGGGATTGTCAGGCGTTTGTTTCTTTATTTGCTCCATCCATCACAAGTTAGCTGTCATATCAGTAAGTTTTCCCATTCTATTGAAGAAATTTGACGGGTATGCATTATCTAAAGCTCTCATTTCTTTCTCCCATGCGCTCCACAATTTTGCTGGCTAGTAGATCCTTGCGAGGGACGAACAAATGTTGCTCATATAAATATAAAAATCCACTGAAATATGGACACCCAACACACCAACGGGAGCTTGTCTTCATAAATATTTCTACACAAACTTATCTCGAGAGGTTCTCGACTGAGCGCTGCTTCGTGTCCGTCAGCTCACGTATTTTACAGAGCAAGAGTTGTAGAATTGGAGCCGCAGCCCGAGGCGTGCATCCCATGAAGAATTCCATGTCCAACTTTGGAAAATCCTTATTGAGCTATACAGGGAATTTCCAATGCATAATAATCCAAAAGGGTACAACGTGGTTTTTGTTGATTCTAATTAGTTGGGCAAGAATATGAAATAAGCCCCTTTTTAAGAAAATATTTTTATGGAGGTGCATCACCGAGAGAGACTTTCCCTAAACCATTGCCTGTGTCATAGGTAATATTGAAATAGTAAATGAAAACTTATAAAATGGATATGTTGCGATTTGATGTCCAATCGTTTGACTGATAAGTAGTGCGGCATAGAAAAAGGGCAGTAGGGGACAAAAATCGTAGAAATATAAGTACGGACACCTCAATAAAGAATATGCGTTTTCAAGAGAACAGGTTGGAGTAGTCACTATTAAAAATGAAATGAATGTATTAGAGCGCAGAATAATTAGAAATTTTCTTCATCAACATTAAAATATAGACATTAATGCTAAATGAAGGCGAAATGACATTTTTAAAACTACTTAAGTAAGGGTTTATCAAATGTAGTCAGTATGTTACTATATCATACTTTGTCTTTCTCTATTCTTAACGATATTATGCGATGATACCAATACAATAGAATAGGTACAAATATGAAATCAATACAAAATTACAGCTCCAACATTATAGTGAGCGTTGTTGTTAACGTGTATGATGGTTTTTCTTATGCACAGAAATAAGTTACCTTTTGGAGGGAAAGAGTGTCGAATGTTTAAAAAAATGTTGGCCAAATTATTTTTTCTACACTTACATTCAACACGAAGAACCTACCTCGCTATTTAATTTCTCAGATCATTTTTGTCCCCTTAAATGCGACCGAGTACTTAGCTTATTACATCTTTCACAAGCACAATGTCTCCTTATCCGTAATCATGACTTCGCCGATATTTACCCTAAATTGATGACACCATATTTCCAAGTTCCTCACCCTTCAAAATTTTTCACCCTCTAAGGCATCTCACTCTCTTAAAATTTAATTTCAGCTAATTCAGTGGTAATAGCGATTAAAAAAAATAATTTCAACTTCTCAAAAGTCTCTCATGAGTGCTGGTCTTCTCCTACAAATATTTAAATTACTGTATCATGAGACACAATACTTCATGCCAAAATCTTTTTAAAGTATTTTATTTCCAACTCTCAAGATGACCTGCTTTTGTTAATCGATTCAAGGTTTTATAGTGTGATGAAATTTCAACAGCCCTCGTGCTAACCCTTACTGCCGACTCGAGAAAAATCCTCTAAAAATGATGTTGGCCTTCATTTAGGGCACAGGTCTCTGCTCTATACTCCATTATTACAGATAACCCGGGGTGTTGTCAATAAAAGAAAGGTTTTTCCGATTAGACTAAGGTGTAACAACATTTACATCTCTTATCGTGGGTTGAGGAAAATGACGGCGCCCGAGCTCTTCAGCCAGTCATTTCTTATATATTTCTGCAAATAGTTAACACAGTCTGGTATGCCTGACAATGGTAATAGACTTTGTGAAGTAATAGAACCCAACATATTGAAACTGCTGTTATATTTACTTCAGACCTACTATACTAGAAACTTACTCACTTGCTGGGAATGTAGTTTTCTGATGTCATCGTCAAAAATTGTCTAATGTTGACCATGTGATCAGGAAAATGTCCGATATGAATACAATCAAAATATAACATATTTAATAAAGTGCTAATGCATTAACTTAATTAGTACTGATGAATATTTCTTCAAGTGTTAAAAACAAATGTGCGATGAATACATGATTGTACTTGATTTTCGTTTCATACATCTGTTTTATTAAGATCAATCCAGCTGACAAAAATTATTTGGAGTAACTTTGCTAATTCCACAAAATTATTTGGATCACACCGCAAAAGCAGTTCCATCCATAGGGCATCATTAGGTACACATTAATTTTTACCAACCTGAAAGGATTAAAAAAATATTGCACCTATTATTTTGAGGGAGTGGTGGTGAAAATATTAAATTTTGATATGCAGCGAGTTGTTGAGATGATGACCATGGAAACTCGTGAGTATTCATTTGTATAAGCAAAATATATGTAAGGTAAACATGTCATAAAAATAGTATCATTCAGTCCCTCGAGGGCAGCATTTCATTCCGAGTCCTAACGAAGCTGTTTCTCTGAATAACTAAGTTGTTTGGAAACGGCGATATATTTATAAAATATATTATATTTTACTCGTTTATGTTATATTTTCTTGTTTATGAAATAAAATCTAGCGAACATCTCTCTGCCAGCGAAAATCTCGAACTCTGTCTACTTCGACTAAAAATAAGAACAATGATGAAATTGGCTGATGTGCATCACTTCTTATCAAAAATAAAAATGACTTAAATACACAAAACTGCATCTGAGGAAAGGTTATCCCGTGATCATTATTTTCACCCCAAAGATGGTCATTAAAATGTCGTTAGGCATTCAATCAGTAGTATTGTAGCCTGAAGGAACAAGAAGCTAGCAAATCAATGCTCACAAATACAAGAATAGTTTGATTACTGTCCATTCACCAAGGCACGAGTAATATTTAAAACCCCTTTGAAATTACCATACCATGTATTAGTATGCTCTTTAAATTATCCTCCGTGCTATTAATTTTCATCAAAGAATTTTAAGAGATTATTGCTACCATTTGGAGTGAATTAATGAAATAAAATCAGCTCATTTTGTTTGAAGTATTGTTTCATTTTATGTCAAATATTCAGTTGAGGGTATCATTATTGCTAAATAAGAAAGAAGAGGAATGTCACGAAAATGTGTGGATTTTTGGTCAAGCTAAAAAGAATTATTGTTCCACTTGAGAAAATCGTCATGTCTATGTAATGTTTCAGGTTTTGATCGCAAAATTGTGTGAAACAGTGGAAACTGCGGAGATATTCGTCAGAGCCGGAAAAAAATCACTTCTCTCTGCTGTGTATCGAACGCTCGGCAATCCCTTCCACCGATAAGGAGCGTAGTAGAACAGTGGACAAATCACCATAAAATATGTTAAAATGCATCAAATTAGTCCGTCACTTTGCAGGACGCTCAATGAACTCCCACTCCCATTCAAATCACGATTGGTCCCATAACCGAACCGTCCTTTTTACTTATTTTTCTTATTTCCTGTTTAAAGTCAGAACTCTCGTTTTTCGGTCTGTTTTACACAATTTCTAACATTAGCCACAATATTGTAATTATTCAGTAGTAAGCAGTAGTATTTCCACAATTTTTAACCAATGTACTCAACTACATCATCAGCCAAGAAGAATTGGACAGTTAACAAATGAGAACTGTTTTTTCAATGAGGATGGATTCATTCTCTCCCTATACAACCAATGAATGCGGCGTATAAAAATAGATTTCCATTCCCTGAAGCTGATTTTTTATTTACCCGTATAATTTCCTGTACCATAGCTTAGCTATCGTAAGCATGAATATATATTATGGATTGGGATCTCGTTGCCAAAAACTTTTGTCTAGAATTACGTAAATAAATATCTTTTTGGAAAGTGATAAAAGACGGAAGTTCAAATGTAAATACAGTCGATAGTTTGTAAATAAACACGTGTTACCGGTTTTTCCATGAATAAACATTGGTTTTTTCTTACAAGTTATCATAATGTAGTGGATAAAAAAATGTAGTAATACACGCGGGACGTAATTATATACTTTTTAAATATCGTCCGGTCTACAGGTATATTTAATTCCTCTCCAAGTTTAATTACACAAATGCGCAATTAACTTCTTAGTACTTCGTGAGTATCGCAAATCGGAAATTTAATAATGATGCGAGGTTACTTCATGAGTATTCCCACTGGCTATCATTGCAGTGTAGGTATAAAGGAACGCACTTACCGTCGCCTTGAACAGATTCGTATTTTTTAATCCGAGTCTCTTATTTTGGATCCTCGTAGACGCATACCCTGTTTTGCAGCCTGGTACGAAGCAAATTCTGTTCAAACAAGGCATTCTGAATTCTTTACTTAGGCAAAACAGGCTTAATGCATTCCAATAATAATCGTATTCTGACAAACAACATACTCGACACACGATGAACGTTGAATTAACCTCTTAATGATTTCCTGTAATATATATTTCCTCTCTAGCATTTAAAAAGTAAATTTTAGATAACAAAAGTGGAAAGATATTATTCAAGTCATCAATTAATTCATATATCTTCGATTGTTATTGAAAATTCACCACAATCTCTCGTTAGCAACAATTAACTACGTTTATTTACAATAGCAACTGAAAGGACTCTAATCGAAGTGGCGCCAAGGACTGGGTGAACTAAAAGTGGAAATTTAGGCAACACGTCGCCTAGGCAACAATTCCAAACATCCGAATCCATAATATATATTCATGATCGTAGGTCATGTCTGTTTTACTGTATTTTTAGGCCAAACCTGTGTAGTATTACGAGATGAAAGTAGAATTATTCTCCACCACACCGTAGTAAGTTGCGTTCCCTTTTCTCCATAGGCGCCGGCGTCCCCCACCCTTGAGCACATTTTGAAACCCTCCTTGGTGGAAGAGACTCCCGGAGACGACATTAGTCATCTCGTCCTCGAGAAAAAGAGAGCGTCTTCCGAGTGTTAAGGAATATTTGAACGTCTTACAAGGGAGATGAATTGCTGTTCTTGCAGTGGTATGGTGTGCCATCATTAGGTGATTAGGATTAATTGAGTTTTCGCCCTCTAAAACCTTGTTACGCTCTTCATAATCCGTTGGTATGAAGAAAAAGTGTAAACGATATTTTCCCTTTTGAAAACTTTTTCGTAACTAGCTATGAATAATTTTAATTGGTTCCGCTCTTGTCACTCGATTTGTATGACAGCTTTAATGAATGGCTCCTGTGATGTTTAATTGGAGAGTTAATGCCATTAGAGGGAAATTATGGTTAGAAGCCGAGTTACTTATTAATATACGCCACGTTCGTGCGTCACTTGATGTAACTTGACGCTATGTCACGTAAGCTATCGATCCCTGTTTGAAAGTGAGTTTGAACGTTAGTGAATGCGTGGAGTGGAGTCTTTTTCATCATGAAACCCTTTGGGCACGTTGACGTTGATGGTGTAGAACTTCTTTTGTGATGTCAGTAAATACCTTTAAAAACTTGGTCACTTGCCTAGGTTGAGCTGGGTTAAAATCCACATCTGATGTTATGGCGGCTTGACCGATTATTGTACTGCTAATAAAAGGATATTGGTAAGCATTCGCTCTTCTCAGGACCAAATGTTGATCACGAGATTGTTGGCACTTAAGGATATCTCTAGGTTTTGCAATATATGCCATCTAAAGTACAAGAACACTTTTTAAACACATGTCTAAATGAATAAATAAATAATAAACATGCATGATATCACACTCATTCATTGTATCATCTCGTATGCGAACCCTGTTATCGGAGTTCGGCCTACGGTCGTCCAGGAAGAACTTCCTACGCCAGTATGAGCGCAACGCGGGCGGAAAAATTTGCATAAGTGCGAAAAAACACGCGGCGATTTTCTAGAGAGAGAGAGAGAGTTTGTGTCCTCCATTATGTATCCCTGTGTCATTAGCCTAGCTTTTCTCTCTCAACGTTGGCAATATAATGGGTCCGTTTAGACAATCGATTTTAGTACACCGATTCCCACATTGGAGCCCGGAAATCTCTTTGGTTGGAATACACCCCGCCAGGGGGCACACGCGAGGAGGATTGGCTCAGACTGTGCAGTCGCAGTTCCCACGTAGTTTCTCTTTTCCCGATGGGGATATGGACTCAGGCAGGGGACGAGCGAATACACACAAACACTCGCGTGTCCATCAGTCGGGCGATGCGAGCCCTGCAGTCCGTGAACATGGCACCTTCACCATTGAGCGTTGCTCCGTTCACAATATCCGACGCGGAACACACAACTTGAAGTCTTGCTGACACTACGGCTTCCCTCGCATTGCTGGATCGTCCTTTGCGCTCTCCGTGTCATTTTTAGAAGATGAAAAAGGAGTTGACTTAGTAATGATATGTATTTTATATAGCGGGTAATCCAAGTAGAGTAAATTACTCCAGAACTACCTGTTAGCCCGCTGCAACTCAACAATAGTTATAATGGAGTACAAACATAGGAATTTACATCCATTTTTTAGGCTGATATTCATTGGCTGGCGTTCATAGCCCTCAATAATTACAGATTTGTTCCAATTTTTTATTATATCTCAAATGAATTATTGTTTCTTATTCATTGTCGTTAAGGAATCAATGTATAATCAATCGTTGATTTTTAAATCAAAGATTCATCAATCTCTGATTGATATACGGAATAAATTATCAATGATTGGTGAATCTACAATTATTCGTCAATTATTGATTATTTGGATCAAGTGTTCATAGACGGTAAACAATTTCTAATTCACGAATCAATTATTTATGAATCTTTAATTATTTTGGCTAATCTGTAATTAGTGAATTACAGATTAAATCTTTGTTTATTTTTCGGTAGTATGAGAAATAGAAGTTGCAACACATCTTATTGGTAGCGATCAATTTTTTTCAAGCCGAGAAAATATTTTGCTAGTTGCAAATCGAAAAATAAAATGAAAAACTCTATGGTTATATTGCTTCAATAATAATGAATTAACTGAGCTTTCATTAGTATTTTTATTTTGATTTTTCAAGGATAACGAAGGCGTTATTAGGGAAAAATCGACATACAGTATTCTCGTGCTTAGCTAAGCGTTATTGATAGTGGGTGTGCAGTTTAACAGCAGAGATTTCCCGGTCATCAGCAAAATCTCTTCTCTTTACTAGCTCCGCAAAGAGACCTAATCGCCGCCTGAGCATCGTTAAATGCAGGCATTTTATCGTGTCGACTATTTCGATAGCCAGAAGATTAGTTACGCGTTTCATACCCAAGGACCCAGACATTGTTGGCTGCGAAACGAAACTAGGATCCCTTAAAAGTGTACGTAAAACACGAAAAACGAGTAGCACTATGTAGGCAGCCACGGTATTTTCATAATCCTACTCTTTACGCTGACGTATATTATCACGCTTTTCAACTTTTCACGATTTTCGTGGAAGAGTCAAATTATACACAAGGATCTCCCGCTGTGCGACACATAATTAAATGGAAGGGACTTTGCGTACAGGCAAAAGGATTCTACGCTCCTTAACCCACGTACCACCCTCCCGCCTTCTTTTTTCCTCCTCATTCGCTATTTCTCGAGCATCTGAATAAGCCGTTATCTCTGCCTCCAGTCTTCCCTTTCACGTTGCCGCACTCTACTTACTACTACCACTCTACCTAAACACGATCATTTTTCTGAGCGTCTTTTCCAATTTTTTGACCTCAAGGTTGCTAAAATTCCAAGGGTTCTGTTTAGTAGGGAATGAGGTAGGCGGTGTGGAAGGCAAATGATACGTTTCGGTGTTTCACTGAAAATATGGGCAGAGAATCATCCAAATATTTTATGTATATTGCTAATAAATTCAAAATTTTAAAATGCTATTTGATCTATTAGATTGAGTGTAGTAGAGGAGATAATAAATCCTTAAGGACATTTTAAATTTACCCTCAAGGGTAGTGAATTTCAAGGGTTCTGTTTAATAGTGAAGGAGGGATCGGAGGAGGTTGCGACGTGTAAGGTAAAAGATACCTTTCTATGTTTCGCTGAAAATATGGGCAGCGAATCATCTAAATTTGGTCTATGTTGCTAGTAAATTGAGATTTTATTTTATACTATGTTATCTGTTCGATTGAGTCTGATAGAGGCGATAATAATGGAGAGAGATTGGGTGTGGCCCATGATAAGACCAAGCGGCATCCGTATAGATATCCGGTGAATTATATCTTCTTCGATATCGGCTTCCATTAGTGGAAAGTACTGAGGATACTCTAATGGATGACAGCTTTGATCCATTTGGCGTGCAATAAGTATTTTTCAAAGACCATCCAATATTCTCAGTATGCAATTCTTTCAGGTCTCTCCGAGCAATGTGCTTAATGATACGATAAGCAACAGATAACCTTAAGATGACATTATTGAATAATTACGTTAACATGGGAATTAAACAATTGCTTTGCCTGAGTTTTTCTTTTCCTCATCAAGGGCTCCTTTTTAAGGAAGTTTACGCGTACTATTCTACATTTCAACCATCTTTCTTTAAAGAGATCAGCAAAAGGAAATTATCCTCATCTGATAGATGGCTTGGGTAAGTTAGAGAACCTGATACTGAGACCAGGGCCTTGAAAAATTCGTATTTAAAGGTAGTAGTCTCCTTGTGCTAGCAATTAATTCATTGATATAGATAGTATGTATATATGGAACAGTTTAATCATATTGGAGTTTTATTAACTGTGAATATCAGATATTAGCCATGAAATCTTCAATGCCAAGGACAATATACGCAAAAAGTCGTTTTGGGTGCACAATCACTCTAATTCATGATCACCTTGCCTGTTTATATTTTTTTAGCCTTAACTCTATTATTGAAATCCCTGATCAAATAATATTAATGATGATACCGATGAAACTCTGAGAAAAAATTCCAAATTGTTTCACCGGTTATGTTTTAAGGATGTGGAAGATTGACGAAAAAGCATAGCAAAACAATTTATGTTTTACATCCCTAAGAATGGAAATTTCCCAAAAATGACTCCCCAAACCGTTACGCACCACAGACCGTGTTAAGTATTGCAACCATATCAAATATATTCACTGAAAGAAGTGATCTTGGCTAATCTTAAAAACAAATTCAATAACACCAGTGGTTTAAGCGAGCACCCAAATTCTCAGTGTTGACTAATTTGTGTATGATTTCTACAGAATGTTTCGGCTATGATGTAAAAGGAAAATAGCAAAGAGGAAAACTTGGGTAAACCTGAAAATGATGCAATAATCTCGATGGGAATAGAGAAAATGAGCCTGCTGCTAATTTTGTTCATCCATTAACGAATTTAGGTCACTAAACATGGCACAAATGAGCCAACCGGTAAGTAATATCAAGAGTGTTAAAATTGTTTCCCCGTGATGATAAAAAACTCTTATGCTAATGGCTACTAATGATGGAGACGATAAAATTTATATTCTCCCTTTCCCTTTTTTCACTGCCCTGCTTTTAGCAAGAATAAATTTTCGAGGAGGTGACTTCACAAAAGCATTTTAATTTGGATTTAGTTTCACGGTATCTAATGGGTTTTTAGTGCTTGGCCTCTTCAGTTTTCTTCAACTATCTAACTTCAACTTTTTATGCTGTTGATTCACTTGGCGAGGAATCCTGCGATAATTAACTATGGAACTCATGCAGTAAGTAACCCGTGAAATCTCAGTAACGGAGGCTTTCATGTCATGAAAGAATTCATTTCTTTTATTTAATAACTATCTGTAATTTCACCCTTCTAATAAGCCCAAAATATTTCATTTAGTATACCTTTCACTTATACAGTATATACTGAGAAATAAAAGTTCAAATTATTTTGCATACAACTACACTCATTAATTTACTGACAAATATTTCTCCTATAAATATCTATAACTCGTATAAAATCAAGAAACTGTTGGTTGCGACGGCTCCTGAGGAAGTGAAAATTTCTTACTGCTTGAAACTCAGCTCTCGGTGGGCGGAAAAACTGTTAATCGATACCTCTAGCAATGCTACGGCATATTTTTACTATACTCGCCGTCTCGCGCCGTCTACAACATGAATCAGGAGTACAAAAGGTCATTTGGATAATCATCCTCAAAGAATTGTCAAAACATAGAGAATTTTTTGGCTGAAATCCACATTTTAAAGAAAAAGCTAATGCATATCGTTTTGAGAATGGTTTTGTGGACTATTGTTGCATGTAAGAGAAGGCATTATAAAGTATATTGCAATGATTTTAAGAGCTTTTAAGTCCGATGTATTAATGAATAATGTTATGTACATCAATGATAATGTCCGAATAAACGAATCCATATTTGTAGTCTGATTTTATTTTATGTTTTCTTAAGAAATTTGTTAGATACTGTGCCACATATTTCTCCATAATTTTATTGATAGCTGGTAGCAAAGAGATAGGTCTGTAGTTTGCAAAATCTTTGTAGGAGCCTCCTTTATAGATAGGTCTAACTAATGCAATTTTGAGCCCCTCGGGCACTACTCCTTGACTCATGCTTCTTTTTACAAGAGTAGTTATAACAGGAAGAAGTATAGGGTTTGCCTTGGTATCTCTGATTCTGATTCTATCTTGACCAGGTCCCTTATTTTTAAGTTCTTTTACAATTTTTTTCATACTATCTTCTGTGGGTTCTGGTATAAAAATACTGCATGAGTTATTGAAATTAATGTCATCACAAAATTTCTCTTCACAATTACAAATAGTATCTTTACCTCTTATTAAAAATTGATTCAAAATGTTATTACATATTTCATGCTCATTAAAAGTATTATCTAAATGGCTAAATATTATGTCATCATTACATCTGTCTTTACTCCTACCTGTCACCCTATTAATTGCATTCCAAAGTGTCCTATTGTCTTGTATTTTTGATATCTCGTTACTAAAATAGTCAATTTTTGCTTTCCTAATAATTTTTACTGTTTTATTTCTCATGGTTGTATCATTTTCTTTGAGAGAATAATTTCTGGGGCTACTTTTCCACTTTTTAAAGGCCTTATCTCTTTCTAGTATTAATTTATAGATAGTTTCATTCATCCACTTATTTTCTTTCTTTCGACCTATAGGTTGGAAGATTACTTTTGACCTGTCATAAATATCATTGATTATTAAACAAAGTTTTACAAACATAGTGTTAGGATCATTTTCCTCTACTACAGTGCTCCATTTATAATCATTTATAATCAGATCCACCTTACTATTGTCCAGATATTCTATTCCCCCGTTTCTATTATTTTTTGAATCAGCTGTCTGACCTGAACTTGTTTTTCTCTTTTGGTCTCTAAATGACGCACCGATTAAGTAGTGATCTGATAATTGATGTTTTATAATAAAACCATTAACTAAGTTACAATGACCATTAAAAAGTATATGATCTATACATGATTTAACCAGATATCCTTATTTGATTTCTTCTCTTGTATATGTATTAATTAATGACATGTACCCATGTGACAACAGAAGTTCTTTATATTTTGAAGTATTTGCGCAGTGCTTATTTTTAAGATTTATGTTTATTTCACCTATGATCATGGTCTTCTTATATTTGGTCATCTCAATAATATGTTCTAGCTCCTCTAGAAAATACAGAACTTTTTGGTCAGGAGGTCTATATATAGGAATTATTCTTATGGTTTTACCTTTTATATTTAAGTTCCCTACAATTGATTCACAACTTAACATCTTCAAGTTTTCAACAGTAAACTTAAAATCTTGTCTTATGTATAATAATATACCTCCACCTCTTCTGCCTTCTCTTAATGAGAAGTAGACATTAAAACCCTTTAATTTGTATAAGGAAATTTTATCATCTATGATGTTAACTTCTGTTAATATTACACAAGCAACTTCCTTTTTACTACTAAGCTTATCAAATGTAACAAGGAAAGAGTCCCAATTCTTTCTAACCGACCTTATGTTCAAATGTATTACCGTGAAATCCTCATCAATAGTTTTCTTACAATGGACATCTGATACATTTTCATACACAGCAACATCAACACAGGGGCTCTTGATATAGGGATAGTTATCCATTATAACTCTGGTTTCAATAATTGCCCTTCAAAATCCAAAGAACCAGCTGAGTTAAAGTCGTTAGTTTCATCTATGCCGTTAGTTGCAATAATTTGTAAGAAACGTTTCAGTTTCTTCCTAATTATTTTGTGACATTACATCCAAGTTATCCTACAATGTACATTAATTGGCTACAATGAATAGAATTATGAAGTGAAATATTATCATATAGCTATTTAATATTTTTATTGGAGAACTTGGAAGGATTTATTTACAGTTGTTTTAACTCATGCATCATATAGATAACCAAAATTGTTTCGTATATTTCTTTCCTTTCAACTGAGCGACCAATATTTATTTAACTGAGGTGAATTGAAAAGATGATGTTGTTTTAAACGAAGCTTTTTGCGCGCCATTTTGGAAGTGATACGCTTGACATCACTCC
This sequence comes from Ceriagrion tenellum, assembly GCA_963169105.1. Lineage (NCBI taxonomy): Eukaryota > Metazoa > Arthropoda > Insecta > Odonata > Coenagrionidae > Ceriagrion > Ceriagrion tenellum. Next base: position 23,329,070 of record OY720639.1, on the reverse strand, counting down.
TGTCATCTACCGCACGAGTCGTACGGGATACCGGCATTGAGCTCGGCGAGTATCACTGTTCACTTACCGTTTATTTATTTATACCCTCATGATATTTCATTGAAATCTTGCGTCTGAGTTTCAGAAAGCATATTTGTACTTTTGTGTGCAATAGTTTAACGATGTCTAATTGTTTCATCAGCACAGAAGTTCGTGCCGAGTCAGATAATCTGCCTGAGGTCGAAGCTATAGTAATGATGGAGTACTTATAATGAGATACGAAATGTAGAGATAGTCCGAAACACAAACTGTTAAATCACTTAGTTAATTATTTACTGTGATTTACCAAATAAATGAATATATTTATTGTATGCTATTTCTATTGCAGTATTTCGACATCCTTAGAAATGTGATCTTTTCGATGAGTTCGATTCTAAAACTTTATTGCAGTTCCATGAGGAAAGATTACATCGACAATGAAATAGGACGTGTGCGATAGCAAATATTGAAAAATGTATGCACAGTGAAGTGCGAAATATTCCCGGAACATAACGTAACGGTAAAACCTTGTAAGTCTAGCCTTGTGATCAACAAAGAGTCTAAAGAGGAGACATCGTGAGACCTACGGTGAGGTGAGATGACGCCAAAAATAAAGTTTTTTGCTATTGGGGAGAGATGTAGAAAAATGGTCACTGCTTTTTCTCCCATTACACCGGGTACGCAAGAATATTTTAGATGACTCTAGAATTTCGCTCCTCTTCAATTCTTTGCATTAAGACATGTTTACACGATGCATGTCCTTGCAAGTATATACGTTGATAGACAGATGCGTGGAAAAATTATCCGTATGACAACAGGAGCTATTTTATATTCACGAGTTCATGCATTGGCGCAATTTTGGGTGTAAATACGATGCAAATTTAATAGCGACTGTTAACGCATCTGCTCATGCGTAAGTATCAATGGCTTTACGCTCGTACTATACTTATTTACCGTGGTAGTGTGGATTAAAGCACTGGATGCACATGACTCCGGTGTAGTACAGAATCGAGGCCCTACTGCGTTATATATTTTTGGGTTTACTTAATATGTTTCAGAAACAAAGTAAAATTCACAATACCGAACATGTACAACCGTAACTGTATCATTTTTAACTTTCTAACTATTACTTGGATCTTAAACTAACCCTTCAAAGAGAGTATACCTAGTAGCAAATTTTGGGATTATATACTTCGCCTGGATTAACACTTAACAGGCTGAAGGTGTGATGTTGGCCGCACATTTTGAAATCCGAGGGTACATTTTAAGGAAGAGAAAGAGAGCTCCGATTGGTCGTGAGTCTATTTAAAGAGTATTAACAATAGACAAAGATGTAAAATTTTATCGTAAAGCAATGTTTTCACTTTGAATTTCCCAAAAATTATACTCGAATGCTGATATTTGTTAATCAACTGGTCGCTCACCATAAAGAATTTTGTGACATGAGGGAGTTGATAACAGGTGCCCAAGGTATGTAAAAGCAGAAGTTTGTGAAGAGCTTCAGTTAAAACGGTGTATTACATGTAAGCGATGCGTGGATCGTAGGTTCGTGCAAAATCAACCAACGCGGTGGAAAACCCGGAAGACCTTACTGTTCGGCAACATACAAAAGAAAATTATCGTAAGTTATGTTACCCTCACGAACAGCGTTCGTGCAGATGCAAAGCATCTGGTGATAAAATTATTAAATGCGCTTATTAATATTGATTTTACAATAAAAACACTTTCTTTTTGGCCTTATGGATGTTGGTGCTACCTAGGTTTTTTAATTTGGCATGCAGGATTTCCTCCTCTCCGTTCTTATAGATGAACAATGATGATCAGTTTTTCCTCCAGTATTATGATAATGGACTTTGAGTTATAGGAGAATTTAACATAATAATTTTTTACATGTAATGGAAAATAATATAATACGGGCAAGGCAGTGAAATAGTTTTCAGGGAATGGGAGATTCGTTGGAATTGTGAATTTCTGTTCTTAAAGATAATGATTCTTACAACTCCTTCTTGGATGATGAATGTATCATCAAGGGAAAGTAACGAAATGTGCAATTATAATTTTTGAATAAACTTCTAGTCCTGAATCGATACAATAGTTTTTTAATAATAAGCTTCTATCGTGAATCATGATGGCCTTCGGGGTAGCTTCCGCGTTGCGTCATTTTCTGACGACAGTTTTGCGATCATTGACCTAAAGAAGCGAGCTGGAACTCTCACGAAACCCTCGTCACAAAAATACGCAACGCGGAAGTTTTAACAAGCTTCTATCGTTCCCATGACTGCATATTTGATGAGTTCAACCACATAAAGTGATGTAATCAAAATCCAGTCCTAATAATTCTTCAACTAAGTTGAGGATTGAAATATGCACTCTGAGAGCCACGACTACTGCTCTTTCCTCCTCACTCCAAAGTAGTTCTTGTAGTTGTTCTTGAGTAGAAATGAATAGTTCTTCTTGGTACCTATTCTTTGTTTTCAGTCAGGAGAATGAAATCAGCCGAAAATACCAGTATGTTAACTTTGGCTCCTATTCTTATCCCTAGGTTGGTTTTTCGAATATTTTGTCAGGCAGCATCCAATGCTAAGTTAATAAACAAAGGCAATAGCCCATCACCTTGCCTTACTTCTATGATAACTGGAGATGCCTCTGACAATTATTTATCTATCATGAGCACGCATTCTGAGTGTATTGCTGACAGATTTAAGAATTCTAACAATTTTTTTGGAATAGCAAACTTTTCCATCTTTTGCCTTATTCGTATCCTTTTGGGAGTGTCATATACTTTTGAAAAAACTATTAAAATGCCAATAAATTCTTTCTTATATTCCCGGAATTTTATTTAGCATGAAAAATTGATCAGTAGTTGCACAGCCTTACTAAATTCAGCTTGCTGGTCCACTATTATGTTATACGTGTTTTTTTCACCCAACTTTGAATTACTTTCCAGAGGGCTTTATATGTAGTGCTATTCGAAGATACACATCTGTAGTTTTTACATCGTTCCTTATCGCCTTTCTTGTAGATGGGTAATATAATCGCTCACTGTCACTCTTTTGGTATCTTTCCTCCTTCTCAAATTTTGAAATAGTCTTATTCAGTTCTTCACTTACTATTTTTCCTTCTGATATCAGCAATTCCCAAGGTAATCCGCCTTCCTCCGGTGATTGTTATTCTTAAATGTCTTTATTTCATGTAAAATCTTTTTAAAAATGCCAGGCCATCCTTAAAGATGTATTATTATAGTTCTTATCCTAAAATGGCATTCAGATGCCCTTTCATTCACAGCAATAATAAAGTTAAATCAACTTGGCTTTGTTTTCATCTCATGTTTATTTTATTGGACAAATTTTTTTATTTAATCATTGTATTTTCATTAAACAGACATCAGAAAGCAAACACAAGGATGGTTACATCGTCTTAAACGCGCTTAAAATTGAGTGAATATCTTGGTTATGTACTTACAATGCAGATTGTAGCGTTGTTTCATTTGGCCTTGACCCAGAGTAAAGTATACGATCGCTAAAATAGTGATGACTCTCGTAGGTCAAGTTGCATTCATCGTAGGATATAATTACTACGTTGGCAGCCATGAGAGAATGGTTGTAATAACCATGAGCCCAAAAATAGAGAGATGACGATTCCAGTGATAATCACTGGAACTACTTCGATATATCTTAATTTCATTTACATCTTAAAAGACCGTTTCATTTCGAAGGCCATAAAACGCTAATAAAACGGAGCACACTTCAAAAGGAGTAATGTTAAGGTTTTTACATGACAAATAATTGGTGGCTGGACTTCACTGGTACAGAAAAAACCATAAAGCATATATGAGAATAATGAATGGGTAATTTTTATTTAGTTTTGATGAGTTATATCATTTTATTGCATCAATTTTGGTGAAACATTAACAATTCCGAGTCTAGTACACCATAATTTTAAATTTAGCTGGTAAATTGCACTGGTATTTATGACGTCATCGCTTGCCTGGGGTCTCCACTCTGTTGCGGTAAATGAAAAGCTCAATTCGGCTTCTGCACCTAAAAATGTAGGAGAAAGATATGTAAAAAATGTTCTCACAAATGCCGATTTAACTTTGTCATATTAGTTAAACTCGGATTGATTTTTCGGATTAAAGTTGAAATTTTAATGTAAAAATGAGATGGTAAGGTTTTATTTTGGTTACCCGGAATATTTTGTGGATTTTACTTAGCAAACAATATGGTGGATGGTATGACACGATCATTACACAGTGGTCAAGTATTCACTCTGTGTCTCAATAAATGGTGTTGAATTAGAATATTATTTATGGTAACAGTAAGGGAATACACGCAGAATTGGTGAACACAATAAGATTTAAAATGTCCATATCAGAAGCGGAAGCGTTTCTTAACCGAAAAATAAAATTTATCTCCAGGCACCAAGTTTCTTATTGGGAAAAACTAATAAATTCAGGCTTCACTTTGTGGAACCTCTCCATATCGGAAATCAAAATATCCTAGTATTGGTCCATCAAATAGATGTATTCTTTACAACCCGGGTTTCGTCACAAAATGACATCTTCAGGTCACATAATGACATCTTCAGGTCATCTGAATGTCATTATGTGACAAATCCCGGGTCGTAAAGAATAAATCTATTTATTGAATCAATACTATAATATTTTTATTTCTTAATGGGCATTTATTCTGCCTAGAATGTAACCAACGCGGGATCAAAATTGTGCTAAATATTTGCTGTGCGTGTCTAAAAGAGGTCAACGTTTAAATTTCTATTTATTGTACATCATATATAAAATTAAGCACAGCAGTACAGAATGGGCTAATTTTACAATCTGAATTAACTTAAAAATATGTGGTCATATCTTGTACCCATAAAAACATTTATACTGATGAAATACGTGCCTTCCCCAAATAACTAAAAGAATGAAAATCTATGCCTCCAAAATACCAATGAAAACCTAACATAAACGTTTTCCTCACTCTGCATCTTTTTATGTGTACAATATCTCTTAGAATTACTAAGTTCAGCCTCGTGAATTAATCTTAACTCACATTTTCCCTCCTCTTAGAGTTATCGTACCCGATCCCAAAAAGGAAATGTAACGCGGAAGGAAAATTAAAACTTCCATTTGCAATTTTTACAAACTTACTCTCTCGTAGCGGTCTTGTTGAATTTACTGATTGTCGCAAAACTTTCGACTTTTTTCATTTGAAAATATAGTGGTAACTTTATGAATATGCAACAATATAAGTTGGAAACTGAATAATTCAGTCGCATAATTATTTTCATTGAATAGAAACCGAAAAAATCTCTAATATTACTTCTTCTATGACCTAGGCTCATGGTTTGCTAAACATTTTATACTCCAAATGCTTATTAATTACGTCATAAAGCCTATTACATAGTCTTCATCTATGAAAGATATTAATTCATAGTATGCTTCCTAGAAGTTTGAAAATATGAATTTAACAAGGTCATCGATAAAGTTTCACATCTGACTAAAATCAACACCCAAATAAATTCATCGCTTCATTAAAATTATTCAAAAGTTTCAAAGTAAAGAAAACTTTTACATATTAAAGCATTTTGGAAATAAGCATCAAAGTTCATTGAACATGAGTAAATCTAGCAATTAGGTACTATATTCACCAATATGTATTCCTCAATTATTCTCGTCTGTGACCGATTCTTATAGTTATCACATCAAAATATCACACGTTAAAATGTAGATTAGTTCGGAACAATATATATTAATACTGTAAATTAGGGTTGTTTCCCATTTTTAACTTACTTGTTTTTTTTCGTTCATTACACATATCCAGCTTGGATTTCGATTTTGGTCACTTGTCCATCTGTTCCACGTCGTGGTCCTTGTCTTCTTTACTCGGAAATTTTGGCGCCGTCTGGGATAATGTTTTCGGGAGGGACGGCGGTGCTTAACGGGTGTCAGAGGAATGGAGTGGGTCGCCGAAAGGATGAGGAATAAGGGAAGGGAAGGGTGATGTGGGAATAATGAGAGTGTTGGACGGGGAGAGTGGGACGGTGGTGCGGGGGAATTCTGGGGAAGATCTCGTGGGGAGTCAGGGGAAGGGAAATGGAGAGGAGAAGGGGGAGAGGGGGGAGAATTTGGTACTGGGATTTTAGGGGTGGGTGGGCGGTAGGAGTGAGGAGGCGACAAAGGAATGGGGGGAGTGGTCGACGCAGAGATGGAGGATGGGGCAAGGGAAACACCCTTTTCCTTCGAAATCTTTCCTCCTCCTCCTCTCGTCTTATTATTGCCTCCTTTCCCATTCATCTTATCCTTCTTTCTCGTTTTTTCCTTCTTTTCCCGTAAGTATTGCTCTCCTTTACAGCAGGACACTGAAACGTGATATGATTGGTTTAGTCGTAAGGTAATGTATGAATTGAAAAACAATTGACTCTTGTGGAGCTATATCAACGATTAGATAATCAGCCCAATGACAGAATCACAGAATTTTTTACTTAATGCAGTTTTAATTTAATGCAGTTTATTTTAATTTAACACTGTATAGTTAATTGAGGAGGGCAAATTAAATTTTATTTATTCTATCTCTAAATCTATGTCTACACGAAGTCAAGTTAAAGCTGATCACTATCAGCCTTTTATGCATCCTTTTGCTTCACGTGAGGTATAAATGCCATGAGCACGTTACTCCAGTAATTGGTCGAACGAAATCGAAGAAATTAGAGTGATGAAGAGACTTTCGGATGGTAACGATAGTTAACCTTTTTAGAACCCCCAAATCTATAATCCTTCGAAAATTATATCTTTCTATTTTACAGCGTTAAGCATTTTTCTACCTATAAACGCATTCCTTGCAACTTCAAAAACCTTACTCATCCTCATCATATCTTATATTAATTAATGCCAGCTATCTGCTGAGACTATTAACTAAATCATGAAATTTTAGTCGCCGGTTGAGGCATTCCCATTCATTGAATCCACCTAATTTGTCCAATCTACATCTACATCTACGTAATACCCTGCGAGCCACCACGAGGGTGTGTAGCAGGAGGTTAAGATCACCAAACATGCACTGTTGACATGCAACTAGGATATTTAATAGAGACATGCTAGATAAAAGGGTCACATGCAGCTAGATGGTTAGTATCTACATAATAAGAAAGGGATCATTGGTTGTTATTACATGCATCATGCACTAAAGACTACTCTATGTTTCACCTACCTATCCCTTTACTACGCTGCCTACTGTTCTCTCTTATGGTACGCGGAAAAAATTACATTTTAAATCTATCGGTACGACAATCCATCTCTCAAATCTTGTTAATATGATCAAACCTAGCATAATACGCACGGGTTCTTAATATATATCTAACGTCATCTGTGAACAAATCGGTTTGGAATTTACTTAAAAGGTTTAACCTAAATTTTAACCTGCGTTCTGATAGTAATTACCATCCTAGTTCTTCTATTAATTTCGTAACACTTATACAATTATCATAACGGCCTTTAACAAATCTAGCGGATCTCCTTTGCACACGTTCTAATTCTTTTATGATACCTTCCTCGTACGGATCCCATATACTAGCGGCATAAGCAAAGTTAGGAAGGCTCTCTATAATGCGATTTAGTCCAGAAGTGCAAAGGGTCATGATTCTTTTCCCAGTTTAGTTTCATTCTTTCTTGGAGCATACCTATCGCCATTAATAATTGCTATATAATTCAGTAATCTTATGATAACACTTGTGTCTTAAGTAATTGATGGACGTGCGATAAGTCACTGGATCAGCATTCTAATATAAATTATAATGTAGAGGATTATACTCACATAGTCCTCCCATCCTGTAGATGTTTTACTTTATAATACGTTTTTGTCTGAATAAGTCGTTTATGTCACACTTTCTCAGCAAAAAACACGCGCGCAACTTCTGCCACTTTTTCTTACAACTGAGCGGTCAACTCTAAAAGTTAAGTTTCCCTAGCAACGATTGCCAGGAACTCCTACTGGCGCTTCACCATTGTTGTATTTTTAAAGGCTATGATTTCTATGGTGAGTGAGTTTATGGTGAACATTATGTCATTTTACTTTCATGAATAAAAATTGCAATCTTGTTTATTTTAAAAATTTTACCTTATTAACAAATTCAGCGCGGAGCACGTCAATAGACGTGGTCCCGTCTATGCCCATCTACGGAGCACGTCAATTGACGTAGTCGATTTCTCAGCCGTGTATTATTTTCCTCGCCCTCGTACGTGACTAATACCCTTACAGCTCGCTTCCGACCGTGCGGTTGACCTTCAGTTGGGTTCTAGCAACCGTATTGTGTGCATCGTTTGTAGATTGCTCGTGTTGAGCCTTTGGAACGTCCTTGATTTCTTCATCTCCTGTTCCCAGTCAATGTAAGTACACATTATTTTTTTCTTGGCCATTTAAACTTTGTTATTTTATTCATGCACCACTTTCTTTCTAACATTGTTTCTTCATGCAGGAGAGAGCCTTTTCCCCTTACTTTTATAATTTTTACCGTAAATTTATTACGTAAAATGAACTTTTTATTTAGCGTAGAACTGGATGAAATATCTGAAGAAACTATGATTCTTTTTCTAATCATTATTTATTTCTATCGCAGAGTAATCTATACAATGAAGCGAAGACTCACCCTATTCTAAGCCCCATAAGTTTTTATTATTTTATTTTGCTACCTGCGGTTTCCCTCTCGGATAATTAGATCTATTTTTCTGCATAAAACTCTATTTAAACTCATTCTATGCAGGTTGCATTCATCGACGTTGGTAACAACTAATTTTATTATTATATTTCCTTCTCAAGAACCTGATACATCGTCCCGGCATGATGATTTAGACACGACTGCATCGTCGAGATTAAAGGTGGTAAATAAAGGATCATGACCAGAAGACCAGAATTCGTTAGGTGGGGGGGGGGAGGAAGTTTCGTCCTAAATTTACGTAAATATCGTTTTGATTTTAAAAGTGTTTATGAAAAGATTTCTGATACTTGAAATGATTGCATAGTTACAGCTAGTTTAGAAGTTGCGGTTTTGATCAAATGCGTAGTGGAGTGTAGTGGAGGCGTATATGTATAATGTAGCTATTCACGCAAAATTTGCAAATTTAAATGTATCTTTTGTGACTCTTCAACATATGTCCTTACTTTCTGGTTCGTAAAATATGCATTAGTTTTATTTAATAGGACATCTTCCTATCTATGCACCTAAATACATGAAGAACCTATAAATCTGCCTAAACTTTGGTTGGCAGAGGGTGATTACGCCAGAAATTCGCTGACAAACACAATTTCAACTCAATAGCTGTTCTTGAAATGTAGTCACAATCATTTTTACTTTCGTATGCGGAATAAAACTTATTTTAATTCTCACTAAATTTAAGCGTTTCACAAATTGAGATGTGTGAACGTTATACGCTGGTGTATTGAACCTTGTCAGATAATCGGATTATCTCTTTACCGTTGCAAGGTGTTTGATGTAAATGTATCATTTTTTCCATGTAGTTTTATTTTTGTTAGCAAATATGCATTTATTCTCTTCATTATTTTTTTCACTTATGTGCTATAGTCTTTGGTTATATCTGTAAAATCAGAAGTATTATGTAATGTTTTGATTCAGTTTTACGTACTACCACGAAACTGTTTTAGTGATGCCATCTTGTATTTTCTCCAAAAAAGGGGAAGGGGGACGGAAAGAAGAGGCAGAGGACGAAGAGTGGGTGCAGGACCCATCTGGCAGGGAGGCAACTGCTATTGTCTAGCTTTCTAGCTGTTACTATCTAGCTTTGTCTCTGCATTTCGCCAGAAATCCCGTAGACCGAAAATCTGAGGACCCTATTTTCAAAATTAGGTCTATTGCAGTGTACTTCCATCAAATTATGGAAACAGTGCATTACCCAAGGCATAATCTGTGTATTGATGTATCGATGGTGGCTTGCAGGGGAAGGCTTTCGTTCCTCCAGTTTATAAAAATGAAACACCATAAATTTGGTGTGAAACTTCATGTATTGGCAGAGCCAGATGGGCTAGCTCATCGATTTATTCTATAAGCAGGAGGAAAGGACCCTGATGTTGGTGGTGTTGACACACGGAAAAAGTTGTTCATAAATTGTTGAATGGTCTCAACCCAGGCCATTCAATTTTTATGGACGACTTTTACAACAGTTTTTCTCTTGCCAGAGAGCTGTTGCTCCGTGAGTACTGATACTTCACATGGACGCTTCGGAAAGACCGAAAAGGGAACCCTCCTAAGTTCATCCAAGCTTAATTGTGCAGGGGTGAAGTGATCCAGCAATGGAACCAATCTGAAGGGATTTGTGTTTCAATATGGAAGGACAAGAGAGATGTTCTTATGATATCCTCGAATTATAGCGGGGATATAATATCGACTTTCACTAAGAAGGGCCATTCGATGAATAAACCCCGATGTATTGTGGAGAACAATAAACAACATGAGGGTACTGATCGAATGAATCAATACTTAGCGTACTACACCAAGGAACATAAATCCCTGAAGTGGTACAAAAAATTGGCATTCATATCATGGAGATGAAAATGTTGAATACTTTATTTTTGTAGAAGCGTTACGACGGCCATCGTCTGGATTGGTATTCATTCCGCCTCCGCAATAATTGGTTACCTGATCGGTAGCAGGACTGTTGTTTACAATCCACAAAGGGGTTCTATATCAATAGATTCCCACTTCCCAAAGTACCTCCCTACCCTGGCTCTAGAAAAATCGGACAAAAGGATTGCAGAGTCTGCAGGACCCAAGGCTTACGGAAGCAGACAGGAATACATTGCACTGACTGCAAAGGCGGGCTCTGCCTGAATCCCTGTTTCCGGGAGTACCACCGGGGAAAATATGTATATACATATAATTATAAATAAAAAACTGTATCATTGTTCTTGTAAATTACGGTGAATTCTCCAAAGAGAAAATATATTTTATTGAAAACCACAGGTATGAATATTCATTCATTGTTCAAAAGTATTATCCACCTTTTTACTCCCATGAGAATATTCACGAGTATCGTTTCCTTGTTCTTTTTAAATTACGCCAGTAAAAAATTAATCAATTTTAGCTAAATTGGCTCATCGCAATCGTAATGGGAATCGGGATGTACCCTGAAAGGTGGGCAACACGCCAAAGAATTTCGTGCTGGCGAGCGTGAGATACGGAGCACGTCAATTGACGTAGTGCACATTTTGCGAAATATGCTGCAAATTTTACATTTAATATGTTTAAAGTTATGTAACGACAAGTTATAAACAGAATATGGAGAAATAACTTTAGATAAATTTCATCCGATTCTGTTGATTTCCATCAATATATGTCCCGCATTGAATGCGTTAAGGAGTCATTTTTTGCTTTAGATGCCTATGCGATATCATTTAAAATCATGTTACATTATGCCATGAACGAAAAAATGAAATTTCTAGAGGTACAACACGCATGATCAGGGAAAGAATATACTTACTTTGTTATCATGCCCTACGTTTGTAATGAACTGGAATGGATTAACTTTCTCTCTCCCAAGATCCCCGTTTTGATTCCTCAAAATTTTATAAAAATAAATTCAATCACAGTTAAAATAATGAAAAATGATCCTATAGTTGCAATTTTATCGCAAACCAAAGCGTATGGCAGAGAAAATCGTCACACTTTTCCCACGTTTCTCACCAGCATCAGTTAAAAATTGTGTCGTAAACAGCTTCAAACAAGTTTCGTGATGTTGCCTTGTAAGTAGGGACTTACGGATAAGCTCTCGATAAATTATGCGCACAAATTCATTCACGAAACCAATCTCTACAGTGTAAGAAGTTCTGACAAACCGATGATATGTGACTTTGATGTATATGGTTAAATTTCGCTTCGGTTCCGTTACTTTGGAAGCGAAATTTCCATCGTTGATAGCAGCGTACATATTTGCGTGCTTGTATCCATTGAATACTCCACCGTTCTAGGCGTAGCGCTCGCGCCCGCAGTTCCCTGGTGACGCCGCCCGGAGTCCCCGAGAAAGACGCCGGGTTTGCCACCGTTGGCGCTACAGCCTCCAAGCGACAGGAGTGACGTCAGACCTGCCTGTTCTGACCACGCCCCCCTTTTCGCCCGTTTTTCGCGCCATTGGAATTTCGACAACTTTGAGAATTTATATCTGCGGAACTAAGCATTAATTAGGCCTCGGGTTTTTTGCGTTGGGATAGATTTATCGTCTCCTATACCTCTATTTTTTCAAAAACTCAGCATATTCTCCATTACTACTGCTAATATGCAACTTACGTAGGTTGGTTGGATATTCACTTAAATTTATTAGTGAATCGCATATTAACAATGGGCTTCATACAATGGCAATAGAGAATAAAAGAGGACCATATCAGTTTTTCATGTATTAAGGTACTGTTATGTGGGAACACAATCAAGTAATTTATGTACCAAGGTTCCTGTAAGAATTCAACAGAGAAATATCAACCAACTAGCCTAGGACACAATCTCAGACCCCTCGATGCCACATCGAATGCTACGGGGGAATGATGCAGATTGCATATTCAAGCGTTTGTTTTGGACTGCACTTTAAGCAGAAAAATTAAATAAAATATAAATTTATTTTTAAATATAACCCTTTGAGAATCATGAAACTTAGGGCCACCCACGCTGCATAAAAACAAGGAGGGAGAAAATACCGCCGTGGATTATGAATACAAAGAAGGTATGCCAACAACTGTTTGCAGAGGAACCCTCAGAAGCCCTCGTGCAAGAGCAAACTGGATGCTACGTGCCAGTCCTTTTTGGTGGAAAATCCTTTGTTGGAAATCTCTTGGTGGTTAGAGATATTCAGTTTCCCCTTTAAATATAATATTTTTATGTGATTTCTTGGAAAATGATCCACGAAGGGTGATCTATTTGCGGCGGGTCCGTAAAAATCTCTCAAAATCCTCAGCCAATAGCATTTAACAATAAAGTACTTTCACTTTTTGAAATAATTAGTGATGACTGTGAAACACGTCACATTTTGGCTTAAAGCACTGACGTCATTTTTTTTAGAGTGGTGGAGAATCAACGGAGGTGGGAACCTAGTTGTGCCAATTACACAATTATAGAAAATGAAAACGGTTATATATATTTTTCCAGTTCAAAGATTGACATTCAATGATCTATCTAAATTTCATTTAAATGTGATCCCCAATTACAAGATGATGGAGTACCTTGGTACCAAAATAGTTGAAAACCCATTCTCTTGATATTAGGAACATTTGTGTTTCATTATGTCAATTTCATACTAGAACTATGGTTGGGAAGACCTGTGATGATTTGTTTTCCGATTTAAAAAATGCAGTAAAATGTTTCTAACTTCACAGAGGAACCTTTAGGTCAACTTTAAGAACTTCCACAATATCAAGGGTTAGCGAGAGCTGAGGGGATTTTGGTTATTAAGGTAAAGCGCAAAAATCCTGCTTCTGGCGACATTGGAGTAGCAGAGCAAGACGCTAAATCATTGCGATTAATGCCTGTTAGATATAAACCTCCCAGTAAATAGGAGAGAAATCTCTTGAAATTAGATGGACGAAGTCACTATCTGATTTGTTTTCGACAGAATTTCTAGAATTTGTCGCATTGCAACTACGTCTTTTGAAGAAGAATATCTAATAAGTGTATTTGGAATTTCTTCCCAAACAATGCTGCCTAGGCATTGGCGCTTTACTTGAAGCATTTTAAAATTTTCTTCACTAAACCTTGGCGGCATTTTCTGAGTTTCTCTCAGCTTTAAAATTGCTATGCTCCAGTTTCGACGAAGCTATATATTTTGCTATCATAACATTCATGCAAGAAAAAGGCGTCACAATATTTTATTATAGCAAGTCATTCACGGAAAGAGACTCACAGTGACGAAGAAAATGAGAGAGTACTACGCACTGGTAAACTTACCTTCATGCGAGCATTTTGTATTCTAGTTGTGTACAGAAACATGATGAAGCATCCTGGTTTTATTTCAAAATCACAAGAAAGAGAACTTTATAGTTAGACTTTCTTATATTTCTCATCAATTCCGAAACATTATCCCGAGTGTATTTCTTTCTTTTGTTCCCTTAGTTACCGAAAACTCAGGCCACGATGAAGTTTGGTTGCGCGATGGGTTTCGGATAACCGATACCTCGAGTCTTCCAATATTTTGATAAAAGGAGGGTGAAAGGGGGATCCTTTGAAATTTAGGGCGGTAGGAGAATGAGATCTATGACAGGGAAGAGAAAGAAAAAATTGGAAATCGAGAGCGGTGTAAAAAGAGACTGGGAGTTCTTTATTAGTTGGCGAGAAAAATATGGATCCTATTCTCTTTCGCTCTCTTTTGTCTCGTTAGTCAATTTTAAGGCCAATCTACATCCTGAGGGCTGATAACGGCTCTTTTCTTGTTGACTGAGTGTCTGAATGCAAAGACACAGAATTTTGATTGTTAGGACAGTTATGTATTCAAGTTCAAATATTTGAAATGCATAAGGTATATTATTTGAGTTGAACTTCAAAAAATACTTATCAATTTACACATATTTTTGGTATTTGCAGTACTTAAACAGAATCTATATACTTTTGAGAAGTTAATATTGGGGTCTTAATTCCAATTTGTGAATTTTGCACTCTACGCTGCCTTGTTGAACTATAGTGAATAGAAGACAGAAATCCTATCAGCTCACTGAATTGTTACAGTGAAATTAACTGTGAATGGACATTAATTTTGAATTAAATTATCATGTCATTATAGTAAATTTACATTAAAAGAAAATTAAGGGGCACATTGGCAAACACGGCCTCCTCCATGTTGATATAGTCTGCGGTGGAGCACAGAAGTGCGGTGAAGAGAAGAGCAAGCCCCCCACCTGAACTGAGTTGAATATCCCAAACAATGGTCCCTTCGGTGTTATGCATTGATGCGATTTTTCCAATGCCTGAAGTGTTCATCAGCCCATTGAATCTCGAATATAATGCCCGAGATTATCACTACACTGAATCACCGGCGTCAGTGAATACTAAAGGAGATTTTGTTGTCTTTACGTCCATTCACGAGGGAAAATAAGATAAATGTTAACAAAAGGCACGTGTAATTTCGGCATTATGGTAACCTTTAGTAATATAGTTATGGTTCTCTCTCATAGCACTGTATTTCCTGGAGATTTTCATGCCTTTACAAAATTCGATATTCACGAAACGTGCCAAACGGATTGATTGGAAAACTGATGATTACGTATTGTGTATGAAATCCAAACTCTAGGGTTTCTAATCCAAACTCAAACAAACTCTAGGATTTAATTAATGTACATCTACATACTATCTGCGAGTCTCCGACCCGATTACATTAGGGTGTGGCAGGGGATATCAGGACACCAGCTATGTAAAGGTGATAAGGATGAGGTTTTTCGGATGTGAAATGGTAAAGTCTTTCATGACTGTGTTTAAAATTAAGCTGCGGTTTTATAATGGTCATTATTGTGCGTGGTAAGAACGAATCTTTTTATTAAACATTTCTGTCCAGACTCTCAAATACTCTCTGCACTTGCGACGTGTCGTCTAACCAGAGTAAAGAAGCACCTCTCTTTTATTTTCTCATCTGAGGACCTTCATAATATACGCTTGATAAATCCTAATATTTTTAACAGAATGCTGTTTGTATTTGTATATATTTTCTTGCTTTTATATATGATGTTCTGGTAATTCCAATGTATATGTATTTTTTTGAGGACTTAATGTTTACTCCACTCACAGTGTAGACATAGCGTTACTTTTGATGACTTCCGTAAGAAGTGTAGTGTGGTCCATTAATCTAGATTTAGTTTCAGCCCCCACTCCTGTCACCACAAACAAACATAGTAAAGGTCCGATGATAGGTCTTCTGAGTCCGCATCTTCGATAATTTCCTCATAGATTACTGCATCTTCTGCGTATAATTTAGTTTACTGCTAACACGAAAACTTAGGTCATTAATGTAAAAAGTGAATAAACGAGTGCTGATCACGCTTCCTTGAGAAAAATGGGATGAGACGCTAACCATATTAGAGCAAATTCCGTCAATAATTACTCTTTTTTTGCGATCAATGACGAGGTTCCGCATTCATTTCACCATATTTTTTCATCTACTTTACATGATTGTAATTTGTTCATGGTTTTTTGTGAGAAACTTTGTTGAATGCTTTCTTGAAATAAACAAATATCGCCTTAACTTGTTTTTTCAATTCATCTAATTTTAAGGTGTCGTAAAGAAAGAGCGTAAGCTGTGTTTCGTAAGATCTACCCTTCTGGAAGCAGTTGTAATGTAAGAAGTTGCAATCATTCCAGAATTTCATAATATTGCTAACAACAACGTGTTTAAGAATTTTGCATGAAATCGATGGTAACGATACAGACTGGTAATTTTCCAGGGCCATATCTCTTTCCTTTTTAAAATATTGGTGTGACGTTGGCTATTTTCCAATCTTGCAGTAACTTGCCTTCGGATAACGATTTGCCAAATATGATTATTAGGAATGATGCAAACTCCCTAAACGCGTGTGCAGGTCCTCCCTATGGGCCTGAAGACTTGTAACTTTAAATCAAATACAGTTCTTTAGATATCCCATCACGTGAAATAATCATGTCTGCCATTGCTTCATTAATGTTAGGAATTTCTGAATTATGTACTGCGGCGTCCTTTTCAAATAAACTTTCTAAGTAATGGTTTATAGGTTGGCTTTGTTGGTAATCTTGGTACTGATTTGCCATTTGTGTCAAATAAAGACTCCTCTGTCGAAGATTCGCCCTGAAGCTCTCTCCTCTAGGACCTAGAATTCTAGACTTGGGATTTACATCTGGTAAATCACCTAGGGTTTTTTCTTGCAGTTTCTCAGATTTGGGCCCATTTTTTCTTTGTTTTGGAGGGTTGAGCCACGTTGATTTCTCTTGCCGCAAATTTCATCGTTGTGTTATCTGACTTAATAGAATTTGTATATAGATTATGTAGTTGCCTTTGTGTCCTGAGCCCCCACCTTACTTTATGGTTATACCACCGAGATTTTTTACTCTCACGCTTGAATTTGTAAGAAAATTATTATTCTATTTCTTCATGTATAATTTCCAATAAATATCTCTATGATACTTTGGTGCTCACGTCTTTTCTTGTGGCTAAAAATTCCATGGAGTAACTCTTAACGTCTCTCAACATTAGATGAAACCACATCATTCAAATAAGTACACTTCACGTTTAGTTTTTTTATCGTGGACTGTACTGTCGTTCTCAAGGTCATGTCACATTTGTTAACTAATTCCTTGTGACATGACCTTGTAAGTAAGCTCCTTGTAAGATATCGACGTGTTAAATCATTGCAGAATGACTGATAGCGAAACGATTTTATACATTATTTCCTCTCGCAGGTTCGTCAACTACTTGAGTAAGAGAGAAGTTTGAAAGTGTACAGAGTATGCCCTTGCTTTAATCACGCCTCTTTGGACTTGTTTTTTATAATATATGTCACCCTATTTTAAGGTTGAAGTTTTCACAGATAATTATCACGCTTTTGTTACCTCCCGAGGTAAATGATGGCATTTTGAGTACTAACCGGTCGAGCTTATCTACAGGTTTTTTCCCTGGTGGAAAAACTTCGCTATCGCTAATACCCTCTGCAAGTTTTTCTCTCTGTTCCAATTACTATATCTGAATTTTCAAATATGTGTCAATTTTAGCTCATTTTTCTTTACGCTACAGATATTTAATTTTACTTTATTTATATTGCATTTAGCTTGATGCCTTTCGGTTGGCTATTTTATTTTATGCTGAGTGTTTTCTATTTCTATCTGAGTGGTATCTATTGAGTGCGTGATTTGGAATTACATATTTTTGTTTTGATAGTTGTGATTATTTTTTTGAGCTTTCCTATACTTTTTGACAGTGCAAAACTACGCTACACTGATTAAACCACTAAGTGAACTGCTTTTTAGCCTAAAAAGTACCTGCAGCGCTCCAAAATCCCTCGACTTACCCGTACTTACGCCTGAGCACAGTAATGCATCCCTGAATGTTTGGAGGGAGGCACAATCCGAGCAACGAAAGATGAACTACGAGTTCCACCCCTATGCTCACATGAAATTTCCACAGCCTCCTATTTAGTCAATCAATCCTGATCTAAACATGGTGATTGCGGTCAGTCCGTGGAACAATGCTGCAAATGGACAACCGCCAGTTGACACCAGATGCCGCCCAAACACGTTCTACCTCCAAGTTTAAATCCATAAAGGAATTAAAAAGTTCTTTGGCTCCACGCTCACAGGTATCATTGGTGTCCACCTGGGCCACCACTCGAAAGCTAGAGCAGTCCGTATCACCTACTACTGTGGAATCGCTGCCGTTATAGGCGATTCGTCTCGCCTCGCCCTCTTCCGCAATAAGGGTACAATCCGGCGGACGTTAGAACTCGCTATAAAGAGAATACCCACCCTCC
This sequence comes from Ceriagrion tenellum, assembly GCA_963169105.1. Classification (NCBI taxonomy): domain Eukaryota; kingdom Metazoa; phylum Arthropoda; class Insecta; order Odonata; family Coenagrionidae; genus Ceriagrion; species Ceriagrion tenellum. The sequence continues at coordinate 23,310,582 of OY720639.1, read as the reverse complement.
CAGCCCGGCTAACCTCGGGAGCAGCGTCCCTCAAGACAGGATGTTCACGTCCTTACTAACAGGCGTAATGGGGCTGTCCTTCGCCGGCACCGCGAAGAACGGTGATGGGGGCAGCCTCTGCTCCGAGCTCTCCTCGATTCGGCCGCGCCGCTGCTCCCCAACCATTGGGCACTAGTATCCATTCCGGCTTCAGGATGGGCATCGTCCCCTGGCTCAGGGGTTGCACCGCCGCCTTCTCGACCACCCTACCTGCCTTCGCCCCCCTAGCACACCCGGGGCATTGGGGCTGCGAGAGGTCTTGGAGTAAGCGCTACGTCCCCCGGCGCCCGAGACGCCTGTAAACCCCGTCACACTGGAGTGGATCTCCGCAACCATACTCTCCAGCTCGGCGACGTGGGTCTCCAGGAGGTAACTCTTCGCCCTGCTCTTGATGCTAGCTACTGACTGAACCTAAAAGAGGATTGCAAAGTGGAAGATTTGAGACATGAGGATTAATACTCTAATTTCTTCGAATACATAGTAGTAATTTCTTCATACATAGTAGTAATACTAAGAATAGATATACAATGGCATTATCAGCAATAGATTAGTATAATTAACTATATATAGCCAAAGTTAATAATGTTTAACAATAATTTACTGCACATTACTAGAATTCAATTACTAATCACACGTATAGAAACTGATCACAAGTGAATATATTAAACTCTTCTCGTGCGTGCAAGTAATTGAGTTAATTTGATTTTCTTTTTGTCAAGCGTTGCCAAAAAATACCGTCAAATGAAGAGAAATGAAGCAGAGGTATGAGAAATGGGCCACTAAAACATAAGTTTAATTAATTTTTAGATAAAAGAATAAACAATCTAGTAAGATAAACACTTCTTAGGATCGACAAAAGCAGTGGAGGCAAACAATGATGAGCACAATAGGATAATTTAAGGATTTAAGGAAAACAAGCTATAAAGCGTGACCTTATCCCGTTCACCCTAACGTGGCAGCGTACTAAAAGATAAAAGATCAATGGAAGCCATTGCTTCACCGGATTCATTCACACACAAAACAATTATACTAAGAACAGTAATAGATGTACACTACTAATCACTAAACTACAGCTCCAATCACAATCAGGCACTTCACTAGGTGTTGAAGCTTCTAGGCGCTTTCAGATCGCTAACCGTCGGTGAAGAAACCGGTTCCGAGAGCACTCCACAGACACAACCTCACCCTTTGAGAGCAAGTAGAAGAATCCAAAACAGAAAAAAATATATTCTAACTGATAGTTTTGTTAAATGAAATGCGAAAAATGGGCATTGACTATATTTCTCTTAATATTACCACTCTTGGAGACAAAATGAGACGCCAGTGACAAAGTCAGCCCATAGGCATTTTATACATGATCTCGTAACCATGCCCCTCTCAAGCGGAGATACCCACGCCATCGCCGAATGAATTTCCATGCTATTAAATTCGCTCTCGGTTTGCGACCGCAGGGGGTTGCGAAAGCGTGTCAATAAACGGAGATGGTTCACATGGCGTAGCGAAGAGAGAGAGAGAGTGGAAGAGTGAAGGTCGAGCCGAGGCTGATACAGGTGAGAGAGACTTCATTTCGGTCCTCGATTTCCATCTGTGCGGAAAAGCGCGTCATTTGGATTTCCTCGAAGCGCTAGATGGATGAAAAGGTGGGTGGCGTGTTGTAGAGCACCTTGAGTGTGCCCTGTTGCTTCGGCGTACTCCGTTGGCGGAGCACTTGAACTTAGGAAGGAAACAGCGATTTCTGGGGAATTCTAGTGGCACGTGGGGCTTATTAATGCTAAGCATAAAATATATTGAACAATTTATTGGTTTGTATCATGATACTCCAGGGTATTCTGTGGTATTATTTTGTAGTATAAATATAATTGTAGTTCTTTAAAACTGAATTTAATTCCTACATGGTAATGTCACCGACTAATAACTCTGGAAATTTATATGGAAGAAATTTTCTCGTATAAATAGCAGCCTCTGACTCTTGAAAATCCGGTCAAAGCGATGCCGAAGATTGAAAACATTATGTTATATTTAATTTAACCTATTTTCAAATAATTATCACGTTTTTTGTTTCTGCGATGCAACAAAACTTTTACTATCCTTTTTCATTGTTGACTAAGAGTAAAATTGCGTAACATTATCTTATCTTCATATTCATTTACGTGTCTTAAATCAAACTATCATCCATGAGAGAAAGGCACCCGTGTTACGGAGAGTATGAAAACGTGGCCGTTCTGAATCGCATAATCACCACCACCTTTTTTGCCTAAAGACAGTGTCTAGACAACGGCTGAACGATGATCTCATGGTAGCTCAGATGATCACAATACCGTGATGAGTCCAAACTCCCAATTCGACTACTCATTCAAAATTTCAGATCTTGCAACATAAGAAAGTTGGCAAAGAAATGGAGGGAAAGAATGGATAAGAGTTTATGGCCTGCTGAATGGCTATAATAGGCGAAAACTTGACATTGCATACCATAAGAGCCAGGATAAACAAGATTAGATAAAATGATGTTCATGCATGCTGTTGTTAAAATTAGATACCCTACTAATTCTGAAACACTTTGGGAATACACCATTGAACTACAAAATGAATGAAAAAAGGGAATAAATAATTATCAATTTCAATAATTAGACATGACGCTTGACAGACAAAGGAAATCAGTTGGCGTGGGACGTATGCAAGAGATTTTTGGAGGAATTTGGAGGAATCTCTGCAGATACTTTCTTTCCCTAATATGAAAAAAGAAATGCAGTATATCCTGATCGATTAGATTGTGATGGTTTGAGGTAGTTCGTTACTTAAGACAACGAGTATCGAAAGCAAGTAGGGAACTTTTGCTAATAACGCAAATGATTTCCGCTGAAGAAGATATAAACCCTCAAGTGGCAATATTCACGTTCGTTCCCATCTCTACGCCATCCGGGAAGCGAACGCATTAATATTCACGTGAGCCGAAATCCACCCAACGCTCTCACCGAAGACTTAAGTTCCCTGTCTGATCTAATCCTCTACTATGGTCCTATCCCTCCTTCCTCCCACTGTCATACATCTTCGGATTGAATCTCTTCTTCCCATCTCTCACTCACCATGGATGCTCCAAGGAATTTCTAGAATACTTTGCCAAGGCCCAATCTAATTTAAACTCGCACTTAATGCTTTAAAAGAAAACGACTGCCTTGGGCTATGTTTAAAGCTCAGTCGGGATATTTTCATCGAAACATCCACCCTTAAATCGGAAGGGATAAAATTATTTCTTCTGGAATCAAGAGCCGAAAATTATGCAGGTATTTTCAATGTGTATTATTGTCCTCTGCTTCTTTTTGCACGTCAAACTTCCTGTGAGTTACACCGTAGGGACTTTTAGGATACACGTAATGGAATATTAAAAGGATAAATATGCAGGTATTTTCAATGTGTATTATTGTCCTCTGCTTCTTTTTGCACGTCAAACTTCCTGTGAGTTACACCGTAGGGACTTTTAGGATACACGTAATGGAATATTAAAAGGATAAATGTCTACTATATCTATTTTTTATCAATATCCTTAGTGCAAGATGAATTAAAAAGGAAGCAGAAAGCTTATAAATAACTTTCGAAAGCTCCTATATTAAGTTCAAAGCATCACGGGTAAATTTAAGAAAAAGAGTAATATTTATGGACCACAGTGGTATATTTTTAAAGAAACACTTATGGGCAATTTATTAATCTCTCAGCAGCAAATCGCCGTGTTCTACATAGAATTTATTTATTTATTTAGAAGTTATTAATCAATTATTTTGTGGTAGTAAAATTGGACTAAAAAAACTAGTGATTTATATCTTCCACGCTTATATCTTTTCGACCATTGTTTTCCAAAGTATAGGTCGGTATTTTCTTCCACGCTTATATCTTTTCGACCATTGTTTTCCAAAGTATAGGTCGGTATTTTCTTCCACGCTTATATCTTTTCGACCATTGTTTTCCAAAGTATAGGTCGGTCGGTATATAAAAGATAGGACAGGTCGGGAACTTTGCTCTTATAATTGCAGCAATTTGCAGCCAATACTCTCTTGCCCTTATGCAAAAAGAAATAAATCAAATATATGATTTTTGGATCTGCCTCTTACAACCTGTAAGTTGTTTTAGCTTAAATTTGCTGTTGGAGTTAACATTTTCAGTAATCAATTACGAGAAAAATTTTTTAGAGAGAGTCTCATTAGAAAATTCTCCTTTGACTGATGATTATTTATAATCTTATGATCGTTCAAATTAAAATTCTCAAAATTTAGAAAAATTGAACAAGACTGAAGTAAATTAATTTAATTTTTGATTTTAGCTAATGTGATGACTCTTGATGATGCCAGTTGTCGTCATAAGTATCTTTTAAAAAACTGATGACACGCGTTGTATCCTGATCATGATTATGTATGGTGGACAGTGAAGCCTTAACTTATTTGCAGTTTTTGCAAATTGATAATATCTCTCGTACATGAATAAGAAATTCAAACGTTTTGAAGAATTAAATCATCGATACAGTTAATTGTGATTCAAATGTGCTCAAAATTAATGTCTTGTCATCAACTCCCTTCCCATTTTCCTTTCAGGATTCGGCCGCGTCATTGTATTTCCAACAATGTGTCTCCTAATATCCTGGAGGTGTCTTCAAGTTGAAGATTCTTTCAAGATAGGAGAAGAAACCATCTTTGACCTGAAGACGCCTCCAGGATAGGAGGAGGAACGTTGTTCGAAAAACAAGGACGCGGCGGAATCCCGAAAGAATTAATGGAAAGAATTCCTGCTCACCACGAAAACCGTAAACAGAACTCTATCAAATTCCACATTAAAAAAGCATGATACGTTGACACATGAGCTTTGAAAAAATGACGCCCTTGTTTTAAATAACGGTCCCCAAAATAAAATTCAAATGGTATGAGTCTTCAACCAATTAATCTTACCAGGTAGCCTTGGGTCTCAAAGCTCTTTCTTGATGAAAAAATATTTTCTGAGATGTCCATCTTCTGAACTAGCACTTAAGAGTTCAGTGAGCTTAAAATATCTCACTAATATTGTGTGGAAAGTTGAATTTTCAGTGACTTGGTGTGAGCAGGACGATAATACAACAAGTAACGGAATGTGGATGATGATGCAGTGGACGATGACGCCACAAGAAGTAATATCTGCGATTCATCTGTTTCAGTTTAAAGTGCCGAGAATATAATTAATATATCTGCTTTAGACAAATTTTATGTGGAAAACAGCAAAAAGCTCGGTGAATATATAGAGACTTTCAATGTTTAAGAGCAGTGATTGTCCTTAAATTCAATTATTACACTGGTTTTACAACGTTGAGTTACATTGTTTCGTCATCATTTTCTCTCGTTGAAGCAGCTGACTGGCAATATGGTTCAGTAGTCTTCACGAAATAGTCCTATATTAAAAATGGGTGAAAAAATGGATGAAGATAACTTGGGATGACGATAATAACGCAGAGGGTCTGAAGGAAATTAAGTAGGAGAGAACTTTGACGGCGGAACATCCTTTGTTTCAAACTCTTTGAGTTAGAATAGAAAATACATTTATTAAGCTCTGGGCATCACCCTTTGAGCAAAAATTATTACAAAAGTGAAATGTTTGCCTCGGCCAAAAGAACAAAAATCGATTTTATGAACAAAAAGGTGCAAAAATCGATTTTATGAACAAAAAAAAAAGGAACAAAAAGAAAAAAAAAAAGAATGCAATACATGAAAAACAAAGACATAGATACAATGATTTGATACAAAAACAGTATAGATAAGGAAATAATATTATAATTTGCAGGCTGTAATTTATTGAGTACATAAAGTTATATTTTGCTCTGCATCGAGTAGAGTCATGAATAACATATTTTTAAATGTATAAATATAACTCCTATGTTTTAACTTATAGGGCAGAGAATTCCAAAATTTGGAGGCAGTAATTAAGAACGACTTTTGATAAATAGTTGTTATAGGAATTCGATAACGTAAAGAACAGTCGTTTGTACGAGATATATTCTGGGTAGTTTCTGACCTTAAACATTTCTATGGGGTAATTAGGGATTTTCTCCTTAAAATATCAAAGAAAAGGGTCCCTAATAAATATTTTATAAGGTTGTAAGGATTTTTCCAGCCTACGCTAGTTTTATACTGTGATACATGAGCGTCCCTTCTTAGATTAAATACAAAACTTTCACAAGAATTTAGTTGCCTTGTTAGTTTTTTTATCCAACTCTATGGGCACGTAATGAAAAACACCGAAACAATAATCAACGGAATGGAATAGGAAATGAGTGCTTATGAAGTTTTAACTGATTAACATTACCTTTATTACAGATGCCATTTACATGTTGGTTCCAAGACAGATTCCTCGTGAGGGTAAGTCCAAGAGCGCAAACTGAGTCACTGTATGTTATTTTATAATCACAAACTGCGATTCAAGCAAGGAGATTATTATCGATTTTGTTGAGAATCCTTGAGTTTCCGATGGTGATGGCTTTTGTCTTTGGGCAGTTAAGAATAAGGGCATTTTCGTTCACCCATTTAGTAATTTCCCTGACATCAAGGTTCAATTAACTGATACCATCGGTTAATTTATCAATCGGGGACTGAATGTAAATTTGAAGGTCACCTGAATATAGCATGTACTTGCTATTTTTAATCGTGCTCGATATGTCACTAACAAATATAGAAAATAGTAGGGCCCAAAACAGATCTCTGGGGAACTCCACAAAAAATTATTTTATAATTATAGGGGAGCGATCATCACCATCATGCCTCCGAATAAAAATTTTACCATTTCTCACCCAAAGGTACTTAATTTTTTCTCATCTTTTTAATTCCCTGGCCGTAGAATACAATTTTCTGTTTTATGGTGTCAGGGACTCCTTGACATAAATATGCGAATTCATAGAGCCAGTTAACCTTATATCCTTAAGGCGTAGGTTCCTTATACTCTTTTGCGAGTTGACAAAACTTTGTGCCCATGTGGAGCGCAATAATTGCGCAATGATCGGAGAGGGCTTAACGTCACCGTCTGATGACGCACGGCTCTTCAGCCTATACACATAGTCAATGTCACTAATTTCAAAGTTGACCCTTAAATCAAGGCTAACCTGGATGATTAGAGCCTCAAGCAATTTGCCGGAAGTATAAGGATTTCCGTGAAATTCCACCACATGACGTATCTGCTCTTGCTAAATTCAGTTCAGGTGAGATTCTAGGGATGTCTTACGTACTTTTATGGCAGCATTGACACTACATGCGCTATGTAAGTTCTCACTTTGGTCAGCAATTGAGGAATTTAGTTTGTTAAGCGTGGTTGCATGCTCAGTTATTACTAGCTCTAGCGATGCCAGTTCACTCTTCAGCTCCTGTTGGCTCTCCTGAATGCATTTCACTTACTTGAGTAGTTCTGCCAGTAGGCTAGAATCTGGCACAGGTCCGCTGGCATCGCTCACGAATGAGATCCTTATGGGGGTGGAGTCATTGCGTCCAGACCGGATCCCAGAAGAGCAAGAGTCGCAGATTGAAGACTTGTGGAGGTCCTCGAGCGCTGTTATAACAGCTTCAGCCATAGACAGGCAGGATAGATGGTGCGTAGCAGCGCATTGCTCACAGCTGACGCTACGTTTGTTCCGTTTAACTGTGAGCTCACACTTAGGACACGAGGGCATTGCTGACTCAACACCACACCGCAGAGAACAGAGAAACAGAGAAGGCACAATCTATCGACACGAGGGCTGAGCCAGGACTTTGTTTAGTGTTGGTTGAAGTGTTTTTTAGAGTAGATGCTGGCATCCCTACTCCTGGACAGAGGATTGAAACCCGGAAGTGATGGACACTTTAAAAGGAAGTTTCCATTCCTGCTGGGATGATTCGTTCAAAGCAATTCGGGAGTTGAAATTCGTCCTTTGAGTCGGACGTAAAACTGTAATCTTTTCAATACTTGTCGTTTTGGGTAGGCTAATGCCCTTCTATCTTGCTATTATCCTTCCCTCCACAGCCTAACTACTTGTCTAGAATAGCGCTAATAGCCAGTTCCCAATGTAACCAACCAACCAAAAAAACGCCGGGACCGTGGCAGGGGCCTCGAAACTCCAGGGAATCCATGAATGGGACGTTTCTAGGTCATTATAGTCATATTCCCGACACTTTTTGGAATCACGAATGTCAGGGTAATTTTATGAACGTTTTGTCGGATCTTGTTCAACTCCGTGGATATCCCAACCTAACCGCTATCAAATTACTATTTTATTACATAGCTACTGTTTGTAGCATCACGCATTGAGGCAAATTTAGTTTTTGTTATTTTACATACCACTCCCAAGGGTAGTCGGACAAAAATAACTGTATTCTATCGAAGAACTAATACTTAATATATTTTAATATTTTATTCGTGATAAGTATTACATTTAGTATTCTTCACATTTTTCAGGTTGCGTGGATGTACTTTGCCAAGTAGCTGTTGCGCAAGTTTCGGACTTCTTTAATTTTGTTTCCATGACATACAAGTATAAATTTTGGACTCTAGAGGATAATGATCCCAAATTTTGCAAAAAATGTATGTGCATAGAGTCTTAAATATGTATTTAATTCTAATGTTGACAAAGTCTTCTCTTTTAAAAGGGGAAAATATAAGTTTTACTTTTAATTTAATCGACATGGGAGCGTTCCACCGTAATGGGTTAAAAGAGGTTGAATCAAACTCTTGAAAATCTACGTCCATGGTCTATGTAATTTTTTCCTGAAAATTTCAATTTCAAAACGGAAAAAAATTTATATAATAAAAATGATTGATTGAAAGTTTTTGAAAAATTGCTTGAACCATTCTCATCATATTTGGTTCACTGATCTAAACGAAGTTGATATTTTTGCTATGGTAGGTTTCAGTGCAGCACAAATGCTCACGAGACAGATATGAAATAGCTTTCTATTATCTATTCCCACTCTCAATGCATAGTGGTCTACTCAACAGAGCAGGATGAAGACCCGCCTTCAGGGATTTAAAATTCCATCAACATGGCACACATCGTCATACTATACGGCTTAGGATGTTTTCCTACCATCTTTAATAATAATGTATTCCACTTCAAGATAGTCTTCTCTACCATTCCGTCTCCACTTCCCTATGCTCAGCGAACTTCTCCTAGCCTCTTCATTTTCTTTCCTGATTCCTTTCTCAACAAGCGCCGCCGTCCATCCGTGGATGCTCCAAGCAGCCCTTCTCTTTTGGACGGCCATATCACCCGGCTAAAGGGCCATCTCTTCCATTTCAATATCTTTCTATTCTTTCATCCAGCTCTGTTGTATGAGCGGTCTTTAGGTAAACGGGAACTCATCTTTTATAATGAACTTCTATCTCTACGGCTATTCCTTGTGGTACCATCTTTGCCTCAAGCAATCCGCGTTGCTTGAACTGACAAAGATAGGAGAGCGTATTTATATCTCCAAGAAAGGTTTTCCTCATTTCTTCCAGTGATAGTTAAGCTATTTTCTTCGACAAAAGAAGTTATTCCGAGCAGCTTGATATTTGAGTCGTTTAAGAACGAATAGATTCGAATCGCATTCCATTATTACAGGTATGCACTTTCTCCATCTATTTAAAGGAATTCTTCTGTAATCAGTAGAGCCTTCTCCGATATCTTATCTCGTTAAAGAAACAATACTTTGCACCATGTAGACTCGTCCAAAACTTGAAAATATTGAGATAAATAGCGATAAAGTTTAAAAAAACGCTTATAGAAGAACTAATAAAATTAAATTTAGATAGATTATCACGATGCTACATTAAGCAAATAAGGCACGGTGCTTTTGAGTAGCCATATGAGAAAAGATGCCATTATGTTTTCCATTTCAGACAGATTTTTGAAAGGAGTAAATCTGTACCTTTCAAGCGGCAAGATAGTTTTTTAAAAGTATATTCTACCGGTTACGATAGGTTTTGTTTAGTGTCAGAAAATCTTCTCCCTGTTTTTTACACTTTCAGGGGCCTATCTTGCTCTAATATATCTTTTTTCGCCTCAGAATACGGTCTAACCTTCTTCATCCTGTCCATAAAACCTATTCTCTTTCTTCCCTTTCTAAGATTCTTACATCATTCAGCCATCTAACCTGCCCCCTTCCGGATTTCACTCGGACGCTTTCTTTCCTCGCCCACCATCTCAAGCAGTTTCTATTTTGTCTTCCTCTCCATCCACCTCGCCTTCTCCATCCTTCTCCTCACCCACATCTCACCTATTCCACCCATCCCATCACATCACAAACCTATTCTTGTCCTCCCTTCTGAGGGCCCACGTTTCTGCCCCATAGAACGCTACACTCCATATCTTCACTCTTTACCAGCTTCTTCTACACATTTTTACCCAAGGTCCCCTTCATCAGTTCTCTTATTACTAAACGCCTCCTTAGCAAGCGCTATTTTCTTTCGAATGTTTTGCTACTATGTCTGTTTTCTTGGAGTGGACTTCTTAATTAATTAAAATGCTCAACTTGCTCGAGTTTGTGTGCTCCAACTTTTATCACCAGCCTTGCTTTCTTCATCCTAGAGAATCTCATTCCTTTTTTTTCTTATAGTTTCTTATGGTTTATATAAACACTGAAAATTACTTGTTCCATTAATTTGCGAATCTTCCGCGCACATACCTTAATTAAGACTCTCCGCATACTTTTTATCTTACCATTGTTAGAAAAGAATCAAAATCAAACCATATTTCACATATAATTGCAAGTTGACGCTTAAAATGACTGCATCTTAAACTTTTAGAGTTATTTTTATCATCTTAACCTAATTATAAGTAAAGACATGAATATTTCAGGATAAGTTCATGTTTTTCTACATGATAGAAAGTTTTCTATCTCAAATAAATACCAGCAAAAGCATGATCGAAGTCATAAGGAAAACACTAAGTATTAAATTCAAGGTCTAAAATCAGCGAAGAAAACTATTTTACTTCAGGCAATGAATGAAAAAGTGTCTTTATCTTTAGTTTCCAGCGAACGTCTAAAACCAAGCATTCGTGAACGAATACCAGAAAGAACCGACTCACGCTACCGATTAAGTGATTATTACAAAAAAAATAGTCTGAACCTTGCATAATAAAAATCGTTCACCTACTCACCTAAAATTTATCTCTGTTCTCTCTCAATCCATTCCCTATTCCCTCGCCTCACAATAAGAGTGTAACTCACCCAGCCTCTCATCACTACAGCGCCTCGCGAGTTATCATGTACATCTACATCTACATAATACCGTGCGTGCCGCCGTATGGGCGTGTGGCAGGGGGTGTTAGGTCACCAGCTGTGTATAGATGGAAGGTTTTGGGAGATGAAATCGTGATATGTAGTACGGGAGTGTATTTAGTGGAGATCAGTTTTTATTGTGGTCGCTTATTGTGCCCGGAAAGAACGAGTTTTTGTATCTATCTGTTCGGCAGTGTGTTTCTATTATTTTATCGCATCTATAAGACCTAGAGATGTAGTGAGAAGTCGTGATAATATTTTCTGTATTGCTCTGAAAAAAATGTAGATGTAGCTATAAATGACTACGCGAGAGATATATGCACGTTGTCGAGCAGCTTTTGTAATTTAGAGACTAAAATTAAATATATAGTGACGATCACCCCTCAATTAAGAGAGAAGATTCAAACATCTGAAAACTGGCAGTAACGATTAAAATACCAGAGAATCGGGTAAGGATAGATTCATTCACGAAAAAAATTTGTACATGAAATATCCTGTAAAAATTTATATGTTCATACCTCATCTCCTATTTTAGTGTCTTCATCTTTTACTTTTTTCGTGGTTAACTTCCGTTGCTATTGAATGAAAATGCAAAATTTTGGTGCATAAGTATTGAATTTGTGAAAGCTGAAGTATTTTCCAAAACAAATATTAGGTGCGCACATGTATGTTGCATTATCAATTCGTGCGTATATGTCCAGTACACGTATATTTGATTTCTATCCATATTCTTACGTATGGGCAGCTGATAGTAAAAATTCTTCGTATGTGTGTGTGAAACGTGTGAAAACGGCAAACGCACAGCGGAGGGAGAGAGTGTGAATGTATATTAAGGAAATCAAATAACATAGAACAGCTAATGTGCTTGTTGAAGATTTTTATGCAATACTAAAGTGAATTAGTCCCATTCCTTACTCTTTTACGAAGGTAGCGCAGTCAGGGCTTCGTTTGTGGTCATTCTTTGGACTTGTCCCTTCTTCGGTGATCCAACAGAAACTCAACGCTGCACCCTTTTTCTTGCTACAAGATCGATATCTACAGTTTGCATATCTGCACCTACATTAAGGAATTTTATCCCTGTATCATACGTCAAAAGGACAATGATTCCATTCGTTGCAATTAATGTGTAAAAAAAATTGATGACATAATGATTCATACGATTAAATTTATATGATGCAGGTTTTGACACAAATTATTATGACTACTTTTTAGATCTAAAGCTGTCCTAGTCAGTCTCAAGTTATATAGTTACCTAGGGTGTCCTACCGGATGATTGTGTGCAACTTTCCCAATACGTCGAACAGTGGTATGATCACGGAAAATGCTATTCAATAAAGACAACGTGAAAAATGTATTAATTTTTTTACCACAAGCAGGAACTACGAATGATTGTCCTCTGTCAATCGTTGCATGAGTTGATGTGTTTTTTGTTTCTCTTCGTTTTCAATAGTCATATGTGAGGGCATAAATTTGAATAACTTTTGCGAAAGACGCAGACCTTTAGCTTTCTCTGAAAATCGCTGAAGAGAAGATATGATAAATTGAAGGAAAAATATTTATATCGGTCATTAGTTATTTTTACTTAACAAATCAAACGAAACAGGCTCAGTAAGAACTCGATTTCGGGGATTTTTAGAATAAACTGAAGGCGGTCAGTTTTGGCTGACTTGTTTTATTTCTATTAAGTTGCCTTTCTATATTTTTATCAAGCAAGAGGACAAATACAACGAAAAATGTAGCTTAGTTACCAATCAATGGAAAAAGTCCATGCGAAGTTCCAGCTTCTGGATACGAAAAATTAACTTTTTGTATTTTGGTACTTTTTTAAGTTTCAGGCCTTTATGCATCGCAAAGTTTTGATGAAAAATTTGGCCCTCGTCTGCGCGGTGACTTTAAATGGACAACTTTTGAAGAAAAAATCGAGAAATAGGAAATAGGCACATTCTATTTTTCTCTCCAGCTAGGCAAGTTATTTTACGATGGATAATACAATGCCCCTATTACTCCTTTTTTCAATTACCCTGTTTTTCTCCTATCTCCCTTGCCACTTATATCCCATTGCATTGTCTATGTTCCTCATTTAAATTTCCTTTCATAAATTTCTTACTCGAAATCAAACGAAAATAAAGGCTTAAGAAATGCCGTCTGAATAGTCTTCCGTTCCATTTGGGGCTGTTCATAATCGACGTAGACAAAAACAGGCCTCTTTTTGACCCCCCCCCATTGTGGACACTCGTAGACTCCACCCGGACCCCCCCTGTTCGTCCTGTTGTCCACGTAGATTTTTTTTGCGGAAAAAGCTGTGAAACAGGTTATTTATTGATTGCCATGGATTTCTGTAATTTAAGACTGATTTTAAGGAAAGGTAAGTAAAAGAAAAACTACTCTTGTGACTATGATAATCTGCCATTTACTACGACCATTGTCTTCGTAGACCCCCCAACTCTCCAACCCTCCACTCCCAAACGTGGACTTTCGTTGACAACCCTCGTACTTCTAATTTTGTTTGGTGTCTATGTGGATTGAGGGCAGCCCCTTACCTCCAAATCAGTAAATTTGTACCTCTCAGAACAAATGCCGTTTCTACAACCGGTTAAGAAGAATTCCACTGCTGCGAGAATACTAGAACTGAAAATACAAATCACCAGTTCAGTAAAGTGAAGTCATTCATAATTTTAAGTCTTGTGCATTGTACAATCCTGAGTTGTCTTTTATTCACTTTGGATGATCTAAGTCTTCAAACCAACACCGTTTAACTTCTTGTTTGATAGTATTTCATGAAACTAAATTCTTCATCTCCATCTAAAATGAGTGTTGTAACCAGAAAAAGCCTCCTCCTCTATGATAGGTATCAATTTTGCATTCCCGATCGATTTGTTATCGGCTTTTATTACCTATACGAGCGTAAAAACCTCGACTTCTCCAATACTGTCGTTCGTCAGTATGACGGTTGACCAAAAATGTATAGTTTTCAGCAGCGTAGTTGCTGACCTAGAACTAGAAACTAATGAATAAACCTAAGCCTCCAATCCTACAAATACAGCATTTTCCTCTCCGTTACGGATTTCGGCTCTCTGCTTCCTCACATTGGTTCTTGCGCAGTACCAATGAATTTCCTCCGATAACATCCATTTCTCTCCCGTATCAAAAGCCTCTTACGTTGTCCTTCTGTCGCACCTTCCGGCTTCCGGCTGACCAACCACACGTCCACGCCCACCCTTGAGGAGGTGCAGTTGGATATTTCCCATCCTCAAATACAGGGACTTTAGGAATTCCCTTATTCTCCGGTACTTTGAGGGACATCGTAGAGTCTAGGATATACTTAATTCAAGGGTGGTTATGCAAATGGTTTACGCTGAACTATTTTACAACTTTTAAATTCAAATCTTCTTAGTCATACTCTATTTAACATTCATGCTTGTCACGCTTCCCACCTTCAACTTCTCACGCTTAGCCAGCATTTTCCTCTCCGTTACGGATTTCGGCTCTCTGCTTCCTCACATTGGTTCTTGCGCAGTACCGATGAATTTCCTCCGATAACATCCATTTCTCTCCCGTATCAAAAGCCTCTTACGTTGTCCTTCTGTCGCACCTTCCGGCTTTCTCTCTTCTCCCCATATCTCCAAAGCTTCCATTCAACCCTCAGATAGAAGACTGACTTCTATGGCAAGTGGGGAGAAACCTTTGGTGCTAACAATCAGCTTCAAACGCCGAGTAATTTCATTGGATTAATCTCACATGAAGAGGGAGCTACATATTATTGCACCAGCCTACCTCGTGCCGTTTTCTTTTAAAAAAGAGAGCCACGGAGAACTTCTCAATAGAGACCTATATCGTTCTGTAATGAATCGCCAATTGAATATTTAGTCATAGAAAGCGATATATCCGATGGATTCTGACGTGTATACCTTCTGAATTAGTTACAATTAGAATGTAAAAAATATCTCGCTGAGGACTGTCTTTACAATATTCAATATCACATGGAAATGTAGTGAATTACTTATAGCATTTACCATTCAAGAGGATTTTAACATTTATATTTTCCTAAGCATATGAAATATACATTTATAAAAAGGCGGATTAGAGAAGTAACACTTTTATTCTATCCTCAGCAAGCATCTATTATTAAAATTATCAGCAAGACATATTCTCTATCATTTAAGAAACTACATATATAGTTTGACTGTGGAAAATCACCAAACAGCCACAAATAGCTACTATTGAGAAAAATCCTCTCTGCCTTCACATTATCAGTACAAATGTTTGAAAAAGTTGTGTGGTAGTTTTTTTATCAAGGTTTTGTTGAGTGAATTTGCGATTTTTGGAATTAAAAATGATCTAAATAACTATAAATTAACGACAAGTTACATCTTCCTTGCCAAGAGATGGTTACTGTTTGCCATGAATATTTACCTATTTTCGTCCAAAGTGCTTGGGTTTGAGCATAAGCTCCTAGGCCTCAATATCGATAATATGCAATAATACTTCACCTATTGACAGAATCCCAAAAATTCACCCAATGAATGAGAAAAGATTCCAATGTGTTAGCGCACACACATGGTGATTGTCAATATACTTTATAAAATATCTGTGCTTTTCTCAGCAGGTAACACATTAACTCATCGAAAATAAATATTTACACGTAGGCCTGCGGTGCTTGAACTTCCCTTTGATGAACTCCATTTGGTGGCTAATAGGAAAATATAATATTCCCGAGAAAACACTGAAGAAAAATTTAACTCTTGCCGTCCACCTTGTCGCGGAAATATCACCTGAACTGGAGCGACGAATACACATAAAACCTTTAAAAGCACTCTAGGATCTAAACAAAAGATTAAACCAGCGTAATAGCTTTTTCCACCCACAGTGAAACAAATTCGTCAACTCTTATCTCATGGTTAATGTGCTCTAGATGGGATTAAATTTTCTGTGAATTAATTCATAAAATATAACCGAAATGACAAAAAATTATTGGTCGGATCTTAACAATTATATTGATAACTTCTTAACAAATTTGAAGTAAAATAATAAGATTACAGGTCAGTTAGGACTATTTTTTCATTGGTAATGTTGGAATAGGAATAATTATGATCATTAATTCGCCAAGTCTGGTCGTCTTTTTTATGGTCTCGTTTCTTACCCAAACATTCTATCCATAAGGATTCAAGCTTTATTTCTTTCCTATGTATTTCACAGATATAGATTTAGTGTTAATTTCACAGAGCCACAGATGCACATTCAAAAACCTGAAGTCAAACATCATATTTATAAATGGAGGAACATTTCTTAAACATACATATTTCTCTTATATTTATGCTCTAAAGCTCCTCCACAAGTCCTCAATACGCGTATTTTTATACCTTAAGTTCCATTTTGCACAACGGAGCTCTTATTGCTAGGAATTAACTCCTTTCCATAACTATCCACTATTTTATTGGTACCAATGTTAAAAAGCGAAGGCGATACCTTGTAACTCCGTCTGGACCTATTACCTAAAACTATCTACCATAATTCTCTGTCTGGTACTCTTAAAGTTGGCCGTCAAAACCGTCAACTTTCCATTAAAATTATTGAAGTATTGTGCTATTTTAAGGGTTTATTCCTATTTAAAAACTGTTGTCTTCATATTTTTTGACTAGTGTCCTGAAAATTGCATTCTTGCATTCTTGTCTTTGGAAAAGAGCACTTCTTCTACTTTAAATATTAAAATTTGTCACTATGTTTCAAAGAAAATAGACAAGTTTTGTACAATTAAAAAAGTGCTACCACAGATATTACAAAAAATTAGATTTCTAAACCCGATTTTAACTAGCTATAAGTGAGAACCCTTGAATAAATACTCTCAAACTAAAGTAGAAATGGAAGCTTATAAATTTAGCATGCATTGGGAAATTTAATAACCTGTTTAAATCATATTCTCCTACTGAACAAGCAAACAATGGTACAATAATCTTATGCACCAAAGAAATCAATAAAATACTCTGTACTGCAATATAACAGCAATTTGCTATAAAATCAGCAGCGCAACATAAATGCTCAATATAGTTTCAACTTTTTCGCTCTCTTACCTCTTAAAAAGCAATAGTTTGATTGAGGAACACAGTGTATGTTTCATATCTAAGTTGTACCTGCTCGGAAAAATGAAATCATCATCAAAGCGTGGAGTTAACAATAAATGTTTATATTTCTCTTTGAAGTGTATTTTAGTGTAAAAGACTTTATGTTCGACTGCACCATCGACATGGAGAAATGAAAAACATATCCTTCATTTTTTCCCCATTCTAATGAGAATGAGAAACTAATGAGAATAACTGCCAAACAGTTTCTGCAAAATCATGCATCTTTAATGAAAACGGAGAAGCGACCTAGAGCAGGTAGTCAAATCCGCGCCAAGCAATGGAATGTAGCTCAGTGACACCGGACTGAAACATATTCCCTGGGGTACCACTTTGAAATAAGCCTGGCTTCCGCTCTCAGGGTTCATGAAAGTGAACTTAGGAAAGCTCTCGAAATCCCTATTTACGGCCATCCACACATAATACTGAGTGAAGTTCTCGTGGAGTTTGCTAAGAAACACACAAAACAGAAGCAGGTGAACGGGAG
The DNA here is from genome assembly GCA_963169105.1 of Ceriagrion tenellum. NCBI lineage: Eukaryota > Metazoa > Arthropoda > Insecta > Odonata > Coenagrionidae > Ceriagrion > Ceriagrion tenellum. The sequence continues at coordinate 23,292,709 of OY720639.1, read as the reverse complement.
TGAGGCGACTGCGATTGGTTCGATGGAAAGGGAAGACGTCGGAGGAAGTGTTTGGAGTGGAGCGGCGGATCCGACACCGCCTCTCAAACTCGCTTCTCCACAGAGACTGGCGAGGGAAAGGGTTGCAAACAATGGCTAATTGATTGGTCGTATCCAAATTCAGAGCGTTATTGCCAAGGCGTTGATGGCGAGAGAGAAAGAAATGTGTGATATGGAAAGTGAGTAACGTCTCCGAAGGATTATTTTTCCAACAGAAGGATTAAGACCTTTCATAAAAGCAGATTTTTTTCAACTCTCTAATTTAATTTCAAGTCTCTAATTTACAACCAATGGACAACCACATGATTTTGATTTTACACGTTCCCCCTTACACAACAGGTCGAAGTCACATCAGTGTCCCTAAAGGAAGCGTAATCGGCCCTCTTTTATAAATTATTTATATCAATGATGTAAGTTCTCGAGTTAGCAGTAAATAAAGATTATTTGGAGACGATAGAGTTGTCTACTGTGAAATGACCGTAGACGCGGACTTTGAAGCTCTGTCATCGGATCTTAACAACGTTCATTCGTGATGCCAGGAGTGGGAGTTAGAAATTAATATCAGCAAATGCACCACGGTTCTCTTCCTGCGAAAGTCATCACAAAAGTGGCATACCTATACTGTGGGTGGAGTCAACATAAAATCTTCAGATACAGTAAAATATCTTGGAGTTGCCTTTTCTTCAGATGTATCGTGGGGATTACATATACAGAACATATGTAGCGCAGCATTAAAGAAACTAGGTTTTGTTAAACGTATAATACGAAGGTCTTCGGATGAAAAAGTCAAAGAGAGATGCTAATTCGCTCTAGTTAGGCCACACCTTGAATACGCCGCGAGCATTTGGGACCCTGGTCAAATAAATTTAGCCAAAAAAATTAATAAAATACAAAGGAAAGCAGCGCGCTTCGTAAAAAACTGCCATGAGCGTACATATAGTGTTTCACAAATTTTAGAGGGATTAAGGTGGGAGCCCCAAGAGACTCGAAGACTACACGCCAGGCTTAGTTTGCTTGAGAAATTCAGGACTGGCGTGTTTCAGAGCGACACAGAATATTTTCATGATCCCTGACTGCATTTGACAGAAGCGATAAAATAATAGAGATACACAGCTGAACAGATAGGTACAAAAACTCGTTCATTCCGCGCACAACAACCGACCACAGTAAAAACTGAGCTCCAATTAAAACACTCCCATAATTCGCGTCACCATTTCACCTGCCAAAACCTTATATATTTACACGGCTGATGTCCTAATACCACCTACCATACGCTCATATGGTGGCTGGTATAGCAGTAGTATGTAGATGAAGAAGATCTTCACTTTTGAAATTTTGAAATAACAAAAATAACAATGATGAAAATGAAGCAAGGTTATTTGCGAAATGTTATTCCTTTCTTTATGAAAATTGCATCCAGTATGAGTCGAGATTCACTTATCGGTGAGGCTTGGGTGCGCTGTCATACTTAGTAGGTTTCTTGGTTAAGTCCTTCTATCATTTACCCACTCGAAGAAGAGGAGACCTTTATCTCATGTTGCACACTCACATTAGAGGGTCTCAATATCTTTCCGAGTCACGGGCACACGTATCCACGGTTATGCAATCATCTTCAATGTAGTTTCAATTATTTGCTCATCTTGCTGAAATACCTGCAAAAGTGGTGATGAGATTTTAAAGTCATTACGGACGGTTTACTTTTCCCAACTTCAGAAAATTTTAGGGGATAAAGCAAATTACATTCCAGTGCCTTGTGTAACAAATGGAATAGAAGTTGTACCACCGTTGTAAAAAATTACTCTTCTTATTACTTAAATATTCGTTTCGTCCACCCGATTTCAGTAAACTCAATCAGTTTATACGATGACTATTTTTTCAAAATGAAGCTACTTTTTAATATAATTTTTTTAAATAATGCTCATGAATTTATTTAAAACAAGCGGATGGTTTTACCAAAATCTTTGAGGTTCTACGTGAATGAAGTTTTATATATTCGCAATCGTTCATTGTTTGAGGTCAGGTTTTTCTTTTTTTCTTACCTCATAAAGTAATTAGCATTTATTCAGCCATCGGTCATTCGTTAACTTTGATCTAGGCCCCCTGTAAAGTTAGAGGAAAAGAGTAATGCCTCACTTTTTTCTATCTGCCATACATTATAATAAAGGTGGTTTTACAGTCTCTTCTTTCGAAGATTTTAGAACAAAATAAGCATTTACGATTTATGAAATTTTTTTTCATTCTCCACCGATATTCGGCTTTTTCAAAGACCTGTTCAAAAATGCAATCGTTTGGGTTAAAAATTCCAGCTGTTGTTTTATTCATCCACTCATGATTGACCTTGGAGGAAATTAATGGATTAAAAAAATATTTTCCACAGTTCTTGTACATATGCCTATGATATTTCATCATTTCGGACACTAATGAGAAGAACGTAAAATAATATTTGCGTGGATTAACCTCAGAGTCGTGACTCTTGGTCTCACACAACCGCAATATAATATTTATGGTGAAGCATACGAAGTATGAAATTTAGCGGTTCATACTTTTCACTAGCTTCCTATTTTAAGCAGCTCCTCCAATTAAAACTCTCAAAAAATCTCTTTGAGTAAGCATATTGCTACACTTGGCTCCGTGTGCGTCATCACTCGTGACTGAAAATGCTACTAGGATGTCGAAGTAGTGACACTTGGTCTCATGGGTCGAAATTATTATTTTTAATGATATCATCAAAAGAATAAATGTAACAGATTGTATTATGATGTGTAGTCTTATCACAAGTATTGATCGATAGATCGATAATTCGTTCTACCGTGAGTTCGCTATCTGTGTGTGCACTTGGTTCACAGATCTGATTGTGGAGCAATATTTTTGTAGAAAACTGCAAAATAATTAAGTAAATTTATCCAACTAATTTAAAGTAGACGAGAGCTTAGTGAAAATTATGGGTACCTCTGGCTTTGTCAAAAAAATGTTAACCAGCCACTAGAGTACAAAATAAAAATCAACAAATTTTGCTATAATAAAATGCGTTGCACATCCATTCTTGAGTTTTACGCGCTAATCCAACCCGAAAGCTGATATTCAATGAACTAAATTGGGTTAAACGAAGGTTAATATTCAGTGAACTTAGGGCATGGTTGAACGTATATTTTTACAAATTTATTATACAAAACGCGATGTTTAGATGGACAATTGATTCTTTAGCATAGGACTTCTTTATATACTTGTAAATAAATAGCAACCAACTAAATTCGGTTATAAAAACCACGATTTCTCTCCAGATTTATTCAAGAAAAAGGACGTAATAAGGCTTCATGTCTGTTTGGTTATTGGTAAAACATTGAACGTTAGTTTCATCAATTTCTAGTAAGGGAAAAAATTATTTTTTTATTTTCAAAGTTATTTCATGATGATAAATAAATGATATTTCATTATATATTCATGTATTTTCCCAAACGTATATTAAAGATAACGGAACTCATCAGTCAGACACGAACGGAAACAAGCTTTCACAGTAGGATTGATAGGGATGGTGGGATATAATTTCTTCAATAAAGTTTTTTTTAACTCCCAGACATCCTTACTCGTAGAGGAAAGAAAGCTCAGCTGCGAGTGTTGAGTTATAAAAGGACGTTTTGAGAGGGAGTTTGCGTGAATAGGAGAGGCTTTTGTAAAGAAAGTTGGAAAAAGAAGTGAACAGTGTGGAGGACGAGATTACAAAAGAAAATGAAGGCAGCATATGGCTCCCGGTTCGAAGTTATGTCACACAATGGAAAAGAAGCATAGAGTCCTGGTCCTCGCAAAGATTAAAAAAATATGTTATATCTATTTTTCTAACGCTGAGATATGAAGCCCTCTTTCTACGGAATCGTGGGAAAATTGCCCAAGCACTGAGGATTTCTCAGCCAAAGTTTGCCAAAATACTTTATGGCTTTGTTGTTTTTCTAATGAGACAGAAATAGTGCGTGGAGAGTTGGTTCGCTTTCCTTACCAATATCAAGGTACAGATCATTCTCTTTGGCATATTTTTTGTTTCCATTTTCCTCTCCAATATTGTACCCAACATAGTTTTAACACAAATTATTGAATAGAAAATTCATTTATTTATCAAAGCTTACTCGAAAATATTTGACTTAACTTGTTTCTTGAATATGAAAAATGTCCCATATATATAGACCGATTTCCTACACAGTTTTTCATTTATAAAGCAGATTAGAGGACGGTCTTCAGGGATAAAAACATACTTTCAGTCGAGAGACTAGACTAGTTTTCCAAAAATAATCATTATGCGGTTTTTAATTCTAAAATGGATGTATGGGAGAAACGAGGTTATGGTAACCAGTCCAATGAAATCGAAGTCAAAAGTAATTTTTTAAAGATAAGTAACCCTTCATTCAAGGGACCAATTGTGTCTCCTTCGAGCTTCACAAACCCAGCACCCATACTAACTAACCTACTCCGTCTGCACCCAAAGTCTTCCTTTTTTAGTTCTAAATTGACAGACATGAATCCAGTTTGACAAGTAAACATTTTTGAGGTATAATAAAATAAAGAGTCTTGATTATTTTCCGAAAATGTGTTTCAGTACGATTCAGGCGATTTCAGCCGATACCACAACATATCTTTTCTTTCAACATTCAGGCTGGGAAACCAGTACGATGGCTATGCACCTCATCAGTTAATTCCATCTCGAAGTGCTATGATAGTTTCCTTTATCGACACAGGAGTGACATATAAAATCTGATAACTGATATCATTCAATAATAGGCCACATTCAGAGAACATTATTCAAAATATTTAGCGTTACATTCCAAGAGTTGTGCCCAAAATCTGGCAACCGGTAATTTTGAAACAGGGCTCAATGAATGAATGGTCTCCAATACGAGTCGAGTGGAATTTGTGTCCAAATTATATCAGGGTAGAATAATAGGCCTTCCAATTAATTAAAACTTCAAAGTTCAATTCTCTGAGGCCCAAAAAGACACACTAAAATTCTTCAGGGTTTCGCTTAGGTCGTTCCGTTTCTTAATTGCTGTAGAGAATAGGGGAAATCATCGCAGGGTTTATAGAAAGAGTATGGCAAAGAAAAGTAACTGCGTTTAAAATTGAGTCGGAGCCAGGGAACGAATTCAAAGTAACCTTAGGGTCAAACAATACTGTTGAGTGGGACAAGACTTAGACTTAAGCACTTCTAGCATTGTGAGAGAATACAATCTTAGGTTTTTTTTTAAAATGATTTTCTTTGAGTTTCTGGGTGATTGCATTTATTCTTTTTTGAATTAATGAATATTCATATAGAAGTGACGTTTTATTATTGTTATTGATTTTGCGCTGTATTTCGCTGTGAAGTGATTAAAAGACCTTGTTTTATTCTCCGCACATCATCATCATAGAATCGGTGATACGGCACTAAAGCAAAGATAAAAGCGTATTTGATAGGTTTCACAAGTGGTAGCGCAAGGTCATGTCTCCTGATCATTTCTGTAAGCATTTACAATTGTGGTTGAAGCCTGAGACGCAAACCTTAAAATATCTCTGCATTCTCCTGTTGGCTAGCTACTATTCTCACCCTCCACATTGACTCGTGTGCTTTTCTTTTAAAATCCAAGTCAAAGGTAACAAATATATTCCTTATGTTATTTACGCCGAGTAGCTACCGGGAAGATTCCTTAATTTTTCTTAATGTGAAGTTTCCAGAGCGGCTGCTTTAGCCAAGTTTCTATATCACTCGGAAAAAGGAAGACAGGTAGACAGGTAGATTGATTGGGATGGAGAGATATTCTGACACTGATTCCGACAATGTTTCCAAAAAAAGCGTCTTGAGGGACGAATTGAGTCTAAGAAGCGTTGAAAAGTTCGGAGCTTTTTGCGTTGGTCTCCCGCTCCAAACTCCTCAGTCTTTCCTCCTTCCAATAATTTCCTCCGGAGTGACAAGCAGAAACCACGAGAGGTTCAGGAGTTAGTTCTTTTAAAGCAGCGGTTCCCAAACTTTTTCCACCTTCGGAGCCCTTTCTGAAACAATTTTCTCGTGGAACCCCAAGGAACGTTTATCTTTTAGTTCCACGCTCTATGAAGGATATGAGACAGTACACATATGCGTGAGTATGAACGGTATGGCATACATATTAATAAAGAAAGCAACGGTCAAATGCTCTACATAGAAGTAGCATTTTGGAGCTTGTGATTTTTTTCATCTACATAACAACCGCAAACGGATCTTAAGAGAATCACTAGGAGCACAGTTTTGGAAACGATGCTTCAAGGCAATAGAGCGGGAGGTAGAGGTGACGAAACAAAAACTAGCCACGATGAAACCTGAAAGTAAAGAAAATGGTAAAAGCAATTTACGGTGGCGGGTAGGGACATGGGGTTTTCAGGGGAAGATGGGTAACTACTGTGACGTCGGGATCTCTCAAATGATAACAAATTCCCTTGGAATATTAATTTGGCATTGCCCCACTTTAATACACTTCTCTCCACTTCAAAGTTCTTTTTTAACAATCCTCCCTTCATTTAATCAACAACAACATAGCAACCTTTTACACAAACAATAAACAATATAAAACATCAACATAGATAAACATACATTAACATATAAATTAATTCTAGCAAAACCCAAATAACGAACGAAAATTAAATAAATAAAATTAAAATAAAGAAAAATGGAATTAAACAAAGGCAGGCACGAAGTTACACTACCTACCTTCTATCTTTCATGTATCACATTTTAATCCCTCCCGCAACTGCAAAAGGCCATTTATAACTCAATGTAATGGTTACATTGTGACGTTTGACCGCTTTCGCGGAGGTTTTCCCACCGTTTTTCTTTTATTTGTATGTTTTTGGACAGGTATAAAATTCGCTACTGTCAAATAGGGGGGGTTTTCTTGAAAGGAGAAGGTATTGCCTCAGGAGGGAGGAGCATTTTCCTGGGTTGTTCGAGTGGAGAACGCAGAGAGGTGGCGTCACAGACCCGAGGGAGAAGTACTCAAAGTTCTTTTTTAACAATCCTCCCTTCATTTAATCAACAACAACATAGCAACCTTTTACACAAACAATAAACAATATAAAACATCAACATAGATAAACATACATTAACATATAAATTAATTCTAGCAAAACCCAAATAACGAACGAAAATTAAATAAATAAAATTAAAATAAAGAAAAATGGAATTAAACAAAGGCAGGCACGAAGTTACACTACCTACCTTCTATCTTTCATGTATCACATTTTAATCCCTCCCGCAACTGCAAAAGGCCATTTATAACTCAATGTAATGGTTACATTGTGACGTTTGACCGCTTTCGCGGAGGTTTTCCCACCGTTTTTCTTTTATTTGTATGTTTTTGGACAGGTATAAAATTCGCTACTGTCAAATAGGGGGGGTTTTCTTGAAAGGAGAAGGTATTGCCTCAGGAGGGAGGAGCATTTTCCTGGGTTGTTCGAGTGGAGAACGCAGAGAGGTGGCGTCACAGACCCGAGGGAGAAGTACTCAAAGTTCTTTTTTAACAATCCTCCCTTCATTTAATCAACAACAACATAGCAACCTTTTACACAAACAATAAACAATATAAAACATCAACATAGATAAACATACATTAACATATAAATTAATTCTAGCAAAACCCAAATAACGAACGAAAATTAAATAAATAAAATTAAAATAAAGAAAAATGGAATTAAACAAAGGCAGGCACGAAGTTACACTACCTACCTTCTATCTTTCATGTATCACATTTTAATCCCTCCCGCAACTGCAAAAGGCCATTTATAACTCAATGTAATGGTTACATTGTGACGTTTGACCGCTTTCGCGGAGGTTTTCCCACCGTTTTTCTTTTATTTGTATGTGTTTGGACAGGTGGTTTTTGGAGAACGCAGAGAGGTGGCGTCACAGACCCGAGGGAGAAGTACTCTTACTCTAACTGGGCTTAGAATATTTCGTTCTGTTGGAGGATTCAGTCTCGTTTATTTTGCTTCGTTCTTTTGTTCTCATCCTTTTAATGTTCCTCCTTTGCTTCATCCTCTTCTTCCATACCCTCACTCCTACCCGTACAGTTCTCCGTGATGATCCTGTACTCAAATCATCTAATGTATAATCGATGCTAATTTTTTAAAGAGAACTAAAATGCCTACCTTTTAAAGGGTCGTTTTTTAGGATCTTTTTTCTACAACAATCCTCTCCCTTCTCTAGTGTGAGCAGAAAATGCCATCCAGTACTCGCACTGGTACCCAATATTACACCTTTCTGAAATAAAGACTCGAGCTCTACCTGGTGTGAAAATGTAACAACATATACTTCATCTGAACTTCCTTTGTCTGATGAATTTCAGAAGTCTTTTGGAAATTGCACGTTTTACTCGGAGCAAAGGGAGGTGTTATCTTACCATGGCAAATTGAGAGACCTATCGTATCGGTTTAGTCAAAAGCTTTGTATAATTTTAGAAATAAATGGAAATCTCTTAAATGAGCAGGCGGCATGAATACCTTACTTTAGCCATCTTGAAGTTTTATTTGAGCTTATGAAGCATAATTACCAGTAGAGCTAGAACTAATATGAGGAGGCTGAGGTTGTAAGTGCGCATTCTCCATAGCGGGGCCTGTGAGCCTCGATTTTTACTTTGATGCGATATAGAGAGCACTTCAAGTGTGGTACTTTCTCTCTCAAATATGAAGTTAAACTACTGGAGAATTTTTTATATGTGGATAAATATTCGTGCAATAGTTCTCTGCACAATTACACATTCTCCAACGATGTACATATTATACAAACCAACCCACCCGTCTGTGTTGTCTGTCCTCATTTACAAAGTAACAAGCAGCCATCATAGTGTTTACTGTAACTACTGTACCTAAATATTGTTCTCGAAAATGGAATTTATATTTTTTTATTCCAAGTAACCCAAAAGTTTAAACTAGTAGGATGAAGTTCCAAGATAAGGGTAAAAAGGCTAAAGAAATATTACAAATAGTGGGTCTCATGCCCGTTTTTCAGGTTGAGAAGTAATGAGTAGTGGAGGGTTAATTCTTGGCCCTATTTGGCGGCAAAACATGACATGATAGATCTAAACACTTATTGATTTTTCCGGGCCTGCTCATCCCGGAGCATTTTAAACATCAGTCCGGTGCATACTGCCGGACTAATTTTCGTACTTGAGTGGAGTGTAAGTGAAAACCGAAAGATATGTCAGCCAAATATAATTTTGTTCCAGATGAGCCTATTGTGTAGTAGCAGTAAAATACCAATTCCATCGGTAGTTGACTTTGAATTTTATCTTTTGACAGTGGAAAGGTGCCGTTTTCATTCAAAATTAGTTTTGTATCACCTTTGAAGATGGGAAAGAGAAAATCTCAAACATGCAGCCCTAGCCTTTGCAATCACATATAATTCGTTCTTCCTCTCTTCCTCATGTCGAATCATCGAAGTTATTCTAAATTTTCTTTTCGAACGGTCAGCAGATGCCGTATTCAAAATAGTCATCTGTGAAGTCCTTCACATTTTAATGAGATTTATCAAATAAGAAAATGTTTTAGTTTGTTTTTAAAAGTTCCCCTTGAGCAGGCATTTATTGTCTTAGATGGCAGATGGTTAAACATTTTAATAACCACATGTAACGGACAGAAATTTCACATTGCGATAGAATGACAATGTAAATGCATATCTACTCTTTGGCGGGTGTTATGCTCATGTATTTGTGCATTGGTGGTTAGCTGGTTCATGCAATCTCTGACATAAATACAAATCTGTACAGGCAAGGAATGTTAAACATTTCAAGTGCTTAAAATATGGCTTAGAGGATTGCTGTGCTGGTATTTTTGCGATATGTCTGAAGCTTTTTTCTTGCTGCAATAAGCGAAATCTAGAACTTTGAAAATATTTTACTTGTAGAATTTGGCCATTTTTTGTAGTTTCTCAGCGATGTTTCGGTTTTCTCACAATATCACCAACATTTTCATAACTCTACCGTTTAAGAAATTGCAGCATGGTTTAGACAGTTTCTGCAAAGTCATTATCTTAAGGAAAGACTCCTCTGGGTCTATATTTCAATGTCCCACCCAGCGAATTCACCTAGAGTTCACCTCGTGGAACGCAAAGAGGGATCTAGATTTCCTTGAAAAATCTCACCAACTGCCGGAACTTTAAATCGATCGTGCGAGATGGTAAGCTCACAGTTATGAGGACTCTTTGCGTGCCAAAAAATATAATATTAATGCTAATTAAATCTGGGGCGTTAAATGTGGATTTCTATGACATTTCTCTGAGTAAATAACTTAGCCCTATCATCCCCTGATGACGACATAAAAGTGTAGAACTAAACAAACTGAGTGTAATCGGCAAGGTTTGTTTAATTTCACTCTTTAGTACGAAGGACTTAGTCCCTCGTACACGCATAAGTTCTCCGCGTTGAAGAGTCGCGCCACTCTCATCTGCTCCTATCATCATCAGGATGATGAATGCCTGCTAAGGTTTCTCTCACCGTTTCAAGTGCTCTCCCCGGACCAAAAGCCGCCACTGTGTTAAAAGGGCACGATTTAACGCAATTTTGATTGCGGTCCCGAGTAAACATCCATCGCCGAAAATTGACGACAGACGTTCGGACGATTGTGGTCTGAGTAGCGTCGTCATCGTAACGGCGTCAAAATTGTGCTGCCGTTAAGCAAGGTTTCATCCTGCCCGTGTCAGTGGTGGTCATTGGTTGATTGATACTAAGGCTCGAATATGTGTCTCCCGTTGTGGATTGGCAATGAAATGCCAAATCAAAAGAGAGTGATTTCGGACGCAGTCGTAAATTGAAGTCAATGATACCGTTCAGTTTCCCGTTTGGCTGTCCATTCCCTTACGAAAAAAGACAAGTTTTTGATTTGGCTGAGGGCAAAATATAGTATTTTAAATTGGAAATTTTTTTAAACATCATATTCCGTTTTAAGGAATGTTTATATGAAATGGAAGGGAAATGTGGCTGTGGCGATAAATTTAAGCCTATCTCCAGTGATTCATAAAGATATAATTTGAATTGGTTTCAGCGATCCGAAATTATCCACTGACTACGGAACGTATCATACCTTTTGTGTAATAGCTTCTTTAAATTACAATTTGGTTTAATTTGATGGAATTTCCATAATATGTTATTCTTCTATCAATGAGCATGATATGAAATGAATCAGCCACAAACCGACACCTGGTGAAGCGTCATTTACTATAACTCAATGAATTTGTAGAGTCTGAAAATAGCCATACTTGTGATTATCGTTAAAATGAAAAAAAATGAAAAATTAAAAAAATACAAAAAGGATATCGTACTGCCTACTTTATTTTTAACCCGTAATACAAGTGGTTCGACTGACTATCAGTCATTATCAGGTACAGATAATCATTTTCAAATTAGTTATACCTGATGATGACAGCTGGTCTGTTGAAACACTTGTACGAGTTGAAAATAAAGTAGACGGTACGATATCCTTTGTGTGTCATTTGAAAATGCTGTTCTGCAACATCTCGCCTAAGAAATTGGAATTTAATCGTTAAAATAATTGAGTCGGTTATGTCTTTTCCAATTATATTATGCCTATTATCTAATGAAGCCTCTTGATTTATATGGCATTGCCAATATGTCATCCTCACCCATACACCATCCATAACTTTTGTCTTATCTTTTTAAATTCTATTAATGAAAAATGCCAAGTCAATTATTTAAAAAATGAAAGAAATTTTCTGTTGTATTTTTATAATAATTTCCTAATGGACGCATTAGATTTGCAGGTTATGGTTTGTATAACTATGTTTGTATGAGTTTTTTTCACAAAATTTCAATTCATAAATTTTTGTAAAATTCACAGTGGAAAAATCATTCGCCTGGACTGAAAACTCAATTATTTTATGATAAATTGATTGAGAACATGACAATTTTCTCTAAAAACTCACCAATAGGGCAGTTTTTTAACGTTTTATGTTGCCAATAAAATATTCACATAAAAATTACAAGCAAAGTTTCCATCTGCGACACCTGTGCCTTGATGATGTTTGTTATAAATGTATCACAATCGCATTGTTGAGTAACGCTCTTACGAGAATATCTATTCGTCGGAAGATTGACTTTTCTCTGGATAACATGCTTGGTGTAATGTTTATTTTCCAGCAAATGAAATAGATCCATGAATTCTTTCACGAGTCGACTGCGTCCATTTGCATTCATTTCATGGCTCGACAGCAGTCAGCAGAAAGAGCGCCCTCTAGGCCTTTGTATGCACATTTTCCGGGCACCTTAGAACCTTAAGCTAGTGACTCAAAGATAAAGAGCCTTTGGATAGGATGCAGTAAACTATCGGCCCTCTCCCGTCTTAAAGGGAGCAGTGAACTGTAACCGTAAAGCGTGAAATAGTAGTAAAGTTCCGATGCTTTGCTCACAGTCAGGCTTAAGGTTGGCGTTAGGGCAACCTCTAGTGAACCCGTGACCCTCATTTGTAATTGAATCTGCAAAATCTTTACATTTGTAACGTTGGCCCTCTAATCAAGGATTTGTTGTTGAGGCAGTGTGAGCCGAACAGCTCATCAAATACAGCTTACCTTAAAAAAGATCTGGAATTCGGTCTTCAAACTCAGGTGTTGACATATCTGCTCCAAGGAATAGGCATGGTGATAGTTAATAATTATGAAAAACACCTACAAAATTCTAAATAAGTTAAAATAAATGATATAAATGCATGATAACGCAGTGGTTGACGCAAAAAAATGAGAATAAAGTATACGAAAAATAAATAATTATTGGGTTATAATGCCAATATTAGCAATGTTATATTAACTGATGTGAATAATGCTACGTTGCTTTGCTGCTGTATTCATGGTACTGCTCTGAATTTGCAAGTCGGAAAGCCAGTTTAACCCACGCATTGATTTGAGCTGACTTGATTACTCCTCCGCTTGAAGGGATCAAGAGGAAATATTTATGAAATTCTCGGCCATGATACACTGCACTGTTTTACTCCAAGTAACATTGTTAAATCTATTTTGGGAAGATGTGGCAAGCAAATATCATAAAAGCCACCCAAAGTATTCAATCTTGATTTCCGGTGAACTTCGCGTTACTTCACTATTATAAATATAACCGTTAATTCATCGCATAATCCGCTGTATTCTACGTAACCTTTCAAGATAAGTTGAAAAACTTGTTTTTTTGCCTAAGCGCTATGCCCGGATCGTGATGCTACTCTGTTTTTTTCCAAATACGACTTGGGATACGAATAGCCTCTGTGATTTCCATGAACTACGGGTACTAACCCCTAGAAATTTCGAGGGAATAGCACCTCCCAGAAAAGGGGTCGCTAGAACGTTGAAAATACATTCAGAGACTTGGACCAGGATTTATAACTCTCACACCTTCTAGGAAAAATAAATACTCTAGGGAGTAAATGATAGATGAGAACCAATGGCCAGATAGTAAAAACATTGTTCACTCAAAATTCGAGGATGAGAATTGTTTAAATGGGCCACGCAAGTAAGTTAAAACCGTAAAGGAATTACTCTATCAATATTTCACAAAAATATCAGGCTTTATAGTATAGTATTGAACCCTTTCAGTGCCAAATATTTCGTTAAACTGCATTTAAAATAAAAATGATCACGAATAATACCAAGCAATCGATAAGGAGGTAATACTCTAAATGTTGTACTTCTCCTTTGTAAGATGTAAGTTGGAGTATGCTTCTGTAGTATGGAATCCTCACAGTAAGAAACATGTTCAAATATTGGAGAGGGTACAAAAAAGGTTTTTACGTTATCTATATTATACCCAATATAATGTTTATCCAATGTATGAAAATTATGTTAGCTACAAAACTATGGTAAAAGTGTTTCATTTTCAATATTTGCAAAAAAGGAGAATCATGTGTGATCTATCTTACTTATATAATTTACTTAATACTGGAGAAAATAGTGACTTAATTAGAAAAATTAATTTTGTAGTGCCTAGTATCAATGTGAGGTTATCAAAGAAATTTAAGTTGAGCATGGTAAAGTCAACTACTGTGAAAACTCGTCACTGAATAGAATGTGCCGATCTTTTAACATGTACTGTGATATAATTGATTTATGTCAAAAAAAGTCTCCTTTGGAAATTGATAAATGATTTAGTTTCTTGATATGTTTCGAAATTTCAGTAAAATTCAATTGATTCCAATATGTTTTGTATTTTCTTCTTTATTTGTTTTTATGTGTTTACTATTGTTTGCCCTGTAATTATTTTGTTGGGAAAACGTTAAACTCTATAAATAAATAAATAGGTACAATGGAAGAATCTCACAAAAAAATCTAATGCAATTTAAATTGAAACTGGCAAGTCGATTGCGCAACTAACTCGATGCAGGTAACTTTTGACGTGATTTTCCCACTGAACGGCTCAGTAAGATTGCTTGCAGGACATTTTAAAATTCCAATAAGTCACTTGCAGAAACATATTTTGGCAAAGTATATAGCAACCAATCTTTCTCTGTACTAATTCCTGATAATATTTCCCTCCGAGTAAATTTACTCGCAAGCTCTTGTAGAGTAAAATTGAGAAAGGAACATGCAAACATACTATTCCTGTGAATGACTATTTTTTTAATATCCAAGATGCATCTTGCCTTCTTAAATACAACTACTTGAACTTCAGTTCCAACAGAGCTGATTTGACCCCCCAATTTATGATACAACAATATTTGCTGTTTCAATGAAAGAGTCAATGATTTCACCAAAGAAAGTATTTAAATTTTGGTAAATAGGTAAGATATCAATTGCTAGTAAACAAAAGAACCATTAAGTAGCAATAATTACAAATTTATTATGAAATAATATTATAATAAACTTCTTATAGAAACAATTTTCCGTTTTATAACAAAGTCAAGCGAAAAGCATTTGAAAAGTTTTGCATAATATTTTCAATTTATTTTTTCGTACATAAATATTGATATCATATATTCAAAAATTATTATTTATTGATTAAGCAAAATTTAGCTAAATATGACATATATGAATATGAGATAACTTTATGGATGCAATCCTCAATCGAAGTTATGCGGGAGATGCTCAGGCAAACTAGGTTAAATATGATAGCTCATACTGCTTGGAGATAATACTTTGTAGTAGAGAGATAGCTCTTGTGTTGAGGATTTGATATTCATAACGAATGCATGCCATTATTTTCATATGCGATTTAAATGTTCCTTCTGTTCCAGCTGAAATCTTCTGGATGAAAATAATATTTTGGACGTAAAGTAGACTCGCCTGGTGACATTCTACATTCCTGGGGCCCTGTGCATGTACTTTTGCCCTTTGTGAATAGGTTTTGTAATCACAGTTGGAGTGGTAGCACTCAAAAGACCTTTAAGCCAACTCTCGGACTGGGTACTAGTAAAGGACCCACACAAGTCTTGGAAAGTGCCAACACAATTTATTCAGCTCTGACTAAATAAGGTCCGCAGAAGACCGATCCTTCATCCAAAGCTTCCCCTCGAGTTTCGCGGGAAAACGACCGAAATTTCTATCCAGAAGAGAGTGGTATGCATTTTTGGCACAATTCAGGAGCGAAATTACGGCTCTCTGTAACGCGTAATCTGGCCTAGTCGTTTGTTGTCGTTGCCAATTGTACATATGAGAGCGCAGATGTGATCAATATTCTATTTTTTTAAAGTGCTGTGAACCACTTGCTTTATTTGATTTCTGCGTTTAACACTCGAATGCCCAATATACTCTTTTTTTACTACTTTTGATTTTTTATTTTTATCTCTCGATGGCATTTTTCATTGCAAAATAACTTTCGATACTGCTACTCATTTTTCATGTGCATTAAGTAAACCTGGTCACTGTTGACCTGAATTCAGTTTTTCACTCCATTTTTATAATTTAACTTGAATCCCCGAGGCTTTTGACTACCTATGCTATTGGGGATTTCTTATAATATATAACTATTGTTTTAAGTATTTTTCTAATTTTTTTTTGTTTATCAATATATCTGACGTCACCTTTACAATTTTTCTGTAAATAAAAAAATCTCTGGTTTTATTGACACCTAATTGTCATTTCAAATGTTTTATTGCATCTAATTCAGATTTGTATGCTACTAGTGTTGCCACGAGACGAAGCGAGACTTGAGCCAGTCTCGTCTCAATCTCGTTTTCCGAGCCTGGGTATCGTCTCGAGTCTCGTCTCGTGAACCTGTCTCGGACGAGACTCTCGTCTCGTATCCTTTCCGCAAAAATAAAGCACCATAAAGAGCCCAGTTTCCCTTGCGTACGTAACCACTAAACCGTTACGATTCTAAATAGTAATGACACTTATAATAATTTTAAATATATATTAAATTGGACACCAATTATATCAAACTGCACGTAAAATCAATTATTTTATTGATACTAAATGAATAAACTAGAAATATGAAATATAAAATTAGTGAAAAATGGCTATATAGTCACAACGTTAGTACAGAGAAATCCACAGAAGGGTTAAAAATATAACTGTAAAAATTATGTAAATGGTTGGAGAAAGAAATTATATTTTTTCTTAAAAAAGTAGTTTAAATAAATATCAGATTTCAACCAGTTTAATTAAGGTAAGTTTCATTATGACTGGCCAAATTGCTCCTCACTTACGAGTTCACACATGGTAAACTTCTGGCTGATTCGTATCCCAAGCGGTTTTTATGATTTCTCCTTGTCAATGCTGCCCGTGAGAATAATCTCTCTGCTGGAACAGATGTAGCGGGAATGATAGAGAATTTTCTCACCATTTTTTTCAGAACTTGATGAGTTGGCTCATTTGCCTTCCACTAAGTCAATATTTTAAGCTACTAGGGGAACTCGGCTGTTGAAGGTAGTCTTCAGGTTATTTTCTCCATTCTTTATACTGGAATGGCTGACTAAGGGTAAATTTTTTAAAACTATTAATTGATAACAATAAAGTGGCAAAAACTCTATTGGAAATTCAAAAAAATTTTAATATGAGCTGAGAGATAAATTTACTTTTTCTGGTCTTTATGGTCAAAAGAGTTATGGTAAGTGAACTCAATCGACAAGGGGTAAATAAAGGGAAACGTTTATTCGAAAGAACATACCTCTCAGTGCTGAGTTGTGCCTGCTTATAAAGAGAATATACATCTGTCAGGTCGTTCTCATTACTTTATCCCAAAGCAGACCTATCAAGGTTCTCTTGGTCCATTGACTGAGAGGACTGCATTCGAGTGGAATACTTATCGAGATAGACTTTGAACATTTCTTCAAATTTCAATAGGGAATTATCCTGCATCTCTTTTCCCAATGGCACCAAGGAGAAAATTTCACAGTTATGACGAGGATTTAATTTTAACACCGTGCAATAAATCCGATTAGCTTGATAGGCAAGGAACGGTTTTTCATCACCTTCGTTTCTTCCAGGCTTGTTGGCAAATATTTTCACCATTTTTTCTAGCTTATCCAAAAACAATTTAAATGGAACGGTAACGCGTGGAAGTGTAACGTAATTTTCACCTCCTTATTTATTCATCAGAACTTTAATGTTTATTCAAGTTTTGTGAACATTTTTAATCACTGTTAAATAATTAAAGCTCGTATTCTGAAACCCCATCCTCCAAAGATTATGTTTTTAAAACATCTTGTACTGAAAGGTTAAATATATGGGCCATGCATCCAAAATGCAGATTAGTGCTATCAAATCTTGGTAGCATCTTGCCGAGTTCCTCCATGAATTAAGTATTTGAGGATGCGTTATCAACGGTAACGCCTTTGAGCTTCTGCTCAATTTAAAAGGATTTTAGGATGTTCATGAAAACTCCAGCAATATCCCTTCCTGTGTGGTTATCAATGGATAGAACGAAGTAAATAATAAGAGATTAGTACTTAAACTTCTCATCTATGGAATGAGTCGTGATTCCATAGTACAATTTTCCGGCTGTCGATGTCTAGCCAACAATGGTGAAAGACAGGTTAGATTTTTTTGTTTCAGCAACTGCAACACCTCCTTCTGCATCTTTTTTTAACGGTCAAGCACCATTGGCTGCAACTTTGTCATTTAGGGAAATATTACGGTGAGATTTAACATCTTGAAAAAGTTTTGAGTATCATCATCATCATCAAAAAACGGAAAAAGGATGTATTTCTGCTCTCTCCAGTAAACTTGTTGTACTTCCGAAGTCATTATTTCCATCATAATTCTGAACTCAAAATAAAAATTCTCTCTTATTTCACTTTTCATCGATAATAAGAAAATTTTGCGCTCTAATTGTGCTTCATAGCGATAGACATTCGTAGTGAGAGACATTTTATAGAGAGAGGCTTGAGAGACATGTTAATCGATGGAAGTCTACAGGATGGTTAAAATAGTTGATTTAAACTTAATAAACGCGTTTGCCACTTTAATAGGGTGGGAATCACGCAAAAGAGAGATACCTTGAGACATAGCTACATCTTTACAGAGAATCGTGAAAACCGTAGCTTTTTATCTGCCACCAATACATCGTAGCAGTAAAAATTCGACAATCTGGGAACAGATTTTTTATCAAATTACCCTTTTAAAATGGACTAAATGCAGATGAAATAGAATACCTGTTAGGTGTTCGTGGGAAAAGTAGGATGAATAGAGTTAGAATGAGTGGCTGATTAATAAAAGCCGGCTAGTTGCTCCAGTAGTGGACTATTTGATTGAATGGAATTTTGGTTAGCAAAATAAAAATAAATGAAAACAATTATAGACAAACTGAAGCCATTTTAGTTTTTCTTTTTTCTCGTATCATCATCCGAACAATTCAACGGCATTATGCCAAACATCCTCACCTACCTAGGAATATAAATCATGCAGGAAGAGATACTTAGTAATTTCAATTGTCATCCATTCTTTCGCCGAGGTGATGTGCGATGCTCAATTGGAAATTGCAGCATCCTTTTTTTCTTAGTAAGCAAGCTATAATCAGGATTACAAGTGCCGCTGGACAATACTTTACACAATATACGAGTATAATCCATGATATTTTGTCGTAGAAGCGAGCACTGAAAATTGCTGCTTTAGTAAATAGTACATAATTTTTTGGATATGTTTTCCAAGGTATTTATAGTAGTCAATAAGGAAAAGGAGTAGGCCAATAACACTCCCTCACTTAAATATCCTCCATAAATCACGCTCATACTATCAGAAATAGTGATATCAGTGAAAAATAATTTTTGATAGTTAACTAATTTATCGGAGCGTTATCATTGAATTATATTTCAGATTTAATGATTTAGCAAAACGTGAAATTGACTTCGTATTAGCAGAAGGACGTATTTTTCGGGATAATATTACACTACAAACCAATTAATCACATATATTTGTATTTAGAAACTTTTAAGGGTCTCGTGAAAGTGGTATCGTCTCGTGTCGTCAAAAAGCGGTCTCGTCTCGTATTCTCCACTCCGGTCTCGTCTCAAGTTTCGTCTTGTATTTGAGATGAGACGAGAAAGTCTTGAAGTGAAAGAAAGTTGAAAGAAATTTTCGCGACATCACTATATGCTTCATATGTAATTTTGCATGGATATGCCTATTTCTGAGCATTGGTACGTAATTAGGTGTCTTTTCCCACACGTACGCCCTAAAATACCTCCCCTTTCTTCTTCTTGCTCGCTAATCCTGATCCCCTCTCCATCAAAGCACCCTGGTCACCCGCGCCAGAATGGTTTAACAGATAGATAAGGCGAAATAGTAAAATGCACGTCTCTAGATAATACTCGACTACGCCCAATAACGCCAGTACTTTGAGCTAAAAAACGCAATGTTAGTATGCCTGCCCTTCTGAGTTTTTCCAGGAAATTGTAATTACTGAGCAAATATTTAATCGCACTTTTTGCAGATAATACGTGTGTCGGGCAACCATTTCTCTAAAAAATTGTAGCAAAAGGTACTAAGTTTATTTCCGGGTAAAATATTTCCTATTATCGATAGAAGAGTATTTCATTTCACTTAATTGAACAGACTGATTGCGATTAGCACAGGTAAATGAGAAAAATAAGTTAAAATAGACCTAACGGAATATTTCAGCAAAGTTAGGAGCAGGATGGGTTTTCGGGGAAGCATGTCTTTGTATTAATACTTCGAAAAAGGTAATTTCCATTACGGGACTCATAAGTGCCTTCCATAAGATGTTTTTTATTATTTCATTATCATGCATGTCAGTTCTAAGTCGACTAAGATGAATATTTTTGTGTTTCACCGAGCCTATAAAGCTCTAATGTATCTCTGCGCTCAAAGTAAACAGGTGCCATGTTAACGTGGTAATGAGGTTATATTTCGGTTCACATGAGTACGTGAGCTGATTTCAGAACATAGGATAATATAGACTAATCACCGTCAAAACTAATACACCGACCGAGTTACGTGTAATTACCACAGTCATTAAGGTACTTCATTGCGTCATCGAGTGAGCTAATGCTGCTTCGATGATCCTGCGGTTGGTCAGATATTAGATTTAGGCAAATTAGAGCATCACATTGGTAGCTTAGTGGTGAATTTCTAGATACGAGCCACGTATTTTACCATTGAAAAGGCAATAACTAGAGGCTACGGTTTCCATGCAAATATACAAATTAATAACGAAGCTAAACAGCACGCAAAGCTTTTGATTGGAATATTTACAAAATTTAGCCCTAAAAATTTATAAAGTGAAAATAAAAACTTTGTTTATCATTAGCTCACTTTTAATTTTTAATATATATTTTAAAGAGTAGGTTTGTCTTAATCCCTTCCTGAGTTCATTCGCCAAGTGAAATTCATTTATATTTTTTAATAATTTAATATGCCATGTGCACCTTATTTTTAACATAAAATAGCAGCAATACTATATTAGCAAGTTATTAGTATTAGAACTTGTTTGTACACACAAAGCAAGATACAAAATGGTAGAATAATTTGACAGAAGAATAATTTCAGAAGGAAATAATTTAAATTTTTTAATGTAACTTTTAAAATTAAAACAAACTTATCTCACAAAGCATAAGGGGAAAATAGTCCTTACACATTAAATCTTTTCCTTCGATTACAGTCTATCTCCTTTATACTCTAAAAGTGGCCATTTATCAGGCTGTATGAAAAGGGAGGATCTGGCCTTATACACAGTTGTCCTATATATGAAAAGTACATAAGAACCAAAACCTTAGCAAAAATTAATTGCTCTAAAAGAAATTCATCAGAGGAGTCGTGTTTCATTATTATGGCTACCCTGTTCATAAGAAGCAGTTTCAAAACAAATCTATGGTAATGGATTCAATATCAATAGAGAAACAGGTTTTTGTGTGAAATAATTATTTATAATGGTCATCAGTAGCTGGCTATCAACCCAATTATTACCTGTGTTAGGGATACGGATGAGTCCACAGCGTGAAAAGATACTCTCTAAACAGTTACGTCGCTGTGTCAGTTAAGGATTTCAACGAAACGGAGGGTTATCGGGTTGGTATGGTGCTAGAGTACTGGCTAACCATACGGACGGCCAGGGCTCAAATCCCTGCAGAGGAGGATGTTTTTCAGAGGAAACCCGATTCCTACTTGAGTATCTTGTGGAGGGTACTACAAGTACAGTACTCCGTCCGTTGGATAAGACGTTAAACCGTGGCGCCTATAGTTAAGAGCAGGCTAATGCCGATACCGGGTTATTATCCACCCTTGCTTCCTTACCTTGTCCATGTGCACCTTTTTTTAACATAAAATATCAACAAAAATAAAATAGCTAATTATTAATATTATAAAAACCTTCTCCCCTATAGCGCAAATAGCCTAAGATGCCGGTCGCCTCCCCAATATTCAATCCAATCCAACGAAGCAGCACACGAGTTTTATTGCCGATCTCTCCTCTTGGTTCGATGGAGTGGGCGGCCGCAACGCACCCAAGGGTCAGCCGAGAGAAGTACTTTGATTGGAACCGTGGTGGAGTCGGCGGTCACCCTTTGCGGGAAGACACGACCTTGTCTCTCGTCCATCCTCGGAAAGATTCATGCGGGGAGGGAGGAAATGAGAGATTCAAGAGTTTTCGGGAGATGAGATTTTTTTAACGCATTTTCCCAACTGGGTACTTTACCCAAAGGCAAATCAAGTAGGTAGAAAGGATTCCACAGATTCCGCAAACGTTGAAGAAAACGCTGATGATGCTTTGATGTATTTGCGGACATGGAATGCATAATCTGAACGACCAGCACTCCTCAAGTGCACCGCATACTCACTGCTATGAAGAAAAAAGGAAAGAAAACTTCTTAAAAGGGTAGAAAAAATAATATTGCAAAATAAATCTTTAACATGGCCGAACATATTACGTTATAAATATTAATTACTTGTTAAAGAGCAATATTACTTTAATATATGGTCGCATAACATACAAAATGAAATACAGAAGTGGGGGAAATGTATGCAATCACGGTACAACAAATAAATGACAAACTTCGTCGAATAAAACAGCGGCTGTAAAGAAATAAGATATGAAAATAAATCAAAATTTGATAGGTTCAATCAAACTTGTATTCAGTGTAAATGCTCGATTTAATCCCAACTGCCACTCGTTCTACGTTGAACCAAATGCTTTATCATGTATTTCCTTGTGAAAAATGAAATTAAAGACAGAGTATTTATAATGAGAAATCTCCTAAATCGATGTCAAGTAATAACTCATTTTCATCATTCTAAATTGAATTAATTCACGTCAGAGAACAATCGCTTGACAGTTTCTAGGAGATTATAAATTAAATAAAGCGCCTATTTGATCATAATTTAGGGATTTGTGTCCGGATGAGTAGCAATCTTATCTGTGATTGTAAATAACCAGGTCGGACATTAAAAATGTGACTAGCAGCAAAATCTTGTCCGCTGAATTGCCAACTTTTTTGTAAGGAAATGCGAATGCTCTGAATTAATTTCTTGAAAGATTGACGTGCAAGTTACATGGTAAAGAACAGAATGCTAATCATCATATTACAAATTTCAGTTAACATAATTTCCACAGATGACGACGATTTGTAATGCACTTTGAAAAGCATCAAAAGAGGAGAGTAGGTTTCAAATCTAAATTAATACAGGATTAATTTAAAGTGAAACTCAATCAGCTCTCTCCATGTAATCATTTTAATGAAGCATTTATCACTACGTCCGCAGCATAGACTTCATAGTTGGGATCATAAATGCATTAGACATTTCGATTCACAAGGATGAGATCTGGAGTACTAAAATTCCGCCATGAAATAAGGGTATCTAGGTTTTCCGAGTGCAAAGCATTGTTACAAACTAGATAAGATTTAATTGTAAAACTATTTTCTGAAGCAATATATGCCTTTATCTTCCATTCACAGTTAGTTTCTAAATGTAAACTAACACATATGTATATATATTTTTTGGTAGTGGAAGGTCCAACTTTATACAACGCAAAAAAATTAATGTGTGAATGTATAGGATCTATATATCTATGGAAGCACTCTAAAAAGCTGACCAAACGCAATCTGGTAAGGAAGCGAAGATGATTATTTCATTTCATACAACAAGAAAAGTGATTGGTATAAAAACATTGAGAGGTCACGGATTATTTATTTTATAAACCAGCCATTCCTTAACTTTATTTTGGATTTCAGCTATATCTCAAAAGTTACATTAGCTCTTCCTCATGTCAATAAAAAGATTGAGATAATATATGTGATATCTTTTGCCAAATTAATGTTAATACACAAGAGTTCTTTGCATCATACGATCCCTTATATGAATAGAATATGCTTTAATATTTAGAATTGTATTTTTCGCTCAAAGTAATTGTCAACAATTTTTAACCAGCTTTTCTAGTTTTTAGCTGTTAGCAATTTATATTAATGATTTATTCATTTGTGGAGACAAGCTAAGTTTACCTCTTCAAATGTCACAACTTTAAAGTACTCAACTGACAATGGCTAGACTATTACAAGAAAAAGGTGTTGTGTTCCATCTTAAAAATCTTTTATTTTAATAATTTTTTGATGATTTCTTAACGACTATTCATTATTTATTGATTCATTAATTGGTTGTCATTATAGTTGCATAGTCACAGTAATTTTTGTCACTCCATCTTCCATGTTTATTCTTAAATCAGCTCTTTTCTACCAATTAAATTATTATTAGCGTCTAATATCGTTGTAAAAATAAGTCAAAGGTAGAATATCAATAGCATGGAAATAGAAATTGGTGAAAAGCGCTGAAGCTATGAATGACAGTCAGATTGACTTGTAACTAATAAAAGACGCTGCTGATTAAAGCAATTCCTCTGTTAGAGAATTCATCCGGATGCGTATTATCCAACGCCCCCTACAAATAAATATTTCCAATTAAATTATATTCAAATGGCTCTAATTGCGTTTGCTCTGGCAATGAATACTAATATTTTCGTGAGAAGATGTGATCGATTCTGTCTCTAAATTTATTCCTGGCTGAATAACTTGTGCTCGGACATGTTGGTCAATATGTTACACGGTTCCTTAAGTACGCAATTGGAGGTCGCGGTGAAAATAGTGGATGGGATGTTGATACTGCCAGCGTGCCAGTCACTCCACCGTCGAGGGTGTCTTTCAAGCGGCTGGACATTGCGGTCCGTCCATCACTTTGAACTCACAATTTTCAACGAGGATCGGAGATATATCGATAATTTATCTAAGCTTGAGGGATAAATAGATTCGTCATGTCCCAACACTGAAGCCGTGTCAAAGAGCCTCCGTGAATCGTTTGGGGGTCAAGGCACGAATAATCAGAAATGCGAACGAAACGATCCAGTTCAGTCAATCCATTCAGCGAAGTTGAAGCCCATGGAAATGCAGTGCTTACATTGTAGCGAGAGTCTCTCCATGCTCGCCCAAGTATTCTTTTTTTTTCCTTTAGCATTAAAAAAGTTGAAAAAGCAGAGGATTCTGAAAAGTTGAAAAAAAGAGGAAAATAGAAAGGAAATTCATTTTTTTAGAGTTTGGACTTTGAAGAGCCTCAGTGGTTCAAAAGAGAGGTTGAGGTTTGAAAGTATTGAGAGGCAGCATTTCTACTCTAAGCTGAAGCTCACGCCGCTTAACTAAAATAAATTTTAATGACGAACTAATTACATTTTGTATATGTTTTTCATGACATGTATTTCGGTAAATATCAGCAAGGTAAAACTTTCAGATGGAATAAACATAGTTTTATGGAGCATGAATGTTAATTTGTTTGAGAAAATTAATATCATTTCGTCAAAGGCGCAATTAAAACCGTGCCGTTGATTTAAGAATTATATGAAATTTTCTAAACATTGACGCAATGCTCAGGATACTTTACTGCCTTTACCACCCTCTATTATCCTCACACTCCTTGTATTTTTAAGTAAATATAACCATACCGTCAAATAGGTATTGCAAGAGGTCACCTTCGGGGTCCGTCGAGGGTCAATTAAGGGGAGAAAACTTTGGAAATAGGCGATTATTCTTGTAAACCATTCCCAACCAATACCTGGACAACCTCATCCGACACTTCTTCAAACTGCCCTTACACTTATCCGCTCCTACCTCTTCCCCATGACTCAGAAACCATGCCTTGGCGTACCCATGTTACCACCTTGTGTTAATCTCATTGGTCACCAACAGTCGCCTCGTAGGATCCTGTATCAGCAGTTTCCCACGGACTGTAGATTGCCAAAGGTGGCTGCAACACCCCTATGTAAATGAATCCTAGTGAGCCAAGCAGTGTTAAGAAACCAGATAACAGCCTCAGAAGATGAACACCCACACTATGGCCCAAGAAACCCACTAAGCTCATTTTAATTACCTTAAAGACACCAGAACATTTCTCCCTAGGTAAACTTATTAGCAGTTAGAGACAAGGGAATTACTCTGGCCAGCCATGGTCTCAGTTCACTCATATAATTCACTTACAACTATCTCCCCAAAAAAGTGAGTTCCTGACTAACTCCAGCGAAAATAAATGAGAGAAGTAATTAATGGAAATCATTTTCCGAGTCCAACTCGCATATTAATGTTTGCATAACTTTACGCATGATTACCCACTTATAATTCATGTGAATGACAATCTACCCATTGGTCCTTAAAAGTACACTTTCGCATACCGACTCTCGAATCCGAATCCTGAGTTCTCTTAGCCATATTTCCCATTTACTTATCATTAACAAAAAATGGATAAATATTGACGTTTTTAAGCAATTTCACATCCATTTTTACGTATTATTGTCAATTTACGAACCCTTAAACAAATATCAAGCTACTATTTGCTTGAAGGTTTTTGCAGATTCTTTTATCTATGTATGGAATTCCTTTCGGGATATGCTGCGTGGTGCTGATCATTTTTTCTCGACGTTTTACTCCTCCTACTGGGAGCGTTTTCAAGAGAATAAATATGCCGTGCCTCGTCTCAATCTTATACGAGCATCCGTTGCCCAATTGTTGGGCCCGGGCTTCAAATCGGCCTCTGCTGGCATGCATATTTTATAACATATTGAGTGTTTACCCAAATACCACACGGTAAGTACCCGGCTTTGATAAGATGAATTCTGAAGTGAGATTTCGTACGAATTTACGATAGACGACGAAGAGTTTACAGCGGCGTAGCGCATTTGCCACCTGCACAACCAATAAGAATCCCATATTATCTTTTTTTTGGAAGGAATCCATTGATTCGATAGGATTCGATCAAATCCTCGACTTCTGACCACAGCACTAGTTAAAGTACATATAATATTAAACGGAAATACCATACAATCATGTGGTATTCGATAACCAGGCAACATGAAACCAGGTCATATTAATGTTTGATTTTCTTAAATAGCTTGTCGACTTATCGACTCTGTTAATGGTCATGGATATAATATTCATCCGTATTTTCATTATTTTCACAGCATACCAGTTTGATATTCAACAAATATATTACAAGAATCCGACTGACTTTAATTCAATTATACATATTTCAACCCGAAGAACTTGAGGTTAAATCTATAAAAACAAGGCAATTACAAAATATCATGCAAATTATGAGATTGATATTCATTGCTATGGTTTATTTGTGCCTTCATTCTTATTTCTGACATCGAAAAATGTGAAAGCACCTCATAAATAAATTATATAACATATTTCCTTACATAGTCGTTCAATCCAAATATTGGTTGATTGCAACCCTCCACCTTTCCCTATGTAATGTTAGTTCCCTTACCTCCTGGTATCTCTTCCGATTATATAATCACTGCCTTAAATTATGTTCTTCACAAGCCCCTTGGGTCTCAGGGTGTGTACAATCCGTCTTGTTTTTCTTTTCTCTATTGTGTTCCATATGGTCCTTTCCTCTTCTCCTCTTGTGTACACTTCATCATTTCTTTTTTTGCCCGTCCATTTTATCCTCAGCATCCTCCTCAAGCAGCATGTCCCGAAGGTTACTAATCTGTTCTGGTCAGCTTTTGCAATGGCCCATCCTTTCAATCTATAGAGTCCCACTCTTCCAACGAATGTTTTTACATACTGTTTCCTGGTTTGTAGTTCTAAATTCTTGGAGCACAGCATTCCCATGAATGCCTTCTAAGCCTGAATTATTCTCATCTTGATGTCCGTTGTACTTCATCCATCCCAAGTTAGGATACTTCTGAGATATTTCTTTACTTGTTAGGCTGTCATTTATTGATTTTTTCAAAGATTTTATAAATAATATTCTTTGTGCGTTTATCAATACTACTGACGGAATTTATATTACCGACTATAGAAAATTAGGGAATAGTATCCATTGCATCGCTATCCAGTAGTATGGATCGTTGTCTTGCATAATCATTGTAACTAAGTATTCAAGGTTTATTGCCTCCAGAGCTTTATACGTTGAAGGGAATGACGTCGATATTATTTTCTTCCAAGTGCCTGGCTCCGTGCGCAACGCGAGCCACTTCAATTAATGCACGTGGAGTCTGCATCATAGGAATCCAACGACGGACTGTTCAATAAAACCTGGTCACGTAATCGTACTTCTTTGCACCGAAGCAAGCATGATGGTGCCAATAAACCAACTTCTAAAAGGTCGAAATTTTTTTCACAAAGTTCCATTATTCCAGCTGAAATAGATAACAAGTCATGCAGAATGCCATGCTAACTTACGCCTCCACGCTATTGCATTCGTGATGATATTGCGGTTACGTGTGAACTGGCCGAGCACTACCAGCTGCGATGGCACGCAGCGACCATTAACATCCACACATGCGAGATTTGTTTACTGATGGCCTAATCAAAAATTCCTTAACAGGCAATTGGCACACAAACTGGATTGTATTTCGAAATGTGGGAATTTGCGAGCAATTTGATCTGCGGTGGGGTGATTTAAATGGAGCGTTATAGAAGTTAAATCGATATGGCAGCATTGTGATACCCTGGCGAGAAAATCACTGCAGTCCGTGCCCGTTCTCAATCGTGTGGAATGAAATTCAGGCATTTGGCGCCACACGTCATACCTTCAACCAATTTAACTGAAAGGAGGATATAATTGAAATTCAATTTTTGCTCATCTTGCCGATGAAGTACAGAGTTAAAGCAAAGATGCCAAATGAAATGGGGGGAAACAGTTTCGAAAACCAAGTAGGAAACCGATCTCGTTAATGAATATATTTGCGGGTAGTTTCCATTAGCCGTTTAAAATATACTTAATACATATTTGCTATTGCGTATTCCACACTCTCATTATAACACTATTTTCGTTTTTTAATTCTTGAAAATGATTCTTGCTGTCGCAGACTGTTAACCGCTATCATAGAGAGCATCGTTTAATTTCAAATGAGCATTTCCAAAATTCCAATGCAATTTATACCTCTCGAGAACATTGCCCTGGTAGGAACGGGAACTTCACAGAAGTCTTGGGTCTTCTGGATAATAATTTGAAGGGGCACTGCTTTAATTCGTATTTCTTCTACCTGCAAGCGGTAGGCAGTGTGTGCAAAATGACCTTAGCTGCCGAAGTTCGTTAAACTGGAATTCTGCTAACTATGCTTCTCAAAATCCCCAAGTTATTTAAAACTTACTCAAACCTTTTCTTTAATACCAAACTGAAACATCTTTATAAATCTGGAATCAGAACTACTGTGAAAAACTCTTATATTCTCAAGTAGTTTCACAGCTTTAGACAATAGTGCTATCAAATTAAAAGGTAGCGCCATATTATTAATGACGATTTAGAGTTAAACTAATTGAAATCCTATTTTATCGTTTATTTCATGAGCTAAACCTATACTTATTTAGTCCTTACTCCTTCTATCTAATGTTTAGGTTGTGCATCAAGGTGTTTCGAAAATTTTTCACTTAAAATACTTGAGCATAAAGCGATTGCTCTATTTGTAATTGATTCCATTTTATCTCATACATTCGTTTTCAAGCCATTCCCTTCTATAGTGAATACGATACATTGTCTAATCGTTACCTTCATTGCTGCCTTTCGGCTTGCTTCTTCAGTGGTCTTTCCATAATTACGGAAGATATTTGGGAGTAAAGAAGGTTTTGCCCTTCTTACGTAAGGGTGTAAAGAGATCCGAGAAAATTCTTTTGTTGGGTATTAATTCGAGATAAGTCATTTGCAGATTTTATTCATATCCTGAATATCATTAGCCGTTAATTTACCTCCAAGTTTCGATGAACTGAGGGCAAATTAATATTCACCGCCGGCTTGCTACCACTGTCGCCACTGAAACTTGGGCCGTGACAGCACGATAGTGCAGTAGAGTAACTGCTGGAGAAATGACATTTCTGAGGAGTAATTTAGGGAATACTAGATTTGACAGAATTATAATACTGATATAAGAAAGCAATTGACTTAAATTGGTATGAGACCACTTAACCAACAAAATTATTAGATGAATGGGTCATTCATGCTCATGCGAATGCGATAAGAATGAGTGACGCAAAAATACCAAAATTGCTGATGGAAAAAAAGAGAAAAAGGCAAAAGATTGAGAGGAAGACCAAGATTATGTTGGTTGATTTAATTAAAGACTGATTGAGAGACGAATGGATATTGTTGGTAAGAAACCATGAAACAAGAACTGTGAAAGGATAGAACTCACTTGCGACGCTTAGTCAACACCTTCGTGCGTGAAACAGCTCTAGGATAATGATTTGGACATTTTATTTCCCAAGATGCAGTACCTGAAGGCTCTTGCAGGCAGCTGCCACAAAACGGTTGACTCTTTATGAGACCTTCAAACTTCGTGGCATGACATGAGCGCTCATTCATTAATCGATGAGTTAACTTCTAAGATAGTCCGCATCCACGATAAGTTCATTAACAGTCAACTCAAGGCTCCTCAAGTGAAATACCATTTTCAGAGACTTTTCAAGGAGTTAATGAATTTTTTTCCTTAAAGCGGCCTCAACTCATCCAACAGAGGGCAATTTTATTCTGAAGTGCTTTGAATGAAGCATTTAAGGTAAAGAGAAATTTCAAAAGAACATTGGGAAAATGTTGACGAACTCAATAAGCAAGCCGCAAAGAAATACGGTGGCCACCTATCTTTTTGAATGTTTCGCATAAAACGTGTAAAATATATGTTTATTGTCAAAAATTTGATATCTCCAAACTTTTAAACGCATCCAATTAGTCATACGTTTCAAATCGGTCATTCATATTTGATTACTTTGCATAAGAGGTACCCGCGTAACAGGGTATTCAGGTACACCATTCCTCCTGAAATTAGTGAAAATTTCCTACTACTTTGTATCTTTCATAGCGTGCACGACTAAAACCGAATATAAATAACATGGTGGTTCCTTATAACAATAATTCAG
This sequence comes from Ceriagrion tenellum, assembly GCA_963169105.1. Taxonomy (NCBI): domain Eukaryota; kingdom Metazoa; phylum Arthropoda; class Insecta; order Odonata; family Coenagrionidae; genus Ceriagrion; species Ceriagrion tenellum. Next base: position 23,261,902 of record OY720639.1, on the reverse strand, counting down.
CATACTTTTTACACTGAAAAACTATGAAAATGATCATTTTTTCAAAGAATGATCATGATCATTCTGTGAAATCTATGTGGTAAACTTCTTCAAGAAAACTCTGATTGACGCATGAGTTGATCTAGGTACTCACGCCCACAAAATTGATATACAACTGAAGGCGGCAGAAGTTAGATTCACTGCTCACACCTCAGAGAGCTTCGATATCTTGAGGTCAATAACCTTAAGGGTGGCCAAAATGGTGCAAAGTATCATAACCAACTAATCGGTTAGCATATATGCAATACATGGGTAAAAAAAACTATTACACATTTCGTTACATTGGGAGGGGAATTGGGAGTTGAGTTTAATGAAATCTTGGGCTGTCACAAAAGGGAGAGGGGTTTAAAATTGGCAATAATCGCGCTGCGTTATACTTATTGGCACTTATTTCCTAGGGAATAGAGTCCAGCCAAACGAAAAGTCCTCGATGCATCGGGGCACCGGGAAAGCGCTGAAGTCGGCGCGGCCCGAGTCGTCAAGCGCCTCCAGATAAATTGAATGGTTTGCAGCGCGAACAGCGACGAAACTGGTCGTTATTAAAGTCACCTATGTGAAATTTACAAAGTAATTCATTTCAACAAGCGCCTCCAGATCCTCTCCCCGCATCTAGTATCCTCAGGTTAGTGCGAAGGCTGATTCGTCTCTGTTTTGTCGTCGCCCGCAGCTCTCAGGTCAATTATCCGAATTGGTTTCATGCATAGCCGCTTCCTAATTTTGACGTTGGCTTCATAATCGAGGGACCTTCCCTATCTACAGCATTCATGAGAAAATGGACGATCAAAACAGGTTTGAGTTGGAAGAACTCTAAGAAATAATTCTTTGACGATAACTTTGGTCATGGCTTATTCAGATGGTTCCGGATACAACACGGAATTTTTAAACACCAGAAGGAAAACCGTGTGTAATTTTCCGTTGGCAAATATAGCCGTAATCACCATCATCAAAAGGGATCAATGTAAAACAGCGGCGCGTAAATGTTGCACCTCTGGGAGTAAATTGTAGATTACTGTCACTGCTGTGCTAAGAAAACGCTGACAAGTTTCTCATTTCAAACATACCCATGCTAATGGGACATGAAGTCCACCCTATCCATTCCATCCATTCTCCTCAACAAACCGTCTTTGTAATGTCCTTGGATTACCGTAGGTGTATCTCGGATTTAACTTATGTCATATATTATTTCCCGAGAAAGTCCTTAAAAAATGCTTGCTTGTTAATAAAAGACAATTGGTGTGGATATTTGCATTCAATTGCATGACGAGATTGATTTTTTCTACCCTCTCTATGGTCAACGCTATCTTGAAAACAAAATTTAAATATAGATTACATAGCTTGAATAGTGTTTGTTGAATGTTAACCGGTAGTGATTGCAAAAAGCTTAACTTATCTCCATGAAAATCAAAAATTGTTACCAATTGCAAAACATAGGTATACGTTTAACTTCAGTATATGCAAGCGACTTTAAATTAACTTTCTACCAAATGTTTCGCTGAACATACTATCTACTCCGGTAGCCTTCCGATGTTTCGTTATTCTCACAGACGTTGGTATTTCATTCTCAATTATCTTATTTCTATATTGACACCGTTATCTAATGTTAACTGTTATTTTTGATTATTAGGCGAATGATATTGTATCTTGCAAGAAATATTTTTGCCGTTACTTTGTAACTGCCTCCATTTTCACCCATATGTATCATCTCCACTTCATTTAATTCATCAGAACTCCTCACATTGATAACTTAAGTTTTATTTTCTCTCATATATTCCCTTTTTATTCTTCATTTATGATTACTCGAAACTAGAATGCGATTCTCTAACATCTTACTGCCAAATTAATTATAATTTATTCCCTTTTTCTAGAGGATTGCAACTAAGGAACTCGCCCCATGTTTGTATTGTCATTAGCTCTTTTATATTGCTATTCATTAAAGTTGTTGATAAGTTATTTTTTTCGCTTTCATGATTGACAGAGCACATCAACTGTGTTTAACAGCCGGTGTTTTCTTTGAAGGCCTGCCTCGTGCACCGAACTATCCCTCCATCGATCATTTTAAAAGAGCGAGCAGACAGGTGGGTGGGGTGCGAGGCGACCGCCAGGAAATAGGGGGAACGGTGAGACAGCAATAGGCTAATATGAAGAGGCGGATGAAGTTTTTGTGGAAGGATTAAGGTGAGTGGCAGGGGTTATTTGTTAATATGTGAAGAGGGTGCTGTTCTCAGGTTTCTCTTCCTGTAGCCTGTCAGGGTCATGCTTGAGGTGCAAAAGTGGGACAATTGAACATTGCTTAGCTTACTAGCAGACTTCGCAACAGTTCTCAAGTGGAATTTCGCTGGTAGTTGCCCGCTCTTTAATAGTGTTCCTGAGAGAGTTTCAAAGGCTCAAAAATTTCGAATATTCTCGAAGATTCTTAATGAAGGTAATAAGGCATACTTCATAAGACTTTTGGAGCATCCTCGCTTAGTCAATTAAGTGGTTCAACATTCAGTTTGAAAAACTCATTAGCAAAGTCTCACAAAAAGAGCGCAATAAATGAGAGAGAAATACGATTTCATTTTCGAATTCAGCACCATTGACTTAGCTTAGAAAACTCATCACATTCCCTACGACAAATATAATATTGACCAGTGTAATTACTTGTCATTGGAATGTGTTCCTGAACCACACAGACAAGGCAATATAATCTGAAGACTTTTGATGTAGTAACTGGATGTTGGCCCACTTAACGGACTGAGCGAGTATGCCTCCGAAGTTTTACAAAGTACGCCTTATCACCCTTTCGAAGGGACATTCTTGAGTCAAATATTTTCAGGAATTCTGTGAGAAAATTTTTTTAGGCGTTTTTTCTTGACTTTAAATTATTGTTTTGCTGTATATTTGGTTCATTCTTTCAAGTAATTATACAAATCTCTCATGCTTGGAATTAGCGCATTCCTTCGCCGATAAAAATAGCTAGAAAATAAAAAAAATAGGAAATATATCTAGGACTGTGTGAGGAAACATTCCGGTGGAGTGTTACATATGTGAAGCTTTTCCTATAAAAACTGTTTGAAGGTCATGCGTGAGTAGTCTGGGGTGGTAACGCAGACACTTGCTCGCTTATAACGAAAATTTCTTACTTCTTACCCAGGACTTACATTGACCCAGTATGGAGGATGTATGGAGAGCAAAATTTCCTCGGCTTTCAATGCTCAAATCATGGCCAGTATTTTGATTTTTCATTAATTTTTTTCTACAATGATTAGAATGAGAGTATTGCATCTTTTTTTACAAACAATTTACATTAATTTGATAATCCTGGCAATTCTGAATTTTCCCTTAGTGCCTCGTAAATGCTACGAGTAGTGGGTTGCAAGTTCTTTCTCATCTTAGTTCAGAATAAAAAATCCCATTAGGATAAGGTATCCTCCTTCGTTCCACATGGCAAACCAGCAATATTACGCAATAGATTAGAACATTGATAAAAAATCTTTGATATCCACTGTAGGGTGAAACTGTTTGTTACAAAAATATCCAGTGAAATATTAACTAAGCTTTTACATATTGACAAATGAAGACACTTCATAAAATTTGTTCTAAGTCAATCTAATTCACCCATAAGTAATAAAGAGTTGAATTTAAAGTTATTCAGCAGCATAATAATATAGCATTGGTCAATTTAGTCCATTTCATTGACCTATCTGCCAATTTCGAGCTGGCGCGTGTCAGTTTAGCAGTTTATCTCATAATCTTCATTACAAGGGGATGTGAGGCATCTTTAAGTTTTCATCTGTCATCGTTCCGTTTACCCTTTATATTAGCAATATTTCTGTAATTCAGATTCTAGTTAGCAAGACTTCATTGCTAAGGAGGATTCTAGGTCATCATAGAATTTCCGCGAAGGCTTCCGTGGTGTCTTTGAGATGAACAGAACGTTTTTCCGGGTCATCTTCTAAATCAATCTATTTTTATGGATAACATTCTGCCAGCATTACAGCTGGCTTCTTCAGGTCCGCTGAAGTATCAATGCAGGGTTCGGTCCGTCCTTTTATTCTACTCCGTTAGGCACCTTCGGGTAAAGGTGTTTCCTGATTGGTCCTTTCTACTGAAGACCCGTTTACACGCGGTGGCGAGAGTTTATCCGTCCTCTGGATTGAAATTTTTTGGCGTTTTCGCTATTTCTATCGCTTCCCTTATGATTATAGGAAAACAGTGGCCTTCTCTTGTCAATAATGTGGTATTTTCAAAGTTAATGCTCCCTGTGAGCTTACTCCTTTTCTACCTAAAGGATTCAGCTGGAATGCTGGCGAAATATGGTCCATAAAAATGCATAGACGCGGAAGAAGACCCGAAAAACCATTCTCAACATTATAGAATCTTTGATTTAATACTGCCTGTTTAGTCTAAATTTTTCTATTCTTAGATTTATCCTATGTTGTTTATATTTTACTATACCATGTATATTATGAATACTTTTATGGACTAGATCATCGAGATCATAATCTCTTGAACTCAAAGCATTCCGTAGCAGTGCGATTGTCGCCATTGATGCGGGTGACACTTGATCTCAGCTGCCAAGTCGGTATGATTTACTTCTCCTATCCACTATGATAAGTGCTTCTCCTGCCGTGTTATTCGATCGAACGGCAGCCACTGAATGAGGCACCCTGAGAATGAGAAAAATGAGTGCACGACATCCAACCAGTGGGTACAGATAAAATTGCGATCGTGACCCGCGCATAACTCTTGCGTCCCATGTTGGTGTTGAAGTAGGGAACGGATGCGTCTAGTCTCTGTGTGTCCCCGTGGATGTCACCGTTGGCGCCGTGTTTTCATGAGCCTGCACAAGCATTCATAGAGCGGCGCAGAGCCACGTACTGTAGTGTGGGAAGCTCTGTGGCCGGAAGACTGGTGTCCAGAGGGCGTAAGGTGAAAGGGTTGGCGCAGGTCGGCCTTAAATAGCTTCCCCATCTTCCCTGTTTTCCTCTGGGCTATCTCGAGCGCGTGCCTAGAACACGCCAGACTGAAAGGTCTGCTTACACAAACACACGTATACTAGACCCTCGTGTCCACCACTCTGAGCATGCTTCGAAGAGCAGGAGCGCCGGCGCCTCTGGGCTTGAGTGCCGCTCTATCTAAAATCAACAACGCAGGAGGCAAACCCTTTGATAGGTGGCCTGCCGGAGCACTATTCCCTCTTTAATCCCAGCTCTCTTCCTCCGCATAATATTTTATTCAATTTTTACGGAAAGAAAATCGGTAATGCTAATTCTCCTTCTTCCTGATCGCATGCGAGTCTTTCGCATAACAAAGGTAGGATATTGAGTTGTTCTGTTTGTTCAGTAAGCTTAGCATAATTTTCTGTTTTGACCGTTAAAATGTATGCCTGTATACAATGGTCTGTAAGAGATGCCAGCATCACTCGTATATGCTAATGAGTCTCTCTAAAATGTCGCAGATAACCCATTATCAATAGAGAAACTCATCTCTAAGCTTAAGGAACCAAAATTATTGATCTCAGGAGTTATATTTATTGATTTAATTGAGGAAATAAGAAAAAATATTTGTCGAGAGCCATGTGTCGTTCATATACTAAATTCCTTAGCTCAACACCGGAAGTTATTTTTCATTGTGTCTTTATAGGTTGTTGGCATAACGACTTAAAGACAAAACAGCATCACCTGTATTTTATCCTTAAAAAACTCTCCTCAAAGGTCAAATTTCCTCTGAGAACACGTACTATCTTTTACTCCTAAAAATTACTGAGAAAGAAATGCAAATATAAGTTTATATGACGGTTCAAAATTCGTGATCCACTCGATTCGGAGAGGGAAAAGCTCATGAGTAGTAACAAAACTTTTGTTTCGATTATAAAATTTTTCAAACGTTATTCATTTGCTTTTTTTGTTTCTACTCGGCCACTAAAATTCAATGAACAGCGCCAAGCCTTTATGTAAACACGCAGGGAACGTCATTCATGGAGGATTCGGTCCCATCAAAAGGTTTTACTTTTGAAAAGATTGGGCTCAGGGGGAAAGCTTAAAAGTTACAATTATATCGACCAATGGAAATGTGCTCTCCCATAGGGTGTTCTTCCTTCCACCCTCGCATCCTCCTTTAGCTTCATCTTTTTTGCTCCTAGTGATGTGTTCCTCTCCTCTTCTCTCTCTAGTTAACCACCATCTCAGCTCCATCTGGTAAGGAATTTGACTCAAAGGCGCAAGCTTTCCTCTCCTTGTCACACAGCGGCGGCACCTTCGGAGGCGAGACGGTTCACTTTTCCAGGAATATGAAGGTGCTGGAGTACCTACCGTCCGGATCGGGATAGATCGGAATCCTTTAGCATGAAATTACACAAAATATTCGGCCAACGGCGGTATTCCTCCGTTATCGAGATCGGAGTCTGAATTTTCGATCCGGATTCCGGTTGTCCGATGTCTGAATTGAGTTCGCGTTCTTGTCACGCCTTGACGAACGACGGACCATGGGGAACGCGAAGCTGCGAGCTTGGATGTCAATGTATCGCCTTGACATGCAATTCCAGTGCTAAAATTTCCGGGATACAGATGTTCACGCTTCAACATGAACGGAAATACACGAGACCCTAATACTTATCCTAATACAAAATTAAAAGTAAGCAAGAAAAATACAGCCTCGAAATCTATTTCAGGAATAGTATTTCCCTCACCATTACTTGGAATCACATCGGTTAGCATTACTTTGACTGTAAAATTACAACTTTGGCACTGACATTCAATTATAATGTGTGTTTTAGAGTCGATTTAAAAGGTTCATATCTCAATAAACAGATAAACCATACTTGTTAGCTATTTCTGCTACAAGTCTTCCATCCACAGCTTCATTATATATTTCGTTGAGAAATATTCATTTTCAGAAATATATTTCTCATTGTCATTTGGAGAAAATTAAAAAAAATATTCAGAAAAGAAAGGCTTAGAATTAGGAACTTTCACGGTATCTACTGTCGATGAAATATTATGTAGACTCGAGTTTGGAAACTGATTAAAATTGAACCACAGTACTTATATGAATGCAAGTTACATCAAACCTTACCTATTTTAACTTGCGTTTAATCGTGGCTGTCAATAATTTTTTTTCAATATACCCCCAAATTTTCTTCGCGGTGAAAACAAAAAAGTACCAGTTTTTTGGTGTTTAAGTGAACTGTAAAAATAATCAACAATCATAGTTAAAAGCAAGATAAAATAACCTAAGGTTTGATATATCTAGCATACATTTAGGTTCTAGATTCATTTATAATGTTTCCAAACTCAAGCCTACATAATTTTTACACCGACAGTAGTGTACAAGAGGATATATCATTTTTTTAAATTGGTGGAGTCTCGCTTTGGTACTCCAGAGAAATTGTAGCTGATAATTTTTGCCAAGAACCAGCAGTAGGAACAACTTTCCTCATTTCACAGCACCCAATTTTGTGACCGCATCAAAATAGTCCACGGTAATTGAAATGAAATCCGAAAGGACTGACTTGCCGAATGAATAGGCTGGTCCCATATCATACAGTGACACTTTGAAAATCGACGCATTGACCCATGTTATTTGGCACATGTGGAGACACATTTTTACTGCACTCGTCTGCCTTTCGAACCTTGATATATCTATTAAAATGTCAAAATATAATCAAAGAGCATTCTGTTCCTTCACTGGGATGCTACATACCGACCTTGAATTGAACTGCCCTCGTCGGCAGTGCACTTAACGCACAGCAGACTGAAATCGATCACGGCTAGCCTAACTTCCCGACTTAAAAATGAATTTTTCAGTCAGGAAGTTGAGACTTGGCGAGTTTTCTCTCCTATTTTGGTGGATATAATACGTGATTTCATTTTTCAAAGTCCCAGCATATTCACAATACACAAGGGCCAACATTTGTACAAAATATGCAAAGGAAACCGGAATTCCGTTTTCGCTGAAAACTTCCGATGTGAAGAAAGATGTTCTAGAACCTTTTGTAGTTGTTTTACAAAAAAATTGTTTTTTTTTCGTTTCACAGATCTAAGCATAGTTCTTACTTGTCGTAATTGTGTTTGAATTAAATGAATATTAATTCTATTAATGGAACATTTTGACGATCCCAGTTTTACACCGATTGCTGGTATCAGCAAAAGAGTTTAATTATTAAGTTTTTATTTTGGTCATATACAACTATAGAACTGCCTCAAACCGAAATTTACTAGAAAGGAATAGAGAAAGGTGACTAGAGTGCTGTTTCCTATCCCGATGATTCGGGTTCTAAGTTAGAGTGCTGGCAGTGGCGTACATTTTTCAGAGGATTTTGGAGGATTTCAGACAGCATTAACCTTGGTTTCTTTGGCGGTTTTCGTTGAAAGTTGGATAATGAGGACACCGGGTTTCTCTCCACCCTTCCTCTATTTCCAATAGAAAATCTTCCGTAACAACTTGCCTTTCCATCCACAATCACGCAATTGACCTCACTTATCCTGCCTGCTTATTGGACTTTAGATTGAATTTTTTGACTAACATAGGCAGCCTGACATTTAGGGTCATCCTAAGTGATTGCTCCTTGACTTTGGAGTAACTTGTATTGACTTATTAGTTTAGGTCAGTTCATGTATATTAGCAGTTTGCATCAAAATATAATACTTAGATAATTTTGGTTTGACGCCGAAGACCCTCGGTCGGAAAGGAGCTCTTAAAAACTTGCACCCTCACGGTTGATTTGGAATGCCATACATTTCAATTTGGGAAAGTATTTTCTCACTTGTGAGTGCATCACTGTCGATGATCAGTTAGTTGGGTTTAGAGAGAGTTATCCCTTTAGGTCTTTTATTTCTTCTGAGCCAGAAAAGAAAGAAATGGTTATTTTTTGGGCGAATGAATCTGCCACACGGTAGCCATAAAAGTCATTCCATATTAGGTTCAAGGAGATGGGGTTAGAGCATTCAACTTAGGGAGAAAGAATCGAACAGGATGTTGGTAGTCCTTATCATGGGAGCAGGCGTAATGTAACTTGAGGTAATATTTTTACAACCGTTCAGCTGGATGAGAAATGGAAAAGCACGGATTAGCAATGGTTAGGGCTACGCAAAAATTAAAACCGTGGAATTTTCTTTTTTAACGCTTTCGCCCCGAGAAGTCATCGATTTTTTTTATTCGCCAAAGCAATGAGATTGATATCATATCATAGCAAAGGAAAGCAGCGCGTTTCGTTAAAAACTACTACGAGCGTACATATAGTGTCACACACCTTTTAGAGGGATTAAGGTGGGAGCCCCTATAGACCCGGAGGGTACACTTTAGGCTTAGTTTGCCTGAGAAATTCAGAACTGATAACTATCAGAGTGACACAGAAAATATTATCATGACTCCTCACTACATCTCGAGGTCTTATAGATGCGACAAAATAAGAGAGATACACTGCCGAACAGATATGTACAATAACTCGTTCTTTCCACGAACAATAAGTGAACACAATAAAAACTGAGATCCACTAAATACACTCCTATAATATTTGTCACCATTTCATCTTCCAAAAACTTACTTCTTTACATAGCTGGTGACCTAACACCCCCCTCCATACGCCCATGCGGCGGCTCGCAGGGTATTATGTACATATGTCCCTAAATAGGGAAATATAGCAATTCTGTAGTCATTTATGCGTATGGTAAACATTGCTTTAGAAAAACGAAGTAACAAGAAATTATGTTATATTATATTTCCACTAAGTTTGGCACAGATGAGAAGTATCAAATGGTTTAGACATAATTTAGCAAGAGAAAAATAAACTGGTTGCGGTCAACATTTTGATGAATCTTTTAGATTTGCGTAGAATTGCAGCCTATGTCACTTTACTTAGCGAAATCTTCTGTGAAAAGTAAATTAGTTTGACAGCCGGCATATTATAATATAGTATTGGCAGAAAATATGGGGATAGGCTAGGAGGTACATTTCTGGTATTCAGAGTCTACCACCAGAAATAAAAGTTGAAATGGATCATGAACAAAAAGAACTCAAGCGATCGCAATGTAACTCGCGCACGATAATTCGGAAAATATTTCAAGTATGTGACTTTTTTACCCAAAATAATTCTCATATTGTTTGTAATGCAGGCTCAAACAAAAGTAAAACAAAATTCTTTGAAATGTTTTCGTCACAACCTGCTCTCCTTAATTAGTCTTGTCCTATATAATTCTTTAAAATACATAATTGATTTATTTATCATTATAAAACCAAACGGCGGATATAAAATATACAATATCATATTTCTAACAGCCAATTTTAACTTCACGGCGTTCCAGAGCCTCAGAGGCGTTGAGAATCTGTTTCTTTAAGAATCTTCAGAAATCCGTATGACGGTTTGCACAGATAATTTTACTGCCACCATAATAGACAATCTCAAATATTCTCGCGAAAGTAGGCGATTTCATAGCTGAAATAAACGTAACTACCGTAATTTTGTGCATGTTATCAAATCAAAAGTCATATTCTTGGGATTTTCAGAACACTCATGACATCTTCAAAATAAATGTACTTAAAAATTTAACAGTTCTGTCAAAATTTCAATCCTTACATAATTAATTTCCATGTTTTGAATGATGTTTAATAATATTTGAACACAAAAATATTTACGCTTACAATGGCTTATTCATTATCCGTTAATCATTCACCACGTTCTAATTTTTTTCATTTAGACCCGTTCTTTACGACTAACATACAATGGCAGCTTATTCTAATGGTAGGAATAAAAATAAGTAAATATTCTTCCGAACTTCATCGTTGTATCAGCCTCTTACCCTGTAATTACTGCTACGAGTGTTTTGCTACCAATGATACCAGTTAATTTCCCATACTTCTTTGTTTATATGTATATATTCATTTAAGATTTACTTGTATTTTCCTAAAATAATTGTTAATATAGCTCTTATGCTATTGTTTCGATTGTAACGTGACGCCATTAATGCTACAAAGGAATAGAAATGCACTGAAAATATTTTTTTCTCAGAATAATCAACCTCGTCGTCGCATCAAAGAGTCAACCTTCCTCAAGGATTCAAAATATTAATCTTGGAACATCAACCAACCGCCGACCCGTAACAATGTATAATGAAGAGATATTAGAAGTAATGCCCATAAGAAAGTCACGTCTTCATTAATGAAAAATGGATTAACGCTTGCTTTGCTGCGTGCACATACGACGTGCATTTTCGTGTTAACATTCATGCAGCGCCCTCTGGATTCAATATTTTTTCTGCAATGACGGCTTAATTTATTTAACACATCAATCCCGCCACCCAAAGAGGATATTTTCGTCTAGGTGTAACATAGTTTATGATGCCCTCTGTTCCTGTAGAAAAATGTATTAGAAAATTTATTCCTTCCCAGTGGAAAATACACATTTGCTTGGAAAATATTTTTCGTGATTATTCCTATGCACCATCGAAAACAAAATCAAGCAATATGGGGCTTGAGTGGAAAACTTCTATGTGATATTTTTGTATACCTTTTTTTAAGGCTAAAAAATGAGTCAAAACTATTTTTAGCCGCATCGTTTAGCTTCATTCTATAACGCTCGCCCAAGGCATATAGGAAAAATATCAATGATTTTTTCGATCGTGAGTAAATCGGGAGGGATGATGGGAGGAGATATTTGATAGCCCTGTCATCTTCCTTTTTGTCCCTTGGGATTGACATCATCAGAAAAGAGGTAGGGGATAAGATGTGGAGTGGGTACACGGCCTTTGAAACGTGGTAAGTGCAGCCCTCAGAAGAGAGGCTACGAAATGGAGAACACTTATTCATTTCCTGAATAAGCCAAACAGTTTGCTCTCCGACAGAATTACTCGTGATTTTAAGGTACGTGTAAAGGTTGAAGGAACACGTGGATATATCCCGCAGGAAGTTAAAATTATGCAACGCTAGTTCAAAATTTTTTTGTTAAGACTCGTAGAAACTCAGAAAATAGCTCCTTGGAGTCTTCACTTAAATTTTTATTATATAAACATAAAAATGTTTAACTTTAGTGTATTATTGTGATTGTTGGAGTATTTTACGATTTAAGTTTCCTTGTGGCTCTAGGTAATGCATTTCAATTGGATTGTGTCAATACTCAGAGCAATATTCAAAGCTTAGAGAGGAAAAAACTTCTATAATGCTGGAGTGATTAACTCTAATAGTTACCTACGCTTTTTTCCTACGCTAACCGATATGACCGCATCATGAATCAAACAGTTGCATATGTCATATTCGTGCCTTACATATGTGTGTTTACACGTCGTTGCAATAAAATAGCACGATAACGCATAAAGCATGTTGACTTGACATCTTATTTACAATTTTGACAGAAATTGCGTCCTTTTTCATCGAATAGTGAATCCTCGCTCCATATTCCCTATTGCCTTAAACTCCTTTTTTGAATTCCCTTGCCAATGTTTGATGCACTGCACTACTTCGCAATTTTCGTTGTTAATCGACTGAATAAATCGTGAATGTTTCATGAATGCCTGGGGATTGAAGCATTAACGTATAATCAAGCAAATATTCTCGGCACTAGAATGCGACGTACCCTCGAAAGACCGTTAATAAACTGATTATGATCGCAGTCTCTCCTTTGGTACCCGAGAAAGAGTTAAATGTGAAGCATCTGTCACTTATCTTAATCCCCTGAGTCTTGGGACGCTCCGCCGCAATGGATGATGTTCGGCTTAACATTTTTATCTTGTTGATATATTGGAAATGACTGCGGAGGTCTCGCTCTAATCCTTCCATCTCCGCTGAGTGAGGCAATCTCAAAATTCGGCTGTTAATTTTCTGCCAGGGTGTAGCGTACCTGAATTAGTAATTATTACTCACACAAAAATTAGCGTTGGGAAGTTTCAGCTGAATGCTAGATAGGTAGCTAGTCTGTATTTAACTTTTTCCCATGTAAATGTTTTCCCTAAAATCAGCTCACCAAACAAATTTAATTTAAAATTTTTAACTTTGCAATTTCCTAGAGCATTTCATAATTTTTATAGAAGCATTCTACCCATTTATTGCCTCAATAAATGGCATAAAGTCATACTTTGCTTTGTGCTTTGAAGATGTTTTTTTCCAACGGTCTTTCAACCCAATTACCAATGTTTGACTACCACATTTGAAACAGACGATTTATTGCTGTAGTTTTATTTCAAGAAGGAAGTAATGATAAATGTCGAGTCGCAAAGCCGCATGGCATTTTGTTGTAGAATCTGGCGAATGAACGGATTTGCAATGGAAATTGTGTCATGTAAAGCAGTTAGTTGCCAAGATGAATGCACAAATATTGAAGCAACAAGAAAACAAAAAAAACCATGGGAAAATACCCCATGCGCTGATTCCACACCACCGTTTTCGCAATTTCTGCACGCCAATCGTGCAATAATGTTCAAGTATAACGGCCTTACCGCGGTCGTCCTATTAATCCAAACGTCGATGGTCATTAACCCACCTAATTACCTTTGACAAGGATGTAGGTGTCTGTCTGTTAATGCACAAACGTCAATTGTTTTTGTCCGGTGTAAAATGGTGCTGTTTTCATGATTGTGCAAATGAATTTTAAAAATTAATGAGTGAACTCTTCCACCACTGCATGAAGTCAAGTACACTCCTACTGATATTAGGATTATCGTATTTTGGCTGACGGCAGGATTTCTTTTTTCTTCACGGTTCGACATCAAGAAATTACAAACTTTTTCCTTTACATTATTTATATTCGCTAAGTTATTCTAGTAAATGAAAGGATAAATGGCTAAAATACATTTTATGTTTCTTTCTCGATTTGTCTCAAAATCGTAATTCGTCTATCTCCCACGGCATAGAACGATCGGATAAATTGCGCTCCGTTGAATGAACGCTGAATTTCGCTTCCGTCCGAATCTTTTTCCTCCGCCAGCGCTTCTGTACGTCCCAGGCATTCTGATGTCGAGGCAGTGGGCGCGCCGCCGGAGGAGGAAGCTTCGGGAAGAACGACCCAGACCCATTTTCCGTGAAGCCTTGGGCACATATTGCTTATTAAGTGCTCACGAAATTACGCCATTTAAATCACTACATTAAATTTAGTCATTACGTTACATTAAGGTAGTTGGATCGATTTTAGTATATGTACAGGTTTATGTGAAACTATATGCGTGAACGTACGGATTGATAAACGTAAAAAAGTGTATATTACGAATTTGATTTTCCGGAAATTTAACACTATTTTAACTCGTATCTTTATGGAACTTTATTCGTGTTTCCAAATAACTCGATTCTATACAATAATCAATAAAAGTTTGTGGCTTCCATTATTGATTAACAAGTTACTGACAAATTTCGGCAGTCAGTCCTCACCGCATCTGATAGATGGAACCGGTAAGTAACTTCTAAATAAACTGTCGAAGCCGCGAACTTTATATTGATCACTATGTGATTCATCCGCCATATGAAAGCTTCATCTTTCGATCCTTAGTGTATAGATATTCAAAACGCTAATTAATAATGTTCACAATACTATGATTGTTGCTAACGACTATCAAGGTATCACACCGTGTAAAAACAAGTACTTATGTGTGGTTTTCGTTAAAATTTCTCATTCCCGGCAGCAAATCCATTTCCAAACAGCATTTTTTTTCAATGAAGATGATTACTTCAAAAATGTAATTATATCAGAAGATAAGAAGATATATGTATGACAATTTGTAACGACTACAGAGATGTACTGTTTAGGAGAGTGGTCCAAGATTTTTTTTACTTATTTGAAAAGTAATTTAATTATGCAATCAGTGGCTCATGATTAGCGATCCAGCCATATTTCATTTATGATAGGTATTCTTTTATATATGATATGGGCAATCAATGGGAAGTGTATTCGCACGTCACAACGTCACATAATTATAGCTTTTTCTCGTTTCTTATTCGACTCAAGAGTAGCAGAGTCTTTATTGCGATGAGGTATAAGCGCAATCAAAACTTGAAAACCGATAGTCCCAGCATCATTTACGTCCGAGTAGAATACTCCTAATTGTAAGCAGCGATGCCAGGGTGGACTAAATCTACAGGCTCTTAGTAAAAGTGACCTAAAATGTACATTAATGGACTCACGAATAAACTTTTCAATGCCCTTAGCCCGGGTGATAGTCGAGCCGTTATTTGTTTGAATTTTTTTTGCAGTTGCCACAAACTACATCAAATTCATGCTCAACTTCTGTGTTGCTTATGCTGCCTCGGGCCGAGAACGCATAGACCTCGTCTCCACTATGATAGTAATACTCTGAGAGGGGGAGCAATATCTACATCTTCATCTACATAATACCCCGCGAGCCGCCGCATGGGCGTGTGGCAGGGGGTGTTAGGTCACCAGCCGTGTAAAGAGGTAAGTTTTTAGGAGATGAAATGGTGACACATATTGTAGGAGTGTATTTAGTGGAGCTCAATTTTTATTGCGGTCGCTTATTGTTCGCGGAAAGAACGAGTTTATGCACCTATCTGTTCGGCAGTGTATCTCTCATATTTTATCGCATCTGTGAGTCCTAGAGATGTAGCGAGGAGTCATGATAATATTCTCTATGTCGCTCTGAAAAATGTCAGTTCTGAATCTATCAAGCAACCTTAATCTAGCGTGTAGCCTCCGTGTCTCTAGGGGCTCCCACCATAATCCCTCTAAAAGTTGTGAGACACTATATGTACGCTCGTAGCAGTTTTTAACGAAGCGCGCTGCTTTCCTTTGTATTTAATTATTTTTTTTTGGTTAAATCTATTTGACCAGGGTCCCAATTGCTCGCGCCGTATTCGAGGTGTGGCCTAACCAAAGAGAAATATGATGTATGCTGATAACTTGTGTGTGGGCTTGAATTACAGTTTTTAAGTATGGCCCTATTTTTAATGCCGAGAAGAATTATTTTACTTTGACGCCTAGACCCATCAAGGAAATAATTTAATCCGTCATTTTTCTTGTGAGCCATACATACTTTATTACTACAGTTTGAAGTAATCGAGAGTTTAATGGATTTAATTTTATCTCAACCAACCATGCTGGCGAAAGAAGTGTCTGAGTTTTCAATGCACTGATAGGTTTCCTTCATTTCTTTCTCAGATACATCTACATAATGCCCTGCGAGCCGCCTGTCCGCCCGCGAGGTAAAGTGGTAACATGTATTACACTGCTCTGCGTCAAAAATTATATTTTCGAATTGTGCTCCTAAAGGAACTTATGCGCTGAGTTGAACGGTATAATCCCTTTTTTCCCATAACGCCAGTTATTCGAGAAAATCCAGAATTTGTGTTTCATAAAGGCATAAAGGTCTGTATATCATTGTAGGACATGGAAATTACTGAGCGTTATAAAGGAGTGAATGATGATTGTGTTGTACTCCTAAGGCCGGTTACACACATGGCGGTTTTATAAGCTACGGATAGTTTACCGTCGCCGCTCACAGAAATCTAGCGTTTACACACAGCGCGATAGCGCTCCTGGCACTTTTCGCGAGAGACACGAGGAGTGAGATAGCACTACCCGGCACTCTAAGGGTTAAATTACCTACGATATTATCTAATATATCTCAGTTCCGGTTACCAGCGCGAAACACGCTCGGGGGTTAAGCTGCCGGTAATTCGCCAAATGCATGGACGATGAGTCTATCACTTTACCGCGATTGAACTTCCCTCTTTGTGGCCGAGATTTAAGAATAATACGCCAACAATAAGGAAACTGGAGTTCCTCCAGAGCGATAGTGGGGTCGCTCCGTTTGTTGGGAAACTTTTCCCCCCCCCCGTATTACATTGAATTGAGATCAAGGTCCCATCCACTCCACGCATCGATGGGCCTGAGACGTTTCCGGCTCGGTGGAAAGGAGAGGAACCGAGGCTTAGAGTTCAAGTAGGGTGGATGTAGACCCTTTTGACCCATCGCTGCGGGAGGGGTAAGTGGACGAATAAGAGGCGAAGACGTAACTCGGGCGGGCGAGTTTACGGGAAGAGGGAGAGGACTTAAGAGGATGGGGAGACAGGAATAAAGTCCACGCGTGTCCGAAGTCAAACGGAAGGGAGAAAAACCCACTGGGTTAGGAAATACAGGGTAAATGAAAGGTCGAAAAAAATATTCTGGGGCATTAGGGCCATAACCTTGGCTCAAAATTCTGAGATGTTTAAGTGTTAATTGTTTAACGCCAAGAACCTAGTCATTTTGACTGCCCGAAATCTGAACCATAAATTGTTCAAACCTTGGTCGAATATACGTAAACTCCTCTTTGATTCACCCTTCTAAAATCCTCGTGTATTAATATCTCGACCCAAAATGTTAGCTTACCTAGTATAAAATGACTTAGGAAATGGGTAAGGCCTCTCATCCCAGCCACAATCGTGTGCTGCATGCCTCTTGACTCAGAACCAGGGGATATCATTGAGATGTTTCCACACTGCAAAAACAGCCGAATGTCCCGTCACATTTCCTTTGAGGTGCACTGTGGTGGCATTAAATTTGATATAGCATGAGAGAAAAATAACACGACAATTCCTCATCGAAATTTTGTTCTACGATGGAAAGATTCCATGAAGTAAAGACTGAGACTGTATACTCCATTAGTTCTGACGTCTAGATAGTAGTGACGCACACTTGGTTGGGACGTTACACTGTTGACCCTTTGATGCTTTTTACTAAAGCTTGCTTTTAAAATGCCTGAATAAGAATTAAGAAGCAAGTTCTTACGAATTTTATACAATAATAAGGGTGTAACTCCAATAGTCGTAATCAAAAACCTTTCAGGTAGAATAATTAGAGGGTTGGTGATTGAACGATTTAAGGTATAAAAAACCCGCGCCTGGGATTCACAACTCAGGTATGGCGGGATTATATGTGAGTACTGTGTCCTTCACGGAGTTTGCAGGCGGGTCTAACAGTACCGTGAGCAAGTGAGGTGTGTGTGCCCGTGGCAAGTCGGTCCCCGGTTTGAGTGTAATATCCGTGAACCACTCACTTGTGTGTGTCCGACCAGTGTACCAGTTGAAATAAGACTATTGAAATAGGGCTCTCCCGTAGAGAGCCCTATTTCAGAGTTAACTGTGGCCGGTAGAATTTGAGAGAGCACCGTTTAGGTATTGTGTGTTTGTCATACTTGTGTTATGAACCCCAGGGGCGGGTTATTTTACACCGTAAATCATTCAATTACTAATCCCTTTCTCCCTAATTATTATCCCTGAAAGGTTTTTGTTTACGGCTATTGAAGTTTCACCATCATTATTGTCTGGATAAGAGTTTTTGCAAGCTTTTAGTTAGTCTTGTTTTTGATTGATGTTACTTGAGATTTCAAATATTGTTAAATTGATCAAAAAGTATAATAGATAAAAGCAATAGAAATCATAAATTATATATAAAAAGACTGTCATAGCAGAAATATATAAAATCAGGCATAAAACCGGGTCTAGAAAGAGTTGACTACAAAAATACGTGATTCTTTTTTCGCCTCCTTAAATCCCTAAGTACTCCAATACACCTATTTTAACGACGCCAATTTAAAAAACTTTCAGTCGTTTTC
This sequence comes from Ceriagrion tenellum, assembly GCA_963169105.1. Taxonomy (NCBI): domain Eukaryota; kingdom Metazoa; phylum Arthropoda; class Insecta; order Odonata; family Coenagrionidae; genus Ceriagrion; species Ceriagrion tenellum. Next base: position 23,243,354 of record OY720639.1, on the reverse strand, counting down.
ACAACTATCGAGTAGCCATGTAGGCTTATCGCACTTACTTAGGCTATATTCGCTAAATCCATTCCTTAAAACCATCTTCATCGTTATACACTCAACAGATTAGTTCCTTCAAATTGTTCCATGCCTGTCAGTGAATTATGTCGTGATGGCTTTTTTGTCTTTTATGACCTCATAAATTTCAAACCACTGCAACTAACATCACTCAGAATTTTATCTGGTGAATTTCTATCCTCAATTACTCAATTTTAGGTTTATAATATGTAAACAATATACTCTTTTTTCGTATCAGTATACTGAGGGTGCGATGATCCTCAACTAATTTGTCTTTGTTTACAAATGCTAAACTAACCCCTTTCTGGCTAATAATATTTTGTGGAAACGATCATAATTTGTTGAATATTTTTCCAGGCTGATACATGTGTAGGGCACGGCATTCTCATTTATATACGTTTGGGCGTGAAGAATTACGGAGGTTTCCGTTGGTGAAAATGACGGGACTTAGAGATTTATCGCTCTCTTAGATCTTTCTTCTACAGCTAATTCTTATTTTCCAACGTTTGACTCTATTTGCTTCCAGGCTTCTTTGTTGCTGCTATTATCATGCAAGCTCATCTGTCAAACGAAAAAATGACCAAACTACGATTGTATATTAAGCATTTCAAATTTGTATAGGTATCACTAGTAGTAGAAAATGTAGGAATGCGTTGTGTATTAGATCGTGTACATTGAGCAATTGCATGACGAGACAATTAAAATATTTTAAAAATTAGGCCGACAAAGAACTTCAAATATATTGAGTATTTAATATTTTCATTTAGAATCAAAATAAGTTGGTCACAACAACAAGAATTGTTCCACGAAGCTCTCTCTCTTTAGCGCTGCCATGTCCTCATGGATGTCACAGCAAAATGACAACTTATGTACAAGGTTGTTCAAAAAGAAAAGGTAGGTGGACTCACTCCATTGAAGGCCCATTCAAGCTACTTTCAAGGTGAAGAGTTGTTCTTAAACTTGCTCTAGAGAGTAAACACAAAATATCGGTCGGTACAAGGAAATAACTAGGGTCCCTAAGAAAGCGCCCGAAGATTGGGCTGGGCACTTAACCCTTCGGCTACCAAGGGGGGTAACTCAGTTACCCCAACGCCACATTTTAACTGTTTTTATTTACAACTATTTTCTGATATTTTTATACTTTCATGAGTTCGTTTTTTAAAACCATACAATACGATTCCATGTGAAATCTTCATCCAGTGATTGTTTTTTTTCTTCTAATTTCTGAAAAACTTGTTGGGGTTACTAAACCCCTCTCGGGATGGTTCGTCTCAGATTCACCAGCCCGCTTTCTGAGGATCTGTGCACCGTTCATAGCACGATACCGAGATTTAAAATAACAATGGGATTCTATGTGTGCCTTCCGATATATCAAATCGCGCCGTGGACGGCAATCGTGGTCATCACGGCGCCTTCAATCCGGCGGGGCGCCGTCTTCACCGTGAAATGTACATGACACCTGATTTACTTGTTCGAGTTCCTTGACTTCTGCACATATATGGAAAGAGCAGCAAATGAAAAGCCAAATGTTGTGAAATATCAGGACATCCGATTAGAACGGCGCGTATGCTCCAATCGGCGCCTACAATTTCAAGGGTCACGACTCGTACACAAACTTCGCACGCTCCACAACTCACGGCGCCGCCGTGCCCTGGAAAGTATAACGTTCATAAGCGGCGGTTTGGTCTGCCAGCAAGTTTTGAAATGTATACAAAGTTTTACTCAACATATCTCATTGTATTTATTTACATCTTTTGATATCAAATTGGGAACCAAGCGTATTTGCCCATGTTAACCGTTGCGAATATATCGTATCGTATGTCACGCCTTGAAAGCAGATGTTCTAGAAACCACAAACAGGTCTAGGTTCAAGCTAAATGTATTCGTTTTACGTCTATCGTTTCACTCCCTCAACATTTTGAATAAAATTTGTTACATTTTTCACCAACATCATGATAGCCCCTTATAAAAGGAGGATCTCACAGAGCTGTGTCGTAGTGTTGACTGGTAGAGCTGTGTTGCTGGTAGAACTTTGGCAGGACTGGGCGGTAAAGGCGTACCGTACGTTGCCATCCATCTCTTTCTCACGTGTGAAGTTACAAAGGTTAGTACTGAAATATTAATTTAGATTTTATGCCAATTTTAAATTTATGACAGTTATTTTATTTTTGTAGAGCACTTAATATTTTTGTAACATACGATCCTCATTCTCATTACAGGAAACATCATAAACTCAAGTATTACATTTCTACTGACTGAATTTAAGTTTTAATGCAAGAAGTAAACATTTCAACAGAGGTGTCTCTCTCAAAATTCAAGGTAACCATATATTATCAAATCCATTGTTTCATTTACTTATATATTTGCTATCCGCTAACACCTTTTTAGTCCGCATATTAGTCCATATAAAGGTTAAATGATTACATAGGTTTTTCTGTATATATATTTTTGTAATTAATTTACAATAAGCGTTACTTGTTTGATTTAAGAATTTGCCTTTTTGGATGCTTTCCTCATAAATATTTTCAACTTTGGAGACTTGGAGACAGATGAAGAAGATAGCGTTGAAGAAGAATCTGAGGTTCCGGATGATGTTAGTTTGGATGACAGCCCCGCTGATGTCGCAGCTTGTGACCAGGGTGAAAAAATTGCTGATTTCTATGGGAAAAATGGAATGGTTTGGTCTAAGGATCCTCTAACACAAGGTAAACGAAGGCCTTACAATATTTTGCGTTCGACACCTGGACTTGCCAACGCAAGTAAAAATGTTACTACAATATTAGATGCATTCAATATTTTCATTACCCCTGAAACAATTGATATAATTTGTAAATACACTAATTTGAAGGGAAATAGGATATTTCAAAAGTATAATGAGGAAATCCAGTCCTCTCCCAAAAAATGGGTTGAAACATCACCAACAGAGCTTAGCTGTTTTATTGGAATTATTTTTGCCGCAGGAAAAATACATGGGAATCAGATATCTGTGCCAGAGCTTTGGTCGACTAATTCTGCGTTTCGCATGCCTTTTTTTAGTGCAGCTACGTCCAGAAACAGATTTCAGCTCCTTACAGCACTTCTAAGATTCGATGACTCAGAAACTAGATCTAATCGGATTATACCAAATTAAAAAAATTGCAAGGAATCAGAGAAGTTTCTAATATTTTTGTTCAATCTTGCCAATAAAATTATTCCCCAAAGGAATATCTAACGATTGATGGGTGCTTAGGAGCTTTCCGCGGCAAATGCCCATTACAGTATACATGAAATCTAAGCCTGAAAGTTACGGGATAAAGATATGGGTATACGCTGAAGCAGATTCTGCATATGTTTGCAATATGCAAGTGTATACTGGCATGCATGACAATAAACGGGAGATAAATCAAGGGATGAGGGTTGTTATGGATCTTTCTGAGCCATACAATAGATCTGGGAGAGGAATCACTGTTAATAATTTTTTTGCCTCTATTCCTTTGGCAGTTGCATTGGTTGATAAAAATATAACATTGACAGGGACCCTGTGGGGAAATAAAAGGGAAATACCTTTTGAATTTCTACTTTCTAAGAATAGAGCAATTCACTCCTCTCTATTTGGGTTTACCCGTGATATTACATTAGTTTCTTATGTCCCCAAGTAAATAAGGCTGTATTGTGTATATCAAGCCAGTTTCACGATAAGTTCACACGTGAAGATATTTCTAGTAAACCAGAAATGATACTTGCGTACAATCAAACAAAAGGCAGATTAGACAAGGGTGATCAAATGACATGGGAATATTCGTGTGTTAGACAGACAAAACATTAGCCATTCCACCTATTCATCGAGATGTTAGATATAGCGTCTCTGAATTCCTATATTATTTGGACTAAAAGAAATGAAGTATGGAAAAACACCAACACCAAGAGAATAAAAAGTATTTGCATGAGTTTTGCTTGCAATTGGTTTCACCATATATTCACGAGATAGCTCATAACTCTTTGGGTTTGCATAGAGATATTTTGAATGAAATGGAATTTCTTGGAGTCAGTGTAAAGCGCAAAAGATTGGAGACTTTCAGAGGACCTGAAAAACCATCACAAAGAAAGAGATGTGCCTTTTGAAAAAGAGGTGTGGATAGAAAAACCATGATAATATGTGTAAAGTTCCATAAACCTATGTGTCACGTATATCGGAAGGAACATTCTTTTACTGTCTGGATTGTGATAAGATTTGAAATATAAATATTTCATGTAAGAACTTCTTTTAAAACTATTGTAAAATATTTAAAAAAAATAACATTATTAGGTTATAAATATTTATTTACTTAGGAAATATGTGACAGTCAATTCTTTTTTTTAAGAAATAAGGCCTGAAGAGAGAAAACAACGGTGGGATAACTCCCCTTGGGAGAGAGAAGGTGTGAAAATACCGTAGTAGCCACATTTAGAAAAACAATTGGGCGGATTTTTCTGAAAATCCTTATACACATTGTAAACAAAGATATTACGATATTTTGAGCTCAGTATCCGGGCTTACCAATGCAAGTCCAAAAAGCAAAATGCAATAATTCCACTTGTTGAATTGCAGTGGAATGAACACATATAATAATATTATTATATATTTGTGTTATTTGATTAAATATAAATCATATTTATTATGTTTTGTAATATTGTATTTATTTGAGATTTATGTCACACATAATCTATTTAGTTAATAAATTAAGGGATTAAACAAAAAAATTCTGTTGGGTAACCTAGTTACCCCCTTTGGGAGAGGTAAGGTGAAAAAAATACCTTCGTAGCCGACAGGCTACCAAGCCGAACTTTCGGCTCCTCAAATAGATACAAAGCCGTTTATTCTGCTTCATTTCTGAGTCACACTTTCCTCCAGCGCTCTTCCATTCGTGTTTTCTCGTAATGACGTCGACTCTCTGCCGCGAGTTTTCCATCTCTATGTGTAATACGCCACCACCTACCTCCACCTTGTATACCTTATATACTTTGCTTCATTTCATTATACATCCTCTCTAATCTCATAATATGTCCATTTGTTGTGGAACACAAAAGCTTCAGAGAGCAGAGAATCTTTAAAATACTGTGTAGTATTGCAGCTAGGATTTCTATGGATGTACTGCAAAATTTGGACGCATTGCGAGAGATTTTCTGAATGCTGTGACATCTTAATTCTACTCGTTTATATTTAATTTTTCAAAGATGAACTATTTTTTCTTATCTTGCGAATTATGCTGAAATTATTGAGTAGTTTTTATGCTATGCTTATTGTGCTGAATTTATTGAGTATCCCTGCAATATACAGTACTATCATATTATCTCCTCAAGAGTGTCCTCAACGTTGCCTAGTCGAAGGGTGAAGTCTGTTGATATATTATCATCCTTCTTACATTGACCAACGGCCATCACCACTCAAATTTTAGCCTTCCTCCAAATGGTTTTAAACAGCCCAAAACTTAAGCACAGAGGATAAAATCTCCAATGGAGATTTCAGGTTTGCGTGACTGCAGGAATATAAACTAATGCTCTATCATACTATTTCATTTCAAAGGAGCAGTTTCTGAGCATTTTCTAAATTTCTATGTTTTCCAAAATATCTATATGTGGGTTTTTGACGGGATAGCCACTAACTCTCCTATATTTCTGCATTTTTTGCAATCAAGTTTGAGTCTAATTAGAAACGAAGTTACAGCCAAGGGAGATTCCTACAATTTGCTTAGCAATGATGTTAGCTCTGATGACTCTGGTTTCTTCTATAAAGCGTCAAATATCTCTAACTAACTAGTATTCATAAAAAGTTGGTAATTGGCAGTCACCACCGGTCTTACCTAATAGTCAATTTATTTGTAACAAAAAACATACTTGACAAAAGATCAAGAAAGGGAGGCAACAACTCGAACACTTAAATGGGTGTTTTCATTGACCCTAGTTTCCTGGAGAAATGACTTTTTTAAAAATAAAACCTTTGGACAAATCTTTGTATTTCTTTGAGGTGAAGGAAAGGTTTCAACAATGAGATTCTGAGAAAATAGAACGCTATTTCACTCCAAGGAAAGTGAACTTCAGATGAGGAGATGATTTTTCATTTTACAGTTCCAACTCCTTCACCCAAGACCGAATCTTGCACATTTTCAACTCGCTCTCCCATGTTTCTCTCTCTACACACACTCCCTCCCTCATCTTCTCTTTCTATTTAATATTCTGCTCGGCACTCTCACGCATTTCCCTCTCTACCTCTTTTTATCCAGTCCTCTTCGGCCGCTCTTTATCTATCTTGGTCTGTCAACGCAGAGTGCTCGCTCATCATCCGTCGCGCCCACTCTCAATCCCTCCGCCATCCCTCTAATTCCATTTCTCCTTTCCCTCTTTATTACCATCTTCCTCAAGCCACATTTCAGCAACTCAGAACTCGTCTCCTATCTCATCCCCACTGTCTATTCATCCCTCCATGGCACTTTTTTCATCCATTGCATCTAATTGTGGAGCATTTACCTCTCACTGTTTCTCGCGATCAAAATTGGCACTTTCTGAAACAAACTGAACAATCACATTCCAATAATGGAGGTCCGTAATTGCCGCAAAAACCAGAACTGCCGTATGGGTTGGTTTAAGAATTCTGAACACACTAATTTTCCTTTTTAGATTACAATTCAGACAGAAGTACGAACACATTTACTATATCCAGAGTCCTACTGTTTTTCCCGGGCTAATTTTGTGTCAGACAATTTCCTTTTTTGCGGTAGGTGGACCACATCCTGTCACGAGTGTTTACGGCAGCCTGCTATAATATTAAGATGCGGATTGAAAATTTTTTGGAGTTTTGTAAGGCATAGGTTGTGAAAGGTAAACTTATAGAACGAATAATGCCTTAATAATGATGCGTAAAGAGGAGCCTTCATAATTGGTTGCTTAAAAAAAGGTAGTTTCATTCCTAGCGTTTAGGCTGGAGACCGAAGCCTACCACCAAAATGGCCATTGATTTTATGCAAATATGCTCTTTCCTCTATTTGATTGTTATCTCAAATCCAATAAATTATGAAAATCATTGAAACTCGTCAATAAATCAAAATTTTATGCATAAATCTTACCCTAGAAAAATTTTCGTTGACGCTTGAATTAATTCTAAAATTGAAGTTTCTGCTTGTGAAATTAAGAACTGGTGTATTTCAGAAGGACGCAGAGAACATGATATTGATACCACACTACATTTTAAGGTCCGACAGAAGTAGTTAAGAAGGAGCAATACATTGCTGGACAGATGGATACAAAAATTGAAGGATTTAAAACAAGCCAAAAGCCTGGCGTTTTACGTGGAAAAGAAAATCGGTTGGAAATCCGAAAAAAACTGCTGTTGGGGACTTTAACTATTTGAGGCATCGAGGTTAAATGGCAAATATTGAGAAGGAGATAAACTATTCAGTATGCAGATGTGAAGTAAGGAAAAATACGAAATTTCCATGCGATAAAAAAATAATAGGTTTTCCGGGTGTACCAGAGCGACCATTTTTACGTCAACCTTATATGAATCAAATGCCATAATCTGTCGATGTAAACTCACAATGCAAGGGAGGGCTTCATCTTCATCAATGTTTCATGTAAGTGGTTTAATGCTTATTTGATCCAACTTCAGTAAATTAATAACTCTCCTTCTCCGTCTACACCCTTTTTGCCATTAGCCTATGAATCAAAGGTCTGAGGTCACAGAACTGAACTCATTTTCATGTTACGTGGGATCTATGTTCATTTTATAACATCGAGTAATGAGGACTAGGAACCTTAACTTTTCCGTTTGAGGATATTCATAATAATTAAACTCGACCAAGTTATGTTTACAATTCCTCTAGGTTAAACATTTGAATAATAGGATGTGAGAGGTGACCTCTTCTGGTTCCCTCAAGGTTTTGAATGGCATATGAATAAATAGAAAGGTCTCTGAGCTAAAACTGTTATTTCGCTTACCGCACACAAAATGAGTTATATACGAGCAACATACGAGAAATTATTCCAGTAACTCCCTAATTTGCAGTATTTTCCGGTGCAACCGAGGTCGTCCCATAACGCTAAAAAATTCTTTTTCTGCTCCACCAATTTAGGTACCGGTATATTCTCATGGAGCACGGATCCTTTTTTCTCTCGAGGTGAAACTACGTTTTACGAGTTGCTCGAAGCCTATAATCTAAAACAATCTCCGTTTTTCCCGTTATTCCCCAGTTTTTTTTAATTTTTCATATCCATGACTAGTTAATTTATTTGAGCTCTTATAATGATAGAATTTAATTTTTAGGTTGAAATTTATGTATAAGTGCCTCCACTAAAATTGAATTTGACCCAGTTGAGGTTATAAATTTGTGTTCAGTCTCCAATATCTAGCCTTTTCTTCGCAATTGAAGCATAAAGTTTTCAGTTGGAACTCTCTGAAAGATCTGTCTAACCTTACGGTTTTAATGGAACATACGCATCAATAGATGGTTCCTGAACCCCAAATATTGTTTTCCCTATAAATTGCAGGTAAGCAAACGCATATCTACGAAAAAAATAGTGGGTGTAAAAGTAGAAGTCTTGATAGAGATTTTTCCTAATTTATTTAATTAAAATGATTCATTTCGGTTGATAATGCACTTTAACCAGCTCATAAAATAATATCATTGGTAACGATTTGGTATATTTCCTTAGCCATATTTAATTTTTAAGTGTTATTAAATAGCGCTGGCAAATTCTTATTTGTTTTAAATAATTAACTTTTGCTACAACACTGAGATAAAAGAAAAATACGACCAGGGATTTAATACATTACTATCATCATCAGGGGAAACCAAAGGTCGGAAACTCAGAGTTCCCGACATTTGGTGTGTATTTTAGATCATCTCTGGGGTGTAGTGACAGTTAATTAAATTTAAATCAAAATGGGCGTATCTTTTGTCAGGGAATTTTCTAAAAATATATTATCAGGTCTAAGAACAAAATAATAAAGTCTTTAATTTTCGAATTACGATTGTTTAGCATGATGAGGTTTTTACACAAGCGTCTTGTATGACAACATGAACGATGTTGATTCATGAAAATCAAAATATACATGCCGTTCCGAATACGCCGTTTTTCCATTCTTCCCCGAACTGCTGATGTTCTTTGACCTGAGAGTATTTTTTCCTGGCATTCAACCTCCGTCTGTAAATGCATAGCGTTATTTCCGTTTGTTATGAAAAAAATAAGTACTGAGATCTCCACTACATGGTCATTGTGTACTCTTTGAAGGTGTATTGGAGGTCCAATGATTTCCCGGGCTTAAAATGGAGAATAAGGAAAGGAAACTACTGGATGAGACAGGGAATAGGCAAAGTAGGCGGCTGGACGATGCGTTATCTAAGGCTTTGATTCAGGGTAGATAAGAGGGGAAGTGCAAGAGAGAATGTTGAATTTCTGCACGGGATGAATAATGGCAGAATGAACTCCGATATGAAGGAAGAAATATTATCAGTGGATAGTGCACGAGTAGAAATAAAGAGAATTGTTACTCACTCCCATTTCAACTAACCTTAACCGGTAGATTATTTATTAAATAAATCTGAGACACCGAACATCTTATTTCAGTTCTTCGCGAAAATACGAAAAGACATGATGCCTTTAACAGTTTTTTTTCCAAATTGATGCGCTGCTCAGCAGTGAACCTTCTCTAATTCAAAGCTATGCATGCGGAAAAGCTGGACGGTATTCAAAATATAATTCAGACGCTTAACCTGAAATGCCACTAGTATGTTGTCCATCAACAGGATATATTCTGCTAGTCTAAATTATTTATACATTTAAGTTTCTTCCTACACTTGGAATTACTTACAATTCCACATTGGGCTATGTCAATTGCAAGGATTCACAGTCCAAAAGGTACCGTTGCCTGGCATTGGAGTTATACGGTGATACTGTTAATAAAGAATGTGAAGATGAATATTCGCCTCGGAAGTGCTGTCATTGTACTTTTTGCCTCATTCTTCATTTCACTTCCTTTGTCTTCAATCCTTTACGAGCAGCAAATCTTCGTACAGCTAATTTCCCCATCGATTTTAATATCTTACCTTTTAGCATATACTCTCCAAAAGATGTGTCCAACCTATAGTTTTCATAAACCTCACCTTGAAGAGGTATATTAAATATTTATATAAGTTACCCTAATAAAGACGGAATACATTATTTAAAAAACTATCAGGAGTAACATAAGTATTTTAGATTACTTCAGTTGACTTTAATAATTCTTCGACTCCTCGTTTATAACTCTCCTTTCGTTCTCCCTCACAATGACAACCTTTGAGGACTGGAAATGGGAAATAAATTTGCGAGGAAGAGCATTTACTGTATGAGAAAACTATGTTAGTAGCAATGTATTTCTTTATTAGTTTTAAATAGCAACCTCTTTTTGCTGTTCGTATTTCGGTTCTTTGATTGGCAGGCGCAGACAGAGCAAACATATTTTGATTCATCATCAGATCTCGACCGCGTTCTCATTTTCCTCATTATTTTAGTGAAGCGTTAAATTTGCTCTGTAATTATGTTTTCCAGGCATTGCGCGTCGAATCCTGAATTTCAGTCTGCGATTTTTCAATACTAGTTATTCTATTGCAGCTTTATGTTGTGGCCGATTAATCGCTGAGCTCGAATGATGCTTTTGCCACAAGGATATTTTTGGTAAGCCTTAAAATTTAAAGAGACATATAAAGGGAATATTGGAGTATATGTTTGCCTAATTATTAGTAACAAGAGAATTTGGCCGGAAATTGTTTTCTTCGGACCTGTGATTTTAACATTGATCTTGACACGGGTGATTTGTGGGTTCAAGAATGACAAATCCTAAGCAATTTATCATAAATAAAAATGATTCTCATGTTTCTCCCTACTGAACATTTCCACATTTTGATGCAAAAATGTGCTCTCCCTTCTAATGGGTCGGTACGAGCCATAAAAAAGATGTTTGGCAGGAATGACCTCAATTTGGCCAGTTTTATTACCGTGGTAGAATACTCAGTCCCGGGCGTTTTCCAATTATTTCTACTTCTGGCCTTTTCGTCCACAATTGGATGAGATCCTCAGGTGAAGGCAGTGGGCGCGCCCTAATCCAATTTTAGTGCTCAGCTGCAATGAGGAAATAACCCCATAACCCGTTTAGCCACACTAACGCTACTCCCGAGGTTGTGCTAGCCCCCCCGGGGGCCGTGAGCATTAACGACCTCGGGATCCAAGATGACCGCCACCCGAGGTCGCTTTTGGTAATTGCAAACTTCGGTGTTGTGACCCCCATTCGTTTTTCCGTACAAAACTTGGTTTCTCGTTTGAGTTTTTCCATTACCTATTAAAATAAGTGAATCTTTTATGCCCCCTGCAATTGTGGCGCGAATGTAAAATGCGAATGTTGTCGCCTTTGAATCTTTGATATTTAAAGTGACAATAATGCAGAATGGTTTTCTTGATGGGACCATAGGTAACATGGCAGGCAGGTACTTCCTATTGACGTCTGTAGGACGTGTTTTGAGACTAAAATAGAAGTGGCGTACGTAGAATGGTCCTTGCGCGGGTTACAATCTGGATATTGTTTTCCCACTTCCATATAATCCTTTCTGTTGCCGGTGGATTCCCGTAATGATATTATCTCTCTTTAAATGAACTGTTGACCATTATGTGCGGTTTCATTGGAGCGTTCTAGGCCATAAAAACGGTTTCAAAGGTGAAGTTATCCCTGTTTACAATGCTTGATCCACATCGAAACAAAAAACTGGCTTAAAATGACAAAAGTGATAAGACACCGATTCAGATACTTAAATAGGAGAAACAAGAGAGCATCAGCATGTTATATTTTGTCTGTAAGATGAATTGAGTTAGACAATTTGCAATAAAATACGACTTGAGTTAATCAGATGAATTTCTTAGCATCATTTCTCACGATGCATATCATCAAACTCTTAGATATGCTTTCCATGCAATTTTAAGAAATGCATCTATATTTCCAACAAAGTAAGTTTTTCAATCAGATACAAAATTTGTGGAAATAATTATTGGGGTACACGGTGTGAAATCAAAACTTCATAGTCTTTGCGAATTGATTGCGAGCTTTTACTAGTAAAAATCTTGTTTACGAATATTAATACTTAATTTCTTCTTAATAATCATGTATTTGCATTAAAGTTAAAAACACAAGGAATTCCTGTGTATAACTTTTTGTATCGTATAGTATCGGTTCAACTGAGATTTTTTCCATCTTAAAAATTTCATCTCATTCAAAAGCCTTACTGATGAAACAGCGCAATGTCCCAAGTTATAACTAATTGTATGGAACAAATTGTTCTTACCAAGCTCATCTGGTGGGAAAATTCTTTAAAGCATCAAGAACATTATGGTTTATTTAATGAATTATTATTAATTACAAATGTTTTCTTGCGCATTTGAGTATTTTGCAATTTTATAAGAAATACTTACGATGCTGCGAAGAGCTTTCTTAGCTAAAATTATTTTCCTTTGCCATTTGAAGAAAAATTAACCTCATTAAATAAAAAAACGAAATCACTCAGAAATTTTCCCAAGTTCCCTGATCTTTTCCAATCGTTTCACTCATGAGATCAGTGTTCTAAGTACTAAATCTCCCTAACTTTACACATCAAGTTTTTATTTTTCCAATATAACTTCACGATAAACTCGATGGATCTTTTCCGATTATTAATTCTTTTCCATTAGTCATTTTGAAGCTCGCACTATGGAGAGGGAGCCTTCATCATGATTTCCAAGACCTTGCAAATGGAACCGCACGCCAAACGCTGATCGCTGAAACATTGGTAGACGGGAAACGAGGAAAATAAATCTTACTTCATACTAATTGGGGCCCTACTACTATCATAGTTAAGGATTCAGCTTTTAAATTTTGTCTTCTTGGCGATATTTACTAGGACCGGTGTATTTCTCTAAGTCAAACTGCTCAAACACTAAGTTTAACCCATTTATTGAGCTCCTTTTTTCCCTAATTCTTATGCTTATAACGAGTAACAAATTGTTTGCCTTGAAAATTTGTCTCGATAACGTTTAAAGGAGTTTTTTATGAAAAATAATATCTTAGAGGTTTTAGTGATGAAGAATCTATAAGACCTTTTTTCAGGAAAATTCCTTAAGAGATCGAATTGAAGCTGATGCCTTTTCTGCGTACAAAATTATACAACTCATCTACAATACTACATAACTGCGTAAAAAACAATACTAAATCACTGGAGCTGGAAATAAGAATAACCTAATGTATGCCAGGTCAGGGCTGTTGTGCTGACACATTAAAATCGCCGTCGTGGAATCCAAAACCAGCTCTATTTTGTACGTATGAATTCTCGAGATGAAGGCAAGTATAATTTATTCTAAGTGGCCCTTTTTCAGTATCTCAGATGTTTTACTGTTTAAAAAAAGGCTGCAGTATGCATTTCCTTCACTACAAGCGTGCTTCGATTTCATTGGTCAATCACTGTTGTAAGGTCCCCAATAGTCATTCAATATCTTAGTGTTATTGATGAATTTGCGTGCCTAGATTAATTGGCGCATAAAATGACCTTTGTAAATAATAAACGGTAATTAATTTCACCGTTTGATTCAAGTGTTTTATCCATCAACCTGGATACTATGCAGCCAACTTATTGCCGATGATAAGTGACTAAGAATTTCCATTCCACTTAAGTCGATGGCAACACATTTATTCAAGGCACCCAATAGCTACACATTTTTTATCCCATTACAGAGCTCTTCATCCAACTCTAAATACCATACTTGGATGAAGCATGGCCCGCAATGTTAGCGGCAAAGAACGAGGAAATTAATTTGCACTTACCCACTCTTGAAGACATATCAAATTTAAATAAACATGGCATAATTTTTTATGTTACAGAGTATTATTGGACAGGCGGATGATTTTGTGTACTTAGGTAAGATCTATGCGAAAGATGGAAGAATAGATGAGGAGATAAAGGGACGTACGAGTGCTGGAAGGAAAGTGGTAGGTAGGATGTGGAGCATATCAAGGAATGAGTTTTTGTCTAAGGAAGCGAAAATTGCCGTGTAAAAAAGTGTACTTCTTCCCACTTTGCTATATGGTAGTGAAACATGGATATGTCAGGATAAACATAAGAGTAGACTAAACGCCGCGGGTATGAGTTATCTGAGGAGTATTTGCGGCAAAAGTAGGATGGACAGGGTCAGAAATGAGTGGATCACGAATGAATGTGGGTTTAATGCTCCAGTAATGGACGTGCATGAAAGGAGTGTGCTTCGTTGGTTGAGCCATGTTAAGAGAATGGATGAGAGTCGAATAACGAAACATATAAGAGAGTAGAATGAATGGTGTGAGAGGTAGAGGTAGGCCAAGAAAGTTATGGTATAATGTGGTTGAGGAAATTCTTAGGAGGGGGATTATTAGGAGTTTTAAAAACAGAGGACGAAACAGTGTATGGGGGTAAATGAGGCAAAAGAAGTTTGCAAGGATAGGTCAGAATGAAGGAAATTATTGAAGCAGAGTTAGGTGTACAATTATGCATTAATGAGTGAAACATTTTGACTGTGCCTACCCCGGAAGGGAACGGCGTGATGGGTGTGTTTATATGTATGTACAGAGTATTACATTCTGGTCCATCATTTATTCCCAATGCATTCTTTTGGTCGATTAAAGTGGTCTTCTCAAGTTTAACGGCACCCGCTCTATGCTCATTTTCAACATTTTATAATGGATCTTAAAAGGATCTCTCTGGTTTAAGAATATCAAACTTTGCCTTTTCGCTATTAGATATCTCGTTTAGGGCATTTATTCTCGCAGGGCGCTGGATTTCGCTCATGTTTTTAAGGCTGGCGTTAAAATGCTAGATTATGATTCGAGCGGACAATATTTGCGCGTTACACAGTATTTTTATATGAGCTCAGATCATAAAAGCATGCTTGCTGCATTACGAAGAGCTGATAAGAATTGTGTTTTGGTATATGGTTTGATGTACGCAGAAGCAGGGATAAATTACCTCTAAATTTTCCGCCAATTTTTAGATCACGAATTTTGATGGTGTGTTTTACAAGAATGTGAATTTTAATTAGCCATTTATTTATAGCCATTTAGAATTTTTCTATCAATAATGAGATATTTTTAACGAAATTTGCAAACTACAGGCACTAAATATTTAATGGCTGTCATAGACGTTTTCATATAATGAATGCTGATTAAAAAGTGATCTAAAAAAAATCTTAATATTTTGTAAAAAAATTGTTATCAGTGAAATGTATATTAGTACGACCATTATGGGCGATGCATGTCACGTTCCCAAAAAAATGTGAGGCATGCATGTATTTACTTTGATGTGCCAGAATTCCTATTTTTTAAATTAAAATTCTACGGGTAAGTGTCATTCGTGTACAAGGGCATTTATCCCGTCCATTATTGTGATTTCGCTTAAGGTACGGAAAGATATCCCAGAAAAAAAAAATATGTATGAGAGAGCCTAAAATCATGTAAAGAACCCTTTTTTTGTATGCATGGTTTTGTCAACGGATATGATTTATTGGGTCGTGGTAATAAATATTTAGCCTTTAAAATGATTTTTTAATTTAGGATAGCGGTCGGAAGTGCGTAGCCAAGAGCACGGAAACAGGAAGTCATAATGTCGTCATTTTATATTACTATGGAGCTTTTATCATAGATAAATAGATTAATTATCAATAAATGGAAAGGTGAGCTGTAAATTCGGCTGTTCAAAATATTTAAAGTCAATCTAATTAGCGTTTATTATAATGAAAAACACTTATCAAGTTTTAGAGTTAATTCAAATTTACATATAGAAAGGCTTCAGTTCAGGTATAACTGAACGCCGAGAGTCACCATCACCCCTCGTAGAAGAGGGCTGTTCTTACAACACTCCTCCACCGCGCCAGATCAATAGCAGATGGAGAAAACCTTCCCCTAGAGCTACTCCATCTACAGAAGACGTTCCACCAAAACGGATTCTCCCGGAAAGAAGTAAACCGAACCTTCGGAAAAGTTCCCGAAGTCATGGCCCTGAAAAGGACCGTGGAGGAACCGTTTACCAAGGCATGTATTCATCTACCTCAACGTCATACCCTGCAAGCCACTCAAAGAGTGTGTGGCAGGGAGTGCTTCCACACCAGTTATGCATGAATGATACGGTAGAACACCGAAATTAAATTGAAACCCGCATACCACACACAATCGGTGGCAATTTACAAGATTTAAATTCCGCGCCAGGGAAACACTTAGAGCAAATACAAGCAACCAGGAAAGCACTCACTCAAGCGTGCAAAACTTCTGGGAGAGAGTGACTCAAAGTGAGCGAAGACTAAGATAGACGACACAAATACAGGAAAAGACAAGTGTGAGCATTTGATACTTCTGCGTATTTCTCCATCAAGATAGACCTCTTCAGCGAACTGAAGTGAAGCAAGCACTTTGAACACAAGGCTGTATTTGAATCAGGAGGTGGACAAACCTTGAATACACACGAAGATGAAGATATGGGGAATGATGCGAAAACCAATGTCTGTTAAGGGAGGGTGTGGGAGAGGAGACTTATTATGGGCATTGGAAATATTCTCTTATCTGTAACATGAAGATGATTAGGAGGATTAAAAGCTCAACTTTCCTAAATATTCAATACATACATAAAATTAGTTTCTATATAAGTAACAGTTTCAGTCCCAACTTAGTGGAAATATGACACATATAATAATTTATCACCTTTTGCATTCCACGCATTTTTTTTTCTATTCTTTTATATAATTTTTTGTTTCCTCTCTCACCCTCTCCAGTCATTTACCTTTATACATCAATCCCCAACATTTTTTAATGACTCTCCCGCCTCCTCCTTCCCTCCTGAAAAAGGTAAAGTAAAAAAGTTACTAATTACTATTCTGGTGATGAAGTAGTTTATCGGTAAGATAACCCCCTTCCCTCTTAACTAATCATGGCCTCTTTCCGCCTTCTCCTCTTTCTCACTTCCCCCAACCCACCTCCCAGTTTTAATATAATAGAACACTGAAATAAGGGTTATCCGCCTTGAAAATGACATTGTTAGTCAAAATCATGTTTGGTTAAAATAACAAAGTATGGAATGTGCAAAGTGAGAAATTATTTCAATTAGTTTGTGCTCAAAAGCTAAGGAAGCAATTTACATGTCTCAGCTAAAGAGGAAATATTAAATTATATCGGACGCTTTCCAAGCTAGAAAGCGTCCGATATAATTTGCGAATTACGACAAGAACGTCTCCATGCTTTTAAAAAGACAATGTTTTATTGCACCCCGTAGTCTAATTTTGTTGCGATCCCAATCTCTTCTCCCGAGCTCTCTCGGCAGCGGCTCACGCCACGCTCAAATGTGTCCTCCTCTCGAACGAGGCCATCTAAAGGAGACCTGGAAAGCAGATGGAGGGTCACTTATTTCCAAGGTCTGGGCCAATGACTCTCATTTCCGAGAGCCATATTGTACTGAAAGTGAGGAGCGTATCACGGAGACTAAGCTGAAGAGGAGATAAAAGAAAATTGGCCTTATTCACCGAGCAGAGGGTCTGCCATGTCGGTGCGAATCACAAATGCGGACCACCTGCTTGGACGGAAATCTCCCGCAGAAATGGACATCTTGCCGTACTTACTGAAAAAGAGTGGAAACTTTCATAGTGTCTTGGGAGCTATTAAATTCGCTTCACCCCTAAAGTTCTTCCATTAAATGCCCAAAACAGCGCATCGAGCCATTTCTCCGTCATCTTTTGTCCCGGTCCTAGCGTCTTTAAAAGAATTGAACTCTTCGACGATTGTTCGGTACTTTATATGCCATTTTCAACTATATCTCCTTACCCAATTCACACTTTCCCCGTTTCACAAGCCGCTATCACTCGAAATTATGAAAAAATAAATGCTTGTTTTCCCACAAAACGTGACTTACTACCTGATGTTTAATTTATATTCTAAATAGCGAAATCAACAAGTCCATATATCACAACGATTATCGTAATCCACACCACATTTCGCAAGGCCATTGTTAGTATCAACTGGGATAGGTGAATAGACTACAAAAAGATAAATATCAGCCTATAATCCCGCACACCATTCATCAATCTAAACCCTTACCATTGCGTGATAAATAATCTATTTGTGCTTCGGTTATATTTGTATGCAAAAATTTTTTTGTCTGCATTATCATGACACACTTTTTCTTTATTATATTGTTTTGGAAAAAAACATTTTTCATATTGTTTTTGGTTGCTCTCGTAATATCATTATGTCATCGACCACACCTCCTTTGTGCCTGTGTTCAACAGGTGGCGGGTGAGGCCATTTCCGTAACTCACTGGGGGGAGGGGTGGAAAAAGTTGAGTACATTCTGAGTGTCCGAGTGAAGCGTACATGGGGACACTAGGAAATAAACGTGGAACGGTCCAGCTATTCAGGATTTTTAAATCTGTATAAATATTAGAAAAAGATAATTCCAGGCTTGGAAAGAAATACACTCTCAACATCTCAAATAACGCACCCTAATCTCCTGTGTTCATTAATAAGGAAGCTACTCTTTCGCGGACCACCAGCTTGGACGGAAATCTCCCGCGGAAATGGACATCTTACCGTTCGCACTGAAAAAGAGTGGAAACTTCCGTCGTGTCTTGAGAGTTAGTAAATTCGCTTCACCGCTTAAGTTCTTTCATTAATTGCCCGAAACAGTGCAGTGAACAATTTCTCTATTGTATAGTGATAACTTGTATCTTCCTTTGGTATAAAATTAATTAATCAATGTGATTTTAATAGAAAGGCGATTGGAATATCTGATTGTGTTCGAAGTTGTCGGAGATTATGCTGATTCGAACACTCCCATTTGGTGGCAGGCACGTAGAGTGAAAAATACGAGGGACAGAAGCGGTCAATTGTGGCCGTAAAATTGCGATTGCCCCTTCTAAATCACTTTCTGGTAATACTCGCATTGACTTTCGGAGTGGCTCACAAGTTTCCTAATCGGCGACAGTCGTTTATCCTTCCCAACTCCTTAATGGCATATCTACACCTATGTTCCGTGAGCACGTTACTAGAAAAGGGTTCCATGCCCTTTTGGAAATATATACGGTGGGATGCACGGAGAAGGTTTGTTCAATAATGTACTAAAACTTCATCTTTTAGTATTTGAGATTTTTAACAAATGTATATTTCTTTATGTCTTGTCCGCCGTATATATTAGCCCTGGTTAGTCAGTGGCATTCTTTAACAAATTATTTTTTATTATTTTTGATTACTAAACGCCAAAATTGGTTCTAGGTGCCTTGTTATAGAACGCTGTATTTTTTAGTACTTATGCGTAAAAGAGGGAAGAATGAAAAGAAATTAATTCAAGAATTGTTTCAGATCAGATATTTTTATGAGATAAAAACTGTCCCCGTGATTTATTTATAATTTCACTGTGGTTAACGCGAAATGTTATTTTTAATCTGACTGTGATTCCTATCACTGACTTAGGTATATGCAACTATGCTTCAGTTTCTTCAACTTGAAGATCACCATGATGTATGCCGCTAAAGGCTAATTGGGCTTAAAGGTTACCGGTGGAAAGCCCGAGTAACCTTTAACGACATCATACGCCGTGAAAGCCTAAGATCTTTCACCATAGATGGTTATTATACTTTACCGAGATTGGAAAATATCCCTAAGTATTTGAATACCTTAATCATTAATTTATCGTAAATTATACACAAATAACTAGAGTGTAGAATCCGAGTTCATTTTTCCAAATTGAAAGCCGAATTCTGATTATAATTGCCCGGAAGCGTGGTTTTAACCTTTTCTCAGACCGAGAATGCGTTGTTTAACGAATAATGTTTCATGAAAGTAAGTTTAGAATCCAATTAAGTATTGATGTAAAGTGACTAAATGAATCTGAGAAAGAATGCTACTGACTTTTAGCGTGATATATTTTGGAGTTCACCCGCAGCGTTTGTTAAAATGGTGAAATTTCTTAAAAAATTGATATTTCATGCTAAGTTTCACTGGAATCGGTGCAACTGATATTTTATTACGTTGCTAGTAATATTTCACATGGTCTCCGTTAAGTTTTTAAAATAACATAAAAGGGTATTCTTTCCTCTCTGTACAAATTATTACTCCTTTGGAAATTCCCTTTTTTTAGCCAGCATACCCTGTAAGACTGAGGTCAGCTTGCTATTACCCGAAATACTTCAAATACCATCGGTGGCGCAAGCCCATGGTTTCCGTCATTTATTTTCAGAGTCCAAACCCAAGTTAGCTATTCATAATTTTATGCTCAGCCATGTCTTTTGAAGTAAGCATGTTCTTTCACTCGAAGCCTTTCCTGCCCGGAAAATTCGTGAGTCCCAGTTTGGGCGCCTCGGCTCAGCACTTTCGAGCCCAAATTACATTTTACAGGTGTGTCTGGAATTCTTTTTCAGTAGAGCCCCATTTCCTTTGTCCCTCTTCCGTACGGCAGAGTGGATGTAATCTAATCACCTTCGATGTGACGATCTGAGTTTTCAGAATGAAATAACGATCCCCTTAACGTGGAAGGAGACTAAAGAAATGTTTTTGCAGCCGTCTCTTTTTTGAGTATCTCATCGGTCGACACATGAATCCCGGTTTTGGCTCATTTCTCGGAATTCTATGAAAAGGTGTACCGCGAACATTTTTGCTTGAGAACCCCTTGCTTGGTACCTGGAATCGAGTATTATATGATGGAGAAATCAGTTGTTATTGCAGTGCATCCCATCAGTTGTTGATCTATAAATCCTCTTAAGCATTTGTAGTTATTAACTAAGAAATGAAAGCGTAGAAGAGGTTTGTCCGCAATTGCTAAGTAAAATGCATTCCCAAACAATTTTCACGTTGCTCTTAACCTTCATATCAGTCGTGATACCTTCCCCAAGTTAGAGTAATCTCCATCAACTGGATTTGTCATCTATTCCAAGATCTTATCCGATCTTCAATGTTTTCTCAAACACATTCTTGTCTTCACACCGGAATGCCGAAATCAATGTCTTTAGCTATTGCCTTAGGTAATGATTTATATGGATGAAAATACCTAATTATTGGGACTCTTGGTGTGGCATTATCAACTGACATGAGCCAAAAGTCTTATTTAAGTCATCCAATTAGGAAAGTTTAAAATATGTTTGAAGAACGAAAAATCAACGAAGAAGTCTTTTAAATCGAAAGTGAGATCATGATGATGGTTAACTATGTACTTCACGCAGTTTGATGCGAATCAGTGAAAGGTGAATATCAGGACGCTACCCGCAGTTAGTTCGGTTTTGTGCGGGAGAGCACTCCAGATAATATCTAGGAGAATAAACCCCAATTCCAGGAGGTTAACATACTTAGGTACGAGCATTGAGATGGGTACATTAAGTGACCATAGTGTTCCTATGAGGGAGAAAAATAGGATCACGAGTTAAAAAATGTTTGACAATTCCTCTTCACAGCTCGAAGTTTCTTGTCCTTAAATCTTTTGCCTATCATATCTTTTAAATATCTTCGCATCTTCACTTGTTTTCTTTGGGATCATCCATGTTGTAACTTGCACAAGTGCTCACACTGATTGAGTGAGAAGAGCGGGACAAGTAAAGAGGGTGAATGAGGAAGGAAATAATGATACTTCGCAAGTGCAAGGTGACTTTCGTGGGAATTTCAAGAGGATTGCACAAATAATTTTTCATTCAAATTTCTAGAAAATATATATTGCAGCGTGTATCGCTGCTTTAAGTTCATTGCTCTAAATAAATCGTGCGTTTTGATCTTTCGCAGATATAAATGGCAAAAACGTGGTGCTCAAACAATCAATTCAGAAATTTTTCCATATTTTGTCAATAGCCGCTCTAGTGCATTGCTCTTTTTGGTGTTTCACAGGCATTCTTGAGATTAATTTTCTCCTTTAAAGTGTATCTAGTTTTTCAGATAATTTATTTCATCGTATTCCAGGCCTCCGCAGTGTATCTGCAATCTTACTTTAAAAACTACCGCTATGCACGCTGTGTTGGCGAGATACATACTTATCATCTTACGTGAACGAACGCCTTTTGAAAATGGCGTAAATTTTTCTGCGCAGTAGAACGAACGCTACAATAATACCCCTCTTCCGCCAAGCAATATGCATTCAAGAATAAAAGATGTCTTATAGGGCTGGACGTGACACCTTATCCTCGAGCCTTTGGAGATTATCAGTAGTCTTACTCTCAGCGATTGCCCCACTCATTAAATGTGGCCGCGATTGAATATTTATGTTCGAAGAAGATATACAGAAAAACGTTTGTTGCTTACTCGGAATACATGTTCTTCGAAGTGCGTTTCTTACATTAAACTTTTCAGTTACAAATTCTTAAGGGAACTCCAACTTTACATTAAGCCACCAGTTACTTGTAGTTAATTGTTAATTCAAGTTCTCTGAAATATCCTAAGCAAAGAAACTTTTTACTACCTATCGTAGTTACGTTATAATTTGTAATTTCACAGGGATACTTAACCGCGGACACGGCTGTAAAAAAGCTGAGGTAGAAAGAGAGATACCTTATACTAGCCGGTCGAGAAAAAGGTCAGACTTTCTCGGATCTCGGGACCAAAAAAGAATAAAAATCTACATACTTGTGTGTTTTCTAACCATGAGGGTTTTCATACAGATTAGCTCAATGAAATTCTGTCAGTAATCGTAATGAAAAGCGTTTCCCATCGCAAGGGACCGGTGCGAAAGGGTTTAATTTGCCCAAACAGCAACAGATGTGTTGATGAACTGTTTAATATACGATTGCAAATGCAAAAATATGGTGTAATTTGCAAACAATTTGAAAAACCAATTTTTCTAAAACTTAAGGCAAAGTAAACTTCTCTTCAACTCTTCAACTTCTGTCTTATGGTCGGAATTACTCCCGCTTTTTTAGGTAAGGAGATTCATTCGCTGAAATTCATCGTTGATTTTCAGCGCTTTTTAGTAGTGGTCTAATCCCTTACCTTTGTGATGTCCGCAAAAAAAGGCTGAGGGCGCATGGTCATCGGATTCCTCTTTTATTTCTTTTTACAGACTTTTCCATTTTAATATGCCGCGAAAGGGAGCAACCTAACGAGTAAACAAATGAACGAAGTGAAGTGCATAATCGGTGACTGCTGAAAGACTTCCTTAATGCAACCTCATTAGCGCTCATTCTCAAGCTTCCTAGTTATTTTTTCCCTTCTTTGGCGTTGTAGTCTTTAAAAACCCGTGAAAATTAGGCCATTCTTAGCGTCAAGATAATTGATTGTCACAATTGGTAACTGTCGGCTTGCGCTGATTATATTTCCTTTTATTTTTCATATACCGTCTTTCCAAGACGCAAATTTTCATTGCTGCTCAGCTTTAGTGCCTTCATTCATAAAAACCTTTTAGCAGAGCTCTTCCGGAACCTTCTAAATATATCATAAACGTTGACGGCACTATTTGCCAAATATAAGCAAAATAACATTACAGAGAAAGTCGGCTTATTATAAAAAACATGAATATTCTCCGGCAGTTAAAAAATTCAAACCTACTTGAAACAAAAATCTTCTGGAGTAAGAAATGAATGGAAGAGTGTTTTTCTTCGAGGGACAAGATCTCAAGCGATGGAAGAACGGAAAAGCAAAGATAAAGGAAGCTTTCTTCTTGAGCGATCAGCAACCAAACAGATATTAAATTACATAACATTTCCCTTGAATCAAAATCATGGTGTCTCTCAGTATAAAGGAACAAAATATGATCATTTCATGTACAATACAGCGGTTTGGACCAAAAACAGTTGCTCCTAAAAAATAGTTCTTAAAGCTATGTAATTTCGAAACATGATTTTTTTCTCAAAAAAATGTAAGCACATTCTAATTTAGAAATTTTGAATTATCCAATGGGACTATTTACACGGGGAGCATGACTCGAATTACGAAGGTTACACTTAAGCTAATGATAGGTGGACAATTTTTGGCGAAGTTGTAGTCTGGTGACGTGGCAGTCGGATTAAGATCGAAGGAAATGAGCGGAATTTAGTTTAAAACGCTCTCCGAAGATATCTTTGGAGGTAGAGAAGTCTTCAGTTGTTCTTTAATTTTTTATAGTTGAACGAAATAGATTAAATTAATCAATTAATGCATATAAGATGTCTAAAAAAGTTAAAGACCTGATGAGCTTTGACTTAGGTAATATTGTCAAAAGTTGCTAATTAATGAGGCTCAATCGCCCTTTGGAAAGGCTCCTCTGGCGTGAATGTTTCCAATAAAGCCGCATAACGCCAACATACAGTAGTGGTTTCATATGCTACCCGTTGTTGAAGAGAGAAGTAATAATTCTTTGAAAACCCTACCGCCAATTTTATCAAGAGAAACTTTAATAAACCCAGTTAAAGTTGGAAAGATTTTCATTAATGATATTTCAAAAAACTGGAAAGCATCGGAGTTTTCCTCATATTACTCAAAACTTTATTAGTGAGTAGTCAACAGTGTCCCAATTTACCGTAAATAATATCGATATTTACGCATCAAACTCATGCATTAACACCAATTAATCATTTTATGAGTCTCTATGAGGCCTGTTTTTTCTTTCTTTTCCTCCAAAATATATAATAAAAGAAATGAGATATTAGAGTAATTAGAGTAATGCTATATGCTTATGTGAATTTATCCTAATAATTTCGTTGCATATTATCTGTCACGCATAAATTTAGCTACTAACAAACGTCTGATTTTAATTTCTCCGTCACGTAGATGTGTAATCAGCACATATATCGCGAGTGTTACAAATTTGTACAAAGGTGTAATTCAAAATTAGAACGATGATACAATGTAAGATAGGGGCGGATACATATTCGCTTGCCTTCTTGAAAGTTCTTACTCGAGTATCCTCAAGATTATTAGCATAGCAACGGTGATAACAATATGCATTCCAATGGTGAACCTATAGAGAAACTTCTTAGTATCGCAAGGATGGAACTATCGGATGTCAAAATAGCGAACATCTTATGCGTCTCTTCAACATGTCCTAACTCAAGAGCCCTAGCAACGAGAGTGGGTAACAACTAGAAATAATGACTTTTTATGAGAGTAAAGAGATATTCTATGAAAGAAAACAGGTTTTTTTCACGGGTGATTGCTATGCAACTGAACCTTCCTGAAGTTTTTATGAATTCATTAACACACGACATTTTACTTCCGGCCATGTTCTTGACTTTTCATAATTTTTACACTTCTATAAATATTCACACTGGATGAATTTAGGTAATTTTCTAAAATGAATACAGATGACATACCTGAGTTTTTAATCTTATATCAAAAGTAATAAAGCATTAGGCATAATAGAGCATAAAGCAAAAGTAATAGGTGATTTCCCTCCCAGAGATCAACGACCCTCCTTGAGGCCAATGACCCCACTCAAGATTCAATGACCCCGCTGAAGGTCAATGACCCCCACTCAAAGGCCAATGATCGTCATTTAGATGTAAATGTAATTGCAATGTAAATGACCCTACAGTGGTCAATGACCCCATCAGAGGTCAACAAACACCCCACAAAGGCCAACGACCCCTACAAGAGTCAATGACCCCTGACAGAGGTCAATGACCCCTCGAGAGGCCAATGACCCAAAAAGAGGTCAATGACCCTACCAGAGGTAAAAGACCCCCCAGAGGTCAATGACCCCGCCAGAGGTCAATGACACCATCAGATGTCAATGACCCCATCAGAGGTCAATGACCCCGCAACAGGTCAATGACCCCGCCAGAGGTCAATGACCCCCACATAGGCCAATGACCGCGCCAGAGGTCAATGACCCCGCCAGAGGTCAATGACCCCATCATAGGTCAATGACCCCACAAGAGGTCAATGACCCTACCAGAGGTCAACATCCCCTCCAGAAGTCATTGGCCCCACCAAAGGTCAATGACCCCGCCAGAGGCCAATGACACCATCAGAGGCCAATGACCCCACCAAAGGTCAATGACCCCGCCAGAGGCCAATGACCCCATCAGAGGCCAATGACCCCATCAGAGGTCAATGACCCCGCCAGAGGTCATTGACCCCACCAAAGGTCAATGACCCCGCCAGAGGTCAATTACTTCGCCAGAGGTCAATGACCCCGCCAGAGGTCAGTGAACCCGCCAGAGGTCAATTACGTCGCCAGAGGTTTATAACCCAGCCAGAGGACAATGACCCAGCCAGAGGACAATGACCCCGCTAGAGGTCAATGACCCCATCAGAGGTCAATGATCCTACCAGAGGTCAATGACCCCGCCAGAGGTCAATGGCCCCACAAGAGGTCAACGACCTTACCAGAGGTCAATGACCCCCCAGAGGTCTATGACCACGCCAGAGGTCAATAACTCAGTCAGAGGTCAATGACCCCGCCAGAGGTCAATGAACCCGCTAGAGGTCAATGACCCCACAAGAGATCAACGACCCTACCAGAGGTCAATGACCCCGCCAGAGGTCAATGACCCCACCAGAGGTCAATTATCTCGCCAGAGGTCAATGACCCCACCAGAGGGCAATTATCCCACTAGAGGTTAATGACCCTTCAGAAGTCAATAACCCCTCGAGAGGTAAATGACCTCGCCAGAGGTCAATGACCCCAGCAGAGGCAATGACTTCATAAGAGGTCAATGACCCCACCAGAGCATGTGAAATGTAATAAAAGTGTAGACAAAATACGGTTTGCAGAAGGTTTACATAAAAATTAGGGAACTTTGACGAAAGTTGGGCAGAGTCCTGTGTGCTCAAGTGCGGTGTCCTACCCCGAAATTGACAAAAAGATTATATATTTTAATACCATATACGAAGTGAATTGAAATAAAAGGACTACTGCAAAGGGAAATGAGGGCGAGAAAAGTTGGACGGCGGGAACTTGAACGGATATTAATACAAACGGATTATTGGAAGTTGGCGGAAGGAAGAGGAGATATGGGAGAGAGGGGATTAAGGTGCAGAGAAGAAAGTTACTAGGGTGGAAGGTAACGAGTCATAGTGGTGGGGGAGAGGATTATTTCCACGCTCTTATTGGGGATGGGCCTCAAGTCTTCTTGAAGTGGATTAGTCAGGAAAATTTTACGCCTCGAGTGCCTAGGAAGAGGCTAATTGGAAGAGACTGTTTCTCAGAATGAAATTGAATGGACATCGTGTAAAACGGAATAGGGTACGTTAAGGTGATGACGGATTAAAAGCATTTTTAAAGATAATAGCCTCTAGAGAGGCGAGAAAATGGTAGGATAATTAGTTTCCTTTTTTTAAGTAGGTAAAAGGTTTTTTCCTGTATCTTTCCCGATCGTAAAATATTCTACGAGGCACGAATAAAATTGTGCAACCCATTTTTGCTATCCACTGAAGTAATGAGAGTGGCAGTAAAAATTGGAGTTATGTAGAGGCGTTGATTGCTGAAGATTTGGTGAATTTTTTTATTGTAAATCTTGGGCTATTCTTTTGGAAATACGTCATTTCCTTCAGTTATTCTGCTCGTTGATGATCTAAGAATAATTTCCGCACAGTTTTATCTTTGATTATGTTAGATGATAAAACATTTTCAAATTTAAATCCGTGGCGCCTTCTTACACGTTGCGTTGTGAATGAATAATTACGGCAGTTATATCGTCTATAGATACTCATTAAGTTATTTCTCACGCATCTTACGTAAATTTCGAGCGAAAAATCTAAAATAAAACCTTGTTAAACTCTGAACTTGAAAACACACCAAAACAAAACCCTTATCTCATCATTTCTTTGTTTTCTCTTCCTCTTATCAGAATGATTATGCAAAATGTCTTTTTATACTGTGGTGCTGGGTCTTACCACCTCGAAATTTGTAACCCTCTGTTTTAGGCATGATTCCCAGTCAAAAATCGGCAACACCCTCGAGCTGGTCTGAGTGTCTTTTCTTAGAAGTCAACACTTTTGCTTCAAAAATATGTTCTGAATGTAATAACTATGTGGGGGACAGCTATCGTGGGCAAGAAAAGTTACGCACTATTTAATGTTCCATAGTGGGCCTTTGATTTAGGTGAAAGATGCCTATCTTGCGGGAGAGTGAGAGAAATGAACGTTCCAAAGGGATCCCAAGGTGCGAGTTCTCGCTGACACTTCCAGCTCAAGTGTTTCATTGCGGACACAATTTTATAACCTTACCTCAAATGAGGTACCGGCATAAATAATGCAATATAGAATTTGCGGGGTGATGCATGCGGCTGTTACACCTGCGGATTAATGACGGGAATCCTGAATATCCATTCACGTGATAAGTTTTGCTCTTTATTTATTTTGAATATCTATATGGTGCATTCACTCAATTATTTATCAAAAGTATTCGTGGAAATCTAAACTACTCCAGGAAATACAGCATTTTTTCTTTCGAAAGGTCGCGTAGGTGCGACTTTACTGATGTGGTGTTTAAGTTGAAACTGACTTTATAAACCCAAGCCTCGGTGACCCAACATTGTCATTTTTTGGAGCAACTTTAATGATGTGGTGTTTAAGTTGAAACTGACTTTATAAATCCAAGCCTCGGTGATCCAATATTGTCATTTTTTTCGAGAAAACCACTATATTTTAGGATTTTTTCAGTGTTTACTTGTTCCCTTCTTAACTTGGTATTCCGCAGATTAACGTTGACCTTTCCCTATAAAATAAGATAAATTTACTATGGTTTTAGTTAAATTATAACTTTCTCTTAAAAAATAAGGGCTAAGTGGCTTTTCACATAAACTGCTTTTTTTATTTTTTAGCATTTTAATTTTGTAATTGTGTTTGGAAAATATCTTAATATCAACTAATCCTGCAGGGTAAATTTTCCAATAAAAATTAAAAGTGCACATAAATGCTTATAATTTGAGCCTATGTATCATATAATTCTCTTATATTTTCTTATACACTGAAATTTGAAGTGTTTCCAAAAAAATTAAAAAATCTCAATTATTCTTCGTGTGAAGTCCAAAAAACACAATTATTTTTTTGCATATTTTACACATTCGCTAAGTTTTTTTAGTTAAGACCAATCCGTTTTAGCTTTGCTCATTCATCAATATATTGGTTACTGCAAAATTAACAACTCATAACAGCTTCGAAAAACATTGTATTAATTAAAATTCAGGATGGACGACGTCTGTGCTCTGAACCAAGTTTTCGGACAACTAATTTTAACTGCTCATTTATATGAGAAGAGGAAGTTATGAAAAGTACTATTTGTTTGTAAAAACCTTACCAATCATAATAAAATAACCTTTTAAAAAATACCAATTTTTCCTAGTGAGGTAAGCAAAGTTCTCAGCCCTGTTACGTCGTTGTACCGTGTTGGACTTAACATCATTCTTCTCAATATTTCCAGCAAAGTCACTAGCAGATGCGAAGGTGAAAGGTAATCTGAAAGTCTGAGATTACCCAAAATATATTCAGTAAAACAGTTATTATATTTTCCATCTCTATCCTTTATTTTATGTTGTCGAGAAAGCAAAGAACGAAGAAATTTTGCCTATATTTCCGCGTAGTGCGTTGCAATGAAGTTTTTTGGAGGTTTGGTAGCCTGGCTACTGGTAGACTCCAAATGGCCGGATGACGCATGGGCAGACGCTTATCCACCGCCGCATGCTTACATCTGAAGCAACGCGATTCTTATGCGATGAGATCCTAGATTCTCGCTTACTTCTCGCGCCCTTCCGAGTCTCAGCGAATGATCAAGAGAGGGTGAAACGGAGGGATATTAAGAAAAGCTAATTCTAAATGAAACAGTTTCGTACGTTGGGTGTGAATGTTTCCTTTTTTTAGGAGCTGGAATACTCACTTCCATTACCTTAGCTTCGTCACTGGCCATTAGCAGTTTTTGGTCCCAACGATCTCTCCAATTTTTACAAACTTCACGTTGATTCCACTTCCTCAGTGTTTGTAACCAAGAGCAATTCGGGAACATTATCGAAGTATTGACTTTGAGCGTAGGTACATATTGCAAAAAGTTTAGGCCTCCCTTCCTGCAACCGCAAATAGCTCTGCAACCTTTCATATAATTGGGAGAGATGAACTTCAATAGAGACTTCGTCCCTACTCTTTTGTCCATTTTTACTAGATATTTGATGGCTCTACTGCACCATTTTCAGGAAATTTTCTCAATTCCAAGCCATAACACGCCGTGGATAAAATATCTGCAGATAATGAAGTCTTGCAGCATTTAAGCATGTCAGTGATAGTATTGTAAGTTTGAATCTATATTTGTCTCCTCCTCTCGCAAACAGCTGGTATCCGAGACGTTTGAGATATTGTT
The DNA here is from genome assembly GCA_963169105.1 of Ceriagrion tenellum. Taxonomy (NCBI): domain Eukaryota; kingdom Metazoa; phylum Arthropoda; class Insecta; order Odonata; family Coenagrionidae; genus Ceriagrion; species Ceriagrion tenellum. Next base: position 23,213,049 of record OY720639.1, on the reverse strand, counting down.
CACAAGAATCACTCCATGGAGGTCAAAATTCTTTCACTTTCCTTGGTAATGACGTTAGCAGTTGTATTATAGTAAAGAAAGACCCTTGATTCCTCAAGAAGGACCAAATGCTTATTGGAAATGGAGCAAAGTTTTCCCTTGGACAAATGTCACCGATACGTTGTCACACCGAATAATTGCATGAAAGAGAACTGCATTTGGAAAAACGGATTTTGAAACACAATGCACTGTACAATTAATTTCTAGTTTTGCCTCTGCTCCTTTCCTAAAACAAGCTGTTTTTCTGGAATTACGTTAATCCCATTAGGAGCACTTCGATGTCTATATCATCACCTGCGATGATAACCCTGCCAAAAATAGGTCCTGTGTAGATAGCTTCTCCCACAATCAACATTTTATCATCTTCAACACCGCAACACTGCCTGCTTCTTGAATAATGAAATGGATGGATGGCTCCTTGTTTCTTTCATAGGGTAAAAATTTATGCTGAGAGACATGCCCCACTATTTTTTCTTTGAAAAGTTCAGGAGAATAATGCCATCTTCCCCTCCGAATCTTTCGCTACTTTTTGTGCTCTCTGAAGCTACGTCTGATAACCATCAAATATGGCTGCTATTTTGGATACATAATTCCGATATATTTCCAGAAACTGTCAGTTATTGAACCAAAAGACGTTTTCATATGCCAGAATATCTTGTGGAGAAGTTATCCTCCATCAAACACCGATACATTACTACTCCCTTGAACATAATTGACAACTAATTTTAACTCTCCAATATTATTAAATATGGATAGTAAAAAGTTTTTTTGAATACTACTTAATATTAAGCTCAATACAATGAAAATTTCAAAATTTTTGGCAAAACATTGGCTGTGAGTTAAAGATATAAATGACCAAGTGTTCTTCAATCATATTATTATATATAATTGGTAACGTGGACATGCAACAACTTTACAGTGATAACTCAGAACCTCAATGCAGTACTTGTCTAATAAGTGCCATTGGAAGCGGTAAGAGGTTATATGCAAAGAGTTCTCTCGAATCAATTTCACCCTTTTCCATGCGGAATACTTAGCAAATAATTTAAGGGAATGTGGATAAAATATTTCATAAGGGCTGTCAGGAAATATATAGCTTTTCAGTTCCATTTTTACGATGCTGGTGACTGCGGTGACTGCGAAAATATTATGATTCAGCCTAAATTTCACCTCTTCGACTCCATTTTTACAGGAAATCCTTTTCTCGCTGGACAGAATGGCAGATCACATCCTTACTAATGTTTATGGACATCAAGTCATTATATTTAGAAGATGGTAGATCCTGAAATACTAATAAAAGTCAATGGTTAGCCATACCAACATTATCTCGATATTTCTATATTTCCTGACGGTTGGTGTATCCACAAGCCCATTCAGTCGACTTCGTCACAAGCGGGATTTGCCGCATTATGCCTTATTGCTCCCGTAGGCCATTCCTTTAAGGTAAACAACCACATTTTTCTAGGACCGTAAGGCAAGGTCAAAGCAATGCGTTGTTCAATTTTTACTTCCCAATCTGACCTCTATGTGCGGCCATCCCCTTTGTCTGACCTTGGGATTGCCAGTGGGTTTCAAAAAAGCAATTCCGTTTTGATCGCTACGATTCGCCTTGTCCGCGGTGGCCTGAATTTTCCATGATAAAATACAAGCGTCTCTTCTGTGCTTTTTAGAACACCTTTGGTAGATATTGACCCGCGAGATGATTCTATGACCATTCCCTGATAGTCCAGATATAATTTTTGATGAAAAATATTTGCGATCATTGCTTCCTACTGCGGGGTTGAATGTGTTGAGGTGTAAGATCAACATATGTTAATTCGGCCGGTAAGTTATTGCAACACTAACGATCATTTGCAACACATTCAAACATTAATAAGTACTTCAATTTCATCCTCTCTATTCAATCGTAGACATCTCAATCTAAACATGCGTACGAATTCGCAGTGAAGACGATTGACGATTCACATTAGGAAGTCTGAAATTTCATGCCATGAAAATATAATTAAAAGTTATCCCATTTTGAGAAATACTTTTACACGTAAATGTATGAATTATAAGTTAAAACAGTAAGTAAATATACGAAATATTTAAACATTGCGGAGATTTTTCATGCTTTGGAGTAATATTTTGTCTAAAATATAAACTTACTAGAATCATCTGTTGATGAAATAGCTTGAGCTCATAAAGATGGAGTTTTTGGCACAGTTTTAAGTGAAAGCTACTTACCTGCTGTGGTACAAGTTACTGAAAAGTTTCCTTATTGCTTATAATCTAGCGCCCTAAGTACCAAAAATTGAGATATAATTTTGATCATATCTAATTCGTTTTTTAAAGGAATTCCACATTACTATCTTCTGCAGATTCAGCGGGAGACATATTGGGACAATGACCATATTACCTTTACAGAGGCATTTGCAAGTTCACATTTGGGCGATAATTCCATTGAGAGTAAATCATTCACCTTGACCGCAGCTCTACCCCTGATCGGATTTTATCGTTTTTATATGCTTTTTTTTTTACATCGGTTTTCCATGAATCCATGAATCCATTGGTTCATGGCTACCACTTCGTTTCACCCTACATAGTTACCACTTCATTCACTCTAAAATATGAAACGAGTAGTGGTGAAGCATCCGACTCTCGCCCAGCGGGTCAATCAGAGACATCACCTGAAGTTCACAACCTTGCGAATTTTTTTCTAGTAAATAGTCCTAGTTAATAAAATGTCTTCTTTCCCGCGGATTACAACCTTTGTGGTGGAAGGTCTTGCGCATTTTAATGACCCCAAGAGCTGGACTGGCGGGATCAATTAAAATTGCTCCCGGTAGGGCCACCCATGCCAGATAGGTCGAAGGGTAGGAGCCAGACGAAAGGTAGTCCAGTGATACTGTCACGTGAAACACACTGTTGGGAAGCGGGGGTGGGAGTCCCCTCTCGACCATTATACTACCCAGAAATATGAATGTCGCACAAAGAGAAATGAATCCTGGTAACTACGGCACGCCGTACACCAGGGCAGGTGTAGGCAGGGCAGGGCAGGTAGGGCAGGGCAGGCCCGGCAGCGGGGGATGCAAGGCCCCCGAGGTCGTCATCTCTCGAAATCCTTGCACTGAGTAATCACAGGATACAATGACCAAGAAAAATAATAAGAAAAAGAAGAGGAGAAGGAAAGTACCGATAAAAATAGGGACTTGGAACGTAAAGGACCATGATGAGGGCAGGGAAGCTGGAGAGTATAAAACGGGAAATGGATAGAGGGAACGTATATGCCTTGGGGCTGTGAGATGAAAGGACAGCGGAAACTTCTGGAGTGATAGTTACCGGGTAATCTATAGTGATGGGCTTGAGAGTCAACGTGGGGTAGTATTGAACGCAAAATTAGGAGTGAGGGTAGTAAATATTGAGCTAGTGAGCGACAGGATAATCGTGACAGAAATAAAAGAACGCCCTACAAATTTCGTTTTGGTTCAGTTGTACGTCCCTACATGCAGTCATAGGGAAGAATAGGTGGATGAGGTATATGAACAGATAGAGGAGATAATCAGAGAAGTCCCAGGCCAAAAAAACCTCATAGTAATGGGGGACTGGAACGCAGTAGTGAGGGAAGGGAGAGACGGGTATGAAGTGGGAGGGTTTGGATTAGGAACGATGAATGATCGCGGAGAGAAAGCAGTAGAATTTTGTAGGAGAAGTAAAGAAAGGAAACTTCTGAATGAAATCCGGGATAGGCAGGGTAGATGGCTGAAAGGTATTAAAAAGGGCGATGGGTTGCTCAAGAGCGTGATAGAATGAAGGATGTTGAGCAAGAGGGGAAGGGAAAGAAAGAGAATAGGTTTCATGGCCAGGACGAAGAAGGGTAGATCTTACGCAAAGGCGAAAAAGAATATACTGGAGGAGGATGGGTCCCTGAATGTGTAAAATACCGGGGGAAGATTCTCTGACATTCAGCAAAACCTACCTTAACCGGTAGAATACTTGAAAAAAATAAAATGTTCATAAAACAACTTGTTGCTTTTTAAACATTTTATTAACTAGGACTAAAATTTAAAAAATAAAAAAATGGAAAAATAATTTTTAAGCCTGCTTTTCACAAAGAAATTATTAAAAAATATATGTAAAATAATAAATACCTTAACATCGTACTAAAAATGAAAAAAATAATATTTTCTCAAGCGAATAAAAATTTAGCTTAGCACAGGAAGTAATTAAATTCAATTCAAGGAAAGTAGCCGTACAAATGAGACCACAGAGAAAAGGATGGGGCGTGGCATCATTTATATTTTGTACCTTAATGTACTGCCATTTCAAACTTTTCTTGAAATTGTATATTTAAGTGCTCTATTTCATTGAATAACAAAGTCTTCATATTTTATGAATTTATGTTGTTATCGAATATGAAAGAGCGCCCCACGCTTTTCGCTGCAATTATGTTGAATGGATGTAATTATTTTCAGCACTAGGCTAAATTTTAATTCACTTGAGAAAATATTCTTTTTTTTTCTTTTATAGTACGATGTTAAGATATTACTGTTTTTCGATTTTTAAATAATTTTCATAAAAGCTTTGTAAAAAAATATTTTTTATATTATTATATTATATAATTTTTTTTATATTTTATATAATTATAATTTTTTAAATATTTTATATAATTATAAAATAAAAATAAAAAAGGATAAATAAAAATTTTTTTCATTTTTTTATTTATCCTTTAACAATAAAGTCATGCCGTCTAGAGCATGTACGTACTTCCTTTTAAACCTCTCAAATATAAAAGTCGGAGGTAAACTGAGTAAAACACTCAAGGATTCCGAGTTCAAGTGCCGCAAATTATTTTTCCTCAGCAATTTTGCACTTTGGAAACTCTTGTAACCCATAGCTCAGGTGACCTAGAAAATAAGTGTTCCCATCTGTAAGAAGCCACTCTCATTTCTTTCTCAAACTCAAACTTTCGGAAAGTTTTTCCTCTCAAAATGTATTTACCTTCAAATAAGGCAAGCCAGTATGATGGCTATGAGGCTGTAGGTGAGATAAAACACCCTAAAAAAGACTGCGTTTCGGGGAAAATTACCATTGGTAACATCCAAATGCTTGATTTCGGGAAATATATTCAGGAATTCGAAAGGAAAGGGTTGGATGAGATCTTCAAAAGATACATTACTATCTCGTGAAAAACTTTTTCTTTCGCTCGATTTGTAGAGTTATTGAGCAATATACTAAACCTTTTTCCATTATTGGATTGGATAACTCCTCACGCTGATGTATGAATATAGTACAGTTTTAAATAACATTTCTTATGCGTCGCATCTTGCACGTCTCTTTAAAGTATATGCTCAATTTAATCAATATGCTTTTGGCCTGGCAAAAGCTTAAAATGTGGATTAGTTATCTCATTCCAAACGGAGTTCAATCGTTTATCATGCACCAACACATATTGGCTTAAATAATAGGTGGTAATTACTGATTGTTTGCATTTAGTAAAAGAATTACTAAAAGAGGATAAAATTAAGCCTACAATTTGACGTGAGCTTCATTTTTATTTCCATCAGGAAACGTGGAATGTTTGGAATAGGCGCTTCTTACCGTGCGGTGCTGAATTTGCAACTGCATCAGTTGTAATGGTGTAAATCAGCCTTGCTCGTAATCCCAGCAGCCAGCCAGCTGATCGACTCAAAATTGAGTGGCAGGCACAAACATAGAAGAGAAGAAAATGTTCTGATTACTTTTTTGTTTGTGATCCTCAATTGTTGCAACGTCTGTGTGCTAAAGCCGTGTTTCATAAATCGCAACCATTGCTGAGCACTCAGAAAGATATCTAACAGCGTATATCATCAATAAATACTAAAAGTCCACTTACACCGCATTTATAGTTATCAAGCTTCAAATATATTGCCATGAATCTGTGTATCACACATTTATTCTGCAATGATGATTGCTTGCACGTCATTCCTTCAAATCACCGAAGCATACCATTAGCTGAAATTAACGTATCTACAGTCGGCGCTACTCAGTTCAAAAACTTCAAATATCACTATGAAGTAAGGAAGAATGACGTGAACTACGAAGAGGGCTTCACACACACACGAAGAGTGTTGCTAGCAGTGAGTAATTTTCTCTTCATGCCCTTAATGTGCTTTTAAATTGGTGTCTTATTTGCGGTGATATATTCAGAATACTCCTTTAACACTAGGAAACCGGTCACCCGTCATTTGACGGTTTATATTTTTAGTGATCCATTATAATGAAATTTTATTGATTTTTATCGTGATATTTCTCGAATTTTCCTTAATTATTCTAAGGATTTTATTTTATCATTTTCCTCACTATTTCCTCGAGTAGTTATTGTCTTATAGCGTAATTTCCTTCTACGACGGCGACCCGTCAATTGACGGGTATTTCCTTCTAGTACGTTATCTCCCAAATATGGAGTGTTTTACTGCGGGCAACGAAGAAAATGAGGATGGTATCCCCTTACGAAAAAGATTTCTTTCTGTTACAATGGTTTGTTACAATGTGTCTTCATCAGTCGGTGAAGAGACGAGAAACGAATCATTAGGCACCACAAAGCTGGAGAAAAAAGTCAGCATAAAACACAAAGTTACAATAAAGCCAGCACACTCGGCATAAGCATATATCGAACACGTATCATTGCATACACTTTGAAAATAATAGATAAATTTAGATTGAGAGAACATACATAGAATAGGAGGCGAAATTTTCCCCCTTACCTTTCCTTCCCTCGCCCAGCCGTAGGTTTGATCGATTGTACGCTGGGTTGTATTACAATTCTCAAACGCTAACGTTGGAGTACCAAGCTCGGTGGCATAGCTATCGAGAGATTTCTTTTACTCTGTGAGATGCTTCATAAGCGAGAAAATTCTGAAGATGAAATCCTGCATGTACTTAGGGACTTATCTCCAACGCAGTCGGAAAGCGAAGATGAATCTGAAAGTGCTTTTAGCAGTGACAAGAAGTCTAGCTCAGGTGAAGAATATACTCCGCAGCCTTCTAGTGAAGAGAGTGATTCCGAAGATCCAAGTGGCTCACGTAAGTTATTCTTTGTTCTCTCAATCCTGTGAATACATACCAGCGTAACGTGAAAAAATGATAGGATTTTCATTTGATATAGGTAGTGCAATGGCAGCGAGAGAGCGATGTGTATAGAGAGGGCGTTTTGGCAGTACCTGTAGACGTGGGAGAGCAGCGATTGCAAATGATCAAGGTTTGGAATTTGAAATTTGCTCTAGCATATTTCAACTATGCAGGACTGACAACATGTTCTCATAATTTTTTCGTATGCTTCCCAGGTCAAGTACCAGGCATCATTCAAATTGCAGTACGCGAAAGAGAAAATATCGAAGATGAGGAGCAAAGCAAAGACGGGGCAACCTGGGTGAGGATTGAACCTGGAGATACTGCCGGTAGGCGTGGTCAACATAATATTCTACGGGAAAGTGATGGTCTGACTGGTTACACCAAGCGATATATGGTAGAAGATTCTCCGGTTAGTAGCTGGAGGTTATTTATAAGTGACCCGATCCGTAGGCTAATCCAAAACTGCACGGAAAAGGAAGCACGTAGAGTAAGAGGCAAAAATTCATGGTCTTTACAACTGGAAGAATTGGACGCATTCATTTCAATTTTATATGCCCGAGGCGCTTACGAGGCAAGAAATGCCTGTCTTAATTCATTGTGGGACACAATAGTGGGTCCATCTTTCTTTGCTAGGACAATGGCAAGAGACAGATTTAAGGAAATAATAAAATTTCTCCGCTTTGACGACAAGGAAACGAGACATGCTAGAAAGCCAACAAATAAATTTTGCCTTGCATCTGAGATGTGGAATAACTTTATCGAAAATTGTATTATGTGTTACATACCCTCTCAAAACATCACAGTTGACGAACAATTATATCCTTCAAAATGCGGATGTCCTTTCACACATTCATGCGCAATAAGCCTGACAAGTATGGGGTAATGTATTGGATGGCTACTGATGCAAAAGAGAGGTATGTGATCAATGCTTACCCCTACCTAGGAAAAGACGAATCAGTTCCGTCAAGACAGAGTGTAGGAGAAAAAGTGGTGCTGTGTCTTTTGATGCCATACTTAGGGAAGGGAAGGAACGTCACGACAGATAGCTTTTTTACATCCCTGTCTTTGGCCAGAGAGCTTAAAACTAGGAGTACCAGCATTGTGGAAACTCTAAATAGGGCGAGAAAAGAAGTGCCTCCTTCAGTTCAGAAAGCCAAGGACCCTTTCCACAGCTCTGTAATCTACAAAAATGGAGATATTACTCTCACCTCATATCAAGGAGAGGTATCTAAGAATGTTCTTATTCTGAGTAGTTTGCACGCTGGTGTATCAGGTGTGGACCAGAGCACAGAAAAAAGAAGCCGGAGACAATTATATTTTACAATGAAACTAAGTGTGGTGTGGACAGTATAGACCAAATGTGCCGCAAATACAGCGTCCGATCGATGACTCGACGATGGCCAGTGAATATGTTTTTCAACATGTTAGACTAGACCATGATAAATGCACATACTCTCTATAGAACACAGTACCAGACCAAACTATCCAAACGTTCTTATATCCTTCGAGTTGTCAAACAATTAGCACTTCTATACTCTTCAAAAAGGACAGTTGCCAAGGCATCGGGCCAAAGCGAAAGGCGAAAGCCAGAATCTCTCAGAACTGAAACAACGTGCAAGCAGTGTCAGGTGGATCTATGTAATAAAAACAGAACAAAGAAAATATGTGCGAAATGCAGCAAGTACATGTGCGGACCGTGTGAAAGTGACGTGAAGGTTTGTCAAAAATGTGAACATGATTAAATATTATTAACCGCGAGGAACGCTATCTGTTTTATTCCAGAGTTTGCTGCAGCTGCAAATATTTACATAGTATGCCATTGAAATAACATTTAAAACTTTTTGGATGCAATCTGTAATCTATAGCATTCCCTCTAAATAATTGGCTTCTTTGTGCAAAAAGTTTTATTGTCCTTTTTAATCTCATTGTACATTATCTCTTTGTACTTCGTACGCAAATCAAAATATGAATAAAGAAAAAAATTATTATCATATTGTGTCATTTTTGTAGTTTCAAATACCTATTGCGACTAAAGATTACAATAGTTTTTGTTTGATTTAAAAGTCGAATATACCTTGAAATTCGGGCTGCAAGGTAGCTTTTAAGAAAGAAAAAAACACATGCCATCAATTGACGGTTGGCCGCCTTCGGTGGGGAACAATGTATCCCAGTCTTTCTAGTGTTAAGTAATATTTTTAACCAATTCAAGCGCCGAAAATTCAATACAGCCCGCTAATCTGCCATTGCTGCTATGGGGCGAGGATCAGATTTCAATAACAAAAAGATAGAGCACAATCAAACCTCTCGTTATCACTAAGGAAAAATGATTATGTTAGAACATTTTTAGAGCAATTTTATGTTATTAATCATATATAAGAAAGAACTAATGACTTTTCGTCATATGGTTTACAAGCCTATGCCCAAGACCAGTAATCAATTACTTGATTTCTTTAGACAATTTGGCATGGTTCAGATTTATTGCCTCAATGGGTCCCGAATATTGCTACAGCATCATATTCTACTCAGAAAGGTTATCAAATATTGATTGATTATCCTCTCACTGTCATATAAGCTACAAGTACACTAATGAGAATACAGTTTTCCTACTCATCCGATTGTATGACCACACTGAATTAAGGGAACTTTTCTTCAGTATTGAAGTAATCATATGTGTCTCTACATCGCTTTGGGTTCCCCCCGTTCGTAGTGTATTCATGTCGACAGATTTTCCAGTATTCCAGCTGGTGTATTCAGGTCAAAGTGCCGATACTGCTACTTGATTATATGCACCTCGGATCTGTTCCAAACTTTTCAGTCGCCAAGCCAGCACTTGGGGACTACAAAGGCGCGGTGATCTCTTTCATGGGCCTCTCGGCGTCGTTGGTGCGCTGTTGGCGCCGCGTTACCTTACATATTTAACTGCAATTCATGCTTCCTCATACGTCCGTATGGGGATGACATAGATCAAGACGGTATTGGAGATTTAGCAAAGATGATGGTGATTGTTAGGTTATGGGTCACGTGACGCGTAATTTTTTTCTATTTCATGTGAACTTTATCCTAAAACAATATCAATCATTTCTTGCTATTTAGATTTAAATCATATGGTACTTTGTCAGTTCATGTAAATAGTAGATAATCATAGATAATAGATAGTAAATAGTAGATTATAAAATAAGCAGTACAGAAAACAGCAGAGGATTAACTTGGTTTTCAGAAACCACAAAAAAGATCAGGCTGGTTTGATGAGAAATATAAAACGGCCATTGAAAAGAGGAATACTGCCAGAAAGAAAATGCTGCAGAGACGGACACGGGCATCAACCCAAGAATTTGTGAGAGCCAGAACAGCAGCTTCCCATGTATGTAGGAGCAAAGAGAGAGAATGGGAAAACGCAAACGTGGGAAAAATTGACGAAATGGCAGCTGAAAGGAAAACTCGAGAGATGTATAGCAAGATAAAAGATGAAAAGAAAGGGTTTCAGGCAAGAGCGTTCATGATTAGAGATAGAAAGGGTAATTTGATTGGAGATGAACGGAGAGTGCTGGATAGGTGGGCAGAGTACTTTGAAGACTTGCTAAATCGACCAGGAGTAGAGGAAGCTGAAGACGTAGGAAATATCTGCCAAGCACAAGAGGAGGTCGAAATACCGCCACCTAGCAGACTTGAGACCAAACAAGCGATCAGTACAATGAAGAACAATAAAGCTCCAGGAGATGACCTAATAACAGCTGAGCTACTCAAGCATGGAGGGGATAGACTCCAGCAGGAAGTACACAATATCATTGTAAGAGTGTGGCTAGAAGAGAAGATGCCCAAAGAATGGTCGCGCGCACTCATATGACCAATCCACAAGAAAGGTACAAAGCTAGAATGTGCTAATTACTGGGGGATATCACTACTAAACGTCACGTACAAAGTGCTCACAAAGATCATAGCACGAAGGCTGGAAACATGGGCAGAAAACATATTAGGAGATTATCAATGTGGTTTCCGACCAGGAAGATCCACTACTGATCACATTTTTACAATAAGGAATCTAATGGAAAAATGTTATGAATACAATATACCAGTGTACCAGATCATTATTGACTATAAACAGGCATACGACAGCATTGGATGATCATTCCTATATGATACTCTTTTTACACTAAAGATACTGAACAAACTCATTCGACTTGTTAAGATGACGCTAACAGGAACATAGAACAAAATAAAGATATCGGGAAATTTGTCACGAGAATTTAGCGTTAATAGAGGGCTGAGACAAGGCGACGCCTTGTCATGTACACTCTTCAACCTGACATTGGAAAGAGTGCTACGGAAGATTGAGATTAACCCTGGTGGAACATTATTAAACAGGACAGTTCAGTATCTGGCATATGCTGATGACGTGGATTTAATCAGCAGGAATGAGCGGGGACTAAGAGAAGCCTTTCAGCAAATGAATGAAGAATCAGAAAGGACCGGCCTCATCGTAAACGAGGAAGAAACTAAGGTTATGGTCATGAAAAGGACTGGAAATGAGCCTCCAGCACATTTTGCAGTAGGTGAATACCAATTTGAGAGAGTCCCTACCCTTAAATATTTAGGTTCATTGATGTCAGAAAATAGTGATAACAGCCTGGAAATCGAAGAAAGAGCGAATGCGGGGAATAAGGTCTACCTAGGCCTCCAGCGCCTATTTAAGCCACGCTTATTGAGTCGGAAAACCAAAGAAAGATAATACTGAACAGTTATTCGACCCGTGGTTCTATATGCCTGCGAAACCTGGGTCATGAAAAGCCGGGATGAGCTGCTGCTCAACTCGTGGGAGAGGAAGATCCTGCGAATAATCTACGGACCAATGAACAAAGACAACGTTTGGTGTATCCGCACCAATGCCGAGCTATATAGACCATATGATAAACCTAGTCTGGTATGTAAAGTCAAGTGTGCCAGACTGAGGTGGCTCAGTCATCTATATAGAATGCCTGAAAATAGGGCAGTACGGAGGACGTTCAGCCAGAGGCCAGAGGGTAGAAGACTTCCGGGGCGACCGCGCAAAAGGTGGCTGGATGATATGGAAGAGGACCTACAGCAAATGGGTGGAAGGAGATGGCGACCTTTTGCTTTGAAGCGGGAGACCTGGAGAGGAATGATTGAAAAGGCACGGGCTCTTTTAGGGCCGTAATCCCAGTGGGTAAGGTAAGGTAAGTAGATAATCGTTTATTTTTGTTTTTTTTTCGTAATTATAACATTGGCATCAAGAGTTAAGAAAGAAAATAACGCATCAGATATAAAAAATAAATGTTCCCTTCTAGACGTCCGTACTTACGAGGTCAAGTCAAGATGGTATGGGAGATTTTGGAGAAATGATTGTGGTTGTTGGATCACGGGTAAAGCCGGAAAATGATAGGATCTTCCCTCAGCATTCGAGCCCAACCTTGGCCTTGATTCGAGTCAAGATCGATACACCAACTATGGGGGCGTATGGTGATTGCTCGGATGGCCAAGGATCCCTAGAAATAGAGGTGTCGACTGGTCGAATAGACATGATAGGATAATGATCATATTACAGGATGAATCAGATGAGCGCCCGGAATCATTTACCCTTGTGATTAAATTATTTTGCCGGCCGTATGTTCTCATCAGGCAACTATTGAAGTCAGTTTTTTGTTGTTTAGTGTTCTAAGGAATATAACCTTAGTGCCAGCATCACGTGGTTCAAGTGCAGTTCCTTGATATGCTGTGATTGGTTTACAGATAAATCTATTGCAAGAACAGTCTAAATTCAATTTTTATTCCGAGGCAATGGTCGAAAGCACACATTAAGTCCATTAGCTATGAGGGAGGAATGTATAAAGGCAATTGGGCTGCTGTATGCAATCGCTTTTTATGTCGCTGACTGCGCGAAAAATGGAGGGATAAAATTTAAAATTTTTACAATCGTGCTGAGCGAGCATTCAGTATTTCACTTAAATTTGTGTCATACTTTGAGAGCATTTCAAAATGCTAGTTTAATATTTGCTGGGAATTTCTTTTGTGTGTACTTTGACAGACGGCAAATCTCACCCTTCGACTACATTTTTCTCTGTTAGGGCTTAGTCTGCGCATTTTATGGAATTTTTATCTCGTAAAATTTAATCCTGCAGTAGTATTACCCCACTAGTTCAAGCTTATGAAAGGAAGTATTTATTTTTACATTTAAAATCGCAGTAATGTTTCGTATGACTTTTATACCGGTTTTTATGTGACCATTTAAGCATATATCGCAGTCATAAGCTCATGGAAAATACTCTCGGAACTTACTCGAGCAAAAATCGGCATGCTTATATAATCTCTCTGGGAACTCGTGATTTTATTGGTGTACTCTACTTCAAAGCCGATTTAACAAATGCGATAGATAAATGCGTAGCAATTTGAGATTATTGCTACAGGGCTTTGGTACGAAGAATTATTTCACATCGTTGCGAGATAAAAGAATTAAAGGAGAAACTTGTGTCATTCAGCGCCGTTGATGGGTTCTCTTCAGTAACATAAAAACGATCCTGAGCGCATGATAATGCAAATGAAACTAATTCAAATTTTTTTAATTTCCTGTAAATCGCACCTATGTGTCTGTCTGCCAGAACAGTGAGTCAGTAATTTAAATGAAAAAAATTCCCTCCTCATATCATTTTGTTGCATAGTCCCAGTAACGATGTCCTTTTCGAAGTTCCTATAAGATACCGGAAGTAGGCAATTTTTATTTTTCCCCAAGAAATTTGAAGATGTTCTCTTCATTTTCTGCCTTGTAAGACGCTAAATGAAAGCGGCATTGCCTGTTTCATGATGTTCATTGTGCTGGCTGTGCAAGTATAAATAGAAAAAGACTTTTCGGAGTAAATGGCGTTGCGCAGTTTTATTTGCATACAAGCTGGGTTACCCGGCTTCGCTCAGGGAGTTGATATAAGATTGTGTGGTAGTTGGAATAAAAGGATAAACTTTAAAATATAAGTAGTAAAAAATTTTATTGAAAACATATTCTAACTATTTACAATACTTTTTTATAAACAACATTTTTCATTTTGTTATCCGGGGTATATATGTACAAATTTTTCGAATTTCCTACTCGAGAGCAAGCTACGTATAGTTGACCGTGAGAGAAGCATGAGTCTTTGAGGTTGATGTCGCAATGTTTTAAAGCTTGTTTTTTCCCTTTGTTGATTGTAAAACTGTATGCTAATTTGATTGGAAATTGCAGTCTTTTAAACTGGAATGGCCGTTCAGTAGAGATCAGTGGTATTCTGGGGATAAATGCTGTGTGTCCTTTGTCCTTTCCAGTCTTAAGTTCGGCGTCGATGATGTTATTCGATAGCTGCTTGACGATCATCCTTGTTCCATTACATAGTTTCGGTGAGTTGAGATTTCTGAGTAGTATGATCGTAGATCCAATTTTCAGTGTTGAGCATGTGATTGTATGTTTCATTGTCTCTGATCATTTAACGGAAAACATAGAACTCCTTGGAAGCGACTTTTTTGTTTGTGTCTACGCCTGTTTCAGGTTGGATTGGTTTCACATTAAAATGATATCCGTCCTATCCGTGCAAAAATATTAATGGATATTGGAGGGCATCATATGAACGGTGTGTCTCTGCAATGCGTTGTAGTCCTTCTCTTCTTCGTTGCACAATTATGTCATGGCCTTTGTTTTCATTGTCCACAATTACGATGGCGACTTCGTCTATCTGAGGCGCATTAAATCGACGTTGGTGTTCTCCAGATGGTCTTTTGTCGGCTCGAATCATAACTCTAGAGTCATCAGAAATCATTCGATCTTGTGCTGTTTTGAATATGTGAATCAGTTGATTGTGTTTGTGTAAAATCCTCCGTATATTTTGGATTATTTCTCGTCTCAATCCACCGATATTTGTGTATCGTTGATCAATTTCTATTTTTTCATTTCCGATGAAATATACTTGCAGAAATTTATGGTCTTCGTTGGGTAATGGTAGTAATGATCCCATTTTGTGATAGATTTGTCCTAGGATGGAAAAAAAATAATTGATTTCATCTCTTAGTGTTGATCGAAGTGACACCGAAAGAAGTCATGTGGAAGCAGGCGTTTTACGCTTTTATATTTTGAAGAAAATGCTTTGATTCTGGAGCTTCCCCGGTCATGTAATTTAGAAATTCCTGCGGAGGTGCTTCCAGTGGAGGTATTCGAATTTTTCCACTCATGCAACATAATCCTGGAGTTTTTCCACTGAATTTTTTCGTGTTGCAAAATTGGCAGATGTTATCCATTTTCCCGATTACGACGTGTTTGTGTTTGTTATATTCTTTCGTCGGGTCGTAGAGGAATGCTTCATTTCTTAGGTTGCACTGTTTACTTGTCCTCGTCTGCGCTTCTGTTAGGCTGATATTCGTGGGTGGCTTGCGTTCGCAGTCTTTTATTATGAGATTGTGTCGCAATTCTTGATTCTTCAATTCGTTCATTTCGTTGTTCTTCGGTTTCTCTGCTTCTCACGGTGCTTATTCTCGTTCGTTGGGAACGTAAACGTGCTTCGCGCTCTTCGACTGTTTCGATTTTTTCGCTGTTTTTTTCACCGTTTTGCTTCAGAACTGGCAAGATCTCCTCCTCTTTTACGTTTGGGCCTTGTATAAAATATAAATCAAATCAACTTTTTATTAACAAATAGATTAAGTACACTACACTATTCACACTTTATTTTCGATTTATATTCAGTCGCTGTATCATTCTGACTACTCACACTTCACTGTTTGTTTTTATTCACTCACTGCACTACTTTGGAATTTTCACTCCTTTTTCGGTTCTTCCTTTCGTCACTGAAAATAAACTGAAAAAACCTCTACCAATGGGTAGCCCCACCCATGCCAAAAAGGATTCGAATGGTCCACAATGTTCCAGAACATTCCACAACATTCGAGAGTGTTCTGGAATGTTCCTAAATGATCTGGGATTTTTCGGGATGTTCCCGAACGTTCCAGACAAATCCTGGACATTCTAGAATATCCCGGAATATTCTGAAATGTTGTAGAGTGCTCTCAAATACTCTCGAACGTTCTGGACTGTTCTAGAAATTTCTAGAGGGCGAAACTTCCAGCCCTTCTATCGTAAAAAGCACGCCCTTCAGGTAAAAACGGGAACCTTCTTCATGGATGGGGGATAGAGAGCTACCACAACATATAACTCCCTTGATCGTACCGGGACTCATTTCTGAGTTTTAGCGGCACGCACATTGTACACTTACTTTTATAATATAGGTATATTGATATTGACTAGGCTATTTAGTACAAGGCACTTGATTGCTGAAAATTAATCATTGGGTATGTGACTAAACTCAGTATCTCATATTTTATATGCGATACTTATTATTCATTCAAAACTTAAGCTCTGATTTAGATAAACGTAACTTCTACATACTTAATGCTGCCTCTTTAATTAGCCATTCGAGCTAAAACTTTTTCGTTTGCTCCATCTCCCATTAAATATCAATAGGTTTAGGCTTCCTCGATGAAATAAAAATGTATGCCGCAAAGTCGAGCAACTGTGTCCATCCCGAGCTGACCTTAGGCTCGTCCGTTGGAACCGCACTGCAGCGCTTACCAATGAATTTATAAATCGCAATTGCTACGTACCCATCGGCGCTTTGAGGCCATTCATCTATTTTTGTAAATCAATGTTCAATTTTTATTCTGCGTCGTGAATCGAGGACGGGACACGAAGGGAGTTTACGAGACGTTAATAATTCGAAAAGGTTATTCCAGATTTATTTCATGTAATCATGCAATGAGGCAGTTGGGACAAATGCTTGCTAATATTCCGCCTGGTACATGTATCAGAGTGCTTGTTCTTAAAACTAACTGTTTGTTTAATCATAAAAGGTACCACTGGAAAATTGTACATATTTTTTACAGCTACAATGAAAAAGGCATAATTTTCCTTTAGCAATGATGAGGGTAAACAAAAAAAAATTGTGGAACACCTGAGTTTTCGTTGCCCTCATTATGGAGGAAACCCATCATACAAAATGCATTTGCTGACCTCAGCAAACGTACTGTTTTATGCATTCTGTCCAAAATAGATCATTTTTCCTTTTTTCCCTAGTTACCCAAAATCCACACTTCTATTACAGCCTTTGGCATCCCTTCACTCCTCATCACCCATTTCCACCTCGTTCTCTTCCATTCTCTCCCTATTCACTCACTCCTCACCCACCATGCCAAGCACTTTCTCAATTTCTTCATTTCCACTCAATTTACTTCTATATCCTCCTGCATGCCCGCATATCATAGGTCTTTAGCCTATTCCCTTCTCTTGCTCTCTTCTCTTTTTCAATGAGCTCAGCAAAATGGTGAAGTAAGGCCATATAGAGAGATATCGGGGTACTTAAGGTGGTAATAGAAGGGAGAATCTTCGTTGGGTACGATATAGTAAAAAATATCGCAGGGTTCAGGAAATTAAAGAGGAAACGCGAGGAATAAAAGGACTTCAGATTTTCTTTTTAATCAAGCCTAATGCACAATAGGAAAGCTTGTGTATGAACCAGTAAGAGGAGTGGATGACCTGTTATGAAATATTTCATTTGTCACAGGTTAAATTACAATGATGAAACTTCCTACAAATTGAGGGGAATTGAATACTCGAAGAATAGTTTATAGTTTATCTCGATACCACCAATGAATCCCAAGATTCCTGTCTAAGAAGAGCCGTAGTTTTGGAGATTCTCGGCTAAAATGCACCAGATTCTACTCCGGCAGATGAGAAGGTAATAAAGAGGTCGTCCTTCACCGAATTCACAGAACGATCTTGATAGCAGAAGGGACCTCTCTGTTCGTTTATTCCTCAAAGCGATAGGATCAGATCGCTCTTGAATGAAATGGCTCCCTCTGGACTGGGCACTTTTTCAGTTCAATTGTATAGCGGTCAAGAGGGACGGGCCGGATTTATATTAGAAAGCGAGTGGTGATCGGAGAGAGGGTAAGACCTCATGCATCTCAATCCCAGTGAGAAGAAGATGAGTGAGATGAAAATCTTTTATAGCATCCTTAGCTCATATTGAGTTGGAAAACTATCGGCTATGGTCTGTGAGCTGTTCCCCTTTAAGTTTCACCCGCCAGGGAAGATAGCCATAGCAAATATTGGGGCTGGTAAAGATGATATTCCGAGAGAATTATTCGACTTAGCAGTACATTCTGGAGGTAGAAGCAAGGTAAGGGTTACTAAACATTAACATCTCCCAGCACAATTGCGTCCAAATGAGTATTTTTCCCAGTGGTTTTATTCATTAAAACTACTTATTTTGGAGGAAGATCTGACACTCTCCCGGCGAATAGATTTGGTAAATTTCTCTTGGGCTTCACACCGGTTTAAATAAGTTCATTCTGCCGAGTGACTGAGCTGAGGCTATAAAAGCAAGGGTAATTCGAAATATAGAAGATGGGTGACGAGTCATTGCCTAAAACATCGGCAGTATCAACTTATTTAAATCTGTGTGTAGCCTGGGAGAAATTTACCACACTTATTTTGGGTTTGCAGTTGAAGGCATTTTGGCCATAGATATTACTGTTTCGCATTTTAGAGTAGGTAGCCATATTTCTGTGTTTTCCAATTCTAAGAATATTCTCTTTCAAGCCTGTCTATTAATATCAGCACTAATACGTGGTAGTGTCAGATAATTACATTTTCTTTTTTCGTCAATATTCTCGGGTTTCATTTTCATTCCCTAATCTTTTTATTCGCGACAATAATAAGCATCCCAAACTGACTGTATCACATCACCTGCCTCATGTTCCTCTGTCAAATGTTTCCATAATTTTTGCTCGTGAGCGAAACAGAATATAAACACATTAATTATTTTATGCTTTAAGAATCACAAATTTTATCTATTTAAGAATATGTGATAAACAAATCCAATAGAACGTAGTCCTAATGGTTTATATAATTTTAACTTTGTTTCATTTATTACTTACAACCATTTTTATCGTTTTATTATGTAGCAATCTCTTAAGTATAAATAGCGTTAATAGAGGATTTTCACCCATTTTATTTTATTTACATTACCCCTTCTATGTACCCATTTAATCTAAGGTTCGTTTAAATGAGGCAGGACGACGTTCAGAACGCATTGATAACAGCAGTTACAGAAACCTTGATATGCTCGCTATAGTGTCATATTATAGTCATGGAGGTACAGCCTAAACGCTTAAGGGGAATTTTCTCAAATAGGCTAGAAAAATATTTGCCCAAAATATGGCGTCTGCCATTTTCCTCTTTAAAACTCATTATGAGTGAAGAAGATGGGGACAAAACGAAAACCATGGTAAGTTGCGAGTACTTCGATCTCTGTTTTTTGTCCGGACATGCTTTCCAAAGTTAAGGGAACTTCTTTGCTAAATATTCACGGTATTTCCTCAACATACTCGACCTATAATTCGCAGTCGCAATTTGTATGACAACACCAAAGTCCATTTTTACAGTATTTATGATGTACGTGGATCGAATAACAGTGGAATTGGAGTTAAAAATATATCACAGTTTATCATTTCTATCGGAACGAAATATGATGGGAAAAGAACAAACTTTGTGAAGTTCACGACCCAGGTTTCGACAGTTTATGTCAACATCAGGATGTAGATGACATAAACTGTCGATACCCGCGTCGTGAATAAATAATTTACCAGTGAAATTCGCAAAGTTTTTGTTTTCTTATTCCATCATGGAGAAACTTCACAAAGTCACCCCTGACATTGTTCGTTTTGTTGGAACGAAATATGTCTCCGGAAGAGGTTTACATGCTGCTAATTTTCAATATATTTCGAGTTTTTGATGGTGAGAATCAAACTTTGGAGTGAAGAAATCTCTTGCGCTAAATGGAGCCAAGGGACAAGTTACTTCCCCGCTTATCGTCTGGTAAGCAGACCAGAATCATGCCGGTTACGCATCCCTCTCTCGGCCAGACAGAGATTCGAGTCGTTTCGGATCGTAGGGGTTATAGCGGGTCCTATTTAGCGGGAAGTTGAATGAATTATGCAAGAGGATCTTAGTTCCTGGCCTCTCGCCTGCTCAAAGAGGCTCTGGGGAGTCCTCGACCGGCTGTAGCTATTTCCACCCTTTCTGGAACGATTTTGCTGTCGCACGCGGGCAGGTAATATTCGCAAGAGAAATACCTTACCTTGTGCCCCCCATGACCTGGGAACCTTGCTTTGTGTTAATTTCTGTCTTTCATAAAAGTTTGCCATACCTTAGTGAGCCACCGCAACGGCACTCGTTCTGAGGGAAATGAGTTTGGATCGTGGACCGCGTTACTCAGTGGAGGCACCTTGGTTGTTACGCAGCCATTTAAGGCCGGCTTACAAAATGTGAATGGATTATTCTCACGAAAGGTCTAAAATCTCCTCCCAAGGTGAAGTTTCAACGGCTTTACGCCATAAAAACTCTTTATGTACTCAAACTTCTTGTCTAGGTTGTTCCATTGTCTGAATATTTTGGCTATGTTGTATCAAAATGGGTGGAGTAAAAATGAAGGAATGAACGCTTTTAGTTAAAATGGTAGGCAGCCTACAAAATAGCTTTTTTAGCCATAACGATTTCTTTAAATCTTAGGTAATGCAAATATAATAAGGGAAAAATCTACCATGCATATGATTTGTTTTGTATCAAATTATATCAACATTACCACCTCATCAAAAGTTTTATTTTTTAAATTTCCTAGATAATTCAATTAGATATTTAATACCGTAGGCATTGTTATTATTTTCACTGTCTCAATTGTTGTTACCGTTTAAGATGATTTATTGGCGCTATTTTTGGACAATGGATGCGAATTTTTTTCATTTATGGGTAATAATTAACAACACTGCCCCTCCAATGATCAAACGTTAATTGCTTGAAATGAATAATACCCCTCAAATACTGCCCAGCTACTTAAAAATTGGCATCAATAGCGGTAAACGATCGTTTGTATTCCAAATTACTGTACTCAAGTTTACTGGGCGAAGTTAAAACCTGGTGGGGGTTGAGGATAGAATGCCTTCACCATATCTCAATGACTATAATCCAAAAGCATAATATTTCATCATCCAGGTTCCATAATCGGCATTTTTCAAGGATTCTAACTTCGGAATGTTGTGAAAAAGATGATTAATAGTTGGTGTAAAAGTAAAGAAACAGTTAAAATATACAGGACAAGTGATCGCGGGGTAAAATTTATAATTGTAACGCAATAGAGTTAATCCTTTATAATCTTAATTTGTGATATTTATCCCCTTTATTTGATAGTAATTCTAGATACACTGTTAATGCTTTATCAATTTCCCTTGAAAACATGGCCGATTAAATTGATAGGCATCTGTTAATTAATACATGGTTAATTATAGTTAAGCGACGTATTATTTAGTAAATTTCATTGCTAACTTCTAATGATAAAATATAAGATCTGAATTAAATAAAACAAATCAGCGAAGCCCAGTATAGTTTTTATTCTGGGCTCCTCTTACTGTTCGTTTTGAGGCCTACAAGTTTGGGAGGCATGGATTGCGAGAGATGACTTTAATGAGTCTCTCTTTTCCCGAAGTTCACGCAGAAGCTTTTTCATGAGGAGCTACTCCCTGGGCATGCATATTTTATTTGTTCTAGTGTAAACGTTCTTTTTCCTAGAAGACGAAAGATCTAAAAATTCAAGTCCTACCGTCGTCCAAGACTCAGATTGCACTGTTTCATGGTGGTGAGGCTCATCCTCTGAGAATTGCTATTCCCTAGAAAATTCTCCATGCAGTTTCGCGGACTTCTTATAAACTTACCTGCGAAGCGATTGCCTAGAGCAGAGCAATTTTGAAAAATAGTTCAAATATCTCGTGGAAATGTGTCTATTCCGGTGGAATCAACATAAAAATAATGGTTCATGACACACAGCTGAAATACTACGAGGTTTTAACGATTGATACCAGCATTTCTGTGATTAAAACATGTCAATACTACATTTCATAGGATCTAACAGATTAAATCCATATTGTTCAACTGCTGAGTATGCCCTCAAAGTTGATTCATCCAAAATATGCTCCTATAACTGTCTAATGAATGTGAACGTAACTCACTGTTGGGTATGCTAACTCAATTTGATCTAATTATTTTGCGAAACAATTGACAAAGATCTATGGGAAAAATATAACTTTCCAGCGGTGACGTGAGCATAGTTTGAATTGCTTTCTATTGTTCACGGCTAAATGGCTATTTGGAAGAGAAATACTTCCACATTGATAATGCACACATAAACGGGAGTGAAAAAGTGGATGGACACCGAGATATTATACTATTAGAGAATTTAGGAATACAGTTGCCCTTAAACGTCTCCAGTGAGTCTGTTTTCAGCGATGACGTGGGCATAGTTTAAATTGCTTTCTATTTACACATTCATGAGTTTCCTAGCGTTTGATGCCCATTTATTTTCGTTTTTTCTCTGCATTTTTATGATTAGAATTTTCTCCTCTTATTTATAGATTTTCTGACTGTTTTCATTCTTTTACTGAAACTTTTTTCATTTTCAATGAACTGATATGTAGATATCTGCTTTTGATTAGCAAATACAAGATCTTTAATGGAAGATTATCGATGTTTTCATTGTTACACACTAGATTCCTTGGCTTAACATCTTATATGGCTAAACTCTAGCTATAAGGTATGACATAAGGTAAGACTCACCAATCGTCGTGAGATGGAGGTTAGGAACTGCCGATCATGGGCTACATCCCGTACTCCCTAACACACTTTTTTCCTCTTCGGTCACAGACTCACTGGAGACGTTTTTGGCCACTGCATTTCTGAACTATCTGATAGCATAATATCTCGGTATCTATCCACTCTTTATTCCCGTTCCTGTCTGTATTATCAACGTGGAAGTATTTCCCTTCCAAGTAGTCATTAACAAACCCACAGTCTAGTGTAAACCAAATTTTCCGGTTTTGTAGTGAGATTAGCTATGAAAGGTATTCTTTTTTCTTTAGTAGTGACGTATCTCGACTTTAATTCAAAGTGTACAATTTTTCCAACCCATGTTCTTGCTTGCAAATTTTTCGCATTGACAGCGGCATCTTTATCTCAATTTCTGAAGTTGTCCTCCTTCGGTACGTGCGCGAAATTTTGATGGTGTTTTGTATAAGACTAAGAACTGCAATTTGTAAAACTTTTTTAAGATAACCTTTTATTCTAACATTATTTTCTCGTAGATTGTGAAACAAAATACTGCTGTATGTCAAGTGCTATAAGTTTCGTATGAATTCTGATTTCTTGATTTCACACCTGTAAGAGAAATTCTTTTTTTACAAAATCTTTCCCTCGCAACTAGTCTGAATAAATGATAAAAATAATTGCAGTATATGGATAAGTTTTTTTGGATTTTTAGACCTTTACTACGTCTGACGTCAAGTTTTCACAATATTATTTAACGCTCAAAGAGGTAAATTTCTTTTTCTTGAATATATTCGCTTTTAGTGTGCCAAAAATGTATTTTTTGCTTCAAATCGTTCTTTGTCGTTTGAAATCACGCATGTCCTTTCATTTATTCTATAACAGGTATACGACAGCACATAGCTATTTCTGAGGAACTACGCAACTTTTCTTATCTGTTTAGGAGCTTCAAGTGATTTTATAAAAAGGTTTTATTAACTTGCACAAACATCAAAACAAGATATACATATGTATTATGTAATTTATAAACCGCAGTAAAAGGCTCTTATCTCGCTATCATATCAACTTGAGAGGGCAAGCTATTAATGTAAATCTCAATGAAAGTTTCTCAACCTGCACTTAAATCAACTTAGGGAAGCAAACGTCATATATGTCTAAATGAAGGTTTTTTTACTTCGCTAACATCTACTTGAGAGGGAAACCTCCATATACGATATGTTTGCGACGGCCTCTAGACGTGCGAATTCCACTCCACTCACTAAACAGTTAGTTGATAATCGGCTCGTCTTTAATAAAATTGGATTCATTGGTAATGCTTCTCTGCCCAACTAATGCAATACATTGTCCACATTCAATATGTAGAATATGCGGATATAATTTATGGATAGATTTGTCGTTATATGAATCTTATATATAAATCAATGTTAATGAGACGAAAGTTGGCAATTATTGATTGATTTTCGCCTTTAAAGATAAGCTTTTTATGCATGAAAATAAAAAATGATTCAGCAATTGGAGTGCGAGGATTAGTGGATTTAAGAATGTCAAACTGTGAAGAGTAACGAAGTACCACAGCAACTCTGGGAGTGTCGATCTAAAGAAATATCGAACTAGTTCTTCTAGTAGGCATGAGTACCTACTCTAGTTTTTTTCAAATAGAATTAGGTTTTGAGTTTCCACTCATTCTTAACCTCTCACTTATAATCCGGTTCTAATATATTCTTAGCCCCTCACAAAGATACCGGCTGCATCAGGTGATACACGTTTTAGACGGTCACATTCCTTACACAAATAGTGGTTTTCTCGTCTCTGAGGAGGTGTGAATAGGCTAAAGAACACTACCACCTTTTCAGTCTCATAATGGCAACATCTGGTCTTGAACAGCTCCGTACATAAAGCCCTATATATAAACCCTAGATAGATCTGTATCTATGACTTTATCCTTACGAGACAGAGCTTAGCTTATGCCACGGTTTATGTCGCGTAGCTTAACATTGGACTTCGTAATCTATATCACATTCGAATTGCTTGACTAACATTTTGTAACGTATTTAAGAAAACGTTTGAGGAAACCAATCATGTGGCCAAGTCATGAGATTTTTGGAATCCATGGGCCACTACATTTGCGCTTTAACTTCCTGTAATAGTCTTATGATATTGGAACAACCGCAGTCATTTCCCTCTGCGGAAGAGGAAATATGGAAGTTTCCATGTTCTGGGTTATTCAATTTTATGGAGAAAAGGCAAGAGGAGCACATAATTATGGTAATAATATCTTCAAAAGTCTGCGCGAAAGATAAAAGCTTCGCAAGGAGAGCTGCTGGTGTGCGTCAAATCATTAAAATTAGGAAGAAATTGCCTTGTGGGGCATGTTCTTCATGCCACCCAACTCATCATCTACACCCTTCCTTTTTCTCTCCACCTAGTCAGCAAAATTAAATACGATGCATTTTGCAGCGTATCACGGGTAAAATACCCGTTAATGTTAAACCATCGATACAAATCTCTAAAATAGATATAAGCCACAAAATAAGAAAGATTCGCCCCCCGACTGACATGCAAATATTTCTTTCGCGAGAACTGTCAGACACTATAACTGAAACTGAACAGGACACTCAGACTTTGCATCTCAGACTCTGCAATTTATTCGCGTTCTTATCTATACTTAATTTATTGCTTCGTTCCCATTCGCGATAAGTACTGGTGTGCTAGTACTCCTCCGTGTCATACATATCATACATCAGTGTTTCCCACTTCAAATTCCATTTCCTCTATACCTCCCTCATTCTCAGCATTCTAAGTCTCACAGCCGCACGTCCCATCGGCGTGGAAACTCGCTTGTAGGTATGAAAATGTACCCTAAGAATATGCTAATTTCCATCGCCTTCCTGCATCCTTTCAATATTTAATATTTCAAATGTTATCCCGCCGGGGAAGGCTCATCCTTCCCATACCGCGATCCGAGCCCCGTCAATCCTAATGGCTGCCTACGCACTGATCCATACACCATTTCTCTAGACATATTATCCCTTTTATCAACGTTGACCCAGATTTTATTGGCTTCATTGTTTGACCTGAGAGGACCAGAGAAAGAACTTGGGTACCGTATAGAATAAAGCTTGAATTGCTTTTATAACTTGCGAAGAAGTATGGGGAGATGGAAATCATTTATCGTGTTTTGCTCTAAGGAGCTGAAAGCTGATAGACTGAATAAGGCCTGAGTTTGAGATGAAATAAGGTTCTGGAAAAATCGTGGAAAGAGATTGATGGTACCAAAATGTAAGAATTAATGGCATAAAATCTGAAATTCAGTCCCAGATATCCCGAGGTTCAATTTAGGGAAGGCAAAATCATGAAATGCTTTCGGAAAAAAACGATATCCCATTAGTCATTTGAGATAGAATCGATGAAAGAATTGTTTAATTGTATCGTATTTGTCTTCAAAATATGTTTGCGTAAATATTTTGTTCTCATTGTGAATAATTAGGGGTTTAATAAACGAATATCCAATACAGAGATTGAACGGCATTCGTCATAAAATGTTCATATGCTTCAGAGTTTAATTAGTGGAGAGTCCGAATTGGATGCCAATAGGGGTAACCGATACCAACTCGTCGATTAATTAGAATTTTCCCAAGATTTTCTCGTGTAACCAAGAGGCTGTAGAAACTGATTAAGGTTTTTCCGGTCTCTCTTTTCCTTACGGCGATATTTTATTCTTTTAACGTAATATCTTCGATTTCAATAAATCATCCAGTCGGGGCTTCATTTTGGCTTTTCTTTTTACCCACAATATTCCTTTTTGATTCTATCGTAGATCTACGCAAATGAATGGAAGTCATTTGCCTTCCATTTATTTGTGGGAGAACGTCACCTGAATAAAAGCCTAGAAAATTGAGGTAAGTTTTTACATCTTGAAAAGAAAATTTCGTCCCTTAGGTTCACGGAGTAGATTTTACGTGTAAACTATAAATGGTTTTTCATTAGCCTTAATAAATTATTTCCATTCCCATAAAGCATTCGGTAATCGGTGAGTTTTCATGAATTAAAAACTGGAATACTTTGTGGTGGTGAAATTTATCCATTCGAAAAATATTCCATATTGTCGTGTAGGATTAAACATCAACTTTGATTACAGTGATATTCACATTTGATGCTCAATCATTCCGCATTAAAGTCAGTTTTTCAGATGCCTAATGAAATTTATGTTAATTTCCCGCTTTATACTGTATTCTTATACTACAAGATCGTTGTAGGAGAAAAATGACAAACTTAAGGAATAGCAGGGCTCGAGAAATTTTAAATTATTTCCAGTTTGATATTAGAAGATTTATACATGTGAAAAATAAGTGACCCCAGATAATAATTTAAACTTCTTCGGTTGTTTTTATGAAATGATAAATGAAAAACCAGTTCTGTGTACTCAAATGGTATTACAGATAATAACCTTTATTTGTCTCCGAAATTTAGTAAACTGCTAAAATAAACACGATGCGTCACCATTAATTAAATTTAGGTTATAGTTTTGGTAAGATGACGACCAACGGGGGCCGTTCCACACCCTATGCAATTGTAAAAGAAAAATTTTAAAAGCTCTTTTAAGTAAGTTTGGAAAGAGTGTACTGAATGGTTGAGCCAGGGGAATCCAAGGGGAGATAAATGAAAATGGTTTCCTCCTGCGGAGCTTGAAGCAAGAAAAATATTACTTTTCTATATTCTTTCTATAAGTGATCTTAAAATTTTTGTTAAACTTAAAGTTGGAACTGTAACTTACAAAAAGAGAACTCAAACTCAGTCTCTCGATATGCTTAAGCACATCAATTTAAGTACTTTGTATGTTTCGTATTTTTACAGGGTTGGTACACCAATTAATATTTTCAGCCAAAGTTCTCCGAGATTTTTTACTATAGCGTCCCCTCCGCACTCCTCTCTTACCGACTGGAATAGCCCAGCTTGGGTTTGGCTATGGTATATGTTATCTCATGGATAATAAATCGAAAGCATGAGGAATGTTCCTCTGCGGATGAACCGAGATCTAAAGTACATGTGATGGACCTTGCTGCAGGGGTTTAGAAGCGTGAATGATGGGAGGGTTACAAAATAGTTTCTGCAACTACCGGAGAGAGAGAAAAGTGATCTCGGCCCTGATACAAAGAGCTATTTTGTTTGATATTGAGCTCATAAATTCTACAAAAACAAACATATTCGGTCCATCTAGTCACATAATGCCTTTGTTTCAAAAGTTTTCCATTTTTACAGTAATTTCTATTTCTGTCTCATTATATCTGCCTACTCTGCTATATTTTTAGCCCTCATCACTGCTAATTTTATCTTATAATCATCTCCATGATAAACATATCTATTTATTTTGGGCCGATAAAAGCGATAAATTCTTCCATATATCAGAACTCATTACACTTGCACTCCTATCATGTCATGCGTCCTTCAACACTTTTCTCAACCTGTGCACACTTATCATCACTTGCTGACTCTACATTGATTTTTATGAGTTGCATCCTTTTCAATGGTGTAAGAATGTCGCGTAAGAATCCTTTTAAACATGATAATGAGTGTCCGGTTCAAAAACATGCTTCGTCGCCTTATCTGTGTTACATTAAAACAGCCCTCTCTTATGAAAGTTTTGGCCTTTATTTTGGATTTGAATTTGAATATATAGATTGTTTTAACTTCAATGCCGAGTATTCTTACTTATTAGGTCATATATTATTCAATCATCCATATATAGTTGTAGCACAGTATTTCATTTATCGTTGAATGCTTTTGAATTCTGTATTTTATCGGTATTTCCGTGTATTTAATGGCGGATAAATTTATATCGTGCAATTTAGCATGCAATGGGTATACATGAGAAAATCAACAGAGTAAATCCAAGGAAGATCAAATTAGACTGAAGGAATTTTCACTAGATGTCGAACAAGAATTCATCTCACAAAGTGAATATGGAAGTTTGACGCACTATGAACAAAATGGCACTGAGGAAAATTTATGTACCTCGGTAATTAATTCAGGAAGTTGGAGTTTGTTTCTCATAAGTTAACACATACGAATATATACTGTCATGCCTCGTTTACTTCAAGGGAGGCATTCTAAAGGATATTTAGGACAATTAAAATTGCAATTAATCATTTCTACATTGGCAAGATAGCTTTTCGAATCCACCAGCATAGAAATTGAGTGAATGAATTCCTCAAAACCATATGTATCAAAATTTGAAACCTTGCAAGTATTATTTATAATTATAAACATCTTTAAAGATATTAAGCGCTTACTTAAAGTCGTTTATTCCCATAGAATATTTTCATCGCACACATTTTAAAATTTTCCTCCTAGAAGTAGCGATTTTTTTTCTGTCTTCTCATTTTTATTGTCTTATTTTGTCAACTTACATCTAGGGGATAATCGGTTGAACCAAAAATAGGCACAATTTGGCATTCACTAAGAATGACAATAATTTACATACTTCTTGTAATTCCTGAACAAGAACCTTAGAGTAAACCTGGCACTCATCCGCTAATAATAATAAGAATAATAGAATGATAAATGTATTATATTTGCTGTCACCTTCTGGTACTTTCTAAGCAGAATAAGCCCTGAAAGATGCGTTCTAACTATCAGTTTGCTATCCAGATTCTAAGATGCGATGGCACTGTGGAGGAACATAGGAGAAAAATGGAACTGTAGAATACACATAAAGCTATGTTGAAAGAAAAGTGTAAAAAATTTAATTCTTGTTATAATTTTGTCGCTATTATCACTTGGATACATATAGGTGGGGACGCACATCACATAGGGGACGTGTGCCTGGGCAATGCGGGAGTGGGCAGTTTTGAAGGCGGGCATGGAGGCGGATGTTGGTGACGACAATATTCAAGATCCACTGAGATTATCGGCGAGCACCGGCTCAAGCTAATTAGGGTGACCGTGAAAGAGCCCTTGGGGTACGCGTTCCGCCAAACAGGCTCCCTTGAGCCTGAACGCCCTCTCCGATTGCTGTAAACACTTCATTAGCCAAAATATATCCCAATGTCTCCACGGTATCCTCTAAGGCATTTCTCACTCTGTTGTAAATGGTGGAGGGCAAGGGGCTTGGATTTCATATTTTCAATCTTATTGAAATCCTGAAAAATTACGTAATGACACCTTGAAAATTGTCAAACCTAATAAAACAAACTCTTTACTAATGAGCAGAATATGCTAGACAACTATTGGTAAGGAAGCCACCAAACTCATTAATTCCGCGAAAAACTGAAATAACAAGAAAAACTCCCCATACACTTTTTTTAAGCTGTCCCTAAAGAAGCTAATCCATTGAATGGGAACAGATGAAGAGGATCACACTTAAATTGAAAGGTGAAAGACATTTTTTTTACGTTTTTCAAACACACACCAGCAGTAAAGGGAACTAATTTATGGAATTACTTCAACCTTAATATTCCTTCACTAAAGGAGACAAATATTATTTTCTGGTTCTTTTTCCATACATATTACCTCTCGTACATAGTTGGGGTTAGCGATTGAAAAATTAGTGATAAAGATTAATCGTTAAAAATGTAGTCATATACCGTTATAGTTCTGGACCGTTACTTAGTAGAATTTTCTTTTAACTTTTTATCGTTAAAATTATACATCAACTAATACAAAACTAACTTAACCTGTTTCTGTTCCTTCATGGAGTACCGAATAGACCACTATCTGGAAGTGGTCTACTAGGTACTCTACTTGGTAGCGGGGTATCGGTTAGGATCACAACTTTCTGATTACGATTCCCAATGACCAGTCGCGACTCCCGATCAAAAGTTTTTTTTACGAGAAATTCTTTTAGAATATTACTTCGCCACAATCTCTTTCATTGGTGTGAGCGTTCTTCTGGAGAGGAAAACGGAAATATATAATAAGATTTGATAGTAAACATATCAATACCGTGTTTATTTCGGTATGTCTTTGTTCACTTCACATTCCGCATTAAATTATTCATGTAATTATAATATGATCATCTTAGAAAAACATTATAACTGAGACATTATGCAAGTATTTAGGACTGAGAATTATAGTGGCAAAACGTATATCTGAGATCCCAATCTACAGATGATTCTATTTGCATTTTTCAAATTTTTTTAAAAATTATATTAAGCTGTCAAACCTTTAATTGAGTTTTTAAAAAATGGGAGAATGTAAACAGAGGATAAAGAAAGGAATTGAATGAAACGGAGTAAATTGAGTCACTGTTGAGAGAGAAAAATAGCCTGAACATGATCTTAATAAATTATATTAAGAGACTTCGCAGAAAGTATACCTACAATATGATTATTATTATTGTTATGTATTCTACCAGTAAAGGTAGGTTTTTTTGAATGTCAGAAAATCCGCTCCCGGCCTTTTACACATTCAGGGGCCTATCTCCCTCTAATTTATCCTTTTTTGCCTCTGCATAAGATCTACCTTCTTTAAACCATGTCCATAAAACCTATTCTCATTCTTCCTTTTCCCCGCTTGCCCAACATTCTTCCCTCTATCACACTCTTCAGCAACCCCTCACCCTTTATTACCTCCTTCAGCCATCTACCCTGCCTTTCCCGGATTTCATTCAAAAGATTCCTGTCCTCGCCCACCATCTCCAGCACTTCCTCGTTAGTCTTACAATCTATTAAAAATAGTTTTATGGTAGCATGAATTACCAAAAGAGGTCAAAAATGATCCCAGGTGGAGTCTAAGGATTAAACGCCGAAAGTGCACGTACGGGCACACTGACTTAAGACAGTTTTAACTCCGATGTTTTTCTATTCAGGGAGGCAAAATTCATCATTATCATACATAATTTCTTTTTCGATAATATAGCTTGCTTTTTGATTTTTTACATTCCCTCCTCTTTTACTATTTGGTGAGGCAAATGATTAAGCACGACACTTAAGGCTGGGACACAATCAACGTGTATGTGTAACGTGAGCCGTTAACGTGAAAACGCGAAAAGATGGCTGACGGGAAAGAATAGCGAACGGACACAATCAACGCGTACGGGGAGTACGTGTACGCGAGAGATGGGCAACTTCCATCTCTTCCCGTGCCCGTACACGGAAAACCAATCAGAATAGTCCCGAGAATCCGGGAATGGGAGCCATCTGTCGGCAGATACATCCAACTGTTGAAGATTGCTCTTGGCGAAGACAACTTATTTACTTCCACACTTGTTTACACCTAATATCTTAGCTGCGCCTGCGTTAATCAATTGTTACTCCGGGCCGCGTTAACGTCGATTGTGACCGCTGACTTGCGTTCCCCGTCTCACGTTGTCCCGTTAAAGTCTCGCGTCACACGTACACGTTGATTGTGTCCCAGCCTTTACTGTCTCTCACGTGCACGATATCTCTGTCACTTTCCTATTATCTTTCAATTATTCAGTTGATTGTCGTTTCCAATGTTCATTGGCAATAAAGTAATGAATTTTTGCTTCATTCTCTCAGTATACGTTGGTCTAGTCCTCGCACACGGAAGAATCTCTAGCTTTGACGGTTCCCTACAATCTTATTGTCGTACCACGAAAACGTCTTCCAACGGGGACAAAAATTTTATTGATGTATTCTGATGCTTTCTATATAGTAGCTTTTTTGGATACATACAGGGTCCTCATAGGTTAAAGTCCTCGCCCCTCGTCAATGTTGAAGGATCGAGGAAAAACCTAGACCCTTCTCGCTCTCTCGGCTTCCGGGAGCCGCATTTCATTCACCCGTGTGCAGAATAGGAAACGTGAGTGCAAGACGCAGCCCTTCGATTCATCCTAATATTCCTCATTAATATTTATGGTAGACTGAAGCTAAACTTTCTTCACCCTCAGTTTTTTGTCAAGTGCGATTTAATGTCAGGGTTTGTCTGCAAGGTATTATGGATTTCATTTTAGGATTCAGACTTTTTGTGAGGAATAGTGATACTTCTGGTTAGAATTTCAGCTAATTTACTGCGATTAATGAAATTTGGAAATTTTCCAGAATATAAACTTTAATAAAACCGGTTTCGATGTATTAAATCATCATCAGGTAATGGTACATCAAACCTGATTGCCAACTTTTATTAATTATGTCATTCCACCAGATTACGCCTGAAACCGGTGTTGATGTACTACATCATCATCAGGTCTGATGTACCATCATCTGATGATGATGTAGTGCATCGAAACCGGTCGTATTTAAGTTTATATTGTGGAAGTAATGAGGCTCAAAAGATTTCGTACTGTCTACTAATTTTATTTCCACCTCTTGCTACACGTGTTTCGACTGACTAGCAGTCAAAATCAGGCAGTCTTGCCTGATGATGACTGCTAGTCAGTCGAAACACGTGTAGCAAGAGGTGGAAATAAAATTAGTAGACAGTACGAAATCTTTTGAGCCTCATTACTTATTATGCTGTTCTACGATATCTCGCCTGAGAAAGTGGAGTTTATATTGTGGAAAATTGCCAACTTTCATTAATTATGTCATTCCACCAGATTACGCCTGAAACTTCTCTTTTTAATTTACTGGGAATTTCCTCAATCCACGTTTTATTCATCGCATAATTTTTCTACACATAGGTACGTGAAAAAATATCATAGCCAAAGCTCCTAAGCGGAAATTTTTCCAGATATAGATGGAGCAGAGAAACTTATGTTCCGACTCTGAAGCGTTGGAATCGGAGACATCGTAGGAAGACAAGGGTGTTGATCCCCTGCATCGGAAGAAGAGACGGACTTCGCTCTCCTTCTAAACGTCACAATACACAATAGCCTCGTGTTTTTACGCATTTTGGGGCCTAGTGACTCACTGGGAGATAAGACTGGCTGTTACAGAATAACTTGCAAGAAGGGGACATCAGTCCCACCGAAGTGTTTACCGATGAGGCCCAGATGAAGGAAAGCGCTACTTTGGGGCCAAGGACAATAGGACAATGAAAATCCAGTAAAAAGGCCTCAGGTACCGAGTGTGTTTGAAAAAGAGATTATTCACCAGTACCATAACTACTCTCTACCCCACATGCGAAGTTTATGAGCTATATCGAGTGGGAAGTTTGAAGAGTAGGGTTATGTGAATGCAGATAATTTGAGAAGTAACACACTAAATTTACAGGAATGTTAAGTTGACTTAAAAGTATTTGATGAATAAATTAATACTTTATGATGTATCAATCCATTCCCATGATAAATCTTAGATTTTTCCCGAAGTGGAAAAAACGATTTAATATCAAATATTTCTGCAGTTAACCAATCTTAGGAATTTACAACCAATCTATGAATACCTTTGAAGGTCTTAAAATTTGATTACGGCAACAAATTTCATTATGCGAATGTAGTAAACCTAATTCAAGCCAATATTTTTCATTTAAATTATAATTATATTAAATAGTTTTGATATTTGTTGACAAAAAAGATACTTATAAAAGTTTATAGCTCAAGGAACAGGAAGAATTCTAAGACTGAGATCCAATTCCGGCACAGTAGGGCGACTCCTAGCCATTTAAATCAGGCATTCAATGGTTAGCCCTAGAATGCCCGCAGGCGTAATTCCGGCTCCTCAAAAAAATAAGAGAGACATCGTTATGTTTCACTCTGTAAGCCATTTTCTCTTATGACTTTTCCAAATATTTAAGACTAATAGTTAAGTAACTTTTTCGAATAGTTAAGTCAAAAGTAATATGTTTGAAAATCTTCAAGTTTATAAATAAACACCTAGAACGCCTGAGAGGATTCAAATTAACTCCATCGTACAGATAGCTGGAATGAGGGCAATTGCAACTCCTGAGTGCTATTGATGGTAACACGTTCTCGTGGAGGAGTAGTTGTAATTTTAGTGTATGCTCCTCATTCTGAACACGCCACAGTGCCTCATTTGTACTCCATCTCTTCCTCCACCTCCCTTCGCCTAATTCCTTCGCGGCTTCCTGTCCTGAGAAGATAAACTGTTTCAGGGACAAAAAATGTGGAGTGGGGAGAAAATCAAATTGTTGAGAGGTTGACAGTAAGCTAGTTAAGGTTAGACTAGCTGAACAATGCCCAAGTCTACATATTTTACAGTATAATTCGAATAGTATAAAGGCTTCTATTTTTGTTGCAAAAATAAAAAATAAATATTTGTAAACTCTCAATAGAATACAACTACGCAGAGACTTTTCAAGAAAAAAGCATACATCATCTTTTTCAAATCACCATCATCATCATAAAATAAATCGGAGAAGGAAAGTGGTAGGTAGTACCACCCTTTGAGGCAGGCCAGTGGGTAAACTGCTCTGGATCCACGCCTCCCAGGTTCCCGCATTTTGGAGGAATCGGTAATCAATGGATGCATGTAAAAATTACATAAATATAAAAATTGAAAAAAAAATAAAAAAAAACGAAAAAAAGATAACGATAAAAATCTTGTGTGACTATCGCATTGCTGTAGCTGATATTTGCCACGATTTATCTTAATTTTCGTTCGAAGAATGAAGATAGAAAAAACTGCCTGTTAAGTATTTTTGATTTGCAGCACCTGCCTTTCCAGAATCCATGATGATTTAGAATGTACAAGTTTTTACTCTCCAAATACCATGGAATCGAACTGACGGTTACATTAGGATTGGGACGATTACACTTTCTATCAGTTTCGGTTCCAGTTCGGTTCCTAGCTTCGGTTCTCGGTTCCGGTTCTTAATTTAGTATTTGCTTTGCATTTCTGGATCTAAAATAGCTAGAGTAGCATTTTTTTCCAACGCATATCTATGATAACGCACCAATCCATCTGCATGTAATTGCATTAAGAGGATCACTATTTTGGAGCCTTATGAGACATAACTATCCGATATTTAAACTAAATGTGAGAATCCAAATCCATAATTCTCTTACTACGAACAAAGAAAAGGCATACAAAATACTCTCATAGTTAACTCCTGAATATTCCTGCAAATAAATCTAAATATTACTCCTGTTTTTTTCATTGAAACCTATATCATTAACGGTTAACTTCTTATTTTGAGTTTGGTTCATTTAGAAACAGATAAATAACCACATTTTATGATGAATTTCAGTGCAATTAAGCGTAAAAATAGACGTGCCATTATTTTGTTGTAATTGTGTAGCATTCTTCCGTTGTTCCATTCCGGTTGTCTTGAAAACTGCTGTTTTTGCTGCAGTTTATATCTTATTTTTTGTCAAGGAGGCCAATGGTTTTTCTTTTTTGATACAGTAAAATAAATACCATTAGCAAAATTTGAGTCGCAGTCATGTATCGGAGTTATTGTCTATACACATTACATACAAGTCTCTCTAATATTTTATGGAAATATTATGCGATAACTCATTCTGTCCAAGAAGCTGCATAGTCGTCTATTACACTCCACGCCATTCTCCGTTTCCACTACGCTAGCCAAGTTTGACGCTGTATACATTTGACAATGGAAACGCCCGTTATCAGCAGCTCTGGTTGAAAATCACGATTGGCTGACCCTCGTTAGCCAGTAACATGAGCCAGAATTCGTAACAGTAACGGCATTTTAGCACATATAAGAAATCACGAACGTGTTTCACACTTGAACTAGGCTGAGATTTTGCTACGAAATTCTCCAGGAAAAATCTCAATGACACTCTATACGTGTGTGGTAATATACGCATTTTTTAACAATCATGAAAATTTTACGAAATTGGCCACCAGCTGGTCATCCGTCAGCTGAACTCCGAGAACGCTGGCCGGTAACCCAGTATTCCCTTTCCGACGCGAGGAAGATCGCTGAGGAAATAGGGCGTGAGAGAAACCGATTTCATATTTTGAGCCACCGTTTTTGTTATTACCAACTAGTTTCTCATAAAAAGTTATGTGAATTTACATGCTGCGACTACTACACTCACGGTTACCCTCACAAATTGGAGGATGAAATTAATATCAGGTTTCATAACCGTCGTGCATAAGTTGGCTGTGAAACCTGCAAACAAACAATAGGTTTCATTTTGCAATGCACACGTATTTTTAAAACGGAAAACAACTTGTTCATCCAACAAAGTTTTTGTCATTGTTTCCAATTTGCATTCAAGTACATTATCAGAAAATGTGAATTGTCAGCATTAAGGGTTAGCGTAAGCGGTCAATGGTTACGTGACAGAACCCGCCACTTGAATCATAGAGATAAACTCAATGTAACAACAATTCTAGTAGCATACCGCGGGTGTCTTCCCTTTCCAGCTATCTTTGTGCTCAGGCACTTTAGATTTTCAAAACAGACGACTATCGTCAGCTGCATAATGTGGGGCGGACCCGATAAGAGCCCTTTGAACATGAATGATATCCTTCAAGGTAGAGCGAGCGAGATAATTTCCAAATCATAATAGAGACCATCTTCAATATATACGTTTTAATTTCACCGGCTGTGAGACACACGATTTAAATATTCCATTATTAATGGTACAATAAAATAGTTTTGCATGACAGAAATTTTAAGTAATCAAATGTAAATATCTAAACAAGTCTTTAACTTGACTCATTTTTTTCACGCGGAACGTTTGAAACTCCTTCAAAACGGAAAGTTTATTGTGATCCTGAAGGATTTACTACGGTGAAAGTATGATTAATTTTCAAAAATAGCTGATAAAACACACAAACTACAGACTTTTGATTTTTTGACGAGATCTAGGAATAGGAAATGCCTCATTTTTAATATAAGGTTTCACTGGAGTGCATGCACGTACCATTTCCCATATAAAAGGGCTGATATTTTTTGGCAAATATCTCGGAAAGTAATTTAATAAAGGGTTGAATTTTTGGGATAAATGGAAGGGTGATATATTCTTCTTTAAAATAAGACCAAATTTATTGATTTCTAGGTAAAATGATATTCTGCTCAAACTACCTTAAGGAGCGACGTCAGTATAAGAGCGCAACTGAGGAGCAATCAACGTGTTGGTGGATTGAACGAAAGCATTGTCCGACGCACGACTGAAATTTTCTGAAATATATTGTGATACAATTCAAGAAGATAATTACTAAGGACTTACTCCCTCACGAAGTACAGGTCACCTATGACATTTATCAATCAGAAAACGCTAAATATGGTGATGTGTCATCACTCATTATATTTGAATGCATTAAAATCTATCACATAACCGTCTTTACATGTGAACATCATTAATTCGCGAAAATATTAAAGTGTCAAGTACCGTAAAACTTAATGGGAAGCCTCCAAATTCAGAGAGTAAAAAGGATTCAAACAGGTTTTTGCAATAATATATTTGGTACCGGCTGATAATGGCTTTTTTCCGGTTATAAGAACCGGAAAGAAAGCAATTATCAGCCGGCTGCGGTTCTGGTTCTAAGCTCAAGAACCGGAGGAATCGAAAACCCAATATTATTATTTTAGCGAATTATTTTAGCGAATATTATTATTTAGCGATTATATTGAATTGGATTTTGGGGAGGCGACCGACAGCCCCTATATTATATGTTCCAATACTTTACTTTACGAGATAGAAATAGAGGAAATAGGTCAGTAGTTACTAACCTCCTCTTTATTAGGTTATCACGGGTCCTAAAATTAAGTGTTACGTTCGCGATGTTCTGTTAGTGATTTTGCAAATATTATAGACAATGATGGAGCTATTTCTGACGCTACTCCCTCATAAAATAAGGTGGTAATTTGATTAGGACCAGGTAATTTCTTGGAGTTTCTGAATACAGAATCATCTCAAATAAGCATATAAGATTTTTTATAGATTAAAGCTTCCATCTCAATTCCAAAATATTAAAATGAAAGCATGATTGTTTATTATTACCAATCATATTACCATAATATGAAGGTTTTTCAATTGAGCATATTTCATTTTTTCAGGGAAGTCAGCTGTTGACCGTATGACATTCTTTCTGCATAAGTTATAAGGCACTTTTAAATAGGTGAATATGGAAAAGTAAAATTTATTGCAGTATTGAAGCCGGACTCAGGCACAGCCGTGGAATACGTAAAAATTTCCACAAAAAAATGCCCTTATTTTCTTGTGACAATTTCTTCGCAAAATTTTATTGGCCGGTTCGTGATTCATTTCAGTTTTTTTCGCCACTGGTGGTGCAAATGTCTTAATTAATCACATATAGCTTACCTTAATAATACCCGGTTGATTCTTCTCTGGTTACAATCATAGGATTGGTCTGCAACAGTCTTCCAATTTATCCCCACTTTTCTACCCGTACAATTAAGAACTTTAAAAAATGCTAGGCGGACTTTTTTTTACGGCTGGTGTCCTAACACTCCCCGCCACACGCCTTTTGAGGTGGCTTGCGGGTTAGTATGTAGCTGTAGATGTTTATCCGATCTTGGGCCAATCTTTTCACTTCACTGTTCGATTTACAACCTAGTTCCTTCATCAACTGTCCCATATAGTCCAGTCTAGGTCTGCCTCTCTGGTTTTTTCCCTCTACTGTACCTTCTAGTATGGTCTGAACCAAGCTTTCGTGTCGGAACCCGGTTGATAAGCCTGGCCAAATGCCCGCAGTCCTACATGCCGACCGCGGCGCATTTGAGGATATCGGATAGCTCTGCGTTGATGCTACGAAGGTGTGCTTTCACATGTTGGCTAACAAAGTTCATGGAGTAGTCAGTGTACTTGCACCTTCCGCGAGATTATCAATAGATCAGGATCCTTGCTTTTGAAGTCAATTCGGTCGAGTACTCCCACAAGGATATACTCCCAGGTTGTAGCGGGACAGCCGCTAGACTCAAAAGATAGACTCAGCTTCCCTGATAAACAGCTACAGGAGAAATTTGACTGATAGTTTCGTGATTTTGGGTACCAAAGTGGAAAGTTGAAGGATCAAAGTTCATAAATAGGTAATGCTTCAGAACTCTAAGATAATGGTATGCGAGAAGTACCTATATCATAATTAAATGGCATTTTGTCTTTCTGTCTCCGACCAGCTTTTTTTACTATTTCACTCAGGAAAAACAAACTTATTTTGATTAATACATATCGTGAACATTCTCCAACTCCCGAGGCTAATTTAAGTAGCGCCACTCTTAGACTGTCTCTCTCATCTCATATAGTACTCGAGGTATATTTTTATGTGTTTGAGTGATAGAAAGCGGAAATTTATACAAAATAGTATTTTTAATTCCCGTCATTTTGTACTCTTTGGGAAAAATGTGATATTTTTATTAAAATATATACGCAAAGAAGATTTACAAATACTCCCTGCCATTCTTAATAGAGAGAGGATCACTGTAGTAGGTGCCGTCGAGGCGTGAGGCAATACGCTGCCTAGTGTCAGGGCGGGCGTTAAGGCCCGCGGGGGAGGAATCACCTCTGAGGGGCGCGTACCCCAAGGCCTCTTTCACGGTCACCCTAATTTGCTAGCACCGGTGCTCGCTAGTAATCCCCGCGCTTCATGAATATTCAATGCAATCCGCCGGCACACATGTCCTCTCTGCCAACATCATTCGCTATGCCCTGGCGCTCGCTGTGAATGTAATAACGCCCAAGCTGCGAGAGAGTGGCTGTGGCTGATGCTTGAGGTCCAAATCGGAGGGCAATCATTTTTTGCGCTTCACTAACCAGCGCTATCGTCACTGGGCTTTCTGAACATCAATGGATATATTTTTGCAAGTGCTATTCTCCTTATAGTTTTAGCACTGTTTTCTCAATAGTGTATCCATTTCAAGCAATAGTGCAAACATGATTCATACACACATTTTGGATCTCCACTTCCTCTAACTGAATGGGAAAAGTCTCGATAATGATTCCAATATTTATAGCAATAGCGCTTAAGTCTTTCCTTTGTTTAGCACGAAAATATCAGACGGCGTCATTTTGAATCTTTCAACCTGAAAAATTGCCGCTATTTTTTAAACTTTCTAAGCCCTTTCCACTCGTGGCTTTTCCTAAATTCTGCTATTTTGTACACTAATAAAGTATAAGAGGATTAAGTTTCAAATTTTTCAAGTTAATTACCATTATCAATAACGCTCAAGATGCGTCCAATAGACTTTGTCATAGATATAGCTTAAAGGAAGGTGATTGCAGATTTTGAATGCTATAAATCGCAACATGTTGTCGTGAGGATTGTTTGCAACGGATGCTTATCATTCTGAGGACGCTACACTGACTCATTCTCACTTCATCTTCTCCTTCCTCCTCCTCCGTCCGCCAAATGCCTTCGCGGCTCCCTGTCGGGAGGTGAAACACTGTATGAGGGGCATCGGATAGTTGAGATTTGAGCAGTGAGCCTGTTAAGGGGCCATTCACGTATTACGCAAGACGTTTTTGGAGGTGGGGGGGTTGGGATCATTTCATTTTGTCTAATTAAGAGGGAGGACAGTGGGTCTGGAACCAATTTACGTAAGATTTTTGCCAGTCTTGAAACATTGTGTCGTTTCCGAATGAAATTTAGCTGTGATATGGTTTCATTCGCTCGTTATTGGCGTGTTTTCCATAATCTCACCGCTACACTTATTATCCTATTTTGTCCCCTGACTGACTAGCTACATTACCTCCAAGCTCAACCAAAGTGACCACTTAACGAAGAGTAGATTCAAATATCCAATGTCTTACGTGAGACTGAGAGAGAGGTGGGGGGGGGGTTGCAAAAATCGTATATAGTCCTACACAGAGGGTAGGGGAGGGGTAAAGAATTGCATAATCGTCTTACAAAATACTTGAACTAAGCACATACCTGTGCTCATCCTACTCTCCGGGAGTTCAAGTACCCCACTGCCTGCAATTGGAGTCAGATTTATATTCCGACAATGGCACGATGAAAAAGGGCAGACGATCAAGAAAACTCGATTAAGTATATTCTAAATATTAAATTAATATTGCTCCTCTCTAATGGCTTGAGTACTGTGCTATATCATAGGAAATTAAAAAAAATAGCTTAAAATGCGTCATGTCAGATCGCATTCATTTTTCATCAGAAAATATAACTTTCTCTAAGGTGAAGTCGAAATGATGCTCCACGGAAGTTCTAGGGGGTAAATAAGTTCGAGCGGTATAGTATTAACCCTTTGAGTGCGGCATGACTTGATATCACGTCATGTTTTTTTTACGCTGGGGCTGATGACGTGAAATCACGTCAAGGGTGCCTCGAATGTTCCAGCTTTCACTAGAGGGCCTTGTAAAAGTTCCCCAGTGAAAGCTAGAACACTTCAGGCACCCTTGACGTGATATCACGTCATCAGCCCCAGCGTAAAAAAACATGACGTGATATCACGTCATGCCGCACTTAAAGGGTTAACCTAAAACCAAAATATTTCTATATCTAAAATATCTGGCATAAGTACTTAGCTATAGCATACTCCACTCTGTCCTTGTAGTCGCGAGGATGAAAGCAATCACGCAGTACTGAGAGTAATCAAAAGATCTGGGCTACGTTTCACGTACTTATCTAACGAGTCTGTGGAACTTTTCATAAGAATAAAACCCGATATAGATGTATATTTGGATTTATAAGTTGAGAAATTATTTTAACCATCGTATAAAGCCTTTTTATTGAGAATTATCATCTACAGGAATAGCTCGGCATTTGTTCGTAAGATTCTGCATGCAGGCTAATATACAGAATTGTGAAAAAGGTGGAAAGGTATAATGCATAACTTATTGTAATTATGTGTATACATACGTATGAGAATAGCTGGAAAAACGCACTGATTCAGCCTTCAAGTCGCTAAATTTCCGCCATGTTTCTAAGATGTACAAGATTTTCTTAGTCACGAAGTATTCCCTAGTATTTTCGAGAAACAGCTAGTACAACAGCTGATAACAGAAATAAGCTCGTGCATTTATAAAAAAATGGGTAATTCCCAAAATTTCTACGGGTAGCAATTAACTCTTGATTGTAGCCATCGCCTCGTAGTTACCGCATAAATAGGAATAAAATTCCTGTGAAAACAGATAAAAGATTTTCATTAATTTTAGGGGATAGTCATGCCAAAGGCTGACAAAAGCATATTGGAGAGGATAACAGTTTCTTTCATTCAGAGTTTAGTTGCTGGTGTAAATTCTATTCTATGGTGAAATTCTAGGATTTTCGCATTACACATCATGGGAACTACAATCGGTTCAATATTTAACTAATAAATTCAGGCTTGACTTTGTGGAACCTTTCCATATCGGAAATAAATAGCAATAAAATATTCTAGTAATGGTGGACCATAACTGGAATATTTTGGGTTCAATATTTATTGAAAGTTTTGAAAAAAGTGCCAGTTTTACTCAGCAAATTTGGCCATTTATTTTTTGGCTCTATATTATAAAGCTAAAAAATACGAAATAGTTATGAAAGAGAAAGCGGCGACAAAGGATATCTTACGATGTGTCCACTTGGACATTTGCTGATACATGACCGGAGTTTCTGTCATGGTGCGAATGTTAAAAATGTAGTTAAGAAAAATAACTATAGAATAGTACATGTTTCTTGGAATCGTTGACTTACCATTACACTTGAATATTTGCTATCAACCAGTATATCATTATGATATGTTTTATTTCTCGTTCAAGAAAAAAATCCGTACGCATGCAATATTATAACTGGGAAATATTTCTCATGTCCCTCAAGGCTACGTGTTGAAATGACATTCGATGGTCTGGGTTAGAGCCCCAATCTAGGTGAATTTTTTGCTATGAATTTCACATTCACATATAAATTTTGTTGATTTTTATTTTTCTTTGAGCCTATATTCGACCCCATACTGGGTATACCTTTTTTTTCCTTATTGAAATTTCTTTCCAGTGGTTAAACACCTAATGCAGGAATCTGAAGAAATGCAGTGCAGTGCATTGAAAGCAAACAAGTGCTCCGTACTGGAACGGGAATCGGGGGCTGGACAACGTTTCCATGTCGCCATAGGAGATATTATCACTCAACTTTTATCGACCTGCGTTTTGTAGCCTATCGTTCATCGGACCGAGCACTAAATTATTCGTTGAATTGTGAAAATATTGACTACATTGTAGCACTAAAATATAAAAAGCATGGACTATTTGAATATAGACATTTGCGAGCATTGGTCTCTAGCCTAAGAGGGGAAATCCGTAATGATTGGGAAAATTATTCTCCCGCTCGAGTCCTCTCGCTCCGAACGAAGATCTTTCCCGGAAACCGGGAAGCCGGAAGAGACCTAATTAATTGGCGTGTGGACGGGGGAGGATTAGGGGAAGAAGAGGCAATTCCCGCGCCATCTATTGATGAAGAGCACAAGCAGAGAGGGGAGTGTCTCCCTTCCGAGTGCGGTGAGAATGCAAGGGCGCCACCTTCAGGCAAGCATCTTCAACTCCCAGCCTACGCACTGCCATTCTCGATGATGAATTGCTTTAGGTAAGTGATAGGTCGATGCTTGAAATTACACCTGATTTGTAAATATAGAGACCTCTCGAAATTGCTAGGGTCTCACATCGTAGGTGAAAGATCCTTCAGCACTCCCATTAATTGGGTTTAGTTTAAGACAATTAGTTTAAGGCAGCACTCCCTAGTTTAAGGCAATTAGCTGTGTTAAATAAATGCGGAGTTATGTTTTCAAATTAAGGGCCATGTAGCTCACTGAGTTGCTGGATCCTAACTCAACCTTGAGCTACCGTCGGCACAGAAATTATGTGGACTCGAGTTTGGGATCTTATGAATGAATAACGAGAAGACCTACAGAAAAACTAATCACACCATA
Source organism: Ceriagrion tenellum (assembly GCA_963169105.1). Taxonomy (NCBI): domain Eukaryota; kingdom Metazoa; phylum Arthropoda; class Insecta; order Odonata; family Coenagrionidae; genus Ceriagrion; species Ceriagrion tenellum. The sequence goes on along the minus strand of OY720639.1, from coordinate 23,168,600 downwards.
GCTTTTCAAATTTTATTTTGCATTTTTAATGGTAAATTTAAATTATTAAAATGCATTATAATATTTTTACCACGGAAGTAACGTGAAAAGTACCGGTTTTTGAAGGTGTTCGAGCAAAGCTCCGACTTCGGTAATTCGTAACTCAAATACAAGGACTATTATGACAGCCGTGTTTTAATAAATGGTAGATAAATATGTTTTCTATACATGATATATATAATTAACAAGAAATAGGTTCTTTTTAATTTCGTAAATGATTGCATTTCAAAACTGGGGCGTCATACAATTTCGTTCTTGGTCACGTTGCAATTTTTTATACCTAGAAAATTTCCGATATTTAACCGTCCCATATATCAATAAGCTTTCACATGGTGGAAGGACGTCATAATGAACAAGATAAAAAATTTGTGACTTCCACAATTTATTGAGTACTTGCGACCATTTTCTGCTGTCACACCATCATCAGGTAACATGATTAATTATCGAAGTAGAAGCTTTGCTCGGACAACGTCAAAAACCGGTTCTTTTTAAGTTACACTCGTAGTAAAAAAAATACTAAAATTCATTTTGAAAAAAATAAGTTTGCCACTGAGCAATGTTAAATTAAATATGACAAATTATGGTTTGATTAGTTTTTCTGTAGGTCTTCTAGTTATTTTTCATTTTTTCCCTAACTTGAGTGCACATAATTTCTGCACCGACGGTAGTTCCTTTAGACTTTCGCTTACTAAGGCAGGAAGAGGACAAAAATGGAAACTTGAAGCTTTCACGTGGTGGAAAGACGTCATAATGAACAAGATAAAAATTTGTGACTTCCACAATTTATTGAATACTAGCGACCGGTGATGATCGTCGATCCATCATCAGGTAAACTGATGATGGCGTGATCAGATAACCTGATGATGGCATGACAGCCGAAACCGGTCGCTAGTATTCAATAAATTGTGAATGTCACAACTTTTTTTCTTGTTTATTAGGAAGAGGAATGTCAGAGGTGGATAATGGTCGGTTGAGGCCCAGAGTGCGAGAGAAAACATTGGGACCCTTAAAAATGTGGAAGTAAATTATGGTGATTATGAAAACTGAGTAATAAATTAGTAAGGAAGAAACCATAAAAAAACATTCTGTCATGACTAATTATCACTGAGTACTATAACCCCCATCAATTGTAACAAATATAAGAAGAACACATGGAAGTGGGTTCATTCTGAGAGGAATTGCCAAATTCTACGCACCACATGTGTTCGTCTGAATATTATTGGCACTGCATATGAATAATGCTGTCTCATTCATGATGTAAAAATGTGATTGTGATATACAAATTATGAAGTACGGACATTCTCGCACATATATTTCGGTGACACATTACTCCATCGTTTATTACTTTCACAGCACAAAGTGAGGAGTGCTTACCCTAAAAATCCATAAGTGACCTTAAATACGACGGCCCAGTAATGCAGCGTACCCCAAAGCATCATGAATGTATCATATAATGATCTGGCTTATGATTTTTTATGAATTAGAAAAAATGAAGCTTTGTTCAGTCATTGTAAATTTGCAATTACAAATGATGCGGTATGAAGTCACTCGCATGGGTGCATACACACCAAGTGTTGAAGTTCGCCATGAAAAATTCATTTGACTTGACCGGAATTCGAACCCGGATATCCCAATTTCCGACCAGGTGTGTTATCCAGTTACACCACCAAGCCCTGGTGATGGTAGTTTAACACACCTGACCGACGATTTGGAAGTCCGGGTTCGAATCTCGGTCAAGTCAAATGATCTTTTCATGGCAAATTTCAGCCTTTGGTTTAAAATGAAGCTATAGATGCAAACCGCTAATGATGGAAACCATTAATGCATTCGATGAAAATATAAATTGGCAATCAGTTTAACCTTTTTTCGGTGAATTTTTAGTTAAGCTGCTTTTTAAGTCAGTTGGGTTCAAAAGATTATTGGTAAATGGTATTAATGAAGCCATTTTTATCAAAACTCATTTTTTACTCATTGAAACTCATTGCAGGTACTTTATCGGAGCAATTATATTTTTATATTCACCATCATTGAGGTTCTACGATCCCCTCCCTGAGAATTAGTATAGTTAGCACTATTTATCAAAATGATTGGGCTTTTAATTCATAGATTCTCTGAAAGACTGTCATATGGGCAAGGATGAGAAAACTTCGGCTACTGTCTGGTGACAAATTTTAAGCTATCCGGGACTAGCCACGGAGTTCCACTTTTACGGAGTCACCCGCAATGCACAAATGTGCGAATTTCCACAGAGAAATAGTCATCCGCCTTGACCGGGATTTGTCAAACACGAGTGAACACCTCTCTGTGTTCAAAGTACGATCTTTCCTCGTGGGCAGTGGCGCTAAGCGCTCAATAGCGACTGATTGTTACATTGTACAGTGAAACCTCGGTTAGCGAACGCCTCTGATAACGAACAATTCGGATAACGACCAAAAATTTCGCTAAAAATTTTCCTCGGATAGCGAACAAAATTTTGGTTAGCGAACAGATGTGTAGCGGCCATGTTTGTGTTCGGTGCTGTGCGATCCCAAATGGATACAAAGTAAGCTGTGCGATCCCAAATGTATACAAAGTAATACAATGTCGCCGGCTACGCATATATAAATACATCGTCATCCAGTTACACACACCGCCTTCAGATGTGTTGAACACGTGTGCTACGTCACGTACACCTGACCAGCGGACAGGGGCCAAGTGCTTCTCATCTTTCTTTGTGCTCGAGACACGGTTAAGAACACACGTTCATTATCCTAATCGTTGTGCATGCTTCCTCTTTAGTGATTTTTTTCCTTTATTTTAATAATCATCAAGCCTTCAATCATGGCACCAAAGAAGTTTAAGAGAGATGGTAGCAGTTCAGTGAGAAGGCAGCGGCCAACAATTGAATTGAAGAAGGAAATGATTGCCAAGTATAAACGAGGCATGCGTGTATCGGATATCGCTAGAGAATACGGCATGTCAAAGTCGACAATCTCGACGATTTTAAAGAAAAAAGCGCAGCTTGAAGAAGCTAATGTGTCAAAAGGAGTAAGTATTATAACAAAGCAAAGGCCTAAAATAATAGACGAAGTAGAAAAGTTGTTGCTTTTGTATATAAATGAAAAACAGTTGGAAGGTGCTAGCATCAGTGAGGCATTTATTGGTGAGAAGGCGCTGCAAATCTACGAAGATTTGAAGAAGAAAACCCCAGGGACAAGTGCTTCGAGTGATTTTGTTTTCAAAGCCAGTCGAGGCTGGTTTGAAAATTTTAAGCACATAACAGGCATCCACAGCGTCATAAGGCATGGGGAAGCAGCTAGTTCCGACAAGGCAGGGGCACAGAAGTTCCTCCTAGAATTCAAAAAAATCATAGAAGGAGAGTACGTCCCGCAACAGGTATTTAATGCGGATGAAACAGGACTGTTTTGGAAGAAGATGCCGAATAAAACGTACATAACAAAGGAAGAGAAAGCATTTCCAGGGCACAAACCTATGAAAGATAGGCTAACTCTTCTCTTCTATTGTGCGGTAACGCCAGCGGGGATTTTAAGCTTAAGCCACTGTTAGTCTACCATTCGGACAATCCAAGAGTATTCAAGAAGCACAATGTAATAAAACAGAAATTGCCTGTTATGTGGAGGTCTAATTCTAAGGCTTGGGTGACCCGCCAATTTTTCGTCGAGTGGGTGACCGAAGTGTTTGCCCCGACTGTGAAAGAATATCTACAGAAGAACAAACTTCCCCTCAAATTCCTTCTACTGCTGGATAATGCTCCAGCACACCCTCCAAACATCAGCGAGTACTTAGAAGAAGAGTTCGACTTTGTTCAAGTTTGTTATCTGCCACCGAACACAACCCCCTTGCTGCAGCCCATGGATCAACAGATCATTTCAAACTTCAAGAAATTGTACACGAAAGCCTTATTCAAAAAGTGTTTCGATATAACGAATGATACCAACTTAACTCTGAAAGAATTTTGGAAGAATCACTTCAACATTTTGAATTGTGTTCATCTTATAGATAATTAATGCATGGAACCAAGTGACCTACTGTACTATGAATGCAGGATGGAGGAAACTGTGGCCAGACTGTGTTCCAGAGCGAGATTTTGAAGGAATCGAACCAGAAATTGTTGATGAAATCGTTTCCCTCGGCCAAAACATGGGATTGGAGGTGGATAATGACGATGTTGAAGAGCTTGTCGAGGAGCACAGCAATGAACTCACTACTGAAGAGTTGCAGTACCTGGCTGAGGAAGAAAAGAATTTGGCTGAGGATATGTCTTCGGATGGGGAGGGGGAAGGGAAAGAGGAAGTCCCAAGTTCGGTGATTAAAGAAATGTGTGCTAAGTGGGGGGAATTGCAATTGTTTATAGAAAACTCTTTCCCAAACAGTGCGATAGGCAATAGGAGCCTAAACATGTTCAATGACAATGTGATGTCGTATTATCGAAAAGTGTTACAAAAAAGGCAGAAGCAACAGACACTGGATAAGTTTTTTCCTTCAACCTCAAAGCGACAGAGGACTTCCTCCGAAGTTCTCACAGAGGGGGATTCCCCCTACAAGCAGTAATTCCACCCCTTCCACCCCACACCTCCATCCACTCACGCCATCACATGGCAGTAAATACGGTTAGTTTTCCTATTTTTCCTTATGTTTAAATGCTTTCTTTAATGTTTTTATTTATATTTACCTCAATTTGTACTGTATTTTAACTATTCTCATTTAAAAAAGCATAGCTATATAGCCTGTAACTTTCATATAATAGCGAGTCAATAGGAGCTAGGAACCAATTATTCCTATTTCCTTTATTTCTTATGGGGAAAATTGTTTCGGATAGCGAACATTTCGGATAACGATCAGCTTTCTGGAACGGATTGTGGTCGTTATCCGATGTATGTCCGTCAGTCTTGAACATCTAGTCCCGTAAAGGTCACAAACATCCACAGGGAAAGTGGACGTCTCAGTAGCTTAACTGGCTAATGCACTCGGCCGGAAATCGAGGGATCCAGGTTCGAATCTCCGTCAAGGCGGATGACTTTTTCTCTGTGGAAATTCACACATACTGTCTGGTGGTTGAAAAATCCCACTCGCGAATTTTTATTTAATCCGTTCCGCGGCTTCAAGTGGCGCCATTCAACTGCAGGATTGTCATCATATCCCTTCATAAACACCAAAGCGCTCTATAATTCACAAATAATAATATGGATATCAAAATGAGAGAACCTACCTTTTTAACCCTGAAAAGTTTCTCCTCTTTTTTTAGGCAAAACTCAATTCCAAGTCATTTCTCTCCTAAGCTCTAGGCTAAACTAACTTTTATTTCTTCTCCTTAAGCCGCAGAAAATTCTTTGTCTTTTCCTGACTTCTCTTTTACCTCAATCGCCAACCTACATCCCTATCCGTTCTCTCTACAACTGCATCCAGTTTCCAACCTCTCCAATTTCCCACCGCTTTGACCATCCCTTATGATCTATTTCCGCCTACTCTGACCAATCCAATAGGCTCCAATTTCCAACTCCAACATCGAATTTCAATGCAAAATAACACGAGATCAGGACAACTATACAATGGCACACTTGTTTGAAGTTAGAATCTCGGTCTATTAAAGTTAAACTTCCTCCAAACTGATAACTAAATAATTGTTTACTCGTTGTAAAGCCTGCATTAACTGACCAAAGTATTGGTGAAATAGACAAGGATAGACTAATCATGTTAACAATTGAGTAGAAGTTCATGTCCGGTGTTTTATCTTTAATAAAAACAGAATGTGAAATTATGGTCAACAATAAAAATTTATATATGGCTGAGATACCTTGCCAATGAAGAATGTGTAAAGGCACGAGACACTTAAATTGACAATTTTATGAGGGAAATCGAGGGATCCGGGTTCGAATCCCGGTCAAGACAGGTGATTTTTTTTCTCTGTGAAATATCGCACAATTTTGCATTGCGGGTAACTCCGTAAAAGTGGAACTCCATGGCTAGTCCCGGATAGCTTAAAATCTGACAATTTTATGTTACGAAATTGCCGGAACGTGGGTACGGAATTAGCGTTGGTGCTATTTTCCAATCTGTTGATGAATCATTTTACTGTGCGTTCTTGAGATTTACCTCTCGAAAACACTTGACCCGGCGATTTTCAATGCACTTCCGGACCCTTGTCAGATTACGCAGCAAAGCGCCAGTTGTTAAACGATCGTTAGAGAAGAAACTGGGTATGATAATCACTAGGATTCTAAGATGGGCAACGGTTAAAACAAAGATGGAAAGGAATCGAAACGTCATCATCCGGGAGATTGTTGGAAGTGAAGAGGCATTGAAGAAAAGTTCAGGAAAATTGAATACCCTGGTTTGGGCATCGGATAAAAAGAGAAGGGTTAGAGTTCACAAAGGAAACTCTACCTAGAGGTGGAGGATAGGAGACCAAAAGGAAGCCCAAGGATATTGTAGACGAAGGGATGAGAGAGAAATCACTGAGTGCGGAGGATGCAAGGAATGGAAAAAGAAAATGAGGAATAGAGATTCATCTGTTTCCCTTGTGTTATGTTTATACGCCTTGTATTAGTTAGTGGAGAAAGTAAGTGTGATCCCGCATGAAATCTATTGTCGCACAGCTACATCACCTAGCCTAGCAACTATATCCTCCCTACGCATCCGTAGCTCTTTACTTATAGGTGTATTAAATGCTCTTCACTCTAATTATCGTCGTCAAAGTAACTAAGTATGTAAATGACATTTCCTACTTTTTACAGGAGAAGCATAGAATTTATGATTATTATGGGCGTGAGATTTTGTTACTCCTTCTATTTAAAAAAAATATCTTTTCTTCTTCCTCTTTCCTTTATAGAGAGTTAACTATAACTGTTCAGGGACCATTAACCTTTATTAGCTTAAAAACCCAAAGTCATATTTTTGGAGTTTCTTGAGTTGTAAATTAAGCTGAGATTTTGCTAAATTAATCATGACCGTATTTAAAACTAGTAATTAAAATCACTCCGATCACATAAAAGAAAGAACTGGAACCTACTGGCTAGACACTTTGGTTTATCCTTAGGCCTTATCAGTGAATTCATAAGACACCTTTAAATGTAAGTATATTTGAGTGGTGTTGTTCACATATGAAGCAAAATGGTCAGGCGTTTTATTTATCATATTTGGAGACTAGGTGAAGACGGTTTTAAAGCTTCAGAACGCCATGAATTATTGTTCGACAATTTGCTCGTGCCTTGAAAAGGCTTCAGGCAATTTCCTCACGTACATTACTTTTATTGACATTTCTCTATTGCCAGCCGAATATCCCTCATGCGGCTTGTTTGCATTCTATGATCAATTGTGTGACGGGGACGTATTACCACAAAAGCCGTTTGGTTTTGAAAGGTATTAAAGATAAATTTGGTGGGAACGTGATGTAGGATCAATTGGCGAAAATGGAAGTAAAAAATTGAGATTCCCGGCACGTTCGTGGTCGCGTGAATGACCTTTCTATCAAGCTCCACTGCTATTTTCCCGAAAAACCATCTCATGTGAGAAGAATTTGGCCAACGGACATTATTGGTCAAAAATCTGTCAAGTTTACTCTACACATATTTCATTTTTTAAAAACTATATTTGATGTATTTAGATCTATAGAACATTTTCTTCTTTCCTTTAAAGAACCTTGTGGTAGTACAATTTTTTGATTGTTGTCAAAATAACGCTATCGCTGTTTGCTCGAGGTATAATGCCAAATATTGCTTAGCAATTTTGAAAAATTATTTTAATTTACGGGGATTTGTTAAACTGGATGCCAATGGTTATCTTTATTACCATTGGTCTTCGATATCGCTCTTTCCGATGCATGGAAGTCATTTTAGGTTAATTTTCCAGGGTAACTTGATCCTATGTACAGATAAACTCGCTGTTAAAATTGAGTTTACCTTAGATATAAAACGTTTGAATCCCCTTCTGGAACATTTTCCTTTGAATATCACTTACGTTAAAGTTTAACGCGTGAATTAAAATATGCTAATCTAGGAAATTTTAAGAAAAAGCACTAGCGTAAAACAGCCTATTTTATTGCCCTTGTTATAGTCGTGAGGGGTTGTGTTTGAGGCGTTCAAGTTAATCCCGATCACGTTGCTAAGGAGTCACGAGGTAAAAACACGAATGGTTCGAGATTATCGTGAGCTTTCCCCTCACGAATGGATGGTGTCATACTATACATCATATTTTTCGTCTCTTAACGCAATATTCACCTCCATCAAGAGTATTCCCTTGAGAAAATCCTGATCGGAAAGGCTTTGCTAGATTTTAGTGGTTGGTTTAACTAACCGTATACCGAAACCGACCCACGTGTCTCAGTAGTCGAAATTATCTTGAACGATTCAAACACAAACCCCTGGTAAAGTAACTCATTTATTACTCGATAATTGGTACTGATATTCAACGATCAAATAAAAAAACGAGGGACGTTAGGTTTATAGGAAAAAAAATCACAACTTTAACAAGGCTCGTCATAAGTCTTTGATTAACATTCGATTGAGAGATAAACGCGCTAGAACATTTCCAGTTCGTCATTTGGATGACGCGGTATAAATTGTTTTCCGGCTGTGGCGACAGTAATTTTTTCCATGGATACTTCCTACATCTTTAAATTGCCCTCAGGTTTTTTCAAGTTCTCTCCATGACGTTCGCTCGAAGAAAAAGGAGAATTTCGTACAGTAAATTTATAAAATCCAGAGTTAATGACGTAATTGGAGTTGAAATACTCGACTGTTAACAATTTTTGCTTACCGATTAAAAGCTTCGTTATACGTATCTATACAAGCCCCTAGTGAGTCTGGGGCGTGTTTAGAGTCAGAAATAGTGAATAGAGTGTCACCATTGTTTTTCCTTGATGATAAGTAATACAGTTGAAGGGAGCGGCTTGATGAGAGAGCATTATGCTTCCATATCCGCAACCCTAAAATTTTCCTTAATTTTTACATTCATCTCCGAAAGGCAGAGTGGATACCCGCGGGGTAGCTATTCACCTTAGGATTCAACGCTCGGACCAATCTGATGGCCGCTAAAGAATTTTTACTACCGGGCTCCATCCGTACCCTTGGGGGTGCATCTCTTCCAGGATACAGGGAGTTATAAAGCAGGGGTATTGCGAATGATTGAAGTTGAATTATTCTCTTCCAATGCACCAAACATTTACTGCTGGAATAAAGAGAAACTTCTGTTTGGCCTATAACCTGACTCATCACACTTTTGAATGGATAAAATATATGCAAAACAGTATTCATTCGCAGTTATCCGCGTTATTACTCGGTTAATGTCTGAATGTTAGGGTTTTACCTTCGCGTGTTTTGTCATTGGATGAACCGAATAGAGGCGATGAAAGACAGAGAGAGTTTAAAGATTTATTTCTAAAAATTCATTTTAAAATTTTTTATTCATTACAATTCCAACTGGGCCAATATAATTTTTACTAATTCAAGCCGTGAGAGAGTGAAGTTTTTCTTGTGATATAATATTTCAAACAGTATCTGCATAAAGAATGCCTAAGTCATGGCGATACAGTAAAATTGTTGAAATATTTCACTTTCTTTACTTCCCGTAGATCAGAAATCATTGCTCAACAGTGACTCCATGGATGTAGCTAGGATTATGTTAAAGGGATGGAGCATGAGAACACCCATCTTTACCTGTAGATTAAACCCTTGGGGAGGAAATCATTATATCTGGCTCATTATAGCGGATTTAGAATGAATGGTTTCGTTCAGGGGGAGGAGCAACTCACCCCTTCCCCCTCGGGCTATGCCCATGAATATTTCCCTTAAATGTATTCTTTTACCTACGCAACTCTGAGATCCCAGAGAAAGCCGATAAAAGATACCAACTCATATTCTGGGCGCAGAATAAATTGAAATGTTTGGAATGGTATCGGTTTTCTTTGGAAAGTGTTTCTCCCACAGTGATAAGAATGCGTTTTCGGGCAAAACCGTCTTTCTTCCCCTGCAGAAGTTGAAAGTTCACATCGAGAATAACAGGATGAGTTATGGATAACCAATGTCTTGAGTCACCCGATATTTTGAGGGAGAGAGAGGGATTCCTTTTGAAATCAGCTGAATGATTAGGAATAAGGGGTTATCAGTTAGAGAGAGAAGAGGATAAGGACGGAGTGTTAAGTGAAGTGGAAACGGGTTTCTTTCTTAGTCCTTCAGACAATGCGCGCATCTTGTGCTGTGTCCCTTTTGTTTCTTTAGTCAATCGATGTTAAAGCCAAAAGATATATTCATCTGATTTAGAGGCATTCTCAGGGGACATCAGTATTTTCTTGTCGAGCCGTTACTCTGCACACAAGTTTAGTTGAGGTCAAAAGTCGAAAAAGGTACTTGCTGGCGTGATTTTTACTACCAATATTTCACAATATTTTAGATAAATTTTAATTAATTTATTTATTAAGCATTAATTAATTGTTTATCAAATTACAGGCTAACTTTACAAGCTGAAGGGTTGCTTTTTTGTGACAATGCGGATAAAAGTACTGAGGCTGTATCCACAAAATACCAAACCACCATTCTCAACAGTCTGGCAAAAGCATGTAAGTTGGAATTTGCAATTCCTTCTAAGTTCAACAAACTTAATTGTTAACATATTTATGCTTACTTACTGCTTGTTTAACCAGTTAACTTAAAAAACATTCTTTGAAATAAGATGAAGCAACAAATGGGATACATAGCTCTCAAATATTAATTTAGTTATTGAGAGAGAAATATAATCTAGAAACTGATACTTTAACTGTGAGACAGCAAGATATTCCGGGAAATGATAAAAAAACCAAAAAGAATAACGAACGGAGGGTGAAATAGCTAGCGTGGAAAAATGAAATATACACCAATCAGCAGCGAGGATATTATTATCTCCACCCAAAAACTCGGAAGAAGTTAGACAAGAGATGCAACTCGGCTGCGACTCAAGAGTAGGAGTCATCTACAATGAAGATGCACTTACTATTCTCCAAAATGATGCTGCTAAAAAGTGGAAAGATATGAGGAGCTTTCTTAGAGTCTCAAGGACATCTCTATCGTTTAGTGGCTATGGCTCACTTTGAGAGTCGTAAGCATTCACTCTGAGAATGTTAAACATTCGATGAGCGCTGCAGAACAAGCGAGAGACCTATGAGACCCGAGGCCAGAGAAAAATTGTAAGAACCAAATGGGCGGTCTAAATGATATATTAGTTGGTGGGTTTAAAAGTCGAAAAGGAATTAAATTTCCGTACTTGTCAGCATATGCAACAGAAATAAAAAGCGAAATATGTCTTATCCGGCGTGGCTTCATAAAATTTACTCTGCATATTAAATGATAAGAATGACTATGAATTCATACATGTATATCAAACGTAAGTAAAAAAATCACAAAACTACTCTTCTCATTTTAAAAGAAAAAAGTCGCTCGGGCCCGAGTCTGAGAATATAAAGAAATGTTAAAAACATTTCAATGAAAAAGCAGAAATAGTTAGAAATTGACTAGAAATGAGAATTTTTTAAAAAACCATTAAGGTGTATCCCATTTCAGAAGCCAGAACTTTCAATCTCAATCAGCGGTCGTTCCTCAAGGGACAATCACAACTGAGCTAGTGATGACGCGATGGAGAAGCGCAGCCACAATTTTATGGCCTTTTTTTACAGGGAATCATGTAACTCTGCCCGTTGGAGATACCAAAACTATTACAGAATGAATTTCCGTGCGATTAATTTCGGTGTCGGGTTCGCGACCGCAGGAGATTATGGGACCGCTATAATGAACAGGGGGGAGGGAGGAGAGACGGTGTCGCGTGGCGACATTAGCCTTCACGTCTGCCTCAAAATGGGGGCAGAGTTAATTGAGATGGGAGTGGCTTTATTTCGGTCCGCGCTAATCTTCTCCTTCGCTGTAAGCGTACCTCTCGAAAATGGGATCTCTTTGCGAATGACAAGAGCCGGGGGCGCTGACCCTCCCCCCCCACCCCAGGCACCTCACGTGCGCCGCCTCGGTAGAACGCCGAAGATGTATCAGGTCGCTGCGGCGAACAACCTCTGCAAACTATATATGTATTGATTTCTGGGATATTAAAGGAGATTTTAAATGGAATTTATGCGTCATCACGCAGTCTAATAAGACTATTAGTTTATTTTCCATGATTGAACTCTATATTAAGTAGAGTTTCCGGTATTCATGTCCATATATCGCCTATGCATAACGATTTCAACGTGCTTCTATGGTTTCCCTTATGTACATGAAGTACAAAATACGGTGAAGAGGTCTTGAGGTAGCTATTATCGATCTTTTATTACATAAATTTTCCGTGGATATTGTAATTGCAAATAAAAATACATTATCGTCACAGGGAAATTGTTCATATAAAAAACTATTGATTGCCACAAATGGTTACTATGTTCTCGTGTTTCTCATACATTCTTATAGAGATATTTTTTTATCCCAAGGACTCATCCTCTTAGTACTAAACCTTGGATAAAAAATGAAGACTTGCATCTCTGAACCTCATTTTTTGTTGACAGCGATCTTAGAAAATTTGTTCATCCTTTACTACCCAGTACTCTGTAATGTGAATTAATAAAACTTTAAAAATGAAGAGATGTGAATTTTGAGCAATAGCTATAATGTTAAAGAAAAGCAGAAAGCATTAGAATGTGAACAGAATATGAGAAGGGAATATGTAGAATTATATAAATATATGAACGGGTTAACAATAGCGTTAACGGCATTTATGCGAGTCTTATGTTTGATCTGAGGGGGGGGGGACTTTTTGCCAGCCGGAGGTAATAATATAAAAAAGAGCGGATACTCGGCCCTCAAACCCCACCTCCAGCCCGACCTGTGTCGTCCTCGGCAAAAAAAAGTATTATAATTCGCAAGTGATAGCAAAATAACATCGACAAAGCTGCCAAAGTTCACAGTTCTCCCCATTTTATTCTTTCACCTTTATCGCTCATTCCCGACCAACCCATGCCGTATGCCTTCGAATCGAACCTCATTTTCCTGTCTCAAGTGGCTAAATTTCTCTCGTTGAAATCCTAGAACGGCGGCGCTTAGCCCCGTCTACGCTGGCGTTGGATTTCTTATAAATGGAAACCCAAAGTCCTCTCACTTAAAATGAAGGCGAAGATGGCCACTGCCACAGAGTCTTTGACGTATGTGGCAAAGGTAAGATATTCCGGGACATTCCGGTACATAATGCAAACATTTTCGAGTCTGATTTACTGCGCTACCAGATCTAATACCACCGTCAAAAACAGCGTAGGACGTTCCTGTGACCATAATCAGTCCATTCTGCGCATATCGCCATTCGAATGACACGAGTAGCAGACGGATGAGAATTGGCTGATGAAAACCGTTGAAATCTGCAATTATTTTGTTTTTGTTATCTGCAGCTAAATCTACATATTAAACTACGAGCTACCTAAGTGGTGAATGGCAGGGGGGGAGTAATCACCAACATGCACTCTTATGGGCCAATAGCTTTCACCAACATTCACTACAATATAGGAATACTACTAATGCTACAGGATCTATTTTAATTTATGTATATTGCTACTTCATAAACGGGATATTATCGTCATGCATTAATCATGCCAAATGTGATGTAAGTGCTTCTAGTAAACTTAGTAACAATTATTAGGAAGAAAAATATGAACGACAGAATGGGTTCAAATAAGTATTTGCATCCTACAGTACCTACTGATCGACCGATCGATCGATCAGCGTTTATGACCGGTTACAATTACTTAATTCGGAGTTTTAGAATTCAATTTTTTTCTGCAAAAATAACCCTTGATACAATATATTTACAAATAAAGTCTGAAACTCTTACTATTACAATACTTTATCTGTATTTTCTCCGGAAATTGCGAACTCGTCCTCTGAGTGGGTGTATCAATGGGGTTATAAGAGATCTTGTAATTTCCCGGCGAGTAAATTTGGAGTTTCACACCGGGTTAAATATTTGGCCGCTGCAAACGTTTCAAAATAGTAACCATCCGCCATTATCCCTTTTGGAAGGATCGAAGAGTATTTTGCTGAAATGTTGGCTGCTGCCTAATATTTAATCCAGAGTTAAACACGAGAGAATTTCACAAGTATGAATGGAATATGTACAAACGATGCTCATTCCCAACCCTTCCTCAAATTGTTGCGTTCACCTAGCAGTGAAGGTGACGGAAATATAATTAATTTACTTTCTCTAAAACTGTGAATTTTTGTGGGTTATGATAGGTCCCTCATTTTATCCATTAAAATGAATTATGAACCATTAACATAATGCCAATGATTGTCCCTTATCGGATAACATGGTAACTAAAAGACCAAAGCTAAGGGCCAACTGAGAGGAATACTTTTGCTACTAAGCGGTAATAACTGATTATAGGACGAGATTGAAGAACCGAGAATATTAGAAAAGAGAATGAACTGACTTGTCAATGAATGTCTTCAAAAAATTGTGCCTACGAGTTCTCAAGCTGCCTGTGGAGATAATTACCTAGATGAGCAAAATGCATGCATGAATCCCCAATTTCCTTTGCTACTATGACAATTGGGATTAGTATTTGATTTGATGTGACGAAAGTTAAGGGGGAAAAATTTTGATGAAAGATATCACGCACTCCGTCTCTCTTCATCTTATGCGCGCGTTGCGCTCACACCCAAGATGAAGAGAAATGCCCGGGAATGTATCAACCTCGGGAACGACTTAAATTTTGGATGAAGCATGGAAGGGTTGAAGTGCACAAGAAGAATGATTTAATTCCCAGGGCAGAGAAAAGAAAGAGTGATGAAGAATGATCATCCATCTCGTATGCGGAACCAACAACCAAGAAAAGCAGTTTTCAGAACTTGAGGTATACCCTCCTTCAACCCACTAAACCTTACTGTCAACAGTCATTTTCTGCTTTAAAAAATACGAAATCCTTGCATTCGACCACGCTTGGTTTTGAAAAAGGCGCGGAAGGCAGAATGGCCTGAAATAGATCATCTTATTCAAAGTTAAAGAGTCGAACCAAAACGCTACAATAATTGACCGCTGATTTTTGGGGTTAAAAAGAACCGACCTCAAATCGAAATATTGACAAAACGCGGACATGTTGGGGATCGAGTTGGTGTGGTGGTTAGAGTACTTGCATACCACATGGGCGGCCAGGGTTTAAATCCCTGCATAGGCGAATGTTTTTCAGAGGGAACCCGATCTCTACTTGAGTGTCTTGTAAAGGACACTTCAAGTACAGTGGTCCGTCTGTTGGATGAGACGTTAAACCGTAGTCCCCTTGGCGCCTTTCGTTAAGAGCAGGCTAATGCCGATGCCGGGTTTCTAACCATCCTTCCTCCCTGTCCTATCCTCTATGGCGCAAATGACCTTAGCCGTCGGTCGCCTCCCCAATTATCCAATCTAATCCAAGCGGACATGTCTTTCATTTTCCTAAGAAAATCGGAGAGAAACCAGATGAGGAACCTCGTTGTAATTAGGACGGGTCATCTCTAAGCATTGAAATTATTGAATGGCCAAAACACCATAAAGAAAGGACTGACAATGAGTTGAAAAAATCAATGTCCAAGAAAAGAAATATTCTAGAGAAATTCGGAATGAATTTGGGAAACTTGAAAAAGGCGGAATACCTTTTTAGTTAATAGTTAAATCTGCATCAAACAAGGTGGATAATATCACAGATTAATAAATTCGGAATCGGAAGGAAGGGGAAGGAGAATAAGATCCGGACTGGGTGATAGCAGTGGAAAAAGAAGGAAAGTGAAAAACAAGAGATACTGTTGGATGATATTACTCTATAAATTAACAGAAACGTAGAAAAATAGTTTCTTACAGTCAAAACCAAAGATCGCAAGATCGCAATAAATTGGCACGAAGAGAAATTTGAATTTTTTTCAAATTTCTTGAGTAACATCTTTCTCACATCACCTTTGCACCTGTAGGAATATTTCACTGAAACAGCTAGATGACTAACACTAGTGGATTCCTGAGTGATAATAAATATACACGATACTAGTATTTACAACCAAAAAGTATAATCATCTTCATTCATATTTATCAGGTAAAAGTTTTCACTCCTGACTCCAAAATGGCGGTTGTGATACACCAAGGGAAAACTCATATATGTAGGGTGGGTTCGGGGTTACGAGCAAATCCAGCATCCAGGATTCAATGCATTATATATGTGGCCATAATAAAAACTTTCGTCACCGAGTTCACTGCTATGGCACACTGTCGAGCAACTTTCCGAGCCCTTGCTACAGGATACTCGTGTTTTCACTCAACTATGCATAGTCTCCCTACATCACGGGGAGGATTTAGCAATATTAATAAACGAGGAATGAATTTTTATAGCGGCATGACTGGTTATTAGGTTTGGACTTGTTTGAAGAGATTACAGCAACTTAAAAATAGTGATGGAAGGAGGAATGAATGGATAGGCTATCGATGAATACCGTGGATCTAAGAAGAGTGGCAAATTAGGAAGGACATCTATTGAATTTATTTCTTCTCTTGCTCCATAAATAACTATTAGACACAGTATTAACATACATAATGATCTTATTAATCTTTAATTATACACGTCGTTGTTGTCTCTTTGACTGATCGTTTTTTTCTGGTAACTAATCAACAACGCTTAACCCTTGACAACCCTTTTGCTTTTTTCTTTTAATTTAAATTAGCAATCGATTAATTCATTAACTTCAACAACATCAAATGATGATTTAAGTAGTAATAACACAACATTAGGAAAGTAAAGTATAATAATGATCAATACATATATTCTGTACCCTGGTAATTTTGAAGAAAAGGGCACTGGTATCGTATCCGTGACGGGTAACCTACCAAGTAGCAGAATGCCAAATTAAGTTTGAATTTCGGAATTAAAATCACTCCGATCCCTTAAAATAATTTTAGTCTATTAACAGAAAGAAATGAAAATAAAAAGGTGGATAACATTCTCACTACATTTAACGTTCTTATGTTTTAAACTTAGATAATAGAAAAAATGAAACATTTCAACTCGGAGATAAACCACATGGCCTTCTTTCTCCGTGGAGGCAAAGCGGTTCACCAGACCATATTGTAAAAATCCAGGTTTCGTAAAAAGAACATTTAAATTGGTTTCCAGGCGGCGCTTGAGGTACCCAACTGTACTTTCAAGAACTTAAACGGTATCTGCTAGCCATTTGTAATCATCCTCTCCCCGGTATGGCGTAAAGTCATGAGGAAAGACATTTATTCATTAATCATATCATATTTAAATAGCAAACAGCCGTAATATGACGAGGATCTAATTGTGGTTTTCCCCATTTCCGTGTAGGATACTTTTTCGGAGATTTATGAGGGGAATTGAAGCAGCATTAGATTTGTCCTTATGTTGCCACTAACCGTCTGTCAAAAAATAGCGATACACGATTTTCTCCCCGTGTGCATTTTCTGATATCACGTAAAAGTCTCAGTGAAATTCGAGCATTGAGAGGATAGACAAATTATTTAGACTAGACCTTTCCTCTTCAAGGGTGGCTTATCTTGGCCAGTGATTCCCCTTTGGAGTATTCCCAAGTTTCTAAGCATTCTAAAAATTCCTCATAAAATACGTTCCTTTTTTCTTTAATGGGGTGCTAGGTGTTGACATGACTCCTATGAGCGAGGTACTTATTTTTTCCGGAATTATTTGTGAGATACTTTTACGATCGATCGAAACGAATTTCTGATCGGAATCGCCTACATGCGATTTCAAAGCAATCCTCTTCGATAGGACGGGGGTGAAGCTCGGAGGGTACTTAACCCTTAACCAGTGACGTGAAATTCTTGTCACACTACCATGGATGTGTAGTCTGGGAGACCGCAATTCATTAAACATTAATGAAATGTTGTTATGGAATTTTTGTTGTATGGTTTATATTTTATGCCTCTCAGCCCTTTGCATTCAACTCATATTTAATTTTCTAAAATACCAACACTAACCATATTTTCAGGGTAAATTATTATTTAAAACAGGGTTAAAAAAATCGAAAGAAAAAACACAAATTATTATTAGAGTCATAAATCATTAATACTTTCCTAGAGTTTAAAGTTAGCCCTTAAATAATTAATCAGTTACGTTGAATAATAACAAACCATTGAAAATATTTCATTTAATACATTTTTTAATGAAATCTGCAATTGATCAAAATTAAGATTTTTTTTCGAAAAATCCCTCACACATCCATATTGGCTCAGTCTTTCCAAATGTTTTGGGCATTCTAAGCTAAGTTTTTGTATTTGAAACACAAGAAAGAAGTTGATCGCTTTTTCATGAACGGCAAAGTCTACAAGTAGACCCCTTCTCTAGTTTTTCAACTTCGTTTGCCTATTCCAACGGTAGGTGGAGATCTGTCCAGTAGTTATTCGTACCTGTCTTGGAAGTCTAGGATTGGACATTCTCGTTTTCACGTGGGGCCTTACTAGTTCTACAGCTACCGATTTTATAAAATCAAAACTTGTCATATCCTATTTTGTCTTTCGCAAACTGCCAAAGCTAACATAAGTCGACAAAGGAAATATCTAATAGCCTGGAAAACACTGCCATTGGCCACCTACTTGTCCTTCGGCTGATTAGTTAGCTACAACTCATTTTATCCAATGTATCTACTCCACCCTTGTTGCGTTATAAAATGCTATCATTTCTGGTTTCCCTGACTCAATATCGTCGCTCTTCCTTTGGTGCATTGAGGAAACTAAACAAACAGCTCAATTTCTCTTCGGAATATGAGAAACTAGAGTCATCTTAGAGGAAATAACTGTGCGGTGAAGAGCCCACTATACGCTCTTTTGATGGCACTAACCCATTAGGTTTAGGCACAAACCCTTTATTTTTTTCTAATTGCGCCAACGTATGACAGTCCTTTCCCTTTCAACATTTATACCAGTGACTAGTGATTGTCCAATTTAGTGACGTGAGGTCTCACAAACTGCTCATGAAAATCAAATGCCATTTTACAGAAAAACAGTATAAATTTATAAAACTTTGAGGATGCTGCATGCATAGTAGACAAAAATAGGAAGGTAACAAGAAATACGGACGTTTTTAAAATAATTGTTTGAAAACATTCATTAATTTAAAATTGAAGCGGTCTGTCAGACCGCACGTCACCGGTTAAGGGTTAAAGGGGAGCGGAGATATTTGAGGTGCCGTCCAATGGACTTTTGCGATGAAGAAACTTCAGGGGTCAGCCTCGTCGGAGCGCTTTTTGAATTTCGATCCGCTAGTGCTCGTCATCTCGTATTCCCTTTGAAACGGCGCGACCCTCTTGTAAGATAAAGCTGGGAAGGACATGGAGTGAGCACAAAGGGGGACTTACACAACCGCGATTGCAAAAACAATCACCATAGAATTGTCAAGTACTGCAAAGAGAGCTTAAATATCTCAGACCAGTCAGTAGAGAAGGGCATTAACGCTCAAAGCTTGCACTCGATTTGATCCATAAGGCATGGGTTTTACCCACAGAAGCTTTTGTTAGGCACCTCTATCAATTCCATCTCCGAGTCTTTTCGCCTTCTGAATACCATATTATTTTTAAATGCACTTGAAAATTTTTCTTAAAACTTTGATTTGAGATAAAGATACGAATTGATATTAAGTTTAGGTATTGATATTGCTTTGGATCAGAAATACAATAAAACGTAATAGTGGCCTGAAAATATGCAATAGGACCCCAACTTTGTAAATACAAGAGCATTTTTGAAAGTTACACCTGTGTCATGTAAGTGTGGGAGTGTCATATAAAGTTGCTTTCAACAACTTATAATTATAAGTTGCTAAAAGTTTAAAATAGATAAGAGTAAAAGTTTGTGTGGTGCATCGCAGTAATGGTGGGTAGGTACATTTTCTTGACGGAATATTTCAAGTTTTTGGGTACGAAATGGACTATGTCACTTCAAAGAACTGTGGAGGTAGCCGTATTAGTATCCCTAAAGGAGTTTCTTTCAAGTGGTCTCTTGATTGTGTAAAATTCAACAGTGAAAAGTCTTATTACTGTAGATCGGGTTACAGAGAGAGTCCTACGCCTCTAGTGCTCTTTGATATTCACAGAGGCGCTGAGGAGTGTTTGAACGTTGGAGAGAAGCGGGGTGTTCTCACGAGACTACATGCGTATAATGAATGACATTTAGTACTTCCACACGTTTGCCTAGCCCCAATATCCACGAAATAAGTACAATTTTAGGTACAAAGGTACTTATTTGCCGTTGACGAAATTTATGTGTGGATCTGCCCGAGCAGTAACTTAAACGCATTCACCTGCTGCTAATCAAACATATGTTTGTAATTAACTTTAATGAATCAACTATCTGGATTAGCAATAAATGTTATCTTGAATCAAATATTATTCGAGGTTTGATATTCCATTAATATAGAGATCTGTAATATGTTGCCTTTCATCAGCATATCTAAGAGGGTATTCTGTACATCTGGTTCGTAAAAAAAAGATTTCATTTCCTAACTGTGATTAAGGTTTTTTATTCCACTTAATGGAATAAACATGGGCATTGAAGTGTCTATGAAAGCTTGAAATACTTATTCTATAAATTTAATTTAATAACAGCCTTGTAACTAGTTAAAGCTAGCCTTATCATTACGTCTGTATTATTCTATAATTTTCTAATCTATCCGCTGATACATTCCCGACATCTTTTACCAACAAGTTTGCTATTTTCTTTGTCTTTATTTGATGTCATGGGTTAGTCCTGAGAACCATAGTCATTTGATTACAAAACATGTAGTATTTTGGACGCACCTGAAAATAAAATAGCTTAGCAAATATTCTCCAATAATGTCTTTCTTTTTCTCTACCAAAAGCGCCCTTTCTCAAAAATAAAAGTGATCGTAAAATTGAAATGAAGACGAAGAAAATGTAATTTGATTTAACAGGTGAAACAAATTTCTTCTTTGAGAGAAAGGAATATGAAAATGAGAAATATAAACGCTCCCTCATCTTCGTCTCACTGTAGACTCCTCGTTTTCATTTGGCAAAATGCGACACCAGGCAATATAAAATGGGCGATGAGATTGTAGGAACTATAATATATACCAAAATTTCAGGGGAAATGAAAGCCGTCCGTCTTTGGGTGAATGATATTTGAGACACCAAGGATTATAATCCCGTTTCCATTTTGCAATGAAATCAATAAAGTTGAGTCAAAAGCGGCGATCATCTAAGAATTATCATCTATGAGAAATAATTGTGACTGTCTGTAGGGTAATAATTGGCAACCTACAGCTTTCAATTATGGTAGAACATAACTCAAACGCTTACTTGCAAGAGTTTTATTTTGTCAACGCAAAATGGTGAAAGGAATTCTGCATCAAGTATATATTTCGATAAACTGCATGTACAGAGGGTAAAATCATCTGGTAATGTTTTCATCTTCCCCACATTGAACCTTGTCCATCAAGATGGTTTCTACAGTTCCCTTTTCAATGAACATTTTTATAACGTACCTATTGGTCTTTTTATTGAAATTTCACTAACATCGGGTGGGAACCTTTCGTTAACTTTTAAAGGTTATCAAGTTTTCAATGTGATGTGATTATGCATGAAAAAGCTATCGCACTCTTCCATGCGTGCATATTGCTTTTATAAAAATATTTTCAATCTTTACAAAAATGCTCTGTTTGAATGCTTGCTGGGAAAACTGAAGGTGGGCATGTAAATATATGCACACCCATCGCGTTATTTCCTTTCGGATTGGGAAAAGTGAAAATAATTGGATATCTCCGAAAGCTTTAGAAAACAGGTTCCTTTTCATAATATCCTCCGTAATGACTCTTTCTTACAAACATCCACAAGCCATATTATTTCTTGAATTTCATGATTCTCTATTCACTCTTTCTCTCACTTTTGTTATACTATTTTATGTGTTTCTTTATTCCATTCTTTTAAATTGTCGTGGCATGGTCAAGCCAATGAAGTGAACTCTTTTGTCTCAAGTACCATGGTCGGAGTATACCATCCATATCATGTCATCACCCACTTCATTCTCAGACTAACGATTGTTTAGTCACAAAGACTTTACTCTCAATTCAGATAAAAATCCCGACCATTATGGAATATTTTATCAGTGCTTTGATTTGAATGGAATAATTATGTAGATATATTTTTCTTACATACTCAGTTTACATCGTGACACTGAGCCGTTAAGAGCATATGTGGTAAATTTCAGCTTTTTATCAAAGTACATAATATATTACCCTCCAAGCCACCCCAAGGGTGTTTAGCAGGGAGTGAGTTATTACTAATATGCAATGAAATTCACAAATAAATTCATAAACATGCGCTACATGATTCTAATACAGGATGCGGGGCAGATGGCTGGAAGGGGTGAGGAGAGGCGCTGGGTTGCTAAAGGTCGTTATCGAGGAAAGGATGTTGACACAAAGCGAGGAAGGTGATGGAAGAGAGAGAGTTTTATTGACGGAATGTAGGTGTATAGGACGCACGCGGAGATGAAGAAATATAAATAATAAAAGGGAGAAAGGTCTCTGCAAGAGTACAGAATCTGGAGGAATTTTTCTAGCTTTCAATAAAACCAACCATTATCAGACAGTACTTATACTTCCACGAAATGAAACCTAGTTGTATTTATTGAGTATCAATGAGTGAATAGCACACACATACTATTTTACGATCCTTTGGGACTTGCTAGATTAAGCATCCCTTAGACTGTGGACGTTCATATGTCATATAACTCGAAAGTAATACTACCACTCGTCTAACCGGTACACGTGCAAATAGATACAGAAGTTTCTTAACCTAAAACGCTGCTGGCGATTCTAACGCAAACTTTTTTTGATATACACCTGTTAAAAACTCGGTAAAATGATTAGTATTTCATTAAATCATCACATCGTTAACAAGGGTCACAAAAAATGACGCGCATACAAATTCAAAAATCCTCTGGTTGTTTGAAGCTTATATTTAAATTACACTCGACATTACCTTCGAAAAATGTGCAATTAAACCTTTGAACAGGAGTTCTAGTCACAATATATCAAAGTATATGACTTTAATTATAGAATAAATTTCTTTTAGTACCTACTGAATACCAGCACTCAAAACAGACTTGGGTCACATGAAAGAAGTCTATCTTTACGCATCACCAAAACGACCATAAATGAATGCTATTCAGAAGGAAGTAAGGTGTGGAGTCATAGTATGATTTTGATGATGAAATTTATCTGGTTTAGTACGTATATACCGTACCAAAGCTCAGATTTGTCTCTTCAGAAGCATCAATATTTCCCAAACAGCCAAGTTCCATTTTTCCTTTATTCATAATAGTTTGATTGGAAATCATGACTCGGCTTAATGAAACCCTCTGATAGCAATTTAGATCGTAATCATCTTTGGCTGATTTGATCCGATGAAGGTAATTCGACGGGAAAATGATGAACTAATGATTATTAATTTGGCGTTGATTGCAGCCTGCGAAGCCGGAGGACCTCGCTTGCATTCGAACATCCAAAGACCTCAATCCAATGGTACCATAAATGAAAGAATACCAAAACTTTGAACTTCCAAGTCATTATTTTCGAGTGAATTTCTTCGAATAGGTGTCAATAAGTAACTGTAGGAAAGAAAATCACTTCGTTTTTTCGCAAAATATGGAATCTTTGCTCTGAACGGGAAAAAAGAGCCAAGTTCGCGAATTACTTTTACTGATTTAACATTATACTTGCGACAGAGATTTTTGTGTTACACCTTAAGGCTGTTTGAGCTAAATTTTTCTCAATACCATAATAGAGGAGATCTTGGAATTTATTTGTTCATTTCAGTATCTGTAAGAAAAATTTAGCAAACATTATAATGTTATTGGCACAAAATACATTTTTACACAAGTGAAATTCTTAGCATGTGCGTGGAAAAATAGTAATAAACAATGTCAGGGATATTGATGAAAGCTTTCCAAATAAATAGAACAATGTTAAAACTTGTAACTTCCAAGTGATAATTTTTGAGTGAGTGAGTTTCTTCGGTTAGATGTCAATAAATATAAGTAAGAAAGAATATCGTTTTGCTATTTCGCAAAATATTGAATCTTTGCTCTGTGCGAAAGCAAAGTTATTTTTCTGCTACTTAAAGTTAATTTTAAATTAATGTGTACGCATTACGAAGGAGTTCTACGTAGTAACGCTATCACCATTGCACACCACAATTACTTAGATGGTTCTTGAGTGAAAATAATGTATATCGAGATAAATTTCATTCAATGCCGTAATCAGTTTAAAATTGATTAAGGTTATAAAATCTATCTCATTTTTAACGGTAAATGAAGCTAATGATCTTAACCAGCTCATTAAGCATATGTGAAGGATCCGACGACAATACTCCTCGAGGTTAAGGATAAAATATCTCAGGCAGGTTGGATGTTTTGGCTCTATACATGTAAATATACTTCTTGCGTTTGCACTAATTAGGATGTTCTTGATTAATTAACGGAAGTTTCTAAGTTTTGAAGCCTCTTGGGACTGTTATTAGGAAGGACTCAAACCTTTCATGCATCGGCAGTTACGAAGTTGGTGTTACCGCCTCCGCAAATCTTGCCTTTGAGTCAGGAGATAAGATATTGTTGGTGTTCTGGAACTGAACTCCAACATTTTCCAGTTCGGTATTATAAGACCATTCTAAGAATATAGTTATTTATCCTTGACATATTCAATTTCCCTGCTATGCCCGACGCCGTTTGCGACATACTGTTATATAATTAAAACGTGGAATTTGCTTCCGTTTACAGATTTCTTCGACAGTGATTCTAAATACATAGTTTGATGTATCTATGGAGTAGCGAGTAACACAGCGCAAATGGGGTGAATACAGATAGGGGATTTAAGTGCATCTCAGTTAGGCATAAGTCCTTGGCTCCTTAATTTCTTTGGGTATTGAAAATAGTTAACGTGTAAGATATTGAGGCAATACGGGTTGTGCATTAATTGCCTGATTTTATAGACAAAATACAGCAACTTTCTTAGTACCATACTTTCCTCCTATGCTATTATTTTTTCCACTCATAAATATAAGTCAATGCACTGTGGACGATTCTAATGCTCTAGAGCCACAGAAATTAACATAAATGGATTTCAGCTTTCATTACGTACGTTCTACTTGTATGAGAAAACTTCAGCGTGACATGAAAGTCAGAGCAGATTTGGTTATTCAAGTATTATCTATATCCATAAGGTGACATTTAATCGACATTATGCTTATTGTATCAAAAATAATTTGAATGACTTGTAATTCAAAGTATATGAGCTATAAGAGCTAATTGATTTTTTCTTGAAGAAGTACTAATCGGTTAATTGGGCAATATATTAAACATCTCATATGATTTTAATGGTATTGAAAGACGGAAGAAATACCATTCAACAAATGATCTTGCCAAGGTGCAATTATTGAGTCTAAAAATTTTGAGACACGTTAATGGCATTAACATTCGCCTCACTAAAAATGTTGAATCAAGCAGAAAATGATAGAATGACAGACACTGAAAAATTTCTCACTCAATTTTAAATTTTCCTTTAACAACTGCGCTATTACCTTGAGTTCACTATGGTGTCATATTAATAGTACCGATAATGCATAAATATGAATTTTGAAATTTTGGAGGTAATGTGACTCAGTTCCCTACACTTTTTACCCTTGTTGCGTGTATCGACTTAAGTGGGAGGATTAACTAAGAAGAAATAAACGAGAGAGAGGGAGAGAGAGAAATGATAGACAGCTTCATTCCGGTGAAACATTTTGTTTCCTGCAGGAACACAGGCGAAATCCCATCAGTGCGAGAGGGGAGCTTTAAGAGGAACGAATTCATGGACAACATAAGGAATGAGAGAACGAGGACGAGAAAGGAGCCTCAGGTTAGGAGAAAGATCTGTCAATAGATTAGGGTGAGGACGAGATAACCATATTTATCCGTTGAAAGGGAATTGTTTCAAATATGGATGCTCTCCAGGTTGAGATGGGAGGAAGACCACTGGAGTTGGGATACAAGCGAGCTCTTAACCAATAAAGAACTGAGCAACAAATTCTCATTGTATTACGCTCTTGTACCTTCAACCGAGGCACACATCCTCTTTTCAAACATCCACTCTCCAAAACATCCATAAAAAACGTCACTGTCCCTATTTCCTACCTGAAACACCGTTTTACTCATAAATGCTCATCGTGGCCTCTCATCAGTCCCATCAGCGCGACCCGTTGGTCGCGCGGTGTCTGCTGGACGCCAATTAATTGTTTTTTTGTACACGCCATGTTTGCATGTTTAGGAACCTCTCCCATTATGAGTCTCATTGTTTTATGGATATCTATGGCACTAATTCTATTTTCTGTTACGTCACATTTCTGTTCTAAAGATTAAGATGATGTTCAAACGATTTGCGTATAATTCTAACTTATATTGAAATAAGTTTTTGGTTGAAATAATTTCTCTCAGGAGTTTAAATCAGGAGCAAATAAATAGTGCTGCTCCCAGTCAAATCCTTATAAATGTTCCAGTTCAACATGCATTCCAGTTCAACATGCATTCCAGTTCAACATGCAACAGCATTTTTGATAGTATTTGTATGATGATGATAGTGTTGGGAAATGGATATCAATTCAATCCTGATTAAGACTGATTAAGGTTACAGGTAGTAAGATGTACGTTTGCAATTGCCCACGACTTCATGGAACCAATAGCTCTTGCTAAGTAATTTTACTAAAATTTGGAACAGACATTTCTGATACGAGTAAAAACATTAAGAAAAACTCAGCCTCAGTTAAATGACACTTGTTTAGGAAATGCCAAATTATAGCACCTCGATTTAGTGCAACCGAGGTTTTTATTTGCACGCGAGTGGAGGAGCAGCCATATATGAACAAGCATCCTCCCTGTTAAATTCATTTTGATATTTTTTCAAAGATTGAACCTAATGGGCTTCCTCATCAAGAAATAAACCCTCAAATTGCAGTACTGTAAGAACACAGCAGTATTAAAGAGAAAGTGAGCAAATTACGGATTTTTTTCCACTCAGAACATAAAAGGCTTGAAAGAGTTTAAAATGCTGAACTTAAGTAACTACGCGGAAGCCAAGGAAATTTCGTCATTTTTTACCTACGTGGTGATTTAAGAAGTTAATTATTCCAGTCAACGTCTGTTAAAAAAGTTGATGGAGTCAACTTCGCTGAATTCTTGTTGGTAGAACAGTTGTGGTGCTCACGATGACATTAACGCTCGCATACGTGCAAGTTTTAATGCCTTGAGCACAGTTATGGATTCCTCAATTTGAATGAAACTGGACAAATTACTCTTAGCTGAGTAGGAATTCAAGTGTTATCAATTAAAGCACCATTATTCACTTAAGGAAAGAATGATTACAGTTTTTAACTAGTGAAATACAGTGAAATACACTGTATGTTAAATGATTAACAAATGATGATTTAGTTGTGATTTAAATTCATGGGGACCAAAACGGTGACTGCAAAAATCATTTATCAAATAAAATGATGATATTTTACCCGTTGTAAAAGATTCGGCAGATTAAAGCTGTGCCAAAATATTTTTATTAGCAGTCCATACCTAAGTATCTGAAAATCGGTTCAATGATATCTATCGAGACCAATTTTCAGGCTTCACGTCATAGAGGGTCCGTGCGAATGAAACTGAGAACCAAGTCAGGCATTTTACATCATTATTGGATTGAAAATGTTACTACATAAGAGTTCCTAGATATGTTACTGAACTGGTTCAGGGAAGTTTGCTACACAACGTTAGATTTAAAAAGTAGAAGACGAAATTTGTTTGTGCAATTCGGTTAAAGATATGACCTACAATAAACCTTCAATTCTATAGCTGTTTTAATCATTCGTCTGCAAAATACATTCCGTTTATGGTCAATTAGAATTCACGTACTCAGGCTCTTTCAGACTCTGAGATAATGGTCATTGGTTTTATAGTTAACGTACTAAGTTTTATTACTCAGATGTGAAACAAAATTACCCAGCAAATCGCTTTTACATCTAAAAAAAATATTATTATTACTCATATTCCGAGTTTCTAACTCTATTATAAATTCTTAATTACATTATAATTTCAAATTTTATTGTATTTTTCCTATTATACTCCTAATAAGTTACTCCTATTTACTCCTAATAAAATACTAATAAGTTTTATTTCACATAAAACAGATATTTAGGTAAGAGTACCAAAGATTTTTCGTATTGCAGGTGTAGCTTTTAAATCAATTTGGAGGCATAAACACCAAAATCCAGGATATCAAACCCCACGAATTGCACGGTGCCAAAGTTAACCATTTTCGGGATGTGAAATTGTGACAATGGCGAAAGATTGCGAAGATTGTGAAAATTGCGGGAAGCTGCAAAATTGCAACATTATCATTGCCAAATGCTAAAAAAGATGTTTTCGAGTACGTATTTTCAAATTACGTTCGTTTATTTGACAAAGAAAAGTAAAAAATTATTTTTGATAGAAAAGTATATAAGATTTTCTCAGTACCTGCTACTAGAAAATATTTAAAATGTGTTATTTCTTTGGCCATGTGACTGTCATTAAATTTATTTTACTATTGCAAGAAAAATAAATATTTTAAGTCTATTATTCGTCTTTCTAGATCTTAAGTGTTTTAAAAATAATGTTTTATCGTTATTTAACAGCATAGAGCCTGCGTGACATAAACTTCGCACCGTAAACTGAATGTTTCGTTTTCGCAACTTAGGCCGCTCGGAATACTTCGGTATGTTTCAGTAATGACGCATTTCGGAGGCGTTTTTTTAGACGAAATAAAGGCGCGTCCGCAATGAAATGTCACCGAATGTATGCATAGGTGTTAAATAAACTGGTGGTGTCTTATGGAAACATTTTATCGAGTTATACCTCTCAATTGTGCAAAATTATAGCTACAGTATTTCAGTTCCTTATACCTCTCGTTAAGTCATCTCTTTTATAATTCGCCGACTCCAGTGGCGACGGGGTAAAGTCCTCGCCTGCTCGAGGGTCGTGGGTTTGAATCCCGCCTGAGTGTAAATATCCCCACTCAAGGTATGGGTGTTTGTATTTGTCTGCTGTTATTGTTTAAGATATGGTTACATCTAGTTGTTATTCACCCGACATAAATTGGCCAAATGCGTTGTAGTCAGGGTAGAGATAAAAATTTATGAAAACATTCATACCACCCAGGCTAAAAAAATTCCTCCGTAGGTACTTATTTGCTTCGATGCTGTTTCTCCAGATTTCCCCAAGTTATTTATTTATACAAAAAGGATGATATTTCAAGTATTCTTGATAATTATTCCTTTGATGAGTTTTGATTTATAACATAGTAATTATAATCTTTATAACGAATTATCTAGGAAGTAAAATAATGTTGGCTCGATAAATAACTTAAAATGTATAAGGCTCGATGAGTTACCATTATTATAGACAGTTTACAGAAAATTCTGAGATCATTTAAATGTATTTCCATTGCAACCGATATATCCAGTCAAGGTTAGTAGGGTAAATAGGTGATTATAGATGAACTAAATAATTCGGCAGACCTAGAGACTAGCGCTACCCACATACCTCTGGAAGAGGACCTTACGGAAGAGGAATATTTTGGTGAAGAATTAGATTGGAGAGATGTAAATGTTGAAATTACCATCGTTGAGACTTCCCAAATCCAAATAAGGAAGTGTGAAGATGACTTTCTTTCACAGCCCTCAAAATAGCCTCCATTAGTCCATAAAACTCATTATAGAATAAACAGCTTGAGTGCCTTGAGTGGAGTGAGAGCACGAATGATGTATTTTTGTTTTTTTTCCGAATTCTTTAGAGGAAAATATGATGACAGTGGAATGAATTTCATATAAAAAAGCAAAATATGACGAAATTGTCGGGTTTTTTGATGCCATGAGGTTTTCAACATCTTCCTTAACACGATATGCAGTGATCAAGAGATGAAATAAAGGCGCGTCCGCAATGAAATGTCACCGAATGTATGCATAGGTGTTAAATAAAATTCCTATTTTTTTGATAATTCGTAAAATAATATGTTCCCAATTTGAGGCCCCTGATTTCAATGATCCTATTTTTGCATCTTGATTAACTTTCCTATAGCTTAACCATTGACGATCAAACGGTACCTAACTTCGGTCGCCAATCAGCAAAAAAATTAAAAAAGACAAACCTATCAGTTTTGTGTTCAATTATGCTGCTTATGATTATCCAATGGATATATATTCAAGATTTTGCATAGTTGTACAGCTATGGCAACTGTCTACAATGAAAAGTTCGACAGTGACATTTTTAATTTACTCAAAGTTGTCTCTGTACTTTCTCATCATTGCATTATTTTAACTCCGTTAAGACTACTTAGCATTTTAAATAAAATTAAATTTTGTACCACAGACATTTTTCGATTGAAACAAGGTTGAATTTTCTGGAAAGACACTGAGGTAATCGGGAAAGAGCCCCTCTGACTGTAGGATGATTACTCATTCGCTAAGGAGCGCATCCATCCCACCCACCGTGTACTATATGACGTTTCAGAAGTATATTAAAAATAAATAGACACTAGATAGTCTAACGAGATTGGAGAGTAAAATAGTTGCATGGAAGTCGTAAACCTACATGGTTAAGTATGCTGCCGATCTAGAATCTGAAAAGTGGCGGTGTCCTTTCTTTATTAGTTTATTGGACAGTTTTTGGAGTAACATGAGGAATTACTTAGATTAGTCAGCAAAATAAGATATAAATGGTATATATCAAGTTGTATTTGACTATCGCGTTTCTTTGATATGCAGTGAGTTGACAAAGATGAGAATGTGACCTATCAAGAATTATTCACAATCAGCTTGAATTTGAGATAATAATGTCGATATGCTGGATTACAAAATGTTTTGACTCATTCAAGTTAGAGATTGAGTTTCAACTCACATTAATAGTTGAAAGGATAAATCAGTCATATACATATATAATTATAGCAAAATAAAATATTTTTTAGGAAAATAAAACCATTATTCGCAACGACGACAACATGCGGGTTGCAATTACACCCATATGATAATGAATTCGGCCAAAGTTGCGAAAACGCAACATTATTTGTTTTGCTATATCTAAATTTTTCAATGCATCCATATTTGCACTATTTCGTCATTATTATGTGAATAAGAGGAATCTAAGGAAAATAGAAATATTTTAGTATTTATTATCTCGGCCGATGGTGGGTTAAAAACCTATTTGGTGAAAAAATTGATACCTCTGGCAGCCACGTATTACTGTTGTAACAGCATCTTTGAGGCACAGTAAGCTGCGTTAATTTTTAAAGATTTTCTTACTTGGCCTGTATATTGTGCGCATTAACAACTCACTAACTAAAGAACAAACCATTGACTTTTATGATGCATATATTAAAGTAATTAAAGGCCCCACTTTTTGAATGCCCTCTTATAGAACTCCAATATTCCTTGAATATTTTTTTACTAATTTTATCTCTATTGGTAAATGATCACTTTGGTTCAGAAAATCATTCTGAAATTTATATTTTATTTTTCTTTTAATGTGCTGTCAAGAGGATATTTTTAAAGGCTGTGCATCATATTTTCACCGTACAACCTTCAGAAATTAATTAGTTGTTCATCATTTACTCCATCTTCCAGGCATATGAGGATAAAATGGGTAATAATGGTTTCTTCAATATCCATATGTTTTATTTTTATTTTATTTATTTATAAAATAACTTCTTTTGGCCGATGACTTTAATAATTTTTGGCCATTCCTTTTATGAGATGGCTGATTTATTTTCTTCCTCGTGCTGAACCACCAGGTACCAATGAGGATAAGATCAATGGCTGGGAAATTAATCTTAGCCTTCCAATTACTTTATGTTAGAACAGTATGCACTAAAATATACAAAAAGGGTGATTTCGGCAGTCGTCAACATCTTTGAACCATTTGTTGAGAGCGAGAGACTTTTGAGCGGAAAGTCTCGTGGGAATTACTATCCGTTTCTGTTATTGGCTTAGTTTCTGCGTAGTGACTGTGTGAATATCCCCTGAAGAGTTTGAGTGACCTTCAAAAGATTCGACTACAATGGGAAAGCGGAGGCTACCTTTGGAATGCATTCTGCGGATTCTAATTCTAAAGTGCCCCTTGTAATTTCACCACGAAACGTGTGGTAAAAGCATGTCATGCCGGTCCTTTTCAGATGTGGATGGTCAATTTCA
Source organism: Ceriagrion tenellum (assembly GCA_963169105.1). Taxonomy (NCBI): domain Eukaryota; kingdom Metazoa; phylum Arthropoda; class Insecta; order Odonata; family Coenagrionidae; genus Ceriagrion; species Ceriagrion tenellum. The sequence goes on along the minus strand of OY720639.1, from coordinate 23,136,333 downwards.
TCCTCCGTTTTTAACTGCCAGGTGCCGAGAAAGAAAAGAACAAAAAGACCATCTTGGCAGTTAGCACCTGGGGGCGCCGGGTCCTCACCCATGTTGCATGTACAACGAGCCCCAATTATGCTCGCTTGCATTCTTTTCTGACGCGGAAGCTGGCGTGTAGAGGTCCATACGGGCGAATAATTGACTTTGCTCTCTTCTAGCGTCAGGTATTATAGACGTTTGATTGATGATTTCATAGAAACGAATAAGAAATGATCAATATGCACCCTCACCAATCCACGCCCCATAAGCATTGTTCTTCTCTCTTGCGCTTATCAGTTCAGCATTGTTACCAGCTTTATTGAATGTCATACACTCTAAATTCTTTTATCCTGACGTCGAATGCATTCAGGTTCTAGTTGGAAAACCCTATCAGCAATGAATGATCTGGTCTCTTTCCGAACGTCGGCAGAATTGGAGAACATTACTAGGTGGGAATCCCGACAGGATTGAACAATGATAATTCATCGGTAAATTATGATGGTTATGGGAAGGTATACTATTACGCATTAAAACATCATGTGGAAAAGTGCAATAATTGGAGATTGGGTGCTTCATCTTATTCTGCTGTAGGCAATTATTTGAAGTGATAACCAAATTTTTATCGTTGAATGAGGAGAAATAAACTAGATACAAGCTTTCTTCTTCTATTCATTCTGCCAACACCTTATCTGCTTCATCTAATTCTGCTGTAGGCAATTATTTTAAGTGATAACCAAATTGTTATCGTTTAATGAGGAAAAATATACAAGAAACAAGCTTTCTTCTCCTATTCATTCTGCCAACAAAATTTAAAATCAAAATCCAGGAGAAACTTTTTAAAACATTTAAGGAGATTTAAAAAAAATCCATTGTACTTCACTTCTGCTACGTCTAATGTACATATTTAAAATAAAATGTTTTATTACGATTCATACTCCTTTACATACAATAATCTATAAATAAATAGTTATATGCACTGATGGATTAAAAATAATGAAAAGCAAAATATTTTTCATGTGCCTCATACATTGGTGTGAGGCATAAAGTTAAACGCCGTATGCCGATGCAAATCATAAAATCCTCTCTCCGACACCGAGCAAGAGTTTATAATTTTCGTACACATAGGCCTCCTTCACCGTGGAGCTTGCCCGCATTCGAGAGCGCTTTGGAGGAACCACTGCATTGCGGATGGATTTTACGGTCTTAAACGAAATTCTGTGCGAGTAAAAACGCGGAAGAAAAAGGAAAAAATCGGAGGAGCAGCTTGCGAGGACACATTCATTTTAAACGCAAGAGAGCTCTGAAATGAGAACAATGTCCCGCGTTCACCATTGTCTCTTTCCACTCATCGCTGAGACCTTTAACATTATATTTTTAGAGACAACTATATAATTTTAATTTTCTTTTCCCTTCCTCCATCTCAACCTCGAAATGGATTAATACTATGTCCTTGGATCGTGAATATGTATACTTATCGAACAATACTTCCACCAGTCTTTGAATCGATGAAATGAGACAAGACTCTTAGACTGCATAGGATGAGGTACAAAAAACAACGAAACTCTCCTATTTTTAGCGTAGAGCTTCTACTACCAGAAATATAACCCAATATTTCCAATATTATAATATTTTCATCCATACTTCATGTGGACTAAAGCCTTACAAGCCTAGAAATGTTAATATTTTTCAAGATTGTAGAAGGTAAGTTCATAGTATGAAGGCAAAGAACTGAGTACTTATGAAAAAGAAGCTTTTTAAGATACCAACGTACTATATTGATCTGGAAATAATTCCTAATAAATCCTCCATAAAACACTTTTTGAACACAATTATGGAAGTGTCATAGGGTTTGACGAATATAGCGTAGTTTTGAATGTCAAGTTTCCGTTAATATTGAAAATTTATATATTATTCCAATTTTCAACCTTTAGGCCATTAACACAAATCAAATATGAAGCATTTGAACGGTTTAAGGTAAATTTCTCTGTTTTTGTTAGGAAGTGAATACGCAACATATCCAATTGCCAGAATTTTAAACTTAAAAAGTCACATAAGATCTAAAGTTCTTTAAATTCCCTAATGAATAGTTAAATTAAAAATTAATGAAAGTAATGCTAAAAGTTAAAGATAAGAGTGTATGAGATAGTGCTTTCCTGTTTTTGAGTGACTCTTACATTCTTATCACGGCTTGAGTGTTATGTATCCTTTAATCATCTTGTTTTAGTGTCTGCCATTTGGCGTTTAGTAATAAAAATTTATACACAACCGGCATACGATGCTTATTTGAGCATCTCATTATTCGCAAAATTTAGGAACGAGATTGCCAATTAAAATTGGTGAGATTTTGTAATAATTCCTTTGATATCATGGAACGACTTGATAAGAGCTGAACTATAATCACCCTGTAAAAATAAAGTAGTGATAAAAATACTGTGTAAAATAAATAAAAACGATAGTAATACTGTGAGCCACAACTAGATATGAAATGATAAGAGTATGACCTCGTAAATGGTCATAGAATGCTCTTCTATAAAAAGGAATTGATCATAAATTTCTAGAAATTGACGTTTCCTCATTCTTGCAATTTTATTTTCATCACCATCATTTATTTTCCTCTCATATTTTTAGTTCTTTTTTCTGCTAGTTTAGCAAACATATCTCAAAATCTTCAGTTTACCGCAGGAGGGATCAAAGAACTTCGTAAACTGAAGGATGAAAGTCGTGGCATAAAAAAAACAGTTTTCGACGCCTTAGTTATGTAACTCACACACTCGTCTGCAACCTTATTCTACCATCCTCGATGTGAACGCTTGGGAGAAAAATTTGCGTCAACTTGGAGAAAACTTTATTGATTTACCGAAGTGAAAACCAATTTTTTTAAGTCTTATAACTGGAAGTTTTACTGATTGGTGAATATTATGGGGGCTACTGTTTTACGTGGGCTTATTTTTTGTTTTTTTAAAAGATATTTATTACAAATACCATTAACATGCCTTCGAAGTAACTCCCTTTTCCCATGAGAATACATTTGAAGGAGTGGTAGCATAATTCTGCCACCTTAGGGTACCGGGGAAAATTTTTCCCCGGTACCGTTACCGTTTCCTAGTTCAGATCAGTCAGTTTTTTAGTCAAGAAATTGAACATTATCTTATTTTTCAAATATATTTCTTTAACATGTCAGATAGCCAGACGCTTTGTTGCCATTAAATGGGATCATAGCCAAACAAAACCTTTCTTTTGGAAGCAAGACGCGACAGTCTTTCCAATTGAAAGCATTTCCACAGTTCCCTTAGTTAATGACCCAAAACTCTTTGGGTAGTTTAGTGTTTTAAAAGTCTGAAAGACTAACTTTTAAGGAGCGTTTTCCTTAATTGTTTTAATACCTACATGACACAATTGTAGTTCCAATATCAAAAACATTTATATTAGAACAAATGTATTAGAGAACGTGAGCAATGAGATATGTAAAATACGACTGAAATATACACAATAAGTTTCCGCTAATAACTTCAGAAACTTTCTTTTTTTGTCTTAATTAAGGTTGCTTAAAGAATTTTATGATACGTGTGGCAAAAAGGTGCATTAAAATGGAATCATTATTCTAACAGCACCTCCGCAGGAGCTAGAAATGAACTAAGGTGTAGGTACTTTAATTCAATTCTTCCTGAAAAAATAAGAAAACACTATTTATTTGCAAGGTGGATCAAGAAACTAAATTACGAAATATCATAACAATAATTACTCATTTCACCCTAAATAATATACGGAAAAAAAATACGAGAAATATCATATCATATATGGTGTTACTCGGAATCTTTTTAGCGAGGACTCGGAGTCTGATTTTATTAGAGGTGATCGGAAAGTATCAGAAGTAAACTAAACTCTACGTCTCTCTGTAATAAAATTGCTTAAATACACTTACTTACATTTTCATTACTTTGGAATGATTTTGTGGTAAAACAATTTCTTATATTTCCTCAAAAATATAACTATGTTTACCTGGTGTAGTTTTCGTGGAAATTTCCAAACTTTTTATTCCAAAAATAAGTGATGCCATAAAAAATTCTTGAATAAATTCCATAATTTTATATGTGAATGCAAATTTAATATTTCTTACATATCCATGAACCTAGGGTACTATTCGAAATTTTTTCCTTGTTTTCAAAACTCTAAAATGAATGATATCGATTAAAATAAAACCGGAATTGAGAAAAAAATCTCATCCAAAGTGACTTAAGCATTTATTTAAGCAGTGGAGATTAATCAAATATTGATAATAATAAATGGCTTTAACGTCAGGTTTAGAACACTTTTGGGGTTCGGAAATTATGGAGTATTTTTTGAGAATGAGCCCTTATCGGTAGTTACAATGTGACGTTCGCAATATGATAATCTCAATCTTAGGCGTATTAATTTTTAATATTTAATTCGGTTTTAATAAAGTTAGGTTGATTCGATCAGACATACGCCTGTGTTGCAACGATGATTTTGTTCGTCGCCTTGCCTCAGTGAGCTGTGGTTAAAAGTCCGCAGCGATGAGCATGGCTAAATACTTTCCTCGAGGTACGTACAATGCATATTATACGAGGTATATTATACATCTCATCTCTAAAATTCACGGATTCGGGGAAAATTTGCGTATTCATACTGGATTAAATGTAAGAGATTGGAAGTTTTACTCACATTTTATTTATATTACGACACATTTCGATGTGCAACTATATCCTCAACTAGTTATTGGTATCGCAGTACCTTGATCTCAGGAATTCCGTCTATAGTGATACCTCGGTTCTCGCCGATAATCCGTCCGAAAACAATCATCAAACCGACGAAATTTTGAGACAATTACTTCCATTATATTCCGTTTCAAACCATTAATTTCTATCCAAATTCTTACTTTAAATCAATTTCTTCTTCCCCTGATATTAGTGCAAGCCAAATATCTTATATCTGTTTATCTAAGCCAACACACAGTCTGTGTACATAATTAATTTGTGACCAACCAACTATTAATATTAGAATTTCAGTTTAAATTTTGACTGTCATTTCAAACTCACCACAAAGCTCAGAATATTTATCAAAGAACTCATTAGTAGGAGCGTCTAATTCGCCATCGGTCATTTCCGCTATTTCCAAGGGTTGGATGCATTTTAAAGAATCGGAAATTCTATGTAAAGCGCCCCGTAATCGACGGCTCTAGCACCAACATTTGCCAGTATTTATATTTCACAATTACAAACGTATTCTCCTAAATCAACGGCTAAGTCTCTGATATTTTGAATCCCTGTTTTTTGGTTAATACTGATAGTTTACCTTTTTGATATCATTTGGTAGATGAAAGATTAATGCAGAGAAATGCGAGTTATACACTAAGGGTAATCATAGAACCGTAAGTAGATGTAGCGTGTGATTGGGCGTTGTGATTGGAAGTTAGGTTCTTTTCACCGCTATCATTCCGAACGGTCACGGGGAGAATGTAAATAACTCTGCTCGGTTAACGTTGCTTTATCTTCCAGACTCAAAGAACTAGATTTTAGAATCTCACACTTCCCGGATTGATCTGTTTCTTATCGGTTTCACTCCATGCAGTGATAAATCCCCCAGTCTCAAACTGAGATGGGTTATTTAAAAAGATTTCATTTTGAAAGGAAATCGGAAAAGATTCAAAGAAGTTTAGAGGGATTTTCTGTACGTTCCACGTTAACATATATATTGGCCATTTCTCTCCGATACTAATAATATTTGAATTTTCGCTCCTGTGCCATACGCCGTGTAAAATCATCCGGTATTTTATCTCATATCACGGAAAAATTAAGATGGAATCGATCGATCTCTATCATATCAATGAGACCAAATTGTACAATGCCGTTTAAAGATGAGATACGCGTATTTCATGTTAATTGTGACCATGAATTGGAACTGGTCAACGAAATCTCCCTGATTTTCGTACCCCAGGAATTGACGACCCCTGGGATCAAATCTTGAAGATAGCGCTTTACAGAGCCAAGGTTCACTCCTTAGAAATAATTGTATCCACGCTGAGGAGCAAAGCACTTATACTTATTAATTTTTTGTGGTATAGGAAAACTTTTCACAAATCCCAAAATTGTGGGTCTAGTGCGTTTTTGTATGGAAATCCCGTTCAGTAGATGACTCCCAATCGTGCGGGCCACGAAACACTTTAGTGGAACACCTGCCGCGCATCACTTTCAGTTTCGTCTAATTGGGGAATCCTTCCGCCTCAGACTAAAATCCTTCAGACTGGCGGCGTATCCATTCCGTTTGCATTGCGGGAAGACGTACACGGAGAGGAAATTTGGAGGGGAAATATTTCGGGGAAGAGAGATGGGACGCGAGCGGTATTTGCACTGCGGTCGGGCCAACCCCCTTTCCCCTCCCTCCGTTACCACACCCCCCCCTCCGCACACACCGTCACCGCTCCATGTGAACTCGATGAAAACTGAACGGTGAAATTCACCTTAATTAATCCCCCCAGGTAATATTTTACTCATTATTTACAGTGCTAAGTTATGGTTCTATTAAATTAATTTTAGCTTGCTTCCAAAAATGGATGTTTACAAAAGTAGGAATTAATTCCGCCGACTTAACCATTAATTGTATGGTAGCTGCCTTATGCGCAGTTTTCCGTATCTCATGTTACCAGTTCATGTGAGAGGTATGCTACATTCCTTTATCACGCCGAGTGGCATTTAGCGGACCATGTATATACATATAGATTTCTGACTCGTCGTCAAAAACTGTTGCCTAGATTCCGTAAGCAAACAACTTTTTCGATTGTGGCGCCGTCTAGTGATGAAATACGGTAGTTCAAATGTAATTTAAGTCAACAGATCGTAAATAATCACGTCTTACCGGTTTTACTTGCCGGTAATCATAATGCAGTAGATAAAAAAATGTAGTACTACACGCCGGACGTCGTCATACAGTTGATTAATATTTTCCGATCTACAGATATATTTTATTCCTCTACAAATTTAATTACTTTTTTGCACAATTAACTTCTTAGTACTTTGTGAATGTCGTTCGACGGCAATTTAATATGATACGAGGCGAAAAAAAGGGGAATGAATTAGAAGACGGATAAGAACAAGTACTGTAAGGATTTCAAAACCAAGATCCGGCAATATCATCTATGGATAAGAAATAACGTCAATAACTATCATTTTATCCTTTTTTGTAAGTCACTTCCTTCTTTTAGGAGTGGAAGAATCAAAAATCAATGTCAAATAAAGGAGAGATTGACGAACCTACTCCGAGGCCACCTATGAATAGTAGGTTACACAATAATATCCACATCAATCTATCTAGATCCTACCTTCTGATTCCTAAGGCTCTCAGCTGGTATTAAACCATAAACATGTCGCTGTAAATTAACAGTAAAAGATCCACACAACTGAGAAAAGGCTCACAATGGATGTTTCATATGCCTTTTACACACTTCCTGTAGTAGATATTTCCTCTATAGTATTTACAAAGAAACTGTTAGGTCTCAAAAATAACCAGCTATTATTCACAGCAGCAAGCAATTCATATTCCTTCAATCGTTTTTGAATATTCACTACAGTCTCACGCTAACAACAATCAACAACGGCCATTTACGAGTTGACTGTGAAGACTTTTTTCTTAGTAGTGCCAAGACTGGGTGAACTAAAAGTGTAAATTTAGGCAACACGTAGCCTAGGCAACGATTCCAAACATTTGAATCCATTATTTAGTGGAGCATTGGATCCCATTTTTGAGAAATTTGGTCATTTGGGCATTTTCATTGTCACAAAAAATTTATTTAAAAAACGTGTATTAAATATAAACCGAATGTCAGAGCCCTTCCTGGATTTCAGTGCTAAAAAGCGGAAGGAAAACTATAATACGAACTGCTCAGTTAAAATTACTTCTCTGGTGCAATATCTGATGCCAATCTTGATGCCGACCACAATTTTTTACTCATAAAAACAACCCCTATGACATTATAACTAACACATTATTAAATTATTTTAAGCCTATTGAATAAAAAATTAACATCTATGATTTTTGTGGTTTAAATTACCAGGTATTAGCAAAGAGATAACATCTGGTCGTAGTACGCCAATGATACAACTTTCACACCCTAATTAGAATAAGCAAAGATAAGAACTACACGTAAAAATGGATTAATCTATAGTTCTCAAAAAAGGATTTATTGAGTAGTTCGAACTATCAACAATATTGGACAGGTAAACACAATGACATGACAGGCCAAAGATACAACCTCATGCCTGGTAGAGTGATGATTCCACATTAATATAAATGAAATATTCATCAGCCAAAACGCCTCACAGAGAGCCAATTGAACTTCAAATTTACAATTTCGAAGTACGTTCGCTAATTACATATTAATTTCTCAACTAGGATTACTATTTGACATTAATGCAAAATTTAAGCTCAGGATATTTTATTCTTAATTTGGAACGTAGAAATTGATTGTACTTCCAAGGGGAATGATTATCAAGCAAAGAAATCAAAAGAATAAAAATTGAGAGGTACAGGCATCGCAACTTAGCAACATCAAAAAATACGAACTCATAAACACTATGTCCGCAAATCTTAATAATTAATGTCTACTGGCATTTAGTTCTAAGATAGGGAGTGCACGTAAAGAGTTTTCAAAATTTCATTTATAAATCGGGCCTCAGAATTTTCACAAAACTAGGACGTTTTCCGTGTGAAATCTAACGAAGCACTATAGAAGGAATAAAAAGAGCAAGGAGCAAAGACCTACTGTAAAGGAGCTGACAATAAGTGAATATACTTCTCGTAATACCAAATACCTAAACTCGGTTAATCGTCGCGATGTTGATAACATGCTATAGTACAGCGTTTATCCAGAGAGCATCACGGATGGCTAGGATATTAGCTAAATCAAAGCCAATTTGTTTTTTGGAAATTTACTGTCTAAATGTTGTGTTCGCTAATGCTGATTTAGATTTTTATTCCACCTTTATATTAAGTTTATTATTAAATCGCATTTTATATCATTCTTGCTTATCTTTTTATCAGAGTTTACATCATATGTGAAAAATATTCAGCAACTTCTGTCATAGGGGAACAAAACCCCAAGGCATTGAATCCCAAAAGAATGGACTGAGTGGGAGAGATTGAGAATCAGAGAGGATTTTGAGGGGGAAAGTGAGAAGATTGTGAATCCCATGAGCAGAAAACCGGTGATATAAATACCATGTAAGAAGTATATGGAGCTCGCATAGGAGCTATATACTTATACTATAAGGAGAGACGAGTCCAGCTTTGGCACCGAGTCGAATCGTGAATATCCGTCCATTGTCGTCGCTGAGAGTCAAAGCCTCTTAAAGGCCTTAAAGGGAATCGCAAAAAATAGGTCTTTAGTAGAATCAATACTCAAAGGAATTCGTTTCCAAGGTACCGATTTTCTTTAGAGATTTATATTGTACGCACCGCAAGAAATAAACTCGCTCTTTACTCGCTTTCTATTGGATTTTCCTCGTGAGAAGAAAAGGAGCTGCTCAATTTTATAATGAAAAGATGCTTTGGATGTGATAGTCACAGGAAAGGATGTCTCGCCCAAAGCAGAGATGAAGGAAAGGATTTGTCCATATATTTAGTTGTGGCATCCAAACCGAATGGTTGATGAGGAGTTGGGTGAGTCTTTGCCGCCTGTCATGCCAGTCTTGGCATTTTGCTGTTTCTCTTCGTTTTATACTCTTTCCTCGACTCACACTTCTTTTATTGCGGGGAAATATTTTTCATGAGACTCGTCAGTATTTTGTTCAAGGGCAACAGTAGAGCATGGTCTTTCAAAATAACCTTGCGATTATGAGGTCTTTTTGGGATTTCTTCGACCTCAGATGGACTTATATTGCCATTTCATGTTCTCTGTAGTCTCACTTTCTAGTCTTTCACTAGTCTAGTCACACTAGTCTTTCGTTATCTCCTTTAGCCTAAATCACTTGATCATTTGTTCTTGTCTTAAGCCATTAAAGCTCAGGAGCAATTTAAGTTGCCTTGTAAATAAAATTTTCCTGTTCCTAACTGAAAGCCCTTAAAATTTTCGCAATAAGTTATTATTGAAGCTGTTTTTTTTCCTAATATGAATCTTTTCAGAAGGAGTCTAGGTTAAGCGGTAACGGTACTTCGTTACTGCTAGGGTCAAATGCCATCAGTTGTGCTTCAGAAACTTCGTTGCTCGGAAGTACATACCATCTGCTCTGCTGAGCGTACATTTGATGTAAGCCAAAGTGGCCAATAAATATATTTTGATACTTAAAAATATTTTCAGAATTCATAAAAATTGTAATTTTTTGTTGATAGTCAAATTTTTCATGCAAATATTGCTGATCGTGAGCACTCAGCAGTTCTAATTTTTGCATTTATTCAATAATTGCATTCTGACGTCTTGAAATATTTACGGCCGAATTAAATTTATTCAAAGTACTAAACAAGGGGTTGAAAGGTGTTTATTATTAATGATTGGCCCTATCAACGTTAATATAACTATTTTAAATCCAATTGGGAAAAACTTTTTTTACGACATTCATTGTTACTTACATTTTACAGTCACGTAAAAGCTTGTCCTTTTTTCGATTCTGTATAAAATACATCCAACACTTGAATTACTGAACAGTAATGCTCAAGTCTTGCCTCCTAAGAATAATTGTTGTTTACATTAAACAAGTGTTTGTTATTATGGCCAGTATAATTAATAGCAATTCGTAAAATACACATTTATTTGGCTCAGATACAAAATATAATGTCAATAAAAATACAAAATGGCTGTGTAAATCACTCATTGCGCCATAGCGGACAGTATACAAAAGCTCCAAATTCTCAACGCAGACCTTAGACTAGAATGCGTTTAATTATTGCACATCATTGGCTAACTGAATATGAGCCACAAGGAAATGTCTCGTGATTATACTTTGATAACCTACACACTTCATAAAATTTTCTCTTTATCTCACATATGTCACGGATATGTTAACAGAAAAAACGGGGCTTACCATGTAATCATTGGGACACATGTAATGCTTATGGGTTAGCAGAAAAAGTACAACAAAAATCCAGAAGTACGACTAAAGAAGTTATCACTGGTGATTTACTTGTCACTCGCTGGAACAACTATGCAGTTTTGACCAAAAAACAAATTTTACTACTGACTTTCTTTTTCCGGGATTCATTCCGCGGTGTATATTTTAAGAAAACAACAATATTTTGCTGGTCCTCCTGCCAGTTTCATCAGGTAAACTGAACTGACTTCTTAGTCTCGCTCGTCTTTATGTAGACGAGTCTGGACTCTCATTGTTTCCGGAATTTAAATGTGAAAAAATTCGTTTTAGACTGCTACTCAACTTGCAACCGTCTTCTCGGTTACAATCATACATCGCGGAATGAATCCCGAAAAAAGGAACAGTCAACACTGCATCCGCGGAAGCTTACGACCAAATTTTACTCTTTTGTTTAGGTCAGTAGTCAAACTATACTCCGTAATTTATATAAAATAATACTATAATCAGGTTGTACCCATTCCCCGACCTATTGATGAATATAACAAATTGTGGGAGGAGTACATCTATGTGATACATTTGTGGCCATACACAGGGTGAACATCAGAACAAAACACTAGTAGTTGTTATTTTTTGATTGGACACATGGGATATCCTGTGGCCAACGTTGTTTGCCAAGCACATAAACATAGAGTGCAATTAATTACTTGCTACTCCGACAAGAATGTGGGCTACTAACGATGGAAATTTTGGGATTTTGGTCTGCTAACGTAGTTTCAAACTCTCAAAAAAAGTGATTATACAGTTTTTTCGGGAAATTCACAACAGCCGTTTAGTAATAAAAAGGTTGTCACAATATGAATTATGCCTCCTTTCTCTTTGTACAAAAATATTAATCTTTTATGCCCAGAATTTTTATTGAATTTCGTCTGAATTTTCCAGTATATTTTTTGCATGTGCAATTACCATGTGAAAATTGAAAAAAAACACTACTTAGTGGTGGTATATACATGCATTAGCTCTATTTTGTTACAATAACAAATATTAATGGCTAAAATGACAACTATTAAAGAGTAACATTAAAGTTTAGCTTAATTCTTGTTTTACTGGCAAACCCCCAAATAGTGCCGCCAAGTGCCCACGCGTAACTTCAGTTTCACGCAAATATTTCCCGATTAAGGATTGAAAAAAAAGAAATTTTGGTTATTTGGCCTGAGCAAATTCAAATAACATAAATGAAGCAAAAGAAAAGATAGGTTGAGAAGAAAAATCGTTAATCAGGTCATTGATAAGAAAAATGATAGTTTAAAATATGACCGAGTGACGCGAACATATTATCAGGTGCTACTGTGGCAATGATAAGGATTCCTTCCTACGTTCTACGAGCATTTTTGAGCTTAGGGGATGAAGACAAGTCATGGTTCTGAGATAAGGTGAATATTTGTGTTAGGAATTCACAGCTCTTTTTTTCTACGGTCAGAAACTCGCTATTGGGGATTGGAGTTGGGGGTGATATAATGGCAGTTACAAGTGTTGGCAATGTTGACACTATCTTGGCATTCACCGTCCTCATGCCGTAATCTTGAATAGAAATCTAACGTGAGGTGAAGCCAATAGTAGTATTCAACATTCTCAGTGTTACGTACGATCTAATCTTATAAGACATATCGCTCGGTTAGAATTTCGATCAAATATTGAAACTGAATTGAAGTTTATCTTTAACAGATTTTTGATCCTTCGAAAATGCTTTTAAGCTTTTCATAGGCTATCTGCAAGTATAGCATTAAATTTAATGGCACAGCGATTCTCCCAATTTTCCACTGCCATTTTTCCTGTCACACCACAGAAACACTAAATCACTTATGGCAATGCAAACAATCGCGCAGCAGCTGTATAGAGTTGGTACTTCCGCAGTCTCTAGCGAAACAAATCAACACGCTGCCTAAGGAGAAGTCGCGCAGGGTAAACGACCGAATTACTTTTATTCCACACTTAATCATGGTAAAGTGACAAATCATGTCGGTAAAGGAACTGCTTTTGGATTCATCTACGTCTACCTACTGCCCTGCGAGCCGCTGCATGGAAGTATGGTAGGGGGTGTTAGGTCACCAGCCGTGTAAATATGTAAGTTTTTGGGAGGTGAAATGGTGACGTGTATTATGGGAGTGTATTTAGTGGAGCTTAGTTTTTACTGTGGTTGCTTATTGTGCGCGGAAAGAACAAGTTTTTGCACTCTTCTGTTCGGCAATGTATCTCTCTTATTTTATCGCTTATTTCAGGTCTAGAGATTTAGTGAGGCGTCAAAGTTTCATTCAAGTGGTATGAAATTTACATTTTGCGTTGCTCTAAATGGATATGAATGATATTCGTACATTTTTGGTTTCATTAAATCTATTTTATAACGCCTAGAGGTAAAGCAGCTTCACGCATTAAAGATTGTCAGTTATGTGGTTTTCTGCATATCATAGAGAAGCTGGTTGTGAAAATATATTTGTGCTCTACAATATAGTGTAAAATATAGTAATGTGCTCTTTTCTAATGGCAAAAACAAATACACCTCGCCTAAGAATTAGTGAGTGCATGCGTGTATCAGAGAACACATGTGAGAAATGATACAAGTTTAAGTTCGTCATTTATACTGCGATGTGCGTGATTCCTTCGTGAAACTATGTCAATACACTTCGAACGCTACCATCGAATCATATTGTCTAGGAGTGGGGAGCACATTACTCCCGATGAAACATTTTTCCTTACAAAGCATACGAATATAATTTGAAATATTTCAGCTGGACAATACATTTATGGTGGAAAATGAGCGAAAAGGTGATTCCGTCTATGATTAAAGGTGGTAAATGATGACATAAATAAAAGGACTTAAGCCTATCGATTTCGGTGAATTTGGCAAAGTATCAACGTACTTCACCAAAACATTCACCCATTGGACATGGATACACTAGGACATGTTGATTCATTTTGCCAATACAAACACCAGAAAAATAAGAGTCGGTGCATTATGAAAGTAATTAACTGCTTGAAAAATCAGTGATAGATAGGCGGATATTGAAAAGAGTTTCGGATATCCCAATTTTCTTATTCCATATTTAACACGAAATAATAGTAAAAATCTGAGGAAATAATTAAGACTCCTAGTCTCGTTGAATGACCTGCTTGATAATTCTACCACAACCACCTTCCGGTGCGGTAGTATCGTCACCGAACTATCAAATGAACTAGATGATGAAATCAGGTGCGGAGTTATTCCACCCGAGGTTTCGTGCCTTACTTCGCACACCCAGGCATCCGAAAATTTCCTCACCACACTCGGCTACTGACTTCATTCGTCCCTTCCAGGCACGAGAGAGAGAGTCGTTAATCTGCCGAATCCAATTTGCCCAAGCCCAGAAGATCCCCGACTTGCCGGTTAAAGAAGATGGGTGCGTAAGGGTACACTTTCTCACGAGCTTTCGTTGAGTGGGGACATGCTCCTCCGTTGCTTTCCTCCAGAGTGTGCTGGAGGACTGGGTAAACTCTCAAAGCGTCAATTGTAATGAAGATAGGACACAGGCATAATGGGAAACTAGTAAATTGAACAGAATATAGTGAAAGCGCCTTATCACACGTTCCCCGTGTCAATCCGGGCCAACTACTGCTATGTAGATATCGAAAGTAGAGGTAAATATGTAAATAAACATGCATCAAATAGTCCTTAAAAGTTAGACATTCAAGACGAACAAACACTTCAGTTAACGATCAGATAGGTATTCTTCCGCTCGTTATTACTTATGGAACTCCATTTAACTTAAAGAGCTTTTTTCAACAAGTGCTTTTCCGGAAGATTTTTAAGTCTCTTGGTCGATCTTTTCGGTGAAATCGTCAAATTTGAATACCAAATTAACGTTGTAGACGATATATACCTCTAGCAACTGCTATTGCGCTGAATATTTGTGAAGTTTTTGTCTAATTATTTCAGTTATTCCAAGAGGGCGCTTCGCATATAGAAGCGAAAAGCGGTCTCTTACCAGTCCTTTGCAGGTGCACATAGAATATAAAGGCTATAGCCACATCTACTACCGGCCCCAGTCTATATAGCGATGAATTAAAAAGGAGGATGGGATAGAGGGGCAGGCCCACCCAAGCTCTAAACTATCCCAAAGACCCACTCATAAAAAAGGCGGGACGAGAAGGGGAAGGTTAATTTAAACTTCATACATCACATCGAAAAATGGAGCCAGTAAGTGTGTCCATCTTCTTATATGACGATTCTGAAAAAGGTGGATTTTGCCTTACATCTGTCAACCCCTGGTAAATGGTCTCAAGTTATAACAGCTATCGTAATATTTCAGATAATTCATTGCCCAGTACGCCTAATGGAACATCTTGATTACAAACTGCAAAAGTTTCAATGCCACAGTAAATGCCTTTTTTCTGGACATTTAATATTTATTACTTCAACAACATCAACAAAAGGTTGCCCGATCAAGCTATGTGTTTCCGCTAAGAAAAATTACTATTTGCTCAATGACTTGTTAATGAAACTAAGAATAATACGTCTTGTCACCTAAGTAGCTCTCTTCTGGACTTCGAATTTGCAGTGGGCGAGGCAATGAAAGTCTATATTGCTCACGCGTCTAAAGTATCTAATGATCAAGAAGCTATATTTGAAACATCAAAATCTAGCGAAATGGAGAATTATGAGGCTGTGCTTTGAAAAACTTGAAATGAGCAGCTTGGTGATTGTTCAGATTGTGACTGAGCCATCCACTTATTGCAAATATATTTTTCTAGTTAGCTTGAGAAGCAATTGATTTTTCAACATGTTATCTAATCAATGAATTCTAAGGTAGTTCAAAGGTTTCCAACCGAGTTCAGGAAGCAAAGCCTTACTGGTGATCGGGAGAAGACATTCTCTAAACTTATGCTGGAAATCTCTATGCATAGCCTAGGCTGAAAAAAAACTGAAGCAAATCGCTTAGTGCTTTTTATTTCCCTGGATGCGTAAACAGTTTTTGCACTCCAATCTTACCAAGCCTACTTTTCTCGAGACAAACGCTGTCAACGGAGACTGGATACCAAGAAGAAATGGCGAAGTCCATGCATCGGGAAAAGCTCTTCTTGTTTGAGTGCGGGCGGGCTGGAAGAAGAATTTGAGGGAAGGCTGAAATCTGCCATCCGCCCCTAAAGCACTCACAAACACCCGCCAATCTTTTTTTTTAATTTTTTTTCCACATTTGAAAATTTACACGTTGCATGTTAACATCTTTTTGCCTTCATTATCCACCCTCTCAACCTCCCGCGTCTTAAAGAAACCTACTTTCGAACGCCTCGTGTTCTATGCCTGTCGCTCGAGCAGTAAGGATCAAAAGAAAGAGAAATTAAGTTGAACGAATTCAAAAGGACCCAAACGCCCGTATTGAAAGGCCCGAACGTTTGCACGACTCAGCTAGGCTATTCCGGCGGTTTCCGTGTGATTTGGCACGTGCCACATGTATTCATTGAGAATGGACGAATGCAGGAAAAAAAGCCTCCCAGTAGTTAAATTCAAACTCAATAAATTCATTACTCAGTCAAAATAGATGATACACGTCTATCATTCTACATAGTAACTTAAGGATGTTACAAATGTGTGAAATTAACGGTGGATAAATCATTCGTCTGGACTGGGAATCGGAGCCAGTTCCCTCGATTTCACGCCGAGTGCTCTAATCAATCAAGCTACCCAGGCGTCCTCTTCCGCTGTGAATCTCATAGATATTACAAAGAAGTTTACTTTGACATTGTCAAAGAACTAGCCGCACGGTAACTTTACCAGAGTCACCTAATAGTGTTTAAAGTTGGGCTTTACCCCGTGGACTGCAGCGCTTAGCGCACGCATACGGGTACCTATGGTATTACATGCACGATACCTGCATGTGAGGACTGCTCGCTCCTTAAAGCCCCCATGAGTGGAAGAGGACGCCTGGGTAGCTTAACTGGCTATAGTACTCTGCGCGAAATCGAAGGATCTGGGTTCGATTCCCCGTCCAGGCGAATGATTTGTCTACTGTGAATTTCACACAATTGTTTGATCACTAGCGGGTGACTCCGATAAGGTACTAAGCGGCAAGTTCCGTAGTTCTTTAAAAATGTTAAGGATATTACATAGTTAATAAATTCATTGTCCAAATTATAAATTACATTCATTACCAAGCCAACCACGCTAATATTTATTTAACCTTTAGCATGCTCTTGGCTCAAATTGACTCTTGAGTGAAGTTATAATCCGCAATATCCAATGATAATGTTTTTTTTAGATGAGCAGCACAAAGTTCATTGATCTGTGGAGATACATTTATCCAACAGCAAATTTAGATAGTACAGAATATTGCAACACAGTCCACGGTGAATTTGAACGAAACAAACTAATTTTAGGTCCATAAATAAAGTTATGATTTGCACACCTCTTTTTCACATCTACTGTTTTACAACAATAATTACATACAGAAAAACAACATAAAAAATATAATGGATACACAATGAAGAAAAATGGTATCAACAAATTGTGAAAAAAGTTACAGAAAAACAATGAAAAAGTAACAATTTATGAAATCCAGATATTCAAGGAATAGGTGTAAGACGTTCAGTTTTGGTTCTACTTAGCCAAAAGGTCTTGTCAGCATGAGGCTATTTTAAAACTTTTTTATTCAGCTGTATAGACGTTTTACTTGTTAACTTATCAGCCACTTTTTGAGTTGTTTCTTACAAGCAGATATCGCTTTGATGTCATTCATAGTCAATGGTAAATTATTTAACAGCCCAGGGACCACATGTGCCAAAGACCCTTTGCCATGGAGGGTAAAATACCTGGGTACCATAATCTCTTCATTCTTCCTAGAAGTATGTCAATATTTATCACACTGAGACTTTTAAATTATCTATTGAAAGAGTTGTCACAAGTTAAAATATATTTATATGGTTCTATTAATGGAAACAAACATAGATTTATATTTATTTCTCTCAAATTATTCTCCTTACTCATCAAATGTTCATGACGTTAATGATAATGACGTAGTGCGATAGAATCTCAGAGAACATATATCGATTCGCCAGAAAAACAGTATGGTTGATAAAATTTTAGTCCTTAAGGTCACCGTATGTTTAACTAAGTCACGCTCTCTCAATAAGTATATTACTGAATTCATTTAAAATAATAGTCGGCAATGAACTGTAGTATGCATTAACGGAGATAATTAAATGCTACACATTGTCCTTATTGCCATTCGTGAAAGCCTAAAAGGTTGCGTCGGATAAGGTTTCTTCACTGCATCATTAAAGTCATAATTCAATTTCAATGGAACAGACTAAAAATCTGACTGTAAACTTCAATGACAGCACCGGATGAAACTGCATCTTAACGTTAATCTGGCATTAAACTAAAGCGTGTGTAAGACTCCTCCCAAGAATGAAGTTATTATCAGAGGTTAGCTCTCTGGGAAACAAGCCTCAAGGGCGGATGGTTTGTGGGATATATGGGAAGGGAAGCCAATTTAATGCAATACCTTCCAAGCTCTTGCTCTTATCGGCCTTTCACGCTGCGGTAAGCATGTTTCGCTTCAGTAGATTACTCCCAGCCTCGGAAGCCTGAGGAATTCCTGGGATAACTACTATCAAATACACCGGGCAAGACGTTTGTACCCTTGTGAAGCGGATCAGATCCCCATATCCTCTTCCATGCCTACTTTTCCATCTTTACCTTGCCGAAAACCTTCTCCTTGCCATTCTTCCCATTCCATTTCAGGCTTTGCTTATTTGCTTGCCGTTTGCAATCACCAACGACACATTTATCACGTTTCAAAAATGCATCTTATTTGTGGGTGATAACAGTATTTAATTAAGTGAGCTACCGGTAAAGGTAGGCATAAATGGAAATGAGATAAAATCGTCCAGAGTTTTACATGAGTAGGATCAATCTATAAGTAATATTTCTTTCATTATCTATGCATATTTTTATTAATTGCAAAATATAAATAGGTATATTACTAAAATATTTATTAAGCATTTATAAATTCGTAATTTTGAACCTAATTTCATGCCATATTGAGGCAAAGGGTTTAGTTTGTTCGGTGTGTTAAAAAGTAGATAATTAATTTTACAACACTATACAAAACACTAGAACATCAACTTAAAGGGAAAGTTGTAGTCATAATTATGTCTTGTGGCGGTTTTCGTTTTGCCCGCCCGTTCGATGGATAGAGGTCACAGCCTTCATTATTTAATCAGACTGCTGTTAGGCTGAGACTCATCATCTCACTAAATTTTCATTAAAATTAACGATAGCAATCAAATTTTATTAAGTAAACGTAAATTCAGAGATAATTTGATTCGAATAAAAAATTAAATAATTTTAAATATCTGAATATAGTCTTTGCTTGGAACCTAATAAGCACCAGAGGACACAAAAAATCATGTGTCATGATAATGGTGGTAATTAACCTCTTAACGGAAAGATTTCAGAGCGATTTTCTGGAAGCCTAGAGGACCCTTTCATCTGCATAAACCCTCTAATGTTATCTACAGGCAAAAAACTCTCATACTCAGTCCCCAGTCAGTGTCACCT
Source organism: Ceriagrion tenellum (assembly GCA_963169105.1). NCBI lineage: Eukaryota > Metazoa > Arthropoda > Insecta > Odonata > Coenagrionidae > Ceriagrion > Ceriagrion tenellum. Next base: position 23,116,686 of record OY720639.1, on the reverse strand, counting down.
ATCTCTTACTGTTACCTAACGATTAGTAGCAAACCTGGGAAAATTAAATTACTCTCTCTCATTCAGTGCGTACCGCATTGATCACTTCAAATCCAACTCTATAACCTATCAGGAATCAGCATTTACATCAAATCTATGGTAATTAGTACAGAAGTAGAATCAGGATGGCCATTGGACCTTAAATCTTTTATATTGTTATACAAAAATCAGCTCTTGTCCTCCAGATATTACTGGCCATATTTTCTAATCAAAATTTTATTCTGCTCGCTAGTCATGTGCTTAATTTTGTCCTGAGGCCCATAACTGAAATTCCCAAGATATTTTTTCCTAAGTGTGCTTTTTTTGAGTTTATGACTTGGAAATATTTTTTATTTACGTGATTTGATTTTGTTTGAGGTGTGACTTTGGATACAAGGTTCGTAACTACCGGTAGGGGTAGTTCAGAAGCCGTAATAGCTCTTGAACAGGTTTTAGGTCGGCATGTTTTTTACCACATTGTACTCACGCTTTTTGTATGGTGACCACTAACTCAAGTCCAAATACCAGGGACGCATTTGAAGAGACTGACTCCGTAAAAATCGTGATCTTGTTATACATGCTTGCTAAATGTGAACAGTATATCATTATTTGATTTCAATTACAAATTAAATTTTTTCCCGTAGCAGCGGCATCTTGTTTTAATACCAAACTACTTTGTATTAAATTCAACTTTCTAAATGCTACGAGCGGGTAGGATGAACCGGTCTAAGTCCCCACCAAGGAAATCCTTTGGGACGAAAACTGACTGAAGGTGCGTCAAAACTCCGCAACTACAGCCGTGTGACCAAGGTCCGCCAACTCCGCAACAGGCTTGTGATTAACTCAGCTCCGGAGTGGTTGTAACAGATACGAGTTCCGAAGAAACACTTCGCCGGAACTGCATAAATGATTGTCACAGGCCTGGAACTTAAGGTGTGACAAAACTGTACTGGCACGGATTGGAGAAAAATGGAGCGATGTTTTTCTCGGAGCTGTGATTTCTTGAAACCTGTTGTAGATTTATAGCATTGAGTCGTGACGAAGAGTTCACTATGACTGAATCGTAAGTCGTGAAATCACACCCTATCTGTAAAGAGAAGATATGTTGGGCTGCAGTTCAATAAATGCACCGAATAAAAGTTAAAAAGGGATTTTTATTTGATTGAAGTAAAATTGGTATATCCAACAAGAAAAAATATAGGCTAAAATTTTACGCAGAGTGGGGAAATGAGCTTGATTTGTGAGCCTGGTGGGAAGTATATCGCCAACGCAGTACCTGTAAATGGAGCGGGAAGTGAATTATCAAGTGTCTCCTTATCAAACAAAAAATAATAATTATGACGATGGTAAACTGGAACCGTCAGGTTGCGGTCGCAGCCTAACGGTGTACCGGGTGAATCACTGGGCAGAAAAAACTGCAATTCCCACTATCAACGAAAAAATTCAGCGCTCATGACGGTACTAAGTTTGTTTTAATGAATTCAACAATGTGTCCTTCAGATTTGTCAAAAACGGCAATTATATTTTCTCCAAGCGCTTTCATGGACTCAATTTACTCATTTATGCATATGCATCAAGAAAGCCAACCCACTCTTGTGGCAGTGAAGGCTTTATGGGCTCTTCAGCGTATTTCCATAGTTTTCATTTTTCATTTCCACGAAAGAGAGACGGAGAAGCCTCCATTGCAACCTCAACGACCCCGGAAAAGCCTTCGAGTTCAATCAAATGTTGATTTTATTTTAAGTCTCCTGGTATCTTAGTTTATCGTGCTTCAAGCAAATTTAATGTTTCAAGCTCCAGGTATTTTTGCTTAAAAAGATGAACGATTTGGGGTGAACTTTCTTAAATTTGGAGCAGTATGCCTATTTTTTTCAGCCAAGGAATGATTTTAGCGGAATGTTAGCCTACAAAAGGCAAATTTCATAAACAATCGGCTCTGATTTTTTTTTTAACAGTAGAGGGCTCACCTAGAGAACGCAATGCTATGTGAGTGATACCACATATGTTAACTAATATTGTGACTGCGTTTAGCCACGACGAAACCCAAATCGTCTGCTTGGTGATTCATAAGCTTTAAAGAGGAGTACGAGGTGTCCACGAGAAAGGTTGGATACAAGTTTAGAAAAACGAGGGGTAGCGTACGAAATCTTTAAGCGGTTTGAAGAAATTTTATTTCCCTGGGGATATTTTTGGGTGTACACTTCTCCCAAATGACCGGTTTGCTGTCCAATAAGTGACTCTAGGAGGAGGAAACGCAGTGATATTTTTCCTTTGGGTCAAGCTCGTTTTCGAAAAAGACGAAACCTACTGTGTGTTATTTGTTATCTGTTACTACTCTTGCAGTCCACTTTCATGTTATGATGTTACTTTGAACGTTCTCGTCCACTGTGTCCTATGAAAAGCTTTCTCATCATTCTGGAAGCAAATGACGCCACAGTGGCTTTAACCTAAGTATTTTTTAGCGTTAGTTACAGTCGACTTGCATAGAATCAACTAAACCCGTTTTAATAGCAAACTACACAAAATTCCTTCACAACCTGCAACTTAGCCATTATTAAATCTTCCGGTAGAGAGCAGATTTTAGTTGAAGCTTTTTCTGAGCTGCAATTTTAAAACTGCGCAAGCCCTCGACCCCTTTCTGGAAATTTAAACTTATCTCTCCTGAAGAAAAAGACGGAAAGAAGGTACTGTTCCATTAATGACGATCCTCCCCAGAAGTGGAGAAGAGTTGGAATAGAGGTTCTGGACTCTAACCATGCTCTTTGCGAATACAAAGAAAATATGCACCAGTCACATAAGTCAAATTTTCCTCTCGAGTTTTCGAAACCTAATCCGATTTTTTTACTCTTGATATTCACCTAAAAAATAAAGTTAATATTTAATAATATTTCCTCTTTCCCAACCGTGGGAACCTATTGGCTCACTTACCCGCAGGAAATCCCCTCTTAGCTAAAGCATTTGAGGTGTAGGGTTTGTTGTCCTGACCGTTGTTTGTGTGAAAAGGGGATCTGACTTTTGGCCCTTGGCATGGCTTGAGTGCACTGGTGTGTTGTGGTCAGAGATAAGTGATTCTTTATGCTCCAGCAGAAGTTTTCTTGTGTTCCGGTCTCCAGACTGGAAACTTTTATCTCGGGGCCGGAACCTTGGGCCCCAGATCCTCGGGCAGGGAGGCCCCTCAGTGAAGTAGGTTCGTAGCACACCATTTATAGGAAACCCTCTCGACGAAACCATCTAGAGTCCTTTATCGAAAGGACCGATCACACTAGCGAAACGGCGACCTTGATAAGACTTTGTTTGCCCGGAAATATGATCAAACCTTCTATTCTTGTAAATTTCCTCCTTGAAGTTAAACAAAATTTTTCAGCTTTTTGTTGTAAGTAATTTCATTTGTCCCATGGATCAAATAGTAGAAATGTTCATGAACAGAAAACTTGCGGCGTCACTGGCTGAACTTACCATCGGTTTTTGGATTAAAAAAAACAATTTTTTTCCAATACTATCTAGCTTGCGATGCGGCGTGACATGGATGTTTTTACAATCTCTTAATTGGTTACTATAATCATAAAAGGCGCCGGAAAATCAAAATTTTATTTGAAATTATCAGTATTTTATTTTTTTATTCCTCAATAACCTTGGACATTGATGTCTAAAGTATTTGCGAACTCGGACTTTGTTTTGAGAACCAAGACCGGTCATTCCGATTCAAACGAGGATGGTAAACGCTGATCTAAACACAAGTCAATCATTGCGACCGCGTCAATATGAAATCGAAGCATACTTAAATTAAAATTATCGAAGATAGCCTTGAGAAACTGCACTTAATCCCTATGACTGTAACTTTTTTATAAAACTTGACTCAGATGGTTAGTGTTTTCCGCGGAATTGGAGTCGTGGTCCAAATGCTGGTAGAATCTCAAACAACTGTTTTGTGTTGGAAATACGATCGGCAATGAAGACCTGGTATTATAAATTTTGAGGGTCTTTTTCGCATTTCCTTACGGCTCCTCTTCTTCTTCTTGCCAACCGACTTCTATTCTTCTTCTTCTCTTGGTCCTCATCCCTCCTTTTACGATTGAAGCTACTGTCTTAACGATCGGAGCGCAGAGGTGGTACTTTTAATTGTGACGGCGAGAGTCTCCTTTTGAGACATACCGGAGCATCCCGTCGCACAGTGGGAGACATTTACAGGAAGAGAGAGGCCTCAGATAGCGGCAGTCAAATTATCCATTCCCATAGGGGAGGTACGGCGAAGCAAATTCCGAATCTACTCCAGTGCCTTTGAAGTCACGATTCTAATCCCCGAAGGCAGCCTCTTAGAGCAAAAAATACCGCTTTTGCAAAGAAGAAGGCGATTCTTAAAGTATTTTCCCACCCCTCCTCACCATAATAGTACTTAAATTGGTGAACATCCCAGGTTGATCCGGTTGGAAAAATGGAAATATCCATTTGATATATATAGATTGCATGTGAAGTAAATGAGTATCCAGAAATTCGTTGGAGGAACTGAACCGTATTAAAAAGTGTTAATAAACTGTAAAATATTAACCTGCACATTAAAAATAAATGAAAATTTTTCTTAAAATATGGAAATGAATATGAGGGAAAAATAGAGCATGAACGAGCGATGATTGTCCGAAATTAATATAAACTCCAGGATTGAGGAATAGGCAATGTAGTGATCTTCACGAAGAGCTCTTGAAGATTTTCCTAACATATGTTAAATTATTTTACAATCAATTCAGTGAAATGATATTTAAACGAATTGTTGACCAAGGTTTTCATTTTTCTCACTTTAACACAACTTGTCAAATGTCAGTTTAATAGCAATAATCTTTTTATAAATAAATATATAAATATAAATATATATATATAATTTTATAAATAAATATATAAAAATCAACATCAACGATTAAACTTCGTCATGAAAAAATCATTTGACTTGACAGGGATTCGATCCCAGATATCCCAATTCAAATGTCAATTCAAGTCAAATGATTATTTTCATGGGTAATTCCAAGACTTGATGTATATGCACACGTGCGAGTGACATCGTACTACATCATTTTTTAATGCAATTATTGGAAATTAAACAACACTGGATCCTTATACGTTTTGCGGTGCAAGTAGGTATAGCCGTAGGGAAAAGCACAACATAACTTACACAGGAAGACTTTGTTGCTCGAAAAAGACTCAATTCCAGGCGTCATACACTACGTTTATCAATCGAACTCACATCAATATGAATTTGGACCGATCTAAGCATTCTAAGCCAGCCGACTCGGATCACCTGGTTAAAATTGATTGAAATATCGAGTTTAGTTGGTTCATATCGATTTGAAATCTCAGACTGGCAGAGAAAGCGGGTCTCATATCGATCCCACTAGCCCGTTGCGTTTACCATCCCGGGCTGAACCAGCCAAATCGATCTGAGTTTGACTGGTAAACGTAGTGATAGAAAGGAGGTCAAAGGAAATTAACCAAAATTAGGAATCCTAAGGACACAAGAGTGGTATTATTTATGGAAGCCCAGCACATAGGTCATATTTTTTTGTAAAATTTGGCATAAAAGCCGGTAAGCGTGGAAAATCTACCACACCTATGAAATATAAGGACGCATTCAACGGAAAAGGCACTCCTAAAATGGATTTATTTTCACGTTACATCCGTTTGTTTAGATTCAGTTCGGCTTTAAGGAGTCTTTCCGCGTACAAAGAATCTCTGAGGAGCTACACGCTTGCACGCAGCCTGGAATAATGGAGCATGAATGCTGCGAAAAAGACGGAAGACACGAGCTCACCCGCAAGACAGGGAATAAGAGGAAGGGATGCGATCCATACCAATGAGCGGCTGACGAAGTTAACGCCGTCCGCATTCCGGGAGGGAATAATCCTGCCGAAGACGATTTTTCAAGGCTAAGGAAGCTTCTTTCACATTTTCAACACGCAACTGCCTTTTTAGACTATAAAAGAGTTGATCACAGGTGAGTTTCAATGAGAGCAAAGGATTTAAAAAATCTAAGCACCGGGAAATCATGCACTTAGTTTCAGAATTATACTCAATTTTATTGAATGGTAGCATTGGTTTTAAATAATGCATTCATCAAATTGCTACCTGATATACTAGTCATAACATATTGGCAAAATAACCATGGATGTAAGGCTTATTAGTGCAGATTTTATTCATGTATGTTTTTTGTACTATCTATCACTTTACGATCTGCTCTCTGGAGGACGTTTCTAATGTTTAAGGAATATTAACCTCTGAGCTAGAGTTCAAACTTGAACACATTCGTTCCAAGGTTGCTTTACAGCCTGACCGCGGAACTTGTACGTTTGAATTAAGGTGTGTTTATTTTTTTCAATTTTTAAGTTATCTGGGTGTAAAATGAAATATCGGTATTTTATCTCATGTATAAGATAAATTAAGAATAAAAATGACACCATAACCAACTAAAATCAGTTTTGCCATCTTTTATCTTCAACATTGACCCCTTTCCCGCGGACAATGACTTTTAGATAAGTAAAGGGAATACTCTCCAAATATCGGGATAAACGACAGCACTGTTTACCCGCCATGAATGAAATTCCTCTCAACGATAAAATTTGAAACTAATTTTTGCCCCATTTGTCACGGAAGAGAATCCGGGTAATGTGGCTAAAACTTTGCATTAATGTTAGTTCAGTATACTCATTTCTGGAGAATGTAACCACTTTGATGCTGCCAAGTGTATTTCAACAGTAGTTCTATTAAATTAATTCATGCCGAGGGCTAAATGACTGGTGCGATGGCGTTAAGCGTGAGTAACTTCCTGAGTTAAGGGTTTCTGGAAATTTTAGATATTATTGTGATTAATCTTGGAATAAATAATTAGAGCTCCATATCCGTACTTTACACACGACTCGTTTGATAGATACACCTGCTGTCTTACGTCAGTGTTGTGCTATATCAATACCGGGTTCCCAAGCTACCTTTGTTTATTTTCCGAATTTTGATACCGTTTCTCAGCGGTCCACTTTCTCCGTTGCCGTTAGAATTTTGGCAAAGGTTTCCCACTAATAAACTTTACATCCTCAGGCGTCACTTCGTGGAAGTATTTTATACTTGAATTCATATTAAAACATTCCTTGTACTTCTCCATTAATATTTTTGGAATAAAATATTAGTGGAAACGTACAGGGATTGTTTTAATATGGATTAAAGGTTTGCCACCTTTAGAATATGTGTTGTCCAACATGGAGAATATTCTGAATTTTTTAAACTTCATGCCACTCAAGTGCTACTTAGTAGGAAATGAAATTATTAAATGAAAAGAATCTTTTAAAAAAATACCTCCATGTTTCGTGATCAGTGTAACCACCAGGCATTTCAAATCACTGTTAAATTAAAAGGATATATTTTTGAGTAGAATTGTTTATACTTAGACAACTGCTATGATTAAAAAAGATAGGACTAAAACTAGGTACGGTTTGTGAAAACATTCGTGTGGAGCGTGGCTTTCTATGGATCGGAAGCATGGACCATTGGAAAAGCTGACCAGAACAGACTAGAAGCCATCAAAAGTTGGTGCTGGAGGAGGATGCTGAAGGTAGAACTAGCGGACAAAATAAGAAATGATAAAGAGTAGAGAGGAGTAGAAGAGAAAAGGACCACATGAAACACCATACAGAAATGAAGAACGTGATGTATTTGGCACACCCTGAGACAAAATGGGCTTTGAAGGACATAATTGAGAGCAAAATATAGGTAAATGTTCCTAGATGAATATCAAATAATAAGTTTATGGACCAAATATAGAGGAAGGTTCCTAAGAAGAGCTACCAGGAGGTATGGGACCTAGATTAGATTGGAAAGTGTGGAGGGCTTCAGTCAACCCATCTTACAATTTCACGACTAGTGATACATCCTAGCGTCAGACACGGCATATCCACGAGCCCTTTAATGCTTGTAGTTGTTGCAATGAGCATGAATTGAACTTCCGGTCATTAATTTCTCTAAAATATTTCAGAATGTACTACATGGAATTGATTCATGGTGAAAGTGAAAAATTGTATTTGCATTTCAAAAAAAATATTCTTTTCATTACAAGTTTCAGGTTCAGTTTTCATTATCAAGATAAAATGAATGAACCCGTATAAAAAAGCTGTTATTTTCTTTGTTATTTTCTGACATGTTGTGGTAAACAATTTTCATAGTCAACTAAAGTATTCCGTTATCACTGATAGCAAACACCATTTTATGCCAGTGACGTTGTACCAAAAGGAGTTAATCACCTTAAAGTAAAGATACGATTAAGTACAGGAAATACAAGACGATTTCTAAATAGGTACTTGAAAATCCCCCAAATTACAAGTTTATGATTTGAAAATTAATATGTGTAACAGATATGCTTTGTTTAAAATAACGGTTAATGGATATCTCTTTCTAAGCAGCATCGAAGCTAAGTAGAGCATCATGAAATCACTCTCTCGTAAATTTTCCCTTTCCTCTCACAATTCCTTATTCGTATTCCCACGCCAATACATTGCTTATGTCCTAAATCTTCCTGCCGCACGCCCTTATTGTTAGGAGGGTATTAAGCGGACGCAGAGGTACGATTTGAGTTAAGCTTGAAGTAGGCTATCAATACAAGGCATTCCGTGCGTAATTAATAACCCCATTTTTAACTTAACCCAGCAAGCCCTTTAGCAAAATTTAGTAACCATGGCTGTAACAGGTGGAACTCAACAAAGTAACATATCGAAATGCCATCATAACTTCTTCTTACGGTGTGTCGGAGGATAAAATTCTATCAACCTCAAAGTTATAACTTTTCATTAACAGTCAGCACGGTACTCATTGATGGTATCAGCAACCCACGATACCTGAGATTATGTTCTCTAGTAACGCGTTTCTTTCTCTAGACTAAGACGTTGCTTAACTTGAAGTTTATTCCACGATTATAACTTGTTCTCCCCATCCAGATCTTTGTACCTTTAATTGACACTTAGTCCCTATAACTGGAGGAACGACTCAGTAACAACACTCCGTCGAAGTTAATGTCCTGGCTTCATGTAATGCCATGTTCAGGAATGGCATGCTGACTCAGGACATGGCCGCCACTCCCGAAAGAAATGGAACGTACCAGGAAACATTTGGCGCCAAAACTCTGGCAAATCATTGGACTAAATGAGGCATTATTAAGATAGTGTAAATTTTATAATTCCAAAAATAAAGTTGTGATAGAAATTTCTACAAGGTGACCACGGAACCAAAGATTCATTTCATCGATTCAATTCAAATGATTCATTCAAACCCTTTCTATCTATAAATCCTTTAAATCTAACGTCATCTTAAATGTTTGTCTCATGTGATGGACTAGATGCAGTGAAAATGTCAACTTTTATACTTCATTGATTTAATGATTATATGCAAGTTTACGAGGAAGCCTAGCCGGACATAAATAGCCACAAACATCACATTCCTTTTTGCAACCATATTTTTAAAATGTTTATCAGAAGTGTTGATTGACTTGAAAACAACCTCAGCTGGTATTTTAACCATGTTTACTAAACAAATTTCAAGGTATCCGGGACTAGCCACGGAGTTCCACTTTGACGGAGTCACCTGTGGAAATTCGCACAAGTTTACTAAAGATTGCCAAACTGATCAGCCTATGAACTTTTAAAACTATCATTTTATACCATATTGTTAAAAGTAATATCATAAAATTAACTATAACACTTACTTCATTATCTTGTTTCCCGCAATATTGTTGTCTCCAAGAAAAAGCTGTAAGCCGTTTTTCATAGGAAATCCAAAGATTCAATTTTTACTAAAATATGATCTACTTCGCTAGCTACTGGCTACCTGGAAACCTCTTCAGTGTTTTATATTCAATATTGCATCACGTTATACCCAAGTTCATATTTATTCATCCTAAAAGTCAACCCTTGATGGAAATTCACTACGTATTCCTCTCACAAGATAAGTTGCCTTTCTTCATTGAGTCATTTTAGAATTAAAATCCGCTGGGGAAAAAGTTTTCATGTACCAGATCTCACGCACAAAACTTAGCATCTCAACTAATTTGATTGGCAGGCAATTATAAGAGAAAAGCATTAGAAAAATGTTATTTCCCGATAAAGGCTTGAATCTTGCAGCGAAGGACTTCAAATGGCGAGACAGATGCTTATGACACTTCACTAATCACCTTGAATTCATTTTAAAGTTTCCGATCAAAATAGGAGGAATATTTCCTAAACGTATATCATTATGAAGTAGAATATTGACGGAATTTCACAGGCAATGTGTTGATAAAAAGTTCACCTTAACTCACAATGCAAAAATTTATGCCAAAATACCTCAGGAAAATTTAGTTCATAAAATTTGTTATCACAAATCCGGACGGGATGCCCACTTTCCTGGTTACTTCATCGACTGTCTACAATTTTATTTATTTCCAATTTGAGATGTGACTAAGTAATAAGTGTCCCCCTTACAAATTCCACCCTTACCTTGTGTAGTCATTTCAAAATATCAAAATGTGGTTTCCCTCCTCTATCCCTGGTTGTCTGGGATCGGCAGTACACAGTCAAAGCTCCCGCGCGAAGATGGCCAGTCCACACATTTTTCAATATTTTAATTTGGCCGCGATAAATGCATTTACTGTGTTCAGAAAAGTAACAGGTGAATATCTGCGGCGAAGAGAATTTATCATAAAATTAGCGGAGGAGCTATGCAACAAATACCTTCCTACTGAGGAAACATTAGAATCCGATGATGGAGAAGGTGAAGAAAAACGGGAAGAGAATAGTCAGGGTTGCGTCCGTAAAAAATGCCCGATTGGAAAGTGTAAAGTTTCTGACTAATAAACTAAAATAAAGCTTCCGACAAACGTAAATCATGCAAAACATTCGTGTCAAGATAAGCAAAACATGTCTGGTCTGCATATTGATGTGGTGTACAACTGTGTTCACTAATAATTTTATGAAAAAAGTCGTTAAATTTTTTTATAACAGTTTAAAAAACGATAAAAATATTATTGCTAATAATAACTTATGCAATTGTTAATTATTTTGCCGCATTTATGTGCCAATATGTGATTTATGTACTAAATTGTTTTAAAAAACCGTACGTGTAAGTGATCATAATTTAGTTTAACTTGCTAAAATTATAATAATAAGATTAAAAATTAATCGTTCTAAGTAATTTTAGATAAAAAATTGACAAATGTATCTCTTTTTAGGATACAGTAATTTATTTTCTAATTAAAATGAAGAGGGGTCAAAATGACCCCTTGGCGGTCGGAGGGTTAGTAAAGCCTACGGCGGTTCTAGTGTTAAACCGAACCAACCGTATATCTTGCATTGAAAATAATACGTTGGTGATTCATGACACAATTCCTTTTCGTCTTACACATATGGTACACTTGGAACTTAATAAGGTTGCAGATCTATGATGTACAAATAAGGTACGTTCTCGGATTTTCTCATTAGGAACTCATATAGGGGTAACCGCTGGATCAAATTCTTCACTTCTACACACTTTTGATAGCCCAATTACATAAAAAAATCACAAAGATGTCGTGATATCTCTGAAAAATCCAATACAATATTTTTACATCTCTTCTTTGAGGGTTTGTAGCGCCCCTTGTTTATTCATGTTTCAAACATTCTATGTTGCTATCATCATATCCAAATTATATTTGAGTATACCTTTTGTTAGCATGGGTTACCATAATAATCATTCCGGCATTCATTGTCTTTGAGCTTCGTAACATAAGTTTTTACGTTTTTTTTCGTTAGCCCTATGCTCAACCCCCAATCTAGAGGGGCACGGTATCTCTCTTTGTCTGGCCTAACGCCCTTGATCTGTCCGGCTTACGTGGCCCAGGAGCTTACGCTACTCCAGCATTATTCTCATGTTCATTTAGGCACACAAACCCCTTCTCAAAACAAGATGGGAATACCAACAAGGGTTATTCGATAAGCAAATCCATATTATAATTAGCATACGTGCTCAATGTATTATTTCATATGCATCATATCTTTATCGTTTTCTTATCTATTCGCAAGAAACAATGGAATTGCAATACTTTGAGCAGACATCCAATTAGGTGAGGAACAGATAAAAATACGCATTACATTCTAGGTTGCGAAGAGCGAGAGAGGCTGTCGATTAAAAAAAAAAATTCAGGGCCTGGGACACTTACGTTGGTGGTGCCACCCCTCCTGAGAAAATAAAAAAAAACCATCTTCAAAATTCTTTCCAGTATCCAAAAGCAACACACTATCCACAATAATTACCATCCACATTAATTAAAGGTACATAGACCGAACGGAGAGAGTATCGGAGAGGGCGTCGTTTCCTTCCTGTGGTCGGCCCGACTTCAAGCGGCGCCGACAAACATGCGTCCCTCGCTCGTCTCAATCTTCCGGGAGAATAAAACCCCTTCCCGGAGACACCACCATTGCTGCAGTCGGCCCTCCTTCCACGTCCCTCCTGGTACCACTGTTAGAAGACAAGCATCCACAAGAAAAGTTTTCTCTTCTTTTTGATTATATTTTAAAAATGTTTTCTCGCCTTTACTTCCACCCAAGAGAGGAAAAAATAATATCTTATATCACTGAATATTTTTTCCTTCCTGTTTTATTGTTGAAAATTTTAATCATAACCTGCTCTCTCTAAATATCAACAATAAAATTAAAAAAATTACATATGTAACAGCAACGGACCCCTTAACCAACTTTCAAATGCTTATAAGACATAGTTTCCGGCTTCACCGGGTGGAAATTAATTATTTCACTCATAATAAAAGATATGTATGTACCTTGTTTTATTCCACCCTTTTTTTCATATAATTCAACTCGACCATGGTTTCGACACAAAGTATGGAGGGAGAAGGAGGGTGACCCTCCTTCCCCCTCCACACTTTGTGTGGGTTTGCTATATATTAGGGGAACGCGACCCAAAAGACGATACGCGGTGTCGAAACCATGGTCGAGTTAAATTATATAAAATAGTGTGGAATAAAACAAAGTAAATATCTTTTTTTAAGAGTTTCAAACACTTCTCTATCCCCTCCCACTCTCCTTTCTTCTCCCAATCTAAGAAACTCCCAAAGAGTCTATCCGGGGAAAAAATCAATAACTCAGCCAATAAAATCAATACGCAAGAAGAATAATATCTAAGAATTTAAGAGGGACACATCTCTCTATGTTTTGTAAAATGTCTCGAGATAGAATAAATAAAAGAGATCAAGAAACTAATGTTAAAAAAATCAATACTGAACGTGTAAAAGGAAAATAAAAAATAAAATTCTCTAGTTCAATCAAATGGAAAATATTGATTTTGAACCAGTCACTCACTGTGTATAAGATGGAAGTAGACTACCTATTTCCGGTCGTTCGATATAGTTTTTGCAATAGCCAACCTATTGCGGTGGAAGCAAAAACGGGCATTTGATTTAGGAAGTAGACTGCAAAACCGACGGATTAAAAATGTTTTTTTCCCACCCACAATGAGGGATTATTATAGAGCCGATTTGCAGCTCCGACCGTCACTACGTGGAGTACTCATCGTACATGTATGTAATAAAATACCATCACTATTATAAACTCACCCCTCTTGAAATATCCAGCATGATTTTTTTACAGCATGGCGTAGTTTCTTGTAGTATTTTTATGTAAACTGCATTAATAATGCTAACCTGAAATTTTATGTTGACGAGGGAACTGTAGCAAGTTCGTCAACGTAGTATTCTCCTAGATTCTTGCTTGACGAACATTGTTCTACTGACTTCCTTTCTGTCTGCGTCCAGCGGCTGGGGAAACCTGTGAGGTTCTAATTTGAACTGGGATGAGTGTTGTATTCCAGGCATAGTCACGTCCTAAAAAGGTGCCGGTTTTCAACCGACGAGGATTAATATGAACTACTTGTACCAGAGCAGTAGCGTCGCAACATTATCGGTTTACCGGTATTTGTTGACAGTAAAATTTCTATGATTAGAAGCAAATTAACGTAAATCTGACCAAATCAGTGCGGTATTTCTCTCTACTGGTGTAAGTATAATCCAGTAAAATAGAAATCTGCGTCAAAAAGATTCCAATATTTTTTATGAATATTTAGTGGCTTGTGTAATATGTGAGTAACAGGCAGTGGCTTTCTTTTAAACTTGCATAATACTTTGTTTTATCATGAATAATACATTGGCGGATAGTTCCATAGTAATACTCTGTGAAACTAATTAAATTCACAAATCATAGAAATACACCAAAATCCATCTGGGATGTAACCATGACTTACCAGTCTCACATGATATCTGGTCGATAGAAAAAGCCGTGCCTAATAAAGCTATGGTTAATATCGTGTGTGTTCACACTTTTCATACGATTGAAAAGTTAGAAATGCTATTCATTGATAATTAATGATGTGCTACATAAATGATGTAATATAGGAACGATACAATGAAATTAGGTAAAGCTTCTATTAATCTATGATCACAACTTGGCACGATCTCTTAGCTTATCTCTTACGCTTACATGTTATGTCAGCCTAATAGTCATAGAAACTTGTTTAGACCATTGTTAAGCTTATTTATATTTATTTATTATTTATTAAATTTTATCATTTTACATTTATTTATATATCTTACAGTTATTTATTGTTTGTTATGTTTACGTTATTGTATTTGTTTAGACGATTAGGTTATGTTATTCGTTCTGGAGACTTAAGATTTTGTATAATTTCAAAATACGTTGGAACATATTTTTTGTTAACGTTGAAAGTCACCTCAGCAACAAAATATATTAATCAGGCTATATAGTGAAAAATGTGTAATGCTAGAAAGGAAAAGATCGGTTTCCCTCTTCACTGAGTGAAGATGAAATAAATTTTTCTCTTTTGTTCTGAGCATTAATTGCTTGCATTGCTTATAATCAGACTTAAGACGTTTCCTTTTTTTTAGTAAGTTTCCTCAGGAAATTTCATTGAAATCCGTAAGTTGAGCACAGTGGACCAAAGAAACATCTACTTCTGTTCCGGCTTTACACCGGTTTACGGTATTATACTTATGCTCACATCAAATCCAAATTAGTACTGACTTATTCATCCCAGGACGTGTGTGTGTCATGGCGTCAAGGTCAAGTGCGTCGTGTCTGGGTGCAGAAGTCCTCAGCTGGGGAACCACTTGTCTAAAATAAGACTCATTCGATTATAACAATGCGCATTTTACCAGAGAGTAATTTATTCAGTACGCTGAAATCGCGTTCTCGACTGGTAATTATTTCTTACGGTTGATTAGTCTCTCGGCGCAGTCGAAACAGATCGCTGATCAGAACAGAGACTCTCTGATTACTTTGCGTGCACTTTTTCGACAAATTGGATATCTTCATCCTATTTTATTTGTAGTGCATAATTCACACCCTTTTATCTGTAATAATTAACTACAAGCATAGACATTGATGCAAATTTACCTATCCCTCATGTTTTCTTTAGACAATAAAGAATCAGCAGCCGCGGCCAATCAAAAGGGTGCAAGTGGCCAAGGGTGTAATTTAAGGCTGTAGGCAAGACCAACGAGCATTTCGAGGGCGGTCTGAGGGATCTTGGGTGTACCAATGGAAGTCTTTTTGACAAACCACCTCCACACCGCATATACCATTCTCTCTAAATCGGAACCTCGAGTCGTACTTCTGCGGATGGAGGGACCCCTTCAGGAAAGATGGCTTCCGTGCGTCGGGCCGCAAAAACTTTTCAAATCCCCTTCTCAATTTAGTTACCGATTAACCTGGAAAGTATCTCTTCATAGGAGCCGCATCCCTCTAGTTGGGGTGACGCCCCTCCAACGTAAGGGTGCCCTGTCAGCGATGCCGGACAACCATGGCGTAATACCACTGTGTTGATATCTTCAGTTTTATCTTCATGTAGAATGCGCTCCTCGTCGAGGCCAGCTTTCCATGCCAGGTGATGTCTCAGTTATGAGTCGTTGTTGACCTTCATTCTTGCATGGTGCTCCCACGGTGTTGTCCGTGCTGGATCTTGGGGTTATCTACGAAAATGCCGTCCTTATATAGTGAATTTTTGTGCCGCCATTCTTGGTGATTGGTTGTGATAACGACTAAAGACGTATCGACCAATCGGAATTTATTTAAAAAACGGATCCAAGTAGGCGCTCGTTCATAAAAACTATTGGCGATTAAAACTGTGAACAATCATTCGAGCCGTTTTTTCCTGAAAGGATATTGACAAGAAAAACGTGTGCTCTCGTGAAAAATGGATACATGATTATCGTAGGAAAAAATTAGATTCTCAATTGTTGTATCATTCGATTTTCTCAAAAGTTTTATTAATATGGCTGCTTATTAGGGCATTGTGAAGCAAGTATTTCATAATACTCGAATTTACTCATTAGTTGAAAAGCTTCATGAAATATTTTATTTCGCATTTCAGTCTCATAACCATGACTACTCCCAAACATACCTATGAAAGCCCGGCACGCTTATTGTGTTGACGCATCAAATGCCTGCCTTCTTTTAAAATATTCCAAGCTATTCAGTCATTTTTCAATTATTGCGTTTAGAAGTTCAATGCCGACCATTTAAGGTATCCGTCTGAAGAAAGTAGAATGATTGCACATTTTAACTGGATAGAGGGATATTCTCTGGTGCTTTTAACGATTGAAGAATACGTGTAAATATTAGTTAAACCCAACATCAACGTTCATCTCTGTAAATCTGGTCAATTGTTTCCTTTCCGGTGAGCGGATGCTTATTTTACTTTAAACAATTTTCCCTTTGGAAAATAGGGATCCAAAGAACGGACGTAAGTTTAATGAAAATTTGATTATAGATTTATTTCCATGGAACTGATGATCAACTGAGGCCACCGGCAAAGGAAAGTATCGCTAAGAGGCTTTTTAGAGCCACAGTAACATGATACACAACGCCTCAATAGCAGAAGTTAATTGAATTTTATCCTTTTCGTTAAGTGTAAGCTCACTTTATTTTACATATTTACCCTTTGGCAAAAAGGGATGCCTACAATAGGACGGACGTGAGTTTATTATAGTCCATTATGGATTTCTTTCCTTGGAACTGATGATCAACTGAGGCCACCATGAAATGAGAGTATCGCTGAGAGACATTAGAGCCACAGTTAAATGCTACACAACGCTTAATAGTGAAAGTTAAGATGGCAAATTATCTTACGCGAGAGGTGATGGCTTTCAGTAGATCCATTCCATTAACTCTTTGGTCCTGAGTGAATGTTGTCCCATTCGAATAAAAAAATGTGTTTTTTTATATGAAAAGCTCTCCATTGATTTAATCAGTTATGAACATGTCTATTTTTGCTATACCATTGGAATCAAAATCGGGATAAATCATTGTAAGTGCCCGTGGAAATATATCAGGAACCTATGATATCATAGTATAAATGATTAATTAATATAATGCGATTTATTTATGAGCTATTATGGCAGAAGTCGCTCATTAGAATGGCATTTTTATTATTGTGGAAGTACTCGCCCATATTCATGGTCAGCTTGGGCGAAATAAATGAAAACCATTATTGTTCCTTGAAAACCAGTGGGCGCTTTGATGTAAATTATGGTAGTTTTGAAGCAGATTCCTTGCCAAGCCTGCATTCTGAGTTAAACTGTCTACGAACGAAAAAGCGCGATCTGAGAAAGTTCACTCACGGCCTGGACATAAAATTTTATTGCATTTTAGTACTTTTTTAGGCATAGTCCTCAAATGTCCCTTCTTTGTGAGAAATTATGTTTTTCTAGTCAATATTCTTTCAAGGGAATAGGGTAAAAATGACTGTCCACAGTTTTAATCCCCAAGAGTTTTTATGAGCAAGGGCCTACTTGGATCCGTTTTAAAACTGAATTCGGATTGGTGAATACATCTTTAGTCGTTATCTCAACCAATCACTAAGATTGGCGGTACAAAAATTCACTATATACGGACGGCATTTTTCACAGGTAACCCCAATATCCACCAAGGACAACACCGTAGGAGCACCATACAAGGATGAAGGTCAACTACAGCTCATCACTGAGACATCATCTGGCATGAAAAGCTAGTCTCGACGAGGAGCGCATTCTACCGAAATGGCAGAACTGAGGATAACAGTACAGTGGCAGTTCGCCATGGTGGATCTGCATCACTGGTATCAAAAGCGATCCCTTACGTTGGCGGGGTGTCGCGACGCCTAGAGGGATGCGGTCCACACTTTCTAGAGGAGGGGAAAGCGTTACCTTAGAAGAGATATTTTCCAGCCATATGGAAACCTGGCCGTAAGTTCACCTTCCATGTGGAGTGATTCAACATGAAGGTAGAACTGAGGAAATCAGCACAGCCTTTGTCGCTATAACGTGGGGAAACGTAGCCACCCAGGAAACAAATGAAAGTCATCATTCGCTATTTCTCCCCATGATGCGTGGAATATGAACAAAGTTTAATAAAATCATACGAATAGAACTTACTCTGTACATTCATTAACTATCAATAAATCGGTGACTAAAATTATCATTAGTTTTGTAATAATACCTATTTTATATTTTTCAAGGATCCAAAAACAATACATTATTTAGATGTAAAAGAGTGTGGAGGAAGGCACCGGAAATCAATGACAGCTTGCGTAAAGTAGAACACATTTTTTTTATTGCTCAGGATTACAAGCACTTGCTTTGGTTCTACCGCTGAGAATATCTGTGAGGTTGATAATCGTCCTTTATATGGGCCCTGTCGAACGTTCTCAACATGGATTCCCGAAAATTCCTTTGTCTTCTCGAAGACCAATGCAAGCCTTCTAGATAAACCCTTATATTTTCACTATTTCTCATATCCACAAGTTCACATTATTGTATACATTATCCATTATATCGAAGTTTCCCTTAAAAATACCAAACGCATTTAGACTCAACTTCGATGCGATCTCATTGAACAGTGTTCGGAATTTTCATCAGCTCCTATGGAATAAATATTCAGACTGGCTTTCCTGTTCAATTTGGATCGATTTGATGGTTTCTCCTGTTCACATATGATTAAGCTAGTCTGTCGTTTTGCCAAAGGTACGCTTGATGGGGTACCTCGAATACAGCCTTTCAAAACGACCCCAATATTCGCGCATTTTCGATCGACTATCGGCTCAATCGAATGTACACGCTTCATTGCAGAGTCAAGCGAGTCTAGATTTACTCAGTCGGTCACTCGACACATGCCTGCGGTCAGCCACTGAGTATACGCTTTTACATCCACATCTACAAATTATTTTGCAATCCACCACCAAGATGCGTGGCACGGGATGATTCTATACCAGGTAAAAAATAGGAATGAGTAATAAGCAGCGGTATTCGGCATTAACGACTAATACTTTTTTTCAATTTCGGTACCACTGGGTACTATCTGGGTAACTTCGGTAATCGGCACTACCTTATGTACCGGTTCTGAGAGATCTGATTCTCATAGAGTACTGTCATCTCGTGTACTAGTGTTCAACTGCTTCAGGAAGATAATTGAATGGTGGTTATTCAATAGTGGAATATGTGATATAGTTGATATGTTTCATGGGTTTCGCAAGCAGATATTCCCTGGGAATATAAAGAAAATTTATATTGAATATTTATTTATTTGTAAACTTAAGGTAATTCGGTATTTTAATATAACGCCAAAAATTCGCATTATAAGCAACTGGTGCATATCCATCGTCCTTAGGAATAAGTATTGCAAACTTCAAAGAGATTTTATGAGAAGAAGCATCATTCAATTTTGGCGGAGAGAAAGTATTCTTCAGCAACTTGCAGTTGACCTTGAGCGAACTTTCTCTTTTTCGAAGTGGAACACATACTGTATTAATGTCCAAGCCATAAACCCAAAGCATCACCGCGAGCACATAGCAATATACTTAGAAGATACTTGGCGGGCTTGAGTACTTCTTTTACGTAACCAATGCGTCACGCTCAAACATGTTCGCGCCAAACAGGCATGGAGATCCAGCCATGGCAAGTTTCTCATTTAAGTGGAGTCATTTATTATACCACTGCATCTCATGAGCGCCAAATTAAAGTCATGGAGACCTACTTCTTAGTCCTGAAATGTAAACTGTACGCCTAATTATCTACAGAAGGCATTGTATTTTGAGCTCATAATCATTATGCTGTTTATAGTGTTCAGTAGTTTCTGGCGGTGAACCTTAAATATAGGGTCGCTTATTTGGGTCCGTTAATTAGAGTGGAAATGGCCTCTGCGATAATATTCACGCATATTTATAATTTAATTGAAAAAGAACTGAGATACATGCATCAAGAAATTTGTTGAAACGCTCATTCTTCAGCTAACTGCAATGAACGGATCATTAAGGTTTATTTGGCCCATACTATCAGCATCAGTTTAATTTTTAAATTCAAGTACGTTAGGACAATCGTCCCCTTTTGCCTCTTCGGTTTCAATCAGGAATGTGAGCCTGCATGAAAAAGCCATCATGTAAACGTTACACACATAAATCACAGTACAGTATAAATACAAAATTATACCTAACGATAGGCACTAAATGTAAGTTACATTATCCTGACCAAAAAGGCATAATATTCTTTGAGAAACCAATGCCGAAAAGTAAGTGTATATTCTCGGTCATCGAAGTAACATTTTGGTAAATTTTAATACAACAACGGTACTTTCATCGGGGCTGAGAAAACTGCTGAACAAATGTTATAGATTTCAGGATAGTTTTGTATCCATGGTCTTGCCTGCGAGGAGATAAACAGAGGCCCCTTGCAAAGTGGGCGGCGTCATGGAAACCTAAGGTATACAGCATACTTTGTCGTGAAATCATCATCGCAGCTCACAACATATCCCGGCAGGGTACTTGTGAACTCTTTATATAAAAAATGTATAGTTTTTAGGCCCATGAAAAATATAAACTAGGTAATATTACATAACCGGCCAATTCATCAACAGTTGATGAATGTGCATAGTCAGATCTAGTCATATTATTTTGTTAATTTTTTTTCATATTCAACATATTATGGAGATAATGAGCAAAGCATGACTTTCATTTGCTTTCTGGGTTGACAGTCATTTCCCCTTGTTACATCAACAAATGATGTACTGATATCCTCACTTCTGCCGTCATGTCGACTTCTCGTCGAGTTTAACCTTCGGCCATATTTCCATTTCGCTGGAAAATATCTATTGTAAGGTAACGCTTTCCCTTCCTCTTGAAAGTGTGGCCCGTACTAGGCGTCGGAGTATTCCTTGCTGGATCTTAGAGATATCAGTAAATATGCCGTTCTGATATACAGTGAATTTTTTTACCGCCATTCTTAGTGATTGGTTGAGATGACGACTAAAGCTATATCCTCCAATCCGAAATCAGTTTAAAAACGTATCCAAGAAGGCCATCGTTCGTTGAAAATATTGGAGATTAAAACTGTGAACAGTCACTCGTGCCCTATTCCTTAAAAAAACATTGATTAGAAAAACAGCTAATCTCACAAAAAATATAAATTTAAGGTCTATGCCTAAAGAAGTACAAAAAAGCAGTAAAATTTTATGTTAAGGGCATAAGTGAACTTTCTCAGATCGCGCTTTTTCGTTCGAAGACAGTTGAACTCAGAATGCAAGTTTGGCAAGGAATCTGCTTCTAAACTACCATAATTTACACCAATGCCCCAACGGGTTTTCTAATAGCATTCATCGTTTTCATTTATTTTGCCCAGAGTGAAAATGAGCATGGGCGAGTATTTCCACAATAATGGACTGGTCATGATTATATGGAGTTGTGCTATAATAGCTCTAAGATAAAGCCATACTTAATAATTTATCATTAAAACTACGCTATCATAGGTTCCTGGGTTATTTTTGTACGGGCACTTAATAATGTATTTCAATCTCCATTTCAATGGTACTTTTATAAGAGACATGATCATACCTCATGAAATCATTTGAGAGATTTTCTGATTAAATAAAACATATTTATTATCTCGTGTGGGACAACATTCACTCAGGACCATAGAGTTAATAGAATGGATCTACTGAAAGCCATCACCTCTCGCGTAAGGTGAATCGCCTTCCAAACTTCTGCTATTTAAGCGTTGTGTAGCATTTAACTGTGGCTCTAATAAGCCTCTCAGCGATGTTCTCCTTTGACGGTGGTCTCAGTCAATCATCAGTTCCATGGAAAAAAATCCATAATGGACAATAACAAACTCACGTCGGTTCTATTGTAGGTAACCCTATTTTCCAAAGAGTAAATATGTAAAATGAAGTGATCTTACACTTAACGAAAAGGATAAAATTCACCATATTAACAGATGAAAACGTAGATGTTGGGTTTATCAAATATTTACGTGTATTCTTTGATCGTTGAAAGAAGCAAAGAGCATTCCCTTATCCAATTAACATGTGCAATTATTCTACTTTCTTCAAACGGAGTCCTTGAATGATCGCCATTGAACTATTAAACGCATGTATTATTTAAAATAAAGGCATGTATATGATGCGTCAAAACAATAGGCGAGCTGGGTTTTCAGAGGTCTGATTGGGAGTATTTATGGTTACGAAACTGAAAGAAAATGTGTTACAAAGGTTTTCAACTAAATAGTACATTCGAGTATTATGCAATACCAAAAGATAAAAGTTTTCTCCACAACGCCGTAATAAGAACATAATTAATTAAACTATTCATAAAACTGAATAATACAACGTTTACGAATTATTAGAAATTTTTCCTGCTGTAATCGTGAAGTATCCATTTATCTCGAATGCAGAAGTTTTTCTAGTCAACATTCTTTCAAGGGAAAAGGGCACGAATGACTGACCACAGTTTTAATCCCCAATAGTTTTTATAAACAAGTGCCTTCTTGGATCGGTTTATAAGCTGAATTCCATTTGGGCGGTACATCTTTAGTCGTTTTCACAACCAATCACCAAGAATGACGGCACAAAAATTCACTATATAAGGACGGCATTTTCGCAGATAATCCCAAGATTCAGCAAGGACAACACCGTGAGAGCACCATGCAAGGATGAAAGTCAACATCGACTCTTCACTGAAACATCACCTGGCATGGAAAGCTGGCCTCGACGAAGAGCGCATTCTATATGAAGATAAAACTGAAGATATCAGCACAGTGGTCTTACGCAATGGTCCGGATTTATGGATGAAGGTCAACAATGGCTCATCCCTTGGACAGCTGGCCTTTGCGAGGAGCGCATTCTACACAAAGGCAGACGTGAGGATATCACCACAGTGACCATTCGCCATGGTGGACCGAATTCGCTGATAGGGCACTCTTAGGTTGGAGGGGTGTCGGTCACACATTCAAGTTGATGGGAATGCGTCATCTATGAAGAGATACTTCCAGGTCAATCGAAAACTAAATAGAGATGTTGGTTTGATACCTCTGTGCGGCCCAACCAACGGAATCCAATCTTCCTGAAGGGGTCCTTCCATCCATAAAAGTATGACTCGAGGTTACGGCCCAGAGAAAATGGCATCCAGTGTGAAGATGGGAAGTCAAATAGACTTTCTCGGGTACACTCAAGATCCCTTAGACCAGTGATGGGCAAACTACGGCCCGCGGGCCAGATGCGACCCCCTGAAATATTCTATTCGGCTCGCGCGGCATAATTCCTAATCTGACGAATAAAAAAAGAATACAGGCTATAAGAAAAATAAATATTTTCCTTCTTTTTTTATTTTTTATATCAGTAACGACATACACATTTATTGACTTATCCTAGATATTGAAATGTTTTGTTTAGAGTGAGAGGCAATGGCTGGTGGCAACTTTGTAGCGAAGAGTAAAACTGGCAACGGAGCCTCCTCGCAGTAGCTACCCCTACACCGCGGCTAGTTATTGAAACACATTTCTTGATTCAGACCTATCTTGGCGTTGTTTGCTATTATTACCCTGCATATTGTGAAAATTTTAGCCCTAAGATGTTATCTAAGATACGTAAAGTTGATTCCAAACGCCGTGTATTCAAAGATGAATGGACTTGGAAGTACTTTTTCACAGTTTTTAGGGATAAAACCACTATGTCTCATCTGCAACAAAACTGTGGCGGTCGGGGTGCGGCAGCGCTCAGTTGGGGAACCACTTGTCAAAAATCAGAATCAGTCGATTATAACAATGCGCATTTTACCAGAGAGTAATTTATTTGGTACGCTGAAATCGCGTTCTCGATTGGTAATTATTTCTCACGGTTGATTTGTCTCTTGGCGCAGTCGAACCAGATCGCTGATCAAAACAGAGACTCCCTGATTACTTTGCGTGCACTTTTTCGACTTATTGGATAACTTCATCCTATTTTATTTGTAGTTCATGATTCACACCCTTTTATCTGTTATAACTAGCTACAAACATAAAATTGATGCCAAATTACCTTTCTCTCGTGTTTTCTATAGACAAGCAAGGCCAACGAGCATGTCGGGGGCTGTCGGAGGGATCTTGTGTGTACCAGTGGAAGGCTTTCTAACAACCCACCTCCACGCCGCATACCATTCTCTCTAAATCGAGTCGTACTTCTGCGGATGGAGGGACCCCTTCAGGAAAGTTAGCTTCCGTGCGTCGGGCCGCAAAAACTTTTTAAACCCCCATCTCAATTTAGTTACCGATTAACCTGGAAAGTATCTCTTCATAGGAGCCGCATCCCTCTGGCCGGGGTGACACCCCTCCAACGTAAGGGTGCCCTATGAGCGATGCCGGTCTACCATGGCGTAATACCACAGTGCTCATATGTTCAGTTTTATCTTTATGTAGATTCCGCTCCTCGTCGAGGCCAGCTTTCCATGCCAGGTGATGTCTCAGTTATGAGTCGTTGTTGACCTTCATCCTTGCATGGTGCTCCCACGGTGTTGTCCGTGCTGGATCTTGGCGTTATCAGCGAAAATGCCGTCCTTATATAGTGAACTTTTGTGCCGCCTTTCTTGGTAATTGGTTGAGATTACGACTAAAGATGTATCGACCAATCCGAATTCATTTAAACACGGATCCAAGTAGGCACTCGTTCATAAAAACTATTGGGGATTAAAACTGTGGACAATCATTCGAGCCGTTTTTTCCTGAAAGGACATTGAATGAAAAACGTCTGCTCCCGTAAAAAATGGACACTTTATGATTATCGTAGGAAAAACAGAGTAATTCTCAATTGTTGTATCATTCGATTTTCTCTAAAGTTTTAATTATAATGCTGCTTATTAGGGCATTGTGAAGAAACATTATGTCCTTTGGCATTGCATGATACTCGAATTTACTCATTAGTTGAAAAGCTTCATGAAATCTTTTCTATCTACTCGCAAACATACCTATAAAAATCCGTCACGCCATTTGTGTTGACGCATCAAATGCCTGCCTTTTTAAAAAATATTTTAGGCTATTCAGTCATTTTTCAATTATTGCGTTTAATAGTTCTATATGGACCATTTAAGAACTCCGTCTGAAGAGAGTAGAAAGTTTTTTAAATTTTAACTGATTAGAGGAATATTCTCTGCTCCTTTTATCGATTGAGGAATACGTGTAAATATTTGTTAAACCCAACATCAACGTTCATGTTTGTAAATCTGGTCAATTGTTTCCTTTCCAGTGAGCGGATGCTTATTTAATTTTGACCAATTTCCCCTTCGAAAAATAGGGATACAAAGAACAGACGTAAGTTTAATTCAAGTCAATTTCCATGGAACTGATGATCTACTGAGGCCACCGACAAAGGAGAGTATCGCTGAGAGACTTATTAGAGCCACAGTAAAATGCTACACAACGCTTTATTAGCAGACGTTTGGAAGGCGATTCACCTTACGCGAGAGGTGATTGATTTCAGGAGATCCATTCCATTAACTCTTTTGTCCTGAGTGAATGTTGTCCCATTTGAATAAAAAATGTGTTTTTTTATATAAAAAACTCTCCATTGATTTCATGAGTCTTTTATTGCTTTGCCATTGGAATGAAAATTGGGATAAATCGATTTAAGTGCCCGTGTAAGTATGTCAGGAACCTATGATATCATAGTATAGATGATTAATTAATATAATAGGCTTTATTTTTGAGCTATTATGGATGATGTTGCTCCTGAGAATGGCCAGTTATTTATTGTGGAAATACTCGCCCATGCTTATTGTCAGCTTGGGCGAAAAAAATGAAAATAATTATTATTACTTTAAAACCATTGGGTGCTTTGGTGTAAATTATGGTAGTTTTGAAGCAGATTCCTTACCAAGCCTACATTCTGAGTTCAACTGTCTACGAACAAAAAGCGATCTGAGAGAGTTCACTCATGCCCTTAAAATAAAATTTTATTGCTGTTTAGTACACTTTAGGCATAGTCTTCATATGTCCCATCTTTGTGAGAAATTATGTTTTTTTAGTCTATATTCTTCAAAGGGAAAAGGGCACAAATGACTGTCCACATTTTTAACCCCCAAGAGGTTTTATGAACAAGGGCCTTCTTGGGTCAGTTTTAAAACTGAATTCGGATTGGTGGATTCATCTTTAGTCGTTATCTCCACCAATCACCAAGATTGGCGGTACAAAAATTCACTATATAAGGACGGCATTTTTCACAGGTAACCCCAAGATCCACCAAGGACAACACCGTAGGAGCACCATACAAGGATGAAGGTCAACTACAGCTTATCACTGAGACATTATCTGGCATGAAAAGCTGGCCTCTACGAGGAGCGCATTCTACCGAAATGGCAGAACTGAGGATAACAGTACAGTGGCAGTTCGCCATGGTGGATCGGCATCACTGGTATCAACAGCGATCCTAGCACTATGGAATCCTGGCCGTAAGCTCACCATCGACGAGGAGTGTATTCTACATGAAGGTAGAACTGAGGAAATCAGCACAGCCTTTGTCGCCATAACATGGGGAAATTTAGCGACCCAGGAAACAAGCAAGCAAATGAAAGTCATCATTCGCTCTTTCTCCCCATAATGTGTGTAACATGAACAAAGCTTAATATAATCATATACCTAGTACTTACTACGTTGATTCATTAACTATCAATAAATTGGTGACTAAAAATTATCATTAGTTTTGTAATAATACCTATTTTATATTTTTAAATGACCCAAAAACGATACATTATTTAGATAAAAAAGAGTGTGGAGGAAGGCACCGGAAATCAATGACAGCTTGCGTAAAGTAGAACACTTTTTTTATTGCTCAGGATTACAAGCACTTGCTTTGGTGCTACGGCTGAGAATATCTTTGAGGTCGATAATCGTCCTTTATATAGGCCCTTTCGAACGTTCTAGACATGGATTCCCGAAAATTCATTTGTCCTCTCGAAAACCAAGGCAAGTCTGCTAGGTATGTATAGAGAAACCCTTCTATTTTCACTATTCCTCATATCCACAAGTTCACGCCAGCATTATATACATTATCCATTATATTGAATTTTCCCTTAAAATACAAAACACGTTCTAGACACAACATTGATGCGATCTCATTGAACTGTAATCGGAATTTTCATCAACTCCTATGGAATAAATATTCAGGCTGACTTTCCGATTTGATTTGAATCGATTTGATGTTATCTCCTGTTCGCATGAAATTAAGCTTCTCTGTCGTTTTGCCAAAGGCACGCTTAATGGGGTACCGCAAATACAGCCTTTCAAAACGACCCCCATATTCGCGCATTTTTGATCGACTCTCGGCTCACTGAAATGTACACGCTTCATTGTAGGGTCAAGCGAGTCTAGATGTACTCGGTCGGTCACTCGACACGAGTCTGCGGTCAGCCACTGAGTATACGCTAATAAATCCAAATCTTCGAATTATTGTGCAAGCCACCACCAAGATGCGTGGCACGGGGTGATTCTACACCAGGTAAACAGTAGGAATGAGTAATAAGCAGCGGTATTCGGCATTAACAATTAATACATTTTTTTCAATTTCTGTACCACTAGTTAGTATCGACGATCGGCACTACCTGATGTACCGGTTCTTAGGGATCTGATACACATAGAGCACTGTCATCTCGTGTACTAATGTTCAACTGCTTAAGGAAGATAATTGAATGGTGGTTATGCAAAATAGGGGAATATGTAATATAGTTGATATGTTTCATGGATTTCGTAAGCAGATATTCCCTGGGAATATAAAGAAAATTTATGTTGTATATTTATTTATTTGTAAACTTAAAGGAATTCAGTATTTTAATATAACGCCAACAATTCGCATCATAAGCAACCGGTGCATATACATCGTCCATAGGAATAAGTATTGCAAACTTCAAAGAGATTTTATGCGAAGAATCAACATTCAATTTTGGAGTTCAGGATAAATTAAGGATAACAACCTGTTTGAAAAATACAACGAGTAGTAAATATTAGCCGTGGCCGAAATGGGTACTTGGCGGAGATAAAGTATGTTTCAGCAACGTGCAGTTGACCTTGAGTGAACTTTCTCTTTTTCGAAGTGGACCATATCCTGTGCTAATGTCCAAGCCATTAACCCAAAGTATCAGCGCAAGCACATAGCAATATACTTAGAGCAATGCTTCACGCTCAAGCATGTTGGAACCAAGCAGGCTTGGAGATCCAGCCATGGCAAGTTTCTCATTTAAGTGGAGTCATATATTATACCACTGCATCTCATGAGCGCCAAATTATAGTCGTGGAGACCTACTTCTTAGTTCTTAAATTTAAACTGTATGCCTAATTTTCTACAGATGGCATTGTATTTTGAGCTCATAATCATTATGCTGTTTATCGTGGTCAGTAGTTTTCGGCGATGAACATTAAATATAGGGTTGCTTATTTGGGTCCGTTAATTAGAGTGAAAATGGCCTCTGCGATGATAGTCACGCATCTTTTTAATTTAATTGAAAAAGAACTGAGATACTAATATCGAGAAATTTGTTGAGTCGTTCTTTCTTCATCTATCTGCAATGTACGGATCATTAAGGTTTTTTTGGCCCACACTATCAGTATCAGTTTAATTTTTAACTTCAAGTACGTTAGGAGAACAGACTCCTTTTGCTTCTTCGGTTTCATTCAGGAATGTGAACTTGCATGAAAAATCCAATATGTAAAAGTTACATACATTAATCACAGAACAGTATAAATACAAAATTATACGTAACGATAGGTCACTAAAATGTAAGTTACATAATCCTGTACGAAAACGCATAATATCCTTCAGAAACCGATGCCGAAAAGTAAGTGTATTATCTCGGTCATCGAGGTAACATTTTGGTAAATTTTGAATACAACAACGGTACGTTCATTGGGGCTGGGAACACGGCTGAACAAAGGTTATAGATTTCAGGATAGTTTTGTATCCATTGCCTTGCCTGCGAGGAGATAAACAGGGGCCCCTTGCACGGTGAGCCGCGTCATGGATACCTAAGGAATACAGCATACTTTGTCGTGGAATCTTTAGCGCAGCTCACAACACAACCCGGCAGGGTACCTGTGAACTCTTTATATGTATAGTTTTATGTCTATAATGTATAGTTTTGTTGCCTATGAAAGATATAAACTAGGTAATATTACATAAGTATTTGAAAATATTTTATTCGCCTATTCATCAACATTTGATGAATGTGCATAGTCAGATCTAGTCATATAATTTTATTAAATTTTTTTCATATGCTACATTTCATGGGGATAATGAGCCGTGTATTTTAGCGGTGCACTTATTGAATACGGCACCCAGGAGCTAATATAACACGGGAAATGTATCACTATTTATGGATGGAAGGACCCCTTCAGGAAGATTGGATTCCGTGGGTTGGGCCGCACAGAGGTATCAAACCAACATCTCTATTTAGTTTCCGATTGACCTGGAAAGTATCACTTCATAGATGACGCATTTCCCTCAAATTGAATAAGTGACCGACACCCCTCCAACCTAAGGGTGCCCTATCAGCGAATTCGGTCCACCATGGCGTATGGTCACTGTGCTGATATCTTCACATCTGCCTTTATGTAGAATGCGCTCCTCGCAGAGGCCAGCTGTCCAAGTGATGAGTCGTTGTTCACCTTGATCCTTGAATGGTGCTCCCACGGTGTTGTGTGTCCCATTGTGTGGCTGAATCTTGGAATTATCTGCGAAAATGCCGTCCTTATATTGTGAATTTTTGTGCCGCCATTCTTGGTGATTTGTTGTGAAAACGACTAAAGATGTACCGACCAATCGGAATTCAGTTTATTGACCGATCCGAGAAGGCACTTGTTCATAAAAACTATTGGGGATTAAAACTGTGGTCAGTCGTTCGTGCCCTTTTCCCCTGAAAGAATGCTGACTAGAAAAACTTCTGCATTCGAGATAAATGGATACTTCACGATTATAGCTGGAAAAACTTCTAATAATTCGTAATCATTGTATTAATCATTTTTATGCATAGTTTAACTAATTATGTTGCTTATTGCGGCGTTATGGAGAAAATTTTTATCTTTTGGTATTGCATAATACTCGAATGTACTCTTTTAGTTGAAAAGCTTCGTAACACATTTTCTTTCAGTCTCGTAACCATGAATACTCCCAATCAGACCTCTGAAAACCCAGCACGTCTATTGTGTTGACGCATCATATACATGCCTTTATTTTAAATAATACATGCGTTTTATAGTTCAATGGCAACCATTTAAGGACTCCGTTTGAAGAAAGTAGAATGATTGCACATGTTAACTGAATAAGGGTATGCTCTTTGCTTCTTTTAACGATCAAAGAATACACGTAAATATTTGATAAACCCAACATCTACGTTTTCATCTGTTAATATGGTGAATTTTATCCTTTTCGTTAAGTGTAAGATCACTTCATTTTACATATTTACTCTTTGGAAAATAGGGTTACCTACAATAGAACCGACGTGAGTTTGTTATTGTCCATTATGGATTTTTTTCCATGGAACTGATGATTGACTGAGACCACCGTCAAAGAAGAACATCGCTGAGAGGCTTATTAGAGCCACAGTTAAATGCTACACAACGCTTAAATAGCAGAAGTTTGGAAGGCGATTCACCTTACGCGAGAGGTGATGGCTTTCAGTAGATCCATTCTATTAACTCTATGGTCCTGAGTGAATGTTGTCCCACACGAGATAATAAATATGTTTTATTTATTCAGAAAATCTCTCAAATGATTTCATGAGGTATGATCATGTCTCTTATAAAATTAATTATGGTCTTGCTTTCGAGGAGATAAACAGGGGCCCGTTGCATGGTGGGCGGCGTCATGGAAAGCTAAGGAAGACAGCATACTTTTCCGTGGAATCTTTAGCGCAGCTCACAACATAACCCGGCAGGGTATCTGTGAACTCTTTATATGTATAGTTTTATGTCTATAATGTATAGTTTTGTTGCCTATGAAAGATATAAACTAGGTAATATTACATAGGTATTTGAAAATATTTTATTCGCCTATTCATCAACATTTGATGAATGTGTATAGTCAGATCTAGTCATATAATTTTATTAAATTTTTTTCATATGCTACATTCCATGGGGATAATGAGCCGTGTATTTTAGCGGTGCACTTATTGAATACGGCACCCAGGAGCTAATATAACACGGGAAATGTATTTATATATGTATATTAACCTTTGTACCTAGAAATAATACTTGCTTTGATTCTTCAATTCGCGACAGTTCGTAGCAATAGAGAAAATAACATATGCCTACATCATCGTCTGCTACGATTCCATTGGAAATCTAATACTTACAGAAAACCTCCCATTTCCAAACAATACTACATGCAAGTATCGTTGGGGAAACTCCTGTGTATAAATGACAGTTCCAAAGCTTATGTTTGTCCCCGTTTATCACACATGGACGTAATGACGTATATGTCAGGAATGCCATAGATATTGTCTGCTACGATGTCGAATAAAACCGAATACCCACTGATCATATGTCCATTTCGCATTCCATGTAGTCGTCCAATCGTCGTCATAGAATTTGCTGAGAGCAAATGTTTTTTTATTTTTCATCAATAGTCCTCAATCAATTACCAATGCACGAAAAAATTGATATCAGAAATGCATCCAATTTCGTCTTCTCCTATACTAATAGTGAGCATGGTCTAACGAAAAGAGGCCGAGGACAAGGGTGGCAACTAGTTAGCCATCACATTTGATCATATTTATCACAAGGTCGTACCTGTGCATTACGAATGATAAATGTAATAATGAAATGCAAGAGCTGCCCAAAACATGTAGTGCACTCCCTGCGAATAGAAATCCACGGCAAATGGGCGACATTTTTTTGTTATCACACCTTCAACACCAAGGAATTTTGGGAAAGACAATAATATTGGTAGCTGTTTAGATGTCTTATTAATTCTGTTTTGGGAGACCAACGCAGAGCACGATGCCATTTTTCACGCACAGATTGTCGCTCGCGGCACTCGCCTTATTTCACCAATTTACGATATAAAACGCGAGACTACAGTACTTGTGTTGATTATGGAGGCAGCCACAAGCACGTTTTATTCGCTAGTATCCTGGATGGACTCAATACATACACAACTGAGCCATAACGCAGCCACGAAAATCATCAGATTTCAATGCTTTTACATAGGATCACCCAATGTTTCCATAATCACAACATGGCTAAATGCGCAAAATTCGGCTTCAATTCTCCACGCTGGAGAGAGCTTCAAGGCTACCCCTGTGGTTTATTTACTAGGTATCTAGACAATATGGCGTCTGCGGTCACGTGGCATTAACGCCATATCCGCCCGATGAGCTCTTGGTTCCAAGGGAAGATCGCTAGATTTGACAAGTTCGAAAACGACCTCTGCCGTATTAGGTGTAATAATTTTTACTGAAGAAGCTATCCTTGCATTGTTTTTCACCGGGCAGTTACCTCGCATGTCCCTTGCGGAAAACTTCAAAGCCTCGAAAACTGTTTTATTTTCAACGTTTCGTCGAACATGGCAGCTCGGTCTAAAATGACTTTAAATACGATGGCAAATGCACGGAATTTGTTTCAAACGCGCAAATATGCTTCTCATAGGGATGAAATAATTCCTCATATGTGTAAAGGTTAAATAAAGGTTAACTGCCGAATAAAAACAATTATTAGCATGTGGACGACCTCTATATTTCTAGGACTTAGAAGTCATGTACTTGGACAATGTTCATTCGTGGTGCCAGGAGTGGGGTTTAGATTTAAATATTAGTGAATGCACCAAAGTTCACTTCCTAGAAAAGTCATCACACAAATGCCATACCTATACTGTGGGTGGAGTAAACATAAAATCTTCAGATACTGTAAAATATCTCGGAATTACCTAAACATCTGATGTATCGTCGGGATTACAAATACAAAACATATCATTAGCAGCATTAAAGAAGCTAGGTTTTGTTAAACGTATAATAGGAAGGTTCTCGGATGAAATTATAAAAGAGAGATGCTATACTTCGCTCTGGTTAGGCCACACCTCGAACACGCCGCAGGCATTTGTGACCTCTTGGGGGGTTCATTCCGTATTTTGTCGTCGGTTCCGCACCGATCGGTGTAAAGCCTACAGACGGCATGGATTCCGTGCCGACAGGGAGTCCCCGTCGGAGTTCCCTCACCGACGGAGCTTTCTCGGGCGATTCTGTAAGCAAGTCGAGCGCTGTTCCAGTCGGTTTGATAACTCCTCCCTCTCGAGATACCCTTCCCTCCCGAGTGTTGCCGAAGCTGAGGGTCACATGGTCCGTTTTAACCGATGGAGACGAGGGAGACGATAGAACAAACAAATGACTAAATGAAACCACCTAGTCCTCTCGTGGGTATCAACCAAAACGACATCCAGTGACAAATAGTATAATACATAGACTCATTAATGTCGAAATTAAAGTCATTCTCACGCACAGTAATGTCGAAAGGAGGAGGATAATAAAGTTCTGTGAATTGAGTGCGTGACAATGTATATTTGTGCAATAAAAAAGTGTTCCATATTTCAAGTACATTGCAATAAGTAGCTTATTTATGAACATGAAGTTTTTCAAAGACAAGTTAGGTGCAACGAGAACTAATGTGTTATGATTGCATGTATGTAGAAAAATGATTGGTTAAGCATACCAATTTATTCATTATATTTATGTGCAAATTAACGCGCGTGATGGAAAGCAGACCGTTTATCGCGTTGTATATATTTGGTATTTCTGGCCGCAGAAGTGGCCTCTGTGTGGAGTACAAACCTTCGGACGATGGTTCGAATTAATAGTTGAATCTAATGGAACAGTATTATCATGAATATATAATGGCCATGTAGTCCATATTTGTGGGGTGATTATGAAATGTTCGCATTTATATGCTTTATTCGTGTGTATAGCAATGGTTATGCTGCGCGCTCGTGCCATGAAACATTCATTTAGCGTCTTCGTGGAACGAAGTTGAATGTAAAAATGACTTGAATGAGTAGTATTAAAAACTATGCTGAGAGAAAATGAAGTGGAGGTGCCGCTAAGTATGTCGTTGAACACTTCCTTGCTTTGTTGTTGTTGCATGTATGTCATTGTCAGTACACATATATGTTTATTAATGTCAGGAGCCCTTAAGTTTCGCTGAAGCTTGCTTCCCTCCGTAACAACCTAACTCCTAGTTATTAGCATATTACGCCTAGCAGGAACCTTTCTAGTGGTTCAAGTGGAAAATTTGTCGTTCAAATGTGTTACACTATTGGCAGTATTTATGTATTAATCCGAATTAATTGAGGCACATTGAGAGTAGTGAGGAGTTAATTCCTGCATGCCGGAGCTCACGGAGTTAGGTGGGAGACGAATAAAAAGTATATAAATTTAAATTATGTGCGGATTTCTAAGGAATTTGTTCCAGGAGAGGATTGTAATAAGGATGCGAGAAGCTGTGCAAATGGTAGACATAATAAGAATTGGACGCCGATAATACCAGTGTGGATAATGGATTGTTAGCGACATGAAGTGGATGTGACAATCTAAACAAAAGCGCTACGATCATGCTTTTCTTTTGTCAAGATTACATACATAATGTATTTATTAGCAAGAATATAAGTCGGGGTATTCAAAATTAAACTTAACCGATAATATCACGTCATACAAGTTGAAATGGTACGCAGTTTAAACCTGATTCCATATATATATAACTCAATCTTCCGCTATGAAAATTTGAAGCATGCGCCAATGTTTTATAATCTTATTTATATTCATTTGATATTTTTTTTAAACCCACTGTTATTATCGGCTTTTTGTACTCCATTACAATTCATCGGTGAATTTCCAGAGTTAATATGAATATAGTCTTAGGTCAGAGGTGTTAGGTGAAGCCCTCACACGTAAGCGTGAGATTAAATACGAACGCATAAAAATTTTTAACGAGCGCATTTATGGTTTTATTCTAGGTAAGGTTAATAATAATATGAAATAAAATCGAATAAAATTGTATTACCGTTGGAAGTGCGAGCCATCGAATAAAAATCCTCAATCGAGATGGACGAGCGAGACAAATACTAATCGAAAAGATGAGTAAGGGATCGACTGTCTGAATATTGGGTCGAGGCTCCAGTTTCCTTTCATACGCAGATTAAAGAGCTCTTTTTACTTCCTCATCCTCAAATGGGGATAGATTGAATCGAATGCTTTCAGGTTAAAATGCAGTCGCTCATAAAAGGCGTCCTACCTATTTTTAGTATTTTTTTATGTTTGGACTTTTGTAATCCTTGGAATATATATCGTACCATGGAAACTGGCCGGTTTTAATTAAAAATTAAGGACTTGCGTGCTGGCAACGGTGGTTAAATGCACAAACGCGTATTTTCAAAATCGTCATTTGATAGTCGTGACGTATCAATGCCATTGTTCGCCATGGTCTTCAGAGATCTATTCTGAAGCCCAGGTGTTAGCTTACCGTGGCTGGAAACACGAGACCTCTTCGTACTACGGACAGTACGTGAGCATTATAATGTGCCTAGCAATTACAATGATTACATAAATGCTCTGAAATACACTACATTATATATTAAATTTCGATTAATGTGCAAATACTTGGATCGTAAATATTTTGAAAAGATAGTCGCAAACTATCAAAGCAATTGGTCTTAAATCTCCCCTCGGTTTTTTATGCCACTTTGACAAATATAAATATTGTGCCTTAACATTTCCCTAAATAAACCTACTTGATAGCGCCAAATAGTAAAATATTTTGAGGAGCCAAGCGATCAATACAATGCTACACATCGGAATCCCAGTTATTTTCAGGTTTTTCTTCTAGGCCGTCACTTTCATCATCATCATTTCAACTTCAGCATTACATATTATATCTCCATTAATCCTGTGAATAAATTATATCGCTATTACAAGCCTCAAATAAACCTATTTCAGACATATATCTAAATGCGCTGTCAATTTGTTACGGTGTCTCTCAAGCAAACCGACTGATTACCCTGGGTACCGACAGCTTTTACGTGCCGGTACGATCTCCCGACGGAAGCTCCTCGGCACACCGATCGGTTTCATACAGAACACCACGGTTGTCGGTGTGACGTGCCACACGACGAAAAGGCTCCCATGCCGATCGGTTTGGAGTTACAGAATGACCCCCCTGGTCAAATAGATGTAACCCAAAAAATAAATAAAATACAAAGGAAAGCGGCGCGCTTCGTTAAAAACTGCAATACGAGCGAACACATAGTGTCTCACAACTTTAAGAGGGGTTAAGGTGGGAATCCCTAGAGACTCGGAGGCTGCACGCTAAGCTTTGGTTGCTTGATAAATTCAGAACTGACATTTTTCAGAGCGACATAGAGAATATTATTATGACTCCTCACTACATCTCTAGGTCTGACAAATGCGATAAAATAAGAGAGATACATTACCATAAACAGATGAGCACAAGAACTCGTTCTTTCCGCGCACAATAAGCGACCACATTAAAAACTGAGCTCCACTAAATACACTCCCATAATACACGTCACCATTTCACCTTCAAAAACCAAATCCCGAACAGCTTTACACGGCTGGTAGATGTATGTATATGAATACTACAAACGGTT
Organism: Ceriagrion tenellum; assembly: GCA_963169105.1. Lineage (NCBI taxonomy): Eukaryota > Metazoa > Arthropoda > Insecta > Odonata > Coenagrionidae > Ceriagrion > Ceriagrion tenellum. Next base: position 23,079,706 of record OY720639.1, on the reverse strand, counting down.
GTCACTTAGGATGTCACATTTCACACAAACTTGCTGTTCGGAAAGCATTTGACCTCAAACGTATTAATCTGAAATGTTCTATGAAATGATTTTAGCGTGATTATTGCCCATTTAAATTTTTTCACATTTCTGCCAAAATAGAGCGATTCAGGAATAAAGTTTTTTGGTCATATGACTACTTCTATTTATCGAAGAGCAAAAAATATATATTCAGCGATAGCCAAACCTTTCCTGTTGATTCTAAGGTAGCAGGAGCAATTACTACACGTTCCGCTTTTTTTTGTTTTGGACCCATAATAATGATATTATGAAGTGATATAATTTGTGTAAACCATAAATTATTTAGAAATACTTCCCTCCATGTGCGTTAAATGAACTATGATTCTTACGCTGCAATTACAGCGCTCATAAATCGCGCTTCTTTTCTTATACGCGAAAATCTTACGAAGATATACATTATTTTCAAGTAAAAATCCATTAAGGAATTTCGAGCTTAGAAATTAATGAATTTGGTCTAATTTTAAATGAAAACATCTCACCTATCCAATGACACCAAAAGTACTACCCCTTACAACGTTACTATCCGAGACATTTGCCAGTGAATACCAGCCATTTTACATGGGAAATGGTACGTGCATGCACTCCAGAGCGACATCTACAAAATGAGGTATTTCTAACACTTAGTTGTCGTAAAAAAACTAACTGTGAAGTGTATATGTATTCTCAACTACTTTTGAAAATTAATCATGTTGTCAACGCTGTAAATTCTTCGGGATCACAAAACACCTTCCGTGTTCAAAGGAGTTTCAAACGCACCGCGCGAAAAAAAATGAGTCCAGTTAAAGACTAATTTAGATATTTCCATTTAATTACTAACAATTTCTGTCATATATTACTATTATGCCACCATTAATAATGCAATATTTAATTTGTGTCCAACATCTGGTGAAATTAAAACGTATAATTTGAATATGGTTTCTATTATGATTAGGGAACTATCTCGGTCGGACTACCTTAACAAAATGCCTTTGGTCTCGGTCCGTCTAGTATTAGGTTCATCCATTCATTTCCTCAAATTATCATCAAGAGATGGCAAATGCTTATTTATACATGCATTCAACTCTAAGGATAAGGATGGGAGTCCCTAGAAACTCTGAAGCCGCAGGCAAAAATAAATTAATTTATGGCAGAGACAAATTCAATATAGTTTATAATTTACGTTATTTTCATGTTAACTTTTTGAAAGAAAAGATTCGGTACCTGATACTACGAAATTATCCGCGATATGGATGGCTTCCTGGGCAATAATTCGTTTTCTTTTCTTGGTATTAATTATTCCGGAAACCTACGTAATATCTGTGTTCGGAAGGCGCATACAAAGACCTCGGGGTCACTTTACCGGGTGTCGCGACTGACTTTGGCGTTCAAAGGCCAGTAATTAGTGTGCCTATAACTCCCCCCTCCCATCCCGCGTGTACGTATTGGACCGCTTTCCCGCAGGAGAGCGGAGAACAGCCCTCTCTGCCCCAGCGTGTGAGAACCAAGGTCTCAGTTAACTTGGCCACGCCACTGTTTGCGTTGGGCGATGTTCTGATTTTTGGTCCCCAGCCTGCCTAAGAGTGCAAAGGCAGTGCAATGGCTGGGGGTGTGAAATGAGGCCCTTAGCCAGGCCAACGAGTGCGTCGGGGGCGGCTAAGGGGTTCTTTCGTGTACCAGCCGTAGTCTTCTCGACTCCCGGTCTCAAAGACCGGAAGCCATTCTCTCCGGGCCGGAACCTCGGGCCTTAGATCCCCAGGCGGGGAGGCCCCTTCGGAAAGTGGTTACGTAAGATCGGTTACCGTTGGTCGGGCCTCTCAAACGTTCCAAATCCCTGTCCCTATCACGTCGCTGATGAACCTGTGAAAGGACGTCACGAGGATGGTATTCCATTCAACACGGCCCACGGGCTGTCTTCGCTGACTGGTACTCCTTCGGGGATCGTCCTTTCATCAAGGACACCGACTCGACGCAATGGCAATCGGACTCTTGCAGAAGATCCCATTCTCAAGCTATCTCCTTAGTTATCCTTGGGTGGTCGACCTTCTTCTTTGTCTGGTGGTGATCACACGATGTTGTCCAGGCTGGAACGTGAAGATTATAGCAATGATGCCAGTCTTTAATAGCGGATTTTGATTCCGCCCTTCGTCCTGATTGGTCGATGACTCTTTGTTGATGATTCGGCCAATCCGAAATCAGCACGGTATGAATCCAAATCGGCATTCGTGCATAAAAACCAATCCGGTAATAAAACTGAATCCATTCTTTTTCTTTTCACCATATCAAAAGTTGATTCGCAACACTCCTTTCATCGCGAACCATTGCGTCTGTGAGATGATCATAGCAATGTAGACAAATGCGTTTGTGATTACTCCATCAGTTATAAAGTAATTACTTGAATAATATTATGTCATGTATCTTGTATTAGTCTCGATACCTCCTAGGTCACGTAAAATATCGTAATATCCACCCATTTATTTATCGAGGCAGATGAAATGTATCATTTCTGTTAGAAAACTTAGAAAACGAAGAAATAACACGTCAGTGTTGATGCCATCTAGTCATTTCCATCGGTTTGACCTGGTGACAATATACATTACCTTCAGCATCTCTCGTTGCAGTTCGCAAGCTATGAAGACGGCATAGTCACATATTTACTCCTTTGTCAAAATTCACTGTTGTCCATTCGTTTACACATAGATACTTAACCGTCGCGACAGTGTTGATGCCATCTAGTCATTTCCATCGGTTTGACCTGGTGACAATAAACACTACCTTCAGCATCTCTCGTTGCAGTTCGCAAGCTATGAAGAGGGCATAGTCACATATTTACTCCTTTGTCAAAATTCACTGTTGTCCATTTGTTTGCACATAGATACTTAACCGTCGCGACGGCTTCATTCTCCGGAGCCAACGCCTGGGTGGCCAACTTACTCAATTAAATGGGGAGTGGACAAGACCAGTATATTCAGTCCGCGAGAATTTTCATGACCAGAGAATTAGATTAAATCTGTGAGACCCTCACCATTGTTACCCGTCGACCGCGTGACCAAGAAGCGTAAGTAATATTTCGACTGGAGGCCACTTAACACTGTCCTATATAGAGCAGTACTCATTAGTATCACCTGCTCGAAAGGCGGCATGTTCAATACACTGTTAACCCAGAATGACTGGCAAAGATTATTGGTCTTTACCCGAAACGAAACTTGATTTGGATTACACCTCACGGTGAATAGTTGAAGCTTCAGAATGATATATGTGAGGCAACTGAAGAGTTGTAATTTATTCCAACATTTGATATATATATAATGACGCACTTACTTTTCTCTTTGAAATAATGTGCTCATATCTCTGCCTTTCTCAGCCATGGAAAAATTGTACTAAACACATAAAAACTTCAAAATTTTAACGAAGGTATTTTACTTTTGGAATTTCCACGGCAAGGAAGTATTAATAAGGGTGAAAGTTGTTCAAATGTTATCGCGTTTTTTATATACGGCATCACGACCTCCAAATTTTCACAACATTGTGAAGCGCGTCAGTAAGACTTGAACATCCTTCTCATCGGTTTCGCGTAGTGACAACAGACAAACGCTCTCTTTCCCATTGTTCAGAGCCATTCAACAGAAACGTCCCTTCAATATTGATATTTCGAAATTTGGTTTTGCCCCACTTGACTTAAGGTAAGACTCTTGCAGGTCTAACTTTGGAAGGCCTATGAGTTATTGCGTCATTCTTCAGAAGCACGCACCTCTTGTTTGTTTCTGCGATTGAAGGGAAACAAGGTGAATGATCTCATTGCAAGCGGTCGTATTATTATTCACAACAATATTTTCGAAAATGATCTTTACTTCTGCCGACGAAGAATTCCCGCATGCTATCCCTTTATATAAATCGGCCAACTTAAAAGTGATGATATTATTGGACCAATATAATTTTCAGTCTTTACTCAACGTAAAAATATGACTTGAGAGAGAAATTGCTTTACTGACACGATGCCAAAATTATATCCTTCCTGTATGACACGAAGAAATACCGACCGAAGAGTCGGGCGACAGCGCGTAGTCCTCGTCGGTAATAATCAAGATGATTTTCGGAATTATTGTTAAAATAGTAATACGGTCGATTACAATGAGATCATCCACAATGTTTCCAATCAACCGTAGAAACAAGTGAGAGAGTTTCCGAATAATGTCGCAACAACTCGGAGTTCTTCCGCGCTCTGAGCTATTGCAACCTTTTTTGAGTCAAGTGGGGCACTATTGTATCTGGAAAAAAATCAATACTGAAGAACAGTGAATGTGAATCATTTGAAATAATGAAAGAGAGAGTGTTTCTTGAAACTACGCAAAATAAATGAAAAGGACGTTACAAGTCGTACTAACGTTCTTCACAATTTCGTGCGTTGGGGGGATGTCATAAATGAAAAACGATGACATTCGAACAACATACACACTTATCAATCCATCCTTGTGGCCCAACTTTCAAGAGTAACAGACCATATAATAACATATCACTCTCGTGATATTCGATTTAAATTACAAAGTTTTAATAAATTCTAAGGAGTTATTATGATTTTACAATAGGTGAGAATGGTAGAGATAGTAACACAATATTTAAAAGAGAATAATAATAGCTTCGTTAATCACATAAAATGATAGAATATATATTAGCTCGTCGATCTCATCGTATCCATTAGATTTCGTCGACATAGGCTACAGCTATTCACGAGAAAAGGCTAAATTCAAATGACTAAATTTTCCTGGGAAAAAAGACGTAGGATGACTGTTAATTGTTCCGGGTCAAAAAAATGAAAAATATTACATAGCATTGAAAAGGCCCTGTTATGTCTTCTTTTCCCCAACGATTATATGAGAAAAGATATCCACTTTATTTTCCATTATAAAAAAATGTATGGTTAATACAAGATTTTACGTGAGCCAGGAGAGTATGAGATTACTGAAAGAAATTTGAAATAATATTATAACAGTAATAACTTTGTATTGGGCAACAACTGATAGGATAATCACAAATGTATCTGTCTCCATTGATCATCTTTCATTCTTTATCCTTCGCGATGAAGGAAATTTTAAAAATCAACTTTTGATATGGGGAAAAGAAAAAGAATGGATTTAGTTTTATTACCGGATTGGTTTTTATGCACGAATGCCGATTTGGATTCATACCGTGCTGATTTCGGATTGGCCGAATCATCAACAAAGAGTCATCGACCAATCAGAACGAAGGGCGGAATCGAAATCCGCTATTAAAGACTGGCATCATTGCTACAATCTTCACGTTCCAGCCTGGACAACATCGTGTGATCACCACCAGACAAAGAAGAAGGTCGACCACCCAAGGATAACTAAGGAGATAGCTTGAGAATGGGATCTTCTGCAAGAGTCCGATTGCCATTGCGTCGAGTCGGTGTCCTTGATGAAAGGACGATCCCCGAAGGAGTACCAGTCAGCGAAGACAGCCCGTGGGCCGTGTTGAATGGAATACCATCCTCGTGACGTCCTTTCACAGGTTCATCAGCGACGTGATAGGGACAGGGATTTGGAACGTTTGAGAGGCCCGACCAACGGTAACCGATCTTACGTAACCACTTTCCGAAGGGGCCTCCCCGCCTGGGGATCTAAGGCCCGAGGTTCCGGCCCGGAGAGAATGGCTTCCGGTCTTTGAGACCGGGAGTCGAGAAGACTACGGCTGGTACACGAAAGAACCCCTTAGCCGCCCCCGACGCACTCGTTGGCCTGGCTAAGGGCCTCATTTCACACCCCCAGCCATTGCACTGCCTTTGCACTCTTAGGCAGGCTGGGGACCAAAAATCAGAACATCGCCCAACGCAAACAGTGGCGTGGCCAAGTTAACTGAGACCTTGGTTCTCACACGCTGGGGCAGAGAGGGCTGTTCTCCGCTCTCCTGCGGGAAAGCGGTCCAATACGTACACGCGGGATGGGAGGGGGGAGTTATAGGCACACTAATTACTGGCCTTTGAACGCCAAAGTCAGTCGCGACACCCGGTAAAGTGACCCCGAGGTCTTTGTATGCGCCTTCCGAACACAGATATTACGTAGGTTTCCGGAATAATTAATACCAAGAAAAGAAAACGAATTATTGCCCAGGAAGCCATCCATATCGCGGATAATTTCGTAGTATCAGGTACCGAATCTTTTCTTTCAAAAAGTTAACATGAAAATAACGTAAATTATAAACTATATTGAATTTGTCTCTGCCATAAATTAATTTATTTTTGCCTGCGGCTTCAGAGTTTCTAGGGACTCCCATCCTTATCCTTAGAGTTGAATGCATGTATAAATAAGCATTTGCCATCTCTTGATGATAATTTGAGGAAATGAATGCAATAACGGTGTAATTATCGGCATTTACTGAAATTTCGGATGAAATTTTTAATTGTCAAAGTTAAATACAAAATGAAGGGGGTTATAATATTTCGATCGTTCTCGTGCTTCTTTTCCAAATATTTTTACTCTCCAGTTATTCGCTAATAAATTTTAAATTTTATATACTTTGCAGTGAGTTGTGCAGAGCACTTATGTTATCAATGGAATTGGTAACTTTGCCCCAAGGCTGCCGAAAATATCCCTGCGGATGCTTAATAAAAAAGTGCTAGCGTTTCCAGCATGGTTAACGGGATATCGTGGATTCAGGATAAGTCTTTGAAAAAAGAATTTGATCATTAAATGAAAACTCCCTAAATTTCGATCGTGGACCATTTAGACGAATTTTAAAATTTTCAATGCATACGAACTCGAATTATAAGCACAATACCTGTCACAACACACAATCTCAATAGATGAAGCATAACTCTGATTAACCTTAATATGTTAATACATCACCACCAGCACACACAAAATCCATCACAGCGCATAAGCAACATTTGTAAGCACTGGTATGCCACAATAAACACTGCCGCTTAATCACACGATAAACCTTTTCACTATCCTCAGCAATTATGACATCCACGTCCTTGCAGAAATGAGATTTAAAACTTCCAACTGCAATTAAAAGTGAAAACAAATCGCTACAATAGGATAGGTTGCGACAATTGGATACTATAATTAATCAAAAGAATACGCGTTATTGAAATACTTTTCCAATACATAAATGAACTGCAATCTAGGCCTCCAATTATAATTAAAGTCAAGAATGGTGTATTATATTTCATTTATAGTATGTAAAACATTCCAAACGACGATAGCTATTCAAATAACAATCAATTAAGAAACAAAAACAAACCCACCTTTGAACGCTTATGGCCGCTTCGAAAGATATTTTCTTGTGTATTGTAAGCCGAGGATGCGAGTGTGAGGCAAAATACGTTCGAACTTTGGTTACAAAATAGGCACCGGCAATTGTTTTCGAAGTATTACCCACAATTCAGCGGGAATGATTCTAACACTCGAAGGCCAAGTTTTAAAATCGGCCCCCTGATTTCATGTTATACGTTCAATGTCGTTATTCTCGTTGACAACCGATATTACTTCAATTTAACACATAAATAGCAACGCAAGGGAAGGAATATGAGAGGACATTTCGTACACGGGATTGAAAGAGACTGTGATATGGCGTGAGGAGTCGAATGCACCGTAATATTTTTCATAGCCCGAGCTTCGAGTGTTAGAACATAGACTGGTGGAGCTGGCGGGCTTATCGCGGAGTTGAACTATCGTAGCGAAAGTGGCGCCGCTCGATTCGTGACACGACTTTTGAAAGATATAGTACCTATAAATTGCATATGTAGTATAACAACAGGTGTAGCGAGAAATATGACAGGGAAAAAAATCTGGATTTGTTGGGATCTTTAATGAAAAATGTCCATAAAACAATGTTATATTTCTACATTGCATCATATATCAAGACGCACTGTGTAAATCTGATTTGGATATGAAACCTGTGCTTGACGTTATTGTGAAGCTGGTTAATGGTATTCGATCTCGATGACTTGCTCACAGACAATTTCGGGAGTTTCTTGAATCCATGAAATCTGAGTACTCTGATATACGAGGTGCTATCCAAAAGTTCGGGGAATTCTAATGTCGCGTGCGAACCATTGGTGGTACGACCTGATGCCGCTATATGCGGCTAACAACACTCTTTGTGAATCAGTGTTCCAACAATTGTGACGGTGAGAGCCTGCATTGTTGAGTTTCGTGCGGTTGTATAACGTTGTGTTTTAGTGTTTCGGCGATTTCCTTAATGGCAGATTTTAAAGAGCAAAGAACCTGCATCACATTTTACTTCAATCTTAAAAAAATTGCTGCAGAAACCCATCGAATGCTTGTTAAAGCATTTAGCGAGAGTGCTATATGTCACAGTAAAACTTTTTTGCGGTACAAACGATTCAAAGATGGACGAACGACAGTCGACGACGAAGGCCGTTCAGGACGACCGTCAACAAGCACAACACCGGAAACCATCGCAAAAGTGCGAGAGGCTATTGTTGCATATCGTATACGAACAATCCATGATGTTTCTGCAATCGTAGAAATGTCGTACTGGTCCGTAAAACGCATCTTATCAGACAATTTGAACATGAGACGCATTGCTGCAAAATTCGAACCGAGACTGTTGAAGAGCGACCAGAAAGAAAATCGCGTAGCTCTCTGCAGTAAATTGAAAAAATGCAGCAAGAGATGACCCTAACTTCATCTCCAATATTGTAACCGGTGATGAGACATGGATGTACGGTTATGACCCTGAAACTAAGCAGCAGTCGTCGTAGTGGAAGTCGCCACGTTCACCGCGGCCAAAAAAAGCACACAAAAGTTCGCAGCAACGTCAAGTTCATGGTGATTTTTTCTTTTTTTGACATCAAATCTGGTCAAACTGTCAATGGGAAGTTTTATTGTCTAGTTTTAAAGCGGTTACGTGAAAGCATTAGGCGCAAACGTTCAAATCTGTGGGCTAACAACAGCTGGGTTCTGCACCAAGACAACGCGCCCACGCCCACATCGCCAGTTGTTTGGAACTTTTTGGCTTCCAAGAACGCGGAAGTGATTCCCCGCTCACCCTATTCACCTGACCTCGCCCCGTGCGACTTTTTTCTCTTTCCCAAAATAAAATTTCGAATGAAAGGCCGTCGTTTTAACACAATTGAGGAGATCCTGGAAGAAACGTAGAATGTGATTGGAACACTTATGCTTGCAGACTTCCAGAGATGCATGGAATCATGGAAAAAACGCTGGGATCGCTATACTAATGCCCAAGGGAACTATTTTGAAGGAGACGGTGTTAATTAGAAGTTATGGTAAGCTATTTTATTTTGATGGTAAAATTTCCCGAACTTTTGGGTAGCACCTCGTAGTGTACTACTCGAAGGTAAGGTAGCTTAGCGCAGGACGCGTTTTCGAGCGAGTTTGGTAGCTGAAAGATTAAATAATGAAATTCTTCCGTGAGAAACAGGGGTCTGTAGAGTATAAAATCCTGGCAGGTACTGCATGGTTTTCGAAATTTTACATTTTTACGGATCATCTCTGCCACATGAACAAGTTGAATGTCAAGATGCAAGACAAAAATCAATTGATTGATGATATTTGGGGCCATCTCCAAGGTTTAAATCTTCAACTTGTTCTATTCGCGAATCAGCTTCCTAAGAATGACTTGTCTCACTTCCCGAGGTTGAATTCAATAGCCCTAGTGATGAAGGAAAAGCTTAAGAGCTACGAAGATAGTCTACGAAGACTCCGTGGTGAGTTTGAACGAAGATTTGAAGACTTCATTGTCATTGAAAAAGACTGAAGTTTTCAGCATGCCTTTTAATGTGAACTTTGAAACAGTGAAATCGGAATTGCAACTGGAATTGAATGAATTACAATGTAACACTCAACTCAAACAGTTGTTCCAAAATTAGAGTTCTACAAGTCCTTGTCAAAATCCACTTTCCCAAATCTGATATCACATGCCCAGAAAGTTACTGCAATGTTTGCTTCATCATATATATGTAAACAGGTGTATTCTGCAATGAAATTTCGAAAGAGTTGCCTTAGAAACAGACTGAAAAATGAGCATGTAACTTCACTTCTAAGAATAAGTGCATCCCAGTTCGATCCAAATTATGAGAAACCTTTAGAAACGCAGTCACAGTTTCGTTCATCACATTCTCCTTCATAACTTTTCAGTCATTAATAGGAGTTAGTATCACAAAAACACAAGAATTTTGAAAATATATCATTTTTATTTTTTAATAAATTATATTGGCCCGCTTAAAGTTTTTTTTTCCTTTCCTTTGGCCCCCTCTTTAAAAAGTTCGCCCATAACTGCCTTACATCGTCCCTGACAAGCTCGTTGGCCTTGCCTAAGGCCTTGCGTTACACCCCTGGCCATTGCACTCTTTTGATAGGCCGCATCTTTTGATTACTTATTGTATAAAGAAAATGTGAGGGATTAGTAAATTGGCATCAATGTTAATGTTTGTTCTTAATCATTACAGATATGTGGGTGTCGTTATTTAATTCGTCGAAAAAAGTGAACGAAAGGATTTCAAAGAGTCTCTGTTCTCATCAGCGACCTGTTTAGACTACGCTGAGAGACTAATCCACCCGTAAGAAATAATTACCCATCGAGAACGCGATTCCAGCGTACCAAATCATAAACTCTTTGGTTAAATGAGCCTTGAATCGCATTAATCTTATTTTAGACAAGTGGTTCCCTGAGCACTACCGCGCCCTGAAGGGCGATGCCCTAATCAGTGGGGGAGCACTGTTGGCAAGAAGTTGACTCAGACACAACGATACACACGCGTCCTGGGATGAATAAGCCAGCACTATTTTGGATATGATGTAAACGTTAGTATAATACCGTAAACCGATGTTTCTTTGCTCCACTGTGCTCACCCTACGGTTTTCAATGAAATTTCTCCTGAGGAAACTTACTACAAAAAGGAAACGTTTTAAGTCTGATATGAGCAATGCAAGCAATAAAATCTCAGAACAAAAGAGAAAAATGTATTCCATCTTCACGCAGTGGAGTGGGAAATCGATCTTTTCCTTCCTAGCATTTCTAATTTTTTACTTTATAGCCTGATTAATATATTTTGTTGCTGAGGTGACTTTCAATGTTAACAAAAAATGTTCCAACATATTTTCAAATTATACCAAATCTTAAGTCTCCGGATACGAATAACTGGACCATTTATGTCAGCCTAGTTTTCATAGATACTAGTTTATTTTCATAAGTTAAGAGATCGTGTCAGGTTGTGATCATAGATTAATAGAAGCTTTACCTTATTCCGTTGTACCTTCCCCAATTTCTATCAACTATGTTTCTCTTAATTATTCATAAATGAATCCCAGCATTTCTAAATTTTCAATAGTATAAAAAGTGTGAAAATACACGATATTAACCGTAGCTTTATAAGGCGCGACTCTTTTCATCAACCAGATATCTTGTGAGAGGCCTCGTTGATATACTTATAGGTCGTGGTCACATCCCAAATGGATATTTGTGTATTTCTATGATTACTTAATTTTAATAGTTTCAAAGAGTATTACACAAACAGCCTCAAATTGCTTCAATTATTTTAAATATTGATGAATAAAAGAAGGTATTATGCAAGTTAGATAGAAAGATACTGACTGTTACTCACATGTTACACAAGCCACTTAATATTAATAAAAATATTGGAAATATTTTTGCACATATTTCTATTTTACTGGATTATACTTATACCAGTTTAGTGAAATACAGGACTGATTTAGTCAGATTTAAGTTAATATTCTTCTAATTATAAAATTTTATTGTTCAAATTACCGGTAAACCGATAATCCTGCGTCGCTGCTGCTCTGGTACAAACATCGCATTAGCAAGCAATTCGTCAGTTGCCGTCCATCCTCCGTCAGTGACGTTTCAAAACTCTCCTTGGTCTCATTTTTAGAGAGCGCGTGTTTCAGTGCGAGTAAACGTTTTTTTGGTCTGCATTGGTTGATTATGATATGTTCAGTTGGTGATGCTTTAAACCAGAAATGTTCGATTGAAACAGTAACAGATTGAGAGTTTTCGCAGCTATTCTACTCGTGAAATTGAGTTGATCGAATTGAGAAGTGGTGTGGATGCTGTGCTCAGTGTGTGCAACCGACATTGTAAGGATTATTTAGCCTTCTACGAGGTTCGTCAAGATCGGTGCTGCAATCCCTTGAATTTGCATAGAAACATTCGCTCGATTAATTTGTGGACAATTACAAGCGAATTCCACAATTTCTATAATGACACAGTGCCTGTTGTAATAGAGGGTAGGAAACTCTGTGTTTAATGTAAAGTGGGTGTGAAAAAATTCAACAAGTCAGAATATGTCGCCGAAAAGAACAATCCAGGTTGATCTCCACATGAGCCAGAAAGTCAGTCAGAGCTCGCCACAAATGACGATTACCAGAGTAGGGTTTATGGTGCAGCAGGACCTTCAACCAGTGCTACATTCGCTATTACATCTCAAGGTTCTTAGTCAGAGTCATCAGTTAGTTCTATAAAAAAAATAGTGGGACTGATGAAACCAATGGGTGTCAGTACATTCCAGGAAAAGAAATTCACTTGGGAAAGCTGAACAAGACGTTAAAATTCCTGGATCAAACACCTGTAAAAACAAAAAAATTGCACAGGACAAGCAAATATCCGGCGAAGAAATTAAAAGTAGTAACCACTGCTTTGAGATTATCTCTTCAAAAGGTTACTGGTGGGGAGGTGAATATTCAAGAAGATATTCCTGAACAAGAAGATCACTTCCACCAAGCTGGCAAGGAAATGATTATGCAGCTGAAGGATAAGTTCCTCAACACTACGAAAATGAGTGAAATATTTTTAATCCTATCTGTCCTACCTAAATCTTGGAGTGTTTCAAAGATAAAGCAGGAGTTTTAAACAACGACGTATTTGGTCAAAAAGAATAAAAAATACGTATCTGAGTAAGGAATTCTGTGCTCTGCGAATGCGAGACGAAACAAATACCTCTCAAATGACACTAAACTGAAAGTGATTGAGTTCTGCCGTGAACCAGATATTAGTAGAGAAATGGCGGGCAAAAAAGAGTTTAAGAGTGTAAAGGAGGGAAATGTGCGCGTAGTAAAGCATAAAATGTTAATTATTTGCAATTTGATGGAAACCTATGAAGCCTTTAAGGAGAGAAATCCTAATTTAAAGATTGGTTTCTCCAAATTTGCAGATTTGAAGCCTCCTGAGTGCCTGTTGGCTGGTAAACCTGGCACTCACACCATATGTGTCTGCATGATCCACCAGAATTACAGGTTACAGTACCTTGGGGCTGGATTAGAGCAAATAAAGTCGGACAACGGAGAAAAAATTTTCTAAACTTATCGGGATTGCCTAGAATTCTCACTCTGTCGCCCTCCGTCAGAAATGTGTGTCATGGGTGAGTACACAGAAACACTGCCACGAGAAGAGGGCGAAAACGGTGATGATGTCGTCAGAAAATGTGGGAGTAGAGACTGAATGACAGCAATTATTTCAGAGTACTTCAGAGAAAACTATACGGATGAGGTTCGTTTCAAGCAATGGACTCAGGAAAATTACTTTACGTTAACCACACAGGTCAAGGACGTAGATATTTTTTTTGAGGCTTTCGCTAAGAATACCACCAAAGTAAGAAGGCATGACTACATCGCTTGCATGCAAACTATATTTTATTTAAAATGTCAGAGACAATCTGAAATTGCTTGAAGTTGCCATTTTGGCCGATTTTTCTGAGAATTTTTCATTTCTTCACCAAGATGCAGTACAATGGGGTCCATTGGTGTAACAATCAGGCTACAGTACATTCATTTGCGTGTTACAGCAGAAATACCTGCGATAAAGTCGCACCTTTCACTTTGGTTATTATTTCAGACTATATGGAACTTAACGTGAGTGCATTCTATACATTTCAAGGGAAACTGATAACTTTCCTTCGAAGAAGGGTACATTATCTAAGTCGAATAATTTACTTTTCCGACGGTGCTGTGGCTCAATATAAGAACTGCTACAACATCTCTTGCATCACTAAGAGGATTTCGAAGGTGATGCTGAATGGCATTTCTATGCAACATTTCAAAGACAGTGCCCGAGTGACGGACTAGGAGGAACATAATAAAGGGTATGCGAGGAGAATGGGATAGGGAAAGAGAGGAAAGGAGCATTGGAGGTCTAAGGCGGGGCGAGGTTTGTCTATTGTTCTCCGAGCACGGCCGCTGGTGGGCCCATGGTCGCCCCCGCTGTTAAGCATGGTGTCGCTAATTCTGGATTCTAAAGCGGCGGTCACTTCAGTGGGAAGCAAATAGCGAATGACATGGGTAGAGGGAATCAAAGGGTCGGTATACAGTTAAAATTGGTGAAAAGAAGATGGAAAAGGAAGCGCGCTGATGAGATCTGGAGAACCGACTACTGAACATTCGGCGCGAGAGCCGGACGCCGCCGCGGCGGGAGGCCAACGTTACGCCTTCGCTCAAAAATTTTTTTCTTCCTTAAATGAAATATCACCCCTACCAAATTTTTTTCACTTGTAGAGGAGAGTTGTATCTATAACATATAAAAAAATGAGAAAAATCAAAGGCAAAACTACATTGTCAAAAATCGATTTTAAAATTTAAAATTGTTATAAACTTTATTTAATAGTTTAAATTTTATAAAATAATCCATAATTTATCTTTTTTAGTTCAATACCTTTAAAATGAGTCATTGCATGTACCTTTGTCTTCCTTATTTCCGGAGATATGCCATCAAATGCGACGACGCTTTTGTTAAATTCTAGTTTTACAACATTGCAATATCTCGTACACCGTTAAATGTATTACAAAATGGCTTTGGATTTTTTATTTTGTAATCAAATGAAGACGATTTACCGAATTTGGTCGAAATCGGTTACCCCAAGGGTCAATTTTGCCAATTTTCTGGTCAAATTGTGGTGGAATGACCCTAATAGTTTCCTAGTCTCTTGTATCGATTTCATCTCGGGCCATTTTACAAAAAATAGAGAGAAGTGGCCCTTTAAAACTCTTAAATATTATTTTTCTTGCGTTTTGATTTTATTTTCTGCGGTATTGATTTTTTTTCCTCTGATGGATCTTTTGGGAGTTTCTTAGATTGGGAGAAAAAAGGAGAGTGGGAGGGGATGGAAAGGTTTTTGAAAGTTGGTTAGGGGGTCCGTTGCAGTTACATGTATAAATTTTATTGCTGATAATTAGAGAGAGTATGGTATGATTAATAATTTCAACTGTATAATAGAGTGGAGAAAATATTCATTGATATAAAATATTAAAAAAAGATTACTTTTCCTCTCTTGGGTGTAAGTAAAGGAAAGAAAATATTTTTAAATTTGAATCAAAAAAGAAGAGAATATTTTTTCTGGTGGATGCTGGTCTTCTTGAAGTGGTGGTAGGAGGGACGTGGAAGGAGGGCCGACTGCAGCGATGGCGGTGGCTCCGGGAAGGGGTTTTATTCTCCCGGAATAAAGAGACGAGCCAGGGACGCATGTTTGTCGGCACGCTTGAAGTCGGGCCGACCACAGGAAGGAAACGACGCCCTCTCCGATACTCTCTTCGTTTTCTCCGCGGTCTATGTACTTTATAATCATTGCGCATAGTGTCTGCGGGTTGCGGATAGTCCGATAGCAGATAGTTCGAAGTTTTAATTAAATCGACAGTATCTGTCGCTCTTTGCAACCTAGAATATACTGCGCATTGTTGTTTGTTCCTCATCTAATTGGATGTCCGCTCAATGTATTACCGTACCAAGGTAACGGTAAAAGGACCGGACGATTGAGATGGATGAAGAGGGCATAGCGTAATAAAACTGTTATCTGGACACCGAAATATACACCATAATGCTATACCTTGCTCTTTCTCCTCCTTGCCATTTGTTATAAACGAGAAGTGGACTTGTAAGCGCTAACAAAGCATGAACCTCTACCTTGAATTGAAAATTTTTGGCAAGTGACTTTTCAAACAAGCATATTACTAAAAACTAAAATTCTACTCTATTTTGTTATTTTTTTTCGTTGGAATAACGAAATATTACAAATTTAAATAAACATAAATCCCGTATGAAGAATAAAATTAATGAAACAAATTCATGCTGATTTTAAGTTAGCTTTTGATTGAAAAGATTACAAAATTGCAAAATGTGTATCACCTTATGAGGCCAAGGGCTAATAGTGGAGATCAAGGATGGCGAACTACGTTACAGCTTTAAGCCTTGATCAAGATATCAATCGCCCACTCCATCTACTTTAATGGATCGGAACCTCTTGGCGCAAAGGGCGGCGGACAAAGAGAGCGAGAGAGAGGGAGAGGGAGAGAGAGAGGGAGAGAGAGACTAGGCACTCCACAATCGCCTTTCCACGCACCTAATTATTTGCTGAGGTGAAACAAGACGCAGAGCGATTTTCCCAGGGAGTGAACCGGCTCTCCTCATTCCGTTCGAATCAATTAGCGGTCACTAGGCCTTGAGAGCGACGCCCGATGCCCACGCATGGCCTATAAGCCTTCCGCTGTCCATTTTCGGGGAATTGTCTAGATCGCCTTGGCGGAGGTCATATTGTCGAGTGTCCCTCTGATTAAGACGGACTGCTTGATCCCCACGCAATCTCTTCTAGGGAGCATTAAGGACGCCTATTTCCCTGAGTGGTCATTCGCGTCAGGGGTCGACGGGAACCACTGGGGATGAAAGGGGTTATTGTGCCTCCCTTATTCACCTCACGACAATATATGAAGATCTGTCGATATACTTTTGTGTATGTATAGCCATTGATATCAGCCACGATTGTGTTTAATAGAAACTCGCTCAGTTATTCCTAACATTTGTTGATTTTCTAATGCGTAAACACCGAAAGTACTATTTAAGCGTAATAAAGACACTAATACAAAAACTGAGCATATATTTTATCAAAATGGGATGTCAACATTTTTATACCGTCTTTATTCTCATCCTCATTTAAGCAAAGGGTGTTTCAACCTCATTTAAGCAAAATTATACACTTCATCACAGTCTTCAGCGGCCGTCTCATTAATTGAATCCAGAAATTCCTTTACGAGCATCCTTTCTTGCCCTGCCCAGATTTGTAATCATCTGCCTTGATATGAAACATTTTTACTCATAGTTTCTAAATAATGGGTTTGCATTTTACATATATTGGTAAAACAAGCGTTACGTCTGAAGAAATGCAAAACAGGTACGCTAAATTTGGATTCATTACAAGTAGTACTTTATACTCCAGTGAAACATTTTACTAGCCCGATGCGATAAACCTATTTACAGCTTCGTCATGTACAGAACAGAAGGCAAGTGCACAGCAGCAGAATAATTCCACCCTCAAACTGTACCTAACAATGCCGAAATTTGGTGGACCAGTCGTCATCATCATCTGGTTATCTGCCTGCTGGCAGGTCCCGTACACCACTGCTTTCTCAATCCGCTTCTGTCCCGAGCCTCCTTCTTTGCTTCATTTTAGCCGATGTTCTTCACCTGATCCACCAATTTAATTTAGGACCAGTCGTACAGAGAAAATTTCTTAGATAAGTATAAAATATTGGCTTTATAATAAATTAGAACATAAGGAACTTTTACGAAGTTAAGGCTGCCTCAGTCAAGTTTATACGCTGACTTTGATTGCAGGAGAGAGTTTAAGGCAAAACCTGGTGGGATTTTTGAATCTCTATTATCTCTGGAATGAGAAACAGAGATAAATTTCCTCAGAATTAGAGCAAATATCGTGAACACTCACTATTGTGTTTTTTTAAACAATCATGTTAATATAGCGTAGCTGATTGAGCAATAAATACAATTTTCAAAAACGTATTAAATGATAGGGCATCTCATTAAATTAATTCATTGAACATTATAAATAGTCATCGCAGTTTGAAGACCTTTTTTCCAATAATTTTAGGCATCCGATGTGCACAAAAGACTTGGTGACTTATTGATTGTTTATTTTCTTCTCTAGGTTTAATCTTCCAAAACGTTAGTTCTGACAAATTTTGAGGATACTAAGATTTATTTTACGGCATTCCCTTTACTGAGTCACCCGCAAGCTCACAAATGTGCCATATTCCACAGAGGAAATAAGTCATTCAATTTGACCGGGACCCGACCCTGAATCCCTCTGATTCGTAGATGTAGATGTAATCATGCCGAGTGTTTTTGTTAGTAATATTGCCGAGGCCACCGAGGCATCATCCTTCTATGCGGGGAGCAAAAATCTCATTGAGTTTAACATTGGACTTTAATCTCCCAACAAGTGGCGCCGAGAGCACGCTGAGTGCTTCTTCAATCATTGTGAGTTCGACAGTCCTAAACATATTGTTCAGTTAAAGCTCACAAAAATTGATAAAGTTTAAATGAATTCGGGTTAGAATCCTGGTCAAGGCGATTGATTTTTCCTCAATGGAGTTTCGCACAAAGTTAATTCACCTTATAGTGGATGAAGACATTCATACGTTGTATATTTGAAGTAGGCCACAATTTACATTGTGAGATCCAACATCCCCATCTACCCAATCTTTTCTCTATTTTTCTGTTTTATTTTCATAAATCAGTGTGAAAAAAACTTCTGTGTCGGGCATAAGAGGCGGAGTGACATGCAGTAAACTTGATGATAGGTAGGAAGATCCGAGGAGGATGGTCTTTCAGGGGTCCTGGGTCCCCTTAAATGAATAAACTTTCGGTCTCACATTCGGACAAATTTGATAGTCTGATTCATACTGTCTGGTTGTCTTGGGGAAAGGCGGAGCAACAAGAATGGCGGAACGATCTCCTTTAGCAAGACCGCACCACTTTTAAAAATAAATCCCTACCTATCCTCCTAAAACTTCTGTTTCCCCGCAGCACGAACACTACAAATCACTCTTGAATCTCACGAACGCCGTATAACACGATTGGAAGATCGGGAATCAGTAGAAGTGTCATGGTGGAAGTCAGCCACAAACAAGCAAATGTAGGAACTTTGGAGGCAGTTCCAACAGTTTAAACTCGGAAGTCTTGGTTCGCCCCTCTTGATAAATCCATTCAATGCACCTAGCATTGGTCCTTCTCTTTTTAATTTTGTTTCCGTCTGTTTAACCAGTGATCTCTATGAGTTTGATTTCACTCTGAGGTTATTGGTTTTCCGTGTTCAATCTTAAGTAAAAGATAGTCTCCATGGAGGATGCACGAGTGAATCACTGGAGGTAAGAGAAATATGTTCACTTCGTTATCTAAATACCAAGGAGTTTCTCTATGATACTGCTACTGATCTTTTATTTATATCTTTTTTTTTATTTAAACCTTTCTCACCAGCCTAGATTTAACTTTAGTAAAAGTTAAGAAATAAAATGCATTGAGCAGGTGACTCAGTTCCAAAAGCATACATTTAGGATTTTATACGAAAAGCAATTTGAAGATTTATAACTACGAATATGGATTTTATAATTACGACTTTGGGAGGAAAAAATATTCCGACGGTTTAATTTTTATTGCATTATACTACAATATCATTTATTCTGTAAAGTATTCAATTGATTTTCTTTCATCTTTCTTATTTGCTTCATTTACATTGTGACACATTTTACATGTCCCAATCTTCTGACAACTTCTCTAATCTTCTTTTTACACATCAGCGCTAAAGAAAAAAGTTCGTGTCCGACATGGAGGTGAAGTGACGGAGTGCATACTGGATGAATGGCAGGAGGACAAGAGGACACATCTTTCAGGGGCGGTTGGACCCCTTGAAAGAACACGCTTTCTGTCTCATGCTCGAGATTGATCGATCGGTTGATGCATCCTGTCTCACTGACTACACGGATCGTTTAGCTTTGAAGCAATAGTAACTAATAGAAAAATGGAGAAAACTTAAATAATATTGCAAAAATATTTTGTGAAATGGATTTTAATGATGGAGAAGCCAACTCGAAATGAGTTAGTCGTTTCTGTACGTCGAGATTAATAATTCGAGTAATCTCATTCTTCATCCTCAGCTACCATAAGCCTTCATTTAGGTACTCAAAAGTACCAAGACCCATCCGTCTTCATTCCTGGAGAATTAACTGAAAATTTCACAATTTCCAGGACGGCAAAGACTCTCCTGAAAATTTTGTTGTATTTTTTTATATACTATTTGTTTCTAGTCATCTGATGAGAGAATTCTCTTTAAGAAATAGCTATGTTTATTTTTCTTTTCCCAGTGTTTCAAGATATATTCCAAAATGTGGGATTGACTGAACATCAAGCTCCACATTTGAGTCAATCAATTAAATAAGCGAGGCTGCTATGAAATAAATGTTCTCCTTTTCATCAAATGGTGAATTTTCACGTATTCTGTCCACTCATATCACGGCTTTGTTGTGATTAGATTATCCCCTTCAAAATTTTTCGGAAAAGAGCAAAGAAAATTAGATTATAAGAGGGTCACCGAAGAATACTACAAATTAGAATAATTCTCGATCTGGCGCGGAGCTGACGTTTCTTTTTAAAAATAGGCAACACACTAATGCATGAAGAGAGGACCTAATTTCATCCAGTTATAGGATAAACCAACTTCCGATTGAATACCAGAAATAATATACTGCAACACAAAATTTCAAATTACATCCCACTAGCATATACGTAGCCATCACACCGGAAGAATAAACAGGTTTATGCACGAGAGTAAATCAAGGGTTGCAGTCCGAGAGTGATTAGATATTAGAACTGAGTATATTGGTCACTTTCTTGACCGGAATCGGTACACTGGCATACATCAAACCAAAAACTATAACTCTATAAAGTCTAAAAGCACTATAAAGTTACCTAACGTTACCATATTCAACCCTGAAGATAGATACACAGTCATTTCCGTGTGTTTAAATATTTGAAGTAAAAGAAAAAATAAAATGAATGGAAAATAAAATGAATGAAAGAAGACTGCCTCCAATAACTTACTATCATCAATGTTTCTCCATGTATAATCCCTAATTTTCAAAGTGGATGATAATTTTGTAAACCAAAACAAATTTTATTTTTTTTTTGTGCTCATAAGTTCCACGTAAAAGTTTTTTAAAATAATCGATGTCTTGGAACAAAAAGAAACTAACAGATTACCCTGCCTCGCAAAGACTTGCCAAAATTTTCAAATTTTGGAATGGGGCGAACAGATTATCAGTGTTCAATATCAGAAATTTTTGGGTTTTTATTTCAGGACTACTTGATCTTCGTGCCAATCCTCCGTTACCTATTTTTATAAGAATTTTTAGACGAGTCAATTTTGATGAGATAGGTCATCGTGGCTAACAATCTTGCGGTGAAACTGTAATGGAATGATCCAAGTGTGTAAAAGTAACCAACGGTGAAATTACGAGCAATGACCGCGGAAGTCAAAAAGCGAGGTGAGATGTGAGAAAGCTCAGGAGGGCCTTCCGGAGGTAGAAGAAAGAAATATGGGTGGGTTTTAAAAGGATCCAGGGATTAAGGGAAAAAGAATGGTATACGGGCGAGGGAAAACCAGCGGTTGCTATGGAGGTGAGAGGCAAAAGTAAGAAGGCGAAGTTGGGATGGAAATGGATCAAGGCAGGCATAATTCTCTTTGGAAAAAACTTCAAAGAAATAGCAAAAGTGTGAAAAATAGGTGCTTTCTTACCAGCATTACGAAAATGATAATAAAATCCATAAGATAATATTTATTTAAAACACATGCGCAAATCACGAGAATATGCATAGCATAAAAAATTCCTCCTAAAATCCAATGAATAAACATCTTAAGTGTATTTTTTTCAAGTTTCCACTATGAACGTGCACTTGGCAATTATTCTTGCCATCATAGTTCTATAATTTAACAGTAATTTTAGAATAAATTGCCATGAGAAAAATTTGGCCTAGACCGGCAATCGAACCACGGACCTTTGGTTTGCCGGACCAATGCGCAGACCACTACACTATCCAGGCTTCCTGATTCCCATGGCAATTTTTGGTGGATACAATGGAGCTAGATCTAGGGTAGCGTAGTGGTCTGCGCATAGGTCCAAACCAAACCAAAAGTCCATGGTTCGATTGCCGGTCCAGGCCGAATTTTTCTCATGGCAATTTCTTCAAAAAAATTCACCCACCATGTTTGAATATTTTCAGAAATTTTAAAATTTTAACAAATATTAATGATTTCAATGGTTAGCTCTATTTTGTATGTAATCTTCACACCAAGGAGTCCGGAATGGGTGATGTTTTTCCATGGAATCTCTGATCCCTTCATTGTGGCACAGCTAGGAATAATTTAATTTCAGCTCTCAGTTGCTATTGCGATACTGATAAGTCAATGGCCCCTTAAGTTTCTTGGAGGCTTTGCTCACTGACGATGAAATGAAACGTCATGTCAGCACTAGATCCAGAATTACACAAATCTGTAGTCCTCTCCGGAGACCGTCGTCAAATCTCTCATCCATCGTTAGGTAGCATAAAGTGCCTGAGAGAGTCATTCTTACATCACTCGATACAAACTTAAATACTAGCCGCTAGTCACCTTCAATTGTAAATTCTGTACAGTGAATAGTAAATGTTTACGAAATACCTATTAATTTTCATTGAATTCAGCAGCATTACGAGGATTGTGGTCAGCTTGACTATAAAATTATAGCCAAAGATTTAGCGCCAACTTAGGGCTGAGTATCTAACATTATTTTGCATGGTTACAGAAAATTTACAAATGGCTGAGGAGGGCAGGTTCTTTATTGAATATCTATAATGATCATCCTGGCTACGAACACCACTAAAAAGGCGATGATTTTCATACTACCAGTTTAGGGGATGGAAATGCAATACTTAGAAATTATTTCTTTCCAATAATGTCTTAATCCAGTACTGTCGTATTAATGGTATTGAGTTTACACCTGTGCATACATCTTTTCTGCAAGTCTCCTCAATGGACGTGTTGGGGCAGTAACAGTTTTGAAGGGAAGAGACAGGTTGAGCAAAAATGTGGTGTGGTGAATAAATTTTCCCTCTATATATTGGGTATTTTGTATCTAGACTAGATCTATTAGTGATGGGCGGTATATGTGCGAAGGAAATCTATCAGTGTGATTTTTCAAAAATATCACTAATTTTGCTATCGTTTTTTTGGCTTAGTCTTTAGTGTGATACCATTCAGTAGACTTGAAAGGTGAGCAGTACATTGGTGCATTTTTAAATCTTTCCTCATCTACCTTCAACCCAAAGAGCTGCCACGTGGGTGTGTGGCAGGACGTGTTACTATACCAGCCGCGTACATATGTAAAGGTTTTACGGACGTGAAATGGTGAAGTGTAATGTGGAGGTGTTTTGAGTAGAGCTCATTTTTTACTATGGTTACATATTTTTGGAGGAAAGAACAACTTTATATATCTATATGTCCGGCAACGTATCTCTCTTCTCTTTTCTGTCGCACTTATATATGCAGTGTGGCGTCAATATGACATTTACTGTGAAATTCCCTTGCACTGATGGGAAGGTATAGAAATTGAGAGTTGGCAAAGAGGAAGAATGAGCAAATAACATGATCGGAGGGAAAATATGTAAGTGGCGAAATGTAGCCGAAGGAAGAAGAGAACATAAAGATTGGAGGGACGAAGAGGGTGGAATGGAAGCGGATGTAAAGGTCGGAACGGATGGGAGTTGTGACTCACCCATTGATAGACAGAGAGAGAGACGAAGAGAGGAGTAGGGAGTGAGTCGAGCAGACGAGAAAGGCGAGCAAGGAAGGATGAAAGAGAGTGGGCGAGCCGAGCAGAATATTAAAAAGGAAGAGACGATGCGACGAATAATATATGCGCAGGATTCGGTTTTTATGCTGCTAAGACGGTTACGCGTGGAAAATAAGAGGCATGATATGTTATTAGCTCTACTTCACTCAATGTGGAAAAAATTTGCCCTTTCTATTCCAATCGTAGTGTTGACGAAACTATTTCTTAGCGTTTTATTTGTCCGTAATGTTGAGGAAAATCTTTTGTGAGATGTGCATGCCTGCGATGAAATAAAGGGTAGATTAACTGTATCCACTGGATTTTTTTATCTGGGGTCTCCATTGCTTGGTCAAGTAGTTATCTTTCACGGTTTCTGGTGATATTCTGTCGAGACTATTGTTTATTTGTCGTAACTTTGCGTAACTATGTTTTTGCCTGAAAACTTTTTCAATTTACTTATCTTATATACCAGTTGATGAGGGGTCAGATGGTAGATAGTATCTTCATAGTCTCAACCTCACAGTATGAACCCTATCTCGCTATTATTTAGAATTTTATTATGAATTATTTTGAATTATTTGAAGCATTGACCGAGTATTTTGTACTACATACGATTACTATGGTGTTATAGAAGGTTGTAAAACGCATTAATAACAGAAATGTTAGATTATAATATTTGATAGCTGGAGGCTACAGACGCGTACAAACTTGCGGGGTTTAACTCGAGAAAAAAATGTGTTGATAGAAACGGCTCTCTCGGGAATTAAGTCACTAGAATCGTTACACCTTTGGGTGCTTCTTCCGTTGAAATATTTTTGGCCGTGATTTCCCTTTTTGAACGATGATTGCTTTAAAATATTTATCCACAACATTCGTACGCGAGAGTGAGGCAATTATTCGAATTTTAATTTCATCGTATCTGATTTATTAATTGTCTAGCAGTATTAAACACAATCATATCATCTACTGAGTCAGGAATTTTAACAAGCTTAATTTTTATGAGTTGGCGAAATTCCTTGACTTCTTTTGGATATTGATCATCATGATGATAGATTAAATAAATGAAAATCAATGCTAAGGAATTCCCTTGAAGAGATTAGGAGTGGGGTTATGCAAGCGGTTTACCGGTAAGTTTAACGGAAACTAAATAGGCTTCAAATTTAGTGGAAGCACCTGAAATCACTGAAAGGAATCTGAAAATTTAGGATGGCTGAACAATCGCAGTATTTTTAAACATTAAATATTTTATCAAGCCCTTGCGCTACTCCCCCTAAGGTTATATCTGATCATTAATGCTTGCCACTTGGAGAATTAAATGCAATTTCTCTATCAAGTGCACTCTTTACCTTACATAAAATCTCGATCCTTCATTGTTTTTCGTTCCTCCATTCTCGTCCTGCAAAATATTGATTTTCCCGATGGTATGGAGTTGTATGATAGTTAAATACAAATTTATCGTTCTAAGTGTGACGAAGTTGACCATAGCAATAGAGGAGTCTGTTAAAACGATGTCACTGTTGCGTTACAAGGTGACTTTATAAAATCTGGAACACAGCTAGGTATTTAATTTAAGGCATCGCCTCATAGAATTCAAGTTGCGAGATCCTTTAACGATCATATCAAACTAAAAGAATCAATCTGGAGAAGGAATTAATCTCGTTACTGGGATAATTTTAATAATAAACTTAATGTACTATTATTGAGGAAAAACATTAAAATGACAGTAGCGATGCACTTACTCTATCTATGTGTTGGGGCTTGCAACGAGGTAAATCTATTCTCCTTTTACCACAAAAATTTAGTCATGAGTTTTAGTCAGATGATAGTTATGGTCAATGCATATAAATTGCAATGAAATAATTTAATTGGGAAATATGAAATAATTAAAATATTTTGTTTTTCTCGGCAACCATTTTTAACGGTTTTTATAAATTCATCCAAATTTTAATCGTGTAGAAAACAGAATCAAAGCATTTATATTATCGGCATCAAATTGTTTTATCAATTGTTTGGCTAAGGGGATGCATAAGCCTTGGAATGATCTTGCTCTGTATTTTAATATTATTGGCATATTGTATGGCATATTGGCAAATAGTATTGGCATTGTTCCTTAGATATCCGATGTTTTTCTGAAACTGATTATTATAGTTATTTCAATTTAACGGCAGAGAAAATTTTTTTAGTTCAATGAATACATAAATACGATTAAAGAAAGCAAGGAATATACTTGCAGAGTGTATAGCAACACTTTTAGTCTGCGAGAATTCGCACCGTGAACGGACGGAAACAACAGTGGAAACGAGGCCTTTGAAGGAAAGCGCAAGCGAAGGATGAAGGTGGAAACTGAGATATAGGAGTGGAAGAGAAGAAGTGGTAGGACGACTCCTCTCCGAGCCGAAAATTGTCTTTCACGGGAGAACTCAATTGCTTGAGAGTGCATCCTTTGGTCGTCTTTACAATCGATGCAGTTATCTTCGTAGTGCTGAATGTATGCTGTGCCATCTCCACGGAGGGCGTGCGAGGACTCATTGCCCTATAAAGAACTCCATGAAGTGCAATTCAGTCCCTATTTCCATTTTAAGAGTTCTCTCAGACGAGATCTAACTTCTTTGTGACAACCGTTTCACGACTTTGACCGAATATATAGGTCACAGTGGCAAAGACGGAGGTGGAAATAATTGATTCCCACTATTATTCTACTTTCTATTCGACAGAACGTAAGCGACATCTTAATTGCCTACATCAAATGTTGGATTTCAATATCATATTAGTTGAAAAAAAAACTCTACGTTGTTCAGTGCTAATTTGTTTGCACAATATGGGGCAATTAGAGTTGCGGTACATCAATTCTAGAAACCAAATTCTGCATACAAATATCAATTCTGGGAACCCTTACTAAGAAGACCTTGTACTTGTGTTTAATCACATATTATCAATATTTATGACTTATTCCAAACGAAGGTCCGGCATTGATTAGTATCTGGTAGTATGTACAAATTAATACTACCAGTATTACTAAACAGAGGCTGTATCTTTACGAGTGGTCCGGACTTAGTGACCCGGGGAGCATGCAGAGTTCAAATTTCAGTGATGACGAATTCCGTGTGCCTACTATAGAATCATCCCCCACCGCAGACCTTAATGATGAATATCACAGTAATATATAGATGTAATAATGGGTAGATAAACGGCCATAGTGGTTTATGTGTTTGGTAATAGTTGAGAGGTGACAGGACAGAGATCGGGGCATAGAACTGAAATCGACCTCTTTGCCGTGAGAGTAGAAATAACAAGAAAACAGTAGAAGGAGTATATACGATGAGGTAAAGGGTGGAATCGCATCAAGGTAAACGGTGCAATTACACTGGCCTGCATATTTCAGGGTCTCGAATGTTTTATTGTTGCAATGAGTCATTTCTTACGTAATTTTGTGCAGAATATCCAAATCTGCTTACGAAAGTTGCCTATCACGTATGAATTTTAAGATATTATAACTTGAACGGGTCAAAATTGCAATATTAAAGTCATTTTGAGCTTGAATATCTCTGAAATCAAAAGCGATAGAGAAATTCTACCAACGGATTCAAAGTCTGCGCTAAAATGTGTATAGAATACTGTTAACTCTCGATTTTCTCCGGAGATGGGCGTTGAAGAAGAGCGACGTAAGTCGAAACAAGGTAAAGTGGATCCGGATATTAATCCCGCGATAAATCAAGGCGTTAATTTCAAAATTCGTTTTTTGCCTTCATCCCGGCAAGGACAGATATTTCAGATAGGTTGGTTATGTCTCAGTTATCAAAATACGCAAGCATATGCACATACGGTCCATCTTATTAGCATAAAACAGGGAAAAAAATTTCCAATGACTCTTGACAGCATGGTCGTAACATCGAATCAGACGTAAATAAAAACAACGCATTCCGAGGAGTTACTGCACAACTCTGAAACCTAGAAAATTGTTCTTATAACCTACATCTTAGTTTTAAAATTTGTGCACTAAAGAGAATGATGAAGTTGAATTGTAATAAAGTTGTTGGTGTTTGCCAAGCAACACAATATGTAAATACAAATTACATGCAAGTGAACTACAATGAAAGTACTCATGTTCTCGTCCTCATAAATAAATTGTTTTCTTTCAATTGATCTACAGACACAGGCAGAACCGATTACAAAGAGACTTAGACGCCAATAAACTCAGAAAAAGACAGTCTTAATTACAGCCACACTTATTTACACATATTAACACAAGCTAACTTGGACTTCTACTGTTTCAGGCTCAAGCTTATAGGAACAATAGCTTTCCTAGAATTCAAAGTTGTGTTATTTACACCTTTTAACGCAGATTTCGAATCCGTTTACAGAATTACTCTTTATCCTTTGGTTTTAGAGATATTCAAGCTCAAATTTACCTAAAAATTGCAATTTGACCCTTTAAAGTTAAAATATCTCAAAAACCTGACGTGATATGCAATTTTCGTGAGCAGATTCGGATTCAGCGCACAAAATTAAAATACGTCATAAATGGCCTTTAGAATCAAAAAAAGCATACCCTTGTTGGTTTTTCCTATCAAGGCTAGGGGAGTCCTCCCTCAACTTTTTTTCGAGTCCTTTTACTACACACCATTTGATGATTGTCGGTGGCAATCATTTAAGTAAGCAGCTTAATATATTACACAACTGATATGGCCAAAACATTTGTCGCTCTTTCAGGCCGGATAATGCTTTGAGGGGCAAGATTTTCAGGCAAGATTTTCAGGCATTCTTTCATGGTTAGGTTACATGTAACTGTACTGTTATCTACTACTGGTTAAAGCCAGTGATCATCCAATCGTTGCTTATGCAGATAAGTGAGATAAGTGCAACTATTACTTTTGCTGTCCGTGAGCCGTCCATTTCCAAGTTGTAATAGAAGGTTGAAGTCAAACTTTCAACAAGTCAACAAATGGAGGGAATTGTACCGAATAAAACTGGCTTCTTTTATGTGGAGTAATATCTAAACTTTTATCTTGAATGCAAACAAAACCATAGGTAAAGTGAATGATAAAATTGTTACCATTCCATTTGTAGGTAAATAATTGTCTATTATTGCTCATCAAATAATTCGCAAAAGTCAATTACTAATAAGAGAAATTATTATCAGAAATAAGCTGTTAGAAGCTAAAAAAACTTATAAAACAGAACGCTTCGTCTGTTTTTCGCTGTTTACAGTTTGATTACTAGCTCTTGGGGATATTTAGTTATCATTTTTCGGGAACCTTAAATAATGATAACAACATTTACGTTTTTATGAGTGCCTTTGCTCATAATGGCTTAAAAATGTATAGTCCAAGATTAAAACTTAAAAATATGAATAAAAACCGTGTCGTTCAGCTTTTTGGCCGAGCTAAATCAATAAGATTCGAGAGTAAACAATATCAAAGAAGTTCCTACGAGTTGTTGCAACATCGTGCAAATTTTACACAAACGAGGCATCAACCGTGGGTGAGGAATGCGCCTAAGTCAGCATCAAACACTGCCAAAAGCGCAACGGCCCTAAACACATACCCTGTGGGACCACCGTGAATGACGGCTCACTCCCGCTGACAGGGCATGCGAAGGAGAACTTTAGTTGGCTCTAGAGTTTCGTATACTCAGCCATCAAGACGTAATGTGGAGTGAAGTCCACCCGGACTTTGTTTGTGGATGCACGGAACGGAGGCGGGAAAACGGGAATAGTTGGGGTGACCATTGGTCCGAGGATGAGAGAGAAAGGTGGACGAAATGGATGGAGTGAAGTGGTGGACCTCGCCTCGCCTCCCAAACACCCCCTTTCACGTTGCATGGGGGATGAGTGTTTTCGAGGGGTAAGGGACGCAAACAGAGCTTAATTGATTGGCCGCATCCAAATTTAGCGCTTAGTTGCTTAGATTAGCACGGACGGAAGGCCTGGAAATGAGTGAAGGTTAGGTTCGGTGGTGAGGTAACTTGAGGTGAAGTGAGGAAGCGAGGGGAGGGAAAAGAGATCTCAGCTGAGAGGGAGATAGTAAAACTGAAGGTTTGACATGAGAAATCATAGTCACTTATTTTTCGTGCCTGTGAACATGAAGTTTTCACAGTAATTACAAAGTCATGTTACCCAAAAGTTATGCACTGCTAGTTTCGTTCGCAAAATTGTTTCGATACAAATCAAAGACCTGAAACCCTACACATAAACTTTTCTTGTACATTCCACTGGATTAATATATTTAACAGCACTGACATTTTAGTGCTCATCTATCGTCTTCAGAGTAAGTAAATGGACCCTGAAATTGCTTATCCCGGGAAAGATGGCCAAGTCGTCCATTGAAGCGTCTCGTCGGTACTACTCAAAATTTAAATCGATGGAAAACCTGAAAAGAATTTTCACGAAACATTTTTCAGGAAAGCATTAAATATTTTATCACCTGTCACCCTAGTTTCAAGTGTTTCCACGATAATGACTACAATGCTTAGTAAAGAAAATTTCGAGCATAGTTTCCAGCGGTATTCTTTCTGAGAAGAAGGACTCTGTCTGGAATAAAAACTTGATTTAGCCTCCATCTATCGTCTTGAAAATTACCGAGAGTTGAATTGAGTCGTGAGAGGTGAATTAAGTGCGTGAAAATTTGTATTCGAGTAATAAAATAGCTATTTTAGATTCAAAGTACATTTAAAATAGCTTCTGTAGGGGTCTGAAGTTTTCCAAAGAGACGTTACTGCTACGAAAATAAATAAGTTGCGATCGCACGTATACAGAAATTACCTATTTAACCAGTTGAGTGAATATATATTTGCGTATTAATTCACAGAAGTGTCCTATGTGTTTGGCATAAGCTCTCGGAATATTGGTTGGAATAAATGTATGTCATTAAGTAAACGATATGGTCAAACGGTATATAGAAGGCCGTCTGTGATATTCATATTCGTGGGTACGGTTATGAAATGTTTGCATATGTATAATTCCAGTGTATGGTTAATAGTTAGTTATAATTGCTGCGCGATCGTGCCATAAAACATTTATTTAATGACTTCGTGGAGCAAAGTTGAATGTAAAATAAATTGAATGAGTCATATAAAAGATTATTATACGAATACGAAAAATATGAGAAATGGAAGTAGATAAGAAGTATATCGTTGAATAGAATTTTCCTTTAGCTTTGCTGTCATAGAATGTAAGTCACTGTAAGTATATATATCCATACATTTAGGAGTCTTGAAGTTTCGCTAAAGCGTGCTTTACGCCTTAACAGCCCAAAAACTCAATTATTAGGCATGTTACGCTGCACGGGAACGCTACTTCCAGCTCAACTGCAAAATTTCCTGTTCTTGCGCATTATATCATCAGCAATATTTACATGGTAATCCAAATTTTATTAGGTTATAGTGATAATTGACAGTTCGCTTAAAAAGATACTTCAAATTGTATTTGCTTATCCGTGAAATTGCTTGACTGATTAATTGCGTGACTGAATTTCAAAAAATATTGTCAATAAAAATACACATCTCACAGCAGCACGATATAGCGTAGTTTCAAAATTTAAAAACTACTGTTGTGTATAAATTAAATCTTCTTAAGCTGAATAAATAAAATTTGACCATATTTGTAAAATTTCAAATTAGAGAATATATTTTGGAGCAATAATTTTATGCATTCATTGCGGACGATTTTCTGGCGGTCAATAGGAAATATTATATTCTGGTTTTCGAGTATACTACATAGCCCAAATATTGAGCTAATTACGTACTTCATAGCGCCGAATAATAATGCATTTTGAGGAGCCAAGAGAGAATAACACAACAACATATAATTCTTGTTATTTGGAGGTTTTTGTCATTGACCGAGACTTTCATTACATTCACTTCAACTAGGATATTACTTAAAATATCTGTCTTAATTCTTTGAATAAATTTTATCGCTATGGCAAGCATAAAATGTACGTATTTTGATTAAAATCAAATTACACTATCCTTTTGAAACGGTTTCTCCCAAGTAAACCGACCATTTATCGACCTTACCGACAGCTTTTTAGTGCTGGTAGGATCTACCGACTGGATCTTGCTGGCTCACTGATCGGAGAAACCCACGGCAGTCAGTGTGACTTCCCACCCGACGAAATGGCTGCCGTTCCGATCGGCATGAAAATACGAAATGACCCTGCTGAAAATGGACCTCCCTTCCCACCAAAGCAATCTTTCGTAGGGATTTTTTAGAAAGGTGATACCAATTTATCCATCGCGTGGACATGCCTTTCTGATTGACGTTTCTCATTGTGACTCATTAAATTTTCCGGAGAAATACTACGCTCTTTTTTCTACGAAAAAATAGCTACGGCATCCAATCTTCCCCTTCGTGTTATGGAACGATTCCTTTATAATGAATACGAAACCCGGTGGATTTCTAGACCGGTGCCGAGAAAGTTTCATGAGACGGGGTAACGAACTTGCGCGACGGGAGACATCCGGCAATGGTATGTGAAAAAAAAACAATTCGGGGGAGGCACGTGGAAATGAGGACATGTTTTGATTGGCCGTCGCAACACATAATTCCTTCGGAAGAGGTGTCCGGGAGTACTATGGATTATCTACAATATATATGAAATGAGGTGTTTCTTGTTCATATGTCACTCTTTACCCAAAAAATACTTAGCGGATTGACGAGTAATTTTGTTTAATTTTAGCAGATGCTAACTTGAGCTCTTGTGAATATAAAAATGTAATTGGACCTCTAGGGCACTAAAACTGATCCTTAGTGATTCTTCCATAAGGAAATCGTTAGAAATGTTGCTGAGGTTTTGTCTTTGACTTTTTAAAATTACTTTTTCTCAGTTCATACAGTTGAAGCTTTCAACACCTGATGGCTTAATGTATGTAATTTTTTTTTGGAATAGATTTTGTGTAATGTTTAGTATTGGTTTATTCTAGCGTTTTTTATGCGAAATTTCTCAATTTTTCTCCAATGTCAACGACAGGATATTTCCTTACCAACAAGAGGAATACCTTTGCACAGGATATATGCGCCAAGGCATGTAATGCCTTATGTACGCTATAAATGATATGAACGTGTTTCTTGATTGTTTGTTACTATTTAAAAAAACTACTAAACCCTTTGTCGAGAAATTTTGCGTGATTCTAGCATATATGATAACTCGAGCTATAGTATATACGAATATGTCTTAGGACCTCTAGGGCCATAGAAAAGGATCCTAGTATTTTCCTCATAAGAAAATCATTAGAATTTTGCAGAGGATTCGTTTTTTGCTATTTAAAAATGTTATTGCTTAAATTATAGGGTAAAACATTTCTATATTTAATGGTTAAAAGTATGTACGTTTAATTTTAGTGATTAATTTTCTCCATGATCGATATTTTCGTCGTGAAATCCGTGACATGCTTCAGTGCAACTTCTGGTACTTTCGCATCCAACTCACACGCCGAGGCGAACCACGGTAACCTCCAGTATGTCCAAATTGTGTCCTAATCACTTACGAGAGACTCCGTGCCGTGGTCATGGAATCGGTAGTTGTGCCGTCAAAACCATGGTAATAAAAATGAGGAATTAGCGAAACTGACATCTGATCAATGGCATCAAACAGGAAATTTCTCTAGGGGCCTTTTATAAGTTACATAAATTTTAACGATCACAATTAGCACGTATCAGTGAGGATTAGGTTGAGGTACAATATACCCCATCCTCTCTACGTGTACTAAATGGCGTTTATTTAGCACATCATTTAGATTTAACGCGTGAGTGAGTTATATCACTCATTACGTAGAATTTTGTACGCTGCTTTCAGTCTCGGGACACACTACATACTACAGTTATTAAGTTATAACTCAGTCCTTGGGATGAGGGGGGATGAATGGGGTACCAATTAGTCCCAAAAGTAATGCTTTCTATTTAGTCTTTGAATTAACTTATGAGAAATTGAACGTGTGTGTACATGAAGATTATCTTCACAATAACATAAAATTGGATGTTGTCTGTCTGTGTGTCCAGTTTGACCCAAGATGTGCCAAAATAATTCCATACAACTACACGTGAAGATCATTTTTACCACTTGGACGGTGTATTTCTTTTACAAATTCGGTAGAAAATTGACAATTGGACAGATTTAGTTTTTAATTGTTACATCTACTGTTTGAAAAACTGAACAATTTCTGTGAAAAATCTACAGTGCCTATACGGGAAACCTCTACTTGGTAAAAAAAATTAGATACAGGAAAACAGTTGCCTTCCGACAGAACCTGCACTTAGCACGAAATATCGATTTTTGTAATAATGGATTATGTAATTAGACGTATGTGGTAATGTAATAATATATATACATATACGTATTCAATAATGTAATGTAATAATACGTAATATATAGATAACTATATGCGTTTTCTATCGTATTATATTTAGCCTCCGAAAGAATATATTACTGAGACACTCATCTTGAAATTTTGTGCGCAGGAATGTGACAGTTTTCTATATCAAGGGATAAAAACGTAGATGTGCCCGTCTGACTGTACAATTCGACCTCAATTATGCATAGGAGTACCCTTGAAAAATGGAAGTCAATATCTTTAAATTCGAAATCATCCACAAAATCTATACGATATTAATATTGCACTTAATATTAACGTGTACATTATTATTTTTACCGTATTAAAACTGAATAATTTGAGTTAAAGTGCTCACACGTCTGAATGGGCAATTATCTTTATGTAGAATTTATGAAGACTATGAATTATTTTATGAAAGGTGGATTATCTTTTGTATACATATAAATAGTATAGCATTTCTTAATCATAATCCTCCTGTTCAGAATCAATGGGTGCTTCTGATAGTGTTTACTAAATGGTGGCCATTAAAAATATTCCTTCAATTCTAATGGATTTTATGAAAATAGTTCTGAATAGCGTCTGACACATACCACGGGGCCTGTTGCATCATAAAATGTGACACAATGAACGAAGGGTTAAAGGTTTTTCTTTCATCTTTTAAACAGAGAAAAATGTCGAAACACCTTTCGAGAGTATCATTATTTTTGTTTCAGTAATTATTTATTTTGGCAATTTCTTAATTTTATGACAGAGATTAATAAATATTTAGAGATAAAACCTAGCTAAATTTTTATCATGGAAAATATCACAACAAAAAAAATCCATTATGAAATAAAAATCATTCAGTCGTGGAGCAGCTAGCATTTAAAATGGCGAAGAAATGTGTTTTTAGTATAAAATGTAGCTTACTTTAAAATAGGGTAAATAATTCTTATCAGTAAATTTTTTTGGGAGATTCATAACAATCATTTCATTTTTCCCATTATTTTCGGAGGAAAATTATTCCTAAGATAAATGAGTGCAAAATTCATATCTGAACATGATTATTAATACCGTGACACACAACAAAATCAACACACCATTAATTTCACTTTTCACTAAGTAACTAGTTCCAGGCTTGAATTTGTAGATGTAATTCATATTACCTTAAATAAAACTTTGTATACTCCACTATAGGCTTAATAACACGACCCGAGTTTCGACACTTCGTGTCATCTTCACCTGAAGTCACTAGTTTCACTTGTGTTGCATCAAGCAATCGTGAAGCAGAAATGAGTACCTTAGCACGGCGCCATAGACTAAAAAGAACTACTAAAATAATGAGATTAATCAAGTGGCAATCGTCAATCATTTAAATGCTTAAATTGATCAGCATGCTGCATCTACAAAAATGTAGGAAATTGGGCAATAAACTCCCACGGAACAATTATCCGGTCAACGCAAAGTGAAAAAGAGAACTTTATTATGAGAGGAAAGAATTAGAGAGCCTTAGAATTAATACCCTTATGGATCTCCAGGAGAGCCCTAAGAGCCTAACTAATAGACAAAACATCGACACATAAATATGTCTTCATCATTTTCAATTAGAGCTCTCACTAAGAGATTATAGTACAAGAGTAAAAAAAGTACTCTACGAAAAATTACTTCGTTACCTATGGGTTATACTTTGGAGTTATTTAGGAAATAATTAAATGTGAAATCAAATTAACTTAATTTTTTCTACATATTTAAGAGTGTGTTGCATTTAATAAGTGACGACACTCCTGAAATTTTCCCGAATCCATCTCAGGACCAGGTTCCATTGGTTATCGGTCACTATCGATAGCAATCGAAATAGATCGAAAGTTTCACTTTTAGACATGTTTAAATTATTAACTGTAACAAACTGAAGATACTTTGCAACCGGATGCCATGACTGGTCATTTTTTAACGAGACCAGCAAGTAGTGTACCTAATATCCCACCCCCCGCCCAAGTGTACGTATTGGACCACTTCCCCGCAGGAAAGCGGAAACAGACTGGAGGCAGGTGACAAGTGGGATCTGCGTTAACCCACCCCTGCGATGTCTGCGTGGGGCCATGTTCTGAAAACGGGCCCTGACCTGCCGGTGAGTGCATCGGCGTGCATTGGCCAGGGGTATTTTTAGGCCCTAAGCCAGGCCAACGAGTGCGTTGGGGCAGCCTAGGGGATCTGGAGTGTACCAGCCGAAGTCTTCTCGACACCCGATCTCCAGACAGGGTGCCGTTCTCTCCGGGCCGGAACCTCGGGTCTTAAACCTCCGGTTGGAGCGACCCCTTTGGAATGTGGTTGCGTAAGATAGACGAATTGTACGGTGTAAGGGTGTGGGTCGGGCCGCTCAAACGTTCCAAATCTCTGTCTCTATCACGCCGCTGATGAACCTGGAAAAGACGTCACGAAAAATGCTTTCATTTGTACTACGACCCTCGGGCTGCATAGACGCTGTCATGGTGATCCAATTTTGTGCTAACGTGCTTCCATCAAGGACACTCGTTAGGGAAATCCTACCCTCCCAAATGATCCCCTTCTCGAACAAATTCCGTCGTTGTGATGATGCTTGGGAAGTCGAACGTCGTCTTTGTCCGGTGGTCACGCGAAGGAGTCCAGACTGGAACGTGAAGATTTGAGCGATAATGCCGGCCTTTTATAGCGAATTTCGCTTGCGCCATTCTTCTTTATTGGCAATTCACCTGCTGCTAATGAATCGGCCAATCAGAAATCAGCACAGCGAAGTCAAACAGACATTCTTTTATAAAAACTAATGAGGAATAAAACTCAGGAGTCATTTTTGGTCTTTGCTCCAGACAAAGAGCTGATCCGTAAAACAACGTTCATTGCAAATTATGGCTAATGAAATATGCTTAGCAATGAAACCGAATACGTCTGTAATATTTCCATCACTTTCTACGTATACGGATAAGTAATTACTGTCATAGTATAGGTTTCATGACTTTGTTGTCTATCTCTCGTTATGTGATCTATGTTACGATTATTCAGGAATGACATAATATTGCTAACGACAATGTGTTCGAGGATCTTGTATTAAAGTGACGTAAGCGATAGAGGCCAGTAAATTCCATTTGCTATAGATCGCAAAGTAAATACTATCATATTTTACATGACTTTGTTGTTATATCAGTCTCTCGTAGCAAATGTAAAATCTTATTATACTCATACATTTTTTTTTGGAAAATGAAGTTGAGATGTTTTTCTCTCGGGATCCTAAGGAAAAAGAAGAATAAACACGCTATTTGACTGCTAACATGTGTTTAATATTTGATTGAAGTCATGACAACAAACACTCCCTTAAACATCACGAAAAACCGTTTCAAAGTATTCATTAAGCCTCGGCCATCTATAAGCCAACTCCTTTGTAAACTTAGCGTTTTCCAGTCGTTTGAATGGAAACGCTTAACCTTTGCCGCAGGTAAATCCCACTTGTTGCCACTATACTCAATCGAATGGGGAGTCCAGAAGAGTAGGATTTCGAGTCTACGAGGGTTTTTTTACCTCAAATGTGTTAGATTAAATCTCTGAGACCTTCATCGTTGTTAACCGTCGATCGCATGGCCAAGAATCACAATTGATACTGGGACGGAATGGCACTTAGCCATGTCCGAAACCAGGAAAAGACTTAAAAGTTATTCTGAATTTGAACATCGGGAAGAATTTTTCGTTCCATTTTCTGAGACGTTTCCATTTTGGCCGCTTCGCTATATTGCACCAAAGTATTGCCTTTTATCATAATATGTTAAGTAAATGGGTAATAATACTGTAAGGAGTAATTCTTATGCTGCAAGGAGTAATTTCAATATTATGATGGTTGATCTGAAAACTGTGGGTAATTTTTCTATTCAATTCCGTGCGTCAAATGAATTAAGTCATGGATATAAATTAGTCTTTTTATGTGAATTAAATCAATTTGTTTTGTAAGCAGTCTGAAAATGGTCATCAAAATACTTATTTCATATCCAAGGAAAAAACTGAACGTATACTTACTCCCATTTTGGATCCAATGTGAAAATATATTTGCGATGGAGCCAAGATGAATGGTCTACCCTTGTGGTTCCATTTACTTGTATTTAAAATCGTAATTGTGGTTCCATATTCTTGCTTTTAAATTTGTTGACAAATTGAAAACTGTTGTAAAAGCTTGAAAGAAAACATGACTTGGAAAAAAAATAATTTTTCTCAATATTTTTTCTTTCTTAATACCTTCAACTCGTCAAGTACTGGCCAGGCTTGCGGTTCATATAAACCATAGCTTTGGTTGAACTTATTCGCAAACTTCGGGCTTGTGTGCCTTGTGTCTTTTTCGTCTTGAAAAAAGTTAGGCATTTCTGTCTGTGCTGACCCGTTTGTGCTTAAGTCTTCCCATTTCTTTCGTTTACCTCTCCGCCCTCTACCACCATCTCATCTCCATACCGCGGGTGCTCTAAGTCTCAGAGGATATGATGTAATCAAGGTTTGTGACGTAAAGTGATGCCAAGAAAAGTTGCAAATCCTAATTTTTATCACAACATAATATGGGCTTTCATTCAGTACAAGTTAAGCGGACAGCTGGTTGGTTAAATGGAGTGTTCTGAAAAAACACCAGATCGCCAAGTCCAAAGGTTGTTCCCCCCAGCTACATACCTACATCGTGTTTCGTTAAAATCAATAATTCCACGGTTGAGGTACGGCGGCATCTTAAGGCTTTTGAAATCTTCCATTCCAATGTGATGCTCTCCAGACGATTTCTTCGTTGAAAAATGGCCTACCTCCTCGACCATTCTTTGACTTTTAATGAATCACTAAAATCCATGTCACTATATGTTTAATTTAAATGCTGTGATTTATATATGAAGTTTTCGATGGTAAAAAATTTGTCCGTTTTTTACGCCTAAAACTATCATTATTCGATGAGGTGGATTTACAATATTTTAGAATGAAAACATCACAAAATTATCTCATATTAAAAATTTTGAAATTTCATGTCTTTAACATCAGATTCGGTACGGAAATGATCTCAATTAAAAAAATATCAGATTTTTTTAAGTTGAGGGGGTACATTTTTCAAAGCATAAAAATAAGCTACATTTACCACGCAACATTATTCATATCACCACCATTTGATATAGACCTTTGCGCCGCCGCGCCGCGCCGGGCCGCCACCGCCGATGGTTTTGATGACGCCGAAGCCACTGACAGATTATGTGCGGCGCTCCATGGTCGCTCCGCCTGTCCTCCATGCCGGCACGGCGCAGTCATGTGTGGCTATTTTCGAACCATTTCCTCGAGTGCATGGTTTCTGTATTTGCGTACACTTATTATTTCTGACTCCTCATCATTGTATTTCATAACTTTGTCTAACATTAATCTCCACAGGTACTCACTGATATCCATGCAGCAGTATATGTAGTCTTCTCTTAATGTTAAAAATTCTCCGATATTTAAAAAAAGAAATAGAAGTGACCCATCGGGGCGAGTATGTGACTGTGAGTAGGATGAGAGCGAAGTCGTTGCCAAGGGCAACGTCAAACGAATGACGGAGGGTGATAGCAGCGATTATGTATCCGTGATAGCACTTTTTATCACCTTCACGCCGTCATAGCGTATCACGCTCGAAATTGATGGTGATAGGCGTCATATGGTATCGGATATACGTGCTAATACGTTGATAAAAAATTTATTTACAGTAGTCCATGCCCAACTAACTAACTTTTAGTTTACTAATGACTTTCATAAAGCACTACGATTAATTATTACAGGAGAATAAATTGCCTTAGTCCTTTAAAAAAAGTAAATTCGACTATTTAATTATATTATCACTATTTAAAGCATTAAAGAATTTTTTCTCGCACTCGAATTTAATTCTAAAAAATGTTTATTGTCAACAATTCACAATTTTTATTGTTGTAACTTAAGTTGCCTAGACAGTATGATAGCCATGAATGTACTCCATCATATTATAGATGGTAGGTTTATTAACGTGTGTTTCGCTCTTCATATATTTGTTTGCTAAGACTTCGACCATGTCTACATGGCCGAATGCTAAAACAACCGTGACTGACGGTAAGAGTTGCGACGGTAAAATTGATCAAGTCATTTTAGGATTTTCCGTTATAATACTATGCAATTTACGCAGTCTACTGTGGCAATGTACTGTGGGTGGAAATATAATCCACCTGCAACTTCAGCTGCCGTTCAGTTGCACGGCCCTTCTACTACTTTTCGTCCTGCAAATATCATATGTTGACTTTAAACAAAAAACTCATGATGAAGAAGCATGTAAACTATAGTGAAAATAGTCCAATAGGAATGCATTCATGAGAATATATTTACACCATAACATCATAGGATATCAGTAAGGTAAATTTGAACATATCTACGTTGCTAGCAATTTTTCCCCAAACCCAAACCACAAAATATCTTTCAATTTACTGCAGTGTTTTTTAAATATGTTCCTCGGTATTTAGGTATAAGAAAATAATTTCAAAGGCACACTGGAATAACTCTGTGAGTTATTTGAAGACTCATATAGGGTGTTTCAGGAGGAAAGTTCGAAACTTCTGGAGGAGATAGGGGAGGTGATTTTAAGCATTTTTTTATCAGCAACATGGGGTTGCAACTCCTTAGTTACCGAGCTGTGGCAACGTAAACATTTTTTCATAAGTATTCTGCAATCACCAAGAAAACACCCGATTTCAATAACTAGCATCAATCGAGGAGATTTGAAATATTGCACAGTGGTGCGTAAGATATGTATTTTTCTTGTCCTGCTATCATAAATACTAACGGTATCTTATTTTCAAGACGGCTCTCGAATATTCGTCAAAATTTAGTTCCTCAAAAATAAATGAAGTACAATAGCGCTCTTAATTTCAGAGATATTAAAAAATGTGTAAGAATAAAACCTTTAGTAACTTTATTTTTCTATTCATTACTGTAAAACCACAACTCTATCTTTTAGAATACGGAATATGTCAAATTTACTGATTTCAACACAACGAGGCAACAGATGTTCTTGTGGATAAGAGCTTTAATTTGCTTCGAAAACCTCGGCAATCAGTGACACTAATCAAAACTTGCCTTTGAGAAAAAGACCCGAGGAGAGTATGCAACCAAGGTCATGGTCTGTTTGCTGAGATTTACAAAGTTAACAGTCACAAAGACAACAAATACTCGTCGGTGGGGTTAACGATATGGACGAACAGTTTCTCCCAATTCCATAATTATTGTTAGACACGCTCACTACTTTGACAAAATGCTTCAATTCTGCCATCATCATAACGAAGAATCATTAACTTTATTAACGAAATTTAAACAAATACCGTCACTCTGATTACACCAGTTGCTCAAAATGCTCATCACCAATGCTCACATTTGAGCTCGCCTCAGCAGAGTAATGACCAAAATCCTGCAACATTTGTTGGTCATTACTCATTTACTCTGCAGCAGAGATTATTTTTTATATATATCAGCAAATCCATGAATTATGCACCGATACAGCGACCGGATTTTGATTTAAAAAAAATCGAGCAGCACACCCTCCCAAGTTGATTCTTCCTTTTGTTTGGACCCTTAGGAAACACCTCAAGCCAATGAACCAAGAAAAACGCACTGTTAGAATAGTTTTTTCAGCCTTTTTTGTCCAAAAAACGAACTAAAAAATTCAGCAATTTTTCGGGTTATTCAATGTTCTCACATGTATTTAACGGACTCTTTTGCTATGGGAGCAGTCTCCAGAGCAGAGCAGGAGTTATTTTTGGAGTCCACTGCCCATTTTTCAAGGAAATGCCGAAATAGGAAAAAAATCGTTTTGTTTTTATATTGAGTTGACGGACCGTCACTCTGAAAATTTAGACGCTTAACATTGGGTACGGTCATTTTTATTAATTTCCAAATGGGCTGGAGGTGCACCCATATAGCTGCCGCATCATGTCGCAGACATTCCGAAACAGTTACAAATGTTTTCACTGAAATTTTACCGTTTGTATCCTTGTAGTAAAACCCTCCAGTATGCAGAGAAATTTGTTTCTTTCCTCCTCCAAAATGTGTACTGTGAATTTCGCTACTATATTTGCATGTATAATTTTGAGAAAAATCTATCACGACAAAGACCTCGAGTCCATCCAGATGATCTTTTACAAATTGGATATGCCTAAACTGGTGGTTGGTTGTCCAGTCATGACAAAAGAATTTTGGGACCGAGTTCTGAAATTTATCGATAAACTCGCCTAGAGTGCATTCTAATTTCTGGCGCTCAGGTTAGGTCACAGTATACATCTTTCCCTTTGACCCAGGTCGTTCTATTTTTACAGTGACCCAAGCATAGTTCCAGGTCATCTGCTCCAAGTCTCCCACGCACGGTACAGTACGCTCAACGCATGTCGCACACTTTCTCATCATACAATTTTCAATACTCGGATCACAACACAGGATTTTCACAATTTCGGAAACTCGATTTGAGGCTATTAATTTTAAAGAATGAAGTCTGTCCAAAAGAAATTGAAAATTTTAATGCTCTCGGCAAAGGCACGTATCACGAGAATTCACGTTTCTTTTGATCACCCAAAATGGTTTGAGCGCGTAAAATTCAGTTCGACATACAGCGTTATCCACACTTTTTCTATATATTTTTCGAAAATATTATCCACGGTGACACACAAGAATCGTTTTCTTTTCTTTACTTTATTCTTGGTAATGGTGTCTCGAACTCCTGGTGCTTGTGACGAATTTTCATCGCGTAGATAAAATTCAATCACTTCTTGTTTTAATTCCCCCCAGTCACTCACCATTTTTTGATAATTTGACTCACGTTTAACATTTCTAAAATCTTTCGATACCAATTGGTATTTTTTTCGTACCCTCTCTTTATTCACATATGGAACATTGGCGATATCACCCAACTGTT
Organism: Ceriagrion tenellum; assembly: GCA_963169105.1. NCBI lineage: Eukaryota > Metazoa > Arthropoda > Insecta > Odonata > Coenagrionidae > Ceriagrion > Ceriagrion tenellum. Next base: position 23,036,767 of record OY720639.1, on the reverse strand, counting down.
TGCGCCTTTCAAGAGGCTTACGCATTTTTAATAATGTTTTTACGCCCTTAAAATGTTTTTCCATCTCTTCAATTTTTTTCATAGACCGCTTCAATTTTTGACGCAAAATTTCATTCCTTTTTAAGCAGAAGCATATTTACCTTTCCAGTAATTACACAACTTTTCTTTTTCTTCAAGTTCTTCCCTTAGCTTCTTCTTTACACGCCAAAGCTTCATTTCAGGCCCACGCTTTTCTCTCTGGATAGATCCCCCTTCCTGGTCCTCTTGGATTCCGATCTGATCATGCAGATTGGCGTCAGGCACGTCGTTTACGCTCAGGTCCGTCCTAAAAAAGTTGTTACCATTCATCCGGAATGTAAGAATAACTCTAGACTATGTGACTAGGATGTAGAGTTCGGCTATTAGCTGGCTCTCCACTTATTGGAAATTTACGAATATCGAACTCTATTAATTCAAATGAAAACTTAACGTGCATTATCACTTTTCAGACTAGCATAACGTTTTGCGGACAACTCACGTGCTAGCGATAAGCGTTGCGTCTTTTTTAGCTTCTTTGCCTGGCGTTTTTGCCGCATAGCCTCACATTTGTTTATCTTCTTTATTTCTTCAAGGGATAACTCACAGACCACTTCACATCTTTCAGATTCCATTTTGACCACAATCGTTATATTATCCCAGAAATGGAGAACACAAAGATCAGGTTGACGTGTTTGGAGGTTAGTTGTTTATATTTTGTTTACAAGCAGGGGAGATGTAGGCAACCCCATTGGTTAACAACACAAAATGCCAATCTTCAGTGTACTAAGTTTAGTGGTCAATAATACCCATCGAGTGATACATCGGTGGTGGTGGTTTTTTCAATTAGCACGCAACACTTCGGAAAGTTCGAAAAGACTTGTACAAGTGCGCGTGATGATCTTGAAGAGGATTCAAACCAAAAGCATGTACCTAGGGGGCCCAATTTGGTCTGGAGTGGTCAAAAATGGCCATTTCAACCCACAAAGGGGATCGCGAGAAAAATTCGGAAAAAATTTTGGCAGTTCCTGGGCTCGTCCCCTATAGGATCTAGACCAAAAGTTCTCGATCAGTATGTCCATTTTTGGTCACCAAGGAGTACAGAAAAGAACATTTTTATGAAAACGAGAGGATTTGAAGGAATTCAGCAAACAATCATACGATTTCCGTAGATGATCTTCACTAGAATCGAGAGTCGAATTCACTGCCCCCATAGCAAAAGAGTCCGTTAAATACATGTGAGAACATTGAATAACCCGAAAAATTTTTGAATTGTGTAGTTCGTTTTTTGGACAAAAAAGGCTGAAAAAACTATTCTAACAGTGCGTTTTTCTTGGTTCATTGGCTTGAGGTGTTTCCTAAGGGTCCAAACAAAAGGAAGAATCAACTTGGGAGGGTGTGCTGCACGATTTTTTTTTAATCAAAATCCGGTCGCTGTATCGGTGCATAATTAATGGATTTGCTGATATAAAGCTACAAAACTGACTGACTGACTGACTGACTCATCAAAACCTCTAGGGTATTTCTAAGCAAGCTAGGTGGGTGAAATTTTCAGGATAGAGTTGGAATCATGTATCAAGTTGGGAAAAAATCGAAAAAGTTAAAAAAGTCGATTAGGCTTCGATTAATCGCAATCGATAGCTTTACATGGGATTATATGGGAAAAACGAAAAATTTTAGTGTAGACCTTTTTTCTTTCGTTCATTAAAATATGAAATAATTGAGCTAAAAGACTGATTCTTTCACAAATATGAGGCTGAATGTTTGAACAATCTTATTCTTGCAATCAATTCTTTCCTACCTACCGTCAAACTGATATTTTTAAACTTTTATTTGAGATTTTAGAAATTTTTTCCCTTTCGTTGCTATGGATTTATTCCATTGTCGTCTAGCCGAGTGTCGATTCAGGTTTGGAACTAAGCTAGGCGCGCCAGTTTCAGGGGAGGGTTATATTTATGTGTTGATTTGGGGGAAAATCGGAACAGTTAAAAAAGTCGGTTCGGCTTCGAGATATTGCAATCGATAGCTTTACATATATGAGTTAGGTATCCTAAATGCATGTAATTTACTCTTCTCTATGCCATTTTTCGCACTGCTAAATACTGGGTATAATTTCTTCAAATTTTTCCTGGCCTCTACCGTACCTTTGATGACCAATTTCAACCAACCAAGCTTCATGATATTGTCGTTTTCATTTTAAAAAATATGCAGTCCATGTAGAAGATTGGATGAGAAGAGAAAACTGAACATGAAAATTAGTATATTAAAAATCTCGATTCCGATCGAACTTATATAGTAAAATTCTTCAAGTGAGCTCTAATTAAGTATGCTGTACTGAAATGAAATACCTAACGTAGAGAACATCTTATATGCTGTCAAATGAGGATATGATAAAAATTTTCAGCGGTTCCACGTTCGTTTCAGTGTACTGATTATAGTATTTTGAAAAGTCGCTAATAACCGGATGACATACAATATAAGTTTGTACTAGAACTGTCTGGTATCCATACCTCATGAGGCGCGTATTTCATTTTCGAGAATTATATTTTTCTTTGCTTGCATGTAGCACGCAGACTTGAGAGCTTTCATTTTTTTTTCCTTATTTAAAGAGTATCATCATCTAACACTCCCCCCCTCCCCCTGTTTGCAAATTTCAAGCACCCATATAGGCATCATTAAATGGACAGGTGCTATTAATACATCGCTGCTAAGTACTGGGTATAATTTCTTCCACTTCTTCCTGGCCTCTACCATACCTTTGATGACCAATTTCCACCAACCAAGCTTCCCGATATTGTCGTTATCATTAAAAAATAAGCAGTCCATGTAGAAGATTGGAAGAGAAAAACAAATTTAACATGAAAATTAGTATATTAAAAATCTCGATTCTGATCGAACTTATATAGTAAAATTCTTCAAGTGAGCTCTAATTAAGTATGCTGTACTGAAATGAAATACCTAACGTAGAAGAACGTCTTATATGCCGTCAAATGAGGTTATGATAGTCTTTCAGTGGTTCCACGTTCGTTTCGGTGTACTGATTATAGTATTTTGAAAAGTCGTTAATAACCGGATAACATACAATATAAGTTTGTACTAGAACTGTCTGGTATCCATGCCTCATGAGGCGCGTATTTCATTTTCGAGAATTATATTTTTCTTTGCTTGCATGTAGCACGCAGACTTGAAGGCTTTCATTTATTTCCTTATTTAAAGAGTATTATCATCTAACACTCCCCGCCCCCCTGCTTGCAAATGCAAGCACCCATATAGGCATCATTAAATGGACAGGTGCTATTAATACATCGCTGCTAAGTACTGGGTATAATTTCTTCAACTTTTTCCTGGCCTCTACCGTAGCTTTGATGACCAACTTTAACCAACCAGTCTTCATGATATTTTAGTTTTCATTCAAAAGCATGTGCTATTCATGTAGAAGATTGAAAAAGAAAAATTGAAAATGGAAATTAGCATATTAAAATTGTCGATTCGGATCGAAGTTCTATTATAAAGTTTTCATGTTAGACCTTATTAAGTATGCTGTACTGAAGGGTATATCTAACGTAGAAAGGCCATCTAATAAAGTTATGTTGAACTTGCAGTGGTTCCACGTTTCTTTCATTTCACTGACTATAGTATTTTGATGTCGTTAATTACCGGATGAGATATAATATGATTTGTACTAGAACGGTCAGGTACCTCATGGACCGTGAAATTCATTTCGAGAATTCCATAATATTTTTCTTTGCCTGCATGTAGCACGCAGACTTGAGAGCTTTCATTGGTTTTGTAAGGATGATGCATTCATTTTTCGTTACTTAAAGAGTATCATAATGTGAAAACCCCCCTTGCTTGCTAACAGCAAGCACCCATTTACTCGTTATTTCTAAAAGTACATGCGCATAATTGACCTCATATGTGTACACTCGGTCGTTCATGTTGCCCCGAAGAAAGTAGTCAATTGGGTTAAAATCTGGTGGCAAAGCGGGCCACGAATGAGGACCTCCACGCCCCATACATCGGTGGGATAATATTCATTCAAATGGTCTATTTTAGTGCGATGGAAATGAGCTGCAGCTCCATCATGAATGTTCAAAATGCTTGAACATACGTATGGGCTCGTATACCTAAGGATAAGTCTTCTAAGAGAAGCAGTAAGCGATCCCTCAGGAACTGTATGTAAGTTCTCACCGTAAGACGACCGTTGAATACATGGGGTCCAATTAGTTAGTGACCCAAGATCCACACCAAATGTTCAACGAAAACCGATGTTGGATTGGTTTTGATTGCTGCATGGAGATTTTGTGCGGACTCGCGGCGGGTATGCGAGTTATTTACGCCATCTCTCGTGAATATAGTGAACAAGATGCGAGCAGAAAGTTTGTTGTTGGCAATGAACCACTGGCAAAAATGTATTCTTGTATTTTATTAACCCCTGTAAGAAGTTGCACAGGTCAAAGGGTGGCGGGGATAGAGGCCTTTGGAATGAAGTGCCCTCCATACCCGAATGTGAGATACACCCAGACCCGCAGATTGCCTCCGTGCATTCGTTCCAAGACTGCGTTGAATTGCAATAACGCCTTCAAGAAGATCCTGCTGGCGTGCAGATTTCAGGGTGAAGGAACCAGTTTTGCAAAGCTAACGATCACATGAATTTTGTGAAGCTAACGACACCTAGCAAACGCTAGCTAGCAAGTTAACGAGCGTGCCTTTTAGACAAGCACGTTTCCTTAACAAAATTAAGATAAAGCGTAACTCGCCTCTCTGGCTCTCTCAAGATTTTAAAAATACCATGAGTGAAAGAGACTCTTTACGCAGGCATTTCCGACGATCTCGGTCTGTTTTGAAATATAACAAGTATGAATCCATTCATCATCATCCAATCATAAGTTGAAACAAATGGAATATGATGAAAAAGTTGCCTATTTTTATTCCTGTTTATCAAATAAGCGTGATTCTCATTCTACTTGGTAAGAAATTAAAAGGTTAGGTCTTGGTAATACACGTAATGAATCAACCAATATTAACTTTCCCCTGACGAACTTAATAACTTTTTTCTAAATACCTCCCACTCGTCTGATATTGCAGTTGGTGAAATTTTTTTCGATATTGTTATTAAAGCCAACAAAGAATGATCAGCGATGGAAATATTTATTTCCCTCATTTACCCCTGACTTACTATTGAAATATATTTCAATGGTAACATCAAATTCTACAGGAGTAGATTAATTAATTAATTAAAAATTATATTAGTTCATTAAAAAGATCCTACTCTAATTTCCGCTCCTTATGGAAATCTGCTCTCATCCAACCTATTACAAGGAAGCCCAACTCTGTAAAAATGACCGACTACCGACCTATTACAATATTATGCGCGTCGTCAAAACCTCTCTAACGATTTGTGCTTAATTGTATGGCGGAAAATCTGTCTGAAATCTATTTTTTAAATAACTTTCAACGAGGATTTCTCAAAGGGTATAGTACTCAAACTGCTCTAATTAAAGTTACAGATGATATACGACTTTCGATGAATAAGCAGAAAATAACAATAATTTCCCTTCGACATTAGCAAAGCAATTGATTGTGTAGAGCACAATATACTCCGACTCCACTAGCACAAATAGGCGACAATCCAGCTTAAAATTATTTAACTCCGTCTACAAAGGTTCCGCTCTTACTTGGCCCAACGCCTTCAGGCGGTGAATGATCGGAAGAAAAATCTTTGCTCTGAATCACTCCCCATCGAATGTGGTGTCCCCCAAGGATCAATACTCGGCCCAGTACTATTTGTCATATACATTCAAGATCTCTCAAATAGCATACACCATTGCAAGTACCATTTATACGCTGATGACTTGCACATCTACATCGACTGCGATCGCAACGATATCTCAAGTGCCATCGCACTATTTAATATAGATAAATATAAATGGGCATCTCCTATATGTAAATGGGCAACAAATAATTTGTTGATCTTAAATTCTCAGACGTCGCACATACTTCTAATAAAGTCATTAAACACCTCCATCAACGAAAAGTTATCGTAGCTTAATGTCTTTGCCACTGAGACTTAAACAAGTTACTTCCTTATTGATCCCTCACATTGATTACTGTTCTTTGGTAATGTCAAATATTTTAAAATCTCAGCTATTCAAACTGCAAAAAATTCAAAAATGTGCAATACGTCATATGTGCGATGTAGCATATAATCAGCATATCACATCGTATTACCATGAATTCAGTATTCTTAAAATTGAACAAAGAAGAAAATTGCAAATGGGTGTATTTATGCACAATTTACTAAAAGCTGAAACTCCTTCCTACATTTTACAGCCGTATTTAGATAATTTAGTTAAAAAACAAGAAATACCAGAAATAAAAACAAATTAACTGTACCCTGTCACAGAACCACTATGTACCATAACTCTTTTGATGTAAAATCATGTATTATTTTATGGAATTCAGTTCCGCAAGAGTTGAAAAATATCAAGTACACTGAAAGATTTAAAAAAGTTAGCTGTCTTTTTATCTCAATAAAACTTAATATTTTGGTAAACATCTTGAATTAAATTCATGAATATTTTGTCTCTTTGACGTCAAAAAACGTATTGAGCATGAAATTGTAAATATTTTTTGAGAACAAGTACCATGATTTGAAATCATTATTGTGCATGAGTGACATGTTTTGAATGTGATTGCTATAATTTTTGTTTAGTTGTAATTACTCCAAACACCTTCGATCATCAGTATGATAATACTCTTCTTCATCTTATCCATGGAACCATTCTTCCTTCTCCATCCCGCTTGCACAACATCCATTCCTATATCACACAATTGAGCAACCCATCTTCCTCCAGCCACCTACAATGTCTATCCCGGATTCCATTCAGAAGTTTCCTTTCCTCGCCCACCAACTCAAGCACTTCTTCGTTGGTCTTCAACGCCGTTCATCTTCTCCATCCTTCCTAACACCCACATCTCATATGCCTGTAGCCTTTTACCTAGCCTCCTAATCCACGTGTCTGCTCCACACAATGCTACGCTATATTTCAAGCACTTAACCAGTCTCCCATTGACATCCTTGCCTATGGTTCCCGTAATCCGCTTTCTGTATTTATTTAAAGCATCATTATCTAAGGCTATTCTCCTCCATATCTCTATGATTCTATGCCCATTTACTTCATGCGTCATGGCTAAGAAATTAAGCAGAGGAGAGAACTGGCCTCCAACTTTAATGACCGAAGTCGTATATAATTAGGCCGCTCCAATCCAAGCAGAAACGATTCAGAAAATTGAACATAAAATACTTCCCGTTAGATTCCAAATAACTTTTAAGGAGCGCTATTCATTTATTGAGTCTTTTCCTGGTTTCGGACATGGCTAAGTGCCCTCCCGTCCCAGTATCAACTTTGATTCTTGGACACGCGATCGACGGTTAACAACGGTGTAGGTCTCAGAGATTTAATCTAACTCATTTGGGGTAAACAACCTCGAAAACTCGAAATCCTGCTGTTCTGGACTCCCCATTCGATTGCGTAAGGTGGCAACACGTGGGATTCACCTGCGGCGAAAGTTTGTGGAATGACACTAATGACATGACTAAAAAGAGAGAACTCTCAGTATTTTCCACACTTAAAACTTTAATTCCAGACCCAGGTTTCGACTGCCTTGCAATCATTATCAAAGGTACATTATACATGGTATGCGAGTTAATATATAGATCTGGTGAGGGGGGAGTGGGGGAAGAAGTGGTTGGTTGACGTCAGAGACGTGCGTCACGGTCAGTGGGAGGTGGTGGGGGAAAGGTATGGATAATAGGGGAGAGTGGGAGGGAAAAACACATTCATTTAGGAGATTCTCACTTATGTTTTTGGCAGCACTCAAAATTTCGAAATGTTCTAAGTAGTCCAATTCGGCTCCTTTCTTCTCAACATGTAGCACTTCCGGCAAAAAGTCACTTAAATGGTCCTCTTCGATTAAATGTTTAGCAAAGGCTGATGAGATATCTCCTTTTACCCAACACGCTCTATGTTCTCGAGCCCTTACTGGGATGGCTCGACCACTTTGTCCAATGTATATCGAAGCACAATTGGGAGTAGTACATTTAAGCTTATATACACCACTTTTGTTCACAGGTGTCACTTGATCCTTTGAGTTGAACAACGATTTGCCCAAAGTTTTTGGGGTGTAAAATGAAACATTAAACTCGTTCTTTGGGAATGCGTCAATTAATTTATAAGATATGATCCACAGAAAGGGAAGTTTAGTCCATCGTTTGAGTGGCTCGTCATGATTGTAAAAACTGAGTGAAGTGATTAATTTAATAGTTTCTTTCTAAGTTACACGTTTTAATATTTTTGTCTTATATCCATTATTGAAAGCGATCAATTTGATTATGTTCAACTCGGATTGGAAGTTGGGCTCGGATAGTGGTATAGAAACAAGGCGGTGAACGTTGTTTTACGGATCAGCTCTTTGTCTGGAGCAAAGACGAAAAATGACTACTGAGTTTTATTCCTCATTAGTTTTTATAAAAGAATGTCTGTTTGACTTCGTTGTGCTGATTTCTGATTGGCCGATTCATCAGCACCAGGTGAATTGCCAATCAAGAAGAAAGGCGCAAGCGAAATCCCCTATAAAAGGCCGGCATTATCGCTCAAATGTTCACGTTCTAGTCAGGACTCCTTCGCGTGACCACAGGACAAAGACGACGTTCGACTTCTCAAGCATCATCACAACGACGGAATTAGTTCGAGAAGGGGATCGTCTGCGAGGGTCGGATTTCCCTAACGAGTGTCCTTGATGAAAGCACGTTAGCCCAAAATTGGATCACCATGACAGCGTCTATGCAGCCCGAGGGTCGTAGTAAAAATGAAAGCATTTTTCGTAACGTCTTTTCCAGGTTCTTCAGCGGCGTGATAGGGACAGAGATTTGGAACGTTTGAGCGGCCCGACCCACAGTAGCCTATCTTACGCAACCACATTCCAAAGGGGTCGCTCCAACCGGAGGTTTACGACCCGAGGTTCCAGCCCGGAGAGAACGGCACCCTGTCTGGAGATTGGGTGTCGAGAAGACTTCGGCTGGAACACTCCAGATCCCCTAGGCTGCCCCAACGCACTCGTTGGCCTGGCTTAGGGTCTAAAAATACCCCTGGCCAATGCCCGCCGATGCACTCACCGGCAGATCAGGACCCGTTTTCAGAATATGGCCCCACGCAGATCGCAGGGGTGGGTTAACGCAGATCCCACTTCTCACCTACCTCCAGTCTGTTTCCGCTTTCCTGCGGGGAAGTGGTCCAATACGTACACTTGGGTAGGGGTTGGGATATTAGGTACGCTACTTGCTGGTCTCGGTACGAAATGACCAGTAGCGACATCCGGTTGCAAAGCATCTTCAGTTTGTTACAGTTAATAATTTATACATGTCTAAAAGTGAAACTATCATTGAAAAAGTCTTTTTCTTCTGCACTGAGATTTGAAGGCAAAAAAGGGTGAGGTGCAACCTTCTCTATCATATTGAATTTCTCCATTTTTTGATTATTCGAAGAATTTTCCTTACATTACTTTCGATAGAGATCCTTTTCTTCAGTAAATTTTTTTTCTACCGCTAAGATGGGAAATGATCCCCAGGATATGAATGTTTATTTTTATCCGCATTTGCTATCTTAATTTTAGGCTAATGATTTTTTCTTCCGTGTCCGGATCTTGCTTCAGATTTGAAAACTTGGAGGTAAATCGTATATTTACGTAAAAGGAGTTGAACGATTACGAATAGCATAATTTCACACCTTGGGACTTCACCGATTGAAGTGAATGTGAAATGACTCATAATATCAGGATATTCGATGAGCTGGTAACTAAAGAATCAAAGCATGAAATACGCTATCCATGTTGAATGGTTATGAAATATCGTTAGTGCTGATAACTAACGGAATAAAAACCTGACCCTTAGCTGGATTTGGAAAAATTTTTAGGAGTCTCATCGCCTTTTAAATGCAATGAACTTTCAAATATGTAGAAAAAATTAAGTAAAATTGTTTTCACATTATATAATTTCCTAACTCCAAAGTTTAACCCATAGGTGAAGAAGTTAATTTTAGTAGAATACATTCCGTTTCATTCTTGTAATAAAATCTCTTAGCGAGAGCTCAAATTGAAAATGATGAAGACTATGTGTCGATTTTTTAGTCGATTATTACCCTCATGGCTGTCTTGGAGATTACTTAAATTCTTTTCAGCTGTTAAAATTGTTTTTTTAAACTTTTTATTTACCGGATACTCGTGCCGTAATCGTGTCAATTCTATACCAAACTGTTAGTGGCTCTAGAAAGTTTCGAAAAGCCTGCTCAAAGCCAAAGCATCTTATTGCTTTATTTTAATATTCGTTAATCCATCTATGAAGCGTCGGTTTTCAAAAATACTTTACTTCCGATACAAACTACCAAACAATCCCATGTGATTTGAGCAATGTATTCCCTATTGTTTAATGATCCTTAATCCATGCATGGATGTAGTTGGTAAGGACACTCACTCGAAAAACAATTTTTAAATGATTTTTCACATTTTCCACTTTTTGAGATAAATCTAAATTTTAAAGAAAAAAGAATTTTTATCGTTACTATTACCCTTATATAGCCTCTTTCTCCTCTTAATTTGCGTTGAGTGAATTAAATATCGAAAATTAAATGATGGCTATATGGTTTAAAATAGACTCAATTTGTACATGTCCTCATGGGATGGTAGTTTTTGGACAGACGGACATCTTACATTAGTTATAATAAACATTCTTCTGTGAAGCACGAATGAATTAGATTTATTATATTATTCCCTCATAGTTGCAGTCAAAAATGAAAGTATGTTTGAACATCGTTCATTGTGGTCATTGGAGAATATTAATTAAGTAAAAAGATTGAATTTCTGAAATTAAAAATTCTCATTTCAATATTCTGATCTCCGCTATGGTTATATTCCTATTTATACGACTCGTACGCACGCCTGCTGAAATTTATTTCATGTCTTTTGCTCTGTGGGCTGCTCACTCTACGAGGTGATGAAATATGAAATTTTGTTGTCGAATTCCTGTAATAATATGTGTATGTAATTAGAAAATGTTTTAGCGAGAAAAATATTTGTGGTCGTATGAATGTTACCTTTCACTCCCATTACACAATGTACACATTGACTTGGTGCAGGTGTTTTTTCACCTAATTTTTTAAAAATAAATTTCACTCAAAATATTGAAGGGATATATTTTTTATCGTATGAGATAGAGAATTAAGTAAGAGAATTTTCACTCAGACTTCCCGAAAGTTTCGTTTCGACCTAAAATTGTGTTTCCAGCTCTCTGGATTTTAGAAACACATGTAATTATTAATGCCTCTTTTCCCTGGATTTTAAAACGCATAGCAATTTCCAATTGTTAGGTAAATTTTCAACTTTGCTCATGTCACTGTTGCTTTCTGGAATCGAGAGTCTTGGTGCTATTGACATAATTTATCTTTCGAGCAACTACGCACATAAATGCATAATATTTTATGTGGATCTTTTAATTCTTACAATTCATTTCGTCATAATCCTCGTTTTTCCATAAAACTTTCTTATTTCTCCAAAAAGTATCAATTTTTCACTGAGATTCTCGTCGAGTTCAAAAACTGGTCGATTTTATCTCCTAAAATACGTAAGAATTATATTAGGTAAAAAATTAACTTTTATTAATCATATGAAATACAAATTCAATACAAATTAAGGTATTTTTAAATTTATTTCAAGGTTTTCTGTGCCACATGTGTTGAAAAAGAATGATCCATCAAGGTTATGCTGATGAAATAATACGTATTGATTAGATAGTTGGAGCAATGCGAACTCATTGAAGAAGCAATTAACACATTTTAAAACTCAAAATTAGAATACACAGTAATACTGTTTATCGTGATTCGGGGTACAACCTAAGCAGGAATGGGAAGCCAATTTTAAGGTAATTGAGAAATGGTGCCAAAACCTTCCCACCGAGGACCATCTGATCTCGCAACTGGCTTACACTTCGGTATATATAGACGACCCTTCACCAGCCACCGTATTCATCCCTGCCCTGAGACCGATGCTCGAAAAGAGTATTGAAGAGTCGGCCATCATGGACCCACTCATCCGGACGGAGGGCCGAGAAAACTTTGAGAAACCACGTAATTCCTGTTGTTTTGAGGTTCCTGTTATAGACCATCACTGTTATTGCCTTAACTTCAACTTGTACATTACAATAGCTCTCTTAATGCTTTAAATATATTTTCCCGCAATTCAAGCTTAAAATCAACCTATTTTAGACGACAATCCAACTATATCGTCCTTTTGAACGGTACATCTAGATAAAACTGACTATTGCCGACCGTACGGACGGATTTTTAGTGTAGGTAAGTTCTACCAACTGGAACTCGCGGCCTCAGCGATCGGATGCGTACATAATCCCATGGTAGTTGATGTGACGTCCCACTCGACGATATGGCTCCCGTTCCGATCGGTTTGGAAATATATAATGAGTCTCCTGAAGAAAGACCTCCCCCCCCACCAAAGAAATTCTTCGAAGAGAAAGAGAATTTTTAAAGAGGTGATACCAATTCATCCATTGTGCGGACATGCCTTACTCACTGTATACATTTTTTCTTGGAACTCATTGCATTTCTTGGCGAAATACTTTGCTATATTTTCTACGAAGAATAAGCTACGACATCCGATCCTCTCCTCATGGAATAGATCGATTTACTCGTGATGAATGCGAAAGCCAGTGGAGTTCTAGACTAGCGCCGAGAAAGTTTCATGATATTGGGAAACGCATGCATGCGACGGGAGACATCCGGCAATGATATGTGCATAGAGATTAACTCGGGGGAGGCACGTGGAGATGAGGATGTTTTGATTGGCCGTCAAAAAGCATTAATCCTTTGAAGGAGGCAGGAAGATGGATCGCGGGAATTTATCTTTATCGATTTGTGAGACGTGAAGATGCCATGAACTAGCAACAAAATAACATTGCCATTCACCTTGAGCTGATCGTATATCTGTAGAGTGATGGGCTAAAGTGAAAGGAGCGATATTTGTTCTTGCGTAGAAATGCTGGAAACATTGTATATTTGTTTTTAATTATTTTGTATTGCTGAAATAACAAAGAAAATGCGTTTTAATATTTTGTTTCTTTGTTAACTCCCTGCTTTTATAAGTTATATCCTTCGGGCATATGACTGAAGATTCGTTACCAAACGTGTGTATGAACAAATCTACATATAAACAGAAAAAATACCTTTAAAATGGTTGCTAAAATAATAATTGGGCGCTTTTCTGCATAAAAGACACTAAAATCACATACGCCTTGATCTCGAATACCGCGCTGAAAAATATAGATAGGTCAAGTCATAACTGGTCTTTGTAAGTACAAAAACTTCAAAAACAATTCTTGCTTCGTTTCCATTAGTTAATGTAAAATGAGTTCCTACACAAAATATGTGAATTGTTTACAGATGAAAGATTGTCTTGTACGTTTTCGATTTAATATCAATATATTTATAGAAATACAAAGAAATTGCAATTGAGTTCTTGACGAAGGGGAATTACGGAGCTCACTCCCCGCCCGCAGAGCGGCTTACGTTGAAAAATTCACTCTCAAATCCTTGTTTCTAACCCCATAATACCATAGATGCCCTAATAACTCATGCCGCATGCCAATGCGGCGGCTCGCCTGTTAGTATGTAGATGTACTACATACTAACAGGCGAGCCGCCAATGCGGCTCTAAGTATGTAGTACATCTACATACTAACAGGCGAGCCGCCGCATTGGCATGCGGCATGAGTTATTAGGGCACCTATCGTATTATGGGGTTAGAAACAAGGATTTGAGAGTGAAATTTTAAAGTGTTTTATGAGTGCAGCTCCGGTTTCATTTTGGTCCTTAATGATCATGGAGAGATCGAGTTTTTGTGCCTATCTGTTTGGTAATATATTCCACGTGTTTTATCGTACCTGTCGGACGTAGAAATGTAGTGTAGCGGAAAAATAGTATTCCCTATGTCGCTCTGGAAAACTCACCTATCCTGAATTACTCAAGCAAAGTAAGTCTAGTGCGCAGCCTCCGAGTCTCAAGTGGCTCCCAAACCAATCATTCTAAAAGCTGATAAACACCATGTGCCAGCACGTTGCAGTTAATATCGAAGCATGCAGCTTTCCTTTGTAATTTGTAAGTTTTTTTTTGGTTCAATTCTCCGCGTATTCAAAGTGTGACTTAACCTGAGTGAAGTAGCACTTCACGTCGTGAAAAACCCACGCAGGCTCGTGACGAACCTGCGTGAAATTTCCCTAACATGAAAACCTTAGAAACTATATTCCATTGAGTGTAAAATTGGTGAATTTTGACGTTGATTGGAAATAGGAATGGGATTAACTTGAAAACCTACAATAGAGGAAATTGGCGAATTAATGTGTGGAATTATGAAATTCTAGTTACACAAAAATATCTTTCAGGCCTAGTATTTTTAACGATTGAACTGATTTTATTGTTTTTAATTTCCTCGTCCTCGTTTGGTCCATTAAAGCGTCAGTCCTACTGCTTATTTTAATTTCCTACGGTCAAAGAGCGATGGCTTCCAAAACTGGAGAATGTGAAACTTGAATAACAAAAATTAAAGCAGTCTGGGGATGTATCCTTGCGCCGTTAATGTTCAATATGGTGGGGCTTGGAGAATGAATCGTACGGTATCATTAATTTCACCACCTTTATCAAAGTCTCCGTGAATGTGGACTTCTAATGGTCCCGCGTAAACAAAACACAAAAGAGCACAGTTTCACGCATCGAAATGCAGAAATCACTTCGGTGGATACACTGGTGCCCAGAGGGCAGACGTCATTCGTGAGATGGTTCGGCGGAGGCTGAGCCAGCAAAGCATCCCCCCTGTAATCTCTGTTTTCCTCAGAGCCCGATGGGAACCTGACTAGAGCACCGCTATGCAAACAGGTCTTCTCTCTCTCTCTCTCTCTCTCTCAACCAAGTAGACGCTTGAACGGCTCGTTCGCGTGTCCACCACAGGAGGCGCGGTTTGCAGAGTGCGAACTCAACCCTGATGCGCCTCCAGAGCTGAACGCCGCGCCATTCCATATAGAGTCAGCAATGCTGAGCGCACACCTTTATGAATAGTGGCGGGTGATACCATCGCCGTCAGGAAACTCACTTGAACTTGATTACAGGATTTGTTAGTTTCCACATTTGAAAGTTTCTGTAAGATAAATTGAAAATAATTTTATGTAATAAAGTCGTATTCTTTTTACATACATGAATCTCACTCAAAAAATAAAATCTGTGAGTCATGAACACAGTTCTTTTTTTATTTATTATTTTGTTTTTTCACAAGTTCTAGTGTAAATTGAAGTTGCTTTCATTATTTTTGTTTCTTTCAAATTCAGGTAAAAAATTATAGTATTAAAATATAGTATAATTATGATATCCGAAGATATTATTACTCATAATTACTTCGATGAATATACACTCGACGAAAACATCCTTCGAGGCGGCAGAAAAAGTTAACTTGAAGTAAACCAGGGAGTTGAACCGCATATGCATATTTCTTATCTCCCCTTGAGAATGATAGAAATATCTAAAAGAGGCAACTAACAATTGATATTGTATGCATAATGTGGTATTTGGATCTTTATTGAGTCAAATAGTTGTTAGAAATGAAATGGGAAGATGAGACAAAAAGCATTATAGAAATGTATAAGGCAGAGTCTCAGAAAAATAAAGTTACACACAATTATTGAACTTTTGATCTTAAAAATGAAGGTCAATCATCGAACATCTAAAAAAAGATGTTTTTTCAACTTTTTTAATGGAGTTCGTATGGATGTATATTTTTCATAGCGGCAATGAATACTACAGTAAATACCAAGTTTGACTGCACAAATTAATGGGATTTTGTATTTAACTCAAAAGTTAATGTGAAAGCATATTGCATTCTTTTTTCGTGAACAGGACAGAACGATAACACTAAAATCATCTGTGATTGAGACAAAAAAATCCAAATTTCACGCTCTGCGCCGTTAGGAATGGGTGGATCATCAGTTAAGGAAATGATTATTTCGATTATTTTGAGTGTGAAATGAAAGTGGAGAGTAGCTCGGCGTAGATTTTACTGTACTCTTACTGAAATGTGAGAAAGGGATCCATGGTTTTACGTCATTTCTGACGTATTCTCCTTTCTCTTCTCTATTTTGGGAAGCGCCAGACAACCAAGGTCATTTGCGCCATAGGGGACAGGAAAGGGAGGAAGGGTGGAGAGAAACCCGGCGTCGGACTTTAGTATAGATTATTAAAAATCTGAATAGAATTTTTTCAACCGTTTCAAAACTTAATCAGGTTACGCTCGCGTTACTCAAGGCAGTAAAATCATCTCACACAAAAAATTCGAATCTAAGAAATGATAATTTTTCTCATTTTCTAATTTAATTTATGTATTTACACAATTTATCGTATAAATAGAAGTCCTTTGCTTACGATATTTTGTTATTTTTCGTATTCAGGTCACGAAAATTAGATTTTAAACAGCGATTGAAACTAAATTTTTTATAGTTATAAAATCGTGATATATTAATTTCTTTTACGATTTGAAAAACGTCACGTTTAAAACATATTTGCTCAGAAACGTGAAAAAAACCCTTTTCTTTTTTATTTTTTTTTTAAATTCCAAAATATTGAGTGTAAATTGAAGTTGCTTGCTTCCTACATTCTTGTTATTTCATGAGACTTCACTCACATTCATGTCACAAACATAAGAGTTTTACAAGCTATTTAAAATTTGGAGTTATTTTTTTTATGTTTGAAAACTTAAATTGCGTTATACTTGTTTCTCTTACGACATAATAAAAATCGAAAATCTTGTTCAAAAACACCTTGTTCGAAAAAAGTAAATTTCATACCGTAAAAACTTCTCTATAATCTCTTTAACGTATAATTTTGTACATGCACAATATTTAGTATCAATTGAAGAGTTTTGCTTGCCTTATTTCTGTTATTTCTTGGATTGGAAATATTTGAGTTTTATATGCAGTTGAAATTCTGAAAAGATTTTTTTATTGCATAAAAACTAAAATTGCGTTACCTTTCTTTTGCTCAAACCTTTTTTTCTATCTAATCATTTCTCATTTCTAAATAATTATTTTCAATTTCCACAATTTCTAGTATAAATTTGCTTCCCATATTTTTGCTATTTCTTATATTTCTTGCTTGATGAAATATAATCTCAGGTAAGTAAGTACTTTTAAATTTATTTTTTAACTTTTATTTCCACAATTTCTAGTATAAATTGCATTTTTTGCTTCCCATTTTTTTCTCTCTCTCTGATGCAAGTTCAATATTTGAGTTACATATGCGATTGATTCTCTGAAACGAATTGATTCAATAATCTGAACACTTAAATCGTGTTACAATCGTTTCCATTAGGACAAAAAATACATATCGCTCAAAAAGATAAAAGCTAATAAATTTCAAAACTTTTCAGCTTTTTCATTTTTATTTTGTATTTCATTATTTATAGTATGAATTAAAGTTGTTTTCTTCCCATATTAGCATTATATCTTGGTGTCAGGTCACAAACATTTGAAATTAATAAGCATATAAAACTCTGAAATAATATTTATAAATCGTTTCAAAACTTAAATCTCATTTCAATCGATTATCCCAAAACTATAAAAATATTTCATTTTAGAAACGTGAAATTTATCTTTTTCTAATTTTTTATCTTGTATTTCCAAAATTTCCAAAAAAAAGTGTTTGCTTTTTATTTTCTGTATTTATTTTATTTTGGCCACAAACAGTGAGTTTGTATAGTAATTGAAACTCAGAAATAAATTTTTTACATTGTTAATCTCACAAACATAAATACTTTTTATTTTCAGGTTATTTTTTTCCACAATTTGTAGTATAATATTGCATAATGAAGATGTTTGTTTCCCATATATCTCTTATTTTATTACATTTCAGGTCATAATCATTGGATTGTATTATGAGAATGAAACCCAGAAAAGAATTTTTTTCAAACGCCTTTAAATAAAAATTGAGTAACTGTAATTTTTCTGACGATATTAAACACATCTCGTTAAAAATAATAATATCTCACAAAATTAATACTTCTCATTTTCTTATTTTTTATGTTAGGTCCATAATTTCTAGGAAAATGAAGTTGTTTTCCTCCCTTATTTCTGTCATTTCTCTGAAACATTTGTGATTTATATTAGCTGGAAACAAACGATTTTTTTATCGTTTCAAAACTGTGCTTGCGGTACATTCGTATATATCACGAGATATCTCGCTGCAAAAAATAATGTCTTAGGAATGTTAATGATTCTCATTTTAATCTTTTTTATTCATTTTTATTTTAAGTTTAAATTTGTTTCTTCTCATATTTTTGTAACTTCTCCGATTCAGGTCACGAATCTTTGCGTTTTATTTTTGTATGTAACTCGGATTACTATTTTTTTAATCGTTTGAAAAATGAAATAGCCCTGCATTCTTATCTCTCACTATTTAGTAATCATAACGCTCAAAGAAGGAAAGAGTCAGACAAGTAAACTTGTCATATATTAATTTTATTTTCAATTTCCATGATTTGTAGCATAAAATGAAGTTGTTTGCCTACCATAATTTTATTATTTCACTAATTCTGGTACAAACCTAACTAGAACTATGCGAAATACTGCTTTAATTGGATATATAACCTTGCATTCCAGATATTAATAATAATGTTATGCTTTTCGAGGGTGTATGATAAACATTTATTTTGATTGAGGGAGAATGGATAATTTGCGTTATAGCATATTTAATATTAAACCATTGCTTCTAAATATAATTTCAAGATCTGCTTAAAATGAATAAACATTTTAAAATTGAAAAATATTATTTTGCTTTTCGAATTAATTTTCTTGCCTAAAAATTGAAAGTGAATGCGAAAATTAAAATAAGCTTAACCTCACTCAGTGCTCAAAAACTAAACGGGAAAACTCGCAGCCTCGACAAGCAGATTTCGCCTAGCATTCCAAAAATGAATGATAATGCATTCCTTTTTTTTAGGGGAATCATGGATAATTAAAATGATGGAGGGCGAAATGCATAATTAACGTTACCGCACACATTAATTTAAACTACTGCTTCAAATTATTCACTTAGATACTGCTTAAAGTGAAATAACCTTCTAGATTCAAACTGTATTACTTTGCTTTTTAAAGGATATTTTTCGCAAAAAATGAAAATGGGAATGCAAAAATGAAAATTTTCTTAACCTCACTTAGTATTCAAAATATAAACTGGAAAAATCTAAGTCTCGACAAACAGATTTCGCCTGGCATTCCAGAAATGAATGATAATGTTTTCATTTTTATTGGTTGTACCATGGATAATTTAATTGATGAAGAGCGAAATAGATATTTCACGTTATCGCACATATTAATTTAAACTATTGCTTTAAACTATTCATTTAGATACTGCTTAAAGTGAAATAACCTTCTACAATCGGACTATATTATCTTGCTTTTCAAAGTATATTTCTCGCCAAAAATGAAAATCTAAATGCAAAAATGAAAATTCGCTCAACCTCACTCAGTATTCAAAATTGCACTCATTTTAACACATACATTAATGTATACCATTGGCTTAATTTAAACTCTAACCTTAAAAGTGAATCTGAATCCGATAATATAAATTCGCTTAACCTCACTCGGTATTCAAAATCTAAACTGGAAAATTCGCCATTTCTCGCCATAAATTAAAATCTGAAGGCAAAAATTAAAATTTGCGTAACCTCACTCAGTATTCAAAATCGCACAAATGATAACACATACATTAATTTATACCATTGGTTTAATTTATTCACTCATGAACTGCGTAAGGTGAATTAACTACCTAGAATCGAAGGTAATTTTTGTTCTTTGTCAATTATTTTCTCGCCAAAATTAAAAATCTCAATGCAATAATGAAAATTCACTTAACCTCACTCAGTATTTAAAGTTGCACATATTCATTCATGAACTGCTTTAGGTGAATTAACTATCTAGAATCGAAGGTTATTATTATTCTTTGGCAGTAATTTTCTCGCCTTAAAAGTGAATCTGAATGCGATAGTAAAAATGTTGTTACAAAATTTCCATTGAAAATTATGGAGAATTTAGACAACATTTTTTCAGACATAATCATCCGAAGAGAATACCAATCGTGTTCTTAATATGTAACCAGAGAATCGTCCTAACACGGACTTCAATGTAACCACACTAACAACTCACCTTTTGATCAGATCACACAGCGTCAAAAACTATATCATTTCAGTTTATTTTGATCTTAAAAGATGTTGCTTCAGATCACTAAATGATTATGATTTTTTACGGTGCATGAGACAGATTCAGTAGCGTACTGTATAAACCACAGTTGAATAAGTTTCCTGGTAACATCTTAAACAAATTCTCCTGCGTAAATATTTCTTATATAACAAGTAATTTAAATTTATTTAAAATTAAAAAAAAAATATTTTGATTTCCTTAAAAAAACTGCATCCCCATTAACATAACCGGTGTATTTCCTCAAAGTCTCTAGGAAACTTTTTTCTTGCATCATCTTGTAGACTCACTCTCTCTCTATTCATGGATCGCCGAGGGGATGTCGGAAACGGACCACAATTAACTTTTTGAAAGGCGCTCGTGAATTTCCGCTCATTGAGCATTTGAATCGATGGTCTTTCTCTGTCTCACTTTTTCTCTCTCTCTCTCTCTCATTCTATTCTCTTTCCTTATATCACTCCTCCCTCCTCTCCTCCTCTTCCTTCTCCCGTTTGGGCCGTCCTATCGGGAAGCTTCCGCCACCTCTCCCAAAGCTCAGGCGGAAAACTCCCCGTGGGGCTTCACAAGAGTGAACCAACGGAACCAACCCAATTTTGAATCGAGCGTCGGCCACCATGCCGAGAAGAGGCTGCCCTAAGGAAGTTAGAAAAGAGACCTTAACCTTCTTGGGCTGCTACGATCCCTATTCCTTGTTTGCAGGAGAACTAACGCTTTTCACTCCCTTCTGTTCGAACGAGAGTGTCTGTCACTGCGCCTTCGAATAAGGAATCTCGTAGGTGGAATTTGACTTTTTCTTTTAAGTTGCAAATCTGTGGACCTATTATCAACCTAAAACCTCTTTACATGAAAATATAAGATACAAATATTTAATTAAACCATAAGTGCACCCATAGAGTTAACATACAGGAGAAGATAATATAAAGCTTACAAAATAGAAGTTCAGCTGTTCATCATTATCAGTGAAATATGTAACACGAGCAATAGCTACATAAAATAGCATAACACATAGTTATTTACCTCATAAAGTTAAAGAGCATTAACTCAACGTATTACATAAGATATTGACCTAAAGAAGGTAGAATAAAAAACTTATAGGGAAAAATTAAGCATTTGACACGAATTTTTAACTAAAAAAGCCGACAGCAGGAAAATTCAAAGGACAGGTTGAGGAAATTAAAGAATTAAAGGAGTTAAAGAAGGGAGGAGGGTAACCCGGCGTCGGTGTAGGCTTTATATGCAGTAGGCACCCCAAAGCATTAAACGATGGATAAGAAAGCCTATAGTGTTCGCAATCTACTTTGATTGAAAACAGGTCCTCAGAATAGAAACCAAAACTGCAGACAAGAATGTATATAATGTCAAACCCTTCTTCCTGACCGTCTCGCTGTTTACCATGCAAAAAAATTTCTGCTAGCGAAAGGAATTTACCGTTTTACGTCGGAAAATTTGAAAGTCGTTAACCTATGTCTGATTAAATCATTCAAGCATAACGTAAAATCACGAACAAAATGGAAAATTTGTCATTAAACATCGTCCTGCATGTATAACATATATCTTTGCTGCCGTGGAGGCAGATCAGCCCTCAATTCCTTGATTTCCTATTGATTTCCGATTCTGAGGACCAGGCTTAGAGTTAACTATAGAGTAAATATTTTAGGGTACCTGGTACATAATGTAGAGCTCAAAGTTCCTTTTGCAAAGAAAGTCTATGCCGACGCCAGGTTTTTGTCCTCCCATCTGTCATCCTCAAAATTTTTCCAACATTCCATTTGACTTTTCCTGCAATGGGTTTCTTTAGTTGAAGGAAAAAGTAAAAGAAAGTTGTAGGAAAGAAATATAATAACAACACCGAAAGAAAAAGATTTTAGCTGAGTTCTCTTTATAAGGCGTATGAAAAGAAAGAAAAAATGAAGCAACTTAGAAAATGAAGAGTTGTGAAAGGAATGACATGCTGAAGAGATGAATAACTTGTCAGGCGTAGATTCTTGATTGAGAAAAGTATGATCATGCTCATTCCTTAAAGGTAAAGGAGAACCTAAATTTACATTTCGTGTAGGATATAAGTGAAAGTATGAGACTATTCTTCAGTAAATCTAAGAATTGAAACAAAACTTACCACGAAAAAAATATTGCTAGCGACGTTGTGTTCTGTTGCTGAATTATGTTCGTAGGAAGTGGTTTCCCCTTCCAAATAGAACTGCTCGACATTTTTTCAGTCTCGATGAAAGTTCCCCTCGTCCCTCCAACTCTAGGATGTGGTTGAGTGAGGTTGAACTGCAAGCAGGAGGAACGGTGAGGAGGGAATAGGACCAAGGGTCAAGAGGGGAAGATGAAGACCCTCCCCGGCGAACGATGCAGGGTAAGCAGGAGCCCTGAGGCGGACGGAGATTTCCTTCGGGTGGACGAGACGAACAAATGGGTGAAGTTGGGAAAAGATAAAAAGAAAGAGATGATTGCATGTGAGGCCATGCCTCAGGGAAACGAAAGGGATTTTGCCCATTGAGAGGGTTAATCTGTTAACAATCAGGAGAAAGGATGGCTTTTCATGGGGTTTGGAGTATTAGGCGTTTCTTGGAGACCCTAGAGGCATGTTGCACGCTCCGCGATTCATCCAGTTGTTAGAAACTATAGCTATGGAGTCTCAGTGCCCTGGGACAAATCTAGCTGAAATCTCACTCCTCCCGTTTGAAAGTGATATGACGACTTTGCTTCTTATTGCTTATTTATTGCTTCCGGCTATGTTTGGCGTAAAATATAGAACTGGTACAGACAATTATGTTTCGCGTTGATTGGAGAGACAATTTATTTAACTGTTTTCAGGAAAGGGTTCACTCTTAAAACTAATCAAATTACCATAAAGCATCAAATTACTTTGAGCAAAAAGTTTCTAATGTCGTTATAAAAACATGATTAACCCGATTTAAGTTTACAAACAATTAAAAACTTATTTTTAAGTTGAAATTGCATGAAAAACTCTTAATTTTTTACCAAAAACGGAGTAGAATTGAATAAATAGTAGAAAATTTTCATACATTTTAATTTAACAACGCTTTTGCATCGTGTTTGCGAAGGAATAAAGGGCTAAACAAAACAGATATTATAGCGAATTTTGAATATAATAAAGATTAAATTATCTATTGATTAAATATTGAAATTCTTGTAAAAATTTTGGCACGACTGATTTTTATGGAGCTTGCAGCAAAGTTATTTTTTACGTTAGATAACACACGAGACCTATTTTCATGTTCTTTTGGGCTAACGTCAACTTTTGGAACTAAGTAAATCATAAAATTTACAAATTCAAGGTTTATCCAGCATTATATTAAATTTAAGGTAAACGATATATCATTTTTCATCCGCTAGACTTAAACCCTTTCATTTTCATCAAATCATCTAATTGTACATAATATTAAGCAAAGATTAGGTAGTATCCTCACTATGATTAACAAAGTGTTGAAGAATCATTAGGACCATCTGAATACGACGCGCATATTCGCTAGAACACGGATCAAACACTAGTCTGAAGCAAATTTTCATTTATATTTGTAAAAAAATAGTGCAAAAATTTTATTTTTGCATATAATTTGAATTTAAAAAAAATAAAAATATTATTTAGAAATAAATACGAGTGTCCAAATCCATTTCCAGCCTGCTCACTCTAGCATCACTCTTATCTCTTCCCATGTTTTGCTCCCATCTCTACCTAAAACGCCCCTCAGTGGAAAATTCTCTTTTATTGCCCGTTTTCAGCCCTTTCTCGTTTATCCTTTGGCCCATGTCCATCCTTCAGAGCCCCTCAAAAGCTCTTCTCCTATTAAAATAAGCCTTGAGACTCGCTAAGCGAACGCTTATATTAATAATCAGTGCTTGAAGTTAGGAGTGACCCCGAATTACATCAGCTCTTCTCCCACACTATTCATTACATTTCCCCTCTGAAAAATTTTCTTGGTTTAGAGGCGGCCGTTTCTCGTCAATTCTCCCCAATTTTAAATTAATTTTGATCCTATTTGGTCGTATTTATCTTTTTTCCTTGGATAAATATGTTCAATGTTATTCCTAACCTCCTAGCACCAGTCTTTCTGCTAAAATTCTGCTAAATTCTACCAAAACTCTGCCCAAGTAATTTGCTTAAAATATCGGAGTAAAGAAGATAAGCGGAGGGAGAATTGAAGGCGATTGCATAGAATTGTCAATATAAGTAGTTGCTGAAAATAACGAAAAGTTTGAAGGAAAGATAAAATTTTGATGACTCTCTTTTTCGCTCGGCCTGCACTCTAATCGACACTGCAGTCCTATATAAATACATTAAATAGTTAACGCCAGCTAGCAGTCATTTTTCTCTTCCAGATTTCACTCATCCTTCCATAGGGCGCATGGGTGGAAATTTGACCGTATTAAAATATCCTGCACTCCAACGTTGGGGGTGTTCACAGCTTTCTAGGACTCGAGGTTTTTACTAAAAATCTTTCTTAAATTAAGTTGGCGTTGTAATCGTAAAGCAGTAAAATCGTCGTTCGCGGCAAGCGATCAAAGCTGACAAGTCCGAGAAAACGGTTTGAAACGGTCTCTCCGTTTTGTACCCGTCGAATAATCATTCCCGGTGTCCGACTGACAAATACAAGAGTGTACTTAATGTATTTTCTTTCACATATTCTTTATTTCTGATTTCAATCTTACTTTTATTTGAAGTACTTAGTTTTTTATACTTTTTTGCATAAAAATTGCTCTTTCTCTCTTCCCTCACTCTCTACCAAGTTTTCTTTCGTTTCATAACCATTTCTTGTGAAACTGTGCTTATTTCTCTCTGAAATTCAAGATTAATGTTCAACTTTAAGTAAAGACTTCTAAAAAAGTTTTCCTGGCTAGTAGTTTCATAGTTAATACAGTTCTATAATACAAATCGTATAAACTCTCACATATTTCATATTAATTATTATATAAAACTAAACTAGTGGTTGACTGGTAACTAAAACAGTGATTGTGGTGAATTTTCTCTATTTATGCTTCAATTATGTTGGTAATAAGCATGATGTCACCGGTGTTACTCATGGCTACTTTGATAAAAATCGGTAATATGGTGCCATATCAATGAGAATTTCATGAACTCAATGAGGAAATCATATCTTATTTAAGGATAGCTTTAGACCAGTAAATGGGGCAGTAAACACATATAAAACGCACTACCTATACGTTGAAAAGAAGATATGACTAAAGGCAGGAATAATTCCGCCGCTTGCCTGCTGGATGGTTAGCTGTCTCTCACTGGGGCGTATTATTTTAAGTTCATAAAGACTATTCAAATGTAAAATCCATTTTTTGTCTATGAGACCAAACTTTTACCACAGAGAGACTTAAAAGTTTCAAATTCGAACTCTTGGCGCATATTTTCGTGATTGCTATTCCTCAGACTTCTGTAAATATACAGCATTTTGCATACGGGCGCCACTGTTTTCCTACAACGCAAAAGGTTTAGTTTTCTGGAATAAGCGCAACTTGGGTCTTAAGGAATTAAATCTGCGGCCACAGGAGTCTCCTTCTCACCCTTGCCTTCACGTCCGCAACGGAAAGAGATTGATAATTCCAGAAATCTGGACACCTTTAAATCTAAAACCATACGCTAATGCAATGAGGGCAAACGGCATTTACTCCTTTATGCCTCGGCAGTAAATTGTGAGAATCATTTTTCCGTCGGTGACTGAAGGTCTTTCTTTTACTCCAAAGAGTAAGTTTATATAGGAGTACCATTTCAAATAGCGTTATGTGGAAGTAACCTGCTTATGAGCGCAGTTATGTAATATGAAACCCACTAATGCTCTCAGCTGTAAGTTTTTTGGCGTATAATTCGTAACAACTTATGCTTAAACGAAAGTGATCATAAACAAACCAAAGTGCGGGAGCAAATTTTTCCTTTTCCACTGTTCAAGCTTATTTCAAACTCACGGAAAAGTTAAAATTACTTTTTGTCTCCACTTTCAACACTTCGATTACGCGAAAAGGGTTTAGACTCTTTGTGTCATCTACAGGTGAAAATACAACTCTGGTTATACTATGCATATAAAGGCATGGAAGATGAGGGGAGGGAATAAGATAAGGGGTTGGGAGGAGGACATCAATTGGGATGGTAGAGGCTGTACCGGAGGGTGGGGGGGGGAGGAGCTGAGAGGTGGGAAAGGGTTGAGAAGGGAGTGGGAGAATGGTAGCCATGGGTCGTGTGTCTAAAAAATCTTAAAAGTGGAGTTAAGAATTTTTTAAATTATAACTTGATGGATGACTTCCTAAAATTAAAGCCTAAAACTGTTTTTTTTTAATTGTTGAAAAAAATTTTCTTTGCTGATATTTTCTGAATTTTTAGGCTTCTCTTCCATTCTCCCACTTCATCTCTATAATTTAAATTCTGGTCGACGGAAGGGCGAGGAAAGTATATGGTGGGAAAATTAAAGCCACCTCACAGATCCGGTTTGATTACCCATCTATTATCCTCGACAGGACAAAGGGCTTCGTCTATAAAATAGGCACCTCTTGGTTCCCCTTTAATTGGCTTTCTCCAAGTCGTGTTATGCTGAGCCAAGAAGAAAGGAAAGGTGAGATTTTGGCGTCTCCACGTCACGGCCAATTCTCATAATAAGAATATTACTTGTGTACGGTAGTTCGCTTATGAAACCAAAGCTATAGGCTTCGTACTTACTGGCGCCGATATGCTTAAAATGTTTAGAAATTAACTCTAACCATTTCCTTACTGAAAAACTTGAGAAGCAAAAGAAACATTTTGGGCTAAAATGGGGAGCTATGTAAAATGCTATTTACTTTGCATGGCAACTCTTGAGTATTATTTTCGGAAAGTATTGCTCTCCTAGAAATACAACACTTGAATTTAATTTATGGAAGTACGTACTTATGTTTCCAATACCGGACTAAAATCTTCATGATGCATACTATCACTTGGAAAATTTGAATATAATGAAGAAAATGAAACTTGAGAAAGGCAATCCCTAAAACCTACAATTTTCATTTTGATGCCATGAAAAAGATAGAGATGTTTCCAATTTAGCACACATCAATGAAATGTGGTATAGGAATCTTTTGAGCCAACGCTATAGTTTCAGTCAAAATAAGAATGTTCGAACATATTATGTCCTATCTCCAGATCATATATATTAGTTGTTTAAGAAATGTAAAATGATGCCATTTCCTCTAATCGTGGCCATTTTGATGAAAGAGGAAGAGAAAATAAAAAAGGAAATAAATTTTTCTTGCCTAATTCTGTGTATTCGATCCCCGCACATTTTCCATGTCACACTGCTTCATGTTATTTATGGACATCAGGGCAAAATCTACATCTACAAAGTGTCTTGCAAGCCATAACTATGGGTTGTGGCATCTTAATTGGAGACAAACTTAGCAAAAAAAATCGTCAACATCATCAAAAATCAACTTTTGTTGCGAAAATTTTTGTTGTGTGCCTGTGATTGAAATTTCAATATCAGGAGTAATGGATCTTAACTTCACTCTTAAGTCCTCTTCAACACTTATTCTGTTTCCATGTTATTTTTGATGCACAATAGTTCAGAAAATCTACTCTCACACAAATAACTTGTAAGTTAAGTTTGCGAGCTCACAAACACAGAGGCGCTTACTAGCATATTGCTCGTAATCGCTCGTATCACCCACGCGTACCACCTGAAACGTTCCCGCGTAACACCAGTGGTACGCGTACCACCGGTTGGGAACCCCCGCACTAGGCCACCGAATACGCGGAGGCACTGTTGAATAGGCTTGTGCGATGTGTCGATTCATCGCCGATGATTTTAGTCATCGCGTTGCGATGAACCGCGTCGATGGCAATGAATGTCATCGATCATTGACGTCGATGAATTCACCGACTTCGATGAGTCGATGAATTAACTGACGTCGATGAGTTGTTAAAAATACTGACGCCAATGAGTCGATGAATTCACCGATGCAGATGAGTCAATGAATCCATCCCCATTATATGATAATTATTTGTGTTGCGTCGCCCGCCCGTGCCTATCCCTACTTTTCCGTCGGCGTTGAATGAATTCAGCGACACGCTCCATTTCAACTTTAACGTATTTCCGGGACGAAATATTCAGTATTTTGAGCGAGGGTGTTACGCAAAGTTTTTCACAGATAAGTACGTTTGAGGTTAATGGACGTGGTAGCAAGGAAATAAGAAAGAGGAATTTAATAACTAAGGAAGCGATTAGCACTGAGATGGAGCTAACGTCAAGGACCTTATGTAGAAATGAAAATATAAGGTTGGCAAAGAGCTATGAATTAAGTGTTGTGTTTTAAGATATAAAAACGTGGACTATGAGAAAGTTGGTGTGTTGGCTAGAGTACTGGCTAACCAAATGGACAGCCAGGGTGCAAATCCGGCATAGGTGGATATCTATCAGGGGGAAACCGAATTCTCTTTAGGTGTTGTGTGGAGGGCACTTCAAGAGCAGAACTCCGTCCGTCGAATGAGACGTTTATCCGAGGACCCTTTGGCACCATGTGTTAAGAGCAGGCTGATGCCAACTTCGGGTTTTTCTTCACCCTTCCTTCCATTCCTCAATGGTTCTTCACCTACCCACACTTTGGCGCCTTTGTATTTGTATGTTATTTATCAATTGTAAATTAAAAGTGTAACTTAGTTATTCCACATAGATTTATTAACAGGACCACCTTGGTTTCGAAGAAGCTCGTCATCATCAGGTACAGTATTACAAGAAGACATAAAAAATATAGTCACTCAAATGGGAGGGGGTAGAGGTGGTGTAATAAATTCCTATTAATACATCTATGTGGAATAACGAAGTTATACTTTTCATTTTCAATGTAAAGCGAATTCCACGAAGTCACGTCCGATACAACGGAATATTTATCAATTGGTGCAAATGATTCCAGCTGTCGATGGCCTCCCCAAATAACTAACAAACCAACAATGAGAAAGCAAGATAAACAAAGGCTACAAGGTATGGGCGCGGAGGAGAATGGAGAATTCAGGTAGTAAGTTAAACAGCCGTTGAGGGAGCGGAAGATGAGGGAGACTGTGATTGGTGTGGCTAGTGAGGAGATAATATTTCTGGATGAGATGAGGCGGAGCAGTGCAGGTGGTTGGAAGAGTTAATGAGGGTCGAATGGTTGCCGGAGGCGGTGAAAAATGGAAAGTTATTGGGTAGGCGAAGAAGGGGAAGGTAGAGTTATTATGGACTAAATGAAAAGAGCTAGGACGTATATAACGATGAAAAAATGAAATCGCGTGAAGAGGTAGGGTCATGAAAAATATGAGGGATAAATTCATTTTCCTATTCAACCTACCTGAGTGACCCTGCCAATGAGTGACCCTGCCAATCTGTGCTGCCCCGCGCATCGTACCACTAAATACCACCTATCATTAGTAGTCAGCGCCACGGCAACATGGAACTCTTTACCGAACTATATCAAATGCAGTCAGACTCTTTCTACCTTTAAAGCCAAAACATCTCATTACCTGCTTGCGAAGTAGTTCCGAACTTGGTACTTTGGACTTCTCAGTGTTGATATCTAATAAGTTTGTCCCACATATTTTACTCTCTTTGTGGTCCTTAATGCTTGTTTTATTGTATATTCTTTTTAGTTCCGAACTTTTTACTTTTTACTTTGCATTTCTCACTGATAAACATCGAATAATTTTTTCTCTCACTTTTCTTCTCTCTTTGTGGTTTTTAATGCTTATTTTGTTGTATATTGTTTTTGATAATTTTTGTAATGCTCTTAGGGGTGATGTACCCAGAGCATAATAAAGTATTCTTATTCTTATTCTACCTTGCCGGGAACACTACCTTAATAACGACTATGTAAACAAAGAGCATAGCCCAGCACATTTGACAACACCTCGATACACTCCGATCATTGGGGTGAAACGTGTCCTAGGTTTGAAAGCTCTGCAAAACGTTGAAACATGAGTTGAAAAAAATTTTGTCCACGCTTATGCGGCCGGAGTAAATTCCAAGGAGCCAAACACTGCTGGAGGGAAGATTCCGACCAGGAGGTCGGGCTACACCGCGTTTTTATGAGGGGAGATCCTTTACCTTTTCTCCTTCCGTTAGCAGAGTAGCTGCTCCAACACCGAGAGCCTAGCATTCCACGCCGGCGTAGATGAGAGAGAGTGGTCCATCGGGGAAAATTTGAACGCGGAGAAAACATAGCATTTGGCTTCACATATTACACCTCCATTTCATTACATTGAATTAAAACGGTGGAAAACCTCTGAGGCCGTGTCTTTTAAAACACGTGTTATCGGAAAGCTTAAGCGTGCAAAAGAGTTGCCACTAATACCACGCACGCATTTTGGTATGAGTTTCCATTCTATGCCTATGTTGAGGTTTCTAAGTAAGCAAAATATTTTATTGTTAAACTACTGCAAAAATTTATGATTTTAAAATTTAAAAATTCAATTTTAGGAAAAAGCAGAGAGTATACGAAATTCGAATGCAAGATTTTAAAAAATAAAAAACAAAGAGACCACTGCATCAAATTGAATTCTACCTACAAATAAATTACGTGCCTTTTAACACAAATAATATCTCACTGATACTATTCTGATGCACGTGATTGAGCAACTCGTAAACGATCTGCTTCGTTTCTTGCTTGTCGTTCCTCACTTGTTCGAGGAGCTCGAGAGCCAACACTCATTTTTTGAAACGACTTGCACTCCACCTATGATACAATGGATTTAATAATGCTGGAACCTTCGCGGGCGCGCTCCCAACTACTCACCAATGTTTCCTCCTAATCCGATGAATTAGAATTTGAACGCATGGATGATGAACAAAGAAATATCCATTTTTATATATAATATTGCTGGACTATTAGTTTCTGGTATACAATTTTTATCAGAAACTTATTCATGCTTTCCCGTTCAGTTCGACGTTTTTCGGTTGCATTCTGAGCAAACTTCAGAGGAGTCCGAATTAAAATCTTCACTTTCAAAAATTAAATACAGTAAAATCCATCCATAATTTTTCACCACGGTTTGCATAATGCACTTCAAAGATATAAGCATTCACATCATATAGGATGATTGGCCATGAGGCCACGGTCACTTAATATGGGAACTATTAGTCATCCATTTCTCTTTTTTTTCATGTAAAATCTGTAACTTTGAGTCAAAATAGCGACCCGTTTATGAGGGTGACGAATTTAATTTTAACTTTTAGTTTGGCTCACCTTAGCTCACACCTTCTATTTCTAACAGCGATGACACCGATGGACTTGTACACTGCATATTCCTCAAGGTTTCAGTACCAACGGTCAAATATTTGCCATATTATCATAATTAAATAACTCGTTTATTCAACTCATTGGTTCATGAACTTCGCCTGATTGAAAAAAATTGGCTTAAGTTGGGAAAGTGTTAAAAAATTCAATGTTGTCACTATATGTATCGATCTACAAAGAACTCTTCCAGGAGATAACAAGTTTGTATTCCCATAATGCACATCACTCACATGTAGACAACAGGTTTCTTATATACATTATAATTCAGATTTAAGTTTAAGAAATCTGTTCTAATTATTCATTAAAACTTAAAAAGGCATGTTTCTACCTTTGATACATGTAGGTATTTTTAGCCTTGGGCAAACTAGGATGATACTTTATGCGGTTTTATGAGTTTTATGAGTTTATGTGTTTTTATGCGGTAGCATGAGGTTAAAGGGCTAGAACAAAGGATAAAACATTGGTGGAGGGTAGGCGTGGAAAGCGGCTGGAGTGTCATTGGCCTCGGTCTTCTCGCCTCGTCTACAAGCGCCATATTCTCTCCCAAGACGAAGGGTAATTCCTGGCATTTCACAGAACCTCGGAAACTCGCCTCAGTGTTTGAAGTATGGTATACGGGTTTGAAGGCATGGTGGGCATATTTTGGCAATATTAACCACTCAACGGGAGACGATGAAAAGAGAAGCGAATGTTTTCTGGAGAACGGGGAGGAGGAAAGGAGGAAAGTCTAATAAGAGTAAGAGGAAATAGGAAAAATGGATACACAGAAAATAAGAGGCTACGCGAGAATGAAGAAAGAAGCAAAACGAAGAGGAATATTGTTCGTGTCTTGCCTATCACAAAAGCCTATTACATGCGAAGTAAAAACTGTGAGCCGAGAGACGATCTTCTGTTTTCACATATTTCTCACAAATTCCCCTCAAACGTCAAATCCTTCATCTACAAGGCCATTGAAGAGAACCAGGGGATCATTTGGTAGCGGCGATTGGGTTGTTTGGTGGCGGAACCATTGGCTTTATGCCCCGAACTCTTTAAGTAACTCCTTGTTTAAACGGCAAGAATTTAGCGAGTAGGCGAAAACAAAATGGTATTGATTACCTATGCAATTTGGTGACTGCCCGGCAGCCTATATGAGCTAAAAGGAAAAAAATTAAGGAAAGGTTAGCGAAAGCTTATTTCTGAAAGGGAGGTTAAACTTCTCCGTTTTCCAAATGTTAATTTGAAGAATATTACTCTGGTGACTGAAAATGCAGTGATGGGATCGTACCTTGAAATGCTGCAACAATTGGAGAATTTCAAAGGGATAACTGATATAACCTCAATTTTTAAAGAGGCTCCGTGTCCCATATCTCCCCTCTCCTCGCAGTTGTTGCACAATTCTCAGTCACTGGAGTGCGTCTATTCTCACCTCCCTTCCAATGTCCTGAAATTGTAAGTGTTCGGAGCATCACCTGCCCTCCGGCAGAACATTACGCAGACTTGGGTAACATGCCATGGGCAACAATAATGGGGTTGGGTGTTGAATAAACGTATAAGGAAAACCTTGTGAACAATTACTCCTTTAAAGTAGAATCTCATTCAACGAAACACCGCCAACTAAAAACCAGGGTCAATTGAAACTATCAACAAACTCTGCTGTATCAAGTAGAAAGCAAAATATTCCAAGGACAAGAGTAGAGCGGGCCTAGCTAAACCCGTAATTTACATAGTGTGGCATGTGATAGCTAAATTAGTAAGCAATAGGTACAGTGAGGGCTATTTTGAAATTTACCTCTGACTTATTGAGCAATCCCATCATTCAACGCCTGCTGATGCGTTTCTGATCACGAGATGGATAGATAAGACTGCCCGCAGCCCATGCGAAGATCAAGCGCGGAAGACAATTTCCAGAAATGGATTGCTTGTGACGCACAGACTTTGACGATGTCATTAAAGTAGCGTTAGAAAAATAACAGCTCTAAGTGTTTTCACAAAATGAACCTTTGATTATCAATCATCTATCATCAAACAAAACGGGATATGCAAAACAGTTCCGCCCCCTTATTTCGGTTAAACGGGGTTATACTGTACTTGTAAATTACATTTTGCACCCTGATTTTCGTTGGTGCGGTCGGAATTTAGATGGGGTATGCTGAAATAGAGATCTGCCGTTAGGATGCCCAACGACCGAAGAGAATCATTTTCAAATGTGATGACGTCGTTAGCGATAGAGTAGGAAAGATGGGGCTGGAGGCAAATCATTTAAGTTCCCGAACACCTTAAATTAAATGGAAGGATTGCATTTTGATTTTTGGAAATGATACGTTGCACTATCGCGTGCACGAACGCGTGGCACGCATTGCATGCGATTGCGTGACCGACGAAGGTGTAATTTGTGGAAAAGTTCTTAGTCTGAACGTATCTCTTCGCA
The DNA here is from genome assembly GCA_963169105.1 of Ceriagrion tenellum. Taxonomy (NCBI): domain Eukaryota; kingdom Metazoa; phylum Arthropoda; class Insecta; order Odonata; family Coenagrionidae; genus Ceriagrion; species Ceriagrion tenellum. The sequence goes on along the minus strand of OY720639.1, from coordinate 23,002,724 downwards.
TTCTTTGTAAATGATACATTACAACTCAAAAAGAATTCTTATAACTCCGTCGGCAGATGGCTGCTAGGTGGATTGAGAAGCCCAAAAGCCTCCGTTGCCAGTCCCTCGCTCGCATTACAGATGAGGACTCTGTATGAGAATAATTTGGTCAAGTTTAAACCATCACACTTAAAAACTTTCAAAAACAGCCTCGGATAGGACAGATAAACTTGTAACCACAAGTACCAATGGCTAAAGGACAAAAAATTTGGTATTGGTGACCATATTATAATTGCAACATGGAACGATCGTGGAATGGCCAATGAAACCAGAGCACTACAATCAGTTCAACAAAATAGAAAAAATTGCAAGAACATGCAACGGAAAGAAAATAGAACATGAAAGACGAATTCAAAGTTCAATGAAATACCAAGGAGTAAAGTAACACTTTATAGCATCGGCGGGATTATTACTCCTCATAAACGAAATTTGAACGCAACGAATCGCCTCATACAGTTGGATATATGAAAGGAGTATCAAAGCGCGGTTGAAAATTGGAAGAGGATATCTAAAAATTATATGTACATACGAATTTTCCGTAAAAAGATTGAAAAAAATAAAACAAACTAAATCATACTAAAAAACCTAATAGTAAACAATATTAGCAGTTAACAGGAAGGTTTACAAACCAATCGACGGGTATTTAAATGCTAATATAAGAAATACAACAATCGATAATGCATGAGAAGCAATGGAAAATCGAATTCCTCCAAGTATATTGGAACGAATGAATATGTATGAACAAATGAAAGACATACATGCGAAAATTGCTAGTATCAACTAACAATATTTTACCATACAATGGACTTTAACAAGTAAAGCAATGTAAGATACCGAGATTAAATCTCATAAAAAAGGCCAGTACACTATGGAATACACGGGAGGGAGAACTGGATTCATATAAACACAAACACTAAATTTAGAAAGAAAATACTTAATAAAAACAGCTCTACATGGACATATGGAAAACAAAATACAAATTAACGCAAGAACTTGACGAGGTAAGTATCAACATAACGATTCAAGGCTATAAAAATAGATGCAGAGAACACTTTGAAATAATAAATGAAGTCAGAATACGAAAACAAATTTGGTAATTTGGAGCAAGAGGCGGATGATTCTAAGGATAATGGCGCAAGAGATGTAAATATCTGGGCCAAAGAAGGTCGTAACAGGCTCAAAGCCTATGATAGCAATAAGAGGAAAGAGAAGAAGAAGCAATTATGATTTGGGAATACCGTGTTTTGTGATCAAGCGTAGCGGGAACTGTAAAAAAACATGGCTGGGACCCATTCGGTATTTCTTCCAATAACCACTGTATCTGTGGGTTCTCTCACAAAATGATTTCCTTTGCCTTTAAAAAAAACTATATCAATGAACCTAACTGGAATACGAAACTTAAGAAAATTTATCGCGACCATACTGCTCCGTGGCCAATGAAGTCTTACTGCAACTGTAAGAGAGAAAATTTGTACAAATTCCAGGTAAAAACAGGTATAGAGTATACAATTTTGTAAGGTATAGTATCCAAATCATGGATGGTAGTCGGCAAATATATTTTTAACAAACGATTTGTTAATATACAGGAGGAACTTAAACGTAATTTTAATTGAATTAAGACATAGAACATCTTTATCGCAGTAATTTACGATTATCTTAATACGATCTTAGGAAAAGTGCCTAAATTCTATAAACTACCAATCTTTGAGAGAATAATTATATCATAAACAGTTTTTCACGAACATGGCAAAAACTTAAAGAGGCAGCTGAAAGAATATCAACAAAATTTATGTAACGCAACTTTGTGTTTACCATTGATATGCTTTTCACAATTTGACTGGCATCGGCTGTCCCGTCACCTTAAATCGCTCTTTTAAAAAGTATGGGGGACGTCATTAGGACATCCACTATAGTTAGCCTTTTGAAAAACGATAAAGGCGATGAATTATAAAATAAATTGATGCCACCCTAGAGCTAGAGCTGGCATCCTCGGATGACCAACGATTTAAGAAGGCTCGGAAGTTTTTTATTTGCGTGTGAGGATCCTTCCACGTGTGTGACCTCTCTTTTAGATCAAAATACGTCCAAGGACCTCAAAGGACTGCCTCTTTAGGCCGCTTAGCTGTACTCTCGTATCACGGCTGTAAAACTAAACCCCCTCATTAGACACACGAAATCCTTCGTGAGAATTGTCCGCGGCGATTCTTCCCGCGGTGTATCTCTCCAATTTTCGAGGATCAATGATCGGCAAGTTATGTAAGAAGGTGTGACGATTGTTTTTATTGTTAAAAGCCTTCCGTAACGACTTCTTTACCGTTTCCAGACCAGCAATTAAAATTTAGACTTGATCTTTTTTACAAATTCCAAAAATCATTTCTTTGCTGACGACAAACCAAACCCAATATACTACAGTTCATTTAATCATGAGTGTAAAATTAGAGAAATTGACTTCCAAACGAGCATATTTAAAATGTCCTTTTTTCCACAAAAACAGACAAGAATAGAACCATGGTACTAAATTGGCATATCGGTAGGCAGGGTAGCTAATTAGTTGATTAGTTTCATAATGCTTATATCTATACCCATCTGTTCCCTAGCATTAAAGGCATGTCTCAATGCTCACCACTATTTTATCTCTACGTACATCTTTTCTTGAAATTTGGTTCAATTTCCATCCGAATACAAATGATCAATGGTTCTTTAATATAGTATAACAATTGTACAATGTACGCAGGAGAAATTTCACCTAAAAACTAGTATTTGGACGTTTTTCCTCCTGCATTATTATTCGTGATTTCATTTACGTTATTGAGGTATAGCGAAGTGCATTTGGTGATTTTTCATCCCCTACCTTACATCCTTGAGATGGCATGCAGAGTACAATGTAAATGAACTTAAATTATAGATAAGCTGAGCCAGCAATACATACATATATCATTCAGTAATCAGAAGAAAAATAGACTATGTAAACTTACGGAGGATCTCGGGGATCGCGTTGGAATACATTTCTAATTTTTCTAAATGGAGTTTTTGCATTTCAAATCAGTCAGACTTAAAACTATATTACGCACAACCAGTGTTTATATAGCATTTATATATGCATAAATCCTACATTTAGTTTTTGTGGTAGACACCATATTAAGGAAATATTTCGCGGTATTATCTTTTACGCCGAATGTTTTAAAACTATATGATATATATACTTCAAAAAATACCTTTGTACCTCATCACGGAATAAGCAAGGATAATCTTACATAAACACATAAAAAATATTACCTTCTCATGTTATAACAATTTAAAATATCATCAGCATCACTATATTTCCTACTTAACATGTAACTAAGAGGAGCATTATAAACGAAAAGCAGAACGTCAATTTGATTATATTGATTCACTTCAAAGGTTTCTAAAATACATTTTATTTCCATTTTTACAAAAAATATCCATAAAATTTTATAGACTTAAATAGGAAATCGATAAGTAAAAAAATCGCTCGTACATGGAACGTCTTCCATTAAAATAATCTAAAAATATATTAAAAATTCTTAGCCCTCTTCGAATTTTCTTTCAAGAATATTAAAAAAACAAACAAATTGTTCCCCCACATCCTCCTCCTCAATGGAGAAAAATTTTTACAGTACCCTCCCTCTAATCATCTCCATCTACGTCGATTATAGATGACCTACAGTATTCAACTCATCAAGCATCTGTTATGTAAATAAATGTTGCAATTTCGCTGCCCATTTAAACTTATTGCAGCAGTTTTGTTGCATTAAAATCCGGAGCTTGATATGATGCCATTTAAATTGCTTAGTACAGTCCCCGATAAAATATTTTTTTCCGGTCTAGGTCTCAGGGTTAATTCGCCGCGTAGCATTGAGCTTCCCTGGTTCCATGAACTTCGACCTTGAAAATGATTTAATAATAAGATCAACCCGCTTCAATTATAAAAATAAAATAGTGAAGACTGTACGAATTATTAAATTTCGTCCTCTTCCAGGCTGAGACGAGGCGTAGTTGGTCCCAACTCCGGTGAGGGGAAAGAGCTCAATTCTCACTGCTGATGTGTCCTGGCCTATGTGCTCATGTACTACTCCACGTGTTTCCTACCACACTTAGAAATGTTTCCCAGCAATACGAGCCTCTACCCTCCAATCTTTTGCCTTCCGCCGCCTCATCGTCGTAGCCTATTAACTAGCCTTGTGCGTCAGCGCTGGTGGCGGAGACAGAGGCATTGATTATCGCTAAAAAAACCGCGTGTTTTGATCGTTACATTACCCAAACGGCGGTCGGCGGTGATCTTTAAAAATGGCCGTAATTATGCGACCACTAATCCCCATGTTTGATGAATCGACTCATCTGGCAAGCCTGGGAGCAGCACACTGGGTGCGTCCCTCCCCCCGCATGCGTGGCCATTGCTCCCTCTTCTAGTTAAGCTCTAGGGGGAGTTTGCCTCGAGGCTAGTGGGTGGTTGGTCACTAAACTACGCACTCGGGAACATTCCATCCAGAAGGAGGCGGCCGTACTGAACTCTCAAAGCTGCCCAACCCACCTAGCGAGTCGCTGGCCGTGTAACGAAGGATTCAGTCCTTTTGAACGATTCCATTTCCATTCCACTTCTACATGTAGGAACACCTAATAGAGGGCGATTGCGAGCGGAAAGCCAAATTGGGTGCGACGAACGAATTGTGAAACAATTCCAAAATACTCATCTGCATGTTGCCAAGAGAGCCGATTAATTGCAGACGATACAGTTATCTACCGTGAAATTAGCAAAGACGCGGACTTAAAACTTCTGTTATCGGACATTAGCAATGTTCATTCGTGGTTCCAGGAGTTGGAGATAGGATTAAATATATGTAAATGCATCATAGTTCACCTCCTGCGAAAGTCATCACATAAATGCCATACCTATACTGTTGGTGAAGTAAACATAAAATCTTCAGATACCGTAAAATATCTTGGAATTAGCTTAACATCTGATATATAATAATAATAATAATAATAATTTCTTTAACACTTACAGGTTTCCCTAATTACAAGTGTTTTAATATATCATTAGATGAACACATTACATGATATGTCATGGGGAACACAGAAAAACACATATGCTGCACGTCATTAGAGAAAATAGGATTTGTTAAGCGTATAATATGTAGGTTCTCGGATGAAAAAGTAAAAGAGAGATGCTACTTCTGGTTCGGTCACGTTCGGACGTTCTGGTTAGGTCACACCTTGAATACGCCGCGAAAATTTAGGACCATGGTCATAAAGAATTAACCAAAAAATTAATAAAATACAAAGAAAATCAGCACGCTTCGTTAAAAATTGATAAAAGCAAATATATAGTGTCTCACAACTTTTAGAAGAATTAAGGTGGAAGCCCCTAGAGACTCGGAGGCTACTCGCTAGGCTTAGGTCGCTTGAGAAATTCACTTCGATAGGACCTGGAACCAAATTCTGAAAATGACGGGAAAAGTAAAAAAGCCTCCACCATTCAAAATCGGCTCGACCTAACTAATCATGCGACTCTTCTGGTTTTTTATCCTCCTCGTGAAATAATTGCTTCTCTGAAGTTTCCGAAATGCTAGCGACGTGTTTGAGATGCAGTCTAACCAGAGCAAATGAGCATCTTTCTCTCACTTTTTCATCGGAGATCCTTCGTATATAAACACACAGAAGACTATAGGCAGAACTTGCCACTGCAATTAGCTCAGAGTGGTCATATTTTCTGTTGAATCGTTTTATTATCGACAGGATAATGACTTTACATATCCTGATAAAAAACTACATATTTTTCTACCTTAAACGGCCTTCAGGAAAAAGGTAAATTAGATGAACACATTAACTCTAACTTCTCCAAAAAGTATTATCGGATTTTAAGACATGGGAATATTTAGCTAATTGCAAAAAGTTTGCCTGAAAAGTCTCCTCCGGGCAAAGCGTTCAAACCCGAAAATGACTTAACTATGTGGTTATATTTCAAAACTTTGTTGTTTCCACACAAAATATTTTAATTACATCCCAGATCTTTTTGCTTGGCAACATCATCAGGTATTTTACCACTCTATCAAAGTCACCTCTCAATATGTGTGGGCCCCGGTCTTCCTCATCTAACCCGCTCTCGTCTTTCATTTGGTTTTCTTCCGGCATTCTTCCAACCTCTTAGCGGCCTGGGCCCTAGGAAGAGTTCTTCGATGTATTACTTCCATCAGCATATCCCCAATTCCCACGTTTTCATCCTCTGCCAGTATATTTTTCTACTGTTCATTTTTCTCCTTCGGAAGTGGTTTTTCACTAGCTCGTTGGCTGTTTCAGTACTCCCCTTCTTCATAATTTTGTCGACTTTCTCGCACCAGCTTTCAATCTTATTCTAACAGCCTTCCTATATTTCCAAATGACTCAGTTCCTGAGCTGCTTGTTGAGGGTTGCTTCCGGGATTTATCCGTCTTTAATCAGTATTCTTATCTCCCCGCAATCCACAACTACTTCCCGTCGGCCCTCTTACTCAACAGTTGCTCTTCTGCTACTTGTGCCGTATTACTCCTCTTAAGCTCATCCCATTTTTCTTCCGGGAACATTATATCTCCTTCCTTTTCTAGTTTCTTGTGTTGGCAGTAACTTCATATGAGTCTTGCACCGAGAAAAGGTACTTTCCGATCAAGAATATTATTTTAATAAGTCAATTGGAAAAATTCTGAATCAAGACTCTATGCTGAAGAGGCTAACGACAATTTATTTGGAGAAACTGGATAGGTGATGTAGGGAAAGTGAAAGGAATAAGAACGTCTGTGGCGATTTTTCCCAGTTCCTTTCTTTAGCAACTATTTTCGAGTAAGATCTAGGTTCCTGTTTTGTATTCTTAATTGTCTTGAATGAAAGATGGTTCTCCATGAGTACTAGATTGTAATAATGTCTATATTCACACCGGGATAGCTGCTTCACTTTGCTCTTGCATCTCACTCTGATTAGCATGTAGTCTATTTGATGCCTGGCATTGTCTCTAGGCATTTTCCATGTGTATCTGAAAATCCAGATAATAGGACGGTACTTAAAAATTCTTTAGTACCGCAGTACATGTACGGAATGGGACTCTTAAGTTGTTTCCTAAACATACTTGACTGAAAATAAATACAAAACTATCAAACTCAAGCCCTGAAAAATAAATTCTGACCCCTTTACCCACCTGACCATGACAATTATTAACATATTCAATATAACGCAAATTTAATACGAAAATGATAAATGATAAACCATGGCCTAAAGGAGAGAAATCCGTGACATTTTTCCAACATTCTCTTTCCTTTTTCTCACAAAAGTTGTCGTTAGCCTACTCAACCTAGAGTTTTGATTCATAATTATTCCAATTGACTTTTCAAAATGATATCCTTACCAGTAAAGTACCTTTATTTCATCTTCAAGACTCACATAAGGTTACTGCCGATTTAACAAGCAAAATTACTCAATTCTGCGACCTTTTAAATTAAATTTTACCATACATTCACTACATAAAATAGTTAATGCTGACATTTCATAATTTTTCACATTGAAACTTTTACCGAGTACGTAAATGACACTTACTGAATATATAACAACGCATATGCAGCTTTTTAATATGATAATGTATAACAATATGCTAACTTAAAAAACACAATTGAAAGAGGAAGCGAATAAAAACAAAGTGCAGGAAAATATTGTCTTCTTCAAGGAGACTATTTTTCTGTAGTTACAAAAGCATTATAACAGCTGAGAGTTATCAAATACAATTGTTTGGAGAATATAGCGAGCGTCATATACACTCTGAGTCGGTAAATTGCATTGGCACATTATGCATATTAGAAAATAGATAAGATTGCTTTCTATTTATAATTTCAGTTGTGGAATAACTTTTATCAATAACTTTTGAACACTTTTCTAGGCGGTAGATTATAATAGTTCAATTTTTTAGCGTTTTTGCCCCATAATTAACTTTGATATCCAATGATTACGAATAGATGCGTTTGACAAATAAGATTTTTTAAATAATGGGCATCGTAGCTTGCCCTTTAAGCCTGCGGAGATTCAATTTTTTTACTGAAGAACTGGTTTGAAAGCTTTTCAATTTATAACCCTACTCAATATTGGTAAATTCTGATCACCGTGTTGAGTGAATGAAACTGTTATTATTTAATACACAGCTTAACAGTCAAAGGGAAAAAGATGTTAAAATTTTGTAGCAGTTAGCGGCCAATTTTTATATCGCAAGAAAAAGCGTGTGAGGTCAGAGCTGGACTGCCTTCCTCCGCGCGGTGCGGTCAGGTTCTGTCTATCCTCCACCCTCCAGCAGTGCGGTCTCGGGTCATTGAACCCTCGGACACTCTCACCGAGTCAAGGTTCCCTTCTATGGGAGGGGGAAACACAAGTCAAGGGCGGTCATCCTTGGTTCCTGAGGGGTTACAAATCCGGAGGTGGTCGAATTCAGCAATTTGCTTCACGCTTTGAACGAAAACGCCCCCACAACCGAATGGTGATTCATTTAGGCAATTTTTCAAAAATAACTGGTAAATTTGTATTAAAAAATAATGGAGAAAGTGTATGGCCTCTTTAGTCCATGATTTTTTAAGCGTTCTGAGCGTTAGAGCTTCCTAAATGTAAGAGAAATTTCTTTACGGAGCAGATTCGTCAAGAAAAACTTTGCAATCTGTGGATTATACTATTTATCATGATATGAGTGATTTTTATAATGATGATGCTAAATTCATTAAGGTTTTTAAAAGTGATATCCACTTTAAAAAGTAATCGACCATCGTAAAAGAAAAGAATATTCATGTTCATTCACCACTATCACGGGCGTGGAAGATTTAAAAAAAAGCTCTAAGAAACGTGAATATTATATCCGAGTTTTGCTAAAAGTTAAACTAAGAAAACGAAGAACACAGTCACTATATTTTAAATCTCTTTACCCTCTAGAGTAGTCTTGTGATAAACTAGTCATGGATGAGTAGCCACTATCAAAGAGACTCTTGTACGCATTATAATGACTTCAGAAATCGGGGAATATTAACCATTTTCTGATACCAATCTTTTACAATTTTAGTTTCAAAGCTCCTGCGTTACTCACTGACAGATGTTAATTACTATTTACATTTTATTTTTAAATTACGGCAGTAGTATAAGAGACAAAATGAATCATGTAGTACCAATTGATGACGCAGAAACTTGGTTTTTATGACTGAACTTTACCTTAATTTAGAAAGAGTACATTCTTGAGGAATTAACTCAATTCTATGACGCTGTTTGTTGAAATTTCCGTCACGACCTATCTGAAGTAAGCCATTTTTAAGTGTTTACCGATGAGATAATTTAATTTACTTATTGAAATGACCGAGGAAAACTACAAACCGTTCACCACTGTTATTGTGGCGCGATCACTGGGGCAGAGTTTCCTCTTTGTTTTACAGTAGAAAAATTACTCTCAAAGGTCTTGTCCGCATGAAAGACAAAAAATGGCAGTGTCAACCGTGTTTATTGAGTTTTAAGAGTGAATAACCCTATTGGTCTTTTACATTATTCTAATTTTCATAAATAAAAATCAATCTTTTGTCACTTGGTATTCCAAGCTTAAATTTTACTCACCAAACTTTTGAAATACCACGTATTATATAAAATAGACACGGTGCGGGTTTCAATAAATGATCGTCATCATTAAGTCATGGTAGTGGTCACCTGATGATGATGATAGTTCGTTGAAACCCATCTATTTTTTATATTCCTAACTAAATGGTAATACATACCTTCTCTCGTCTGTTCTTAAGAGTGAGTTCCATTGATTCCACGCAGTATTCTGCATCTACATCTACATTCTACCCTGCTAGCCGCCGCATTGGTGTATGATAGGGGGGTGTTAGGTCACCAGCCTTGTAAAGATATAAAGTTTTGGGAGGTGAAATGGTGACATTTATTGTGAGAGTGTATTTAGTAGAGCTCAGCTTTTATTGTGGTTGTTTATTGTGTGCGGGAAAAAAAGAGTTATTATACCCATCTGTTCGGCAATGTATCTCTCTCATTTTATCGCGTCTGTCAGATCTAGAGATGTGGTGAGGCGTCATGATAATATTCTCTGTTTTTCTCTTAAACAAATCAATTCTGAATTTCTCCGGCAACCTAGGCCTAGCAATTAGTCTCCCAGTCACCAGGGGCTCCCACCTTAATCCCTCTAAAAGTTGTGAGACACCAAATGCTCACTCGTAGCAGTTTTTTTTTCTTTGTATTTTATTAATTTTGTTGGTTAAATCTTTATGACCAGGGTCCTCAATGCTCATTCAAACGCGCAATATGTTATGCATTTACAATGCAGATTATTATATTCTTACATGCAAAAAATGGTTAAATCCTGAACACAAAGCATAGAATTACAGCATCATATGCAGAAATCGGCAGTGGATCAACAATGTAGCAAATGTGAAAGAATATTAAAGGAAATTCTCAGTTATTACCATTAAACATATTTAGCAGTACTTATTACAGATATTATTACAGATAGCTATCATTGTCCGTTTGCGTATACGGTAAAACTGACATTATAATCTAGTCCTACCTACAACCGTGAATTTTGGTTAAGTAGTCAACTTCACTTGTATAGGGCCGGTGGCCCGGCACTCGTGTCAGGGTGCCGGGCCACCGGTTGCTTGGAAAGGGATGAGGCAGCGAGCGAGGATGGTTTACACGCGGGATAAGGACCCACGGGTTTTCCCGTGGCCGTCTTCCCCACAGCAGCGTATCCTCCCTCCCTCATAATAGGCTACTTCCGATGGCTGGATATCGCCCCAAAGTACAGGGACAGTCACAAACTAAGTTACCTACTAATCTATTAGGAGACCTATCTAAATTTATTTTCAAAACGCCATTCTCATAATATATTCTTGTTTCTCACTCACACCGTGTATCTTTCTTCCCCTCGTTCAACTTATATTTTCCAAATGAAGCTCTCTCGTCTAAGTATATATTGTCTTTACAAAACGTAGCCCAAATGAAATGAGACGAATTGTCACTTTGGACATTCCACACTTTCTTGTTAGAGACCATGGTTTAGACATTTAATGTCATTCTCAAATTCATTGCTAATGGACCTTGAGAATGATATTTTATGTCAAATCTGTGGTCGGATAACAATTAAGTGTGGAATGTACATACAAAGTGAAAATTCTTTTTCTGTCAGTTCCACTGAAACCATAAATTGCAATAAAAAAAACACTCACCATCGATTATATATAGAACCGATGATCTGAGTAACAAATTTAACTTCCAACAAAACTTTTTCCTTTTCTTGAAACAAAAAATTCAACATCTATACGGGGCATTTGTCACTTCTAGATACGCTACGTCTACTAATGGAAGAGTTCTGCAGCGCTGTAGTTCCTCCCACGAGAGAAAGTAAATGTAAACATCTGAATGACACACCCACCCGTCCCTCCTCAGAATTAGATTCATTCTTTTCTAAATGAAATAAGGCTTGATACACTTAATGTGCACTTTCTATCATTAAATAACAGTTCTTTTCTCTCATATACTCAGCTTGCTGCAACTCCGAATTTTTGACAGTTTGAAAGCTAGCCGGATATGTATAATTCGGCGGTGATTTTAGTGTCATGGAAAATGAGTGTTACGTCAAGTAAAATTACGTCAAGAAATTGACAATTGTTGATTGAGAATACGTCTAGATCTATGAAATACCGTGCAAGCCACCATTAGGGTGTGTGACACGGGGTGATTCCACACTAGGCATGCAGCACTCATCCTGATTCAAATCATAACCCCGCACGTTCCCCCGAAGGCACAGTCACTACAACGGTCACGAAAGCAGTCACAACAACGGTAGGCAGTTAGACCACAAACCAGGAGAGTGATAAGGAGAAGAACATGCTACCATGAAGTACACTACTCAAAATATAACTACTGCTTCGTAGTAATAATGCGACAAATAAATAGCACTACTAGTTATGAAGACATGCAGGAGTATATCATGCCTGAGATTTCATGGGAAGTTAGAATCTACAATTCATGTTAAGATATTTAGCACTACTGAAAAAACCTATTTAACCTATTCAGTATCCTAGAACTGATCAATCACTACTATTATGGTCCCTAATTGTACGTTGAAAAAATAATATCTTAAATCTATCGGTTTGCAGTATATTTCCTTAATATTATTCCTGTGATCGTTCCTACCATGATAGTTTGGCTCTAGCAAAATATTTTGAACGTCTGGCAAAAAAATAATCTACATAAAACTTTCGTAAAAGATTTTACTTATATTTCTCCCTTCGATGGAATGAAGATTCCCACCCTAATGCCCTCAACAATTTAGTAACACTACTATGTTTGTCATAACAATTTTCAACCAATGTAGCTGCCCTCCGCTGTATTCGATCTATATCTAAAAGTAGTCCTACTTCGTAAGGGTCCCATATTGTAACGGCGTACTCCAAGTAAGGTTTGACGAAAGAAACATAGCGTCGCTCCTTTACCTTCTTGTTACACTTTCCTAGTATTATTTTTAATAAATCCTAATTTACGATCCTAATATTAACTGTTCAGAATCAGTGACACGGAGAATAAGGCAGTATATAATTATTACTTCGTACCCTATTCCTTACAGTGCGTCGGGTAATACAAATAAATCTTAAATAAAATACATGGAATAAATATTTATGCATGTTATATAAATGAGATAATTTAAAGACAAGCCATAAACTTCGTTGCACATGGCCCTGATGTTTTATATAATTCATTTTTTCGTACAGGATACTAAGTGTTTGCACTTTATACCTAGGGTAATATTTTTATAAGGCCTTAGGGTGATTACTTTTAAGGAGCTGACTATTTTTGCCTTAAATGACAAAAGAATATTGAAAATTCAGGCATCGAACTTGGGTCACTGACATGTGCTATATGTCCACAAGATTTATCTACGGTATGTATAACATCTGTTACTTTCAACTGAATCAGCCATGACGATAGACTAAACATGTGTTCACATAATTAAGTCCACTATTTAACGTATTTATACATTACCATAGCTAATTTACGTATGGTCTTAATATAAAAAATTCATTGAAGACAAATTTGATCCACAGGAGTTATGAACGCGTCAAATAAACATCTTCTTTCAATCACAACATGATTTAGCTCAGTAAAATAAAAACAATAAAAATATCGAAAAAATGCAAAAAAGGGGAAAACTAAGTTATAAGACAATTCTAGAGGGATGCCGAGAAACGACGGCCACTCCTAGAAAGTATGGAACGTAACGGAGAAGCTAGAGGGAAATTGGATTGCCCCAGCCGTTAGCTGTCGATTCTGGGCGCATTTGAAAATGAATAGCAGCAGGACGTACGGGTGCGTCCTCCGCACACGATAGTAGGTCCTCCGCAGCGAAAGTGCTATCTGATCGAAGGGAGAATTAGAGGTTAAGTATTTTACGAAAGTTGGTGTAGACTATTTTTTGCCGGACGTTCAACATATTTTGCTAGTGCCATACTATTGTGGTAGGAACAATCACAGACATAGGCTTAAAAAAAGAGACTGCAGATTCGACAGATTCACAATGTCATTTTTTCCACGCACAGTAAGGGACCATAATAGTTACAATAGATCAGCACTTCGATACAACCTTGGTTTAGTCCGTTTTTCATTAGAGCTAAATATCTTAACATGATTTTTATATACTAACCTCGCATACAATCTCCGGGATGATATACTCTTGCATGTTTTAGTACCTTTTAGTGCTATTTATTTGCCACATTAGTAATTCTATCCAGTAGCTATATCTTGAGTAGTGTACTGCATAGTAGCATTATCTTCTACGAATCACTCTCTTGGCTTAAGATCTGACTGCGTACCGTTGTCCTGACTGCTGTTGGCCCGTGCGTGGCATCCGTGGAAACATGCACAATTCTGATTTAAAATGGGTTGAGTGCTGCATGCCTGATGTGGAATCACCGCGTGCCACACACCCTAGTGGTGGCTTGCACGGTATTTCGTAGATGTAGATGAATGACCGTTCGAAAATCGATAGGCTGTGGCGAAACTTTCGTTAACCTTTAATGAATTCAGAATTGCTTAGACTTGCATCAGCTACGGATTAAAGTTTTATTATATTTGTCAACTTCGCTGAAAAATTGGATTTACAAAAAACTAGTTTTTTTTCGCAAAAAATTTGTAAACTATATATTTGCCATATGTGATACATTCAATGAAAAAAAGAAATCATCACGGCCGTATCATGTTCTTTTATTGTGTAGCGCCCATCCACTTCCAGCTGATCTTTTAACTGCAAAAAGTCCGCAATGAATGAAAAGGAAGTGTTTGAGTCTTGTGCGAATCGTTGTTTTGTACCGATTTTGGATCGACGGTCCAGCGATTGGGAAGCACCATTTATTAAAATAAAACAAGAACCGATTTCAGTATTTATATTTTTTTAATAATCACACATATAAATATGAAATAACGCTTTAGCAGGTATTTTACCAGAGTAAATACCTCACTTACAATCTTTTACATTTGATTGAAGCTGTCTCAAGCAATCTGGTTGTATCCTATTGCATCTCAAGACAAACTAGATGCATTAGGTTGTCTTAAAAATATTTTGAATGCATGAGTTTACTGATACCTACATAGCTTTATTGCTCACCAACTTATAATTTTGGTGGTAAATTACATTGAATTTTACAGGCAGTTTATGTTATAAGTGTAAATTAGATCACTCCGCCCGATCCCGAATGCTGAAAGTGAATTCAAGGCGATGATTAAATTAGCATCGGAGGTAGTAGCCTTTGTGAGGACTATTGCGCTATCTGTAAGAAAAAATATTTATATCATTAGAATTAAGCGAAGTGTGCCGATAAATATAATGTATAACAGCAATAAAAGTATTACTTAGGTATTAATCGATTAAAGTAAACCATTTCACACTTAAAAATTTCGCTCTAACATAGAATCTCCGCGCACACACTACGTTTACCGGATCATGGTTTTGAAATTGACATCCCGTTTCAGGCCTGCTTCAAGTAAACCTCATGATGATTAACCGTTGCTCGGCAAAGGGTTAACACGAAAAATTTGATTGTGGAAGAAATTGGTGGACTAACGGAAGAGGATGGCTGGCGATTACTATTATTATGTATTCTACCGGTAATGGTAGGTTTTTTTGAATGTCAGAGAATCCGCTCCCGGCCTTTTACACGCTCCGGGGCCTATCTCTATCTAATATATCCTTTTTTGTCTCTGCAGAAGATCTACCCTTCTTCATCCCGTCCATGAAACCTATTCTTCTTCTTCCCCTTCCCCGCTTGCCCAACACCCTTCCCTCTATCACACTCTACAGCAACCCCGCACCCTTTATTGCCTTCTTCAGCCATCTACCCTGCCTTTCCCGGATTTCATTCAAAAGATTCCTTTCCTCGCCCACCATCTCAAGTACTTCCTCGTTAGTCTTCCGATAAGTTCACCTCACCTTTTCTATCCTTCTCCACACCCACATTTCAAATGCCTGCTGTCTATTCTCGTCCTCCTTTCTCAGGGTCCACGTTTCTGCCCCATACAAAGCTACGCTCCATATCAAACTCTTCACCAGCATCTTCTTCACATCCTTACCCAGTGTCCCCGTCATAAGCTCTCTTCTATTACTAAACGCCTCCTTAGCTAGCGCTATTCTCTTCCGTATGTCTTTACTACTATGCCCATTTTCCTCTAGCGTGCTACCTAAGTAATTAAACTGTTCTACTTGCTCTAGTTTGTGTCCTCCAACTTTAATCACAAGCTTCGCTTTCTTCGTCCTACAGAATCTCATTACTTTTGTTTTCTTATAATTTATCTTCATTACGAATATCTCGCACTGCATATCTAAAGCATCTACCAGACCTTGTAGTCTCTTCGAAGATCCACTAACCAATGCCTGATCGTCCGCGAATCTAACCAATTTTATAAGGTGCCCTCCCAATTTGACTCCAACCTCAAGTTCTTTCCATGCCTGTATTACCATTTTCTCAGCATAAATTTTGAAAAGCAACGGTGACAATGGACACCCTTACCTTACTCCGCGACCTAGAGTTGCCCACCCTGATTCACCATCAGCCACCCTCACCTGCGCCATTTGCGTCATATATAAGTTTCGAATTAGTCTCCTGTCTCGCCAATCTATTCCCATGTTCTCTAGTATCTCTGTTAGTTCATTCCAATTTACTCTGTCGAAAGCCTTTTCAAAATCAATTAAGCATGCGAAAACGTCCTGATTATACTCTATGTTTCTTCCTACAAGTGTTCTGATCACCGCTATCGCATCCCGAGTTGACCTTCCCGTCCTGAACCCAAACTGGTCATCGCCTAAGCAGTTTCTGTCCTTACTCTCCAACCTTCTATAGATTATTCGAAGTAAAAATTTGGCTGCGTGTGAAATTGAACTAATTGTTCTGTAGTCCTCGCATTCTGATGCATTCTTCTTTTTCGGGATAGGAATCAATACTGTGTTCACAAAGTCCTCTGGCCATACTCCTTCTTTGTAGATCCTGCGTATGAGTTCGAAAAAAGCTTGCCTACTTTAACTTCCTAGACTCTATAGCAATTGCGAGGGTATGTTATCTACTCCAATGGCTTTTCTTACCTTCATCTCTTTTAAAGCTTTCTCTATTTCACTGTCGAGAATTTTTGGTCCGAGGTTATTTTCATCTAGGTTTCCCTCACCCTCTACATATAAACTAGTTAGTCTACTATCGCTGTCATACAGCTCCTCCACGTATTCTAGCCATCTTTCTAGGATACCTTCCTTCTCGGTTAACATCCTATCTCTCTTGTCCTTAATTTTTGGTACCGTTTGCCCTCTTTTCCCCCCGATAGCAATTTTACTCTATCGTATAACGCACCCACTTCCCCTTCCTTTTGCACTTTTTCCATTTCCTCGCATTGCTTTTTCCACCAATTTTCCTTCCTTCGATTGGTTATTCGCCGTACTTGATTACTTAGCTCCTTGTATTTCGCCCTACCGTGGTCAGTGTTGACATTTTTCCAATTCCTTCTCTCCTCCATTTTTCTAATCATTTCTTCCGTAACCCACTGCTTCTTTATCCTCGTCAATTCCGCTGCTCCTATTGTTTTCTCAGCCGCTCTTACAATGCTTGTTTTTATATTCTCCCACTTTTCCTCGAATGTTCCCGCTCCTTTGCCTTCTCCTATGTTCTCATCCACTATCTCTTGGTACTCCCTCCTTTTCTCTCCCTTCAACGCTTCCAGGTTACATCTCTTCATCCTCCTGCTTTTATTTAGCTTTTTGAATCAAACCTCACAATTCATCATCACTAAATTATGATCCGAGTCTACATCAGCCCCCGGATAACTCCGCGAGTTCTTCACACTGTTCTTAAGTCTTTGTCTAAACATGATATAGTCAATTTGGTATCTCCCAGTGTCTCCCGGCATTTTCCACGTTTATTTCGTCCTGCGATGGTGTTTAAACCTCGTGTTTGTAACTATTAATTTATTTCTCTTACAAAGTTCAACTGCCATCTCTCAGCGATCATTTCTCGTTCCTAATCCAAACCCTCCCACTTCATACCCATCTCTCCTTTTCCCCACTACTGCGTTCCAGTCGCCCATTACTATTTGATTTTTCTTACCCGGCACTTCTCTGATTATCTCCTCTATCTCTTCATACACCTCATCTATCTCTTCCTCCCTATGATTGCTTGTAGGCATGTACATCTGGACCAATACGAAATTAGTAGGGCGTGCTTTTATTTCTACCACTAGTATCCTGCCGCTCACCTGTTTACTACCCTCCTCCCCAATTTTGCGTTCTTTACTATGGCTACCCTAATTGACTCTCAACCCCACCACTATAGATTACCCTGTAACTATCACTCCAGTAGTCCCCTCTGTCCTTCCATTTCACCTCGCACAGCCCCAAGGCAACCATTTTCCCTCTATCCATTTCCCGTTTTATGTTTTCCAGCTTCCCAGCCCTCATCATTGTCCTAACGTTCCAAGTTCCTACTTTTATCGGTACCTTCCTTTTGTTCTTATCTTCCTTGGTCCTTGTATCCTGTGATGACTCTCTTGTGCAAGGATTTCGTGTGATGACGACCTCGGAGGCCTTGCCTCCCCCGATGCCGGGCCCGACACCCGCCCCATTGGGCGAAGTCCCGTAGTTGCCAGTATTCAATTCTCTTTGTGCGACATTCATATTTCTGGGTAGTATAATAGTAGAAAAGGGACTCCCACCCCCGCTTCCCAACAGTGTGTTTCACGTGACACTATCACGGGACTACTTTTCGTCTGGATCCTACCCTTCGACCTATCTGGCATGGGTGGCCCTACCAGGAGCAATATGTATTGCTCCCGCCAGTCCAGCTCTAGGGGTCATTGGAATGCGCAAACCAAAAACTTGAAACCATCCTCAAAGACTTATTCCCAATTTTAGATACAAACAGATCGACAGTCAATCTCCTACCTAAATGCCCCACAGTATGCTTCAGACGTCCACCTAAACTAGCCAATCTTCTCCGCTGCAATTCTTCGCTGGAGGGTATATCGAATGACACTCCCCAGACCAGATGTCCCATCAGACAGAGATGCAACAAGCCACGGTGCAAAACGTGCAACATGTTCCGCTCCCTATTCTCTTATCAGAGTCCTAACATAGAGACGCCGTTCGACATCAAAGCCTTCGGCTCTTGCGACTCCCACAACTTGGTTTATGTTTTACAATGCACACTATGTCCCTGTTTTTATGTGGGCGAATGCATTACGCCTCTTAATATTAGAATAAATAACCATTGGTGCACCTGTAAAGACCCATCTTCCACTTTCCCTGTCCCTACTTATGTGCGGAAACATGGCTTGTCTTTTGACAAGTGCTTCGAGGTGGCAATATTGCTCTCCCTTCCCCTGGACGTTAATTGAAGTACGCCAGAAGGAGCAGGCATTAATCTGGTTTCTGAAATCGTACGACGCGCCCGGATTAAATAAAATACATTGATTGCACGCTTCCCGTTCTTTTCCGTTTAACCCCCCGCTCTCTCCCTCCCCTCACTTCGGAATTCCACTTCGACCCTTTCCGCTCTCTCCGGCCCAGACATGAGCTGGTAAAAATTCCCTTTTCAAGAACCGTTCCTCAACCGCCTGGAAAAACCCCTTCCCCGCTCCCCTATCCTATCCTACTGACCCTTCTACCCCTATCTTCACCAGCGCACACGACATTTGTCGCCTCGAAGACGGACCAGTTCCGAAAGCTAGCAATGTAAGTGTGATCGTCTCTTTTTTTGTGTCCATCTCCTCCATCCTATCAACATCGTGTGTTCATCGCCGCATGGCTGACTCCAATCCATCAACATGTTTTTATATATATATATATATATATATATATATATATATATATATATATATATATATATATATATATAGAGAGAGAGAGAGAGAGAGAGAGAGAGAGAGAGAGAGAGAATGACATTCACAGAAGGCGAAATTGCTTGAGTTGAGTGCTTGAGCGAAATTGCTTGAGTTATTCTTTCATTTCGCCTTCTGTGTGTGTCCTCTCTCTGCCGGTGTGGGTGAACAGCAGCCTTGGTGCCATCTATTGGCCGCTCTCGTGGGTCATGCCTTGGGGAGTGTTTGTTCATATAAACCCCCCCGCCGATTCCAGTGGATTCTTAGTAGACTGGGTAGCTTCGTGGACTGAGCATTGGACGCGAAATCCAAAGGCCCGTGGTTTGATTCCCGGCCCAGTCGAATTTTTTCTGCTTGAAATCGGCCAGATTTACATCTTTACACCACCATTGTTTCTGTTGATTTTATGTGTTCCTATCTATCACACGCACACAAATGGAAAACTTCGCCAAATGGCTACAAACACAAAAAATGAGAGAACTTCCAGGGGGGTAAAAAGGCGAGAGTAAAAAGAAAAGAAAGTCTTACTTTGAGACGTTATGGGTCTTAGCCCTTCCTCAGTCGTACAGAGACTATACCACTCCGATGTGGGTAGGAGAGGGTAGGTAATGGCGGACGGGGATGGGGGAAGGGTGCAACAAAGTTATGATGATGGGGGACTGGGAGGCGCCTCGAACTGGGACGGCTCGGGGGGGGGGGAGTTGTAGCAACATATAAACAAGGTTATTGATCCTGGGCCTGGCTGACTGAACAGAGGGGAAAGTTACAACAAAGTAATGAAAGGGGGGGAGGTAACTAGAACAGGGAAGGGACGGGAGAAGCAACAATTTCATTGTGATGGAGGGGCGGTGACAGGTAGGGGGGAGGGAAAGACTGACTAATTCAGGTGAGGGGAAGTTAGTGGATCGGTTGGGTGATGTTGGGAAGGGGGGGGGAAGAAATAGAGAGGAGTTACTAAGAGTTTAAAGAAGCAGAGAGTTAATGGAGAATATTGAGTCCAGGGGGGGAAAGCTTTGCAGAACCAGATTATTGACATCTCAGTGGAGGTTCTCAGTTATAGTTGTTGATTCTGTATTAGAGGCATCAGCGGGGAGGGCGTGGAGGATGGTGAGGTGGAAACAGGAGCCCAAGTGAAGATTGTGAGTAGAGGCATGTTTTGCAACAGGAAAGTTGGGAGGATAGGATCTATGGCCGTTCATACGGATGGATAAGGGATTGCTAGTTTCCCCGACGTAAAAAGAGGGAATAATTTGCATTGAAGGAGATAAACTACATTAAAAGAGGTGCAGCTGCTATGGCAAGAGATAGGAAATGAGTCAGGTTGTTAAAGCTTTGGAAAGTAGAGTTATTACGTATTGGGGGGGCAGGTTTTACAGCGAGGTCTATGGCAGGAAAAGGTACCAGGAACTTGAGGAGGAGAAATGGTGGGAGGGGATTGGGAGGGGGGGCGTAGAATAGTGCGCAGGTTGGCTGGTCTTTTGAAAGTGAGGGTAGGACATTTAGGAATTAAATCTACAGTGAGTGGGCTGTCGCGCAATATAGGGAACAGTGATTTGAGGGTGAGGTTAACTCGATGAAGTCCCGGGATGAAATTGGTAAAAATGTTTAAAGGAGATTCAGAGGTGGGTCTGGGACGAGGAGTATAAGTTGTGGTGGAGGGTAGGATGCGACTATCTGGAAGAGGGGAGTGATAGCCGCGTTTAAGGAGAGCTTTTTTAAATTTTGAAGGTGGTGGTCGAGAGAATTTTTGGAGTTGCAGATTCGATGCGCACGAACAGATAGGGAGAATGGAATGGATAGTCTCGTATGGCAAAGGTGGCAGCTGTTAAAATGAAGATATTGTTAACGGTTGGTTGGTTTGATATGCAGGGATGTAAGAAATTTGTTCTCAGAAAGAGAAATTTCAGTATCGAGTAATGTAAGGTGGGTGGAGGAGATGGTGGAGGTGAAGACGAGGAATTGAGGTCAGAAAGGAAGGTGGACAGCAATTGAGGACCATGCGTCCAGACGAGGAAGATGTCGTCGGACCCAGAAAATTGGTTTATGGGACTGCAGAGATAAAAACGTCTCTTCTAGTGCACCCATGAAAAGATTGGCGTATGATGTAGCCATTCTTGTGCTCATAGCAGTACATTTGATTTGGAGGAAATTTTTTTGGAATAAAATTTTATGATAATAAATTATAATATTTATTATAATATTTATTTATAATAAAACAAAAATGTTTTCTCCTTCAATGACAAAATTTTCCTCCAAAAGCCAAAGTAAGTACTTTCTTTCATCTACAACTCTCTAGTTTATTAGCCAATATTAACAGTTAGTTATACACTCTATTTATTCGTTATGATGTAAAATGTATATGATACGTAAGGTAATTAACCCGAACTCTTACCTGTGATGACGTTATCTATCAACCTTCGATATATCGAGTTTAGATTTGACCAGATATCATAAAACCCAGCCTTAGAATCGGATATTATGGGTCCTGAAATCGTTAAACGCTAAATGATGTAGTAGCCATCATAGTAATTCACAGTTAACGATTGGTTTGGATAGGTACAGTTAATTAAGCTGTTGGAAAGATAATGTGAGCATAAAACGAAATAATTTATCACAAAGCTTAAGAATATTAAATTGGAAAGACTTAAGAATATTAAATTGGAAAGTAGTTAAAGTCGTGGTCGTGAAAAAATAATGACTGATGAAAAATGGTAGGGAATACGAAGTGAAAATATTTTTAATACATCTTGACTCATAATTTTACTTGATGCTCTTAACTGTAGCAAAACTTTTTCCCAATAATTTTCTTTAGTAACAGTAAATACTTACGTAATTTTCCCAGGCCAAAATTTTCGCAAGCGTATAGAACAATGTAAGTTGATCCGCCGTCCGTGGCCACGATGTAATAGTCTAAGGTAGTAGTCTTACCTGAAAAAATGAAAAACATATATATCTTCAAACCCCTTTGTAGAATAAAGTGGTTACTAACAATGGTTTTTTTTATTTTCTAAGCCACATCTTTGTGTTGTTTCCGGTAAATAATAGATCAAGTCATAAAATCGATCTATGTAGTTACAACCTGCCTTCGTGAGCAATATTCCAACGTCTATACTATTTTATTTGCAATTACAATTCATCTTATATATCAGGCCCTATGCTGCCTGCAAAATGATATCTAAAAATTTCATAAAACTTATTTCTCGTTCTTTTCATCAGTTACCTATATATTTTTCATATCATAAGCATCTTTTCACGATAACAGACTGGTAAAATTTGTGTTGCAATAGAATTTTGAATTATTCTGGTAATATTTGGACTAGAGATATGGATAATTGCTTGTCATTTAGGCTCATATGCAAGACAATTGGAAATATCATAATCAAAAGACAAATTTAAAAAGTGCAACAGCATCATAATATTGAAAAAAATCTGTATCGAGAAAAAAGCCGCTGCTTCACCAAAGATTATTTTTACGAAACAGGCACTCGTTTTACTTATTTCGATATCTTTGGACGTGGCTTTATCAAGAATAAATACTATTCCAGAGGACGATCAAAGATAGAAATTTCATCAAATTCTACTGCACTGTAGGAGACTCAAGTGGCTCATTTCTAAAGTGCCACACCTGCACGTCCGCCTTCATTTCAGGCTGTCAAGAAAACCACTGGAACAAATGTCAGTACAATCCACATCAGAGTTAACTACCGGATCTGATAATTCTAGATGGATAGTATTCATATTACGGCTGCATCTAGTTTCAAGCTTAATTCCTCAGGGAAATGTAATATCCATAGATTGGTTATAACATACTGTATGGTATTCCGCAGTTGAATTATTTCGGCGTATGACGTGACTTCTCATTAAAAATAGAGAGCAATACAAAAGCATTAAAGCATTTTTAAAGCATTTAAGCATTTCCAAAGAATCTCTAGGAATACTGTGATCAAGTTTATGCTAGAAAATAGTCGGTAGCCAATACCGGAAGTCACAACTTCCTTATACAGAATAATTTTATTACAGATGCGCCCAATGTGACTATTATGTCTCGCCGATATGTATCTCACTAGTATTCAAATCAATGAAGGAAACATCCACTCAATTACATTTTTATAAATAACCCTGTTTTAATTTGCAGGAAAACTACTATAAAAATATAGGGACCAATATGGAACAGTAAAAATGACCAATTACACACGAAGAAGGTCCGTAAATTCACTGTACGGAAGAGAGTGAATTTCTAGAGCCTTCAGTGGAATACCAATGAATTTGTACTGGTAATTTACGTGCCTAAGTTAGGGCAGAGAGCTTTCTTATTCAGCCTAATATTAAAATGTGGCAATGTAACGCCCCATTCTAAAGAAGGAGTGATTCGTGTAGAGGAGTACACTATGAAACTTATGTCACTTTGGGCGGATCCAGGATAAGATAACAAATTATTCACCTCTTATCGTACAATGCGTGAAGATATTGGGCGAAAGTAGAATTCTATTGACAAGTGAAAATTGTACGAGTGTGCGCTCCAGAGAGAACTTATCAAAAAAAAGAAATTTTGTAAAACTTGCATCACGTCACAGACTTTTTTCTGCGTGCGTGTCCTCAACTATTTAGAAAGGACTTATCATTTTATCCCCGCAGAAATTAAACGATCGCAAACATCATTCTGTTCTTTTTATTTCTGAATATAAAGAAAATCACTGTACTACATGGATCATTAGTCAAGTTCAAGTCAATAATTTTATGGAGAATTCGAATGAATTACTGAGAGTATAAACCATATTAAAACATATATCCTTTCGCTACTCCTATTATTATAGGTACTCAAATCATATATATTTACAGTTGCTGAAATTGAACAATCGAATTCAAATTTGATCTCCATGATGGCCGTGGAACAAATCTTTGACTACCATAATAATCATATTAAATAACATTATGTGATGAAATATGTTCCTTCCGAAATTTTTTCAGCGTACGTTGGATTCAAGAAACGGTTTTGATGGCCACTTTGGTAGCGTCTTTAGGTCTGAGGATAGAAGAACGAAGGTCATTGTATCAATGCAACGGATAATTCTTCAACGTCGAGATAAACGATTTATTTTCTTCACCGTAAATGAACCTGTGAGGAGAGTGCAAGGACAAACAAAGTAAAATGGAAAGTCAAGAACACGTGCTAAGGAGTGGCAAAATACATCGATTCCAAAAGTTTCTGGTTTTTTGTTAGCGTATAGTGTGATGTGTATCGGTGATAATTTTTCTTGTGACTACAGTTTGCATCATTTTTTCAACCATCAGTGATCGAATTTTCAATAGCAATTGTAGAATATTATTTATTGCACGTTCACAGAATCATAAAGAGTACAAATTGATATGACCGCAAACCTTACCGTACATACTTAAGGTAGTTAGCATGTAGACGTTGACACGAATATATCGAATCTCATGTTCTATAAAACTGAACGGATGTTTAGATAAGGGCTGAATTATGAAACCTGTCTCCACATAATCACGGATATTTTTTCTCAAGAATATGGTAAAGTAATCAATTACATTAAATATTTTCAGATTTCAGATGCGACTACCAACCTCCGACATATGTCATTGCAAATGTTTAATTGGTCCAGCTTTTGAATTAGCTCCGTCAAGTAAACAAGAATCAGGAAAAAAACCTCTCTCGTTAGAATTGAATATTTCTCCAAATAAATCTGTGAAATTTATCATTTTGATCTAAAATGTTCAGCTTTTAGATGAGATTACTTACCTCCGGGATATGTCATTGTAAATGTTAAATAGGTACCAGCGTTGGTCGTGGCTGTGTTTGTAGAGAGTTGGACAGTTCCTTGAGCTCTACCGAATCCGCCTCTGAAAAAAATAAAAGGTGAAATAACTAGTTCAGTAAAGCCATGTGAGAGATGAGAGTGTAATACCTTGACCACCGCCGGATTGATGCCTTAAAGCCCGGTGCAAAAAGAAATTGTTAATCGACCCACTAAGCTTTTATTGAACGTACGAAGTCATAACCGAACAAGATAGCAAAATATGCTGGAATGATGCTAGAAGAAAGATCAATATATTCTGACATCAATCTTGAATTAAGTTTGGCGTACGGAGCCTGTTTGCAAGTTAAAATTGGTGTGTTGAGGAGGTCATGTTCGTCCCAAAATATAGGGGATTTAACACTCCTGTGCTCGCTTGAGATAAAACGGTATCCCAAATGATATATTTTGGAATTTCTCCTTTGTAACACAATTCAACCTTCTCATCATTTCAATATCCTCCAAGCAAAGCTTTTCCACCCACTGTTAAATTCTGTGACTTTATATATACCTACCATCAGTGTCTCGTAGCAAGGTCGTTTGGGACACCTGAGTATCCCACGTGACATCTAATGTGATAGTTTTGCACAGAAAACATGAAACTATTCTATTTCTCGATATCAGGAAAGTTTGAAGTGCATTGTTCATTTACAGATGATTGATATTCAACATTTTAAGCCATCAATTATTAATTTCATTTCAAAATTTCTCTAGTAGTATTCATTTTGTTCAAACAGTTATCTCGTAACAAACGCTAAAAAGCACCTGAATACCATACACGATAGTATTTTAACCCATACGCCACCAAGAGTTACTCTTCATCATTGTGTGTTTAGTAAATAGCATCTTTTGTTGACTCTATAGATTTTATATCAAGTTTACTAGTTATTATTTGATTTAACATGTTCAACCGATGGCACTAAAACAGAATGTGATGAATAGTGACTATTTAAAATGTGATTATGAACTACTCTAAATGTCAAAATAACGATTTTGTAGGATTCATTTATCGAATTGTATTTCAAATGGCCATTTTACCATTGGGATAAGAATTTACGAAATTTTAAACTAACTATGTGAAATTAAAGCAGTGGGATACTACGGTATCCTATGCGATCACTCACGTTACCAATAAGAACGCGATCAGTCCTGTGTTAACAAGTCTGTGCGAAAAACATGAATGCCAGCCCCAAGTGACAAATATGAGCAATTTTCTGAAAATTGTATCTTGGTCGAAAATAAGTCTTTTGTTGCGTTTAAAAGTTGAAAACACTTGAATGACGTTGCTTTAAAAAGAATGCTGATTCTATATTCATCTGTTGAGACCTCAGCCAAGCAATAATGGAATGTCTCTTCGTCCGTGTGACCCAACAATTGGTAGTAGGGGTTGGAACCGCCTTAGTTTTGCCCTTTAAGACTATTGTTTTGATCTCGACATTTCCAGAATACTAATACTAAATTTGAACTGAAAAATTACCCCTATAGTTAGTCATTATGTGCAAGTGTAAAATTATCCAAAATCTAATAAAAACAGAAGTCCAATATTATATTTATTTTAATTCATAGGTGTAAAATTAGTTGTACATGCACTCATATGACGGCTGGATTCCGATGAATTTTTAATTAACTTTTTTGTGTTTGACTTATATTACAAGAATTGTCACCATTGGAAAAACCAATTGAACTTCTATCTTTTTTCATAAAGTTTCAAATTTGAATAATTTTTTTAAGTTAGAAGCTGAATCGATGAGTGAGATGGTTAAACCTTTCAATAATAGCATGAATCAAGCTATTAACTAGCTCATCGTTGTTTGGTTGAAGCTTGATTTAAGCTTGGCTCGTGCTTGAAAGCAGGACTAACCTATCAAGGTTTCTCGTTATGCATGGTTCAACCCATAATCATAGATGCCATGGCATCTTTTTTATGACATGTACTTTAACAATGGGACGTTAAAGCTTTTCAAAAAATTTCCTGGTGCCTGGATAAAGTCTCTTTTTGTCTTTGACAATTATACCTACATTTTTTGTCTTCCATTTATGACGAGAGAATATTTTAAATTCGTTGTTATAACCGTGAATGTGTATGTCACACATGTCCAGGAGTGTCGGTAGGCAGTCGGAGTACGAGCAGTTTCCCTCCATGTACCAGTCACCAACTAGAAGAAAAAAAAACAAGATTTCCATTTGGTGAGATTCCCTTTATAGAGGGTAATTACATGAGTGCTTATCTAGGAGAGGTTTGGATTCATTTCCTGGAAAATTATCTAAGTATTATAAGTAATATCACGTACGATGGTTGTCCAAAAAGTAATGGCTTTTCTCCTGAAATAACTTTTTTTTCTTCAAAATTGAAATTGACATAAATGAAAAAGTGATGTTTTACACACTAACTGTATTTTTCCACAATAACCTCCTTCAAGTTCTATTGCCTTCCAGCGGTGATTCACTAGGGCGTGTACGCCTTATCGACACGAGTCCTATGGAGCCGGATTTTCACTGCACTAATCACCTTCTCGTCGTCCAAAATATTTGTGAGAAAAAGTACTTAGTGCCAATGTTCACACTGGATTAGAAGAGAAATTACTAAGTGGTTTACAATCTCTAACGTTCCTAGTTTGCATCAGACTGATATTTGCGGGCCTTATCCTGCAGTGAACACCCTCCAGAGTCTACCAAATTTGTCAGAGCGCTCAGATGTTAGATACAACTACATAATATTCTGCAAACCGCCGCATGAGTGTGTGGCAGAGGGTGGTAGATAACCAGCTCCGTGTTTAGATGTAAGGTTTTGGGAGGAGAAATAGTGACATGTATTTTGGGAATGTATTTAATGGAGCTGTTTCTACTGTGGACGCTTATTGTGCGCGATAAGAACGAGTTTTTGTACCTAGTAGTAATGTTCTTATTTTATCGCTTTTGTCAGACATAGGGATGTCAAGAGGCGCATCTCAGTTTCTATTAATATATGCTAAATTCATTTGTACAAATATACGATTCCATTTACCATGCGTACAACGTTCACTACGTGTATTTGCTTAGTTATTATTTTTATCATCCAGCATTACAATTGGCCAATCTTACCGCGTGATGACTAAGTAACTTATATTTGTAAAGAAACCTAAGCAATTTATATTTGTTATTTCCAAAATGTACTAGTTACTCATAATGGACTTATTCATTCCGATCCAAGTACAGTTAAAAAGCTAATTATCTAGGCCGTGCAGTGTAAAATACTTTTTCCCTGCTGGCGTGTTTTTTTTAGAGATATAATATCTGCGGCAGCATTATCGATGAGAAATAAAATATCATATTTGAAGCTACGAAAAGCAATAGAAATCGATGGCAAAAAATTGGTCATAAGGTTGGACTTTTGGACTTGGGTAAACAACTGTGGTCTTGCTGCGCGAATTTTTGCCGTCCATTGCGGCCAGGCGTAAGTTGAGCTGAAGTAGCCAATGCCGAAGGCATCACCGGCTGTATGACGTGTAGGGATTAATGTACTGGCATGTTTCTCAGCCGATTAAAAGTGCATTTTGCGGAATTGAACCATTTATTTTCCCTTCATGCAGAAAATTTCCCTCAATTTTCCTTAGAAATGAAGAGTCATAGTTTCAGTGATCATTTTGATTAAATTATTGTAAGAGTGGGCAATTAATCAATGGCATCAGCCTTTTGATAAATTATCACAAGTTTAAAAATAAATACATTTATAATTGGGAGGACTGACTAATTTGTTTTTTGCCGTTAATATGAGCCCTCGAGAACAAATTGCAAATCTTCTAAAAACTACTCAAAGTTTTCCCGGCCTTCTGTCCGGATGAGTGGGTCCATTATGGTTGTCGCTACGATACTCGATTAGAGGGCAGAGGTGATTGCCGTGAGGGGTAAAGGGCCTTCTAAATATATCAAGGGTTAAGCCAGGCGCGAGGTAGAGTGGACATTTTCTGGAAGGTTTTGGCGCCATTTATCACTCTATTTAAAACTGGCTTCCCAGTGCTGCTTAAGTTGTACTGAGTCACGACTAAGGGTATTCTTACGTATCCCAATTGCGATGGCCTCCTTGATTATGTGGTCCAAGTATTCCAGGAAGAAAGCATATAATTTGGTACTTGACCTCGCGCCAGGCCTTCCCCTTGGTATACATAGGCGGTCCTTAGCCAGTAAAGGAATTCACCTCTACCATGAGGACAGGCTCGAGATGAGTATCAAAACGCCGGCCATCATGGACGCATTCAACAGAGAAAAATTTTAAAGGCTCACACAACGGAGAAGTTCCGGACTACTTCAAAAACTGAATGGAAGGTAATATTTATTTGCGGAATCAGTGTGATGAGCGCTTTTTAAGAATATAGTAAAAACTATATCTTATTAGTAATAAGAATCCCGCGGTGATTTGATAGATTCCATTTATTTGGGTTTCTTCCGCTCTGATTAATTGCGTTACAGGATACGATGACGCTAGCTGTAACACCAGTGAAACTCTTGATCATAAAAATAAATCAAAATTAGAAAAACCAGAGTAAACGGAACTAAAATATCATAATATTTACTACAGACACTTCTCAACGCTTAAGTAAAAGTTATCGAGCTGCATGTCTTTTTTTAAATTATATTTCTTGTTTGATATAAAAAGTAATCAATGATATCGAAATCTTTTCACGAATGCTGCCCAAATTCCAGCAATTAATTCTAATTGAAAAAATATATATGTGCATTGAAAAAATAGGAAACGAACATATTTGAATAATTAGAATGCACAATTACAAGTGCATCATACAAATTTCATTTCAAATTTCGCGAATTATTTCATTTGATTGCTTATCCCATCTTACACACACCAGGAAAATACAGGCGAATTGTATGGATGAGTACTTACGTTGGCAACCGTGAGAGCAGTAGGTGTTATGGAACTAAGAGCAGGACAAGATCCGGGAACAATCTTCTGACTGCTGCACGACGCTATTACTCCGATTAGTAACAGACAAATGGACCAAGATGTAGTGGGGCGATTCATGATGCTGATGATTCTGAGAGGAACTGGAAATTTAGTAGTATGACGATTCGCCTCCTGAATGAAAAATGATGCAAATTACTTTTTGATCCGATGATTGATTCAAGCTTTTGTGGAACATCCCAACAAATCATTCAATTCACGTTCTTCCAACAGCATGTATCCGTCTATTTTCTTTTCAATGCTTAGAAAAGTGACAAAATAATTCGGTCTTAGGGGACGGTATCAATAAAAAACATATACATGACATTAAATATATAAACTCCTACGTGACCAAATTTTGCCGAAATGTTATCCATAAAGCGATAACACGCACGACATCACGCAAAATAAAGTCATTATTATCAGCATTTTAAATTATTTAAATTTTGCACGTTTTCATGACTCAACTATGGTTTCCGTTAATTACGTCGACAATAAAAAATTGTGATTGCTCTAATATAAGTTCGTTTCATTGACTATTTTATGATAAATGAAGGAACACTCCCTGCCACTAAATTTCGAGGTGTCTTTCAGGGTCTCACATAGACAAAACCTCAGTCGGCGGGGATTCGGCAGTGAAAGATCTGACACCCATCAGAATGTGAGCTTCACAGATCAGATTAAGAGAAACAATAGTCTATTTAACACAATACTTGACAGAGAAATTAATATTGAGAATCAACGGTGTGAACCAAGAATGGTGTTTACTAAAAGAGCGTAAACCTCATTTTACTTTTTGCGGCTTTCACTCGAGGACTGTGAAGCAAAGCGTATACTTTGTATTATTATCCTTTGGTTTCATTCGTCCGGTTATTTAAGAAAACATGTTCATCTAATGTCTTCGTAACTCTCAAGTGATCTTAACTGATGACAAAATAAAAAGGTTCTCCAATACCGCTAAAATTGTCACCACTCGTCAAATAAACACAGCGATTGCTGTGTTGGTATGCGGGAATGGGAATTATACAGCAGTGAACAACCACAATCTCTCAACCAGAATACGCTTCTGTGGAGGTTTATGGGAATGTTACTTCCTTGCCTGTGACCACCACAGAGACACACACTCAACCCAATTGGGATCCTTTGCCAGGGCTAGAAGGGTCGAAAGAAGTAAGTAAATATTAAAATGAGCTAAAAACTATTTTAAAAATCTGTGTTCAAGGAAGCTGAGAAATGTTTGAAAGCAAATGGACATAACTGAAATCATTAAATGAAAATATATCCTTTTTCAAGTACCAATCGATAATATTTTTTGCGATTTTTCGATCTACTGTACACCATATTTCCTTGAACGTTTGGGCAATTAGTTACACGCCACGGTGGGTTTTTAAAAGATTGCTGTTAAATGCAGGAGTTTATTTTATCCAAAGTTAATTAATATCAATTTGCATAATTATGCCATTCATATCCTTTCATGCATAATCATTCATTACAGGATGTTTTCACTAAGTAATACACAGTTTTCGGCGCGGTGTTCCCATTTAGGAGAAAAATACATTTAAAATCTTTCTCTGAAATCTTGACCATGCGAAGGACTTGATATTTACTTAAGATATTTATAATGATACGTATGTTATAATTGAACGCTTAGCATTAATTTGCACAGAAATATTTTTATGTGCCTTAAACCTACATTAAAGCGTACCCCTGAATTCCCACAAAATGGATAAAAACGGTACTGTTTCGCTTTTACCTGACAACGTTACTAATCGTAACACATATGCAATTTTTGTCGTAAAAATAAACACATAAATATATTGCTCCCGCCAAATTGATGTTTCACTTAATAGTCAACAGTGGACTCATCGCTTGGATGCTGCAGATCCAGACGACAGAAGCAACTCAAATGAGAATGACTTCCTCACATTTGGAGCCCCTCTGAATATAACGGAGATGGAACGTCCCACTCCACACTCTTTCTTTTTCTCCCTCGCCCAATCCTCGACGCCCGAGAGTAGACAGAGCTGAGAATATATTCGGATCCAAATGAGTAGGATGAAATATCACATCTCTGAACATTTTTTTTAATTTGTCAGCATATTTAATCTGTAAATTTTTTTTGTGATTTGTTTAAATTGCTTCAAGAAATATCGAAAAGGGCATTAGGAACACCGATTTTCACCAGTAAATCTATATTGCCGTCTGTTTTAAGCACTACTGGGCAAATATATATTCTGTTATATTAATGAAAGAAACCTAATTGCCAATCGTAGATTAGTTAGATTTCATTATTCGCTCATGCATGCAATATTCATGTAAAGATACATGCATGATCAATGCAAATGCATGATTTTACCCGAGAATGCCCCATGATGCCCGAGAAATCAAAATCTGAAAGAGGAAAATTTACCTCCACACTCCTTTAAAAGCTATTTTTAAGACAATGTTGGATTCAATTCTTGGATGTTGAAGAAACCTATGCCAATTGTCACGTGATGAGGGTAAATCTATAATTATCGTCCCTCCAAAGTTTCCAAGCGAGCTAGATGTTGTCATTGCATGGAGTTTTCAACCCCTTTTATATCGAATTATATCTGTTATGAAGAAGCGCGAAGGCGGACGCTGTAATAGCTTCCAACGCGTAGTATAATCAAGTTGCATCCATCTGCTATGCCCTCCGACAGCACGGCCTTGGGTCATTGAACTCTCGATCCCTCATACCATATTCAGGATGTCTTTTAAATTAAGGACGGCCGTGCATTGATAACGGATATTCAAACTACCTGAGGAGTTCCAAATCCGGAGGACAAGAAACCACGTAAGGAAGAGGACAAGTAGAAACCAATGTGTACATTCCTTCATAACACGCTGACTGATATTTATTATTATTACAATTTAATTTTTAAATGAAATGGTCGTACAACTACGGAATGCCTAGTGATGACGCAGGGACTAGTTAATTATGTCTCACATAAATTTTCTTTTCCAAATTATTGAGGAAAAACTAGATCTGCACTGGTACATTCCTGACATTTCTATCCAAGAGCTCGACAATTATGCACATAACAATTTTAAAACCTAGCTAAAATGTAGCGTTTTAACATCAGGACCGTGAACGTTAGAGAATACATCTCGCTCAAACGACCATGATCTCAGCATTTTTGTGGGCATCATAAGTGCGCAATTCAATCCGTAGAATTGCATTCCCAAAATCTACCCACGCCGAAGATGTCTTGGCATTATTAGAATAACATCCTTTGAGCGTCTTTCAAACCTGCAGGGGAGATCACCTGATGGCTCACCTGATGATGATATGGCTCAATTATCTCTATCGTTTCAGGCTTAAATTTGTGGAAGTTCATCCGTCACCATACCGTCACAACCAGAAACTTCAGTTTTCCATTTTTTTCTTTCTCACACGTAAATTTAATACTTTGATACTTTGAGAAAGAAAAAATTGGAAAATTGACTTTTCTAGATGTGACAGTATCTAAAAGTGTTAAGAATTTTGAATTTCCTATTTTTCGCAAAACCGCCACCACGGACAATGTAATCCCTTCCGACTCCCACCATCACATATCCCAAAAGTTATCAACATTCCACTTCTTACTGTTTAGATTCCTAAATATCCCCCTCTCCAAAGAAAGATTTAATGAAGAATTGGAAACGATTGAATCAATATCAACAGCAAATGGTTACAACAAAACCCTTGTAGATAAAATGCTCTTCAAAAAACGCTCCATAACAGCATAACATATGCTATTCCATCCGATTGAGTCAAAAAAAGACAAATTTAAGTGGAGTAAATTACCGTATTACGGATTTCTGTTACAATAAATAAGCAACCTGTTCCTTAAAGACCATTTTAAAATAGTTTTCTACAACAAAGACAATTTTAAAAAATTTTTAATGACACAAAAGATAAAATTGATCCCTTAGATAACAGTGGCATTAATTTATTGGAATGCAACGAGTGCTCTGCGGCCTATATTGAACAGACGGGGCGCACTTTCCGGCAGAGAACAGGGGAGCACAAGAGGTGTTTACGGATATGTAACCTCTCCCAGTCCCACTTAGCTAAACACCTGTGGGAGGAGAACCACACCAGTGATTTCATTCCAAAGATTTTGCACCGGGAAGAAAAAGGGAGGAGAATGGACAAAAGAGAAGAGTTGGAGATTAGGAGATGGATGAAGAAACGTCCTCTGCTTAATGGCATCTTATTTGAAAACCTTTCCCCCCTTCCGAAAAGCCTCTTTGACCCTCACGGAAAAACCAGCAACCCATAATCCTTCCCCTCCCCCCACTCCTACGGACACCCCCTCCGCTACCATAGTCATCAACAACCCTTCAAAACTCCCTGCCGACGGTCATCCACCCGCCGACCCTCTCCAACCCCCACCACCCGCTCACAACACCACAGCCTTGAGGTTTACCCCCCCCCCCTTCCACCTACCTTCTTCCTCCCCCACCGAAACACCTAGCCCAGATGGGATATAAGGACCATATTTTGTGCTTTGACTCTTTGTACCTGAAGATGTTGCTGCTGCGACGAAACTAGTTGTACCGTAAAATAAATTAGTAAAATATTAAAAAGTTTTTCATTTTTCATTTACGATAATTGGCTTAGCGTTTACCTTTTTAATAAAATATTGAAAAATTATGTATTTATTTACGACAAGATTCTCCACTATGTAGCACCATCAGGTAATATGAAAATTCTTTCCTTTGGCCTCCTACTCATTCATTAAGAGGTTTTAAAAAACAGTGTTGGGGGAATGACATGATGAAGTAGCGAAATGGGAGCAGGATTGGGAGAATGGCTTGTGCGTCACGGTCGGTGCTGGACGAAGAAGGTCGAGAGTTGTAGGAACGTGAGAGTCACGAATATCTCGTTTCATTAAATGGAGAGTAGAGTAACCTCCTTAATTACGCAGCAGTATTTTCACTTAGTCCGACTTCTCTTTAGCCTATCTTTCTGGAGTAGATATAGCGACGTGACATTTAAAGTATTGTCATGAGTAGTCAAGTAGGGGACAGATAGATAACGCAAGTAACATTAACTCAAAATATAGAACAAAAGAAATTGTGATGTCTTGAACACACAACGCGAATACAACTGGCATTCACATCGTGGGTTTGAAACCTAAAAATAGACGAAAAAGAGGCATGATTGAAGGAAGGTGTGACTAGAACAGCGAGAGGAGAGGCGGGTGAAACTGACTGCCAGAATAGAGGCAACAGAGAAATGGCATTCGGTAAATGGACTCTATGGATGTAAAATCATGCAATTGCATTGATCATGCATGTATCTTTACATGAATATTGCATGCATGAGCGAATAATGAAATCTAACTAATCTACGATTGGCAATTAGGTTTCTTGCATTAATATAACAGAATATATATTTGCCCAGTAGTGCTTAAAACAGACGGCAATATAGATTTACTGGTGAAAATCGGTGTTCCTAATGCCCTTTTCGATATTTCTTGAAGCAATTTAAACAAATCACAAAAAAAAATTTACAGATTAAATATGCTGACAAATTAAAAAAAATGTTCAGAGATGTGATATTTCATCCTACTCATTTGGATCCGAATATATTCTCAGCTCTGTCTACTCTCGGGCGTCGAGGATTGGGCGAGGGAGAAAAAGAAAGAGTGTGGAGTGGGACGTTCCATTTCCGTTATATTCAGAGGGGCTCCAATTGTGAGGAAGTCATTCTCATTTGAGTTGCTTCTGTCGTCTGGATCTGCAGCATCCAAGCGATGAGTCCACTGTTGACTATTAAGTGAAACATCAATTTGGCGGGAGCAATATATTTATGTGTTTATTTTTACGACAAAAATTGCATATGTGTTACGATTAGTAACGTTGTCAGGTAAAAGCGAAACAGTACCGTTTTTATCCATTTTGTGGGAATTCAGGGGTACGCTTTAATGTAGGTTTAAGGCACATAAAAATATTTCTGTGCAAATTAATGCTAAGCGTTCAATTATAACATACGTATCATTATAAATATCTTAAGTAAATATCAAGTCCTTCGCATGGTCAAGATTTCAGAGAAAGATTTTAAATGTATTTTTCTCCTAAATGGGAACACCGCGCCGAAAACTGTGTATTACTTAGTGAAAACATCCTGTAATGAATGATTATGCATGAAAGGATATGAATGGCATAATTATGCAAATTGATATTAATTAACTTTGGATAAAATAAACTCCTGCATTTAACAGCAATCTTTTAAAAACCCACCGTGGCGTGTAACTAATTGCCCAAACGTTCAAGGAAATATGGTGTACAGTAGATCGAAAAATCGCAAAAAATATTATCGATTGGTACTTGAAAAAGGATATATTTTCATTTAATGATTTCAGTATATATTTGTTATGTCCATTTGCTTTCAAACATTTCTCAGCTTCCTTGAACACAGATTTTTAAAATAGTTTTTAGCTCATTTTAATATTTACTTACTTCTTTCGACCCTTCTAGCCCTGGCAAAGGATCCCAATTGGGTTGAGTGTGTGTCTCTGTGGTGGTCACAGGCAAGGAAGTAACATTCCCATAAACCTCCACAGAAGCGTATTCTGGTTGAGAGATTGTGGTTGTTCACTGCTGTATAATTCCCATTCCCGCATACCAACACAGCAATCGCTGTGTTTATTTGACGAGTGGTGACAATTTTAGCGGTATTGGAGAACCTTTTTATTTTGTCATCAGTTAAGATCACTTGAGAGTTACGAAGACATTAGATGAACATGTTTTCTTAAATAACCGGACGAATGAAACCAAAGGATAATAATACAAAGTATACGCTTTGCTTCACAGTCCTCGAGTGAAAGCCGCAAAAAGTAAAATGAGGTTTACGCTCTTTTAGTAAACACCATTCTTGGTTCACACCGTTGATTCTCAATATTAATTTCTCTGTCAAGTATTGTGTTAAATAGACTATTGTTTCTCTTAATCTGATCTGTGAAGCTCACATTCTGATGGGTGTCAGATCTTTCACTGCCGAATCCCCGCCGACTGAGGTTTTGTCTATGTGAGACCCTGAAAGACACCTCGAAATTTAGTGGCAGGGAGTGTTCCTTCATTTATCATAAAATAGTCAATGAAACGAACTTATATTAGAGCAATCACAATTTTTTATTGTCGACGTAATTAACGGAAACCATAGTTGAGTCATGAAAACGTGCAAAATTTAAAT
This sequence comes from Ceriagrion tenellum, assembly GCA_963169105.1. Lineage (NCBI taxonomy): Eukaryota > Metazoa > Arthropoda > Insecta > Odonata > Coenagrionidae > Ceriagrion > Ceriagrion tenellum. Next base: position 22,965,316 of record OY720639.1, on the reverse strand, counting down.
AATTTAAAATGCTGATAATAATGACTTTATTTTGCGTGATGTCGTGCGTGTTATCGCTTTATGGATAACATTTCGGCAAAATTTGGTCACGTAGGAGTTTATATATTTAATGTCATGTATATGTTTTTTATTGATACCGTCCCCTAAGACCGAATTATTTTGTCACTTTTCTAAGCATTGAAAAGAAAATAGACGGATACATGCTGTTGGAAGAACGTGAATTGAATGATTTGTTGGGATGTTCCACAAAAGCTTGAATCAATCATCGGATCAAAAAGTAATTTGCATCATTTTTCATTCAGGAGGCGAATCGCCATACTACTAAATTTCCAGTTCCTCTCAGAATCATCAGCATCATGAATCGCCCCACTACATCTTGGTCCATTTGTCTGCTACTAATCGGAGTAATAGCTTCGTGCCACAGTCAGAAGATTGTTCCCGGATCTTGTCCTGCTCTTAGTTCCATAACACCTACTGCTCTCACGGTTGCCAACGTAAGTACTCATCCATACAATTCGCCTGTATTTTCCTGGCGTGTGTAAGATGGGATAAGCAATCAAATGAAATAATTCGCGAAATTTGAAATGAAATTTGTATGATTCACTTGTAATTGTGCATTCTAATTATTCAAATATGTTCGTTTCCTATTTTTTCAATGCACATATATATTTTTTCAATTCGAATTAATTGCTGGAATTTGGGTAGCTGGAATTTGGTAATTTTAAAAAAGACATGCAAGTCGATAATTTGTACTTAAGCGTTAAGAAGTGTCTATAGTAAATATTAAGATATTTTAATTTTTGTTTTTTCTGGTTTTTCCTATGTTGATTTATTTTTATGGGCAAGAGTTTCACTGGTGTTACAGCTAGCGTAATCGTATCCTGTAATGCCATTAATCAGAGCGGAAAAACCCCTAATTAATGGAACGCATCTAATCACCGCGGAAGCCTCATTACTAGAGATGGGCCTCTTACTAGATTTTGGTCGATGGCGGGGTGGCGGGGAAATAAAGCCGGCAGAGACGGCGTGACGGTGCAAATGCCGAGCGTTTGATCGGCGGCGCGGCCGTGTTGACGTCTCTTCCAATAAGAGAGGAAAATAGTGAATAACTGGAAAATCTCCGAGCATTTTATTACAACCGACAAAATGTTCCTTCTCTATCTTACACACTGCGTAATCAAAGGGAAAATTTACAACCATAACTACTGTTAAGGATTATATATACGTGTGACGTGGTAACTCCACGTATGAAATCCAAAACGTTTATTTCTCTCGTAAATTGTGGAACTAACTCGTAAAAATGCAGTAATTTTTCTGCCAAATTGGAAGGTGCTCAAACTGTTATTTTGTATCGCCAATTTTTCTATTGATATATCCTAAATTGACTAATTTCGTGATTTCCCGACATCGAATATGATATGCGAGGAATCTCTCAAAATGAGTGACAGTGATAATGAGGAACATCGTGACTTAGTGTATTACACCGAGAGACCTGGGCCCAGGAGGATATATGTATTGCTTATGAGAAAGAATGGAAAAAGCAGAAACATCTCATAAATATTTTCAAAATGTATTTGCAGAGAGCTCACCATCATTACTTTTCTTGGCTTCCCTGAAGCTAGATAGAGAGAAGGACAATGAGGCAAAACTACACGGTTGGGAGGATAATAAATTATTTATAAAGCTGGTGTCCCGCGGTAATTTTTTTCGTAAATTTAGTCATGAATAATTCATGAATACTCTCTGAGTTACATTGCGCAAGTGCACGCAAATATTCGGTAAACATCGATTTACAGAAATTAAAAGAATGAATGCAAAATCGTTGTGAAAGAGGGCAAAGAACAAATGCGTTCGGATAAAGCTAACAAAATGCAGAGTGATTTTGAAGGTAATAAAAAGCAGTTTTGGAAGTGGGTAAAAGGGCTAAGATTGGTTAAGGTAGGGGAATGAATGCGGGAAAGAACAAAGTGGAGAGATCATGTGGGACGAGAGCAATATTATGAACTGCTGGAGGGAGTATTTTGAAGAATTGTGCAATAATATTACAGGCGTTGAGGATGAGATTTGTGAAGTTGTATCTGAGAATGTGAGGATGGAAAAGGATATCAGTGAGAAGGAGGTCACAATGGCTGTGAGAATATTTAAAAATGGGAAGGCTGCAGGCACAGATGGGATATTCAGTAAAATGTTGAAGTGTGGGTGTAAATTACTAATTTGTAGGCTGCGTGAACTATGCAATTTATGGTTACAGGTTTCTGTTGTTCCAGCGGATTGGAAGAATGCTATCATTGTTCTGTTGTACAAAGGGAAGGGAGGAAAGACCGAATGTAATAATTATTGGGCCATTAGTTTATTGAGCATCCCGGGAAAAGTGTTCAGTAAATATTAATGGAAAGAGTCAGGAATGTTACTTCCCACATATGGGGTGAGCAGTGTGGGTTTATGCCTGGGAGAGGATGTAGTAACCTTTTTGTACTTCAGCAAGTGATAGAAATATGTATTAGTGTCCGAAAGAAAGTGTACTGTGCGTCTGTTGATTTAGAGAAGGCATGTGACAGAGTAAATCGAAAAAAAAGTTGTGGAAGGTTTTGAGAGACTATGAAGTGAATATGTAAGAGACTATGGAAAGTATGTATGACAATAGTAAGGCAAGTGAAAGAGTTAACAGGTTTCTGAGTGATAGATTTGTAATAAACCGGGGTGTAAAGCATGGATGCGTAATGTCTCCATGGCTGTTTAATGTATTTATGGATAAATGTGTTAGATACGCATGTAGTGAAAACAACGGTGTTTTGATGGATAAAGGTTTCTCGGGTTTTCCACCGGGTGGGCAGGTTAATGGAGCCCAATGTTTCGGAGAACGACTTGTCCTCCATTCACACGGGGGTTTCAGCTTCCGAAAGATAGTTTATTCCGAAGTATTCGGAAGCTGAAACCCCCCTGTGAATGGAGGACAAGTCGTTCTCCGAAACGTAGGGCCCCATGGACTTGCTCACCCGGTGGAAAACTCGAGAAGCCTTTATCCATCAGATACGCCGGGAAAACCTGAGATCCTTCAACGGTGTTTTGATTGAAAATATGAACGTACGAGTTCTTCTGTATGCGGATAATGCTGTTTTGATCTCAGGCAGTCAACAGGGATTGCAGAAGCGCCTAGATAAGTTTCTTAAATCAACGAAGAGAATGGAATTGAAGGTAAATGCGTGCAAGACTAAAGTAGTAGTTTTTGATAAGAAGAATGTGGAGAATAACTGTATTATGGTGAAGTAATTGAACAGGTGGATTATTGTGTGTACTGAGATAAGATATGGAAATATGGAAGAATAGATGAGTAGATAGAGAGACGGGGGAATGCTGGAAGAATAGTGCTCGGTAGCATGTGGAGCATATCAAGGAAGTGTTTGTAGCGAAAGAAAGTAGAAATCTAAGGAAGCGAAAATCGCCGTGTACAAAAGTGTACTTCTTCCCATTTTGCTATATGGTAGTGAAACATGGGTATGTCAGGATAGACATAAGAGTAGACTTAACGCCGTGGGTATGAATTAACTGAGGAGTTTTTGTGGCAAAAGTAGGATGGATAGGGTCTGAAATGAGTGGGTCATGAACACATGTGGGTTAAATGCTCCAGTAATTCACGTATATGAAAGTGTGCTTCGTTTGTTTGGTCATGTGGAGAGAATGGATGAGATTCGAATAACAAAACAGATATATGAGAGTAGAATGAATGGTGTGAGAGGTAGAGGTAGGCCGAGAAAGTTGTGGTTAAATGTGGTTGAGGAAATTCTTATGAGGAGGAATATTAGGAGTGTAAAAAACAGGAGGGAGTGTATGAAACAGTGTAATGGGGTAAATGAGGCGAAAGAGGTTTGCAAGGTTAGGTCAGTATGGAGGAAATTATTGAAGCAGAGTTAAGTGTACAATTATGTATTAATGAAAGAAACATTTTGACTGTGCATACCCCGAGAGGGAACGGCGTGATGGGTATGTATGTACGTGTGTCTGTAAATACAAAAACTCTCTTAATTTTTTATGAAACTCGGTCACAGATAGGCTTTTCTGCGCGCATGCGCTTCGACCACCATCCTCACGTTCGGGCAGAATCTCGTACCTCGAATATTATACTTTTATTTAATAATTACGTGATTGTTTGACTTTGGATCTGCGCTTCTTGACATACTCGTGCCGTTTTACTTTTTATTTATTTCTTTATTTTCACTGCCCCGAATACAGCACATTATACCATTTTACGTAGGGTGGACAACAGTAACAACAGACGAAACACAGACACCCATGTCCTAGGCAGATATTATTCTACCCAGGCGGGAATCGAACCCGCGACCCTCGGGTTAGCAGGCGAGGACTTTACCCCGCCGCCACCATTTTGAATTAAGAAAGGGATATGTAGATATGTTATGGTCAAAATCAACGATGAAATATTTTTTATCGTCGAGAGGGAAATCCCTCATTACATATTTTCTAAATAACTTCATTTGAGGTTATTTTGACATAGATAGATGATTTATATATTAATGTTTTAAATTGGTACCATGCTTGATATTTACCAAGCGTCAATTGTTCGCTCAGTACATTCGTTTCTTCACTCAGAGCCTTTCAGAACAAGAAGAATACACCTGATTTCTTTATAATTTATGATATCTGTACGATCTACCGCCAAAAATATGAAGCTCGACCTGATACAAGTAAATTAAAATAGTTTTCGCGTATAAGTAAGACCATAAGGTGAAAAATAAAAAATAGTACGCGTAAAAATAACTATATTCTGAGGTAGGTATCAGTAGGCCAAAACATGAGTCGAGAACTACATGCAATGTTTTCCGAAATATTTCTTAATGAATGGTAGTCGAGTGAGGAGCACACTCGCCTTGCGTGTGAAGGATCACGGTCTCGTTTTTCCATTGAAGAACTTTTATGTGAGCGAATTTTTTTGAGTCACAACATTTTAAAAAATCATTAAATGTAATATTTTCTAACACAGTGATGGATACTATTATCAGATCGTTATTTCTATCTCTAGTTTCGGATTTTTTCTACGATGAAGATAATTTCGGCGACTTTGGGCTGGAGAACTACTACATAGGGATTCTGACGTGTTTTATCGTGAGCACACATGTTTTTCTTGCAATTCCTTCGGTTATACGTATGGCTAAAGTAAATATTGGGTAATTACAGCAATAGGTGTGTGCTATTTTGTATATTGCCTCGTGGGTCCCGCAAATGTATCTTCTCTACTTGTCCTTTACGTACAAAGAACACAATATTGATGACATGCACAAAAAGTTCTGTCTTCGGCCGTCAGCCGATCAGCTTCATGATTCAGATCAGATTCATGATTTTTCTTCTCGTAAAATATGGGGTCCAAGAGTTAATGAAACTGTATTCGTGAATATGCAATTAATGGATAAATTTACGAAAAAAATTGCCGTGGGATACCGGATCAATATATTTTACACTATGAAAATTTCGCACTATTTACTTTACATTTTTAACTATTTTAATAGAATAAGTTATTATGTACTTTTCCTGCTCGGGTGAAAAGGGGTCCAACATAGAGGCGTTCTATACTGTTCTAATTGATAAGCAATTCAATTAGATACAGTTCAGGTGTCAGAGCAGTTCGAAAGAACAGATCCAAAAGAACGTAAATTGCATTCTAAATGTGGGAGTGGGGCGGGCTTTATGAAGTTTTAGTTATCAGAATAGCATATGACGGTCACACATACACTTCTAAAATGAAGCTACATGGAGATTTTCATCCACTTTTACTGCTTCAGGTTCTATGTGATCACTCATATTATGCTACTTCCTTGTCAGTCCTTGTCTGGCTCTCGCAGTGAGCGGACACCCGCTCTGTCCTCGTCCGTCCGTTCGCGATATTCCCTTTCCGAGATGGTATGCTGGAAATGAGCTTTTCAACCTCGGTGACTTGTTGGCAGGCGGAAGTGTTATGTAGAGTGGGTAATAGAGAGTGTATGCATTATTATCGGTGCACCAGTTATTTTCATCCCCTTCCTTACCAAGTGATATTTCTTCTACGATGAGCAACTGCTTCGTGTGCAAAAGATCTACCCGCACTGCTCCCTTACTTGTCTGTGACAAGAGTTAAAAGTGTTTCCATGAAAACTGCCTAAAACAACCTTTGTCCAATGAAGACATTGAGGGCATCAAGGAGAGTGGGCAGACATGGAAATGTAGTGGTTGTCAGATTGCCCACCGGCAGAGTCTTCTTGGAGTGAGTGATTCGGTGTCGAGAGAATGTTCTGAGGGCACCACATCCCTAGACGATGTGTAGGCATTACTTAAAGAAATAAAAATTGGGTTAAAGGCAACAGAGAATAATTTAGGAGACTCGATAAACAAACTTTGCGATAAGTTAGATTACAGTGACAAAGTCATTGAAGCGCAAGAGAAAAGGTTGGAAATGTGTTATGAGCAAATTTCCGCTCAACAGAGTGAAAACACGCTGTTGCATAAGCGTGTGAATGAGGCCCTAGGCCGTTGCGATGAGTTTGAGCAGAGAGCTCTAGATAATAGTGTGGAAATACATGGGGTCCCTTTTTGTGCACAGGAAAACCTGACCCAAGTCGTATGTAAAATTGGATCTGAGTTAGGAGTGGTGATAAAAGATAAAGCCATTGACAATTGCTAAAGGTGTAAACCCAAGTCAAATGACAAACCTATGCATGGGAGGTTTGTTTCTCAACGCATCAAGGAGGACTTGCTGGCAAGTCCGCCCGCGAAACTGGTTTTATGTCTGGACAATATCAGTAAGCTATAGTTCTATCCTCTAACATAATGAATACACTAAATATTAACTCTTAAAATGTTCATGAAAATTTCACTATAATCCAGCAAAATATCCGTAGTTCGAGGAAGAATTTTGACGTTTTCCTGCTACATTTAAATACCCTGACTTTGTTCTTGATGTCATTATTCTAACAGAAACATGGATTCATGTTGTACACCATTACAGGGTATAAATCCTTTGTCAAATGTAACAATATTACTCGTTCGAAAGGTTTAATTGTCTTTATCGAAGAAGATAAAATGTCCTCAGATTGCTATTTTGATCAACATATGCTGACTGTTTATTGTTAACTATATTATTTTGCTTTATAGAAATTAAATTTTTTCAGTTTATATAGATATCTTAATTCCCCTGTATCTATATTTTATGTGAAATTCAACCTATTTTGAAAAATGTACAAGGAAACTAGTAGCTGGATACATGAACATAAATACTCTAATCGAGATTCGGACTCTTATTGTAATCTAATGTGCATGTATGGGGTACAAGGATTAATTGTTGAACGAACCAGCTTAACTAAATCATCTTCCATCTGTATTGATTATATTGATGCTAGACTTACAAACTCACATAAATATACGTGACTAAGTAATGTAATGCATATGACCATATCGGATCACTCAATGACAGCGCTAAAAATAGTTTCAAAATTTGGTCACTATTTCTGACACCAGCAAACAAAAGTGTGGTCACAACTTACGGCTTGACCGGAGTAAATTTAAAGGTTTGATTAATAACACAAACTGGGCACCCATATTAGCAGAAGAAAGTTCTTCTAAAGCATTTTCCATGTCTATTGATGCAATTCAGCTTTGCATAAACTTATCCAGGTACTCAGTTAAAACTGATACTTACCGTTCATCTAAATTAAAACCATGGATGTCCCAGGAACTAGTTAACAAAGTGAAAAGGAAAGAATTTTTGTTCAATAAAACCAAAATGAACCCTAACAATGATAGACTGAGGAAACATTTCCTTAAACTTAGAAATAAATTGCGAAAGGAAACTAGGATGGCTCTTAATCAGTACTACGTAAACAAGTTCCAAAACTTCCACTCAAATATAAGTGAAAAATGGGATTTATTCAAAGAATTGACTTGTGAAGAAAAAACTATTAAACAAGACTTGGTACTAAAAATTGGTGGAGTTATAGTGTATGATCCCTCTGTTCTAGCAAATGAGTTTAATAAATATTTCACGAGTGTTTGTGATTCTGCGTAATAATTTCATGATACTCGTCACAACTTATACTTAGAAGACCCTAGTTCATATACTAATGTAATGAACTCTAACTTTATTGAACCAGTGAAAGTTCATGAAATAACTGCGATAGTAAATGCCCTTCCACTAGGTAAAACTCCAGGGATAGATGGAATAGGCTGTTACTCATTAAAAAGTGTAATTACAACTATTGCTACTGTATTAGCCCATATTTGCAATAAAAGATTTGAGACTGGCTAATTTCCAATTCCGTTGAAAAAGGCGGTGGTCATTCCGATATTTGAAAAAGGTGAACGGTTCAGTATTGAAAACTACAGGCCTATTTTACTATTATCCATACTTTCTAAAGCAATTGAGAAGTTAATTAAAATAGACTTCTCAGCTATCTCCAAAAAGTGAAATTCTTTAGTGCAAATCAGTTTGGTTTTTTAAGTGGTAAAAGCACCCTATGTGCATTAATGAATTATATGACCGATGTCTACGAAGGAGTCAATGGCAAGAAACGAGTCGGAACTATTTTTATTGACATTAAAACAGCCTTCCATTCTTTAGACCACAAAATAGTGCTACTGGAATTAGAAAAGGCTGGCGTGAGAGGCATAGCTCGTGACTGGTTCCAGAGCTACTTAACTAATCGTAGTCAGTGGGTAAAGGTGAAAAATTTCTACAATGCTTTTAGCAGCATTAACACTGGTGCACTCCAGGGTTCTGTGTGATGGGTGAATGGTGTGATTGGTATGTATGTATTTATGTCAGTTCACCCTCTGTTTAGTTCGTAGAAGTAAAGTCTAGTGCTTTTCCCTTGTATGAGCCTCTATAGGTTTTCTCGAGCTTCCGTTCTGGTGATTGCATACATGATAGCCGGTATTTTCATATTCGGCTGGTGATTGAAAACCCCCTGTCAGACGCTCATAAAGCGGCTCGCAGGGTACTATGCAGATATAGATGTACATCAGAGAGCTATGACAAATTATGTGGACTCTGCAGAGGACAGACTAAGATTAGGCCCGCAATTACTAGTCTGGCGCAAACTAGGGACGTTAAAGATTGTAAACCACTTGGGAATTTCTCTTCAAATCCAGTGTGAACATTGGCACTAAGTATTTTTCTTAACTAATATTTTGGACGACGAGCAGGCGAGTAACGCAGTGAAAATCTGGCTTCATAGGACTCATGTCGATATGGCATACACGCTCTAGTGAATCACCACAGGAAGGCATTAGAACTTGAACTAGGTTATGTGGGAAAACACAGATATTGTGTTTCGAATGGTAATTTCAATTTAAAAAAAGTTTCTTTAAATATAGCCACGACTTTTTCGAAAACCTACGCATGTTAGGCATATTAATTGTGAGATAATTTTCTATGAATTGAATTCAAATCTCTCATTCATACAAACCCATGTTATTATCCTCTATTAAGGGCTTCTCAACAAATAGAAAATGGATTTTTCTTCTAGTTGGTGGTTGGTGTATGGAGGGAAACTGCTCGTACTCCAACTGCCTACCGACACGCATGGAAATGTGTAACATACACGTTCACAGCTATAACAGCGCCAACCAGATATTCTCTCGTCATGAATGGAAGGCAAAAAATGTAGGTATTTTTTTCAGACTAAATGAGAATTTACCCAACACCAGAAATTTATTTGAAAAGCTTTAACGTCACTTTGCTAAATTACATGTCATGAAAAGTCCAATTTTCAAGCACGATCGAAGCTAAAACCAAGCTCCAACCAAACAACGACGAGCTAGTTAATAGCTTGATTCATGCTACTGTCGAGAAGTTACACAATTTTTATTTTCAATTCAGCTTCTAACTTTTGAAAATGACTAAAGTTTGAAACTTTATGGAAAAAGATAGAAGTTCAATTGATTTTTCCGATGGTGAAAGTTTGTTCAACATAAGTTAAACACAAAAAATTAATTTTAAAATTCACCGGGCTCTAGCCTTCATGAGACTGCATGCTACTATGCTATCACTAAGTTAACACCTATTAACTAAAATAAATAGAATATTGGATTTCTGTTTTTATTAGATTTTTGATAATTTTACACTTACACACAATGACTCCCTTAAGGGGTATTTTTCGGTTCAAATTGAGCATAAGTATTCTAGAAATGCCGAGATCAAAACTATTGGTTTAAAGTGAAAAACTGAGGCAGATTCCATTATTTCATGGCTGAGATATCAATAGATGAATAAAGAATCAGCATTCTATTTAAAGTAACTTCATTTAAGTGCTTTCAATTTGTAAACACAATAAAAGACATTTTTTCGCCTAAGATACAATTTCCTACAATACTCATATTTGTCACTTAGTGCTGGGATTCATGTTTTCCGTACAGATCTTGTTAACACACGACTGATTGCGTTCTTATTGGTTACGTGAGTGATCGCATGGGATACCATAGTTTTCCACTGCTTTTGTTTCACGTAAGTATTTCATGTAACATTTTGTAAATTCTCATCTCAATGGTTAACTATCCATTTGAAACACAGTTAATTAAATGAATTCACGCTACATAATCTCTATATTGACGTTTAGAGTAGTTCACAATCACATCATGAATAGTCAGTATTCATCACTTTTTGTTTAACTGTTATCGGTTGATCATGTTCAATCAAATAAAAACTGGTGAAGATGATAGAAACTCTATCGGATAAACAAAAGAATTGCCTTGCACTAATCTGGCAATAATGAATAGGAGGAGATGAAAATCTATCGCATAAGGCACACAGGTGCTCCCAAGCGTTTGTTACGAGATAACTGTTGGAACAAAATAAACACTACTAGAGAAATGTTGAAATTAAATTAATAATTGATGGCTTATTATTTTCAAAAGTAATAAACTGAAAAATGCACATCAAATATTTCTGATACCGAGGAATAGAAAAGCCTCAAGTGTTCTGAACAAAACTGTCAAATAAGAGGTCACGTGGGATTCTCAGGTGTCCCAAACCACATTGCTTCAAGACACTGATTGAAACAGGAGTGGGTGGGAAAGTAAGCTTTGCTCAGAAGGTATTATAATGATGAGTAGAGTCTATTGTATGTAAAAGAAAAAGAAATTCTAAAATATATGACTTGGCATACCGTGCTACCTCAACACACCGATTTTAACTCGCTGACAGGCTCACTACACCAAGCCTGATTCTTGGAGCAAGACTGATGTCAAGGTTAATCAATTTTGTTTCAAGCGTGAATCTAGCTTATTTTGCTATCCTATTGGGTTATGCCTACGTACGTTCGATAAAAGCTTAGTGGGTCGATTAACGATTTCTTTGTGCACCGAGCTTTAAGGTATCAATCCAAAGTGGTGATGGTCCAAGTGTTACACTCTCATCACTCACATGGCTTTACTTAACTAGTTATTTCACCTTTTATTTTTTTCAGAGGCGGATTCGGTAGAGCTCAAGGAACGGTCCAACTCTCTACAAACGCAGCCACGACCACCGCTGGTACCTATTTAACATTTACAATGACGTATGACGGAGGTAAGTAATCTCACCTGAAAGCTGGAAATCTTAGATCAAAACGATAAAATTGACAGATTTATTGGGAAAAATATTCGACCCTGTGGTGAGTAGTTCAAAAACTCAGCTTCTTAACTGATACCCGTTTACTTGGAGGAGATAATTCCTACTCTGACACCTATTTAACATTTACAAAGACAAATGTCGGAGGTAAATAGTCTCATCTGATAGCTAAAAATATTTTATGTATTTAATTATTTTTCCATATTCTTGAGAAAAAATATCCATGATCATGTGGAAACAGGTTCAACAATTAAGCCCTTAATATAACTACCGTCCTGTTTTAAAGAACAAGAGATTCGCTGAATTCATGTCTACATCCACATGAGCCCTTAAGTATGTACGTTAATGTTTGCGGTCATTTCAATTTAAACTCATTATGATTCTGCGAACATTCACTTAATAATATTCTACAATTATTATTAAAAATCGATCACTGGTGGTTGAAACAAATGATGCAAACTGTTTTCACAAGAAATATTATCACCGAAACACATCAAACTGTACGCCAACAAAAAACCATAAACTTTAGCTTTCAATGTATTTTGCCTATCCTTAGCTCGTGTTCTTGCCTTTCCATTTTTCTTTGGTTGCCCTTATTCTCATCGCTCTATCCTTACAGGTTCATTTACGGCGAAAAAAATAAATCGTTTATCTCAATGTGGAAGATTTATCCGTCGTATTGATACAATGACTCTTCGTTCTTCTATCCTCAGACCTTAAGATGCCACCAAGATGGCCATCAAAACAGTTTCATGAATCCAACTTACGCTGAAGAAATCTCGGAATGAACATATTTCAACACATAATGTTATTCAATATTATCATTTTGGTAAAATTTGATTTCGATTGTTCAATTTCAGCAACCGTAAATATATATGAGTACTGTAATATGAGTAGCGAAAGGATATATATTTTATATGGTTTATATCCTCAGTAATTCAATCACGTTCCTCAAAAAATTCTTGTCTTAAACTTGACTTATGTTCTCTGTAGTACGAAAAAATGCTTTAGATTCAGAACTAAAAAGCAGAAAGATATTTCCGGGCGTTTAGTTACTGTGGGGATAAATTAATTAGTCCTTTCTAAATAGCTGAGAAAACGTACACAGAAATTACAAGTCTGTGACGTGATGCAAGTTTTATAAATTCCTCATTTTTGATAAGTTCTCTCGAGAACGCATACTCGTACTATTTCCCATATAATAAAATTCTACATTAGGCAAATATATCAACGCTTTGTACGATAAGAGGTGAATAATTTGAAATCTTATCCTGGATGCGCCCAAAGTGATACAAGTTTCATAGTGTTCTCCTCTACATGAATCACTCCTTCCTTAGAAGGGGGCAATAAATTACCACATTTTAATATAAACCTTATTAAGAAAGCTCTACGATCTTACTTAGGCTGGTAAATAGCCATTAAGAATTCATTGGTATTCCTCTGAAGGCTCTAGAAATTCAGTCTCTTTCGTACAGTGAATTTACGGACCTTCTCTGTGTGTAATGAGTCATTTTTATTGTTCCATATTGGTCCCTATATTTTTATAGTAGTTTTTATGCAAATATAAACAAGGTTGAGGTTGATTACTTCTTTCGGGTTTTTCGCCGCGTTGGTTCATGTTGAGGACAATATTTCGCCGGCTGTCCTGCTGGCTTCCTCAGGTCCATGTAACAATTCGGTTCGGGAGGCGTCGTATTATATAGAGTCGTTTTCACGCCTTTTTTGTGGTCCACCTCTCTGATTGGTCGGAATCGTTTTCTCTTAGAAAAGTGCTTTCCAAGAAGCGGAGAGTGGGTAACCGTCGTCTCTATTGAAGTTTTCGAGGTTTTTAGCGATTTCCACCGCTTCTCTGATGAGACGGGGGAAATAAAACAGGGTTATTTATAAAACTGTAATTGAGTGGATGTTTTCCTCATTTTGTTGAATACTAGTAAAATACATATCGGCGAGATATAATAATCACATTGGGCGCATCTGTAATAATATTATTCTGTATGAAGAAGTTGTGACTTTCGGTTTCGGCTGTCGCCTATTTTCTAGCATAAACTTGATCACACTATTCCTAGAGATTCTTTGGGTGCTTAAATTCTTTATAAAATGTATTGCTCTCTATTTTTAATGAGAAGACACGTCATACGTCGAAACATTTGAACTGCGGAATACCATACAGTATTTTTGAACAATCAAGGGATATTACCTTTCTCTGAGATATTAAGCTTCAAACTAGATACAGCCATAACATGAATACTATCCATCTAGAACTATCAGATCCTGTAGTTCACTCTGATAAGGATTGTATTGACGATTATTCCAGTGATGTTCTAAATACCCTGACATGGAGACGTACGTGCAGGTGTAGCGCTTTAGAAATGAGCCACTTGAGTCTCCTGCATTGCGGTAGAAACTGATGGCACTTCTAACGCTGATCATGCTTGGGAAGAGAATTTATTCTTGATGAAGGTAATTCCAATGATATCGTAATTAGTAAAACGAGTGCCTGTTTTGTAAAAAAATCTTTGGTGAAGAAACGACTTTTTTCTCGATATAGATTTTTTTCAATTTGATTATACTGTTGAACTTTTTGAATTCGTTTCTTCATTATGATATTTCTGTTTTCATTGCGTATGAGCCTGAATGATTAGCAATTATCCTTATCTATAGTCCAAATATGACCAGGAAAAATACACAATTTTATTGCAACTTTAATATTACCAGACTTTAATCGTGAAAACATACTTTTGATATGGAAAATATAAAAAGGGGTACTGATGAAAATAACGAGAAATTAGTTTCATGAAATTGTTAGATATCTTCATTTTGCAGGCAACATAGGGCCTGTTATTTAAGATAAATTGTAATTGTGCCATAAAATTGATATATTCTTAAATTATTTAGGGAAACAGCTCTAAGCTGAGCAGCATTTGAGGAGATCGTAATATATATTTATGGTAGGTACTTTTGTGTACAGTTTTATCGTAATGGTCATCGATAGTGTCACTTTGCAAGATGGGTCGACATAGTCGCCGATGCGTCAATGTTCCAGTGTGGTGCACACCATGTGTGTTCCCCAAAGGCAATTTTAATAATACTTGTTGCGTAATCTATTTATTTACTTTAAATTTAGGAACTAAATGTTTAGTAGAACAATAAGAATAGGAGAGTCACTCATCGTTCAGGCTGATATTTCGCAGTCGTTAGAATTGTTAGGTTCGTGAAAAAAATTATGGTGGAGCGATTTCGGGTGACAGGCAGATGTGGACGCTAATAATTCGCTGAAACGAATGGGTTGATTCAATGACGTACTACACCTCGGGACATGAGAAGAACACACGCGTTATTTGAATTTGAATCGATCAAAAATCCAGCCATAAAGATTTATTGTGGTTAATTATTATCTGTCAGAATTGTTCAGATGAATCGTTTGCTCATCCCTTGATAAATTCCCTTTCAAAACTCTTTAAAAAGGACAATGTTGCATCTGGCTGAAAATTATTCAATTTGGATACCAAATGCACTTATTTGCACCTAAAATATATCTATTTTTATGCAGTTTATATGTATATAATGTAATATTTATGGATGTAAGATAATGACGTACTACACCTCGGGACATGAGAAGAACACACGTGTTATTTGAATTTGAATCGATCAAAAATCCAGCCATAAAGATTTATTGTGGTTAATTATTATCTGTCAGAATTGTTCAGATGAATCGTTTGCTCATCCCTTGATAAATTCCCTTTCAAAACTCTTTAGAAAGGACAATATTGCATCTGGCTGAAAATTATTCAATTTGGATACCAAATGCACTTATTTGCACCTAAAATATATCTATTTTTATGCAGTTTATATGTATATAATGTAATATTTATGGATGTAAGATTCTGCAACCAATAACAACTCTAATAACAAAACTGCCAAATAAAATAGTACAGAGTTTGTAACTACAAAAATCGATTTTTATGACTTGATCTATTATTTACCGGAAACAACACAAAGATCTGGCAAAGACAATTTGAAAAAAAGACATAATTAGTAACCACTTTATTCAACAAAGGGGTTTGAAATGTATATGTTTTTCATTTTTTCAGGTAAGACCACTACCTTAGACTATTACATCGTGGCCACGGACGGCGGATCAACTTATATTGTTCTATACGCTTGCAAAAATTTTGGCTTGGGAAAATTACGTAAGTATTTACTGTTACTAAAGAAAATTATTTGGAAAAAATGTTGCTACAGTTAAGAGCATCAAATAAAATTATGAGTACAGATGTATTAAAAAAATGTTTACTTCGTATTCCCTACCATTTTTTCATCAGTCATTATTTTTTCACGACCACGATTTTAACTACTTTCCAATTTAATATTATTAAGTTTTGTGGTAAAATATTTTCGTTCTATGCTCACATTATCCTTCCGACAGCTTAATTAACTGTACAAGATGTAAACCAATCGTTAACTGTGAATTATTAAAATGGCTATAACATCATTTCTCTTTTAACCGTTACAAGACCATATATTTGATTCTTAGGCCGGGTTTTATAATATCTGATCAAACTAAAACTCAATATATCGAAGGTAAACAGATAACGTCATTACAGCTAAGAGTTCGGGTTTATTACATTACGTAGCATATAAATTTTATATCATCAGAAATAAATAAAGTGTAAAACCAATTATAAATTTTGGTTAATTTACTAGGGAGTTGTAGATGAAATGAAGTACCTACTTTGCCATATTTGACGATACATATTTAACTAGATCCAGTAAAACTGATCCTAAAAGTCATTTTTATGGTCCATAATTATGATAATTATGGCCTGTATTCATAATCTCTGGGTGTACTATGTTGCTGCGAAAAAACCGAAACTAAAACACTGTCATTGAAGCATATCTTACTTCTGTAGATTTTGGGCTTGATGGAGGCCATAGGAGAATAAAGATTACCTCTTTAACCAGTAATGAGTTTGATATATTTTATTTAATTGATTTCCTGAACGGCGTTTCATTCTCTTTACATATTTTTTCTCTTTTAAACACTTTTTTAATTTATAGAGGATTACATATTTTATATAATGTAATCTAAAGAGTTTTCTGGTAGATGTAGTTGTATAGTTATACCTTCTCGTGTTAACATCGTGATAAAACACAAAGTTTACTATGAACTTTAAATAAAATATAGAATATCTTTTCGGAGGTTTATATTTAAAGGTTACCTTTAGCACACAACAGTAAACGTACAAATACTCGACACGGGTTTCAATACATAATTACCATCATCAGATGCAGAACAAGTTAGGCAACTCCTTAATATATTGGGGAAAACGGGGAGAAGGGGTGATGATTGGGGGGGGAAAGAAGAAAGTAGAAATGGGGGGAAGGAAGAAAGGAAAGTGGCATGGATCAGTGTGTTACTGCTTCAAGGATCGGGGAGGGAGAAGGGAAGAAACATTCATTGACAACATAACCACAGGGGCTTGCAATTTCCTCAGAATTTCACGTTTCTCGAGAACATCGAGCTTACGAGGATTGATATTACAATGTAGGATTATGGTTTCTATAATGTTCGGCGAAGTTACTTCTATTATCGTAATTGTTTTTTAAAGCATTGCAATGTTCATTGGTCCTAATATTAAGATATCTTTGAGTTGGCCGGATGAGAAAACTGTTGCAATCATTACAATTTTATATATATATATATATATATATATATATATATATATATATATATATATATATATATATATATATATATAATTACGTTGATGGATTGGAGTCAGCCATGCGGCGATGAACACACGATGTGGATAGGATGGAGGAGATAGACACACAAAAAAATAAGCTATGTAAGTGTGATCGTCTCTTTTTTTGTGTGTCTATCTCCTCCATCCTATCCACATCGTGTATATATATATATATATACACAATGAAAAACTTCGCCAAATGGCCACAAACACAAAGAGTAAACTTATAGGGGGGTAAAAGGACGAAAGTAAAGAGAAAGTCTTACTTAGAGACGTTTCAGGTGTTAGCCCTTCCTCAGTCACAGAGAGAATGGTGAGTGATTCTCTCTGTGACTGAGGAAGGGCTAACACCCGAAACGTCTCTAAGTAAGACTTTCTCTTTTCTTTCGTTACTATATATATATATATATATATATATATATATATATATATACGTTGGTGGATTGGAGTCAGCCATGCGGCGATGAACACACGATGTGGATAGGATGGAGGAGATAGACACACAAAAAAAGAGACGATCACACTTACATAGCTAGCTTTCGGAACTAGTCCGTCTTCAAGGCGTATCACGGAACAAATTCCGTGTGCGCTGGTGAGGATAGGGATAAGAGGGGCGGTAGGTTAGAGGAGTGGGGAAGGGGAGGGGGGAAGGGGTTTTTCCCAGCGGTTGACGAACGGTTCTTGAAAAGGGGAAATTTTTACCAGCTCGTGTCTTGGCCGGAGAGAGCGGAAGGGGTCGCAGTGAGGGTGGGGGGGGGAAGAGGGAAGGGAAGGGGGTAAATGGAAAACAACGGGGAGCGTGCCATTAATGTATTTTATTTAATCCGGGCGCGGCGTACGATTTTAGCAACCAGATTACGGCCTGCTCCTTCTGGCGCACTTCAATTAACGGGGCGTCCGGGGGAAGGGAGATCAATATTGCCACCTCAAAGCACTTGTCAAAGGACAAGCCATGCTTCCGCACATGAGTAGAGACGGGGAAAGTGGAAGATGGGTCTTTACAGGTGCACCGATGGTTATTCATTCTAATATTAAGGGGTGTAATACATTCGCCCACATAAAAACCGGGACATAGTTTACATTGTAACACATAAACTAAGTTGTGGGAGTCGCAAGAGCCGGAGGCTTTGATGTCAAACGGCGTCTCTGTGTTAGGACTCTGAAATGAGGATAGGGGGCGAAACATGTTGCACGTTTTGCACCGTGGTTTGTTACATCTCTGTGTGGTGGGACGGGGAGTGTCATTCGATGTACCCTCTCGCGAAGAATTGGAGCGGAGAAGATTGGCTAAGTTAGGTGGACGTCTGAAGCATACTGTGGGGCATTTGGGTAGGAGATTGGCTGTCGATCTGTTAGTATCTAAAATTGGGAATAAGTCTTTGAGGATGGTCTTGAGTTTTTGGACGCCAGGAAAGTATGTGATGTGAAGATTTAGGGCGTCCAGGGGGGGGTCTTTTTTACGTGGGGTGAAATTAAATACGTTTTTTTAGAAGTGGCTCGGGATAATTTCTATTGGATAAAGAATTGTGAAGCTTATCAAGGTATTCATGAAGTTTTTCTTTGGAGTTGCAAATCCGGTGGCCACGGATCGACAGCGAATAAGGAATTGAGTGCTTAGTGTGTTTGGGATGGCAGCTGTTGTAATGCAAATACAGTTGTTTGTTGGAGGGCTTGATATGGACCGAAGTCTCAAAGGTGTTATTATTTGTGATGGAAATGTTGACGTCGAGAAAGGTGATTTGAGAAGGAGAAGTGGCCGATGTGAAGCAATGGATGAGAACTGATTTAGAGATTTGAGGAAGTTCGCTAGGGTATCCTCGCAGTGGGTCCATATGATGAAAATATCATCAATGAATCTAACCCAGAGCTCCGGTTGTAATTCCTGGGTGGCGAGGAAATCACTTTCGAGCTTTCCCATGAAGAGATTGGCATAAGAAGGGGCCATTCTTGTGCCCATAGCCGTTCCCTTGGCTTGAAGAAAGAAACGCCCATTGAAAGTGAAGGCGTTGCGTTTCAGAATGAATTCAACTAGCTTGATAAGAAGTTGGTGGAGGGAATTCGAGGGTGATTTCTTCTCGAAAGGAAATGGGATATGGACTGTAGACCTTCATGGTGAGGAATCGAGGTGTACAATGAAGTAACATCCACCGTAGCCATGATGACGCTTTTGTTGGAGGGAATATTTACTGCTTTCAGGATGTCTAGGAAGTGATAGGAATCACGAAGGAAGGAAGGGAGTTTAGCAACTATAGGCTGCAGGTGATAGTCCACGAAGGCCGATATGCGCTCCGTTGGGGAATTGCAGTTGGAGATGATAGGTCGTCCGGGGACGCCTTCTTTGTGTATTTAGGGAAGGAGATAGAAATACGGGGTTTTGAAGTAAGTGGGCGAGAGAATATTGATGTCGGACTTGGAGAGTCCTTCATCAGGGCCTGTTTAAATTAAGAAGTCATGTATTTCCGCTTGATACGCCGCAGTTGGATCCTGTGTGAGTGGGAGATAGGAAGAAACATCACCGAGTTGTCGCATTGCTTCGGCGACATAATCCTCCCTATCTTGAACCACAACGGTTGATCCCTTATACGCTTTACTGATGGCAATGTTGGGATTGCGGCGGAGGCGACTGAGAGATGACAATCCCTCTCTGTTAAGGTTTGGGGCAGGAGTGAGGGAATTGAGAAATTGAGGATCTGACACACGATTTAAAAGTTGGTTGCAGAATACCTCGATTGGGTGATTATTGGCCAAAGGTTTAGGTTCATAGTTGGATTTAGGACGAAATTTGTTGATGGCGGGGTTTAAATTAGAAGTGTGGCCGTCGTTTTGTTTCCAAAAGTGCCGCCATTTGTGGTTTCTGCAGAAACTGATGACATCCGAGAGTAATTGTATATGATTGACTTTGGGAGTCAGTGAGAAAGTGAGTCCTTTACTTAAAACAGAGACATCATTCTTAGTGAGCGCAGTAGAGAAAAGGTTGAGGACATCTGACACTTGCCCTCCGTCAGGCATGGAGTGGCCGTGGGGTGGTGGGGGTTTGTATTTAGGAGGGGTTGGCGGCCCCTTGGGCGGCGCCGGGAGGTTAAATGAGGTGGCGAGATCTGGCCGTTCCGAGAGGAGAGGAGGAGTGGGTGGCCGTATTTGGGCGGGAAGAGAGATACCTCTCGATATATATATATATATATATATATATATATATATATATATATATATATATATATATATATATATATATATATATATATATATATATAGTAGAGACTGAATGACAGAAATTATTTCAGAGTACATCATGGAAAAAAGTACAGATAAGGTTTGTTTCAAGCAATGGACTCAGGAAAATCATTTTGCGTTAACCACACAGGTCAAGGACGTAAATATTTTTTGTGACGCTTTCGCTGAGAATACCACCAAATTAAGAAGGCATGACTACATCGCTTGCATGCAAACTATATTTTATTTAAAATGTCTGTGACAATCTGAAATTGCGTGAAGTTGTCGTTGTGGCCAATTTGTCTGAGAATTTTCCTTTTCTTCACCAAGATGCTGTACAAGGGGTCCATTGGTGTAATGATCAGACTACAGTACATCCATTTGCGTGTTACAGCAGAAATACCTGCGATAAAGTCGCACCTTTCAGTTTGGTTATTATTTCAGACTGTATGGAACATAACGTGAGTGCATTCTATACCTTTCAAGGGAAACTGATAACTTTTCTTCGAAGAAGAGTACATTATCTAAGTAGAATAACTTAATATTCCGACGGTGCTGTGGCTCAATATAAGAACCGCTACAATATGATGAATCAGTTGCATCACTAAGAAGATATCGACGGTGATGATGAATGGCATTTCTATGCAACATTTCAAAGAAAGTGCCCGAGTGACGGACTAGGAGGAACAAAATAAAGGGTATGCGAGGTGAATGAGATAGGGGAAGAGAGGAAAGTAGCATTGGAGGTCTAAGACGGAGCGAGGTTTGTCTATTGTCCTCGAGCACGGCCGCTGGTGGGCCCACGGTCGCCCCCGCTGTTAAGCATGTTGTCGCTAATCCTAGATTCTAAAGCGACGGTCACTTCAGTGGGAAGCAAATAGCGAATGACATGGGTAAAGGGAATCAAAGAGTCGGTATACCGTTAAAATCGGTGAAAAGAAGATGGAAAAGGAAGCGCACTGATGAGATCTGGAGAACCGACTACTGAACGTTCGGCGCGAGAGCCGGACGCCGCCGCGGCGGGAGACCAGCGTTACGCCTTCACTCAAAATTTTTTTTCTTTCTTAAATGAAATATAACCCCTACCAAATTTTTTTAACTTGTAGAACAGGATTGTATCTACAACATATTAAAAAATGAGGAAAATCGAAGGCACAACTACATCGTCAAAAATCGATTTGAACATTTGATTTAATTTGTTATAAACTTTATTTAATTGTTTAAATTTTATGTATAAATCCATTAATTATATTTATCAATTTAATACCTTTAAAATAAGTCATTGCATGCATTTTTATCTTCCTTATTGCCGGAGATATGCCGTCAAATGCGACGACGCTTTTGTAAAATTCTTGTTTTACAACATTGCAATATCTCGTAAACCGTTGAACGGATTACAAAATGGCTTTGGGCTTTTTATTTTGTAATCAAATGAAGACAATTTGCCAAATTTGGTCGAAATCGGTTACTCAAGGGTCAATTTTGCCAATTTTCTGTTCGAATTGTGGTGGAATGACCCTTATACTGAAAGGTTGATAGAAAGTGGATAGGAACACATAAAATCAACAGGCACAGTGATGTTGTGAACATATAATGTTGGCCGACTCCAAGTAGAAAAAATTCGACTGGACTGGGAATCGAACCAAGGACCTTGGAAGTCGCGTCCAATGCTATTCAGACCACCAAGCTACCCAGTCTACTAAGAATCCAGTGGAATCGGCGGGGGGTTTATAGGACAAACACTCCCCAAGGCATGACCCACGAGAGCGGCCGGATGTGTGCCTATCCACCATCTTTCTACCTTTCTGTATTAACATTTATATGTATATATATACATATACATATATACACATATGTGTCATATTATTATCTTATTGTACACTACACGTGTTTTCCATTAAATTACCAACAACTCTAGAGTTTATTGGAAAGTCCGTGACAGCCTGAAAACAGTAACTAGAACTACTCAAATATTTAATAAACATATAAATTTGCTATATAATAATACATCTCGAACAATGAGTTAGACCTTTTAGTGAACAAATATATATTTAATATCGGTTAATACCAAAACGCAATATTTTGATCTTTTAAATAATTTTAACAAAATTAGTTTTATTTTTAAAAATGATTCCATAAATAGAAATAGGAAGGAATAATTGTTATTTGGCGATGACATCAACCGGCATGATAATGTAACCAAACGGAATTATCGTAAAAGTACTGTCTAACTTTTTCCAGCTAGTGTCCAAATGATTAACAAATCGCCGTTGTCTACAACCCTGTTCCGTTAGTCCGCCAATTCCTTCCACTGTCGAAATTTCCGTGCTAACCATTCTCCCACTGAGTAACGGCTCATCATCTTGTGGTTTACTTGAAGCAACGCTGAAATAAGATGTCAATTTCAAAACCATGACCCGGAAAAAGTTGTGTGTGTGCAGAGATTCTGTGTAAGAACGAAATTTTTGAGAGAGAAAAGGAATATTTTAACTAATAACGACTAAGTAATACTTGTATCGTTGTTATACATGACAATTAGTGGTATACTTCGCTTTGTTCTAATTATATGAATATATTTTTTCTTACAGATAGCGCAATAGTCCTCACAAAGGCTGCTACCACCGATGCTAATGTAATCATCGCCTTGAATTCACTTTCAGCATTCGGGATCGGGCGGAGTGATCTAATTTACACTTATAATATAGACTGCCTGTGAAATTCAATTTAAATTAACACCAAAATTTTTAGTTAGTGAGCAAAAAAACACTGTAGGTACATGTATCAGAAAACGTATGCATTCAAAACATGTTTAAGACAACCTAATGCATCTAGTTTGTCTTGAGATTACTCTGCTAAATAACCTGCTAAAACGTTGTTTCATATTTATATGTATGATTGTAAAAAAATAAATATATAAATTGACCCTTTTTTTTCTAATAAATGGAGCTTCCCAATCACCGTACTGTGGATGCAAAATCGGTAATAAAAATACGATTTGCACCTAACTCTTTCTTTTTATTCATTGCGGACTTTTTGCACTAAGACGGGCAGCTAGAAGTGGATGGACGCTCCACAATAAAAGAACATGAATCAGCCGTAATGGTTTCTTTTTTGTTCTTTGAATGCATCACAACAGAATTTGCATAACCTTTTTTATTCAGCGAAGTTGAAAAATATAATGAAAACTTTTAGCCGTAGCTGATGCAAGTCTAAGCAATTCTGAATGCATTAAAGGTTAACGAACGTTACGCCCCAGCCTATCGCTTTTCGTACAGTCATTCATCTACATCTACGAAATACCGTGCAAGCCACCACGAGGGTGTGTGGCACGCGGTGATTCCACATCAGGCATGCAGCACTCATCCCATTTTAAATCAGAACTGTACATGTTTCCACAGATGCCACGCACGGGCCAACAGCAGTCAGAACAACGGTACGCAGTCAAACCACAAACCAGGAGAGTGATACGTAGAAGAACATGCTACCATGAAATACACTACTCAGGATACAGCTAATGGATGGTATTACTAATGTGGCAAATAAATAACACTACAAGGTCCAAAAAAATGCAACAGTATTTCATGCCGGAAATTGTATGCGAAGTTAGCATTCAAAAATCATGTTGAGATATTTAGCACTACTGAAAACCCTATTTGACCTAGTCAGTATCCTAGAACTGATCTATCACAACTACTATGGTAACTTATAGTATGTAAAAAAAATGACATTTTAAATACATCGGTTCTGCAGTCTATTTCCTTTACCCTATTTCTGTGATCGTTCCAACCATAATACTTTGGCTCTAGCAAAATATGTTGAACGTACGGCCAAAAATAATCTACTTTCGAAAGAGATTTATCCTTCATTTTTTCCTTTGATCGGATAGAGGATTACACCCTAGTTCCCTCAACCATTTTGTAACACTACTATGTTTATTATAATAATTTTTAACACATAAAGCGGCACTCCGCTCTATTTGATCTATATCTGAAACAAGTCCTACTTCGTAAGGGTCCCATATACTGTACTTCAAATGAGATCTCACGAAATAGAAATAACATCGCTTTTTTAGTTTCTCGTCTCACTTTTCCAGTATCCTTTTATGAAATCGTAATGCACGATATGTCTGACAGCAAATTTCTCATATATGTTTTCCCCAAGAGAAGTTCTGAGTAAGGGTAACTCCTAAGTACTTAACTGACTCTACATTTATTAGTTCAGCTTGAGTAAATGCGTACGTCTCGTTAGTTAGGATACTCTTCCTCCAAAATTTTACAACGACACACTTTTCAATATTTTAATCTAACTGCCATGTGTCTCATCATTCGTTCAGAGCTTCTAGGTCTTTCATCAACTCAATTCAATCAGACTCTGTGTTAATTTCCCTGTACACTACTGCGCCGTCCGCAAAAACGCAAATTTTGCACTTATCGACGAGGGTGATATCATTAATACACAAAAGGAATAATTAAGGGACCATTGACACTTACCTTGGTTGCACCGGATGTGACTTTAACTGTCTCTGAACTAAATTCATCTAGAATTACCCTCTGATCGCGGTCATTTGAGTAATATTCAATCCAGCATTTAATATATCGTGATGTATTCCATAAGCTGTTAGCTTAACAATTAATTTTGAAAGCGGAACTTTATCGAACACTTTCTGAAATTAAAAAATATTGCATCTACCTGGATGAGCCTTTCTCCAAAGGAATGAACATCAGGAAGAGAAAGGGATAGCTGGGTTTCACTGGACCTGCCTTTTCTGATGGTTTTGAATTTATAAGTTCTGACTATCTAAATACCTCATAGTTGAGCTGATTATTATATGTTGTAGCACTAAGCATGAGACGGAAGTGAGGGAGATAGGTCTATAGCTGCGAGGATCTTCCTTATCGCCACTCTTAAAAAGTAGGAGTAACTTTCGTGATTTTCCAATCGTAAGGGACACAATGTTCTGCTAAAGATTTTTCATATATTATCTCTTCGTGAACTGACGGCACCATGTGGAGACGGCTGAGGGTCTTTGCGCTAGGGGAGCTAACGGCACCCTGGATCTCTGAATAGGGTCCTAGTATGCTTTTCATGGAGAGGTGTGTGGTTTAGTTTGGCGTCATCTTTGGTGGGGCAAGGATGTGTGAAGATTTTTTGCAAATTTTCACAAGAAGACCAATTTCCGAGATGGACCCTTTTGGCTCAAAAGTGATACAGTACTTCGTAATTTATAGTTTCAGTAACTTTTTCACTAGATAGTTTAAAAAAAATGTTATTTCTCTCTATCTGTTGTAAAAAATGCCAAAAATATTATTTCCCTTGGTCGCTATAGTATTGTTTATTGCTGCGTTCCAATACGGGAACGTCCGTCCTTCGCAGTGGTTTTCTCCTTTCTTTTGATGATGTTTAAGAAATATCATGTATCTTATTATTCCGAGCATATAGCGTCGTATTTTTTTCATGACTTAAATGTTTAAGTATAATTTCCATTGTATATAATTACATATAAACGTAATACAACTATATTTCCTACTTAATGCATAATGTCACATAATATTTTAGCCGAAATAATTATTTCATATTCGAAACTCTCTCTTTTCCTTTTATTTATCGGTATTATATTATAAATTATTATTTTATGTATTAGTTAGTAAACAGTAGAGGTTTTTATCTCTGGAATAAACGCCTTGGGGCTTACAGTGAAGGAAGTTACGAGAATTCTTGCTGAAGATGAAGAAAGTGAGATAGATTTCTCAAATGTCTTCATTACTCTACCGCATTACTATGCAGATGAAGATGAAGGATAGCTGGAAAATAATTAATTGGGTGGTCAACTGAGGACAGAAACAGAAATACGGTTAGTTTCAAATGAAAGGGTTGGTGAAAAATATGACATCGACGAACCAAATATATCAGTGAAGAGAAAATGGATTGAAAACGATATGGTGTATAAAGGAAATTTTCCTCCGGTTACAGACTATGCCGAAAACTCTAGACTAAGTTTTTTTGAGCTCTTTCAATTTTTTATCGATAAGGATTTAATTTGATTTTTAGCATCAGAAAGTGGAAAATACGCTGATTTTCTGAACTGCTTGAATCGTAGAGGAGGAGGTCTAGGCCTTCTGAGGTAATTTGATTGTTTCCAGATATTATAACCCTCCGGAAAAAAATATTATTAGTACACAAAAAAGATGTACATATAGGACTAGTTAGTTGAGAAATGAGGAGAGATCGATTCGTTCAAATAATGAGATTTGTACATATTGCGGAAAAAAGTCAAATTGAAAAATCTGATAGATTTTTTAAAGTGCGTCCCATGGAAGAAAAAGAAAACAGATATGTTTGCAGCTCTTTGGACTATGATGAGGCTTTGATAAAATACCATAAAAGCATAGTTGCAACTTACAAAAATGAAAGCCAATCTGATTGGGATAAAAGGCATGGTTTCTAAACATAGACTTGGGTTTTCTGGTCAACATCGCCCTTCATCGAGGAAAAAATACATTTGAAATTTTCTTTCAGTGTCATTCATGCCATTTTATTGATAAGACATTACAAAATATTTATCATTTTTTGGAATGAATTATGCTAGTCCATCCCAAAAACGTGGTTACCAAGAAACGAGGGAAACTATTGGAGAAAACGGAGTTCCGAAGGATTGTCCTCTCGTTCTAAAACTGGAAATGAAAAAGATAGAAAGGACAAAGAAAGATAGAGGAATGTTGTTCATCACGAGTGAATAAATAACTTTGAGTGTATAAATTGTTATATGTATATTTCTTTGAAAAGTAATTCTTATTCATGTCAATATATTTATCGCAATAGTATTAGTGCGAAGGACTGACATTCTCATAGGGTAACGAGCCTATTTGAAGATTCCATTAATAAAATAATTCTTGAAATATTTTTTTCCTTACACAACTACCCCATATGACGCGAAAAAAATAAACAAAAAAATTAAAAATGGATCAAAAATAATAATCACCTCTGAAGGGATATTTTCAAGCACGGAGCTATTTCTGATGCTAATTATTTATAAACTTGGGCGTGAATTTCATCGGGTGATTTCTTTTGATTAATGGATTTCAGGTGACTTTCTATGCCGCGACCAATTATATTTATAGACTGCATTGGATTTTTGTACAATCAAGGAAATATAACTGTTGTATTCTGAGGGATTGAAGTTTAGACACTTTTAAAAAATGTGTTAAGGATATTTGCTTTCTCAAATCTTTTGCTAACTCTTCCTCATTGACCGTTTCTCAATGACGGTACTGTAAGTTTATTTTTTAGCTCTCTTATATTTTTCATAAGTTTTCTTAAACTCCTAGTCGAGTTCCTGATGAGCGTTCACTAGTTTATGCAATTTAGTGCCTACTGCTCTGTGATCAAATATTCAATTCACTGTTTTAACAGTGAGTACGCTTCATGTATGTTTGCGCCAAAAGATCTAAAACGTTTTTTTCTCTCGTGGGTGTTTTTATTAATTTATGCAAATAGTTGACGTAAAAGCATTGATAAGTGTGTCGCACAGCTTCTTATCATTTCCGCCATTTTTGAAATTATACGTCTTTCAGTCTATCGAAAGAACGTTGAAATCACTACCGATAATAATATTTCATTCATTATTTTGATATATAAAATGCTTCTCTTGTCTGTGTAACAGCAAAAAATGTGTTTAAACTTGAATAGGGTGGCCTGTAAAATGAGTGTATCCAAATTCTTTTCGACGAGAAATTTCTACATCATTTTCTACACACTTTCTACATCATTTTCAGGAGATATTTCAGCTCTAATTACGATATCACCTTTTAGAGTTATAAGCGTCTCTCCTCCTGCTCTCGCTTATTGGTTATTTCCTACATATTGCATGCGATTTTGGAAAGATCTAGCAATCCGAAATTTTTCTATGAATGAAATTCTACGAATAATATCATAGGAACTAAGGCTACCAGTATTTTTTAAACCAGATATTAGTTTATGTGTACAAGATAAAAGATATAAATTCAAATAAGTCTCCTATGTTTTATTATTTTAATCTAACAATATATGATGGTTCACTTAAACTAATATTTAATTATTCTTACCTACTTATAAAACTGTGTAGTCTGAAAAAAGGCATGAGTCAAATGATAGGAAAGGGGGAAGAATCAGTTTTAGTAACTGCCTATAAACAAAGTTCGTTGAGTTTCAATTTATATTCAGGAGCATAAATTGCAATATGCACCAAGCACCTAACTGTGGTTTTAATATACTGTTTATGGTAATCAATAGTTGCCAATTTCTCGATCGTGACTAAAGTGTAGTCTCGTGTAATAATGAAGTTGTCGTCAGCACAGTGTAATAAAGAGCTACTTATGCCAAGGAATAGCGTGACTTAAGTGCTTATTTAAGATTTCAGTGCTACAGAATAATACATCTTTATCACACATACGCCCAACAATCTATGTTCACTTTCCATCTCAAAATTTTTCTTTTGTCGGAAAACTTAGAAGCACTATTACGGACACAACTCACAGTAATTCCTCCAAAATAAACTCTGCATCTTTTGTATCCCCAGCGCAATGCCCTAACATAATTTCTGTTAAAAGGCTATCAGAATCGATTGCCCAAACGCTAAAAGATACTAAATTTAAAGTTGAACTAATAAGCAATACACTGCATTCATTGTTGTATACTCATTTAAAGTCTACAATTCCTCCAACTCTTTAGATTAACATAGTCTATACTAATCCTTGTACAGACTAAAGCTTTATTTATATTGGATAGACATAACAGTTTTCGAAGATAGATTATGCCACCACCGATTATCAATAGAATTATCTAAACACAAATGTGCCCGAACAGATCGATCAAACGATAAAAAAACAACTTTACTTTTAATTTGAAAAATGCCAGAGTTATTGATAATGAACCGTGCTTGTCGCAAAGTCTACTCTAAAAAATGGTAAAGTTCATAAACAGCACTGATACTTGTAATAGGAGAACTGACATTGACAAGATTAGAAGAAGTTATATTGGTTTGATAGGGTGAAGCCTCATTAAATGCTGTGATTGATTGTGTATATTTATTTATCGTAAGAAACAAATTAAACCAATGCTAATGTCAACTTTGAATTTATAATTTATTTAATTGTTGAAAATTGTGAATACTTATTTTTATCGGTATTTATTTATTACAAAATTCGAAAATAATTCTTTTACATTAATTCATATATTATAATACTTATGAGAGTTTGTGCTAACTTTGCTGTTGTTTTACATTATGATTAATTGTCACTACATTTTTGATTCCTCGACTATTGTGGTAATGTTTATATAAATACCTGGCAGTAGGTCTCTTTGTTTCGTTTTTCACAGCCTCGATGATGACGGTATAATTGGCGATTCTTTGGATGTCTGAAAGACATTAATTACAAAATAATGAGCTATCTCGTAGTTATTTAAATATAAATTAATTTGCAATTATTAAATTACAAAGCACATCAAACATTGGCTACAGGGGTCGCTTGTTATGTTGATACACTTCGTACATTCCTCAAAGCAGCGCTTGATTCACTGAATAGTCCAAGAGTTCTTACATAGAGACTGAAGTGATTGTTACCAACGTATATAATGCAATGATAGATACATCTAACCACCATGTTTTCCGTCTTCCCCTTTGCAAAGCTTACAAAGCATTCCGCTTCGCAAAGCTTACTAAGAGTTGGTGAAAAGTATGAAATCGCTTTCTATTCATCCTTGATCTATGATGATTTTCATTTCGATCATTGATGATTTATTTATGTTGCAAAAACAAAACTGTTTGAATTTAAAACTGAAGCAACTGAAATAAATGGTATCCGAGTCAAGCAAAGAAGTTATTCCTTTGAATAAACAAGAGCAGACAAAACTTTTTATGATGTTGGATAATTTTTTCTACCTTAATATTGTTCATGTCCGGGAAACATACAGAATACAGGCACCTCGCACTCATCCCAGTCTAAGCCAGAATCTCACGCTTTTCCCCGGCAGTTGGGCGCATACCAAATAGAAGTCAGGAGAAAAATGGGCGGTCAAATAAAAGCAATGAGAGCTATATGTCAACGAACTCACACGGTTAAATATAATGGAGCGATTATATACACTCGGTGAGTATAGATAAGTTATACAATCTCGGTAAGTATCTCTAATCGCTCCAAGAAACAGATCTGTGGAAAAAAGAAATAGCCCCCAGCTACTACTTAATCTCTGTCCATTCACCCCTCCGAAACCTCCTAGCTTCCAAAACCAAATCATCCCATGAAACAAGATATTCGTGGCTCTCACGTTCCTACCTCTCCAGACCCTCTCCTTCCAGCACCGACCGTGACGCACAAGCTATTCGACCAACTCTGCTCCCATTTCGCTCCCTCAACACTCCATTCCCCCCACACTCCTCGCTAAAACCTCTTAATAAATTAGTAGCAGGCCAAGACAAAAATTTTCCGTATTTCCTGATGATGCTACAAAGTGGAGAATCATGTCGTAAATAAATACATATTTTTTTCATTATTTTATTAAAAAGTCAAAGATTAATCCATTTATCTCTCTCTGCTCAGGTAATCTCCTCTGCAGATTTCCGCAAGGCTTGAAGGATGTTATCTAAATAATATCAAGATATCGAGTTATTTTATTATTTATGACTAGTTTTGATGCTCATTATAATCAAACTTATTCCTTTTCCCCTATAAAATAAAGGGAAGTCGTTCTACATCTACGCGTACAAAGTACCGTATAACCAACAACTTTGGTATGTAGCACGGGGTGATTCCAAACCAGGCATCTCGCACTCGTCCCAGTCCAAGCCAGAATCTCGCACGTTTCCCATGCAGGTGGGCGCATACCAAATAGAAGTCAGGAGAAAAACGCGCGGTCAAAATAAAAGCAATGAGAGCTATATGTCAACGAACTCACACGGTTAAATATAATGGAGAGATTATATATACTCGGTGAGTATAGATAAGTTATACAATCTCGGTAAGTATCTCTAATCGCTCCAAGAAACAGATCTGCGGAAAAAAGAAATAGCCCCCAGCGACTACTTAATTCCTGTCTATTCACCCCTCTGAATCCTCCTAGCTTCCAAAACAACATCATCCAATGAAGCAAGATTTTTGTGATTCTCTTAATTTACCTGTAATGTAGAATAAAATTTAAAAAATTAAATGGGTAAATACTATATATTTATGTTTATCACTTTAAGGAGATTAGGGAAACACTTAGGGACAGAAACGCAAAGTCTTATCAAAATCTGAAAGAGGAAAATTTACCTCCACACTCCTTTAAAAGCTATTTTTAAGATAATGTTGGATTCAATTCTTGGATGTTGAAGAAACCTATGCCAATTGTCACGTGGTGAGGGTAAATCTATAATTATCGTCCCTCCAAAGTTTCCAAGCGAGCTAGATGTTGTCATTGCATGGAGTTTTCAACCCCTTTTATATCGAATTATATCTGTTATGAAGAAGCGCGAAGGCGGACGCTGTAATAGCTTCCAACGCGCAGTATAATCAAGTTGCATCCATCTGCTATGCCCTCCGACAGCACGGCCTTGGGTCATTGAACTCTCGAACTCTCATATCACATGCAGGATGCCTGTCAAAGGGAGGATGACTGTGCATTGATAACGGACATTCAAACTACCTTCCAAATCCGGAGGACAAGAAACCACGTAAGGAAGACGACAAGTAGCAACCAATGTGTACATTCCTTCATAACACGCTGACTGATATTTATTATTATTACAATTTAATTTTTAAATGAAATGGTCGTACAACTACGGATGGCTTAGTGATGACGCAGGGACTAGTTGATTATGTAGCATATAAATTTACTTTTCCAAATTATTGAGGAAAAACTAGATCTGCACTGGTACATTCCTGACATTTCTGTCCAAGAGTGCGACAATTGTGCACGTAACAATGGCGTTTTTAAATCCTAGCTAACATATAGCGTTTTAACTTCAGGACCGTGAACGTTAGAGAATACATCTCTTACAAACGATCATGATCTCAGCATTTTTGTGGGCATCATAAGTGAGCAATAAAATCAGTAGAATTGCATTCCCAAAACCTACTCACGCCGAAGATATCTTGGTATTATTAGAATTACATCCTTTGAGCGTCTTGGAAACCTGCAAGGGAGATCACCTGAGCAGAGAGATATATATGGCTTAATGTTTACCTTTTTAATAAAAATATCGAAAAAATTATGTATTTATTTACGACAAGATTCTCCACTGTGTAGCACCATCAGGTAATACGAAAAATCTTTCCTTTGGCGTTCTACTCATTCATTAAGAGGTTTGAGCAAATCTTGTGAGGGCAATGACATGAGGAGGTAGAGAAATGGGAGCAGGATTGGGGGAATTGCTTGTGCGTCACGGTCGGAGCTGGACGGAGAAGGTCGAGAGTGGTAGGAACGTGAGAGTCACGAATATCTCGTTCCATTGGACGGAGAGTAGAGTAACACCCTTCACTACGCAGCACTATTTATGCCTCTTCCAACTTCTTCTCATCCATCTTTCTGGAGAAGATATTGTGACGTGACATTTAAAGTATTCTCCTGAGTAGTCAAGCAAGACACAGATAGGGAAAACAGGTAACATTAACTTAAAATATAAAACAAAAGAAATTTTATGTACAACTGGCATTCACATCGTGGGTTTGAAACATAAAAATAGACGAAAAAGAGGCGTGATTGAAGGAAGGTGTGACTATAACGACGAGAGGAGAGGCGGGTGAAACCGACTGCCAGAATAGAGGCAACAGAGGAATGGCATGCGGTAAATGGACTCTATGGCTATAAATTCCTGCAATTGCATGGATCATGCATGTATTCTCACCTGAATCATGCATGCATGAGCGAATAATGAAATCTAACTTATCTATGATTGGCAATTAGGTTTCTTGCATTAATATAACAGAATATATATTTGCCCAGTAGTGTTAAAAACAGAGGGCAATATAGATTTACTGGTGAAAAACCGGTGTTCTCAATGCCCTTTTCGATATTTCTTGAAGCACTTTAAACAAATTAAAAACAAGAATTTACAGAATAAATGTGTTCACAAATTAAAACAAAATGTTCACAGATGTGATATTTCATCCTACTCATTTGGATCCGAATTGTATCTCAGCCACGTCCACTCTCGGGGAACGTTGTATAGAAAACGATCATTTTTCTTCGAAGTTTGAGCGAGGGAGAACGAGAAAGAGTGTGGAGTGGGAAGGTCCCTCTCCGTTATTTTCAGACCGGCTCCAAATTTGTTCCATTTCCGTTATATTCAGAGGGGCTCCAAATGTGAGGAAGTCATTCTCATTTGAGTTCCATCAGTCGTCTGGATCTGCAGCATCCAAGCGGTGAGTCCACTGTAAACCAAAAAATACAACATCAATTTGGCGGGAGCAATATATATTTATGTGTTTATTTTTACGAGAAACATTGCATATGTGTTACGATTAGTAACGTTGACAGATAAAAGCGAAACAGTAGAATTTTTACCAATTTTTGTCAATTCAGGGCTACACTACAATGTAGGTTTAAGGCACATAAGAAATTTTTCTGGGCAAATTAATGCTAAGCGTTCACTTATAACAGACATATCGTTATAAATATATTAAGTAAATATCAAGTCCTTCGCATGGTCTAGCATTCAGAGCTAGATTTTAAATGTAATTTTCTCCTATGTCGGAACACCGCGCCAAAAACTATGAATTACTTAATGAAAACATCCTTTATAGCATGATTATGCAGGAAAGGGTATTAATGGCGTAATTATGTGAATTGATATTAATTAACATCGGATAAAATAAACTCCTGCATTTAAAAGTAATCTTTTAAAAATCCACCATGACGTGTACTAATTGCACAAACGTTCAAGTTAATATGCTGCACAGCGTTGTAGATGGCAAAATAGCAGAAAATATCTCTGGTTGGTACTTGAAAAAGGATATATTTTTAATTAATGATTTCAGCATATACTTTTTTTCGACTTGCTTTAAACCATTCATTCTAGAACTCACATGATAGTGTTTTGCTCATTTTAATTTCTTTTAGTTTTTTTCCTCCAGCTAATCCCTCAATATTCGTTGAGTCCACTGTTGACGAAAAAATTCAAAATCAATTTGGCAGGAGCGACATAGTATTTTTGTACTAATATTTACGAGAAACATTGCATACGTGTGTTATAAAATATGGTGCAGATGGTTTTTGATGGTAAAAGAGCAGTAAATATCTCTGGTTGGTACTTGAAAAAGGATATGTTTTCATTTAATGATTTCGGCATATATTTCTTATGTCCATTTGCTTTCAAACATTCTCAGCTTCCTTGGACACAGATTATTTAAATAGTTTTTAGCTTATTTTATATTTTCTTTAGTTCTATCAACTTCCAACTATTCTCTGCTGCAGGCGCTTACGAATTCTTATGATGTCTGAGAGTTATTTTTACTCTCACTTATGAAATTTAAAAAAGCATTTTTTCACAAACTCTGTCTCATGTACACATAAAGGTGAAATTCCACACAAAAAAGTCATTCACATTACACAATATTCGAACTTAGATTCCTAATTGTGTTTGTTCACTGCTGTATAATTCCCATGCCCGCATACCAACAAAGCAATCGCTGTGTTTGTTTGACGAGTGGTGACAGTTTTAGCGGCCATTGGAGAACCTTTTTATTTTGTTATCAGTTAAGATCACTTGGGAGTTACGAAGACGTTAGAGGAACAAGTTTTCCTGAATAACCGGACATATGAAACCAAAGGAAAATAATACAAAGCATACGCTTTGCTTCACAGTCCTTGAGTTAAAGCCGCAAAAAGTAAAATGAGGTTTACGCTCTTTTAGTAAACACCATTCTTGGTTCACACCGTTGATTCTTAATATTAATTTCTCTATCAAGTACTGTGTTAAATAGACTACTGTTTCTCTCAAAGTTAGTGGCAGGGAGTGTTCCTTCATTTATCATAAACTAGCCATTGAAACGCACTTATATTAGAGTTATCACAATTTCTTTATGTAGACGTAATTGACGGAAACCATAGTTGAGTCATGCAAACGTGCAAAAAGTAATAAATTTTAAATGCTGATTATGATAACTTCTTTTTGCGTGATGTCGTGCATGTTATCGCTTTATGGATAACATTTTGATACAATTTGGTCACGCAGGAGTTCATACATTAGATGTCATGTATATTTATTTTATTGATACGGTCCTCTAAGAACTAATTATGTTGTCGCTTTTCTAAGCATTGAAAATAAAATAGACGGGTACATGCTGTTGGAAGAACATGAAAGTGATATGTTGGGATGTTCCACTAACGGTTGAATCAATACTCGGATAAAAAAGTAATTTGCATTATTTTTCATTCAGGAGGCGAATTGTCATACTACTAAAATTCCAGTTCCTCTCAGAATCATCAGCATCATGAATCTCCCCACTACATCTTGGTCCATTTGTCTGCTACTAATCGGAGTAATAGCCTCGTGCCACAGTCAGAAGATTGTTCCCGGATCTTGTCCTGCTCTTAGTTCCACTACACCTACTGCTCTCACGGTTGCCAACGTAAGTACTCATCCATACAATTCGCCTGTATTTTCCTGGTGTGTGTAAGATGGGATAAGCAATAAAATGAAACAATTCGAGAAATTAGAAATGAAATTTGTATGATGCACTTGTAATTGTGCATTCTAATTATTCAAATATGTTCGTTTCCTATTTTTTCAATGCACATATATATTTTTTCAATTCGAATTAATTGCTGGAAATTGCGCAGCATTCGTGAAAAGATTTCGATATCATTGATTACTTTTTATATTAAACAAGAAATATAATTTTAAAAGACATGCAGCTCGATAACTTGTACTTCAGCGTTGAAAAGGGTCGATTGTAAATATTATGATATTTTAGTTCGCTTTGTTCAAGTTTTTACAATGTTGGTTTATTTTTATGTTCAAGAGTTTCACTGGTGTTACAGCTAGCGTCATCGTATCCTGTAACGCAATTAATCAGAGCGGAAAAACCCCTAATTAATGGAACGCATCAAATCACCGCGGAAGCCTCCGTACTAAAGATGGGCGCCGTCTAAATTTTGGTCGATGGCGGGGTGGCGGGGAAATAAAGCCGGCAGAGGCGGCGTGACGGCGCAAACGCCGAGCGTTTGATCGGCGGCGCGGCGTGTTGACGTCTCTTTCAATAAG
Organism: Ceriagrion tenellum; assembly: GCA_963169105.1. NCBI lineage: Eukaryota > Metazoa > Arthropoda > Insecta > Odonata > Coenagrionidae > Ceriagrion > Ceriagrion tenellum. Next base: position 22,928,553 of record OY720639.1, on the reverse strand, counting down.
AGAGGAAAATAGTGACTAACTGGAAAATCTCCGAGCGTTTTATTACAACCGACAAAATGTTCCTTCTCTATCTTACACACTGCGTCGTCAAGGGGATAAGTTACAACCATAACTACTTTGAAGGATTATATATATGTGTGTGACGTGGTAACTCAATTTATGAAATCCAAAACGTTTATTTCTCTCGTAAATTGTGGAACGAACTCGTAAAAATGCAATATTTTTTCTGCAAAATTGGAATGTGCTCAAACTTTTATTTTACATCGCCAATTTTCCTATTGATATATGCTACATTGACTCATTTCGTGATTTATCGACATCGAATATGATATGCAAGGAATCTCTCAAAATGAGTGACAGTGAAAATGAGGAACATCATGAACAATAAAGGGCAAAAAAGTGGGTGCCAAAGAAGAATGTTGCGCGTAAGCTATTGAGAGTAAAAGTGGAGGGGCTGCTACACAGGGAAGTAGGAATGCAGTATGGTTGCATGCTTGAGAATGCTCTATCCCTGAAGAAGAGAGAATAGGAGAAGTATATCAGAAACGAGTATGTGAATGATGCGTGGGAGTCTTTAAAAGAAGTGAATGTACAATGTGCTGAGAGTGTGTGTGGAAAAGGAGTGGTAGGAAGAATGAAAGGTGATGCTTGGTGAAATGAAGAAGTGAAAACTGCAGTCAGGGAAAAGGCAAAGGCGTGCAATGTAATTGGTGCCAAATCTGGTGAAGAGCGTACTAAGGCATGTGAGATTTACAGAAAGAAAAAGAATGAATGCAAAATCATTGTGAAAGAGAGCATGGAAAGATTGCGTGTAGATGATGCTAGCAAGATGCAGAGCGATTTTGAAGGCAATAAAAAGCTGTTTTGGAAATGGGTAACAAGGGCTAAGATTGTTGAAGGCAGGGGAATGAATGCGTTAAAGAACAAAATTGGAGATATCGTTTGGTATGAGAGCAATATAAGGGAGTGCTGGACGGAGTATTTTGAAGAATCGTAAAATAATGTTTCAGGCACTGAGAATGAGCCTTGAGAAGTAGATGGAAGAATGTGATAACGGAAATGAAGATCAGTGAGAATGAGGTCATAACGGGTGTGAGAGTATTGAAAAATGGGAATACTGCTGGCGTAGGTGGAATATCTATTGAAATGTTGAAGTGTGGGTGTAATTTACTCATTTTTCGGCTGCATGAACTATTTAATATATACTTGCTGGCTTTTGTTTTAGTTTTAGTGCATTGAAAGAATGCAATCATCGTTCCATTGTACAAAGAAAAGGGAGTAAAGACCGAATATAATAATTATCGGGCCATAAGTTAATTGAGCATTCCGGGAAAAGAGTTCAGCAAAATTTAAACCGAAAGATTGAGGAATATTACTTCTGACAGAATATGGGGTTTGCAGTGTGGGTTTATACCTGTGAGAGGATGTATTGACCAGCTTTTCGCGCTACACCAAGTGTAAGGAAAAAGAATTGCCGTCCGAAAGAAAATGTATTATGCGTTTGTTGATTTAGAGAAGGCATATGACAGGGTAAATAGAGATAAGTTGTAAAAGGTTTTGATATTATTTGAATATATTTATGGATAAATGCGTAAGAGATGCATTTAGTAAAAATGACGGTCTTTTGATTGGAAATGTAAGCGTGCGAGTTCTACTATGATGATGGTTAGGATGCTGTCTTGATCTTAGAGAGTCAACAGGTATTACATACGTTCCTAGATAAGTTTTGTGAATCGACAGAGAGAATGTAACTAGGGTAAATGCGTGCAAGACTAAAGTAGGAGTTTTTGATTAGAAGAATGGGGAGAATAACTGTATGATGAGGGCAAATGGTGAAATATGATGAAAGTGATGATTTTTTCTACTTAGGTGAGGTGTATGCAAAAGAAGGATGAATAGATGAAGAGATAAAGAGAGGTGCGAACGCTGGGAGGAAAGTGTTAGGTAGTATGTGGATCAAGGAATATCAAGGAATGAGTTCTTGTCTAAAGAAACTAAAATTGCCGTGTACAAAAGTGTACTTCTTCCCACTTTGCTGTATGGTAGTGAAACATGGGTATGCCAGGATAGACATAAGAGTAGACTAAACTCCGGGGTTATGAGTTATCTGAGGAGTATTTGCGGCAAAAGTTGGTTGGATAGGGTCAGGAATGAGTGGGTCATAAATGAATGAGGGTTAAATGCTCCAGTAATGGACGTGTATGAAAGGAGTGTGCTTCGTTTGTTTGGCAATGTTGAGAGAATGAATGAGAGTCGAATGACGAAACAGATATATGAGGGTAGAATGAATATTGTGAGAGGTAGAGGTAGGCCGAGAAAGTTGTGGTTAAATGTGGTTGAGGAAAGTTTTAGGAGGAGGAATATTAGGAGTTTTAAAAACAGGAGGGCGTGTATGAAACAGTGTATGAGGGTAAATGAGGCAAAAGATGTTTGCAAGGATAGGCCAGTATGGAGGGAATTATGGAAGCAGAGTTCAGTGTACAAAGATGAATTTATGAGTGCAACGTTGTGACTCTGCCTACCCTGGAAGGGAACTGTGTGATTGGTATGTATGTATTTATGTCATTTCACCCTCTGTTTAGTTCGTAGAAGTAAAGTCTAGTGCTTTTCCGTCGTATGAGCCTCTATAGGTTTTCTCGAGCTTCCGTTCTGGTGATTGCATACATGATAGCCGGTATTTTGATATTCGGCTGGTGATTGCAAACCCCCTACCAGACGCTCATAAAGCGGCTCGTAGGGTACTATGCAGATATAAATGTACATCAGAGAGCTGTGACAAATTATGTGGACTCTGCATAGGACAGACTAAGATTAGGCCCGCAAATACTAGTCTGGCGCAAACTAGGGACGTTAAAGTTTGTAAACCACTTGGGAATTTCTCTTCGAATGTGAACATTGGCACTAACAATAAGTATTTTTCTTCACTAATATTTTGGACGACGAGTAAGTGAGTAACGCAGTGAAAATCTGGCTCCAAAAGACTCGTGTCGATATGGCATACACGCTCTAGTGAATCGCCACAGGAAGGATTTAGAACTTGAACTAGGTTATGTGGGAAAATACAGTTATTGTGTTTCGAATGGTAATTTCAATTTTAAAAAAGTTTTTTAAAATAAAGCCATGACTTTTTCGAAAATCCGCGCATATTAGCCATATTATTTGTGAGTTAATTTTCCATGAATTGAATCCAAATCTCTCCTTCATACAAACCATTGTTATAATACTTCATTAAGGGCCTCACACCAAATGGAAACTGTTTTTTTCTTCTAGTTGGTGGTTGGTACTTGGAGGGAAACTGCTCGTACTCCAACTGCCTACAAACACTCATGGAAATGTGTAACATACACATTCACAGCTATAACGGCGCCAACCAGATATACTCTCGTCATGAATGGAAGGCAAAAAATGTAGGTATTTTTTTCAGACTAAATGAGAATTTACCCAACACCAGAAATTTATTTGAAAAGCTTTAACGTCACTTTGTTAAATTACATGTCATGAAAACGATGCCATGGCATCTGTGATTTTGACTTGAATCATTCATGTTAAGAAACCTTGACGGGTAAGTGCAATTTTCAAGTGAAGCTAAAACGAAGCTCCAACCAAACAACGACGAGCTAGTTAATAGCATGATTCATGCTACTGTCGAGAAGTTACACAATTTTTATTTTCAATTCAGCTTCTAACTTTTGAAAATGACTAAAGTTTGAAACTTTATGGAAAAAGATAGAAGTTCAATTGATTTTTCCGATGGTGAAAGTTTGTTCAACATAAGTTAAACACAAAAAATTAATTTTAAAATTCACCGGGCTCTAGCCTTCATGAGACTGCATGCTACTATGCTATCACTAAGTTAACACCTATTAACTAAAATAAATAGAATATTGGATTTCTGTTTTTATTAGATTTTTGATAATTTTACACTTACACACAATGACTCCCTTAAGGGGTATTTTTCGGTTCAAATTGAGCATAAGTATTCTAGAAATGCCGAGATCAAAACTATTGGTTTAAAGTGAAAAACTGAGGCAGATTCCATTATTTCATGGCTGAGATATCAATAGATGAATAAAGAATCAGCATTCTGTTTAAAGTAACTTCATTTAAGTGCTTTCAATTTGTAAACACAATAAAAGACATTTTTTCGCCTAAGATACAATTTCCTACAATACTCATATTTGTCACTTAGTGCTGGGATTCATGTTTTCCGTACAGATCTTGTTAACACACGACTGATTGCGTTCTTATTGGTTACGTGAGTGATCGCATGGGATACCATAGTTTTCCACTGCTTTTGTTTCACGTAAGTATTTCATGTAACATTTTGTAAATTCTCATCTCAATGGTTAACTATCCATTTGAAACACAGTTAATTAAATGAATTCACGCTACATAATCTCTATATTGACGTTTAGAGTAGTTCACAATCACATCATGAATAGTCAGTATTCATCACTTTTTGTTTAACTGTTATCGGTTGATCATGTTCAATCAAATAAAAACTGGTGAAGATGATAGAAACTCTATCGGATAAACAAAAGAATTGCCTTGCACTAATCTGGCAATAATGAATAGGAGGAGATGAAAATCTATCGCATAAGGCACACAGGTGCTCCCAAGCGTTTGTTACGAGATAACTGTTGGAACAAAATAAACACTACTAGAGAAATGTTGAAATTAAATTAATAATTGATGGCTTATTATTTTCAAAAGTAATAAACTGAAAAATGCACATCAAATATTTCTGATACCGAGGAATAGAAAAGCCTCAAGTGTTCTGAACAAAACTGTCAAATAAGAGGTCACGTGGGATTCTCAGGTGTCCCAAACCACATTGCTTCAAGACACTGATTGAAACAGGAGTGGGTGGGAAAGTAAGCTTTGCTCAGAAGGTATTATAATGATGAGTAGAGTCTATTGTATGTAAAAGAAAAAGAAATTCTAAAATATATGACTTGGCATACCGTGCTACCTCAACACACCGATTTTAACTCGCTGACAGGCTCACTACACCAAGCCTGATTCTTGGAGCAAGACTGATGTCAAGGTTAATCAATTTTGTTTCAAGCGTGAATCTAGCTTATTTTGCTATCCTATTGGGTTATGCCTACGTACGTTCGATAAAAGCTTAGTGGGTCGATTAACGATTTCTTTGTGCACCGAGCTTTAAGATAAAGATAAAGATAAGATAAAGAAATGTTTATTGTTCTTGGACCACTTGGTCCACTAAGAACATACAAAAGATGAACATTAGTATCAGAGCTCGATTACACAGAAAAATTGGAAACATGCAACAAATGATATAATAGTGGTAACAAAAAAAATACAAGTATATTGGTGAAATTAATACAGAGGCATATTAGTAAATTAAATTTTATCCTGCAATAGCATTTTATTAAATAATATGTTTTTGAAAGCCAACAGTGAACTAGAGTTTTTGATTAATGCAGGAATACTATTCCATAACCTTGTCCCTAAAACAGAAAAGGATTTATTAAATGTAGTGGTTCGGTGTAGTGGTACAATTAAAAAACCTGGTGACAATCGAGTTGCAACATTTCGATTTTTCTCTTTAGACTGAAAAGATTGCATGATGTATTCAGGCTGTTGACAATTAAAAAGTTTATATAAAAAGGAGGCAAGCATGAATTCCCTCCTTGTTTTAACTTTAAGCCATTCTAACTTTGAAAAATAAGGAGATATATGATCATCTTTTTTAAGATCATAAATGAACCTGACACACATATTTAATTGCCGTTGAATCATAGTATTAATCTCATCAGTTAGGTCATGATAAACAAGACAGCAGTAGTCAATATGGGGGAATATTAGCGAGGATACAAGTTGCTTGCGGGTATGAGAGGGCAAAAGGTTTTTATGAGATTTTAGCTGAAACAGGATCATGTTAATCTTATTGCTGATGGCTTGAACATGGTTTTGCCAAGACAAATTTGGCATCAATATGACCCCAAGATTTTTAACGGAGTTTGCATAAGATATTTCCACATCACCAACAATAATCTTTGGCAAAACATCAAGGTCAACATGTTTTAGTAGTTTTGAGGTACCGAGTAACATTGACTTTGTTTTTCTGGGGTTAAGCACAAAGTTATTGTTTACAGCCCATGAATTGATGGCTTGAACATCCTGATTGACTTTGAAAACAGCATCATTCAGCTCATGCAAATGGCAGTGATAATAAATCTGTAGGTCGTCAGCATATAATAGGTATTTACAATTTATAATACACTTCGGCAAATCAAGGACATAAAGGGAAAATAGGAGAGGACCAAGAACTGAGCCTTGCGGGACTCCGCAATGGACAGTGGTCCATTGCGATGTATTCCCATATTCGTCCTTGACTGCCTGTTGACGATCTTTTAGATAGGAGTAAAACCAGTTAAGTGAGGAACAGGAAAAGTTAAGGTTTTTCATCTTGTGGAGAAGTTTGGCGTGATTAACAAGACCAAAAGCATTGGTAAAATCAAATAGGACCAGAATTGTGACCATCCGTTTATCAATTCCTCGACGTACATCATCCGTTAATTTGAGTAACGCTGTTTGTGTAGAGAAGTTTTTCCGAAATCCAGATTGATATGGATCATGCAAGTTGTTTTGGTTCAGATAATTTGTAACCTGCTGGAAAACAATCCTTTCTAAGCATTTAGAAAGAGAGCACAAAATAGAGATTGGCCGATACTCACTAGGAGAAGTTGGTTTTTTAACCTTTTGAATTGGTGTAATAAGTGACGATTTCTATATAATCGGAAATTCTGATGACATTAAGGAAAAATTAAAGATATCAAGTATTACAGGTAGAAGTACAGTTGACGAGGCCTTAATAAATTTAACTGAGATTCCATCGACCCCAATTGAGTTGGATTTAGAGAAAGATAACGTTTTACGTAGGTTGTGAGGGGTTACGTGTTGGAAGAAGAAATTACTCTCGTTATAGGGTACGAGTGATTCGAGGTTAGAGAGACCGAATATGTCTGCTATGCTATTTCCCTCAGAGGCAAAGGTGGGAGTGAAATGCTTGTTTAGATCGTTAATAGGGAATTCATGCATGGGCTGCTTGTTTCGCCGCTGCACGAGTCCAAGACTTCTAAGTTCCCTCCAGACCTGGTTTGGCTCTGTCAAATTGGAGAAGGTGGTTATATAATATTTTTTCTTGGCCTCCATGACAAGATGCTTCACCTGATTTAGCAAAACTATAAACTCAGTGTAAGCAGTCTGGCTTTTTGTTCGTGTGAAAATTCTTCGTGAGACATCGCGTTCCTTCATTTTTTGCTTAATGTCATTAGTCACTCAGTTAGTCAGTCAGTTAGTAAGACATTAGTCAGAGTTAGATTAAGGTATCAATCCAAAGTGGTGATGGTCCAAGTGTTACACTCTCATCACTCACATGGCTTTACTTAACTAGTTATTTCACCTTTTATTTTTTTCAGAGGCGGATTCGGTAGAGCTCAAGGAACGGTCCAACTCTCTACAAACGCAGCCACGACCACCGCTGGTACCTATTTAACATTTACAATGACGTATGACGGAGGTAAGTAATCTCACCTGAAAGCTGGAAATCTTAGATCAAAACGATAAAATTGACAGATTTATTGGGAAAAATATTCGACCCTGTGGTGAGTAGTTCAAAAACTCAGCTTCTTAACTGATACCCGTTTACTTGGAGGAGATAATTCCTACTCTGACACCTATTTAACATTTACAAAGACAAATGTCGGAGGTAAATAGTCTCATCTGATAGCTAAAAATATTTTATGTATTTAATTATTTTTCCATATTCTTGAGAAAAAATATCCATGATCATGTGGAAACAGGTTCAACAATTAAGCCCTTAATATAACTACCGTCCTGTTTTAAAGAACACGAGATTCGCTGAATTCATGTCTACATCCAAATGAACCCTTAAGTATGTACGGTAAGATTTGCGGTCATTTCCATTTGTACTCTTAAGATTCTACGAACATAAACTTAATAATATTCATCAATTGTTATTAAAAATCGATCACTGGTGGTTGAAACAAATGATGCAAACTGTTTTCACAAGAAAAATTGTCACCGATACACATCACACCATACGCCAACAAAAAACCGGTAACTTTACCTGTCAATGTATTTTGCCAGTCCTTAGCTTGTGTTCTTGTCATCCTCATCGCTCTATCCTAACAGGTTCATTTACGGCGAAGAAAAAAAATCGTTTATCTCGATGTGGAAGATTTATCCGTCGTATGGATACAATGACTCTTCGTTCTTCTATCCTCAGACCTTAAGATGCCACCAAGATGGCCATCAAAACAGTTTCTTCAATTCAACTTACGCTGAAGAAATCTCGAAATGAACATATTTCATCACATAATGTTATTTAATATGATAATTTGGTAAAATTTGATATCGATTGTTCAATTTCAGCAACCGTAAATATATATGAGTACTGTATTATGAGTAGCGAAAGGATATATATTTTATATGGTTTATATCCTCAGTAATTCAATCACGTTCCTCAAAAAATTCTTGTCTTAAATTGAATAATGTTCTATGTAGTACGAAAAAGTGCATTAGATTCTGAAATAAGAAGCAGAAAGATAATTGCGGGCGTTTAGTTACTGTGGGGATAAATTAATTAGTCCTTTCTAAATAGCTGAGAAAACGTACACAGAAATTACAAGTCTGTGACGTGATGCAAGTTTTATAAATTCCTCATTTTTGGTAAGTTCTCTCGAGAACGCATACTCGTACTATTTCCCATATAATAAAATTCTACATTAGGCAAATATATCAACGCTTTGTATGATAAGAGGTGAATAATTTGAAATCTTATCCTGGATGCGCCCAAAGTGATACAAGTTTCATAGTGTACTCCTCTACATGAATCACTCCTTCCTTAGAAGGGGGCAATAAATTACCACATTTTAATATAAACCTTATTAAGAAAGCTCTACGATCTTACTTAGGCTGGTAAATAGCCATTAAGAATTCATTGGTATTCCTCTGAAGGCTCTAGAAATTCAGTCTCTTTCGTACAGTGAATTTACGGACCTTCTCTGTGTGTAATGAGTCATTTTTATTGTTCCATATTGGTCCCTATATTTTTATAGTAGTTTTTATGCAAATATAAACAAGGTTGAGGTTGATTACTTCTTTCGGGTTTTTCGCCGCGTTGGTTCATGTTGAGGACAATATTTCGCCGGCTGTCCTGCTGGCTTCCTCAGGTCCATGTAACAATTCGGTTCGGGAGGCGTCGTATTATATAGAGTCGTTTTCACGCCTTTTTTGTGGTCCACCTCTCTGATTGGTCGGAATCGTTTTCTCTTAGAAAAGTGCTTTCCAAGAAGCGGAGAGTGGGTAACCGTCGTCTCTATTGAAGTTTTCGAGGTTTTTAGCGATTTCCACCGCTTCTCTGATGAGACGGGGGAAATAAAACAGGGTTATTTATAAAACTGTAATTGAGTGGATGTTTTCCTCATTTTGTTGAATACTAGTAAAATACATATCGGCGAGATATAATAATCACATTGGGCGCATCTGTAATAATATTATTCTGTATGAAGAAGTTGTGACTTTCGGTTTCGGCTGTCGCCTATTTTCTAGCATAAACTTGATCACACTATTCCTAGAGATTCTTTGGGTGCTTAAATTCTTTATAAAATGTATTGCTCTCTATTTTTAATGAGAAGACACGTCATACGTCGAAACATTTGAACTGCGGAATACCATACAGTATTTTTGAACAATCAAGGGATATTACCTTTCTCTGAGATATTAAGCTTCAAACTAGATACAGCCATAACATGAATACTATCCATCTAGAACTATCAGATCCTGTAGTTCACTCTGATAAGGATTGTATTGACGATTATTCCAGTGATGTTCTAAATACCCTGACATGGAGACGTACGTGCAGGTGTAGCGCTTTAGAAATGAGCCACTTGAGTCTCCTGCATTGCGGTAGAAACTGATGGCACTTCTAACGCTGATCATGCTTGGGAAGAGGATTTATTCTTGATAAAGTCCAAGGATATCGAAATAAGTTAAACGGGGTCCTTTTCGTAAAAAAAAATTTTTGGCGTAGCAATGGCTTTTTTCTCGATACAGATTTTATTCAATATGATTATACTTGTTGAACTATGTTGAACTTTTTGAATACTATGTTGAACTTTTTGAATACGTTTTTTAATTATGATATTTCCGTTTTCCTTGCGTATGAGCCAGAATGATAAGCAATTATCCTTATCTATAGTCCAAATATGACCAGGAAAAATACACAATTTTATTGCAACTTTAATATTACCAGACTTTAATCGTGAAAAAATACTTTTGATATGGAAAATATAAAAAAGGGTACTGATGAAAATAACGAGAAATTAGTTTCATGAAATTGTTAGATATCTTCATTTTGCAGGCAACATAGGGCCTGTTATTTAAGATAAATTGTAATTGCGCCATAAAATTGATATATTCTCAAATTATTTAGGGAAACAGCTCTAAGCTGAGCAGCATTTGAGGAGGGCGTAATATATATTTATGGTAGGTACTTTTGTGTACAGTTTTATCGTTATGGTCATCGATAGTGTCACTTTGCAAGATGGGTCGACATAGTCGCCGATGCGTCAATGTTCCAGTGTGGTGCACACCATGTGTGTTCCACAAAGGCAATTTTTAATAATACTTGTTGCGTAATCTATTTATTTACTTTAAATTTAGGAACTAAATGTTTAGTAGAACAATAAGAATAGGAGAGTCACTCATCGTTCAGGCTGATATTTCGCAGTCGTTAGAATTGTTAGGTTCGTGAAAAAAATTATGGTGGAGCGATTTCGGGTGACAGGCAGATGTGGACGCTAATAATTCGCTGAAACGAATGGGTTGATTCAATGACGTACTACACCTCGGGACATGAGAAGAACACACGTGTTATTTGAATTTGAATTGATCAAAAATCCAGCCATAAAGATTTATTGTTGTTAATTATTATCTATCGGAATTCCGCAGATAAATTGTTTGCTCATCTCTTGATAAATTCCTTTCATGAATAATTTATTTTGATTAATTAATTGGAGGCAATTTTACTCTCCAATTTAAGTTTAGTGCTCCTAAAATATGCATTTTACAAAAAAAAAATAATCATTTTGTAGGATTTTTGTTTCTTACATAAATTTAAATGGAAAAATAATACAATAATTATTACTCAAAATATTTATGAATAAAAAAAGAGGCAGTTAGAACACAATTATTTAAATTTTGAGGTGGCAGAGAGTACCCAATAAAAGATTTGTATATATCCATGTGCGATACATATTTAATGCTAATATATATTAAATACATCGACATAAAATGCATTCTGATACTTTCCAAAGGCAGTGAAATTTTCCGTGAGAAATTCATTTGCCCTGACCAGGATTCAAACCTTGATCATTTACTTTGAGGTCAGGTGTGCTATTAAGTCACACCAAAATGTTTCTTATTTATTTAAAGGCTATGAGGAAGGAGATAATTTATAAATGTCTACAATTTATGTCTCTTTAATCAGCTAAACTGGGAAATTATGTTTCAAAAATCTTTAGAAATGACAAGATTGCATCTGGCTGAAAATTATTCAATTTGGATACCAAATGCACTTATTTGCACCTAAAATATATGCTTATTTTATTTTTTAATATATGCTTATTATGTTTATAAGTTTATGCAGATTTTATGTATATTATGTAATATTTATGGATGTAAGATTCTGCAACCAATAACGACTCTAATAAAAAACTGCCAAATAAAATAGTATAGAGGTTGTAACTACAGAGATCGATTTTTATGAATTGATCTATTATTTACCGGAAACAACAGAAAGATCTGGCAAAGACAATTTGAAAAAAAGGCATAGTTAGTAACTACTTTATTCAACAAAAGGGTTCGAAAATGTATATATTTTTTTTTCAGGTAAGACTACTACCTTAGACTATTACATCGTGGCCACGGACGGCGGATCAACTTACATTGTTCTATACGCTTGCAAAAATTTTGGCCTGGGAAAATTACGTAAGTATTTACTGTTACTAAAGAAAATTATTTGGAAAAAATGTTGCTACAGTTAAGAGCATCAAATAAAATTATGAGTACAGATGTATTAAAAAAATGTTTACTTCTTCTTTACTTTGCTACAGTTAAGAGTAAAATTATGAGTACAGAAATATTTAAAAAATTTCATTTCGTCTTCCCTGCCATTTTTTTATCATTCATTATTTTTTCACGACAACGATTTTAACTACTTTCCAATTTAATATTATTAAGTTTTGTGGTAAAATATTAATGTCGTTTAATGCACACATAAACTTACTGACAGCTTAATTAACTGTACAAGAACCAAACCAATCGTAAACTGTGAATTACTATGATGGCTATAACATCATTCCGCTTTTAACGGTTACAAGACAATATATTCGATTCTTAGGCCGGGTTTTATGATATCTGGTCAAACTAAAACTCAATATATCGAAGGTAAACAGATAACGTCATTACAGCTAAGAGTTCGGGTTTATTACATTACGTAGCATATAAATTTTATATCATCAGAAATAAATAAAGTGTAAAACCAATTATAAATTTTGGTTAATTTACTAGGGAGTTGTAGATGAAATGAAGTACCTACTTTGCCATATTTGACGATACATATTTAACTAGATCCAGTAAAACTGATCCTAAAAGTCATTTTTATGGTCCATAATTATGATAATTATGGCCTGTATTCATAATCTCTGGGTGTCCTATGTTGCTGCGATAAAACCGAAACTAAAACACTGTCATTGAAGCATATCTTACTTCTGTAGATTTTGGGCTTGATGGAGGCCATAGGGGAGAAAAAAGATTACCTCTTTTACCAGTAATGAGTTTGATATATTTTATTTAATTGATTTCCTGAACGGCGTTTCATTCTCTTTACATATTTTTTCTCTTTTAAACACTTTTTTAATTTATAGAGGATTACACATTTTATATAATGTTTTCTAAAGTTTTCTGGCAGATGTAGTTGTATAGTTATACCTTCTCGTGTTAACGTCGTGATAAAACACAAAGTTTACTATGAACTTTAATTACAATATTGAATATCTTTTCGGAGGTTTATATTTAAAGGTTACTTTTACCACACAACAATAAACGTACAAATACTCGACACGGGTTTCAATACATAATTACCATCATCAGATGCAGAACAAGTTAGGCAACTCCTTAATATATTGGGGAATACGGGGAGAAGGGGTGATGATTATGGGGGGACAGAAGAAAGTAGAAATGGGGGGAAGGAAGAAAGGAAAGTGGCATGGATCAGTGTGTTACTGCTTCAAGGATCGGGGAGGGAGAAGGGTAGAAACATTCATTGACAACATAACCACAGGGTCTTGCAATTTTCTCAGAATTTCTCGTTTCTCGAGGACATCGAGCTTACGTGGATTGATATTACAATGTAGGATTATAGTTTCAAATTTACTGCCACGACCATTGAACAATATATGTTCGGCGAAGTTACTTCTATTATCGTAATTGTTTATTAAAGCACTGCAATGTTCTTTGGTCCTAATATTAAAATTTCTTTGAGTTGACCGGATGGAAACACTGTTGCAATAATTACAATTATATATATATATATATATATATATATATTTATGTAACGGCTCATCACCTTGCGGTTTACTTGAAGCAACCATGAAATGGGATGTCAATTTCATTACCATGATCCGGAAAAAGTCGTGTGTGTGCAGAGATTCTGCGTAAGAACGAAATTTTTGAGAGAGAAAAGGAATATTTTAACTAATAACGACTAAGTGATACTTGTATCGTTGTTATACATGACAATTAGTGGTATACTTCGCTTTGTTCTAATTATATGAATATATTTTTTCTTACAGATAGCGCAATAGTCCTCACAAAGGCTGCTACCACCGATGCTAATTTAATCATCGCCTTGAATTCACTTTCAGCATTCGGGATCGGGCGGAGTGATCTAATTTACACTTATAACATAGACTGCCTGTAAAATTCAATGTAATTTACCACCAAAATTATTAGTTGGTGAGCAATAAAGCTGTGCAGGTATATGTATCAGTAAACACATGAATTCAAAATATTTTTAAGACAACCTAATGCATCTAGTTTGTCTTGAGATGCAATAGGATACAACCAGATTGCTTGAGGCACCTTCATTCAAATGTAACAGATTGTGAGGTATTTACTCTGGTAAATACCTGCTAAAGCGTTATTTCATATTTATATGTATGATTATCAAAAAAATATATACTGAAATCGGTTCTTGTTTTATTTTAATAAATGGTGCTTCCCAATCGCTGGACCGTCGATCCAAAATCGGTACAAAACAACGATTCGCACAAGACTCATACAATTCATTTTCATTCAATGCGGACTTTTTGCAGTTAAAAGATCAGCTGGAAGTGGATGGGCGCGACACAATAAAAGAACATGATACGGCCGTGATGATTTCTTTTTTTCATTGAATGTATCACGTATGACAAATATATAGTTTACAAATTTTTTGCGAAAAAAAACTAGTTTTTTGTAAATCCAATTTTTCAGCGAAGTTGACAAATATAATGAACACTTTAAGCCTTAGCTGATGCAAGTCTAAGCAATTCTGAATGCATTAAAGGTTAACGAAAGTTTTGCTCCAGCCTATCGCTTTTCGAACAGTCATTCATCTACATCTACGAAATACCGTGCCAGCCACAACTAGGGTGTGTGGCACGCGGTGATTTCACAGCAGGCATGCAGCACTCATCCCATTTTAAATCAGAACTGTACATGTTTCCACAGATGCCACGCACGGGCCAACAGCAGTCAGAACAACGGTACGCAGTGAAACCACAAGACCACACCACATATCTGAAACAAGTCCTACTTCGTAAGGGTCCCATATACTGTACTTCAAATGAGATCTCACGAAAGAGAAATAACATCGCTTTTTTAGTTTCTCGTCTCACTTTTCCAGTATCCTTTAATGAAATCGTAATGCACGATATGTCTGACAGCAAATTTCTCATATATGCTTCCCCCATGACAAGTTCTGAGTAAGGGTCACTTCTAAGTACTTAACTGACTCTACATTTATTAGTTCAGCTTGAGTAAATGCGTACGTCTCGTTAGTTAAGATACTCTTCCTCCAAAATTTTACAACGACACACTTTTCAATATTTTAATCTAACTGCCATGTGTCTCATCATTCGTTCAGAGCTTCTAGGTCTTTCATCAACTCAATTCAATCAGACTCTGTGTTAATTTCCCTGTACACTACTGCGCCGTCCGCAAAAACGCGAATTTTGCTCGTATCGACGAGGGTGATATCATTAATACACAAAAGGAATAATTAAGGGACCATTGACACTTACCTTGGTTGCACCGGATGTGACTTTAACTGTCTCTGAACTAAATTCATCTAGAATTACCCTCTGATCGCGGTCATTTGAGTAATATTCAATCCAGCATTTAATATATCGTGATGTATTCCATAAGCTGTTAGCTTAACAATTAATTTTGAAAGCGGAACTTTATCGAACACTTTCTGAAATTAAAAAATATTGCATCTACCTGGATGAGCCTTTCTCCAAAGGAATGAACATCAGGAAGAGAAAGGGATAGCTGGGTTTCACTGGACCTGCCTTTTCTGATGGTTTTGAATTTATAAGTTCTGACTATCTAAATACCTCATAGTTGAGCTGATTATTATATGTTGTAGCACTAAGCATGAGACGGAAGTGAGGGAGATAGGTCTATAGCTGCGAGGATCTTCCTTATCGCCACTCTTAAAAAGTAGGAGTAACTTTCGTGATTTTCCAATCGTAAGGGACACAATGTTTTGCTAAAGATTTTTCATATATTATCTCTTCGTGAACTGACGGCACCATGTGGAGACGGCTGAGGGTCTTTGTGCTAGGGGAGCTAACGGCACCCTGGATCTCTGAATAGGGTCGTAGTATGCTTTTCATGGAGAGGTGTGTGGTTTAGTTTGGCGTCATCTTCGGTGGGGCACGGATGTGTGAAGATTTTTTGCAAATTTTCACAAGAAGACCAATTTCCGAGATAGACCCTTTTGGCTCATAAGTGATACAGTACTTCGTAATTTATAGTTTCAGTAACTTTTTCACTAGATAGTTTAAAAAAAATGTTATTTCTCTCTATCTGTTGTAAAAAATGCCAAAAATATTATTTCCCTTGGTCGCTATAGTATTGTTTATTGCTGCGTTCCAATACGGGAACGTCCGTCCTTCGCAGTGGTTTTCTCCTTTCTTTTGACGATGTTTAAGAAATATCATGTATCTTATTATTCCGAGCATATAGCGTCGTAATTTTTTCATGACTTAAATGTTTAAGTATAATTTCCATTGTATATAATAACATATAAATATAATACACCTATATTTCCTACTTAATGCATAATGTCACATAATATTTTAGCCGAAATAATTATTTCATATTCGAAACTCTCTCTTTTCCTTTTATTTATCGGTATTATATTATAAATTATTATTTTATGTATTAGTTAGTAAACAGTAGAGGATTTTATCTCTGGAATAAACGCCTTGGGGCTTACAGTGAAGTAAGTTACGAGAATTCCTGCTGAAGATGAAGAAAGTGAGATAGCTGTCTCAGATGTTTTCATTACTCTGCCGCATTACTATGCAGATTAAGATGAAGGATGGCTGGTAAATAATTAATTGGGTGGTCAACTGAGGGCAGAAACAGAAATACGGTTAGTTTCAAATGAAAGGATTGGTGAAGAATATTACATCGATCAGTCAAGACAAAATGGATTGAACGCGATATGGTGTATAAAGGAAATTTTCCTCCGGTTACAGACTACTCCGCAAACTCTATTCTAAGTTTTGTTGAGCTCTTTCAATTGTTTATCCATAAGGATTTAATTTGATTTTTAGTAACAGAAAATGGAAAATACGCTGATTTTCTGAACTGCTTGAATCGTAGAGGAGGAGGTCTAGGCCTTCTGAGGTAATTTGATTGTTTCCTGATATTATAACCTTCCGGAAAAAATATCAATAGTACACAAAAAGATGTTCATATTGGACTAGTTAGTTGAGAAATGAGGAGAGATCGATTTGTTCAAATAATGAGATTTGTACACATTGCGGACAAAAGTCAAATTGAAAAATTTGATAGATTTTTTAAAGTGCATCCCATGGAAGAAAAAGAAAAGAGATATGTTTGCAGCTCATTGGACTATAGTGAGGCTTTGATAAAATACCAGAAAAGCATAGTTACAACTTTCAAAAATGAAAGCCAATCTGATTGGAATAAAAGGCATGGCTTCTGAACATAGACTTGGGTTTTCTGGTCAACATCGCCCTTCATTGAGGAAAAAATACATTTGAAATTTTCTTTCAGTGTCATTCATGCCATTTTATTGATAAGACATTACAAAATATTTATCATTTTTTGGAATGAATTATGCTAGTCCATCCCAAAAACGTGGTTACCAAGAAACGAGGGAAACTATTGGAGAAAACGGAGTTCCTAAGGATTGTCCTCTCGTTCTAAAACTGGAAATGAAAAAGATAGAAAGGACAAAGAAAGATAGAGGAATGTTGTTCATCACGAGTGAATAAACAACTTTGAGTGTATAAATTGTTATATGCATATCTCTTTGAAAAGTAATTCTTATTCATGTCAATATATTTATCGCAATAGTATTAGTACGAAGGACTGACATTCTCATAGGGTAACGAGCCTATTTGAAGATTCCATTAATAAAATAATTCTTGAAATGTTTTTATCCTTACACAACTACCCCATATGACGCGAAAAAAATAAACAAAAAATTAAAAAATGGATCAAAAATAATAATCACCTCTGAAGGGATATTTTCAAGCACGGAGCTATTTCTGATGCTAATTATATATAAACTTGGGCGTGAATTTCATCGGGTGATTTCTTTTGATTAATGGATTTCAGGTGACTTTCTATGCTGCGACCAATTATATTTATAGACTGCATTGGATTTTTGTACAATCAAGGAAATATAACGGTTGTATTCTGAGGGATTAAAGTTTTGACACTTTTAAAAAATGTTTTAAGGATATTTGCTTTCTCAAATCTTTTGCTAACTCTTTCTCATTGACCGTTTCTCAATGACGGTACTGTAAGTTTATTTTTTAGTTCTCTTATATTTTTCATAAGTTATCTTAAATTCCTCTTCGGGTTCCTGATGAGCGTTCACTGGTTTGTGTGATCAAATATTCAATTCATTGTATCAACAGTAAGGACGCTTTCAGGTATGTTTTCGCCAAAAGATCTAAAAGGTTTTTCTCTCGTGGGTGTTTTTATTAATTTATGCAAATAGTTGACGTAAAAGCATTGATAAGTGTGTCGCACAGCTTCTTATCATTTCCGCCATTTTTGAAATTATACGTCTTCCAGTCTATCGAAAGAACGTTGAAATCACCACCGATAATAATATTTCATTCATTATTTTGATATATAAAATGGTTCACTTGTCTGTATAACAGCAAAAATGTGTTTAAACTTGAATAGGGTGGCCTGTAAAATGAGTATATCAAAATTCTTTTCGATGAGCACTTGATGAAACACAACACACTTTCAACATCATTTTCAGTAGATATTTCGGCTCTAATTACGGTATCGCCTTTTAGAGTTATAAGCGCCTCTCCTCCTGCTCTCGCTAATTGGTTATTTCCTACATATTGCATACGATTTTGGAAAGATCTAGCTATCTGAAATTTTTCTATACAACCAGCTGATGGTGAAACTCGGGAACCTTGTTTTTCACTCTACGGCAATTGACAGCCACTATGGAAATCGAATCCTTTGGATTTAACTTACAGTGTCCTTGTATAGTGCATTTTTAATACATAAATGGTAATTGTAATGTGTGTGGTATGAAGTTTGCGTGATATAGTGCATTAACATAAATGAAATACGAATGTTGACATTACAAGGAATTCTATCGTCAAAACTCAATTAAAATCGAATGAAATTCTACGAATAATATCATAGGAACTAGGGCTACCAGTTTATTAAAAGCAGATATTAGTTTGTGTGAACAAGATAAAACAGGTATAAATTCAAGTAAGCCTCCTATGTTTTATCATTTAAATCTGACAATATATGGTGGTTGACTTAAAATAATATGTAATTATTCTTACCAACTAGTAAAACTGTGTAGTCTAAAAAAAGGAATAAGTAAAATGATAGGAAAGGTGGCAGAATTAGTTTTAGTAACTGTCTATAAACAAAGTTCGTTAAGATTCAATTTATATTCAGAAGCATAAATTGCAATATGCACCAAGCACTTAACTGTGGTTTTAATATACTGGTCATCAAAATAATGTTACATCATATCTTTGAATTACTGTTATATCAATAGTTGTCAATTTCTCGATCGTGACTTGAGGGTAGTCTCGTGTAATAATGAAGTTGTCGTCAGCACAGTGTAAGAAAGAGCTACTTATGCCTAGGAAAAGCGTGACTTAAGTGCTTATTTAAGGTTTCAGTGCTACAGAATAATATACCTTCATCACACATACGCCCAACAATCTATGTTCACTTTCCATCTCAAAATTTTTCTTTTGTCGGAAAACTTAGAAGCACTATTACGGACACAACTCACAGTAATTCCTCCAAAATAAACTCTGCATCTTTTGTATTCCCAGCGCAATGCCCTAACATAATTTCTGTTAAAAGGCTATCAGAATCGATTGCCCAAACGCTAAAAACTACTAAATTTAAAGTAGAATTAATAAGCAATACACTGCATAAATTGTTGTGTACTCATTTAAAGTCTACAATTCCTCCAGCTCTTTAGATTAACATAGTCTATACTATTCCTTGTACAGACTAAAGCTTTATTTTTATTGGATAGACATAACAGTTTTCGAAGATAGATTATGCCACCACCGATTATCAATAGAATTATCTAAACACAAATGTGCCCGAACAGATCGATCAAACGATAAAAAAACAACTTTATTTTTAATTTGAAAAATGCCAGAGTTATTGATAATGAACCGTGCTTGTCGCAAAGTCTACTCTAAAAAATGGTAAAGTTCATAAACAGCACTGATACTTGTAATAGGAGAACTAACATTAACAAGATTAGAAGAACTTATATTGGTTTGATAGGGTGAAGCCTCATTAAATGCTGTGATTGAGTGTGTTTTTTATTATCTTAAGAAACAAATTAAACTAATGCTAATGTCAACTTTGAATTTATTATTGATTTAATTGTAAAAATTGTGAATACTTATTTTTATCGCTATTCATTTATTACAAAATTCGAAAATGTTTCTTTTAATTTAATTTATATTTGTTGATACTTTTGAGAGTTTGTGCTAAATTTGTTGCTGTTTTACATTATGATTAATGGTCACTACATTTTTGATTCCTCAACTATTGTGGTAATGTTTATATAAATACCTGGCAGTAGGTCTCTTTGTTTCGTTTTTCACAGCTCTGATGATGACGGTATGAGTGGCGAATCGTTGGATGTGTGAAACACATTAATTACGAAATAATAAGGAATCTCGTAGTTATTTAAATATAAATTATTTTGTAATTTTTAAATTCCAAAACACCTCCATTGATACACCTCGCACATTCTATGGTAAATCTCAGGAAATTCATTCAGAAAAAAAACTTACCATTCGAGGAAAAGTTAGCTTTGTGAGGGAAGAATAATGCAAGCATAAAAAAATGTAAGTGGTTCATCAATGGTGAAATCCAAGTAATCCGATCAGGAGTCGAAGCGGTTCGTAAAAAAGAGGTCGAAAAACTTTGGAATTACAAATTTTTTTTGTGCTGAACAAATTAACCAATCATGCGTATCGTTTTTCCTCAACGCAGCGCCTGATCCACTGAAAAGTCCAAGAGTTCTTACATAGAAAGTGAAGTGATTGTTACCAACGTATATAATGCAATGATAGATACATCTAACCACCATGTTCTTCGCCTTCCCCCTTGCATAGCTTACTAAGGGTAGGTCAAAAATATGAAATACCTAGCAATTTTCCTTGATCTTCAATGATTTTCATTTCGATCTTTGATGATTTTTTTAGTTGAAAAAACAAAACTGTTTGAATTTAAAACTGAAGCAACTGAAATAAATGGTATCCGAGTCAAGCAAAGAAGTTATTTCTTTGAATAAACAGGAGCAGACAAAAATTTTTATGATGTTGGATAATTTTTTCTGCCTAAATATAGTTCATGTCCGGGAAACATACAGAATACATAGAAAGAACTTCAACAACAACACAATTTATTTTTTATTAACAACAATATTAACACACACAGGGGTTTTGGTCTGGTCGAGGGGTGTATATGTCATACCTGTCTCAGGGCGGAAGTTCCCTGTAATTGAAGGTCACTGACATTTCCCATTACCCCTCCTTCTATCGGTCGCCGGCCAAGAGCCCTCGTGGCTCTGGCTTAGTCGGCTGATTAACATCACCTTGTGGTTTTTTTGATGTTATCTAAGTCTTATTGTATTAATTCTATTTATTTATGAATTTTAGTCTTAGTGTTTTTAATATATTTATTCCATTTATTTCTTAGATTTAAGTTTTAGCCGTTCGAGTGCGACTTATCTCTATTATTCTCATTCCTCTTTTAGCCGCCTTTCGGTCTCTCCTTCGCGGCCCTTGTTTGGGCTGCGGCGTGACTCTGATCCTCCGTCGGAGGTCAAGTTGTATTTTTTTTATCCACTTCGACGGACTGGTCGGGGTCACGCTTACGCTACCAGGGGTTTGCGAAGTATTCTAAATGTAACCTTCGCGGCAATTTCGGTTTCGTCCCGTGCAGCGGTCGTCTCTTCTCGGCGGCGGCGGGGGACTTCATCTTCTGACCACTTCGGCGTGGGGGCGTCGTCGTCGGGTCGTGCCGGCTAGCTGCGCGGGACTAAAAATTCTGCAGAGGACGTCCGTGCCTCCTCCTCAGGCGGAAGACGCTACGGTGTCTGCAGGAGACTCGGCGAAGGAAGCGCCAATTTGCATATATTGGGGACTGAGGTTTGGTCGAAGGCGGTCGAGGGAATATTTAACTTTTTTTGGTCGTTCTGACATGAAATTATCCTGCTCTCGATGTGACTGGTCTTTGGTATCTGTTTCACCAAATTTATACGTAAAACTGGTTTGGCTCGCACCTTATTTTTTGCGTTCGAAATTGGGGAGGATATAACGTGACAGGGGTAGAGCAGCTGAGAGGAGAGGTTTAGGGGGCAGCTTCCTTCCCCGTTATTTTCAACCGGGCGCATTATATAATAAAGTCCTCATTTAAGTTTCACCACCCGTTTGAGTTCGCAGAATATTAGAGGTGAGTCCACCTTTGGTTAAAAAGTAAAATTTAAATAGGGGAATGAGTGCAATTTAAGTAAGATAATCCCACAACCTCTCTACCCTCAAAAACGTCTTACGTATTACTTGAATGGTCCCTTATTAGAACTATCCTTGTGGTGATATTTATCTTACTCACCCCAGTATTTAAGGTAAGTGGAAGCTTATTTTACGCTGAAGCGGTATTGATACATTATCATTTGGCTAAAAACTATTTTCAATTTTATACAATTAAAAAAATTTAAAACAATATAAATTAACGTGACCCTTTATAGACGCCAGATTACAAGGTTTAACTCTCAACCAAGGCGAACAATATCAGCCACAACTAGGGCGGGCATCATCTCAAATAGAGATTGAGCCCAAGTCTAGAGTGGACAGCTGGTATAGGGCATGCGTGTCGGTGGACGGCACTCAAGGAATAGAATATTCATGGCCGCGTTGATTACTGGTGTACACCGGCTGTAGCAAATTAGGTTGGCCGTGAAAGAGCCCTCGGTGAAGGCGTTCCTCTGCCATGAGTGTGCCCCCTTTGAGCATGGACGCCCTCACGGGCTGCTTGAAGCACTTCAATAACAAGATCGTGGAGGTACGTCTCTGTGCCATCGACGTAAAGCAGGCTACGGAGGTCTCGCGGAGTCGACAAGGAAATTTGGCCTTGCTCATCTCCAAGAAATCCTCAGCTATAAGCGGTAAAAAAATACAAAAATAACAACATAAAAACATGCAACGAATGAGATTTATTTTTTATAATATATTCTACCGGTATAGGTTGGTTTTGTTGAATGTCAGGAACTCTCATCCCGGTTTATACATATTCAGGGGCCTGTCTACCTCTGGTATATCTTTTTTTGCCTCAGCCGACGATCTACCCTTCTTCATTCCGTCTATGAAACATATTCTCTTTCCTCCCCTTCCCCGCTTGCCCAACATCCTTCCCTCTATCACACTCTTCAGCAACCCATCGCCCTTTATGAAACCCTTCAGCCATCTAGCCTGCCTATCCCGGATTTCATTTAGAAGTTTCCTATCCTCGCCCACTACCTCAAGCACTTCCTCGTTAGTCTTCCTTTCCGCACACCTCACCTTCTCCATCCTTCTCCACACCCACATCTCAAACGCCTGCATCCTATTCTAGTCCTCCTTTCTGAGGGTCCACGTTTCTGCTCCATACAACGCTACGCTTTTGAGATTTATTACGAAACTATTTTAAAAAATGTAAGTTTCCGTCAATCTGGAAAGTAATATTTCATTGATTGATGAAAGTACAAAATAGTCTTCCGAAAGGGATCATAAAGCAAAAAGCAAGCGTTTCCTGACAAGTAAAAGAACTAAGATGAAAAACACTTCTCTTGCGTTGCAATCAAGGCTAAAGGGACTGAAAAGTTCTTAAAATACGTATCCATATTTAGAGGAAACAAATTTTGTACACATACCAGTACCCATACCATGCCCTATACCAATTTTATTAGCAAATAAAATTCTGTGGAAAAGTACAAAATTTGTATTCACTAAATATGGATACTATTAACTTCCACGAAGTGAAGTCTGAAACTGTAAAGTGTATTCTTCAAATACGAGTTAAAATAAGACACATTTACACACAATTAAAATATCATATCAGCCAGAAACGATTTTGCTGGTAGCTGATGCGACCATTAGTAAAGAGGCCGTTGACTTATCATTTTCTTGTGATTCATATTAGCTGCGTGCTAAAAGAAACACTCAAACCTTGTAGACTGAGGCGCCACACAAACAAATAAGAGCATCGATTGCGCAGTGCGTCGCAAAAACTTTTGTTCCATAAAAGCAACTTTAAAATACACAGCGAGAGGAAGCCTAAGCATATAAATTGGATTAAGTACTCGGCACGAGTAAAGAAGGTCTCAGTTTGAATTCGAGTTCAGAGACATGAGTTTTTTAATGATTCCGTCAATTCTGGAATCCCACGTCAACTGATAGGCGCTTTCAAAAATGTTTTCTCAGTTTATTATATTCGTAATTTAACTTTTATTTTGATTCTTTTAAATTTAACTTTGATTTTATTTTGATCTATCAGTTTTATAATCTTTCCACCCGATATCTTCTAACTGATGTCAATGATATGTTTCACTCGAAAATTAATTCTCAAAGTTTGACGAAAGGTTTCAGGCAATTATAAAACATGCCGGGCAAAATATTTCCTCAGACATCTCACACGTCATATATTTCCAACCGGCTTCGGCTGCTCCAATATGCATCAGCTAATCAGATATGCCTAAGTGTCGAAAGTTTATCTTTGGGGAAAGTCAATCATGGTACATACTTGTTTCCACACCCAGTTTGGATAAACTAGTAGTAACTAGAGTTTGATGTCTGAGTGTAAGATTCACCCCATGAGGCTATTTTGAATTTATTATGAAATAAAAGCCTTTTTAGTCAATATTTTTCGGTTATAATTAGCAAGAGGTAATCGTCGAGTTAAAGCTGAATTCCTTATTCATTCTCATTTCTATGCACTACGTGGAATCGGCGCATCGATCCGTTGAGCGTAGGGCTACGGATAAACTTGACTTATATTTTATTGGTTCTATAAGAAAAATCACTTTTGATAAACTTCAAGTAATCTCATTCCTCCCTCATTCTTGTGTTAAAATCAGACTCAACTATCCTAGAATTTCCAACCCACAGATCCGCTACCTTTGTCGTTTTTTGTGGCCAATTCACAGCCAAGAAAGTGTATTCCAACCGACGTGAGGAAATCTTGTCCAGTGGATGCATTTCAATGTAAATTGAATGACATTTTAAAAAAAATGCTTTTCTCAATAAAGAAGCCTGTTTATGTACTTTATTATTATCACTACTATGTTAATTTCTAATTAAATTTGTCATTTCGAGGTCCAAATTTTATATTGCTATTTTTTAGGATATATATTTTCCTTATAATTTCGGTTGTTCATTTGTATTACATAAGCAGTTTTGCTATACTGAGGAAGAAGTTTTATCAGTTTATATATGTCATTACTTTTCCGAGCTCAGAATTAGCAGTTTCAAATTTTTAATTGGCCTCACTGCTCCTGAATCTGTATGCAATAGAGGGTTGGTCCCAGCGTTTGATAAAGATTTAAAAAATTTTGTTCCATCACCATCTTTGCTTCTCCTCATTCATCAATAAATGGACATTTTTGCTTCCTTACCACATTCAGAGTTTACCAATAAATCTGAGAAATTCAACTAAAACCCTAGCAATGCGCGCGCGGTATTACAATTCTGAGGACCGTTTGATTGATTAGGTGTTCCTGAGATGGCCACTCAATGGGTTATAACCCTCTGCACATGCTCGCAGGAAAGATAAGAGGAAGAAAAAACTGACGGTAAATAAGCGAGAAATGAGATATCACATATGATCGACGGCAGAGAGTGAGATTGATTGATGGGAGTTTAGGGAATCGAGGTTAAGCCACTCGTGGTCATCAAGGGCGTGATGTTTCACCCCTTGAGGTCTTATCTTGGAATGGAAAGAATATTGACGATCCAAGGTATTGTGAGTTAGCATGGATGACATAGTTAAATGCATTCGAGGGGAAAATATAAGTTTAGCTATGAGTTAAGTATCAATTTAACGCGATCATTTATCGCGGATGTTGGCTACAAATTATAAACCACTATTATTCGTCCACGCGTGTAAGTATATGTAGCACGATAGTGAGCAAATTCGCCATTAGACTAGAAATTGAATCCGGATATTATGATTCCAAACCTTTATTCCTTCTAACGGTGAGGTATTGCTTAAAAAACATACCCGAAATGGATATGCCGTTACAGAAATGAACTGTTGCACGTATTTTCACGGCGTTACCACGGTTTAAACGAAGTTTTGCTCCCTATTCTGATATTAAAAATGGTTATGTAGGCAAATAGTACTTATGAAGACCAAGAGAATATTATGATGAGCTATTAAATATCATGTTATGCTAGTCGACGGCGGATAAGTAAAATAATTACATCACCATTGCAAGAAGTCTGATATTTTATGCCTTATTTTTTCAGTGATTTGTTAACTCTAGTCGCAGGATGCTTGCACTGAATCACAGAGTTAACAACAGTGACATCTGATCCGAGGAACCCATTAATTTCAATATTAAACACCCTCCGTCCTCTTTTTCACCGCGAAAAAGAAACGAAAATGGAAGGTAGAGGGTAGAGGGGACTAAACGCCAAGCGATGCTCTCTCTCCGTATGATAATCCAGAATTCCATTCGTGTTTTCAACATTATACACAATTTAGGGGCCGTTCGAGTATTACGTGAGACGAACTATGCAATTTTTGACGCCACCTTCTCCCCCTATGTAAGACAATGTAAGATTTTCCAATCCCCCCCCCCTACTATCTCTGTCTTACGTAAGGCGCCAGAATGAGAATCTACTCTTCGTTAAATGCTCACTTTGGTTGAGAATGGAGGTAATATAGCTAGCCAGTTAGGCGACAAAATACGAGCATTGGTGTAGCGGTAAGGTTACAGAAAATACGCCATTGACGAGCGGATGCTCCATGTCACTGCTATATTTTATTTGTAAACGATACAATGTTTCAAGACGGAAAAAACTCTTAAGTGAATTGGTTCCAGACCCACTGTTCCCCCTACATAAGACAATGCAAGATGATTCCAACCTCCACTACCCCTAATTACGTCTTACGTAATACTTGAATGGCCCCTTTAAAGTAATATTCATGTGGGGTGAAATTGATGACGCTCCAGCCCAAATTTTAAAAACGATCTTAACGATTCCTCAAAAGGAATTTTCAAAGAATTCATCTTCCGTACACGAATCAACGAGGTCTCCGTCACTGAGTCATGTAGTTATTGAAGTGAACTGTGAGCACCTATGACCTTAATGAAAAGATGGAAACGAATCAACCTCAGAAAGTTGGGTTTAGTGACTCTGGTGATTCATTGCAGATTTAAAAAAACCACAGGTTTCACGCAACTGGCTAATTCTAGCTGTCATTGTGGGCTCGATCACTTCCCAGTATTTATCTACTCCCAACCCTCTACTTTTCATTACTGTACACGCTTTTCATCCAAATTGAAAAAAGAAAGGTGTTGGAAGAAGATGAATAATAATGTGATTCGCAGCCCGATCTTTGAAGTTTTTCTATGACGCATTATAGTCTCCACAGGTTCGATTTGTATTGAAGATTCTTTGAATGAGGATATTGAAAGTTGAACGAGGATAGAGAGATTCTTTAATTGTGCGAAATTCCACAGGGGAAAAATCCTCTGCCTTGACCGGGACTTGGGCCCTCGATTTCCGGCCGAATGTTTTAGCCAGTTAAGCTGTGATTCATCACTGTTTTATTTACATGCACTCACATTCATGCATTTAAAAAAGCAAAAGCATTTTTTTGTTTTATGATACACTTAAATTTTAAAGGAAAATTCATGTTAGTTAATTTTTTTATCAATACGTAAATATATCATGAAAACATGTTTATTATTAATAAGTTGCAGATACCCGATGTAGGCTTGGAGCATTTTCTTCGGATCATATTTTAGAGACAACTATTGGTCTCTTCACCATATGCACTTCATCGATCCATGTTTCTATAAGGAATACCATGATGTCATTTCTATATTGCGGTAACAGTCGGAAGTCCTTCCTCAAGAGATTTTCATCCAATACATCTCCGCCCCCGAATTTATCCCATGTCCTGAAAAAATGTTTTATCACTTTTCAATCTCTATCAATATTATTACACCCAAGGAAAAAATACTTGATATCGTCGAGTGAGTTACATTGGTGACCTCAAGTTGAGGGGGTGAGTTTGAAACAGTAAATTTCTGCTCCTTTAATGATCAGAATCGCTATCACCTCAAAGCTCTCGCTTTTTGCCCTCGGCCCTGTCGTCTTCCTCGCCCAGTTTCTCCATCTGGCCATCTCCTAGATAGGAGGGGGAACGCCCCTCTTTGCGCTCCTTGCACGTGCTGGAAGACGGTAAATTTTCGGAGTGGCTAGTATAAAGAAGATAGAACACAGATATTCCGGGAAACTAGTATACTTAACAGAATATAGCAAAAGCGCCTGATCACACGTTCTCCATGGCAATGCGGGCCAACGTCTACTATAGCGGTATCGCAGGTAGAATTATTTATACATATACATATATATGAACAGGCATCAAATAGTCATTCACAATTATACGACCGAGGCGGATGAACACATCAGTAAACGATCGGATAGGCATCCTTCCGTTCGTTATTACACTTAGAACTCCATTTAACTTATAGAGCTTTTTCCAATACACGCTCGTATAGGGATTTTGCCCTGAGACCGTCACTGTGTCGCAAGAAACTGGCCAGTGAACTTGACTGCTCTTTGCAAATCAGCAAAACTCGACGCCTCAGTAGAGGCCTTTTTTAAAAGCTCCCTCGTCCGATCTTCTTCCCCTCCGAAGATTTGGGGTGATGGTTTGGCAAAGATCGTGTTTGTTTTGATGTCTATGTCGTGGAGGGATAGTGTGAGGGAACTCTGGTGGCCGGCATAGCTGTGCCCTCGATACTAAAAAAACTGCTCCATACCAAGATGTTAGCGAACTGAATTATTTGGACACTACTCCTATTTGATATTGGCCTTCGGGTGAGGTTCGCAAAGAAATCGACTCACTTTATTTAGGAGAAGAGCCTTTGATGAACAAGCGGCCGCTCGAATTATCTTCCTCGTGGTACCCGATGGTAACAGAGGCACTTGCGCCTCTTGTGAGTGGTGAGAGTCGCTTGCTCCAAGTATCCAACCGACCCGTGTGGCGTGGGGGTGACCCAAGGATACACGCCTCTTTCGCTATTCGTATGAGGGGGTGTTTGAATGGCTGCTGGAGAATGCACGAAGGCACTTACACACAGGCAGAAGAGACTCGGAACTGCTTTATTCCATAAAGCGGACTTCGGGCTTCTGTTGCCAGAAAGCAAATACCACCGTTAATGGCTCACTACATGGTCAAACTAATTGCGACAAGGTTTTGAACGGACTGTTTCCTAGTTCCCCTTCCTTCCCTTTTCCCAATTTCTTCGGAGCCATTCCTTCCTTCACCTATGAGCTGTCCCGCGAGATTAAACGCTCAGCAAATGTGCCCGGGGATTCGTCCGGTGAATTCTTTCCCACCAACGAATTTGATATTGGCCATATGTGTGCAGTGTATCAGAGTTTTGGGACTATTAATTGACCTATTAATTTGACTCTAGTCGTCACTGAGGCATCCTCTTCCCTGTGGATTTTTATGACCTTTACAGGACCAGATACACTCGACTGCTTGACATACAACGTAACAATCAGTCGCCTGTCTTGCGCTAAGCTCCGCAGTCCGAGAATAGAACACAAGGAGTTCGCTCTATTAAGGTAGAGCGAGATAGTTCCCTAATCATAATAAACCAAATAATACCTTTAAATCTCACCAGCAGTGAGACAAACGAATTAAATATTGCATTATTAGTGGTGAAATAATAAGTTTCACACGGCAGAAATTATAGGTAATCAAATGAAAATATCCAAATAAATCTTTAACTTGACTCTTTTTTCACGCGGTACATTTAAAACTCAATCAAAAGGGAAGGTTTATTGTGATCCCGAAGAATTTACTGCGGTGACAGTATGATTAATTTTCAAAAATAGTAAAGAAAACACACAAACTACACTGTTGATTTTTGGACGAGATCTAGGTGTTAGAACTTCCACATTTGTTAAATAAGGTCTCTGTGGAGTGCATACACGTACCATTTCCCATATAAAAGGGCTGGTATTTTTTGGCAAATATCACGGAATGTAATATGGTAAGGGGTTGAATTTTTTCCTATTTTTTAGTCTCCTAATAATTTGCTCTTAAGAATCCCACGTACCACTTTCCCCCGTACTTTATGTTGTCTGCCTCTTATTCTCACGTTCACCCCGCCAACATATGGTTAAGTGGCAATTCGATCCTCTTCCATTCTCTCCACATGACTAAACCATCATACTCCTTTCATTAATTCCCAACACCGGAGAATCTAACTCACATTCTCTCGTTAGCCACTCATTCTCAACCCTATCCATCATCCATTTCCAGCAAACACTTCTCGGGTACTCGATTTCCACTGCGTTTAGCCTAACGCCCATATTCATTCCTGACATATCCAGGTTTTGCTGCCATACAATAACGTCGGAATGAGAGCACTTTTTTTCACTTCCTTATACAAACACTTATTCCTAAATATGTACATAGCATGTACTACCTATAAATTTTCTATAGAAATTCCCACGCCTTAAACATCTCCTCGCTATCCGTCCCTCTTTCGGAATTCTCTTACACAAAAATCAGAAGTCGTATTGCGCCAGCCAATCTTTAAGGTGGGAATAATTTCAGTCGAACTTTGATATAATATATTTTGCGTCATAAAAATATTTAAGCAACGCAACGTAGAAACTACAGTGCCAAATTCACTTGCTGGTTATGGAGAAATAATTTTTCTTTATCAACACTTTTTAAGAAGTTTAACGTTTGAGAACGACATCTGAGATGGATTTCAGTCAGAGAATACGGTAGCAAGCAGTAATTTTTAGCTATAAAGACAATGTGTGCACGTTCTCTGCCATTTTTTCCCAGGATTTTATAGAGGTTTTAATGGAAACATTACGTTAAAAAATGGACTTTTAATGCAAAGAGTTTTCTTGTCATTATTTGGTGAACATTTGACAGCCATTGTGAGAGTCCTGATGATCTGCGAGCATGTTAGCTAAAGCAAAAACATTTAATCAGTAATCGTTCAATCTAAATTTCAAAATCTTATGACATTCTTACATTTCAACGACCACAGGACAAAGTATAGCTGTGCTATACCAATCGTGTGTTAAACGGACGAGATTAGGAGAGACGATAGCAGATGTTCAATTTTATTTTCATCTTTTTTTCCAAGGGATTGACTGCGTCTGTAAGTTGGCGAGGAACATGAAAAAAACAGGAAAATATAGTACTGGGCAGACGGTCTTTGAAGCGTAGAAAGAGCCGACCCCAGTGGAATGAAGCAGATTTCAGAGTGAACCCAATTTATTTCCTGGTAGAATGGTATATGATTTTTTTGGCGGAAATGCCGGAGAGTTTATGACACATGCTGCAGAGTGCAAAGACTGCTTCGACTTACTACCACCGTTTGATGTCTTTGTGAGCGCTTGCTATCCTGCTAGGGAGGGAGGGTATTTGTTTTCAGGATCTCATAGTCTCGCCGTCTTCTTTTGTTTACCATTGCTATTTTGGACTTTTCGTCCGCATACACTGTTGCCCTTTGATAAGCATTTCAAGTCCATTTTGGACTACGTAGTCGATTCACACAATGCTTGACATCGCGAAAGGATGGAAAAGCTGGAAATGAACATAATGGTATGCACTAATGAGATATACATGAATTATTGCAATGAAATGTCACTTCTTTCTTATAACCCTGGCATTTTCACTATGTTATATTTGCTGCGTTTTTTTCTATAAATTAAGAAGAATTCACACGATAAACATGAATAAGAGTAGGTCGCAAGGGCTATGTTTTTAATGTTGAACTTTGCTATAATTTTCAATTGATTGGAACTCGTTTTTCTCTTTGGCTGGCTCATAAAGATTAAACTAAGATATACAGAAACTTATCAAAGAATCGAAGATGAGGACATTCTTTCAGTTGACCGCAGTCGCAATTCAGAAGATAAACCACGACGACTATCCTGGACAATCGCTAAATTATTCCCCTGCTAAATTATTCATCGCTTTCTACATAATGATTCAGCCACAAGGATATCCTGAACTATTCACTAACCTACTTGCTTTATTAAAGCTTTCAGCTATTTTCCATTCCAA
This sequence comes from Ceriagrion tenellum, assembly GCA_963169105.1. Lineage (NCBI taxonomy): Eukaryota > Metazoa > Arthropoda > Insecta > Odonata > Coenagrionidae > Ceriagrion > Ceriagrion tenellum. The sequence continues at coordinate 22,896,336 of OY720639.1, read as the reverse complement.
TGAAACGATTCATGAAAGGGTATTTATTTAACATGGCAATTAGCACTAAATTAATACGAACAATGGTAGAAACACCAAGTCATTCAACCCATCCTATGAAACAGCATTCACCAAAATATCTTGCCAAACCCTATATTAACATATTTCACGGATATATAATCAAACTGCACTTAGCATCGTTTGCGTTAACGATGGCTTAGACTTAAAAGTATATTTTCATTAATTTAGTATTATCAGTTTTTTGCTGCTAATTACGGAGTTTTAGGTAGCCTAGTCTGATTTTTTAAATCCCATGTGACGTTTAATGTAGAGATGAATGAGAGGGAAGAAGACAACATAATTGAGATTCACGTGAATGTGCTCTAGAGAGGAAATATCTGACAGATGAACCAAAATAAATATTTCAAAATGGGAGGACTTTCAGGTTTTTTTACTCATCTAACAATATGACTTGATACCTTTAACACGATCATTCTCATTGTTCTAACCAGTCACTTGACGACCAGACAACTCTGAAAAACACGATCAAATCATATTCACCTCTTGCGATCCACAGTAATTCGTAGAACGCACAGTATGTCTCTAATTGCACAGAAAACTTATTTGCAGAAGGAGAGAAATAAAGCACTCATTTGTATATACGTAAAAAATTAATCCAAACCTGTATTTTTGGCGCATTCTGATTTCCCCATGAATTTGAAATTACCGTATCATTGGAAGTGATTCCATAGAAGCGCTAAAAGTGAGTGGCTCTAGTTTTTGTTCTTAAGTTCATTAAAAGAATATAAATATGCTGCATGCATGAAAAAACGTTTCTTAATACGTGTGTGTCATAAATAGTTTATACCAATGAAACGAACTCGACAGGAGAGCTATAAATTTATGGAAATCTCTAAAATTATCCCCGCTGTCCGCTGTAGTCTGTGGTAGAGAACCGCAGACATTTTCATACTCTATCGGGTATTGGCTACATACATATTGCTATACAAATGAAAGAGCATATTGAAAACCACAATTCATTGATTGAAACAAATGAAAATTTCCCCCAAAAAATGATGTAATTTTTTTATCCTCAATCGATTGCGGGGATCTAGAAGAAAAAGAAACTCAATTGATAATTTTTCATTTTTTTTGGTTCGTGGCCCAGTTAAATGATATTATTTCAAAACCAAAAGTTTCAAGAGTAACAATTACATTCAACAGCTCATTTATATTCGCGAAGCGGATAAAATTTACAGTAGAGAGAGTATTCCTGTGGACAATTGACGTAGGCATTAATAATATTTCTTCTTACCAGGGGGAGTACCGGCCAATCCTTCTCTGGACTTGATTTGATCTTTTCCTGCAGCAAGTACATTACTCTTGTCAGCCTTTCATGTGATGAATAAAAGTCATGAGAAAGTTATGTTGAGAGGCATTATTATATTTTATTGTGAGGATTGTTTTATTCTGACGTTTTATCCTGCAGCAAATACAGTGTATTAAGGGAGTAGTTGGAAAGATATACCAGTGTAATTACAGATACTTTAATTTAATTTAAACCATGCGGACTCGAGATAAAGTTGTTGGCAACCAAAATCGATTTAAGGAGCTATTTACTGCAATTCATTTCTTGAAAGGCATTTTAAAGGTTGACTTTCGGAAACCTCCTTCAGTGAATAAATTCAGGAAAGACAAGCGTCCCTTTAAGTCTTCTCAAGACAAATCGAATCAGTTGGTTGATGTCCCAAGAGAGCAGAGAAAGACCTAAAAGAAGTAAGCCAAGGAAGAAGGTGACAAGACAACTGACATTCAACTACGTCAACATTATTAAATCGTTGCGAGACGTTCAAATGTTATGATGTCTTGACATCCAAAACAGGAACCACCGATAACCAGCAGCGAATCAATTACGAGGGAAAAATGACACGGCCGGAAATACTTGATCACGCTTTTCGACGCTTAAGTGTTTCTTTTGAAAAAATTCTATACAATGTTATAAGGTAGAAAGTTATGGTTTACGGAGGAAATCCTGCAGTGGCGCCTATTTGGCTCTCCACAGTTTGGATGGAGTAACATGGGAGGGTTCACTGTCCAATTATAGTATTGAATAGGGACGCAGACGTTTCGTACGTGAATAAAAACGAATACCTTGTGGTTGTATTTTTCTGAAAAAATTTAAAGAAACCAATTGTAGTTTTTAGTGCTGCGTTCCGTCCATCCATCTGCCTATCCGAAGAATCCGACATAATAAACTATTTGATCACAACTGATACACAGTACGAAAGACAAATGAAATGGCTGTTAAGTCCATTTACAGTTCAGTTTATGTAAAAGCCTTCACACGGTTCATTATTTTTCATTCACAGAGGATGAATACATTTTTAATGACGAAACCATACTTGAATTTGAAATTTATCTGCAAACAGTTTAACTATCTGACCTGTGTTACGCTCATAAAACCTGATTACTAAATTCCTAACTAAGATTTTGCAGTGAGGAGTAAGAAGACAAATAGATCCGGCGTACTTTTCCAGGAGTTAGCGAGCTTAGTATGGAGCGAAACGCGTTGGAAGGCTCTAGGTACTTTCGTTGGATTGCCCCAAATTACTATCAGCCAAATTACAACTAAATAAAGATGCCGCTCCCTAAGACTACACAGTTTAACGCTGCTCTGCCCTTGAGAAATCCCAATCATGACAGAGATAGATTGACCAGGGACCTCAATTCCTCTTCACTCGTGACAATGTCACTTTCATTCTGTTTTTACAGCTTGAAATTAAATTTAGAAGAGAACAAATTTGGACGTAAATATAAATGCGTAATGCTCCGTTTACATTACTGGGGTTAGAATGATAGTTAATATGGCCGCTTAACTATCTTGCGTTTACATGGCATTTCTTAACCCTAGTTAACATGCTAGTCACCTCTGGTGAGAGTTTTGAAGATGATGCGGCCCACAGCCCAACAAACATCGCAAGTCGCTTTTCATTTTTTTCCAGGGCTGTGGGCTGCATTCACGAGAGTATATGGGCAATGAAAAATGATTAAATATGCAAATATTTCGCACGGTTCGACTTCTCATTCAAGAGTATTTAACTATACACTTATCATTTAATGTCTAGACAGTACTTCATGCATCGCAAGATGAACATTGAGAGGATAAATTTCCTTAAAAGAACAAAAGTAAAATTTATGCTCCACTAAATACAACATGTCACAATGCTATAATTTACTATGAAGATACCCCAGGAATATTAGGTTGTTTAAACTCTTTTATGATAGGTAAAAACAATTCAAGGTGTTATCCTGACATTCAAAAGTTTTAAATAACTTCTATTTCGAGTTCCTGCCCAAATATATGTAGCCAAATGAACGACTTTGTCCTCCAAGTTCTAACCATGATCCGCCCTCGCTTGCGCCTTTAATTTAAACTTTGAACTTAAAATTTGGTTTATCATTCACTAATGCATTCAAATACATCAAGAAACTCGGCACTGAAAATGGATACGGAATATGACAAGATGAACTCGCGCAATATATTGTACACTTCAAGTAAAAGGTACATGTGGACTAGGCTACTTAACCACTATTCTAACTCACATGCGTTTACACGTGTTAAAATAGATGGTAACCAACGCAAACCCTAGTAACTTTAGCGCGGTTAAAAGTTGACTAGGGTTAGCGCCAACCTGTGTTCACACGGCGAACTTTTAAATGCGTTAGAGGTAACCTGGTTAAAAAGTTATTAATGTGTACAGGGCATAATATAATAACAAAATATTTTTCTGTTAACAGTGTGAAGGATTTGTGATTCAGCAGGTGATTCGGGTTTCTCCGCGGGCTAAAAACTCTCCTCCCGGGCTAGAAGCCTTCGCTTATCACCGGGGAGAATAGAAGTGGGAAATACGTGAAGGAAAGGGAAGGGTTAGTGAAGCACAACCACTAGGAGGCCGACACCATGAGGCGGATTGACGTCAAAAGGACGACAATGGGCCCCCGCCTCCCCCTAATTCTCGTAACTGTTTGGTTACCCCAACAACGTTGGACGAGTCACGGCCAGTCTAGCTTGCGCGAAAACTTACCGCACATCTGTTGAGAACCGGCGAAGCCCATTATCCAATTTCTTGGGATAGGGCATCCGCCGACTCCCTTTAACGATGGACGTAGTGCGGTCTGTCGGAGTTCGTCATCGGATTGGGGTCCTACCGGACCAATGGATGGTTCGGACCAATTATGGTTCAATGTGAGACCCTTAACCTCAGAAGTCCCCGCCCACCGAAATTCACCGTTATTCAGCACTAACATCTTGGAATTCAACTTTTAAATGCTACCCAAGCTAACACCCTTACCGAGAGGCAGCAGTCTCAGCGAAAGATATAGATGGAGCGGATAAAGAAGATCGGTCAGGTATCAACAGTCACAGATTGGAGCGAGAGTGAAGTTCACGGGGTCAGCCGGAGTACGGCGATATGGAAGGCAACTGGGAAACCATCACATTAACCTCCATAGAAGATGCATTCTATCTATTAAAAGACCACATTCCTCCCGGTAAAATATTGCGGAGGTAAAGTAGTCCCCCAATCAAATCTACAGGTGGGGACCTCTGGGAGGGGTATATCAGTCAGCAAGGACAAGTGCAGAAGAGGAACATGAGATCTTTAAGGTTGAACGAGAAGCTGGAGAACTTGAAGATAAATATGGAGAGACTCAGGGTAGATATACTGGGAGTGAGTGAGATCAAGTGGATGGGGGCAGACGACTACTGTAGCGACGTAATTTGCGCCAGAGGGGATAGGTAATGGAGGAAGGGTGGAGAGAAACCTGGCGTCGGCATTGGCCTGCTCTTAACAAAAGGCGCCAAGGGGACCGCGGTTTAACATCTCATCCGACAGACGGAGTACTGCACTTGAAGTTCCCTCCACAATACACTCAAGTAGGGATCGGGTTTCCCCTGAAAAACATCCTCCGTAGTGATTTGAACCCTGGCCGTCCGTATGGTTAGCCAGTACTCTACCCATACACCAATCCAATCCCCCCTGGAGCGAAGTGTACCGCGTGATATATTCAGGTGATGACCTGAGAATTGCAGGTGTAGGCATCATACGGGAGAAAGAATGGGGCAGGAGGGTGAAGTCAGCGAAAGGATTCTGATGCTGAAGCTGGAAGGAGAGCTAATAGGCCCAGCGGGTCAGGTCTACAAGCAAACGTCTAGCCATACGGTACAACAAATAGAAGAAGTGTACGATCAAATTGAAGAGCCACTTGGGGTAGAGAAGAGGGAGGACAACCTCATCATAATGGGAGACTGGAACGCAGTAGTAGGAGATGGGAAAGAAGTAAATAGTGTAGAATATTTCTGACTGGGCGCAATTTTACAATGAGAAGAATGTGATATTAGCTACCACTCCCTTCGAGCACCATTGGCGTAGGTACACATGGACGATGCCAGGCCATATTACCATATACCAAATAAACTACATACTTGATAGAGTCAGATACAAGGACCAAGTAAAAAGCGCAAGAGCCATCCAAATGAGAATATAAACTATGATCACAGCATAGTTGCTATGGGCAGTCACCTTTGATACAAGAAAATCAAGCAGATAAAACACGAAAATACTGGCCGAAGAATGAAACAAAAAATTCGCCACAGCCGTCGACCAGAAACTAGAAAACGGAGGAGAAATGGGCATCAAAGAAAAATGGGATGATCTGAATGTGACAAATGCATGTGTAGCAGAATAGCAACTGGTGACCAAGAGGGCGGACACGAAAAAGCCCACGGACAACGGCGGAGATAAGAAAACTAAAAGAAGAGAGAAGTAAATACAAGAACCTCAGAAACAAAGGTGAAGCCACACTCTACAAGAAGCTAAAAAGCGAAGTCAATTGAGAACGCAAGAATGCCAGGGAGAATTGAATCGGAAGCTGCTGCATGGAAGTCAACGAAAACGTGAAGAAGGGGATTGCCAAAACCGCATAAAAGGTAGCTGATTAACGCTTCGGAGAGAGAAAAACGAAAAGTAACATCATCAGTGATGTGAACGGGAATACAATGGTAGTTGGAGAAAACAATGAGAATATATGGCAGCAATACGACGAAGAACTATACCAACGGCCGATACAGCTGAAAGAAAACCTAATGAATGACGAGAAAGAGTTTAACGAAGAAGACAGGGGCCAGCACGTACTAAGGAACGAATTTGATAAAGCAGTGAAATACCTCATGAAAAACGAAGAACAAGGAGCAGATGACATTAACCGAGAAATCATAAAAGCGCTTGGAGGTAAAGTCAAGGGCGAAATACTAAAAGACTTGTAATACAGCGGAAGCTTCAAGATGACCTACCAAGGAGTCTAAGGATTGTGATACAGAATTTAAAAAAAGGCCTGAGAATTATAAGGACCACTGAACCTTTAGTCTAGTGTCACATGCATTCAAAATACTTACGTGAATTATAGACCAACGGGTGGAAAAGAAAATCGAAGAAAACCTCTCGGAAAACCGGTTTGGATTTAGAAAGAACAGGGGTACCAGGGAGATCATACCCTGCCTGAGGGTAATGGCAGAAAATATAATAAATGTAAACACGCCATTGAATGCTGCTTTCGTGAACCTGGAGAAGGTTCGAGGCAATGTAAAGTGGATCAAGGTTTTCGGGCTACTGGAAAACCCCGCAATGGATTTTAACGACATAAGAATAATCTCTCAATCATGCATGAAACAAGACGTCCTAATACAAATGAGAGATAGTAGACAAATAGGAGATAAAATTGACTAAGTTATTGAAAAAGACAAGAATGCAACCTCTCATAAGCTTTATTCAACATAAGAGGCAATAAGAGAAGCCCTAAAAATTGGACTGAGTGGAATTAAGAGTAACAGAGAAGAAATAAACATGCTCCGCTTTGCAGACGATATTGCTACCATTGCAAGCAATTGAAACGATTTTCAAATGTCATTAAACGCAATGAACCAAGTTTTTAAAGAATAGAAAATGAAAAAAATAAATGAGAAATAAAACTAAAGCCCAAGCGTGCAGAAGAGAAAAGCTGAATGCAGAAGTCACATTGAGATGAGAGAACTTAGAGCATTTGGATTCGTTCATCTGTCTCGTAAGTGCCAACATGTGTAACGGAAGAAGTGCAAAAGACATGAGGTGAAGAATAGCCCATGCTAAGAAAACGTTCAACGTAAGAAGACTACTGATGTGTTGAATAAAAAGAGAATTACATATTAGGAAACTGTACGTGAAGATATTCGTGTGGAACGAAGCACTCTATGGATCGGAAGCATGGAATTGGAAAGGAAGTTTTGAGTGGATATGGAGGGTATATACAGACAGAAATATTCACCGCAAGGATCTGTCTGAAAATTTTGAAAATGAGCGCAATAAATTTCGATGGTGAAAGGCTCTAGAAAAGTGGTTATGTCTTTAAATATGAGAGGGAGTGCGAAGGAATCGAAATACTCAGCAGAAATTATCTCTTATTTCACCAGAGAATTAATTATTATAATGAATGATTGGAGTGTTTAAGCTTAACGTTGACTCTAGGTTCAATTTTAAAGCACTCACGCATTCAAATTCCCAAACGTCTAGTTTCAGGGCTTCTCTATATTTTAGTTGATCTCTTCATGAAACAACTGAAAAGTGGGGGGAGAATTGGATTAGGCCTGGTGGACGGAATTATGAGAGGTAGAAATTTTTCTAAGACTATGAAAACAATCACTCAAGTCCGGCGCCAATAAAAATTCTGAGGTTTATTAATCTCTTCCGTTAAAACTACCTTAACTGGTAAATCATCCAAATCATCCTCACTACATCTCTAGGTCTGACAGATGCGACAAAATCAGAGAGGTACACTGCCGAACATATAGGTACAAAAACTCATTCCTTCCGCGCACAATTAGTTACCACAGTAAAATTTGTGCTCCACTAAATAGGTACACTCCTATAATACACGTCACCATTTCATCTCCAAAAAACATACATCTTTACACGGCTGGTGACCTAACACCCCCTGCCACACGCCCATACGGCGGCTCGTAGGGTATTATGTAGATGTAGATAGATATAAAACTAAATCAACGTATCCGTTAAAAATGCACTGCTGCTCTAAACACACTGGCTCTTTCGTCATGCACTCATTCATCATCTACACTCCGAATCAAATCAACGACAAAAGATCAACACCAGAGTTTTTTCTTCATTTCCCGCTTAGTTCACCAACCGTTTTACTCTTCTTTTTTGCGGCGAGAGCATGAACCAGTCAGCGGACAGCAAAAGAGTACCCAATCCATCATACGGCCCTTTGGAATCACAATCGGGTGCGGACGCGTCGAAAGCTTGGCATTTGATTCCCGCTGTGGAAGCTACGATAAGCGCTGACTGATGCGTTGCGGAAGCGATAAGATCAGCTCAGTGGGCTCATGAGGTAAGCTGAAGATGACCTAGGGAGAAAGCGGATAAGTGAACGGAGCCATTTCCGCTGCTTACCAAAGTCCGCATTGGTTAGAACTTCATACGCATTCGTTAATGATTATGGAGACATAAGTATTTATTAATCTACTTTTTTATTTAATTCTGTTATGAAAATTGATCAGCTAGCCTCTGAAAGCACAAGCAGCCTCAAACTTCCAGAGGAAATCGGAGATTCCTCACCCTCTTGCACCCAGAACGATAAGTGAGCGACACGGCTGTCAACCGCTCACAAATTTTTAATTCAAGTCAAATGATGGCTGCAAGTCCATTCAATGAAATGATGTAGTAAATAGTAGACGCACCAGGGTACACTTATTGAACACAGCACACCTTTGTAAATGAAACACAGAACACTTCTTGTGGAAGTCATTACATCAACGTCATATCTATGCTGTGGGTGGAGTAAACATAAAGCCTTCGGATAAAGTCAAATATCTTGAAATTGCCTGACTACTTTTGTCAAATGATAAAAGATTTCTAATTCAGCGGACGCTTCAAAGTGACATCCCAAGGAGTGTAATGATTGCGATACCGAATAAAAAAAGGACTAGGAATTATAAGAAGCACTAAACGTGGAGTCTAGTGTCACATCATCAAAAATACTCAAACGAATAATAAGTCGAAGAATGGATAGAAAAAATGAAGACAACCTCTCGAAAAACCGGTTTGGATTTAGATGGAACATGGGAATCAGGGAGACCATACTCTGTCTGAGGGTAAAAAAAGAGAATATAAGTTATGTGAACACATCATTGAATACTGCGTCCGTGGACCTGGAGAAAGTTTGAGACAATGATAAGTGAATCAAGTTTATCTTGGAATTACCTTAACCAAAGAAAAGTCATGGGGAACACATGCAAAACATATGCGGCACAGCACTTAAGAAACGAGGATTAATAAAGTGTATGATGGGAAGGTTCTCGGATGAAAAAACACAAAAAAGATGTTAATTCGCTCTCGTTAAGCCACACCTTGAATACTCCGCAAGCATTTAAGACCCTGGACAGAAAGAGTAAACCAAAAGTATACATAAACTACAAAGGAAAGCTGCGCGATTCGTAAAAAACTGCTACGGACGAACATAGTGTTAGCGTTACACAGCTTTTAGAGGCATTGGGTTGGAAGCCGCTAGAGACTTGGAGGCTACACGCTACTAGTTTGCCTGAGAAATTCAGATCATAAGTGTATCAGAGCGACACAGAAAATGATATTCTGATGCCACACTGCACACCTAAGGCCGACAAAAGCCATAAAATAAGTGAGGTACTTTGCCGAACTGATAGGTACAAAAATTCGTTTTCCAGGCACAATAATGGACCATAATAAAAACTGAGCTCCACTCTAACACTCCCATAATGCACTTCACCTATTCACCTCCCAAACCTCATCCTTAGCATCTTCACGAAGCTGATGTCCACCAATACACCCTGCCACACACCCATGCGGCGGCACTCAGGGTATTTTCAGAGATGATGTTTGGCCATGAATATTTTTTTAAATTCTCGTAATGGGCAATATTTTTAGTTTATCGGTATTTGACATAAATGCAATAAACATTCTAGGCAGAGACTACGGGAGCTTAATAGAAGAACTAGGATGGGAATTACTATCAGAACGCAGGTTAAAATTTAGGTAAAACCTTTTAAGTAAATTCGAAACAGAGTTGTTCACCGATGACGTTAGATATATATTGAGAACCCCTGCGTATTATGCTAGGTTTGATCATATTAACAAGATTAGAGAGATAGATTGTCGTACCGATAGATTTAAAATGTCATTTTTCCCTCGTACTACAAGAGAGAACCATAGGCAGCGTAGCAAAGGGATAGGTAGGTGAAATATAGTTAGAGTAGTCTGTAGTGCATGATGCATGTAATAACAACCAATAATCCCTTTCTTATTATGTAGATACTAACCATCTAGCTCCATGTGACCCTATTATCTAGCATATCTCCCTTAAATATCCTACTTGCATGTCAATAGTGCATGTTTGGTGATCTTCACCCCCTGCCACACACCCTCGTGGTGGCTCGCAGGGTATCACGTAGCTGTAGATATAGATGTACGGGCTCCATATTTACCATCAGACTCGGCTGTGGTGAAGGTTGAAGGACCACCATTCACTACCTTCATTATAAAAAATGTTAACGGTATAAAAAAATTTTATGCTCTTTCAAAGTATGAGAACAAAAAACTAAAAAATCAGTAACCTGTGTGACCTTCGCCTTTGAGAAATAGCTTCTTCGACCCTTCTCAGAGAGACGACCACCTTTGAAACATCCCTTGAAATTGTTCCGGCATTTGGTACGGCACGAAATACTTTTCAGGAGCTTAGATGTCGAGAAAAAACGGACGATTTATCCAAACATTTTGACGAGCACTAAGGATATATTTAATCACCTATTCCCTCAACACGGCAGCAACACTGCCTTGTGAAGTCCACGCCAAACCAACATAGCGGTATTGAGTTCCAGTTCATCACAAGTTTTGCTACCTTTTATGCGTTTTTAATTGAATGTACTGACCGTCATAATTTAAAAAGACATGCCCCGTATTTCATTTATCTTGACATTTTTAAGAAATAGCTCAAAAAATGTCCAGTACAGCCTAATTACTCAGTAAAATATTAATTCTAAATACTCAGTAATTAATAAATCTGATGACATCAACGCACTCAAAGGACAAAGCAAAATTACATGTACAACTACTAAAATGCTATTACACTAGGCTACGTATTTATCTACTCTTACTTAATGTCTCGCACAACTTTTAGGATTTATGGAGTTTCAAAAACGGCATTTAGAAGCGGACTTACAGCGTGTCGTAGGGAAGCATCAGAGGCACGCTCATTTTCAATCCTAACGTACTTAAGCCCATATAATTTCATACACTAGAAAAATACTTGCACTTACCAAAAGTGCCTCCTTTTCTCTGCGGATAAAATTCACCATGGACTTCCTAGTGAAGGACGAATTAACGAATTCTCCCTGGCAAAATAATGCTTTAAATTTAAACATTAACTGCCTCTCTCAATTTTATCAAACGCTACATGTCAAGGTTCAGCAAAATTTCTTTTCAAACGGGGCGCAGGTTGCCCGAACAATGACCAAAGACAAGCGCTCTTTCTCCTTCTCAAACATAGTGAGACTGCCTTAGTAAGAGCTGCATTGATGCCTTGGAGTTGAGACGCAATATGCTGGCTAATCTGCTGTTTAAAGCGGACAGGGAAGATGTTCACTGTTCAAGCTCAAGGGAGGCCACTCAGAGGGCCGAGTACTTCAAGGGCGCTTGGACGGTCACCCTAATTTGCAAGTGCCGGTACTCGTCAGTAATCCCGTCGAATCTTGAATGCCGTCACTACCGACCGCCTCCATTCACGCTTCTCATGACAACCGCTGTGCTTCCACACGCATTCCACATGCACGCGATATGACAATGACCGTGTTTTGAGATGCTGGCCGAGAGTGACTTGACGTTGGAGCTCCTCTTAGCGGACTGATAAACCCTTTAAAAGTGTGTCTCGCGAAGGTTATTGCGTTTCCCGTACATTAAAGATTGACAGGGAACAAAAATATATTTTTACTAAAACATTATTTCTTATTCAAATTGGTGTTGAACCCTTTTAACAAGTAGTCTGCGGGTTCAATTACAATCAACCTGGAGGGCATAAAAAATTGCATTGTCGGATGATTCTCGAAAAAATCACAACTCTGTCATTACCAATAGACAATAAACACGTCACATTTTTGATATTTCACTACAAATTGCAAAATAGGAGAAAAGTTAGTAAATTCAGCGCGTAAATATTTAACGAATTGCAAACTAAGTAGTTAATGGCGTGATTAGTAGTGACGTGGATGGGATGGCATATGGCCTCGAACTCGGAAGCGTGATCGATCCCCAGCAACTTCTAATGGGTACGAGTGACATAAAATTTTGATATAAGAGAAAATTAAGCGAGCTTGCAGAATTTTGGTCATCCAATGAGAAATTGAGAAATTATGGGCATTGAGACTCTCCTGACGTACCCTAAGAGTGTTTACTCGTGATATCCCGTGTGGGGCCGTGACTAAAACTAAATAAATTACTACAGTACTATTCTTGCGAAATAAATCATTTTATCAACATATTCTTAAAATTTCTGGTGTAAATTGGAAGGTATTGGATGCAATAAGGCATTAAGGAATCGCAATAATTGCAGTCAATTATAATAAAGGGGGAACATTCACATGGAATACATTCAGCATTGCTATAATGAGGCTAGTATTCATTTTATAAATAGCGGAATATTTGGCGTGAGAAAGTGTGAGATAAATGGATGTAGATCACTCGGGTTTCCTACCAGGTGAGGGTGCTTTGTGGTGTCCCAAGCCACCATCACCCGGTTGGAAACCCGAGAGCTCTACATACTAAGCATTCTCCGGGAAAGTATGTAATCTTACATTAAAGACTAGCTGACCCGTGCGAATATTTCGCACTCTATGCAGCTTCTTCCTGGTTCTTCCTTCTTTCTTCCTGTTCTTCTACCTTTCGAATATTTCGCACAGTATGCAGCGTCTTCCTGTTTCTTCCTTCTTTCTTCCTGATCTTCTACCTGTCGAATATTTCGCACAGTATGCAGCTTCTTCCTGTTTCTTCCCATGGACAATTATATGTTATTTATGTTGTGTTAAAGATATATAACGTAAACGGTCACACTGATTGTATGTAGAATGTAAACAATCTGACTAAACGATGTGTTGATAGATGGCGCCTCCTTCAGTCTTTTAAGCACGTAGCCATAGCCAACATATTAGTTGATTATATTGTCAACAGATGGCACTATCACTTTTTAAGCAAAACTTCAAATCTCAATCATTTGTCTTTTTTTCGTCAATAGCGGGGAACATACACTTTAAAATGATGTTTGAACCATTAATTTAGATGAAGAATTATGTGAGTTATGGCATTGCGACAAAAAAACACCTTTGAGAAATAATATATATGATGATGTATGGAGTCGATATACCTCGAGCAATCGACATGCAATCGACATTGCAATCGACATGCAAAAATTGAAACTTTTAAGTCAAATTATTAATGGGTAAATAGTGAAATTTGAGATTGAGATTGTATTTTTCGTCAGAAGCCGGTGATTCAATGTTTCAAATGATACCTCATTTATCACTGTAGGTGCAGTATTAGCGGAGCATATATGGAATGACAGAAAAAGACCTTTCTGTAATAATATATCTGACAAATGCTTTCTCACACTTTTCTGGACACATGTAAAGTACTTCATGATCATTAAGGAAGCTGCAAGGATCAATTTATTACGCAGAGTTAATAAATTTGGATAACCCAACATTTCGATGAAAACTGCAACGTTGGCACGGTGAGTGCAACACTCACTAGAATGGGAGTCGCGGGAGACTTGGAGGCTACACGCTAGGCTAAGCTTACTTACTTGAAACCTTCAAAGAGCTTGAGTTGCCGAGTGGCATTTAGGATACTATATCCTGTAAACTGACTGATCGGCCCAAATATTTTAAAAATCTTTTTATACACTTTTAAAAGATATTACACAAAAACCTAGCGAGGCACTGAGATACTCCGTCAATACACAATTGACTTTTGAATTCTTCCCCGTTCTTTTCCTTTCTCTTAACGCACTGATGCCCTATCACCCCCTGCCACACTTAAATGTAGATCGTACATTTCCAGTTCATTTAAATGTTAGCACACGTGTAAATTGAGTGAGCATGACTAAGCATAAAAAGTCATGGTTATTGTAATGTTTGGCTATTAGAGAAAAAATTAATTTTATCCTCGCAGTAGTAGCTCTCACGGTAATTTTGAATTAGTTTTTTAATTGGCAACTCAAAAAAAAATCCAGTGCGCTTTGATGATATACAACAGATGAAATAATAATAACCACCTGGGCAAAAAGAAGAATATTTTACTGTTTTTAATTAATTCTGTACGTCAATTATGACGGTACAGTTTCATTACCTATGCAACCAATAGAATAATTTTTAGAAACAGCCAGTGTCATGTAATGCGTTAAACAAATAGCAGCAACTATCACTGTCATTTACATAGCATAATTTTAAGATATAAAAAATTTCGGGTAGTAAGCTATCCATTTGAATTTATGATTGGTTCTCTTTAAGGTGACCGGAAGAAAGTGGGAGTGTTATAACAGCCCGTGAAAAATGTGACATGTTATAAAATCGGTGATGAAAGCCTTTAAGAAATATACAACTCACTAATAGGAATAAAAAAAGTCATCGGATTTTATCTTCAGATCGAGTCCAATTAAAATTTCATCGTTGAATTTGCATGAAAAAGAAGGGTTAGATCGACTTTCAAAGTTTCAAAAATCAGATGGGTTTTAAGGAAACTTTGGAGAGGGGTCCATAGAGGATCCATATCGTTTTCTTCCTGGGGAAACGGACTGCGTAGCTGCCGCGATATTTAACTTGCAATGCCGTTTTGTTTGACAGTAAATCCAAGTCAATACTTTCTGCACAATTAGGTCTTTTGATAATAATTTGTGAAAACCCTAATTTTCGTTTACCTATATTTTAGGAACTCTGATGATATCAACCTAACAGACTCTTAAAAAAACAAGCTGTGGAAGAATGCAATGAATAGGCTCTGACGAATACATTCAAACAAAAGCGGGGTTGAGTGGAGTGACCGCCAAAGTTTAGAAACTCACCCTCAGACGAGAGAACACGAGGCCACTCGAAGATCATGTCCGCGAGGGCACGAATGCCTTACTCGGCGGCATCGTGTCATCAATACTACATAGTTGAACACGAGAAAGGGGGTCACCACCAAATCTACGACGGGTAACGAGGGGGACGGTTTCATTCAAAGTAACGTTTGTGTTGAGCAATGCGCCAGTCTACGCATGCCCTCGGAGACCTCGCATCGGCAACACATCAGAGTTGAACGCGAGAAAGCAGGCACACCCCCAGCATCTACTGTAACTCAATTTGACTAAGTAACTAAAGTAACTTTTAACGTTAAAGTTACTTTTTAAACCTT
Source organism: Ceriagrion tenellum (assembly GCA_963169105.1). NCBI lineage: Eukaryota > Metazoa > Arthropoda > Insecta > Odonata > Coenagrionidae > Ceriagrion > Ceriagrion tenellum. The sequence continues at coordinate 22,880,836 of OY720639.1, read as the reverse complement.
AACATTTATCGGTTACTTTTTCAGAAAAGTAAGTTTTAACTTTAACGAGTACTTTTTTACAGAGATTAACTTTAACTTTAATCAGTTAATTTCTTTTGGTAACTTACCCAACTATGATTCACAACCGCCGCTCAAAGTATAGAGAGAGAGAGGACGCTTTAAGTATACTAAAGGCGGTGTTGTATGAATTGGTTATAACAAATTGACCTCCGACTATGTTCAAAGCGAGTTTACGTCGAGTTGAGCAAGTGTTGTAATGTGGCGGATAGTTATGTTTACGCATATTAATTGGGGTTTCTTAGCAAATCACTCGATTTCCCTGAAATGTAACAGGAATCCTGTATTTTGCTAGAGGCACACGATGAATGAAACTGAGGGAAAATGAAGATTTTCTAGACATTTAGCCATACGTTGCCAGAGTAATTCCGACATAGGTACTGAATAACCATAGCATTTTGTGACCCGGTCGGATTAGAATATACGTGCATGATTCATGTGAACAGAGAATCTAGTATGATAATTATTATAAATCGAATAATTCAAACCAAGAAAATTCTTATTATTACTACATTCTTATGTTTTACTATTATACGATAACATTCTTATCTTGCGACTTCTAAGTTTACGAATACACTCGCAGGTAAACGCAAATGTTTAAAATGAGAATCCCTAACAAAAATTTCCCAAATTAACTAAGCGGAAGGAAGTTTCCTGAAGAAGTTTCTGAGCGTCTTGGAAAGAGCCCTTTAAGTTAAATTGAGTTCCATGGATAAAGACGAGCGAAAATATACCAATCTGATCGTTTACTGAAGTGTTCGTCCGCCTTGGACGTCTAATTGTGAAGGACGATTTTATTCCTCTTCATGTAATGTACCTCTACTTGCGATATCGCCACAGCAGACGTTGGCTCGCATTGACACGGGGAACGTGTGATCAGGCGCTTTCGCTATATTCTGTTAAATTATCAAGTGTCCCGAAATGCCTGTGTTATATTATGCTTCATTATACTCGACGCTTCGAGAATTTACCCTGTTTTCCAGCACGCGCATGTAATTTGACTCTGGGTGCATTAGAAGGGCTGGTTTCCCTATCGGTGTCCGTGAATCGCTCATGAGTCAGTGGCGAGCCGAAAGTCTCGGACAATCCTCTTCATTTTGTCACCAGTTTGGAAATACACATTCACTTTGTCAACACCAAGAATGAATAGGCCGCTGTCATTCATTGCCAGCCACGCAGGGCATGAAATTGTAAGTTCTGTCCAATGATTTTGTCATTGACGAAAAATGTTATTTGGGAACTATAATTTCTGGTAACTGGAGTTCAAGAACTACAATTCATGGAGGAACAGAGGGAAGAGCATAGAAATGATAGGTAAGGCCTGTGTATCAAAAGTGAAGAATTTTGTTAACTAATGAGTAACAACTGAGCAACTGACTTCATATTCTTACTTACATCTACATATATAGACTACCCTGCGAGCCGCCTCACGGGTGTGTGGCAAGGGTTTAGGTCACCAGCCGTGAAAAGATGTAAGGGATAAGGTTTTGGGAGGAGAAATGATGACGTGTATTTTGGGAGTGTATTTAGAGGAGCTCAGTGTTTATTGTGTTCGCTTATTGTGTGCGGCAAGAACGAGTTCTGATACCTATCTGTACGGCAGTGTATCCCTCTTATTTTATCGCTTCTGTCATACCTATAAATGTAGTGAGTCGTCATGATAATATTCTCTGTGTCGCTCTGAAATACACCGGTTTTGAATTTCTCAAGCAGCCTAAGCCTAAATTAATTAGTATTCATGGTAGATGGATACTTGAAGCTGAATTTTCTTCCACTAGAGACAATTTCTCAAAGGAAACGCAACCACATTGGTAACACTTCGCGCTTATCAGAGCGTAGGAATCATCAATGCATGATCGTAAAAAAATACCTTTGAAAATTAAAGAAAAGTTTTAATAAAATGCATGAATGGACGCAATTTTTTTGCGTGTTGGACAGGATTGACCTACATTGGTAAACATGGAGTTTAACTGACAGTAAACAAAAAATACGGTAGATGCGTATGACGCGCCATTGTTGGGAGAAGAATTAAAAACACGAAAGAAGTCCTATTTCGGTTATAGAATAAACGCAGCAGGGCGGAAAGATAGATAAATCTTTATGAGAAAGGAGAAACTTCAGTGATTTTGCTAATTCATGTCTGAAGAACTCTTTCCCTTTGCGTGGACCTCAAAGGGAAGTAATGAAGCTTGAAGATAATTTGATGTTTTATAAATATTAAGGAATTGCGGCCGGCAATGCAAAAAAGCTTAGTCTGCGATAACAGGAGCATATTTTCTTGAATACACGCATGTCATAAATATGTAATTTTCCCTGTCAATCAGATTGGATTAGATTGAGGAGAAAGTTTTACACATTGTGCAAAATTTCTATATATTTTGAAGCCAGGCTTTAACTTCTGGTTATGGTCAGTGACAAGGTGCACAAAACTCGCTATCCCAATTAAATTAGAGCCAGCATATGGGACTGCAGCTTATATTTCACCGCTCAAAAGAGTGATAAAAGAGAAATTATGCAAGGAAAACATTTTTGTATTATTGTTCTTACATTATAGAAGAATTACCCATCAACTCCGACTTTTATACACATTGAAGTTAGTGGTAGAGCAATTGACGAGAGGGTTAAATTAGATACTTTCGATGAGATCTAAGTTCTTTCTTAATGAATAATGAGGTTGTCAACATTTTTCTGTATCATGAAGCCGGCCATAAATGTTTTACAAACGAAATAAACGCACCTTTCCCTCTTCAAGTGCCTTTTTTTTGGAAAATCCTTATTTTTGTCGATTCCCTAATTCAAAATCCCCCGTGAAATTCCATCCTCCCAACCAGCTGGGCAATCAATTCAGCCTTCTCTATTCCTTCCACGAAACTCATAATTGCATCTTCCGTTTACTTGCCTCTCCCTTCAATATATCCTAAAACGCTAATATCTCATTGTGTGGAATTTTCGTTTCTTGTACTTTGTTGGTAATTGGTACAGACCGAATAATAGCTTGTATGGTTGATCTTCATGAACTGGTATGGACCTTCATTAAGTCTTCGATTTTAGGGCACTGGGAGCGAAGATTCATAAAGATCAAGTAATTATGGCCGGCAATTCAATAAAGTTTAGCAATCACCCATATATATCGCGAATCTCAAAAATCCCCCTGAAATTCAACGATATAGATAGGTATATATATAAAAGCGAGTTCTACACAGCCGTCGGCCGTCTCTCGCATCCTCTTCTCCAAGTCTCCTTGTCTCTCTAGTCTTCATTCTCTAATTTCCTCCTTTTCATATCTTGGGTGACTTGCTTTGTCCAGTCTTCTGGTGGTCGTCCTCTCTTCCTCCTCCCGGGTGGTTGCCAATTTAATATCTTTTTTGGCCAACGTTCCTCCTCCATTCTTTTCACATGTCCATACCATTTTAGCCGTCTTTTCTCTATTTCCTGTATGATGTTTTCTTCTACTTGCATAATGTTTCTTATATTTTAATTTCTTATTTTTTGCCGTTTTGATTTTCTGCTGCTTCTTCTTAGAGAATCCATTTCTACGACCTCCAGCCTCTGCCTATCCCTTTTGGTCATTCCCCATGTCTCTGTTCCGTAAAGGAGTATACTCTGAATAATTGTTTTATATATTTGCAATTTTGTTTTGCTACTTATGTCTTTTGACCATAGTATGGTATTCATTTTATTTATTGCTAGTTTTGACTGATGTATTATATTTGTTATCTCTTTTTTACTGGTTCCTTCTTTTCCAATCGTTGCACCTCAGTATTTATACTTACTACAGACTTTGATGGCATTTCCTTCTATTTCCAGATTCCTTGCCTTCCCATTTATTACCATATATTTTGTTTTGTTGAAATTTACTTTCAGGCCCGCCTTATTGTATGTTTCTATCTATTTCCTCATCATATATTCCGCATCGTACTTATCTCCTGCAATTACTATTTGATCATCAGCAAAATTATAAGTAGAGAAGTTGAGCATACGTACAGAGTTAATCGGAGCAGTACCAAAACTTAAGGAGAGAAAGTCATTACCAGTCAATCCGAATTCGAATATTTATTTGCTGAACCTAACCAATTCATTGTCCTCTCCGCCAAATTCAACGTTCCTAAATAATTTTCTCTTTGACATACGATATGATTTCCCGACTGTAATTTGTTTGAGACATATCTCTCTAATTTTCCCATTCATTTATTTTTCCATTTGTATTTTCCATTAAAGGGATGCAAATTTTAAAAAACTCCTGAACAACAAAATTCGATATCCTCCACGGAAAATTATCATATCAAGCGTAAAAAATGGAAGTGATGGAAACTTTTAAGGAATCAGAAAAGAGAAAGTGTTGAAGTTACGCAGTGGATAACATATTGACGTTCTTTGAGTATCGACCTCCTTCGTGAAAGACCGGGAGCCCATAAATTAATGACCCGAAAAAGAGATTCCCCGCAAGGGCTCTCTTCGCTCGTTTGAAACCCTACACCAAATTCAGGGATGCCGAAAATATCCAAATTGGAGGTGGCTGGGCAGCTAAGAAACATGTGGGAAGGGAAGATTTGAGCGCTATCTGCTGGTAGAGTATTTAAGCGGTGCTGGAGAAATCGGGTGCAACAGAGGTAACATCACACGAAAAAAGTCCTTCCGCCAATTCCACGTTGTAGTACTTAAAGTATTGCGATTATCTTTTTGGGACTATGCAAGGAAGAATAAAATATATTTCAGTAATTCCCTTTTAAAATACCATCACTTCTTAATCCATGTTACTTATTTCTTGACACCATCAAACCTTAGAAAGAAAGTTGCTAAGAGATATTGTGCACCACAATACTGGTTCCGATCCATAATACCATCAGCGAGAAAATAATATTCCCGAGCGCTTAAATAGTCATTTGCTATGTTAATGAAATTACGGGACGCGCAAAAGCAACGGGTACAATAATTTCCTGCGGTGTTATCAGAAAGTATGTATTAATCTCAACTAAAGTGTAGAACAGAGCGATTTTATGATTTGCATCAACGAAAATGTCTAAATGTCATGTCTAAATTCGTCATATCGAGATTTCAACCACATGTTACTAAACTCAAGTCACTCCTGAGTTGACTGAGGTTGGAAACTCCGCCCATCAGAGCTTGAGTATTGAGGTAAAAAATTAAATTTCATCATTATAATTGAAACTAAATAGATGCAAGTTGGAAATTAAAAAACACTAAATCCACCAAATCCAAACTCTTGCGCTTACGGTTAAAAACTAATGAGTATTTGCATCATTACGCGATTAAAAGAAACTGCGATGTTATAAAAAACTCTCTTTACTGGCGGGATCGTTACAAGGGCAAAAGTTTCGAGGGCCAAAACACAGTAATAGAGGCGAGCCAAAATTCTTCACCCCGTAAAATATACCATTCCTGATTCTCGATCTTTCTCTGGTGTTCCCATGTCAGTTAGTTTTAAGGGCATTGGTTTTGACCACTTCGTCTGGTATTTGTCACGCTTCGGGAAGCCCACTACAGTATTTTCCAGGAAAATTAAAAATATTTACAAAATAAGTTATTATTTGTATGCATCCACTGTCAGACAAAATGTCCCCAATAAAATGGCATCAATATAATTTAAATTAATCAGCACTTTCTAGGGAAATGAGGTGATTTCCCCAACACATGCGTACAACATAAATTCTTTCTTTATTGGAGTTATTAATGCTACATTAACCCAACTGCGGCGTATGTTCACAGACTTCCAGTTCCCATAAGTGTCCACCCTAAAACCTAAGTGATTGTTTCTAGTTTTTACGCAGGTGATGTCATTGCTTCCCTTTCTCAAACCTGTATTTTATGTGATCATGAAGCACTAGCTTTCTATTCAATCACTTAAAATATGCACCATGTACAGCACTTCCAACACACTGTTGGGTGATATCCATAAATTTCTGTTATCTTTGTGTACATAATAAAGACAGTACTTACTATTTTTCCGGAAAACTAAATTTCTCAGTATTTTTTATCAATATCTGTAAAAAACTATTAAGTCATTGTCTTCTTCTTGGATAATAACGTTAAAAATTTCTACATAATGACGCCTGCCTCAAGTTTTTTTTCAGTTGTCTTCATAAACTTAAGCAATGCATTGTAATAATGCAGGCGGAAGGAAGGAAGAAATATGAAATAGGTTGTTTGAAGCAAATGGCAGGTCGTCAAAGAAAAATCAGGGTTCTAACGTTACCAATGAGAAATTTAGCATACACAGCCCGTGGAATACGAAAAACAGAGACCTAGTAAGAGGTTTCTCAATAGACTGGAGGTGAAATGTGGCTCACGAGCTCATTTACTCATAACGATATTCCATAAAACCTAGAATGCAAATATATCCACTGATGAGTTAGATTTTTTTGCTTTAAGTTTATTTAGTTAGATTTGCACGCCCACACCCCATTTGTTACACCGCATTGAACACATTGGTGTGGATGAACTCAGCTTTCTGAAATGCCTTAGCAAAAAACACTTTTCTCAAGGAGATGAAAATCATTTGTTAAAAATGCTATTCTAACGAAAAACTGCTTATTCTCGAATCCAGACGACTTTGTACAAAGGATCTAACCTATAGAAATATCGGCAGCAATTGGCGCATGGTTTATAACAAAAGAAAGCCGCATTTATGATTTCGAGACTTGAGCTCAGTTTCAAAGGTAATGGAAAACGGGGCCCTTACGGTGTCTTTATAGGTACTCCTTCGGCCATAACTATAGATGCAATAACTGTAGACAACTATAGATTCCTTGATATTAGCAATATAACATTTAACAAACCGTACGGTTTCAGGGTGAATGATGTGAAATTTTTCCATGTTGGAAAAGAAAAACTCACCTGAAGATGACATAATGTGTTGAATCCCAGGTCGTGCATTAAATTTTCTCTAAGTGGAATTTGTATAGTTTTTCTTTTCCAATATAATATTTGGTGAGGATTTTGATGAGCTTTCAAACCGGTGAACAAACATCCTAAAAAATTGAGAATTGGCCATGCCCAGATGCCTATGTGATCTCTTTTAAAATTTTCCGGCAGCAAAAATAGCAAAACATAACATTGGAGGGTCATGAGTATCGATGAGGTGGATCCGCTGGAGTCTATGATTCTAGCATCCATTGGCTAACACGCCGAGATGATGGTAGGTCATAAGCAATACCAGTCCTGTTGATGATAATAGACCAGCAAAGCCAGAGAGATCGGTACGAGATATTTGATACCCATTTTACGCGATTATTTAAAAAATGATCTTAAATAATGGCCAAACAGAAAAATGAAAAGAAGCTGTATTCATTTGAAAATTGTTGTATACCATTCGAAACTCAATGAGGGACGAAAATTTTAGACAAATCATGTGCCACATCATAATTAATTTAGGCGAAAATTGGTTTCAGTTGAAAACTCATGGTGTTTTACTCATTAAATTAGTGAAATTAATCAAGCTTGCAAATGAAGGTAATCGTCATCAATACTGTAAATATTCTTTCGTAATAATTTATGACAATTTTTTTTCATTGATGAAAATGAAGTAATTCCAACGTAGGTTATAAAATTAAAAACCATTCATTGCCCCATTATCACACGTTGAATAGGATCCATATTATTTCTTAATAAAGAAAAATAAAAATACACAGTTATGATAAATGAGTCGACGCATCATTAATTTTTTTTAAATAAAAGTATGATTGGCCATTAAGCCGAAATATTAACAGAGATAGTACTCGCCACGAATGAAACCGCAATGTAAAATTCAATAAAACCTGCATAAATTTGATAAAAATATAATTGTAAAAATTAGATTCAGAGGCTATTTCCGTTTTTGAGTATCATTGTTAAACAAAATTTGAATTTACAAATTTTTTCAAACTGGATAATTGGAAAAAAAGGTGAAAGTTCTGCATGTAAATCACTCTATTCGCTCGTTTTCAACTTTTCATCTCTTTGTCCTCCCTCCCTTTCACATCCATACATTCAACTTAACGTAGCCCAGGCTAGGGTCTGTCCTCCTGCAAAGGTTCATCTCATTCTGAAGCACGCTTACTAGATTAATTCACGCATTCTTTATGTATGTATATTAGGATGGTCCTCATTTTTTTAGAAATTAGATTGAATTTGGGACACCCCCAAAATCAGTGCTATTGGGTAATAAATTGAAGTATGCAAAATATTATTGCAATTGGAGAAGGGAAAGAAGTGCCATATTCCAAATTTCTTTTTTTCAATGTATTATACCGGTATAGGTTGACCTTGTTGAATGTCAGTGAATCTCCTCCGGGTTTTCTACACATTCAAGGGCCTATCTTCCTGTAGTATTACTTTTGTGCCTCTGCACACGGTCTACCCTTCTTCATCCCGTCCATGAAACTTTCTTTCTTCCTCTTCCCCGCTTGCCCAAAATCCTTCCCTCTATCACACTCTTCAGTAACCCATCACTCTTTATTACATCCTTCAGCCATCTACCCACCCTATCCCGGATTTCATTCAGAGGTTTCTTATCCTCGCTCACCATATCAAGCACTTCTTCGCTAGTCTTCCTCTCAGTTCACCTCACCTCCTCCATCTTTCTGCACACCCACATCCCAAATTCCTGCAGCCTATTCTCGTCCTCCTTTCTGAAGGTCGACGTTTCCGCATCATAGAACGCTACGCTCCATATCAAGCTCTTCATCAGCCTTCTCTTCACATAATTTCTCGATTTCCCCGTCATCGACTACTTCTATAACTAACGCCTCCTTAGCTAGTGTTTTTCTCATCCGTATGTTTTAACTGCTGTGCCCGTTTTCTCTGACGGGCCATCTAAGTAATTAAACTGTTCTACTTCCTCGAGTTTGTGTCCACCGACTATAATCACAAGCCTCGCTTTCTTAGTCCTAGAAAATCTCATTACTTTTGTTTACTCATGATTTATCTTCATTCCGAATATCCCGCACTGCGTTTCTAAAGCATCTACCAAAGTAATGAAGCTCAAATGATTTCGTACTGTCTACTAGTTTTTCATTTCGCCTCTTACTACACGTTTTTCGACTGACTAGCGGTCATCATCAGGCAAGACTGAGAAAGTGGACCATCTACCAAAGCTTGAAGTATCTTCGAAGATCCACTGATCGTCCACAAATCTAACCGATTTTATAAGATGCCCATCCACTTTGACCCAAACTTCATGTAGTGCCTCACAAATTTTAGAGGGATTAAGGTGGGAGCCCCTAGAAACTCGGAGGTTACACGATAGCCTTAGGCTGCTTGAGAAATTCAGAACTGGTGTCTCAGAGCGACACAGATAATATTATCGTGAAGCCTCACTACATTTATAGGTATGATAGAAGAGATATAATGAGAGAGATACACAGCCGAACAGATAGGTGAAAAAACTCGATCTTTCCGCGCACAATAGGCAACCTCAATAAAAACGGAGCTCTGCTAAATACACTCCCATAATACTTGTCACTATTTCTCCTCCCTAAGCCGCATCCCTTACATCCTTACACGGCTGGTGTCCTAACATCCCCAGCCTCACGCCAATGCGGCGCGGCGGCTCGCAGGTATTACGTAGATGTAAATTGTTTTTATTAAGAGGGCTGTTAGAATACAGAATCCTTAGTGTTTATAATAATACTAGATACAGTTTCATAAAACATCTCATATAATATTTACAGCTGTGACGTCGGGATCTCTCAAATGATAACAAATTCCCTTGGAATATTAATTTGGCATTGCCCCACTTTAATTCACGTCTCTCCACTTCAACGTTCTTTTTTTAACAATCCTTCCTTCTTCTAATCAACAACAACATAGCAACCTTTTACACAAACAATAAACAACATAAAACATCAACAAAGGTAAACATACATTAACATATAAATTAATTCCAGCAAAACCCAAATAACGAACGAAAATTAAATAAATAAAATTGAAATAAATAAAAATGGAATAAACAAAGGCAGGCACGACGTTACAGTCTTGCCCCCTCCCTCTAGACGAGTACAGGACGTGAGCAATCACGACCTTACTCGACAGGTCAGTATCTCAGCTGGTAAAGAGCACCAGGTTTGGAATCGGACCCTCAGTGGCAATTATTTTATACTCTACTTAAAGCATCAGCATTAGCATGCAGTGGACCTTTCCAATGCTCAATATCGAAATTATAGTTCTATAATATTAGGGCCCACCTTATCAGCCTAGGGTTTGTCAGTGCTGCGCTCTGTAGCCACACTAAAGGATTGTTGTCCGTCTGTATGCGAAACCTCCTCTCACCACCTCGTCCACGCTGATACCGACAGGAATAATGCCGTCGATTTCTGCCTCTGGGAGTTAAGGACCTTGATCTTCGGTGCCTTTTGTCACGGTCACGATCTCTTTGGTCCCTGCCTCGGTCATTGCCCCTATCTCTTCCCCGACTGTAAGATCTTCTTGGACTAGCCCCTCGCCGATGACTCATCCTTCTAGGGCTGCTTCTTCTTGGACTCATCTTCCTTGGACTAGCTCTCCGGGAAAGAGATCTTCGAGGGCTCATTCTCCTTGGGCTTCCTCGTTGACCATGATTAACTTTTCTTGGGCTACCATCACGCCTTGCTAATGATTCACTCCTATGGGCACTACTACTGCGACTTCTCCCACGAGGGCTATAACTACTTCTTCTACTGGAAGATTGCTCTGACGCTCTCAGGCTATCACCAATCCTATCCTTTTCACTGTTTCTTAAGTTTTCTAGTCTACTTTTCTCACTCTCTCTCTCTTCATTCCTCTTCTCCTCACGAGATCTCTCCAACATTCTACTTCGATCATCACTTTTCCTTTTGTCAACCAGTTTTCCCTTATCATCCACCTTTTTTCTACCGTAGCTGTCATGCTCTCTAGATCTCTTCACATCTCTCAGACTTTCAGACGCATACCTGCTCTTCTTGTCTCTGTCAGGAAAATCATCTTTACTTTTATACCTATCATCCCCACGGGACATCTTTGAGTATTCATCCTTAGAAAATACCCTAAACTTCTTTTCCCGGCTTCTACTTCTGCTGTATTTCCTCTTTCTTTTATCAGGCCTTCTATCTACTGCCCTGTGAACTGAATCAGAGTCATCGTCGTGAATACTTATAACTTCTGGGTCAAGTTTACTGCTTTTACCAGTTGACTTTCCCTCATCATCTTCTTCAGACATATAAACACAAAGTCTGGCTTGAAGTAGAGCCTTCTGCCTAATCAATTCCTTAAGATTCATATCATCTTCGATCACTGACACATCGATGTCTTCAGAATCCAAGTCCTTCTCGTTCTTAACTGAGCTATCATCGCTATCCGAGTCTACTTCAACTAACTTCGGTTGTACTATCGGTTCGCGAACCTTATCTTGAGTCTTATTCACAGAAACATTTGTCACTCGGTTAGTTGAAAGTTCTTTTGTTGATGAATTACCATTGGACACTTTATCAACTACAATTGCATCAGCCCTAACTTGATTATCATCCCTTAAAACTTTTCGTTGAACGTCCTCCAACTTTTCCACCACAGTGCCACTGACTTCCTCCGTAATTTTCACATCATTATTAAACACGAGTTTTTCACTTGTCCTTTCATCTTCCATAAGATGTAGTACCCTCTGTCCAAGGAACTCCAAACTACAGCAGCTCTGGAAAAAACTAGCCCGAATTCTCCCACAATTTTTACCTCGGCAACAGGTAAACATGCAGATTCCTCTTGCAATGGGGTTCTCACTCTAACAAATTCTCCTGTGTACATTTCAGGGTTTACGTATGTACTCGCAATAACATCTATGGATGCTCCAGTATCACGTAAAATACTCATAGCGTGCCCATTCACATATCCCTTAGACATATGCGATGCTAGTCCGTAAGATACATCCTTCTGATTGACTCTCTCTAGTTTTTCGATGCGGCACATATCTGCGCACTCATCGGTTCCTTTCCTCTTATCCTCTTCACGTTGGTCCTCTTGAGCGCATTGCTCTACGCGATTTATGTAAGCGGTCCTCCCGTTTCTTTCTTTGGTTTTCGGACAATTTGCCTGAAAGTGGGAGGGGGAATGGCAGACATAGCAAGTCTTCTCCGTACGCTTCTCATATTCCTGATAGTTCGGATCCTTTATGTTGCTTGACCTCCAAGTTTGATGCCGCGTATAGTTCGTGTTCCTAGAGGGAAAGGTTGGCCTTGAGCTGTCATTAGATGCCCCGTACGGTTCATAAGTTGTCTTCCGTTCGTCATGACTTGGATTATTAGTGGTCGCCTCAATGGATCCGAAATTATACCGTGTTCCCCCGCTCCTGCTTCCTCTCTCTTCACGTACTGTGAGATATTCATCAATCAACGTAGTTACTTCGTCGGTGGATTTTAGCTTGGCCCAGCGGTCAATAAAATGATCCTTGATTTCGTGAGAAACTCTTCTTTTAATTTGCTCACAAATGAGTAGATCCTTTAATTATTCAAACTCTCTGACTTCATGTCCTTCTAACCAACCCTCACAGTAAGTTTTCATTCTGTATGCAAACTCCTTCCAAGTTAAATTCTCCGGCTTCTGACTATGCATAAACAGCTGTCGGAGTTTCTCCGTTCCCAGCTTATATTTTGCTAATATTAGTTTTTTAACATGACTATGATCATACCGAAATTCACACGGTTTCCTAGCCAACTCTTCAACCATTTCTCTGGGCAATAAGCCAAATAAATGAGACACCCACTGCTCAGGATCAATTCCCGCTATACCTGCTTGACCCTCAAATAAACTCAAAAACAACTGAGCATCCGTATCTGATGGCACGAATTTCGGCATCATTTTATGCAGATCGATTTTATGGGGGTTTATCCCGCCGAGACTTTGCGCTCCTCCTTCCGAATTTGCTCTCTTTTCCGCACTTTTTAATCTTGCCAATTCTACGTCTAATGTCAACTTCCTCTCTTCAGCTTGTAATCGTCTCTCTTCCACTTCTTTTTCCCAATAAGTCTCTAAAGTATTTTTAACGAAAACTTCATCATACTCGGGACTTTCTAAAATTTTTTTCTTTAACTGCACCATCCTATCAGCAGCACTCACTATAACCCCTAATTCTTCGGCCACATACCTCAACTCCTCTGTCTTAGCTTTACCTAAGAACGCCATTTTCCTTTTCTTACAGGAAATAATCTCGGACTTACTTTGTAACCAAAGTTACCGACACAAACCTGGTACTCACCTATCTCGTAGGCCGTAATTTCGTCCAACTTCGGTAGGATGAGTCCAAGCGCCTCGCCGCGACGACTCCGGAATCCTGCGTCGAGCTTTTCTCGATCCCACCGTTTCTGGATACCACCGTTCCTGGAATCAGCCGAGGTCTCTACTCCACCGTTTTTGGATCCCGACGTTTTCGTGTCCCGCCGCTGCCACCAAAAATATTCACCTCTGTGACGTCGGGATCTCTCAAATGATAGCAAATTCCCTTGGAATATTAATTTGGCATTGCCCCACTTTAATTCACGTCTCTCCACTTCAACGTTCTTTTTTTAACAATCCTCCCTTCTTCTAATCAACAACAACATAGCAACCTTTTACACAAACAATAAACAATATAAAACATCAACATAGATAAACATACATTAACATATAAATTAATTCCAGCAAAACCCAAATAACGAACGAAAATTAAATAAATAAAATTAAAATAAATGAAAATGGAATAAAGGCAGGCACGACGTTACAACAGATAGAATAAAACTTCCTCTATACCTGGATATATGCATTGGAGACGAGAGATAAACTTCCCCAAAGAGGAACCGACAAAATCGGGGCTAGCACAAGGAATTCTCATTGTGATCACCTGATAAACACAAAAATCAACTTTTTCCATTCCAGTAATATTTTTCACGCAGTTCTCTCATAACGGTTGCCTTTTAGTGCTTACGCGACGCGTGGAATTGGAAACGAAATACGTGCTTTTCATAGGACTTTCATATCGCCGTACCCGCGTTAAATTGCCTTCTGGGATTGAGCGTCAGAACCTTTCATGGGAAACGTTGCGCGTGGACTGTTAGATATGGCTTCCGTAAATGTTGGCGATTACCCAATGGGCTCGTGTCCTACGACTAAAGAAAACACGAAAATGCAACCGCGTCGACGTCCACCAGGCATATGTAACTCGTATCACTTTCCTGCCATCTCGTTCTCTCTATTGTGAGCATGTAATGGACAAGATGCGCATGTAATGGACAAGCTCCTCGACAGGAGAGGACAAAGGTGATGAATGGAACTCCGCTGATGGCTGACACCTTACTACAGCCACACTCACTTCGGGAGTTATTGTCACATTGTATTCAATAGGAGAGGAAAACTTCTAACGCAACGTTGATCGCTATGAATGGCACGAAATAAGCGTTTATTTTACAAGTTTGATGGGATAGTTCAATGTGCAAGTAAAAATAATTCATCCAGACGAGAGAATTTGTATCATTCAGTGGAGTGTAAGGTGTTTAGAAAGCTTTGAAAATCACTAAATATATTTTCAATTGCAGTTTTAGTGTAAAATAGCCGTTATTTTAAGATCAAAAATTAATAAGGGGATGGTTAGCCAATTATCTTAGGGGTATTGTGATATAATTATTTAAATAAGTTTTAATCCTTTATCTGGAGCCAAAATGTATCGTCACAAAGAAAGATAAATAAAATGGCACGCTATGAATGGCACGAAATAAGCGTTTATTTTACAAATTTGATGGGATAGTTCAATGTGCAAGTCAAAATAATTCATCCAGACGAGAGAATTTGTATCATTCAGTGGAGTGTGAGGTGTTTAGAAAGCTTTGAAAATCACTAAATATATTTTCAATTGCAGTTTTAGTGTAAAATAGCCGTTATTTTATGATCAAAAATTAATAAGGGGACGGTTAGCCAATTATCTTAGGGGAATTGTGATATAATTATTTAAGTAAGTTTAAATCCTTTATCTGGAGCCAAAATGTATCGTCACAAAGAAAGATAAAGAAAATTTACAAAAATTCAAGTAAGTTCTTTTAACTCCCTAAATTTTCCATCTCTTTATTCATTTTCAATAGAGACATATGCACACCTTTCCAAAATATTATTAATTTTTTCTCAGAGCTCCCTAAGCATAATTTCATCAAGTTGTAATGTAAATAAGGGATTCGTTATTTTGTTAATGTCAATTAGAAAACTTTTCTTAAATTTCGGACATTGCATCGTAACATTCTCATTTTAGCCTTGAGTGCTAGGCTATCCAAACTCAACTTATGCCTCACCTAAGCTCATTTACTAACGCTGAATATTCCGAATTCGGTTAAAATGTAAATTATAGAAAATCTTTTTACAGCTTGTAAGAGAGAGTTATACGAGACAATTTCTGTAGTGATGTACGATCTTGTCCTTTCTCAGCGAATTATATGACTAAATGATTCTCGGGCTTCTAGCCGAGTAAGAATTTTTGTGGCTGACGTTTCGATGGATAACACTTCCATCTGAGGAAGATGGAAGTGTTATCCATCGAAACGTCAGCCACAAAAATTCTTACTCGGCTAGAAGCCCGAGAATCATTTATTCAATTTCTGTAGTGGTTTTACAGGTGACAATTGTGAGGCTTTCCCTCTCCAGTTGCAATCCTTTGGCTCCAATCTAAGTACACTTGCGACTTTTAATTGCTTAGACTTACAATTTCGCTCAAAAATAAGCTTCATTGATATTTTTCACCAGCCTCGTTTCAAACTCGGCTTGAGAAAGGATTCATCGGTAAGTTCTCCAACTAGTTCTTATGGAGACGATGAATGGTGTTTCACCACTTGGAGAAGCTTTCTAGCCTAAATGTGAGTCACATGAATTAGTTTATTTACTTCTCACTTAAAATAATTTATTCGTGAGGTGGCTCAAAGTTTCACATTATATTTTATTATTTTCTGTTTATTAATTGAAAATATATTTGAATGTTCTTATTTTTATTGCTTTCGTTGTGAACGATCATGGATTTTTGTTCTGATAAAAAATGTACTTTACTATTTTACATGGCATGCATTGTTATATTCTATTTCTGATGCATTCCGCAAAAGTATTTCAAATGCATCATCAACGAATTTTTCCAACCCTTATTATGGTTAATAGCTTTCAATTAGAGGAAAATAAAGTAAACGGCAAACCTAACCAGGAATTAAACGCGAAAGGATGAATAGAGTAACCTTCGCCGGGGAAACATAAGAATCAAGTCGTCAGTCACAAACGATTCAAGAGGGGGGACAAAGAAATAGACTCCTCACTACATCTCTAGGTCTGACAGACGCGATAAAATAAGAGAGATACACTGGTACCAAACAGATAGGTACCAAAACTCGTTCTTTCCGCACTCAATGAGCAACCACAGTAAAAATTAAGCTCCACCAAATACACTCCGATAATACATATCACCATTAAATCTCCAAAAATTTACACCTTCACACGGCTGGTGACCTACCACCCCTGCCACACGCTCATGTGGCGGCTCGCAGGGTATTATGTACATGTAGTAGATAGAGAAGACCTCATAATGCAAGCTTCTATCGGATTAAAACTTGAGAGTTTAGGAAAGGAATATATATATATATATATATATATGTATTTGTAATCAGCGCATCCAGGCAATGATAGAAGCTCGTAATAAGGTTTTCTTTTCATCTCAATTAAAGGCATGGATTAGTGAAAGAGCGAGGATAGAGAAAAAATTGACCTTTAAACGGATCGGCAGCGGAGTTCACAGCTGATACGCAGAACCTGCCCTCGGCACACTGAAAGTGAGAATTTTCCACGTAATTTGCCCTGAAATTGAAGCTTAAATATACGCTCAGTTGCCAAACCCTTTTCCAAATCAGGGATTTCACTTTCACTCGATTTCCAAAAGTAAATGGAGAGGAAACTTGAAGGGAGCTGAAAAAACCATGGTGGGTAATTTTTTTGTTTTGAGAAACATAAAACTGGCACCGTCTTGATCCCGGCATTTATATACTTGAAAGTATGATCTAAATGGCATAAAATTCTATCCAACGCAACAGATATGGAATGTACAGAAATGGTGCACGTTTAAGGTAATAGTGCACGGTAGTAGTGAAATGGAGCACTTTTAAGTAATATTTTAAACGCACCCCATAACTTTAGGGTAGAGAATCACGTACTGAAGAATCCATTATTATGGCTTATGTTTACAGTGCCGGGTCTGGTCTTTCGAAGTCTTTTCTGGTCTTTCGAAGCATAATCAATATATTCAATTGTGACATTGTATCAGACAGGCCAAAGAAGATGTGACGAACAGTTAAAACATTGAACAGTTAAAAAACTGTTTTTATTCATTCATTAATTAGTCAGAAAGTCACTGGAAAAGATTTATTAGACAACAAATTGGCTTCCTTCCTCCCACCAGCATCCAATTCCAGTTCCCTACTTATCAATCTCCGAGTTATCTGAGATCGAGTTTAATAATGAATTCAGATGAATCTCAAGATAGGTCAACCGGTTCCAATTTCTCCAAATCAAAACAAAATAATTTCCCTCCCATATTCAAAATCGATACCTTCAAACAAATAGAACCGTCTTATATCCCTTATAATTGAACTTATGACTGAAGCGGCATACCTTAATTGAGCCACGAGGCATCTGGAACCCTAATTTACAACGAAAGCAATTGGATCTTATCATTGGCGGTGCAAAGACTTTTCCTGTATTTTTTGGTATCACGTACAGCAATCGATCTGTTTCTAATTACTAAACAAATATTTACTCATTTCAAATTGTCATGTATCCTTGGAGGAAGCTCAAACTGCTCCAGCATTGCACAGCTTAAAAAGCTGCATAAAGCAGACTTTTTCTACGATAAGTACGGTATGATTTGTGGCTTTTGCGTGGTGTTTTTGCACCCCATTCACCACGATAAATATCCCGATAAACAATATTAGATGTTAAGAGATAGTCTAGGTAAAGTATCAGTAAAATTCCATTTTATATTTAGCATTTAATTGCAGAATGGGGAAAAATGGTTATCCATAATTTTGCAACGCATTATCATTATTAAACAAATTATCGCTAATTTTAAGCGTTTTTTTTCTACTTTTGGACGCACTTGCTCATTTTTCTAAAAATTCTCGTGGGCACAAACCATTTTAGAAAGAGAAATGACGATTGAAAGAGGGCTTTCTGCGGTACAACTTATTGCAAAATTTTGACATCTGAAAACATACACCTAGGGGTTGCTATGGAGACCAAGGTTTGCAAATTGCTGCGTAAAATTGTATGGGTTGTCTACAGTGACGATTTTTTTAACGTATAAAGGAACAAAAATCTTTGGGAAATATTTCTGTGCCTTAGAAGTGAACGTCATATTTATTTGTTGAAAATTTTGCAGCCATTCCCTTAGGTTTAAATCTTTCAATTTAAATTCATATTGGACATCACCATGACATTGTAAATTACGAGGGTAGCCAAAAAGCTCTCTTCATATGCAACTGCATGGCATTGTTCTTCTACAACCAGGTGATGGTAATTTTTCTCGTTGAAGAAATTATAACGCCACCACCTCAAGATAGGTCAACCGTTTCCAGTTTCTCAAAATTAAAACAAAATCATTTCCTCCCCATACTTAAAACCGATTCCACCCATTAGATTAAAAAATACAGTTTTTCACTTTGGTGGGTGCCTGTTATTTAACTGGAAAGTTAAGTCACAGTTTAATGCATTGCATACATTTTCACAAGATGATTATTATAAGCGATGTCAAATTTATAGTACACTTGAAGACGGTACTTTTGTTTCCTATTGCGTTGCTCTAATTATTTGAATGGAAGCACGTTTAAAAAAGAAAAAGAATCAGAAAACGATCAACCCTAACTCATGAATAAGACAATTCATTGCTTCCTCCGGAGTAATAACACAGCTTTGACTCTGATGACCGGATTATGCACATGTGCACTCTGGCTTGGGTCTTTCGCCCAGCAGAGAATTCCCCAACTAATGACATAAAAAGCAAAGTTTCTCCGTGTGTCTGTCTGTCCATGAAATCTATTCCCAAAAGGAAATTCACGTAATCAGTTTATTTTATTCCCTTGCAGCGTTCTACTCTTAGCAAAATCAAAACGAACGCCAAAAGAAATGAAATACATCAAATAGTTCACGCGAATTTTGTTTTCACTTCGAATTCGTGAAATTTTGGAAGGAAAATTCATGAAATTGCTGCGCATATTACGCATTGATATTGAACCGTCCCCTCAGCGACCGACGATATGATGGATTCTGAGACTCATATAAATGGCTATATGACTAGGGGGGAATAAAGAGCCATAATAAATCAATTTGGAATGCTAAGTGACTTTTATCATAATTGAAGCACTTTCATTTGTAGTATGATTTTCAGAGGGAGACAAAGAATTGAGTTGGGTAAAATATTTTCAAACTATTGATTAGACGATTGCATTTTGTGGGTTTTAAACATCTCTTCTGAAATTACAGAAAGCTCGAGAAAGTAGGGAGTGGCTTGAAATGATGAAAGACTCCCCTTTTCCTTATTAATGGCAAATTCGGGTCATAAGTGCTTCGAGCTGCGCTAAAGTCATAGAAAATTCGATTTTTTGGATTGTTACCGAACAGGATGTTAAAATATCACAAAAACAATTTCTCTCCTGGGGAATTATATATTTTTTATTGTTAAACGTTATCGTCAAATAATCACAAACTACGAAGTACAAATTCCGCGGATTATTAAATACATCTGTGAGAAAATGTTAGGTATGCCTCAATTCATTATACCTAATTCCGTCATGCCTAATGGGGGTCACTAACGGTCTTCATAAGAGAAAGGAGGATGTTCTCCCCTTTACGTAGACATCTTGTAATTTGAAAATAGTGCGATGTTTGGGTAAAAAAAATTCAGGTGGTTTGAGCGAAAATTTTTTAATTCATGATGGTCATATATTTAACGGACAATATTTGACATTTGTTTTAAAATTCAGGCAGAGTAAATTTTTATGAAGTTCATATGGTTTTAAAGCCGCAAAAATATGGTTTCTTTTGACAGAACTACCCAATAATTAACCATGCTAACTTCAAATTTATTCTAGAAAACTGACATTAATTAAGTCATGTTCGAGACTTGAACTTGACTTCTTTAATCGCTACGAACTCTAAAAATACCTTTTTTTGAAATGTTTTCAGTGGCAATGAAATAATAAATCTAAATTGTTGAAGGGAAAAACGAACTACTTCCAATTATATTTCTTCCTATGAGCTGTGATGTATCTTAAGAAGAGAAAAGGAAAACTTGAAATTTTTCACCCTTTTTACCTCCGACTATGGCTTGAGCTCGTTATGTTATCATCATGATTACCCTGACGATGGCATAGCGAACCATGGTCAGAGGTAAAAAACGGGTGGAATTTTTCAAGTTTTTCTCTCCTCTTCTTAAGATGTAGGTAAGGAGTTTCCATGGCTTATTTTTTGGCTAATATATCTAAAAGTAAGACGGTGAATAGCTGACTCTTTTGCATCGTTAGGAATATGAGATGTTTTGCTTTATGATGGGCCTATACTAATTCAATCTAATCTGAAACTACCTTAATCAGATAAAATACAAATATGGGATCAGATCAGAATTGAAAGCGGAATCGATGCAAAAATATTTGCATTACCCGGGCCTCTTCTGGAAGACAAACACGGGCTAATTTATGCGCGCTCACGGTTGGGAGATCAGGTCCATGCATCACCACAGACTCGAGTGTGATTTGCTGCCCGTCCGATTCCCAGCCGCTCATCTCTACCTCCCCACCCTCCCCTCCCCCCCCCGCTCCCCTCGACTCCCTGTCCCGTTCTCACCCCCTTCATGACATAACATGCTTTTCACTCCTTTTTAATTACGTCCCCTTTTCACCTCCATTTCCTTTCATCTCCCTCTCTCTTGCAATGATCGATGAGTTAAGCGGGGCCACGGGACAGAATCGCAATCCAAACACCGAGGGGAAAGTAAACAACCTTCATATAGTTTGACCATCAACAAGACCGAAACCGAAATGATAAAAAAATATTCATCCACCATCAGCAATTTAAAATACGGAGAGATAGAAAGAAACGTGGTCGAAACTTTCTCTGATGAATTCGTTGTTCAAAATAAGGACAAAGGAATTTTTTTTTTGTATTGATGTTAGTCTACATACGATGGAGAAAACTCAAGGTGACAGCAATTACCTCCACTGTTCAAATGAAATTGACGTAAGAAGTACAGAAATAATGTGATATATGGGAGAAAGTATGGGTCAAACGCCAAATAATCAAGAATAATTCATGTTTTTGATACTCGTTATCTTTTAAAGTGAAAATTTTCGTTTGGATATACTCATTTTAAAGCTTATAATTTTCCTCAAGCCATCAGAGAAAGTTTTACCCCTCAAATGCAGTAAATTTTCTCAGCGTCAGCAAGGAAAAATGCAGTTTGATCGCTTTTACACGCCTATAAATGGAATATCATTCGAAGGAAAATAAAAATTGAGTAGTGCACGATGTTTAAAATCTACCTACGGAAATAAAAGAGACTCGTTCTCACAAAAATGGTTTGAGTTAATGGTTAAGGAAGGCCAGTCAAATAGTTTTCGACATGCAACTGTACTTTAAAGTAATTGGGCTCAAAATGTCGATCATTCACGTGCCAATAGGTACCTAAAACTCAAAGATTAACCATTAAGCTTTCAGGCAACGCCCAGGTATGTTTTCTTATTGTTAACAGTTCCCACCAGTTATTCTTCAAACACTTTATCGTGCAGGTAACTTGTGGCTTATATATGGCCAATGGACAGGAAATTAACTTGGACATACCTCTGAATGAAAGGAATTATCGGCGACATTGGTGAGGATGTGATGAAGGACTGATTGGGGGACTTAGAAATGGAAAATATCAATCAGGTTCGCATTTTCATGATTCGCCGTGAGATGACGCTTTTACACGTATTTTCAGTTAATCGCTGGTAATCTTGGCATCATGAAAAAGATTGCTTCAGACGGGTAATTCAATCGGAAAAAACCTTTCATGTTTATTTTAGAATTACGTAATAATTATTATAAAACAAGAGTATGAAATATATCACCACGGTTTTCTTAAGGAATAGATTTTCATACGCTTCTTCGGAGGCAATTTTCGAGGAGTGAGCGGTCAATTTCCCTCGAAGTTTGGTCATGTGCTATTTTTCCAATGAAATATGTATTTCAACCTCCTTCTGAATAGAAATTTGCAAGTGACAGACAATTACAATATTTTAAGGCATTTTAAGTGGAAAAACGACAAATAAATACGTTGGTCAACAAGCATTCACTTATTTCAATATTCTTCAATGAAACAATTGCAGAATCATTCACAAATCGTCAGCATAAAATCGCTCTGAGAATTTTAAAAGAAAGAAGGCCTTAAAAATCAGCAAAAACTCACGTCATATTTTTATCTGTGTTAATATTTAGACATGATCTCAGTTTTCTTTTTTTTTACCTGATTAAGGTCCTTTAGTTATGACTCTAGAGAACCTCGTCCACTGCTTTCACACCGAGTCTGGTATGTTGAGTGAATAAACTGGCACAAAATCCTCAGTAATCTTTGTGCGGAATATCATTATGGAGAATTACTAACACACTTTTGATTTGAATTTGCTAAATGTTTTTGTTTTGTTTTTTTTTACGGAATATTACACAAGTATCCTTCAGTACACAATTACAAGTTTGTATTGGAAAAATTCCTGGAGGTAATCAATCCTCTTCCAAATTTTCGAAATGTATTTTGCCTCGGGTACTCTGAAGAATGCAGTGAAGAGAATAGAAACTTTTTGGAAAAGGAAATTTCCTCATCAAACAAGGTATGCTATGGATGGAGTCCGAATAATTGTCCAGGAAGTGATGGGCGGCCTAAGATGAGAGAGAATTGGTAGCCACCTGCGGAGCCAGTGGTAGGAGCGGAGATGATTTAGAATATTGGGAATGAAAAGCTGATACCTGGACGTATTCAGTCTAATTCAATACACGGGTCTCAGTGTGAGGCATCATCGTCAGGTGGCGTCAAAATCGAGGTTGCAATTTGAAATAAGATCCTCTATAATTAACAGGTTTCAGTGTTCCACTCCGAAAAATTATAGGTTCAATTTATCTCTAAGACTAAGAATTACTCTAAAAAATTAGCCGAATGAATATGGAAACATCCAATGTTGCATATTTGCGCGAAATGAGTTGAAAGAAAAACTGTAAAGAAAAACTCATTGTCCAGTTTCTATTGAAAAGCACTTGTAATTGAAATTGGCCACACAAAATAAATTTTTCAAATGTATCCAGGGGCATTTTAAATACAATTCTTCTGCGTTTTCGAATCCTCAATTACATTTAAATGATTTGTTTTTCATAGGAAGATAGGGGAGTACAAATTGTTTATAGAGCCTAACTCTTCACTATCATTTGCGTGAATATAAACGGTGTCACTTTGAAGAAATACTAATTTGATTTTCAAATATATCACTAAGCAACTCGTACGTTATAATTTTTCAGGAAATTATATATATGACACTACAAGTTGACGATATTTTCTCCTTCTCATGCAATTACATCCTTTATGCCATATTTTCGGTTAGTGAAATAATTCCTCGGCCACATATGAACGTTTCAAGGACACTAATAGAATAGAATAGAAAATAGTCTTTATTGTTCTGGGACTTTAAGTCCCCTGGAACATAGAAAAGAAATAAATACATGCCATAACATAAAAGATTACAAAACACTAAGCAATTTTCCATAGGTAATCAGTCATGTTTCTCTTGAACATCGAAATTGTCATAGAGGTTCTAACATTTACAGGTAAACAATTCCATAACTTGCAGGAGGAAATTAGGAAAGAGTGCTAAAATAATAAGGTATGGAATTTAGGGACTAAAAATAACTCAGTGACACGAGTTGATCTTTTTCCTGTATCTACATCACATATAAAATTTTCATACAAATAGGTGGGGTTTTTGGATTTCAGAACCTTAAACATGTATAAAGCCTTTTGAAGTTTTCGGCGTTTATCCAATTTCAGCCATTTAATTTTTTCGTAATAAGGAGTGACGTGTTCATCATAGCGGATGATGAAGACGCTGCAGCTTAATGCACAGTTCTGAGTTAACATCTGAGAAAATGATTGAACAATAGTCAAAATATGGGAATACCAGAGTTTGAACCAGCTTCTGGCGAAGTGAAATTGGGAGCAGATGCCTAAAGTGCTTCAATTGGTACATAGTCTTATACACATTGTTAGATATAACTTTAACGTGCTCCCGCCAGCTCAAGGTGTTATTTAAATGAACCCCGAGACTTTTCACTGAAGTCGCGTAATCTATAAGAATATTCTGCACTCTTATTTTGGGAGGGCCACTTATTGAGATGAAGTTCAGATAGGAAGGACTACCAAATATTATTGACTTAGTCTTGTCAGGATTCTACTTCAGCCGATTAACAGCTAACCATTTACAGATAGATTGGATATCTTTATTGATCAATTCAACAGCATTTTATATTTCCTTTGGGTGGGATTCGAGATAAATCTGTAAGTCGTCTGCATAAAGATGGTATTTGCAATGAGATATGATGCTAGTGAGGTCTTTGATATATATAGTGAACAACAGAGGTCCAAGAATTGAGCCTTGCGGGACTCCCCGGGGAACAGGTAGAAAACTTGATTCTTTACATTCACCGTATTTAACAGCCTGTTGCCGATTGGATAGGTAAGAATGAAACCAGAACAGAACGGAGGGAGATAACTGAAGTTGAGCCATGTGTCGTAGTAGAATATCATGATCTACGGAATCGAAGGCTTTGCTAAGGTCAAATTGAACTAGAATTGTGATTTTTCTTTCGTCTATTGATCGACGAATGTCATCTGTTATTTAATTAGTGCAGACTGAGTGCTGTGGTTTTTACGAAAGACCGATTGATATTTGTCAAAAAAATTCAGCCGAGATAGATGATCTACCGTAGAGTTGTACACAAAGCGCTCAAGGGGTTTTGAGAGAGCACACAACACAGCAATGGGCCTAAAATGAGACATATCTTTAGGCGATGGAATTTAATTGATAGGACGGATTATTGCAGATTTCCAGAGAGTTGGAATTGTAGAGTAATTTATGGAACAATTATAAATATCTAGGATAAGAGGCATTACTGCGGGAAGTATGAGTTTAATTATTTTCGCATTGATTCCATCTACACCTGTGGAGTTCGATTTCAATGATTTGACCGAGCGCATGAGAATTTCGGGAGTGTAATGCGGTAAGTACATCCTTTCACTGTCAAACAGGGAGATTAGTGAAGAATCGTAAAACTTAAGGCTATCACCAGTTAAATCACTAATGGCAAACATCAACTGGGGAAATTTGAAAATTATTGAAATTCGCGTGCCCGAAGCAAAACCACGTTTGCGATCCGAATATTATGTCGATGTTCTCTTAGTGTTTTGCTGTTTTGAAATACAGTCTTACTAAAAATGTACAGATGTCATAAAATCAATACACACTATTGCATTCTACACTGCCATTGGCGATGGAGTAGCTCGGTTCAGTCCGCTTGATGAGCAACTTAAATGCTGACCAGGACTTAATACAGTAATTTAGGATACCATTATTGTTAATCTATTCACAGATATATGTTGAGGACATGATCCATTAATCTTTTGATGGGATAGAGGAAGGAGTCAGCATTGGAGGTAGGAAGATAAGAAGTATAAGATTCGCAGATGACATGGTAATATTAGCAGATGATATGCAATCACTTCAAAGGTTGATGAAGGTTTTGGAAGAAGGGATGAAGGAATATGGTATGAAGATAAACCTAGGAAAGACAAAGGTGATGCCAGTAAACTGTGAAAATTATACGAGTGTGAAAATAAATGAAGGTGTA
The DNA here is from genome assembly GCA_963169105.1 of Ceriagrion tenellum. Taxonomy (NCBI): domain Eukaryota; kingdom Metazoa; phylum Arthropoda; class Insecta; order Odonata; family Coenagrionidae; genus Ceriagrion; species Ceriagrion tenellum. The sequence goes on along the minus strand of OY720639.1, from coordinate 22,854,877 downwards.
ATAGGAAAGGTGAAAAGCCACCGGTACCTAGGAACGATGGTGACAGACGACTGGAGAAGCATTGCAGAAATAAAAGCAAGGATAGCAATGGCAAAAGAGGCCTTCAGCCAGAAGAAAAACTTGCTATGCAATAAAAGCCTGGATCTGGAGCTGAGAAAGAGACTAGTTAAATGTTATTCATGGAGCTTTTTCATGTATGGATGTGAAGCGTGGACATTAGGTAAGAGGGAAAGGAATAGAATAGAAGCTTATGAAATGTGGGTGTGTAAAAGGATGGAAAAAGTAAGATGGGTAGATAAGATGAGAAATGAAGAGGTTTTGAGCAAAGTAAAAGAAGGAAGATCGCTCCTAAAGGAAATAAGGAAAATGAAAGGAAACTGGTTTGTCCATGTGATGAGAGGGAAAAGTATAATAACTGTGGCACTTGAGGGTTCAATTGAAGGAAATAAAAAGAGAGGAAGGAGAAGAATTAAATTGGTGGATCAGGTGAAGAACATCGGCTATGATGAAGCAAAGAAGGAAGCTCGGGACAGAAGCGGATGGAGACAGCAGTGGGATACGGGACCGGCCAGCAGGCGGAACACCAGATGTTGATGATTCAAACCGCAATAATTGATGCCAAAAACTATTTACGACGTGCATGGATGTACTCTGGCGGGAAACAGTGGGTTCACGGTACCTGACGCATTGGAGTTCATAGATGCACTTATGTGACGTAGATACCTCGGCTGATCGTGCAATAGCTCAGGGTGATCTGGTTTACCAGGAGCTCGGAAAATAGATATTTATGCACTTTTCACGGCGCTCTTTGATACATTGCACTAAACCAGCAGTCCCAAAACTCTATGATATTTAATTTTCTATTAAATTAAATAGTATAAAGTAAAATAATATTAATAGTATAATGCAATGCAGATATATTTTAATAGTAAATTAACGCAAGATAGAACCATCAATTCAATTTTTTGAGATTTTTTTATTATGTGTATATATATTTTTTTGAATGAATGAATGCCTTTATTTGTATTAAAAAACTTGGTCCTTCTAAGCCATAAGGCTTGTCAGAAGGTTCCATTATTACATTACATAGTGGCATATACAAGCATAACGTTTAATAGTCTAAATAAAAATTACCCTACTGGTATATTGCTTACATTACATTTATATTACATTATAATTTTAATTTCATAAAAATAATACAATGGCAATAACATAACATTTAAATTTATAAGGAATATTGAAACCAAAATAGGAAAAATTATTATTACTTATAAATATCAGGTTGTTATAAGCTATTACATATTCACAATTTCGCTAATTAACCATTGTTTCACTTTTGTTTTAATTTCGGCCAAGGATTTTAGATTATGCAGTCTTAGGCATACAATTAAAGGTATGAGGTACAACATACTTTAGCAACCTTTTACCATACGTATTCTGGTAATAATATGTTTCTAAATATATTTATAAAGATTATAATAGAATAATAACGCTAGAAAGAAGCAGCAGTTTACATTTTTAAGATTTTTGTCACCAAAATGACTGCCGCAGGCGGAGCCGCAACGGCTCCGCGGAGCACACATTTTGATAGATTAAACATTTTGATTATTTTAAATTAGGGGATCGTGCGACGATAGCGATGCGAGGCACACATTCCTTTGTTCACTACTGGTTGTCTATTGTACCAATTGCACTGGGCAATCAGATGGCTTTTTTCCCATTAGTCTCGGTTGCATAATAGTTTTTTTTAACGTTTCTTTCGATTTTCACTCAGCTTGTTTTTCATGTAACTTTATAATTTCCAAGTTTTACGCACAAAGTTGCATATTTTTTACAGGAGTGTAATAAAAAAAACCCAAACAGAAAAATGAATTCACACTAAAATATCCCACTGAAAATATTTGGCTCCAAGTGTGTTCATCCGGTCATGAAATCTTTTGAAAATGCCATCATGGATTATGCTTACATTGCTTATGCTAACATTCAATTTTTCCAATCACTGGTAAACCAAACAAAATGTAATTATGCTAATTCTTTGTCTAAACTTTACACACCACAACCTTTGTCTAATGATAAAAAATGCACAGCTGAATATTATCATGTTCTAATCATTTTTCTTACTTTAAATTTAAAAGCCTACGAAAAACCTCTATAGGGCTTTTAGAACTAGTCTCTTATTGTTAACATTAGGTTATCTCCATAAATAAACAGGACGTCTTGGCTTTGAAGAATGCACCTGGTTTGCTACCAATCGGGTTGATATACTTACGATACTGAAGCACACGAAGCGCCAATTCGTCATGAATACGAAGAGTAAGAAGACAATATTTTTGTTGACATAAACGCCATCGGCGAAGGAGCCAGCGATCATTTTTTAACATAATCAAATAATGAGTTACTTTCCACAACTAAACGCAGATTACCCAAGTATAGGTTACGCACTACGCTGAATATGTTTTATAGAGCAGTGTGATAAAAAAACCCCTTCATGCGAATAATGAATTCACTTTAAAATATCCCTCTAAAAATATTTATTTCCAAGTTCATCCGGTCATAAAATCTTTTGAAAAATACTATCATGGATTGTGATAACAGGGAAGGTATGCCGATGAATAAGCTTCAAAGAATCCATATAAAGTTCACATGCACAAGAATACTGCAGTAGATGCGCCTATCCTTTGTAGCTGGGGTCCTTCAATCGTAAAGGACTCGGTGTTGAGAAAATACCGTAATGCCTTTGAGCCAAGGGCTTGGGTGTATTTTCTAGGTCAGTGGCGCATAGACGGTGATTCTTTATGGTGAGTCCACAAAGATCTTATCAAAATTTTGAGCAAAAATACCTGCAAGAGTATTTTCTAAGACAAATTAATTCCAAAATAATTCAAAGGACACCATAGAAGACGAAGCAATTTTCTTTATGTAGGATAGGAACCATCTGGAGGTGCTTATCACATTTAATCAATTAAGCATCAACGTAACCGTGCAACCTAACAGAGTGTAATGCAGGAAGGTTTCTCGGGTTTTCCACCGGTTGATATTCTGCATCTCTCCCGACGTTTCGAACAGCGACTTGCTGTTCATCCTCAGGGGATCTTCTGAATGCCGTATTCTCAAAGTGGTCCGGTATATATACATCCCGTTCATGGTCAGGTGTAATCTGATTGGCTCTCGCGTGTTACGCTTTTCCCGCCATTTTTGTCATATATAAAGGTGTTCACTATTGGTTTCCACGCATTGCTGATTTGAAACCCGGTGTCTCTGTTGATGTTGTTGCGGTTGATGCGGATGTGAATGGCTTCCTTGACGAGGCGGTCCCAGTAGCCATGTGCACGGCAGAGCAGTTTCGTCTCCTTCCATTGTATGGCATGGTCCTCATTGATACTATGCTCTGCCACCGCGGATTTTTCCGGTTGGGCCAGTCGCAAATACCTCTGATGTTCTTTCGTCCTCGTTTCAATTGTCCGACTGGTCTCTCCAATGTATGTCTTCCCGCACTCACATGGAATCTCATAAACTCCTGGTGTCTTCAGACCGAGAGGATCCTTCACTTTTACTAGTTGGTCTCTGAGTTTTGGAGGTGGTAAATGAACGGTCTTAATATTGTATCTGTTAAGGATACGTTGGATTTTTCCCGATATGGTGGAGACATAGGGAAGGAAAGCTTTGGAGATAGGCTTTTCTTGCGGCTCCCGTATGCCGTCAGTGGGCTGTCTAAAGGCCCTCTTCAGGGCCATGGAAATTTGAGTTTCACTATAGCCATTTTTCCGAAACGTCTTCTTCAGATGTTTTATCTCATTCGGGATGCTCTCGGTATCAGGAATGTTCTTGGCTCTGTGCAATAGGGTAGACAGCACCGCCTCCTTCTGTGATGGGTGGTGGTGACTCTGATTGCTCAGATACAGGTCCGTATGAGTCGGTTTCCTGTATATGCTGTGTCCCAGGGTTCCATCTTCCTTTTTCCGGATTAAAATGTCGAGGAACGGGAGCTGGCCATTTTCCTCTTTTTCCATGGTGAATTTAATGTTAGGATGCTGGCTATTCATGTGGGCGAAGAACAGGTCTAGGGCGTCCGTTCCGTGTGGCCAGATCAGAAATGTGTCGTCCACATATCTAAAAAAGCATTTGGGCTGCAGTGGAGCTGAGTTGAGGGCCTGCTTTTCGAAGTTTTCCATGTAAAAATTCGCAATTGCTGGGGATAACGGCGAACCCATGGCTACACCCTCCGTTTGCTCGTAGAATTTTCCATCGAAGGAAAAATAGGTCGAAGTCAGCACATGATGGAATAGCTTGACCGTGTCAGAGTCGAATCTTTCTGCCAGGAGTCGCATTGTGTCAGCCAATGGTACACAGGTAAAGAGTGATACCACGTCCAGACTGACAAGGATGTCAGAAGTGTCCACTCGAATCTCCTTTATTGTCTTGACGAATTCCAGCGAGTTCTTGACATGATGGTCACTAACGCCCACATGTGGTGCAAGTATGCCGGTTAGATGTTTAGCCAAATTATAAGTTGGCGAGCTTATGGCGCTGACGATTGGTCTAAGTGGAACTCCTTCCTTATGTATCTTCGGTAATCCGTAAATTCTGGGAGGCACCGGTGCTTCTGTTCTAAGGTACCTTGCTGTCTCAAATGGGATTCCCGCTTCTTTGATGAGCTTGATAGTCCTTCTGTTTATAGAGTCCGTGGGGTCCCGTGGAATTCTCTTGTACGAGTTGCTTGTGAGTAACTCATGCATCTTCTCATGATAATCCACGGTTTTTATGAGAACGGTAGCGTTGCCCTTGTCGGCTGGTAGGATGGTTACTGCAGTATTTCTCTGTAAGGCTCGCAGAGCAGTCCTCTCTTTGAAATTGATATTGGACTTGGGCAGTACTGCTTTCTTCAAAGTCATGGATATCTCAGCTCTTATGTCTTCCGCGGCGTCCTTGGGTAGTTTGCGCACTGCTTGCTCTACTCCACCGATGATGTCGCTAAATGGTATTGATCTTGGCGTTGGTGCAAAGTTCAGACCCTTAGAGAGAACAGCGATCTTGTCTTCGTCGATCCTCTCGTCAGTAAGAGATCTCCACCTACGCCTCTCTTCCTTTCTCTCACCGATGGACTGGGAATATGTTGATCTGGCCACTACAGCCTTGGACGATTCATTGCATAACCGAGACACGGAGAGATTGAAACAGAAGTTTGAGCGTCTACCAAGAACAAAAAGACAAGCCAAGATACCAGATCGCCACCGTTTGGTTATAAACCTTACTGACGAGAGGATCGACGAAGACACGATCGCTGTTCTCTCTAAGGGTCTGAACTTTGCACCAACGCCAAGATCAATACCATTTAGCGACATCATCGGTGGAGTAGAGCAAGCAGTGCGCAAACTACCCAAGGACGCCGCGGAAGACATAAGAGCTGAGATATCCATGACTTTGAAGAAAGCAGTACTGCCCAAGTCCAATATCAATTTCAAAGAGAGGACTGCTCTGCGAGCCTTACAGAGAAATACTGCAGTAACCATCCTACCAGCCGACAAGGGCAACGCTACCGTTCTCATAAAAACCGTGGATTATCATGAGAAGATGCATGAGTTACTCACAAGCAACTCGTACAAGAGAATTCCACGGGACCCCACGGACTCTATAAACAGAAGGACTATCAAGCTCATCAAAGAAGCGGGAATCCCATTTGAGACAGCAAGGTACCTTAGAACAGAAGCACCGGTGCCTCCCAGAATTTACGGATTACCGAAGATACATAAGGAAGGAGTTCCACTTAGACCAATCGTCAGCGCCATAAGCTCGCCAACTTATAATTTGGCTAAACATCTAACCGGCATACTTGCACCACATGTGGGCGTTAGTGACCATCATGTCAAGAACTCGCTGGAATTCGTCAAGACAATAAAGGAGATTCGAGTGGACACTTCTGACATCCTTGTCAGTCTGGACGTGGTATCACTCTTTACCTGTGTACCATTGGCTGACACAATGCGACTCCTGGCAGAAAGATTCGACTCTGACACGGTCAAGCTATTCCATCATGTGCTGACTTCGACCTATTTTTCCTTCGATGGAAAATTCTACGAGCAAACGGAGGGTGTAGCCATGGGTTCGCCGTTATCCCCAGCAATTGCGAATTTTTACATGGAAAACTTCGAAAAGCAGGCCCTCAACTCAGCTCCACTGCAGCCCAAATGCTTTTTTAGATATGTGGACGACACATTTCTGATCTGGCCACACGGAACGGACGCCCTAGACCTGTTCTTCGCCCACATGAATAGCCAGCATCCTAACATTAAATTCACCATGGAAAAAGAGGAAAATGGCCAGCTCCCGTTCCTCGACATTTTAATCCGGAAAAAGGAAGATGGAACCCTGGGACACAGCATATACAGGAAACCGACTCATACGGACCTGTATCTGAGCAATCAGAGTCACCACCACCCATCACAGAAGGAGGCGGTGCTGTCTACCCTATTGCACAGAGCCAAGAACATTCCTGATACCGAGAGCATCCCGAATGAGATAAAACATCTGAAGAAGACGTTTCGGAAAAATGGCTATAGTGAAACTCAAATTTCCATGGCCCTGAAGAGGGCCTTTAGACAGCCCACTGACGGCATACGGGAGCCGCAAGAAAAGCCTATCTCCAAAGCTTTCCTTCCCTATGTCTCCACCATATCGGGAAAAATCCAACGTATCCTTAACAGATACAATATTAAGACCGTTCATTTACCACCTCCAAAACTCAGAGACCAACTAGTAAAAGTGAAGGATCCTCTCGGTCTGAAGACACCAGGAGTTTATGAGATTCCATGTGAGTGCGGGAAGACATACATTGGAGAGACCAGTCGGACAATTGAAACGAGGACGAAAGAACATCAGAGGTATTTGCGACTGGCCCAACCGGAAAAATCCGCGGTGGCAGAGCATAGTATCAATGAGGACCATGCCATACAATGGAAGGAGACGAAACTGCTCTGCCGTGCACATGGCTACTGGGACCGCCTCGTCAAGGAAGCCATTCACATCCGCATCAACCGCAACAACATCAACAGAGACACCGGGTTTCAAATCAGCAATGCGTGGAAACCAATAGTGAACACCTTTATATATGACAAAAATGGCGGGAAAAGCGTAACACGCGAGAGCCAATCAGATTACACCTGACCATGAACGGGATGTATATATACCGGACCACTTTGAGAATACGGCATTCAGAAGATCCCCTGAGGATGAACAGCAAGTCGCTGTTCGAAACGTCGGGAGAGATGCAGAATATCAACCGGTGGAAAACCCGAGAAACCTTCCTGCAACTGATACACCGGGAAAACCTGAGATCATACATCACTCACCTCTACGGGGAGGAGACACATCGCAACGTCCGTAAACTGTCGGACCTACGCAAGGAGAAAGCAAAACTACTATGCAGTCTTGCTTTTCTTCTGAAATGCCGTGACGAAGAGGCTATTCCAACTTTTGCCAAGGTGAAATCATCACTTAAGTCGACGAAGGTGGATCGAATTCTCCACCGGACGAGCCTGGCTCTACTCAGAGAACAAATTCAGAACAAACGACGGATACTGGATCGCAACGCCAAAACCCTGAGAGATCTCCACCTACGCCTCTCTTCCTTTCTCTCACCGATGGACTGGGAATATGTTGATCTGGCCACTACAGCCTTGGGCGATTCATTGCATAACCGAGACACGGAGAGATTGAAACAGAAGTTTGAGCGTCTACCAAGAACAAAAAGACAAGCCAAGATACCAGATCGCCACCGTTTGGTTATAAACCTTACTGACGAGAGGATCGACGAAGACACGATCGCTGTTCTCTCTAAGGGTCTGAACTTTGCACCAACGCCAAGATCAATACCATTTAGCGACATCATCGGTGGAGTAGAGCAAGCAGTGCGCAAACTACCCAAGGACGCCGCGGAAGACATAAGAGCTGAGATATCCATGACTTTGAAGAAAGCAGTACTGCCCAAGTCCAATATCAATTTCAAAGAGAGGACTGCTCTGCGAGCCTTACAGAGAAATACTGCAGTAACCATCCTACCAGCCGACAAGGGCAACGCTACCGTTCTCATAAAAACCGTGGATTATCATGAGAAGATGCATGAGTTACTCACAAGCAACTCGTACAAGAGAATTCCACGGGACCCCACGGACTCTATAAACAGAAGGACTATCAAGCTCATCAAAGAAGCGGGAATCCCATTTGAGACAGCAAGGTACCTTAGAACAGAAGCACCGGTGCCTCCCAGAATTTACGGATTACCGAAGATACATAAGGAAGGAGTTCCACTTAGACCAATCGTCAGCGCCATAAGCTCGCCAACTTATAATTTGGCTAAACATCTAACCGGCATACTTGCACCACATGTGGGCGTTAGTGACCATCATGTCAAGAACTCGCTGGAATTCGTCAAGACAATAAAGGAGATTCGAGTGGACACTTCTGACATCCTTGTCAGTCTGGACGTGGTATCACTCTTTACCTGTGTACCATTGGCTGACACAATGCGACTCCTGGCAGAAAGATTCGACTCTGACACGGTCAAGCTATTCCATCATGTGCTGACTTCGACCTATTTTTCCTTCGATGGAAAATTCTACGAGCAAACGGAGGGTGTAGCCATGGGTTCGCCGTTATCCCCAGCAATTGCGAATTTTTACATGGAAAACTTCGAAAAGCAGGCCCTCAACTCAGCTCCACTGCAGCCCAAATGCTTTTTTAGATATGTGGACGACACATTTCTGATCTGGCCACACGGAACGGACGCCCTAGACCTGTTCTTCGCCCACATGAATAGCCAGCATCCTAACATTAAATTCACCATGGAAAAAGAGGAAAATGGCCAGCTCCCGTTCCTCGACATTTTAATCCGGAAAAAGGAAGATGGAACCCTGGGACACAGCATATACAGGAAACCGACTCATACGGACCTGTATCTGAGCAATCAGAGTCACCACCACCCATCACAGAAGGAGGCGGTGCTGTCTACCCTATTGCACAGAGCCAAGAACATTCCTGATACCGAGAGCATCCCGAATGAGATAAAACATCTGAAGAAGACGTTTCGGAAAAATGGCTATAGTGAAACTCAAATTTCCATGGCCCTGAAGAGGGCCTTTAGACAGCCCACTGACGGCATACGGGAGCCGCAAGAAAAGCCTATCTCCAAAGCTTTCCTTCCCTATGTCTCCACCATATCGGGAAAAATCCAACGTATCCTTAACAGATACAATATTAAGACCGTTCATTTACCACCTCCAAAACTCAGAGACCAACTAGTAAAAGTGAAGGATCCTCTCGGTCTGAAGACACCAGGAGTTTATGAGATTCCATGTGAGTGCGGGAAGACATACATTGGAGAGACCAGTCGGACAATTGAAACGAGGACGAAAGAACATCAGAGGTATTTGCGACTGGCCCAACCGGAAAAATCCGCGGTGGCAGAGCATAGTATCAATGAGGACCATGCCATACAATGGAAGGAGACGAAACTGCTCTGCCGTGCACATGGCTACTGGGACCGCCTCGTCAAGGAAGCCATTCACATCCGCATCAACCGCAACAACATCAACAGAGACACCGGGTTTCAAATCAGCAATGCGTGGAAACCAATAGTGAACACCTTTATATATGACAAAAATGGCGGGAAAAGCGTAACACGCGAGAGCCAATCAGATTACACCTGACCATGAACGGGATGTATATATACCGGACCACTTTGAGAATACGGCATTCAGAAGATCCCCTGAGGATGAACAGCAAGTCGCTGTTCGAAACGTCGGGAGAGATGCAGAATATCAACCGGTGGAAAACCCGAGAAACCTTCCTGCAACTGATACACCGGGAAAACCTGAGATCATACTAACAGAGTGTAATGCTTTGCCAAATAGTAGAATGAAATGTGCCAACGTATTCTGCTCAGATGAATGACTCACACGATTTATTATCATAGAATCTACATAGTTGAATACGCAGTGAAAGACTGAGACGTTGGAACGTAAATGGGTAAACTAATCTGTGGAATGTTTTGATGGTCTATTATTTCTATTTTATCTCTGCTTTTCTTTCACATAATGAATAAAAACGAAAAACATTACCCGCCACATGTTTTCTCATTATTCATGAAAATATATTTTCAAGGTAAGAAATGTACGATAGTAACGACTGAAATCCGTGAGTTATAAATCTCTTGTCCATTCAAAATTTCTCCCAGCTTTTCCACAATGCAACAAGGTTAACATTCTCACTATGTTTAGTAGCATGTCTTCGTATTGAATAAATACAGCAATAATTGACTGAAAAGTGTTAAAAGGTGTCGTGCAATTCCCTAAAAATGCCCAACTATTAGAAAATTATATCGCTTTTAATTTAAAAAATTTAATTAATTAATTTGGTATTTTCCTCACATAGCCTTGTCCTTGATTATTAATAAAAAATAAAAACATAGTATTAAGAAACTGTAGGAGCTTTTAAAGGTATAAACGGATTGCGATGAGTACTGCTCACGATGAGCTAATAGATTGAGAGTTTACACTTAGTTCTCAGTGATCGTGGAGATACGGACAGACTTCGCCACCATGGGGGAAAATAGAACTTTGTGGTCTCTTGAATTACAGCTCTTGTCACTCAAAGAAGTCTAGCTTGTATCATAGTTGTTTCTTAAAGGGATGATTGTCAGTGTTACTTGAAATTACCACAGATCCACACACTTTCCTTGGTTTCTTTGATGTTTCTTGTTTACCATTTAATGTATGGTGGATTAATCGATTTCTATATGAATTTCAGCTCTCGCTCATTATCTTTCATTTGTCCCATCGTTTTTCTGAATGAAGTTGGTCTTTGAAGCTGTCATCACACCAGCCAAGATGTTGGTGAAGGATCCAGAGGCATCAAGGAGCACCATAGCATAAAAAATAAAGATATTGGACGGATAAAGAAACCTGATAAAAGACACAGATCGAATTCGGAGAGCACAAGGAGTTGAACATTTCCAGAAGATTCATTTTCCTCCGAAAGTATATTTTTCCATTTCAAGATTTCACGATGAAGCCTCACGGGTGCCACATCCACTGCGGCTCTTCCTTATTTCCCCCACGGTTTTCGAAAATTTGCGTCAGAACACACAGAATGGGTTGCGGAAAACCTAAGTTCTGAGCCAGCCGATATTTTGATAAAACTTTGGTGTAAGGGAGGTTACTTCGGCGTATGAAGAATGGAAAAATGAGGGTTTGGAGGAGGAAGGAATAACATGGGAGAGTGAAGAGGAAACGGGAGTCGTGTTCATTTTTCTGTGCGCTCTTGACGAAGGGCGTCTTCTGTGCCGAGTTGTTCTCGCGTCTCCCGGCGATCGATACGACAGCCTAAAACTGTCATTTCATTGATACGGAGAGCACTTATTATGGCCCTTGCCTTCGACATAGAATCCCGATCAGAGCCGTACTCTAGGTGGTGCTCACCATAGTTGGGAAAGTTACCAAAAAATCATATATATTATTACAGAAAGGTCTTTTTCTGTCATTCCGTATATGCTCCGTTAATACTGCACCTACAGTGATAAATGAGGTATCATTTTAAACGTTGAATCACTGGCTTATGACGAAAAATGCAATCTCAATCTCAAATTCCACTATTTACCCATTAATCATATGTATTATTTCACAAAGGTTTTTTTTTTGTCGCAACGCCATAACTCTTCTCTAACATAATTCTTCATCAAAAGTTATGATTCAAACATCGTTTTAAAGCTTATGTTCCCCGCTATTGACGAAAAATAGACAAATGGTTTAAAATTAAATTTTTTCTTATAAAATTTAAGTTTTTGTTAAAACATTTTTCAGTGCCATATTTTGACAATATAATGAACTTATATGTTGTCCATAGTTAGGTGCTTAAAAGGTGGTAGGAGGCGTCATCTATTAACACATTGTTTTGTAAGATTGTTTACATTCTACATGCAAACAGTGTGACCGTTTACCGTTTACATTATGTAAATTTAACACAAACATAAATAACATATAATTGTCCATGGGAAAAAACAGGTAGAAGAACAGGAAGAAGCTGCATACTGTGCGAAATATTCGATAGGTAAAAGAACAGGAAGAAAGATGGAAGAAACAGGAAGAAGCTGCATACTGTGCAAAATATTCGACAGATAGAAGAACAGGAAGAAGGAAGGAAGAGACAGGAAGAAGATGCATACTGTGCGAAATATTCGCATGGGTCAGCTAGTTAACTGATTAAAGTTAATCACTGTAAAAATTAACAAGTTAAGGTTAACTCTTCCACAAAGTAACGGTTCAGTTAATTGGTTAGCTAAATTTTTAAGGATTAATTTTAATCGTTAATTTTAAAATCGTTCATCCCAACTATGCCCAAACGCAACAGTCACAGTCACAACTCAACATTGCTACGAATGCTATTTTTATACCCCTCCTCTCCCTTCATTGGCAAGTATTTGCCCCAAACCCCCCTCCTCGGACAAGTTACACTGTCTCTACGCGTGAGAATTTCAATTCAAACATATTGTTTTAATTTGTGGTTGAGTCCACCCCGTTTATTCCCTCCTCTCCTCACATTTCTGACTGCTGGCTTTAAAAACGGTGTCGTAAGGTCGCTATTTAACACGCAAGAGGGTTGAAATGTATGCAATGTGACGTATTTCTTCACAATTGTAACATTGCAGTGGGAACGGCTAAGTTATATTGAGTTATTCTTGGGGTATGCCTGCGCACCCTTTCTCGCGTTTAACTCTGATATATTGACGACGCGATGTTGCTGAGTAAGTAGACTGGCGTATTGTACCAGATTCGTTACTTTGAATGAACCCGTCCCCCTCATTAACCCTCATAGGTTTCTTGGTGACCCCCTTTCTCGTGTTTGTTGTGTGGTATTGATGTATATTCTCGTGTGGTATTGATGACACGAAGTCGCCGAGTGAGGCATTCCTAGCCTTGCGGACGAATAGGACACTTAGGACACAGTGCTCATAATACTACAGTTAGAAGAAATGAATTATGCCTCATGCATTCTGTCATCTCTCAAGTACTCTACTGAAGAACCAAAATGGTTTTGTGGTACAGAGAAACAAGAAAATGAAAAACTTTTAAGTAAGAAGATTGAAAAATTATGAACATTTTGAAAATGAGTCAACTATAAAACATATCATAGCAGATTTTATGATTTTTTATAATAATTTTACTTTGTCAAATAACAGAAATTAAAACTTTTTGTAGACACTTCCTTGCCCAAACCAGCTAAAACATTAATTAATTAATATTTTGAAATATTTTTTTCGCATAATTTGTATTTTAGATGAGAATGGTCCAAGTGCGTTACAAACTATTTTTATGTGCTTTTACGTTTTTGATATTTCTCCACGTGAACATCAGTAATTTGTATTTGAGCATTAATTCAATTATCAGGGTAGAGAAAATTTTTCTTAGCAATATAGAGATATAGTAAACTCATTTCCGATTGTGGTCCATCAAAAAAAAATTACAGCATGTGAAAGTTGAGTTTTTGGCTTAATTCATGTTCATTTAAGGCAAATTTTTAACTCAATGCGAAGAAATCCGTGAAAACATATTCTTCAAACGGTTCATATTTAATTAAAGCATAGATACGATGATAGCATAGATACTACAGTTGGCACAATCAAATACTAATGAAATTTTTTACCAAACTATATTAATGGGAATCCTATAACATAACTAAAAATTTAAGTATGAGGAGCCTACGCCTATCCAGAAGTTTTGGATGTCGTTGCCCCCGCAAGTGCATTGACATATCCCTTTGTAGCACTATGTCTGATATACATATGAGGCAGCTTTCTCACTGTCGATCAACGGAGGACTCGTCTCAAACTGCTAGAAGTTGCTAACTGCTTTACAAACTCGGCGCTGAAGGAGGAAACAAACTATCTTTTGACACGGGAAACGCTGGAACTTTCATTTCTTCGAGTACTTTGGGCACCTAGGTAATCAGGAGTTGAAAAGAGGCTCTGCGTCTATGCATTCATTAACAAAACTTTGAATTGCACAGAATATCACAGCTTGCAAAAAGTTGAACGTTATCCTCAAACGGATATTGCTGGAACCGGAGGTTAATGAAAAAAAATTATCTTCTCTTAATGAGAAAAAGAGCGTGATATAACTTTGCATAAATATAGAATAATTTAGCCGCATTACAGTAATAAAGTTTTTATCCAAATTTCATCTTTCCAAAAATAGAAAAATGTTAGTCACATTCAATAAAACTTTTCCAATTATTTGCCAAAAGACACTAGCCATTTTCCATGGGAAGTGGTATGGATATATATATATACCATTTAGCCTCTTTACTTAAAAATTTGTGACTCATAGATTTCTCCAGTGTCTTAAGAGTGAGTAATTAATTTGTTGTTTTCCACCATTTTCAAACATTAACCATTCACTGACCGTATTAATTTAGGTAGTAAGCGTGCGGCGTGGAAAAATGAATCGAATAAAAAATGCTTCCACAGTTATATTTCGCTAATTGCCAAGGATTACAGCATTTAATGACAAATATTGGGCGCCGTTGATGCTATAGAATTTACTCAACGCCTTTCACATTTAAATGAGTTTAAAAAACAAAATAAAAATATTATCTCTATTATTATGAGTGAAAAATCTCGCTCAAACTAACTCAAATGGATGTGCCCGGCGGCTGAGGAGTCATCTTCCATTCACAAATTGTTTCAGCGAATCATGAATTCAAAGGTTTTGTGTGCTGGCGTTGGGATTGGTTAATTTTCAACAAAAAAGGAAGATTCATAATTTTTTACGTCTCTGCCATCGGGCGGGGTCCTACTTCTCCGAAGTGTTTTAAATTTCACTGAGAAATCTCCGCCAAGGATATGATTAGAACCCGGGCCCCAACGGCGAGAAAGAAGTTGCCTCATTTCCCAACCTACTCGATTCCTGATAATGGCGATTTATTACACAAAAGTGGCGCTATTGTTGCCAAATACAATCGGCTGTACGCGAGCTCGAAGTTATGTTACAGTTTATTGCCCTGTTTTTCTCAACTGGAAAGCAAACACGGAATAGCAACTATGCAGGACATTGAACTTGACAGTGGATCAACTCGCTTCTCTTGAAGAGCTCCGTCTTTGACCTATACTCCACGCAAATATTTTATTGCCTTCGATCAGCGAATGAGTATCCCAGGGCTTTCCAAGGACTTGGAAATTCAAGGGAATCAGATATTCTGCGCCAGAAAGAGGAATTCAATTTTGAATCAGCACGTCAGGCTCAACATAGGAGGAAGCTAGAGTCTTCGATATTTGTTGGCTTAGCAAAAAATCTGGGTAGTGAAAGGTAATTAGTGGTTGAAATCAGATTTTGTCAATCACTTCCGCGTATTTCCACTGTCGTAGACTACAGTTTCGACAGCTGCAATGTTCAGTCTACTAGAAACTGATTTGAATAAATCAGATTTTCAGCTATTAAAATCAGCAATCTGAATAAATGATCTAAAAAACTGAATTTATCATGAAGACAGCTCAATAGCTAATAGAATTTGACCTGAAAAAGACAGTTGCCATGCTGTAAAAACGTCGTCTACGGCAGTGGAAATATGCGGAGGAGAGCCCAAAAGACCTTCTCTGCCAACTGAACGACTCTGCAGGAGCCTTTGAGTTCAAAATCAGCTTATATATGAAAAAAGTGCATATAAGGCGCGTTTTTACTCTCTGTGATATGATAACGGAGGGCATTGCAGATTTTTTTAATCAATGACAGGATCATGTTTTTGAAGTTTTACTTTTGTGGTGGTAGCTCCGTCCTCAATTTGCTGGGAAGGAGCTACAGATATATTGCTCACGGCCAGTGGTAATCAAACTCAAATAGTGTATAAATAAAAATAACTTCTAATCGATGTTTGGGATGAAATTGCATTTATGTGTGCATCAACTCTCTCCCAGTAATCCTCAATCTGACTTGCGTTTGATGTAACTCCATCGGAGCCTCCAGTTAAAGGATTTTCGTCAACTCCATGAGCTCGGATTTCAACAACGCGATGAATATTTCACCACTGAAATGTATTGGACTTTAACACGCAACCCTCAAAATGACTTCAAACCTTGTCAACTATGGACTTCCTCGTTGAAGAAAAAAAGGAAGATTAATACCAACGCTTGACACAACCATATTCCTTTGCCTAAAAACTTATATTTTTTATTTTATTTCATTGAAAAAGATCACATAGAGCATAAAACCATTTTACAGTGAACGTATAACAAACAAAAAAAGGACACAAACGTAAAAAATAGCAAGAAGAAGGTAACAAATAATAATGCAACATGGGGAGGTAGTACGGATAACTTTTTTTGATAATGACATGAGGTTAGGCTAGTGAAGATGGTGGAAGATAAGGTGAAAGGGTCGATGTTCTCTGGAAGGGAATTTACCAGAAGGGAGAGGCGAAAAATGAGGGAGCGTTTGGTAAGTGATTATCTGGAAGCAGGGATATGGAGCAATGAGTGAGTCCTGGTGTGCTGGGAGGGTGTTCTGAAATTTATCAAGGAAACAAGCTCGGGGTAGTAAATGGTTGAGTTCACTGTGCTATGAGTAAGTTAAAGATCGGTTTAAGGAAGATATTATCAAATTTATTAACAGAGAAAGAGGACAAGATATCATCAGAGGGTAGATTGTGGAGATTTGGCACTCTATTTTTAACAATACGTGCGAAGAAGTTAGGGATATATTGCAGGGATTTCACACTAGTTGGGACTGACATCGATCATATAGGGGAACAGTAGGAGAGAAGAGGAAGAACAGTAAGTGAGAAATATGTCTGTAATGCTATATTTTGTTTCCATAAGAAGTATGAAATTCTTCTAAACAGGGAGGGTGATTGATGGAATTGAGGGTTACTGAGAAATGTGCCTTTGAAGACTGTGAGATTGCTTGGCTTCTATCGAAAAAAAATATGGTGATTAAATACGTAGATACGTATGAATTGTAACGACGGGAACTTCTAAGACTGAATCTTTGGCAAGAGTTTGACAGCTTTGTCACGATATCTTGCATATACATTCTAGAAACAGTCAAATTTATCCACAAGAACTTAAATTCCTTTCAAAAAAATTCGGACTAACATAGCTATAACACTAGGACAAAACACTAGGACAAACAAAATACACATTAACTGCCACAGGACCTCAAAAAGACTCCATAGTATCACTCAGATAGGATTCAATTTATACAATATAATTCCATTATGAATTAGATCCGTAAACATTAAAAAATTCAAGACCAAGGTAAAAGAATTGCTTCATGACAACTTGTTTCAGAGCGCTGAAAAATACGTGGAGCATGTATTTTTGTAAAATTTATCTTCATCTGTATTGCTATGTTTTATGTATGTAATGTGTTAAATACGATGTATCACATGATTTGCAATTATTTCCATGTTTTTTCTATTCCTCATTGCCTGTCTTATGCTCTACAACATTGTGTATTGTAATTTATTTTCCATGTTTTTATATGACGACTACATGCAAATGTATTTGTCCACGGACAATAAATTTATAATTCTAATTCTGATACTCAAAACGGCATAACATAAACATAGTGCTTGAAGGATTCAACCTCATGACGAGTTTTCATTCATAAGAAGTCCTCATTTCACTCGCATTGCTATGCACGATAGGCCCTTAGAATATGGCATCCTAAAGACCCTTTGGATACCCATAATCCTCCTAAACTGTCATGAAAATTTAGATGCTTAAGTCACGGTCTGCACCAGGTAGATTTTATTCTCAGTGGTTTCAGTGCCTACGCCATTGACGGGCAAGTATCGCACGTGGTTTTCCTCTTGATAATTCCTTGTTCTTGTTTCCCGAGCAAATAGGTGAAAATCACCCATTTTCTATGGAATCACCAGTTAAGGATGCACACATATTCAATCCCATTCCAATAAGCCTTTGGTTGGAATCCACGCATTAAAATCTGGATCGATTTTCTTTCCCCTGGGCAATTATATTTGCGCAGCGGCGAATGAGTAGTCAAGAGAGGACACCGAAGCCACTAGATTACCCCGCTGGAATTTAATCACGCAACCTTGCCCCTCTCATGCCGAGATACTCGCGCAATTACCGAATGAATTTCCGAGCGATTAATTTCGGTCTCGGGTTTGCGACCTTCCTCGGGCTAACGGGAGAGTGCAGTAATAAACGTAGAGGGGGGAGAGGCGCTGTTGTCGCGTGGCGTAGTCATCAACTTCCATTCTTCCTTCCACGGCAAGGCGGGGCGCGAATGAGGACGAGCGGACAATTAACCTTTAAGCGGACAAGTGGGGGCTAATTTCACCACGCTCTTCAATCTTCTTCAAATAAAAATGTTTTATAAATCAAGTTCATATTCTTTCATACCCCGACGAGGATAAGAACGGAACAAACCGTTTAATTTATTTTCATGTCACAGTTTAAAATAATGTACCTCTCGTGGGGTTATTTATGACTCTATTTGAATTGCTTGGCAAATTCACCGCTGCGAACCATTTCCCCTATCATGAAGGACATATTTTTTTAAAAATATGTATTGCATTATTGATGTGGAAAAATTTTGAATAAGAAATTATATTTTCATAAAAACGGAGACCTATAGATATGCATGCCACTCCATTCAAATAAATTCAAATAAAATAGGGCCGATTATGCTTCCTTGAGGAACACCGGATGTGACTTCGACCATATCAGAGCTAAAACCATCAATAACTACTTTTTGTTTTCGATCACTGAGAAAGTCACTTTTCCGATTCATTATTTTTTTGTGTGGGTGAGAACAATTTTTTTATTTTTGTAATCGACATTTACGACCAAAAAATTAATAATGGTTATTCTCTGCGGTAATAGATATGCATGCCACTCCATTCAAATAAATTTCACTAAAGATTTTAGAACATAAATATTTTCACTAAATATTTTAGATCATTGCATATCACTTGAGGATTGACTCTGATTAAATTACTAATTTTTAATTGAAAAACTAAGGACAAGCTAGGATTTTTTCTAGGTGTCATTGCAAACATGTGACAAGGTGAAGCAAATCAGGTGAAATTTATGGAGTTGAAAGTCTGAAATCCACGCTCTCCGTATTACTCAACAATACTGCATGGAAATTTTTTGGTTGACTTCTTACCTGATATTTTCTTCTGAAACAATCTTTGTACTTACTAGTCCTTTCACTTACTTCCCTTTCAAATCAATGTAATTGGTATATGCCATTTGTTATTGTCATTAATTTATTTATTGCCTTCATTAGAACACTACAGTCATCTTCTGGAATTCTTCTGTTTTCTGTTAGCTCAGCATTTCTTCATACTTCCCTCTGATTGTTATTTTCTTTCTTCATCTTGGACCACCCTTCCTATTCTCCGTTTGTTAATCTTGGTTTGTAGTCTGGTCTGCTTGTCCTTGAGTTTCATGGTTGTCTTTATTTTCTTCTAAATCTTCTTTATTAATGTATAATGCGCTTATATCTTACTAAATTCCTGCTATATATCTTATGATAGCCTTACTGTTCCATAGTTTTTCTATAATTTTTTTGCTTATTCAGTTTTCCGGTGTTCTGATTAGGTGTCCAAGGGATGAGATTCGTTTCTTAATCATCGTGCTCGTTACGGGTTCAATTTCTTTGTAGACTGTTTCATTTAAAGTTAACCTTCAGTGGCCGTTTTCTTGGCAATTATATGTGAAACGTATATTCTTTTTATCTTTATACCTTAAATTCAAGAAATTGTCTGTATCGTAGAAAATGACGTTTAATGAATTTCTTCGCATGAGGTTGCACCCACCTCATGCGAAGGTGTTATTATAATAATATTGGATTAATATAAATGCATAATTGCTATTAGATTAGTATAAATGTTGAACCGCAGGGCTCTTTTCTAGGTCCAATATAATTTCTTTTGTATGTGAATGACTTGTGCAACCATCAATTTAAAGGGCGTGTAACAGCTTTTGCTAATGATATTGCATTATGTTACAATGGACATGGGTGGACCACTATTGGGGAAAATATATAAGATGATTTAGATTTCTTAAGTAAATGATTTAAATAGAATGGACTGGAGTTAAGCGAGAAAACTATGTATATTACTTACAATCTTGGTAATTGCCCAGACAGACGATTTAAAACTGGTTTAATATTACTAAAAATGTGCAAAATATCCATGCTGCTGTATGAAAATTAGTAGAGTTAATAATTGAAAATATTTGGGAGTCATTCTCGACAAGTCGCTGAAATGGGACCTACAAATTACTTCTGTTTCTACAGCCTTAAGAAGTCAACCATCTACATTTTACTTCATCCGTAACAAATGTACACTGGCTATCAAAAAAGTTATTTGCCATTCTCTTGTACAGTCAAAATGAAATTATGGCTTAGAAATTTGGGGAGGCGGTAATTATAACAAATTTAGGCCTGCTGTAATCTTGCAAAAGAGACTCATCAGAAGTGCTGCATTAAAAACAGGTTTGAACATTCGTACCCCTTATTTTTAGGACTGAGGTTACCCCAATTACAGCATTATTATGTTTTCAAGGTAATGAAATTATTCTATGTCATGAATGGTAATATTCTGCCCATATCTGACCGTATGTCTAAGTTTAATTTGAGAAAGGGAAATGTACCAATTATAAATCCAAATTAAACTGTTGTAAAACGTTTCTTTGTGAACATGGGTCCAACGGTTTATAATATGTTACCAGATAAAATTTAAAAAAAAAGTAAAAACTTGTAAAAAACTTTCTCAACCCAGTCAACGCATGGATATTGAATGAGGAAAATGTAGCTATATTTTTTAAATGTTTTCTTATGTTACCAGATTTTCTTTTTTCGCTTCCATTGTACAGATCCTACTCACTCATATTATATTTGAATTTAATGATTTGTCAATACTTCTGATTGCAATGGCAATATTTTTTTATGAATCTTTATCTCACTTACTGTGTAAAAAATTGTAATTGTTAGCAATGCTGATAAACTTAAGAAGGTTGCCTCAGCACAGGTCTTCCTCTTGGGGCAAACTAGCTTTCTTGTACTTGACAAAATAACCAAATTTTGTTGCTGAAATCAATAAATTACTTTACTTTAGTACCTCGCTAAATCGCAGCTCGTTCTTAAGCATAGACGCATTCCATCGTAGTCATCGGAAACTAATCTAAAAGTGGATATGATATTGTCGATGTCTGCACATACACAAGTTTTCTAACCTCTATACACTATAAGGTCTCGGTGAGCATAATTTGATCATTAATTGGGATATAAAAATGCGGTGACCCATTAAAGTTCGTTATAATTTCAAATTTCATTTTATACTCTTTCCGAGAGTTATAACTGATTCAATTGTAGTGGTATGATTACAAACTTGTGAGAGTAATTATGCATCGTAACACGTTTTTGTTTTGGTCTCCAGGTGACTACATTAGTCCACCTTGGAAATCCCTATGACTTTCAACAGCTATCAATAATTTAAGTCAGTATTTAAATAAAAAATAAGTACCGAGTAAAATACATAAAGATCATAAGCCCATATTCTTATCATTATGATTAAATATGTGTATATATTGAAATGCTAGTAAAGTCTCCTGTGCGAAACATACTGAGTAACTGAATAAATGCAATTTTTACGTGTATGTCTCACATAACAAGATAAATTCCTTATTTTCAGTAGTTTAATTTTTAAGAGTCGTAAAATATTTTTACCACAGATTATTGTTTCCAGTAATAAGACTATTTTATCGTTAACAATATCCTTTTTGATGATTTATATCGTGTATTATTATACCATTCAGATTTTATTCGATGAGTTTATGGATACAGTTATTTATTTACAGAGGCACTCACCTTGGAAACTATACGTAGGCCACCTGTAAAACACGCTTTTCCAATGGTGGCTCTCAGGTACTGAAGGAAATGAATTATTATATAAAAAGGAATTTTTAGTTTATCATAATGAAAATAAAGGCAGTCATAAGGTTATGACGCCAATAATCGATGAGCACACCTACAACAGTACATATTCATCTAAAATATATATAAAAATTTATAATCCTTGACCAGCATAAATATGGCCACCTTTGTCACACCTAACCTACTAATTCCTGTGCCAGCTGATAGATTTCTACTTTTTTAACGAGTTGTCCGAATAATTAGGTACGTGCAGTGGTTATATGAGGTTTGTGAATTACGTTAAGACATTTATGGACCATAAATCTAGGAAACACATGGAATATTAGTAGAATCTTTTCCTCACTGAAGGACACGTCGGCCAGTGATGCCCCGTTCACACTTCTGCCGAAGGAACGACGGTCCGTAAGACGGTAGGCTGAATTCCTAATGTGAGTGCGCGTCCATACCATGGCAATTCAGAGGTCCTAACGCTGTCACTTTACATTGGTAGCGCTGGAAATAAGCACAGAAACAGGAAATGATGAATAACGAGGATGAAAAAAGACAACCATTAAGGTGAATCAGATGATGTTACCCCAATGAATAAGAATAGAAACGTGTCATTAGGGGCCATTCAAGTATTACGTGATACGTTTTTGGGGGTAGAGAGGTTGGGATCATCTTAATTTGCCTTATGTGGGGGGTGAGGGTCTGGAACCAATTTTCGTAAGATTTTTGTCCGTCTTGAAACAGTGTATCGTTTCCAAAGATGCTGAGATTGTTCACAATTTCATCAGCTGTGCTACTGTATCGCTCATGATGTTAATGAATTCGGTACTCCAACACTGCATACTTATATGACATCCACTGCTCAAAGCTGTACGATGGCTTTTATGGAAAGATGGTACAGTAGAAAGCGAGCATTTTACGAAGAGTAGATACAAGTATACAACGTCTTACTTATGAATGAGAGAGGAGGGTTGGGAAAATCGTACTTTGTCTTACATAGAGGGAGGTCAAAAATAGCATAAATGGTCTCACGTAATACTTGGCTGGAAAAAAATGTTGAAAGCCGCAATACGCCACAGGAATATGGTATGGTAACGCTGAGTCTCGTTCACACTGCATTGGTGCGAGCGTTGGTCCGTACGATGGCATTCGGGACGAGGCATTAGGAAGAACGAAGTACGAGCCCCAAACAAGCCCTTTCATGACCAGTCCTATCTTTGTCTTACAGAGCATAGCAAACATACCGATGAATTTCAGATCCTGAACGTCGCGGAATCCCATATTCAGTCCTCTTTAAATCCCTCATCCATCGTCCTCTCGCCTTGTAGCAACGGATTCCCGGAATGATTCTCCGGCGACTCTCCGCCTCAAATGTAATAGAACTATGTTCGTGCTAAATTGGAGGAGACAGTTTGGAATCTTAAGGTCAAAATAGCCTTACTAGACCCTCCAGGAAATTCTTCGGCCCCGGATTGGTGCGCCAAATTAATGCTGAAAGTTTTCAATATTTTTAATACCACCAGACGTACCACAAATTTGAGATGGTTTCGCACAAATGCCAGCCTCCATGTAAAACTTGACGCTCGACGTATAATTGAATGCATCCTCCACCATGCCAAAAACTTTGATAAATCACTCATTAACCATCGCAACCCTCAGTTCCATCTTCATAAATTGGTAATTAGAAATATAACCAAACCTAAACCCTCCTCAAGTGCTCTATCCTCACTCGAAAATTTCCTCAAAAAACCGTAAAAATGAAAAATTATCATATATCACCTATCCCCTAATACTCTCCCCTATCCTGAATATGGACCAAAAACCTATGAACAACTTCTAGTCTTCAGATCTCAAATTAAATATATGCATAAATATTATCTACAATGCATAATTATTAATAACTCGTCTAACACATACCCAAAAAAGAATACAAATAATCGGCACGTGGAGAACGAATAAAGAAAACTACATGAGTATAAGTTATTTTTAAAAATCCTCATATCATAGTCAATCAAAAGCCATAATATACAAATAAATACCAGCGCAACTCCCATTCACAAAAGCTCTCTCCAGTCCAGGAAGTCAACGTTGACATCAAATGTATATTTTCCTCATTCGAATCTTCAAATGCGTCGCCGCATTTAGCCGCATAAACGTTGTCGTCAGAAGCAGCTTTCCTGATCCCGAAACCCGAAAAAACTCCATTAGCATAGTTTTCCCGGAAAATGCCAATTAATTAATCAGCAGGTTTGATTCCACCCGATAAATATTTGACTTTTCACTTCCATTCGTATATTAGTTCATCATCTGTTAAATTTTAATTTGCGGGCAACGGTGGGGTGGGTGAGAGTAATGGAAGGGGAGAGATTTTCTTGATCGGGGGAATGACTTTCTCTCCATTGCGACAACCAGGTGAGCAATGCGAATTCGCAATCATTTTGTCGCTGAGGGCAACAAACGATTCCGGTGACTAATGACGAACATAAGGACCGACTGGCTTTTCTCAGCGTATTATACAAATATGCCTGGTTGGCGTTTTATAGCCAATGAAACCAGAAGCTCTTTGTAGAGTTCACATTTCTACATCTACATTCTACCCGAAGAGCCGCCGCATGGGCGTTTGGCAGGGGGTGTTAGGTCACCAGCCGTGTAAAGATGTAAGGTTTGGGAGGTGGAATAGTGACGTGCATTATTGGAGTGTATTAAGTGGAGCTCAGTTTTTATTGTGGTCGCTCATTTTGCGAGGAAAGAACGACTTTATTACCTATCTGTTCGACAATGTATCTCTTTTATTTTATGTTTACTCCACCCGAAGCATAGGTATGGCATTTTATGTTATTACTTTCACAGGAAGTGAACTGTGGTACATTTACAAATATTTAATTCTAACCACCACTCCTGGCACCACGAATGAACGTGGTTTAGGTCCGATGACAGAAATTCAAAGTCCGCATCTTCATTAATTTCATGGTGGATATTTGCATCGTCTGCAAATAATATTAATTTACTGCTAACTTGGGAAATTAGGCCATTAATATAAAAAATGAATAAAATAGGGCCGATTATGCTACCTTGAGGAACACCGGATGTGACTTAGACCATATCAGAGCTAAAACCATCAATAACTACTTTTGTTTTCGATCATTGAGAAAGTCACTTTTCCAATTCATTATTTTTTTGTGCGGGTGAGAACATTTTTTTTATTTTTGTAATCAACATTTACGACCAAAAAATGAATAATGGTTATTCTCTGCAGTAATAGGTAAAACGATGAGCTTGCCCTTAAAAAATGAACATGATGTTTATAAACCTGACTAGGAACTGCCTAACTGATAAAATGGAAAGCACTCCACCAGGGCCACACTTGAGATTTCATGATGACCCAGGCTTCAAATGTTTACAGTAATTTTCAATGACCTCAGTCTTCAAACTGCTCAACAAATATCTAATACACCTGACCGGCAATCGTAAGATCCAAGTTCGAATCCCGGGCAAGATAAGTCTTTTTTCCCACGTCAAATTTCGTCCCATCGGTGCACAGTTTCGCCAAATGACACATCGTGCATTACTGTTACTGTTTTATGATTTTAATTGCGTTTCAAGCTTTACCGCTGAGCATCACTGCAAAGTCTTCTTTGACAGTAAATTTCGCTTGCAAAGATAAAAAAATTGTATGCGCCCATGGTGAGGGATTGTTGGGGAAGGAGTGCTCCTCGATCTCTGGAAACGAAAGGATTTATATGGTTGGGGAAATGACGAGTAGTGAGGTTGGGGGTGAGTTCCATTTTCGGATGAGGAATTGGTCGTCCGCCCGGGCGCATTTCCCGTCCCAAACAGGCGGCCTGCCGCACACAGCCACAGGCGGAAGACGGCGCTCGACGAGAAAGTAATCAGGAAACAAAACGATGGAAGATTTGGGATAAGTTTTGCGGAGAGAAGAGATGGAATGGGAGAGTCGAGCTGCCAAACAAAAATAAACGCAAATGTATGATAGAATGGGATAGGATACCAGGTGGATTTTCCCTGGTTGCTGCTAAACTTATATTCACTGTAGAGGACACCCTTATGGGTGACTGCCAATCTATAAATAGATTCGTATTCATATCCCATTCGGAGATTAATATTCTTACTTAAATTTAGACGCTCAAAAACATAAAAATTTGATCGTAAAAGGTATGTTAGCTCCGAGTAATTTTTATTTTTATTCAGACACTCAAAACTATTTTATTCGTTCATAAAAGACTTGCTTCCTTCTTTGTATGATAATTTGACTGAAATAATATCGGTTCCAATCTTAATTCCTATTCTCATCAAAACGCTCCTTTCTTCAAAGGCAACTTTAGGCTATCCTCTTTAAGGAGCGGAATAACAAGGTCACGCTGTCCAGTGGCAAAAAAAATAAGGGCAAAAAGAGACTTTGTTTAAAAAATGAAAACGAAACGTAAACGAAAGCTATAATGTGGCGACACAGTGTCATAGTTATCACTACTTATTACCAAGGGAATTAGAAATAACAGTGGCACATTAGGCAGGTACGGCCAATTTTCTAGAAATCGATAAGAAATAACGTTTTTGTGCCCTCCTACTCGTGTAAACATTTTTATAAATGAACTAATGTTGCTTTACAGCGAGGTTCCTCTTTTTTGAACGTATGATTTTATCATTAACGTAGAGCATGACGCTCCAAAATATAGACGAATCCTTATAGCGTGTCTCTAATATTGCAGCCACTTTTCAAATTTATCCCCTTATATTTATCAATCAGAGAAAGTTCAATCTCTTTACTATCATTCAGGGCGAGAAATCATTTTGCATTCCCACGAGAAGAACCCCAAAGTCTGCTGTTCGGAGTCGTGAGGTAGAGAACAGACTGAGTACGAGAGAGGAAAGCGCACAGGTCTTGAGGGCATTGGATGGAGCAAAAAAAAAACCATTCTTCAAGTGGAATTCGACAAGGGTGGAAACGCCGCTCTATTCCTCAGCCCCTGTTTCACATTGAGGGACGCTGGGAAATGCATCAACTCCGGAAACTCGACCCAATATCCCAGATAAGTATGGAGACGAGGGGTAAAACTGTTAGGAGGGGAGCGACGGGAGGCAAATGGAGGCAATTTGAGCCGCGAGAGAGATAAAGGAAAGAAAATTAAGAGCAATCAATCCCTCTATTTCATCGGACCCTTGCCAAGGAAACACTTAATTTTTCCCAGGTGTTACTTCCCTGTTCTCCCTTTTCTCTCGCCCCCAACGCCAACAGTCACGTCGCGTCATGCGTAACAAATACTCGGATGTGTTCAGTATAGGGCGAGTGTTGGAAGATAGGGTAAATTCTCGAAGCGTCGAGTATAATGAAGATAGAGCAAAGGCATTTCGGGAAACTAGTAAATTTGACAGAATATAGCGAAAGCGCCTCATCACACGTTCCCCGTGTCAATGTCGACCAACGTGCAAGTAGAGGCATAAATTCATGAACAGGCATCAAATAGTCCTTCACGATTTGGCGTCCAAGTCGGATGAACACTTCAGTAAACGATCAAATAGGTATCCTTCCGCTCGTTATTATACATGGAACTCCATTTGACTTAAAGAGCTCCTTCCAACACGCGTGTTCCGTGGATCTCAGAGTTAATTTGAGTTCCATGAGAGTCATCGAGAGGAAAGATACCAATCCGATCGTTTACTCAAGTGTTCATCCGCCTTGGACGTCTAATTGTGAAGGACTATTTGATGCTTGTTGATGTGTGTATACCTCTACTAGCGATATCACCGCAGCAAGCGTTGGCCTGCATGGACATAGGGAATGTGTGATCAGGAAATTTTGTCATATACTGTTGAATACACAAGTTTCCGTAAATGACTGAGCTCTATATTCAGTTTACTTGACGACTTCTGGATTTAACTTGACGCTTACCGAGTATTAAATGTGATGCCTGATTTTCGTGACTCCGGACACGGTTAGATGAGAGGTTTTTCAATAGTATACCCCAGTTACTTAATCAGATATTAATATAAGACCTCTCTCATGACTTAAAAATCGTGGTTGAGCAGCTATTATAGAAATAAAAAAGTTGAAGAATTCACTCAGTGGAAAGTCAACATTGTAGCAAGTCAAACGTGGTAACTTCCACAAATATATTAAAGGATGTACAACTAGTTTCAGTGGTAATACCATCTTCATGTACCCTGGGTTATATCGTTAATCAGGATATATTTCCATAAGTCTGAGGGAAGTTGGTGTGGTTGAGATGGGTTGAGGGATGAGAGAGGTGAAGTTTGGTGAAATGTGCAGAACATAAACTTTCTTGTTCTGACTGTCAATGTATTTACATCGGTCAAACTGGGCGCACCTTCAACACCAGAGCCAAGGAAAACCAGACCTGCTTCAACAATAAAGATGACTCATTCGCTGTCGCCAGACATCTGTTGGAGTTGGGCCATAGGGGCGATTATAACCCAGGAGCTTTGTTTTGCATCATGAAAGGCATAAAGATGGATGCCCACGAACAAAGAGTGATCGGCTTTCAAAATGATTCTGGTTTCCTTTCAATGTAGTTTGAGCGAAATATCATTTCACCTAGAAATCAATGAATTTGGTCTCATTTGAAAGAAAAATATATCACCCTTCCAAAAGTATCAAAATATAAGCCCCTTACCTCACTATTATTCGAGATATTTGCCAAAAAAAAGCCCTTTTACATGGAAAATGGTACGTGCGTGCACTCCAGAGAGGCATTATTTTAAGAATGAGGAATTTGTAACGCCTAGATCTCGTCAAAAAACTAACAGCATGTAGTTTGTATGTTTTCCCTGCCACTTTTGAAAATATATCATATTGTCACCGCAGTATTTTTTCAGAATCACGAAAAAACCTTCCGTTGTGAAGGAGTTTTAAACGTACCTTCCTGTATTTTTCTTTGATTTCATAGAATTTCGGTAGTAAAAAAGTGCATCATTGCACTCCTAATAATGCCATATTAAATCCATCATTTTTGCAGCAGCTTAAATTAAATCGTATAATTTAAATATGGTCCTTATTACAAGTAGGGAACTATCTCGCTCAAACTACCTTAAAAGACATTACCTTCCTTCATCTCTACTATTTGCTATTAGTCATCTCACCCCCCAACCCACGATGACAAACCGGCCACCCTCTCAGTAGTCCACCGTCATCCTTCCCAACCTCCTCAACCCACCCCACTTACATCATTTCCCCTCATACTTATATAAATGCATCCTGATAACCGATATAACCCAGTGTGCCTGAAGAAGGCGAAACTGCTGAAACAAATAAATTTGTGGAAGTAGCAAACATTGACTAACTACTTTTATAGAATGCCGCTTGATCGTTGCACAGCAGTCAACTGCTAGAAGGAAGGGAATAGAGACGGTTTTCGTTTTTACTGTGTTGTACAAATAAGGCGAGAGTGCAAATACTGAGTACTTTTTTCTTCTCTCGAAAAGCCGCTCTCAATCTGGGATGCAAATCATTATAGCCACAGAGATAGCAATTCAACAACGTAGGCTATTTGGAATACATCGGCTGACCATTTATTCGTGTCCCATGGGTATATAAATATTGACGTCTTGACACCTTGGTAATGATATCTTCCTTCATAAAAAAAGGTCCGCAAAGGTCCACAAAATTGAAAAACCCACTCCCCATGATCTACTGCGCATTCAAAATGGTTTAATTCCTGCTTCATGTATAAAGACGCCGCATGAGCACAAAAGTTATCTAACTGGATCATGGAGTAAAGAGCCAAATCTTTTGATCGTGCCACTATTGATATCCCGAAAAAAGTTACCAATATTTCGAAGACATTCCCTATTTCGATTAAATTCGGTGACTGATATAAATATTTAGAAGATACACATACACATTTGATTCAACATTTGTTAGTAATCGAGTTATCAGTGCTCAGCAACAAGCAAAAATATTTATAAGCCGTCGTCGTTTTCATTAAGACAGGAATCCATACTTTTACTACCCACTCGATGTGTCGGATATTCTGCGGACAGTACAAATAAATATTCCAATTTTTATATGAGTCCGTTAAACCCCTCTCACCATGAATAGTTGGTTATTATCATATCGTCTTTTTTCTCCGGAAACGAATTGCTGTCAAAATAGATTCTTCCATTGCTCCTTGCAGTGAAAAATTCCTCTTGGCAGTGAAAAACTTTCTCATATCAAACTGAGCAAAATACAATATGGCCACGGAAATATCTTATGAAACATTGTATATTCCATTTTCACCGAGGTAATTTTAATTCTCGCAGACGTCATTAGTGGATACATTGTTAAGGAAATTCTATTTTTCAGCCTTCTTTGGAGCAATGCGCACCAAACTTATGTGAAGGAGCGATAGCAATCTCGAGATTAGACGCCACAGTCCTTGATTGAATGACGGAAGAGCCAGTTCCTGCCGCGCCGAGGCTGACTCAGTCGACTTTAGATACTGATGACTGAGCGTCCCCAGTCACGGTGAGAGGATGTTAGCTTGCGGGGAGAAGATAGCCGTGCACGTGGGAAGAGGAAAAAATATAAACATGTCCCGACAAACACAGTTTGATTAGCACGAGACGGACTTAATTTTGAGTCACTGTTATCTAAGACAGTATTACCGGTAGGTATTGTAGAAAGATGTATGAACTCACGTGCTAAGGTAAAGGAAAAGGACGAGGAAATGAGGGCATGATGTAAAGGGAATGTGGCGGGGGAAGATTCTGCTTCGTCGGTGGAAATGCATTCGCAGCTTCTTGAAGGTTTTGTCGAGACGAATAGATATTTGGCGTAACCATACACCAAAAAGCACTGAATAATTCAAGAGACTTTAAAGACTACTTTGACATAAATGAAATTATGTTTCAGGTTATGCACAAAGAGTCAGGAAATGGGAAAGACGTGTGGTCGCAATGGACAAAATTTGGAAATAAAAAAGAACGACTACAGAAAAGTCATTCTGTAAAGGATACTCCAATCTCCAATCGGGGGAAATATTTAGTGGGTATAATACTTTAGCTCTGATACAAATATGCTGCGAGTAGAAAGCTAGGAGAAATGAGCTCATGAGCTACAACCAAGGGATAAAATTCCACCATACAATATTACGCCAATCTCATCATACGGTAAATTAGCCTCAATCTTAACTTTTGAGGTAAGGAAGCAATTAATTTCATCAAATTTAGAACATTTTCTTTCATGGCAATGAGGCTGGGAAGTGTCATCAGCAGAAAAACAGATCCGTCCGTCGAACTATGCCATATCTGCCTCCGCACCCCTTGGGAAACGCCAAAAGTCTCCACTCGACCCCTCCCCCCAAGATTCTCTTATTGAAACATTCTGATATTATAAATATTTCGAAGGACATTTAAGCCTATAAATGCGACCCCCTGGGAAATTAAGTCCCACTGGTGGAGGGATGAACCAAAATCCATTTGGTCTTCAACTCACAGAACAACATTAAGTGAAAATAAAGAATTAGCGTTTGTTTTTAAGTAGAAAATACTTTTGGAAAACATAAAACCCGGAGGTCATTGTATGATTTCATAATAATGGTACGAAGTGCGCATGATAGCGGATTGGAAAACGGCCTCACAATATGACTCACATGGCGCAGCAAAAATATGATCCTATTAGGTAAGAAGGATTGAAAAAAATTATTTCATTAGTTTGAAGCTATATAAATCTGGCTTTAATGTTTCGTCTATGGCAAGGAAGAAGAATCTCTGAATAAGTAAAAAGGAATGCGGGCAGAAAATTTCAATGGCAGCATAGGAGGAATATTATGAGTAGAGCCTTCCTCGACATAGATTGTCTTGTGAACAGAACGGTTTCTGAAGACAGGGATTGAGTTAAATAGTGTTTCAACCGTAATGAGACGAGAGAATAACGCTTGGCGCTGAAAATCCCCGATCCATGAATATCTCGGAAGTGCTTTCACTTCCCTTCATTCCTCTACTTCAAGTTTCTAGAAAGACAAAGTGGGTGTCACAAAATGTTAAAAATCACAAAAATCGGAATGAAAAAAGATATAATTTACTCTGTTGATGATTAAATGAGAATTAAACGCTATGGATTAAAATTATGGAGGAAATACACCTGCAATCCTCTGGTCGTCTCCTGAATATATAAGACCAGGTATCCGTCGCTTCAATAGTCGTCTTCCTCTGCCCACTTGATCTCACTGACTCCCAGTATATATACCCCTAGCCTCTCCATGTTGGGTTGTATTCAGCATTACAACGATAATTTTATTCAAGGGAATACAACCGTTATAGGCCTTCACTAACTCAATGCTGGACGAAACTATCGTTCCCAGGTGCTGAATAATTTGGCAAAGAATTTATGAGATTGACGCGTTTTGTTCTATTATCCTCGGTTATTACAGCTTTTGATCAACATTGGTGTTATTTTAGCCAAAATATTCCGCTAAAACATAGTTCCAATTATTTAAAAAGTATACTTATCTTATTTTTATTGCAAACAAATTTCTTTCTTCACGTCTGGCGTATCTTCTTCCCTGAAGACGATGGACGACTCGGCCATCGAAACGTCGGCATTCATGGAGTCTCTCACACGGTGGACCTCCCGAATAGAACAACTAAAAATTTTAGATTTTGTAGCTTATGACTCAAGACTAGAAATCCA
Source organism: Ceriagrion tenellum (assembly GCA_963169105.1). Taxonomy (NCBI): domain Eukaryota; kingdom Metazoa; phylum Arthropoda; class Insecta; order Odonata; family Coenagrionidae; genus Ceriagrion; species Ceriagrion tenellum. Next base: position 22,822,288 of record OY720639.1, on the reverse strand, counting down.
TTCTAGTTTCGAAATTTTGCCTTACGAGTAGATCGAACAAGATGGAATAATTTTCGCATTAAAAAATCAGACCGTGACTCTGAAAAATTCACATCCAAGGCTAAGGTGATGACAAAAAGTAAATAGGGACAATAAACGTGTCACATTATGTGTATTTACACCTTAAATGCCCGACTTCTTCTGACTTTTTTTATATTATTACGAGAATATCGTCGCTCTTGGACTCAATTTTAAGCCTCACGTTTTTATCGTAGCAACGAGTAGAATAGCGCAGAGCAACTGAATTACAATTAAATACAGTTACCTCTCTAACATACTACCAGAGTGGACCAAAACTTCTGGTTATATTCATAGAGATTACTTGAAGAGGATGCTGTTACGATTTCTTGGTGCATGGCTTACATTTTTTTGTACACTTCTTCTATTTCCTCTTCCGTATGGCTAGACGTCGGCAAGTAGACTTGCATGATCACTGTGTCCCTCAGCCCTCCTTCCAGCTTCACTAAAAGATTCGTTTTGATGAACTGTCAGACTGACTTCACCCTCCTGCCCCATTCCTTCTTCAGTATTATGCCTACACCCGCAATCCTCTAGTCGTCTCCTGAATATATAAGACTCAGTATCCGTCGCTTCAATAGTCGTCTGTCTCTGCCCACTTGATCTCACTGACTCCCAGTATATATACCCCTAGCCTCTCCATGTCTATCATCACCTTCTCCAGCTTTCCACTCACCCCTAATTATCTCACGTTCCATGTTCCTATCCTGCATTCGTCCTCCCTGACTGATGCACCCCTCCCTGTAGTTCCCTCCTAGTAGTCCCCATTAGATTGGGGGACTATTTTACCCCCGAAATTTTTTTTCTAGGAGAGATGCAATCATATCATGTATAGTTAGAATGCAGGGCTGCATTTCTAGGGAGACTAATGAGGTCGTTTCTCCATTGCCTTTCACATTGGAGTAGCCCAGTTGATTCCATGAACCTCTTCTAGCCCAAAGCTGTGACTCTTGATACAGGTCAGATCTTTTTGATCTGTACCATCAAAGGCAATGGGACTGCCGCCTCTCCAGTAGTGGGATCAAATTCAGGTAGCATGCAAAAGTTGGTAGGTAAGCCAGGAAAATATTTTCCGTCGTTTGGTCTCAACCCTTGGAATAAAAAAGTTAGATACAAGCAAATTCAAACGTCACTGGTCCAAACCAAATCCCTCCACACTCATTGCCTTGTTCAGAAATGAATTTCGGTTAGTTTGATTGTTTTTAAGAATCCATTAGCTGATTGAGTACATGTAATTATTACACTACAACATATAAGAAATGACAGAAAGCTCACCCACGCCCATTAGGCCAAATTTGATTTTTCAAGATGATTTTGACAGAAAAAAACAAATGCATGGTGATATTTAATGAATAATATGTACTTGCTGCATGGAGTGAACAGGGGAAATTTTTTAATAGAAAGGTAAAAAAAATTGCAGTTCTATACCAAATGTAATAAACCCTACAGTAGTGATGTGAACTATTGGGCATGAGTGGTGACGTCTCTCTCCTGGACGGATTAGGATTTCAAAGCCATGGAGCATTGGAGAGTTAGGTTAGATACAAGCAAATTCAAACGTCACCCAAATGACTCCTCACAGCTACACGGATTCAGTCACCAGACACCTCTGACCACGGACCCAAGCATGGCTCCTGTAAGTACCATGGAACTGTTAAACAGTATTAGTAAACTAATTTTTTTGAACACCGTTTAATAATATCTATAAGTATAATAAATTAGTAGCCCTCCAGTTTCCATTGTGTACCATGACTGTGGACGTAAAATTTCTAGAAATAAAAAAAAACAAAAAAAGATTTTTTTCAAGTTTTTTCCTAGTTAATTGAAAATTTTGGGAAAAATACTCCAGCTATATCCAAAGGTAAACTAGATCATTCTCCCTGAAGAGTAATTAAAATTGACAGTCCTGGAATTTGTCATGAAAACCACAGCAGATAACAGTAATACAAATACCCTATAATTCTAATTGAATTGCATCAAATAGGCTATCCTGAACAACCACAACAATTGAAAGTCAAAAATGGATGAAGGAAATACGAACTCCACAATGATAGACTAAATTTTGACTGAGTCAGTATGTGTTTGGAAACAAGTGGATTTCAAAAATTCATCTGACGAAGTTGATTGGGAAAAACTTTCAGATTTTGTAAATTCAGATAGGTACCCCAGAAAACACCAATTATTTCAGAAACTTAGAAGGAAAGTTGCATGGCTTAGCAGGGGTTGCAGCATTATTCAGATCACTTTGCAACATCCCTGCAACATAATTATTACCTCTTCAATAATGTAGCAAGCTCAAAAAATTAAGTTTGAGATGGTTGAGCAAATAAATAACTCTGAAAATGTTTTTTGCAAGCATCCTTATCATCTAATGTGATGTGGTATGGGAATATGAGGGGTAAGGGAGCCAAGGATCAATTGATGAGTTTCGGGAAAAACGTTTTGTCCAAAGAGGGTGTGTGGGGGATACTACAGTCAGGTTGGACTCAGTGTGCTCTCACCGTGGGGCGAGCCTCCCCTTTGTCACTCAGTTTTCCTACCGATTGAGCTTACACCTATTGTTCAAACTCCCGCATACCCAAGGAGGGTACGCTGGGGGGACAAGGATTAAGTTGAGAATGCTCTCACCGTGGGTGGGAGGGTAAGCCTCCTCCTTGTCACTCAGTTTTCTCGCTTATTTAGCACATCTATTTTTCCTATTCCACTTTCACAAGAAGTTGGTGGCGGCTTCACCTATACAAATGTCTCGTCGTCTCAGAGACGCTGGAGGCAAGTAAGGAGATGATTAAGGATACGAATAATGAGCATTGATAGAGCATCATAATGCAAAAAATATTATTGGGGAAGTCCACTTCATCACTTATTTGTGGTATGTACCTCATACAAGGCCGTTGAAGAATAAGGGGACTGCGTTTTCCCTTGCAACCCTAAACCCTTCTTCCCAGGACCCACTTCTCCTCTCCCCAACCCCCCTCCTCCACACTCTCCTTTTTCACTCTTCCCCCTCCTCGCACAGCTGTATAAATTGTATACACTCGGAGGAAATCATTCATTTTGTAGTGTGTCATACTATGTATTGAACCCAATTTGTCCACTTCTGGTCCCCTTACGATCCACTAGTCCCTTACTCTATCGCAAGGAAGCTCCAGTCTTCCAGTTGTTACTTTCCAGTAGCCGATGACAATAGGCTGTTTGCAAATCTGAAGTATCCATGATTTCATCAATCAGGTTAGGGGAATGCTTTATGTATTTGAAAAATTTAATTTGTTAGTTTTCTTGACGTTGTTTTCTCTGTTGATATAAACTAGAATATACATTCTCAATATTATTTGTAGTATCACAACACCACAGTGTCTGAGATCCTTGAAAATCTACTGACTCCTAGCATTTCTGGCTGATATAAATTTCTGTTGGTAAGTAACATGTAATTCATATTCACTATTTGATATGCAGAATATTTAGCAGAAGTATTTGATATGCAGAATATTTAGAAGAAGATTGTTGCACAACAATGTAAAAATATCTCAAATATATTATTATTTGATACTTTATAGGTGTACTCTCAGATTCTTCAAATAATTTTAAAATGGCTGATGCCACTGACGAAGAAGAAAGAAATCATTATCTCCATCTTCTACAAGATGTGTCATCGGAAGAAGGATTAGATAATTCATCAGCTAATGAGGACGGCCTTGTATATACCTCAGAACATGACACTGGATCAGAACAAAGTGGCACATCGAATGACAATGAAAACTCTTCTCATCGATCTCCGCAGTCATCTGTCATTGCTGCTCTGATATTTTACTTGGTAAGGATGGTATGTCGCTCTGGAATAAAACACCTCCCCCACGAAATATAAGAACCTGTTCAGTGAATATTGTGACAGACTATATTGCGAGGGGACGCTGGGTTCTGCTAAGAGTGCAAAGTCTCCTATTGAATGCTTTTTCTCCTGGTGAACGATATTATTTTACAGACTATAGTAGTGTCTACAAATCTGTTCATTTCACGTATCTCCCAGTTATTTGAGAGGGCACGCGATGCTAAACTCACAAATAAGTGTGAAATTAAATCATTATTTGGTTGCTTATATTGGCTGGATCACTCCGCTTAGGGCATAAAAATGTTCAAGATCTCTGGGATCAAAATGGCATGGGAATTGATATATTTTATTCAACAATGAGCTAAAAGAGGTTTTTATTTTTGCTTCAGTGTATCTGATTTGATAATATAAATGACAGGCAACAACGGCTGCAGTTTTACAAAGTTGCTCTTTTTTGTGAGATTCTTTTAATTATTCATTCAAAACTGAGAGGAAAATTATCAGACAAGAAGCTTCAATACAATAGACAAACAGCTGGTTTCATTTCGAGGAAAGTGCCCATTTCATCAGTTCATACCCAGTAAGTCTGCTAAATATGGAGTTGTGCACTCCATCCCGTAGTTGCCAGATGTTTCTCTTTGAGCGACTTTCATATTTCTGGGTAGTAGATACTTAGGAGGAACTCCCAACCTTGCTTCCCAACAGTGTGTTTTCAGTGGTACTATCAAAGGACTCCTTTTCGTCTGGATCCTACCCTTTGACCTATCTGGCATGGGTGGCACTACCAGGAGCAATATTAATTGCTCCCACCAGTTCAGCTCTTGGGGTCATTGGATTATGCAAGCCCTTCTACCACGTCAACATTGTAGTCTACAGGAAGAGTATTTTGCCTTAATGAATAAAATAAATTGCCCATATCCACACATTTTAATGCATCACATAAAAAGATAAAAGTTGAAGCATCTTCTCTTTTCGTGGTGGAAATGTAGGTACAATAAATATTTTTAAATTCACTATAGACATCTCCTTCACAGAAAATTCAAGTAAATACTTATATCATCATATTTTTCATAGCATATTCTTTAAAAACATCTTGAGTCCATATTGGTCAATGAGATTGACATCTCTACTTATGTCCTAATAGTTCATTTGATTAACTCAATTCATACAATCTCAGCAAGAAAAATATGGGCAAAATTACTGGATAGCCATCAATGATGATTCTAGGTGCATATTGATTACCTTTTCCAGCCATGGAAATGGTGAAACACGTCTTCGTATTCAATACAGCTGTGTATTCACTGAGAAAAAGCAAGCAGGCCTTTTACTAAATAATGGAAGGAACATTAATTGCTGCAACTTATATACCTCTTCTAAGGTAGTACATACTTACTTTTACTAAGACTAAAATGAGTGTGTGCAGTAGGGTATAAACCTCCATTCTGGTTATTAAATCAGACAATCTTTATGGCAAATAGTGCTGAGCTTTGCTTGAAGGTGGACTGAGGTGAGTTGTTCCTTGAATAGTTAGTGTCAAAATCACTGATTGGTTGCAGGTAAATTTACCATTGAGCTTGCTCATCTTCCTTCCTCCATAAACTTATGTAGCCGAGCATTAGGACTCACATTCCAGAAAATTGACCACCAGTAACACAGTTGTTCACATAGGCTGTGATTGGCTCACAGAAATGACTTTGATCCAGTGAAAAAGTGAAGTTAAAAAAATAAAACTCAAGAGGAAATCTTTATCCATCCAAGAGAAGGTAAGAATTCTCAACGATACTGTTCTTATATGTACAGAGATCCTACATTTCTAAAAAGGAGATTGCTAAGAAATATAACATTTCATCTACTACGCTCTCCACTGTTTTAGCTCAAAAAGGTACCATAGAAAAGCTGACATTTGAGGGGTGACATAAAAAGTGCTAACAAACTAAAAACAGCAAAGAATCAGGAATTAGATGAGCTCGTCGAATGGCTTTATCAAGCTAGAGTCAACAATATCCATCTCAGCTGTCAGCACCTTTGAGAACAAGTGGAAAAAGTAGCTAGACATATGGAAATCCATCTTTCCAGCTATCAATGGATGGCTGGATCAGTTTAGGAAAAAAAGGAATTGTGAACTAGCAAATAAGTGGTGAATCTGGGGCTGCTGATCAAATTCCTGCTGACATGTGGGTTACTGAAATTCTTCCCACAAAAGTCAGGACCTACTCAACAAGAGATATATTCAATGTAGATGAATTGGGGCTTATTGGGGCTCTTTTAATTGAGCTACTGTTCTTCTATGCTGCAATATGGATGTAGAAATTACAGCAACTTTTCATGGAGATATCTGCCATACCTAGGTGCTTCATGATTATAAAACCATATCCGTGTAAATATAAGCACCAAAATAAGACATGAATATCTACAGATAGGGTACCATGGTACCCTATTCAGTGAGTAGTTTTAGAAACATGACAGGCCAAACATCGCAATATACATAATTTGATTCATTGATTACTGTCCAGCACATCCAACAGATTTCGGTTTCTTTAAAAATATTTGCTCCAAAATCTTGCCACCTAATGTCTCATCAAAGCTTCAGTCTCTTATCATGGAAATCATCAAGGTGATGAAGCATTACTTCAGGAAGATGATAGTTTGGTGACTGTTGAATTTGGCTTGACCAGAAGACAGAGAAGAAGGACATGATATAATCAACATTTATCAGGGATTGCATTTTGTTGCAGTAAGTAACCATTTTCATTATGGCCATTACAATCACTATTTTTAAAAGTACAGAACAAGTACAGAAAAAAATACAATTTTACATGCTCAATTATTTTCCCTTCCATTGTAATTGAAGACGTGGGCCAGGTAACACTGTTAACAGTGCAGGACTGTCTCAGAAAAACTAAGTTTGAGAATATCACAAAGGTAAAGGACTATTGTGCTGTCATAGAACTTCCAGAAGATGAAGCTGGCTGAAGTTTCATTGATGGATGTAAGGAGATTCAATCTTTTTTGAGTCATGTGAGTCAAAGTTCAGGGAGTTCAACTTAGTGGATGACTCTACTGCAATTACAACTGTGCCAACTATCAAGGAGGTACACTCCACTCCTGTAGCCACCTTGATACAAATGAAAATTTTGACTCAGAAAGAATTCAATATGATTTTAATGAGAAATATCCAATGGTGACTCTAGCCTGGGGATCATCAGTGCAGTGTACTTTTTGGCAATATGTGCTTGTGCCAAACAAAGGTGAGTTACAGATTGTTCAGGATAATTCACCATCTTGAAAATGCAAGTTATGTAGTCTCAAACAATGCAAAACACCAATCAGCCAGAGCCTTTATTTTGCTTAACGTTGAATGTAATTAACATTGTATATTGCAGTGTTTGAAAAGTTTCATATTTTACTCGGCAGAATTTGGTTGCATAGGTTGATTAGGAACATTTTCAGTGTGTTTTTTTATTAATTTTTGGCAATACAGTAGACCCTCCCTTTACGATGGGTTTGACTTAGGATCTGAGCTCATTCTGCGCGCGCTTTTTAAAATTTCAAATTTCTCTGATTTTGTTTTAAATATTGGTTTAATAATATTTTTAATAATTTTAATCCAGGATATTTCGTTTGCATTGGCTCTGTTGCGTACACTGAATGGATTGGCACTGATGCTCTTTAAACCGATTCCTTGTTCGGAAATAATGCCGATTCAACATACGATGGAATTCGCTTTACGATCGGTCCTCCGGAACGGATTAATATTGTAAAGCGAGGGTCTACCTCATAGCTAATAGTTAAATATGTATCTGTTTTGTACGTTTTAAAATAAGTAATAATGAGCATGAACAGATTCTCAATCATGAGTTTCCCTCAACACCACACACCTGATGGGCAGGATTTGCCAGACAGCAGCAGCACCGCACATAGACGCTCTGAAAGAAGCTCTGAAGGAAGTATGAGAACAACTTAGGTTTCACAATGGGGCTGTCATTAGACAGATATGGTGATATTTTCATTATAAATTAGGTATTAATTGGCCAAGAGGCCAAATAATAGTCCACTGTAGTGGGATTTCATATCATCCATACTTGTTTTATGCTGAAAAATGAACATCAGCCATCATCGGAAAGTCCAAGAGACCAAGAACTCACCTCATTAGAGGCAGGATTTCATTACATATGAGGTTGTCATGAACAAGATTTACTCTATTTATATTAAAGATCTGAACCAAGATTTCTTTTTGAGTGGTTTTCAGAAAATGCTATAGGTAACAGAAGATACTATGTACAAAAGTAGCACACAAAAATTATTTTGCAATGGCTGTGAAGGACCTACATGGGGTAAACTTCAAGAAATATTTAGTTTAGAACATAGGAATTAACATTTAAAAAACAATCATGAAAAACGCAATAGTTTCAATGAGCAGCTTTCATCTTGTGATCACCAAAGTGATTTTGACGTGAATGTGCATCATTTTACAAATGACTGACTTGAGGTCAACGCTTTTGAACAGTTGGAAATTTTAAGAAGATGTAGGATTCAATTTTAATCTCTTGAATGAATGTCTGATATCTGCCAATTTCTTCATCCTACCCACTATTGTAAAATAAGTACTCCCCCACCCTTCCAGTAATTTGTCCTCCTACCCTTCCTCCCCCCAATACCACTTACTGTTGGGTATATAGGGGAGGTGCTGTGCTATTTTAACCAGTGGACGATGATGGTCATGCATTGAACACTTATTATGGTGAAGAGTGTTTTTCAAGATAGGAGGTGGAAGCTGTATAAGGTTATCCTGTCAAGAAATGGGCAAGGCAAAATGAACCAGACAAGGCAAAATAAACCAGACAATGCAAAATGAACTAGACAAAGAAAAATGAACCAGACAAGGCAAAACTAACTGGGCCATCGGAACTTGTACCTTGAGAGGAGTCCATGAAAAAGAAAGTTAGGTGATGAATGAAATGAAAATGAGATTAGTAGATGTGCAGTGGATTGCTGATTACCCATGATAATGAAGGGAGAAGCCCAATTGAATAATCGAAAGTGATTGTTCTGGTCGAACTGTGTGGTAATTATGGCCTTGGTAGAGAAGGCTTTTCAGGATCTCTTCTGCATCATTCCACTTTCATGGACAATAGTTTCAGTGAGGTCTGAAGAGCTTAAAAACTAACAGGCCACTGCAAACCTGAAGAAGATAGCTGTAATGCCACCAAAACTATCATCCTCAATGAAAAAATGGGAGGAGATCCTAAAAAGCTTTTGTTGCCATCCCCATGACTCTGTATAACCAACAATGACCTTGGTTTCAATGCCATGCTTACTCTCAGTCTTTTGTGCATATTGTCTTGTGCATATTTTGTGCTCATAGTCCTATGATATAACTTTATTTATCAGGCAATTACTCATTTCATTAATTTCTCTGTAACATTTTGCTGTCTAAAATCAATGCCTAATACCAATGTGTAGTAAGTACACTATGCCAATCAATAGGGCATTTGGTGAGGAATCTTATATTCATACCTTTGATGCCTTCCACTTTTATATGCCTACTTGTGATACTCGCCCATTAATAAGAATTTAATTTCCTTATCATTATGTGATTCCCTCCTCATGGCAAAGCTGACTATGCTGATTAACAGTATTGACTTACTTTTTCATAACTTCTGAGACTCATGTCAATGTAGCTGATGCTGATACTTGCTCCTCAGACTCAGATTCCTCAACCTGAAGACATAGCTAACCTTGGCATATCTCCTCAGCAGTGATTAAGGTTGCCCCTGAGGAGTTCTGAGGCCCCTATCTTTATGTTCATTCAGCCTTTATATTTATTTTTTCATTACTCAAACACAAGATGGCACTTACCTAACTACTAAACTGAGGTCTCCCGTGGATTCATGAATGCCATTTCAATAATTTGTAATTTCTCAGAAATGCGTATTGTAAATGTTTCCTATTTTCCATTAGAATTAGACATTTCAAATCAATTAAACTGTTGAAGGAAACTAGATATACACAAAACAGCCACAGAAGCAACATAAGTTTGCTTGCCAGGGTTGAGTAAACGCTGATTAGAGATTCATGAGACTCACTATAATGCAACACTGTAGTCTATGGAATTGAAAAGCCTACTGCAGAAAAACCTAGAGCGTGAGTAAAATGTAGCTATTCTGCAGGCTTGAATGCTATCATTGGCTGAAAGTGTGAACAAAGGCAGTGGTAGGTGAGAAGGGTGGGAGGGCAAGGGATAGAAATAAAAAATAGGAGAGGCCATTGATGAGGACTGATCATTGGATAATCCAGTTATTCGTTAAGCAAACATCTAATAATCAGTGCTATACTGTTTCAGGGTTTGTGAAACTAAGCACAAGGGCAAGGTGCTGTTACAACCGATGATAGTGGATTAGCACTGTGGTCTGGAATAGGGGGTATGCATGGCATTCAATGTGTAGGCTCAATCCTCAATGAGAGAGTTAAGATGCCAGTGAGAAAATGTGTGTTTGTCCTAGATTGTTCTAGGTTCATACATATATGAATAGCTATTTGAAATGTTGTGATTGTGGAATGTCATGCAGCAGTGGATGGAGTAAGTAAAGCATGGAAGATGAGTTTAGGGAAAACAGAGAGGTATTGAATGAATGCAACCCTTGTGAGAAAATAATGTACTAGGCATCATGAGTGGCAGGATTGGAGTCAGACAGAATGCATCTGAGAGAATGGTTGGGCTTCTTGTATCCCTCAGGTGAACGATTATGGTGAAAGCTTGGTGTATGCTTGGAAAAATGAAAATTTGTCTCACAACCATTTCTTAAACAGAAGGAAAATCATATGTATACGTGGAGAGTGGTGAGAAGTGTTCATAAGCAAGTGAGAATAAAACATGAGGGATGTTAGACGATGAGATGAGAGTACAGTATGGATCTATAATCTTTGGTATGGATGCATACTTAAGGATATGCTATCTTTGAGACTGAGAAAATGCGATGAATATATAGGCCCTGTGAGAGTGAATGATGCATGAATGATTTTGAAAGGAATAGAATTTTCAGGAAATAGATGTGGAAAAGGTGTGGTAGGGAGAGAATAAAGAAAGAGGCATGCGTTAAACACACGCAAAAGTGTCCTTGAGTGATTTTGAAGATAATAAAAGTTATTTTTGAAATGGGTAAAACAGGCAAATAAGGTCAGAACAGGGAAATGGATGCAATAAAGGAGAAAGTGGGTAGACCATATGGGATGGTGGTAACACCAGGGACTGTTAGAGTAGGTATTTTGAAGAATTATATGGCTATAGATAGGCAATGAGAATTAGACTTAAGAAGTAGTACATGAGAATGCCAGCATGGAAAAGGTAATGGATAAAAGGGAGGTGAAAATGGCAGTGAGAATATTGAAAAATAGGAAGGCTGCAGGCATAGATGGGATATCAAGTGAAATGCTGATGTGCGAGTATAAATTACCCATATGTTGCTTGAGTGAACTGTATAATTTATGTTTGAAAGCTTCAATTATTCCAAATAATTGAAAGAATTTTATGATAGTTTGTTGGTACAGATGGGTTGGAAGATTCAATATAAAATGAATACAGAAATTAATTTTAAGAATTTCAGGAAAAGTGTTCCGTAAAATTATGATCAAAAGAGAGAGGGAGATATTGACATAGGTAGAGGTCAGCTATAGAGAAAACCATCGACCAAAAGTTTAGACAGAAGTATTGTCATAGCTCTCCTCACACAATTCGAAAAGTCTTGAACAAAGGACGTTGAACAAGGAGTCTTAAACGTTCAATTTCCACTCAACACCATTAGAGACGGCCATTCAATGACAATTATTCAGGAATACTTGAAGCAACTTGAACAGTCTTTCACAGTGCTAGAAAAAACTTCTAAGCGATTTCCAAGAAAATCAACGACTATCGGAGAGTACTTCAAAGCCTAGAGTCACTAGTCCTACCCCTTTGTTGGATATTATCGTAGTAGTAGTGGTAGTTCTATCTGGTGCGTCGACAGCTAAGGTCATTTTGCACCGCTCGCAACCTAATTCATGTCAATACAACTTTATAGGAAGTGAAATTCAATATTTATTCAGTAAGAATTAAATTTTTAAGATACCAGAGAAGGAATAAAATAAATCGTGTTTCCAATTAAAACATTAGATTTTAAAGTGCCTTAAATATGTCAATACATTTTAAAAATTCGACTACGCGACCGAGGGCAATAGGGTTATTGCCGAGAACTTGTTCTAGCCCACCACTGATGTGATATCTTTCTCGAAGAGCTCGGTACCTTTCACAAGCCGTCAATATGTGTCTTACACTCAATGGGCAGTCGCATTCATCACAGCGAGGTGGGATCTTCTCTTCGGTGAAGAGGTATGAGTGGGTCAGGGCACAGTGCCCTATTCTCAGTCGCGTGATGACAACTTCCTCCCTACGACAGCTCCTGACGGAAGAGGCCCACGCCTGCGTATCTGCTTTCAGGCAGCGCAGTTTATTATTCATTTGGCTCCTTCACGAGTCCTTCCACCTCTGTGCACATATATTTTTTAGGGTATACTTAAGGTCCTCTGCCGGTACCAGGAAAGAAAAGGCTTCGAGGTCGTTCAGTGCTTCCTTCGCCGCTGAGTCAGCCTTCTCGTTTCTGTCTATTCCCACATGCCCAGGAACCCATGAAAAGCTTACTCTTATTCCCTTTTTATTAAGAGAAAGAAGGGCATTATGTATATCCTGAACGATAGGACTGAATGGGGAAAAGTCGGAAACTGCTTTCAATACGCTTAAAGAGTCTGTGCAGATTATAAAATACTTATTACAGCCATGTATGCCGTGGATAGCCATCTTTATAGCGAACAGTTCCGCTGTGTAAACACTACACAGAGGACTGAGCTTCGCTTTCACGACTCTGTGATTAGGGGAGTATACTGCGCACGCACAGGCTGAATTGGACTTGGATCCATCCGTATATATAGGGATGGTATCCGGGTGGGAATTCAGCATTTCCTTGAACATTACCTGGTATTCTGAATCGATGGTGGAGGATTTTTGTAGCTTGCTCAGTTCAAGGTAAATATCTGGCCGTGGTATATTCCATGGAGCTTGGTTGGAATAACCTACCGGGTATACTTCCGGAAGAGAGAAATTATTCTCTTCGATAAAATTGTTAAAACGTACGCTTAAAGGGCGAGTGGCCCTTCTCCGTCAATTAAAATTGTCTAAAAGTCTAGGGTTAAAAACAATATCGTAACATGGATGCTTCGTCATTGATAAAAGTCTTGCCACGTAGGAGCACATCAGCATGTTCCTGCGGACATACAGAGGGGGCTCTCCGGCGTCAGCATAAATGCTCAGAGCCGGACTTGTCCTGAAAGCACCGGTGGCCAGCCGTAATCCAGCATTGTGAACCGTTTTCAAAAGCCTCAGGTACGACTCTCGTCCGGAGGAGTAGTAGGGAAAGAGCCGTAGTCCAGACGAGATCTAATGAGGGCACGGTACAGTAAAAGCATCGTGGTGCGATCTGCGCCCCAGTTCGAGTTAGTTAAAACTTTTAAAATATTTAAGGCCTGACGGCATCTTTCACTTAACAGTCGTACATGTTCCCGCCAATTAAGTCGGTAATCAAATATCATACCGAGGAAACGTATTGACTCCACATATGGAAGGATTCTTCCACCCAAGCGCAGAGGTGGTGGAACATCATATCCCCGTTTTCGGTGGAAGTGAACGCATTTAGTCTTCTCAGCTGAGAAACGGAAGCCATTGCTGCGAGACCATTTATCAAGTTTATTTAGCGTCAGTTGTATTATTCTGGTTGCACTGACGAGTTTGGACGACCGGCAGAAAATAGCCAGGTCATCAACAAACAATGATCCCATTACCGGAGCCTTAATACAATCCACGACATCATTGATGGCGATTGCAAAGAGAGTAACACTTAAAACGGAGCCCTGGGGTACTCCGTTTTCCTGGGTGTAAAACTGTGACAGACTTTTCCCCACTCTCACTTTAAATACCCGGTCCGTTAAAAAGTTTTGAATAAAAATGGGTAAGTTACCCCTAAAATCCCAACTGTGCAGCGTCATTAAAATTTTGTGCCGCCAGACCCTATCGTATGCCTTCTCCAGATCGAAGAAGACAGTGACGACATGTTGGCGCAAAAGAAAGGCTTCCTGGATGAAATCATCCGCTCGGACGAGATGGTCAATTGTCGATCTTCCCCGCCGAAAACCACACTGGATGTTAGCAAGTAGGTTCCGACGCTCCAACCACCAAACGAGCCGGCGATTGACCATTCTTTCCATGACCTTGCACAGGCAGCTGGTAAGAGAGATGGATCTATAGTTGTTTGCATTAATCCTTTCCTTTCCTGGCTTTGGAATAGGGACTATTGCAGACTCCCGCCAGGATTGTGGGACAATACCCTCCACCCAGAGTTGGTTGAGGGTGTGGAGGACTTCCGACAATGCGGCCCCGGGAAGATTCCGGATGAACGCATTGTGGACGCCATCCATTCCTGGGGAGGAGTCCCGGGAGTCCACAATTGCGGAGGTCAGCTCCCACATAGTGAAGCATTCATTGTAGGCAGCAATAGGACGCGTACCATTGAAATTAAAATTCAGAGCGGCAGCCTCGGATCGATCTTTAATCGCTCTGAACGCTGCATCATAGTTGGCGTTACTGCAGGTCTTCGCGAGTAAACGACCAAATACTTCACATATTTCCGGCTGGGAGGTCACCATCCGGTCATCGACCTTCAATATCGAAGCGCCGTGTTCCTGACGAGAGCCGCAGATGCTACGCACCTTCTTCCAGACCTGTGCAAGTGGGGTTCTGTTATTTACGCCGGACACAAATTCCATCCAGGAAGCCTTCTTTGCTTCCTTCACGACTTGCCGAGCTTTGGCCCTCAAACGTCGGAAAGAGGCCAGATTTGTTGCCGTTGGATATTTGCTAAAAATGCGCAATGCTCGCTTGCGCAATCTAATTGCATTGGCGCACTCCTCGGTCCACCACGGCACAGGGGGCTGACGAGCGTGTCCCGAAGACCGCGGTATGCTGCAACTTGCAGCTTCAACTATTGATGATGTCAACACTTCGACGTTCCGTGATGCGTCAATAGTGGCATCGTGTTTAAAATGAAAATGTTTTCTAAAATTCGGCCATTGGATATTATCAATTAAATATCAATTTACTTCAAACCACAACTATGCACTCCCTCAAGGGTTGTTTACGATATTAATATTCAGTCCGATTGCGTCGTAAAGGGCGTCGTAAGTGGTCGTAAATATATGTACAGTTTTGGAGGCGAAAAACGAATTAATGGAGTACATGTTGCTAAAGTTGTATTTTCATTGAAACATGGAAGTGCTGCAGCCAAAATCTACAAGGAAAAATCAACACAGAAATTGAAACGGGGATGGCGATGGCAACCGATTGCATCAGGCACATATACTTCGGTTCTATCCCGCAGTACAGACGAAGGATCTCGAATCCTACGTTTACAGTCGCCGAAATAATGTTCGCATTCAGATAAATCTGAAACCAGATACCTAAACAAATTTTTAAATTTTATTTGGGATGAGACTCGCTGGACATATGAATGAATAGGTATACTTTCAATAGTGAGTTAAAGAAATAATTAGGCTAAAAAATTTAGCAAAAAAAAATGCCCGCCAGCATATTTGAACTCCTTTCCGCGGACTAGAACCTTGACGTGGTGGAAGGGCTTGCGCGTTCCAATGACCCCTAGAGCTGGACTGGCGGGAGCAATTAATATTGCTCCTGGTAGAGCCACCCATGCCAGATAGGTCGAAGGGTAGGAGCCAGACGAAAGGTAGTCCCGTGATAGTGTCACGTGAAACACACTGTTGGGAAGCGGGGTTGGGACTCCCCTTTCGACTATTATACTACCCAGAAATATGAATGTCGCACAAAGAGAATTGAATCCTGGCAACTACGGGACGCCGCCCAATAGGGCGGGTGTCTGGCCCGGCATCAGGGGGTGCAAGACCCCCGAGGTCGTCATCACACGAAATCCTTGCACAGCACAGTCATCACAGGATACAAGGACCAAGGAAGATAAGAAGAAAAGGAAGGTACCAATAAAAATAGGAACTTGGAACTTTAGGACAATGATGAGGGCTGTGAAGCTAGTAAACATTAAACGGGAAATGGATAGAGGGAAAATTGATGCCTTGGGGCTGAGCGAGGTGAGATGGAAGATCAGCGGGGACTACTGGAGTGATAGTTTCAGGGTAATCTATAGTGGTTGGGTTGAGAGTAAACGCGCACACTCTGTTTCACTCCGAATGGAACGTTGGCAGGTGGAGAGACGAAATTTGGGTGTGTGAAACAGACTTACATCGCGAGTGGTGCGGGAAGGGATGCGGAGGGAAAACAGGAGAGAAGATGGTCAGAGCGGAGGGACTCGTTCATGATAGAGTGAAGGAATTTTAGGTCGGAAATCAGCCGGCGATGGGAGAGATGTAGGAGACCTAGAGACAAAAGAATTTCAACTAGAGAGCTGTGTCTAAGGGAGGGCACGCGATGCCGGACTATGGCTAAAAAGAAATTAAGGGTGCGGTTCAGTATTTTAAGTGTAGTGGGGGACGCATTAACCAGATGGGAGAACAGTAATCAAGGATGGGCAGTACAAAACCAAGAAACATAGGTTTAAGGGCAAAAGGGTCGGTAATTTCATTAAGTCTATGTAGAATCCCCACTATGGACACGGCTTTTTTAGAAATTAAAGAAATATGCTCGCTGTAAAGGAACTTTTGGTCAAAGGTGACCCCTAAATCATTGAAGGAAGTGACGGAAGGTACAGGGTGTTTGGAAAGTTGGTAAGTAGAGGAGATAGTTTTGCGTTTTAATGTGAAGGACATATTAGCGGATTTACCTGGATTAACACGTAGTAACCATTTTGCGCACCAGCTATCAATTGCACTAAGAGCGGACTGTTGAAGTGAGTCAGCCTTACTGTCCACATTTTTAAAAACTTTGCAGTCATCAGCGTATAAGAGAATGTTACAGCCCATGGGTAAAATGTCATCAACTAGATCAACCACGAGGAGTTCAAAGAGAAGAGGGCCGAGAACGCTGCCCTGAGGGACGCCGGAAGATACAGGAAAACACTACTACGAAAGTGTATTCACTAAGGATGACACAATACACAATTTAGACATTTTTGACTATAACGAGGCGATGGCTAACATAAGCATTCAACGTGATGGAATAATTAAACAACTGCGTTCGATTAAAAGTAACAAGTCTCCAGGTCCAGAAGGAATACCTGCACATGTGTTCAAGGAGTTAGCGCCACAGATTACACCATTTTTAGAAAACATACTAAGCAAATCATTATCCGAAGGCAACGTGCCCCAAGACTGGAAAATAGCCAGCGTCATTCCAATATTTAAAAAAGGAAATAGAAGTGACCCAGGAAATTACCGGCCTATATCGTTAACATCACTTTTATGCAAGATTCTCGAACACATTGTCGTTAGCAATATTATGACATCCCTGGATCATCGTAACTTATTACATAGCAGTCAGCGCAGCTTCCGTAAGGGCAGGTCCTGCGAAACACAACTTGGGCTCTTCCTTCATGATATATTAAAATAAGGTGAATCGATTAAGCAAGTCGACGCGATATTCCTTGATTTCAAGAAGGCATTTGACAAGGTTCCTCACAAAAACTCATATATAAATTGCAATCATGTGGAGTTAATAAAACAAATAGTGAATTGGATAAGGGACTTTCTCAGTGATCGAAAACAAAAAGTAGTTATTGATGGTTTTAGCTCTGAAATGGTCGAACTCATATCCGGTGTTCCTCGAGGAATTGTGATCACCCTTTTTTATTCATTTTTTATATTAATGACATAAGGTCTCGAGTTATTAGTAAATTAAAATTAATTGCAGACGATATAGTTATATACCGTGAAATAAGCGAAGACGTGGACTTTGAAGCTCAATGGAATGCTTTACCACATGGTATAAACAACACCAAAAGTTTATCATCTTTCCAAAATAAATATTTCATATATCTCATAAATGTGCAATTTGAGTAGTACATCTTACATCATAGTTTGTAATTAGTTTTCACATTTGTTGGTGATGTTTCATTGATAATTGTTCACCTATGGCATATTCCTGTTGAAAGCTTATTTTGAATGCATTTTGTTTCAGTTCTTGTACGTTCATATTGCATGTATTATATTGATTGTACATTCAATTCTTGCCGTATATTATGTTAATTACGTCTTGTAATCATCGTTTTCCTAATTAAACTGGATTTTATCATGTAATTTAGCTTCAGTTGTTGTATGTTTATATTGCATATTGATTATATATTCACTTCCTGTCGTATATTATGTAAATTACGTCTTGTAATATTTGTTTTCCTCAATCTTACGAACAAACTGCTAATTGGTTTGATCTTCAACATAGCAGTAGCCTGCACCCTTTTTATTCTCACGCTCCAAGGGTGCTCCCCGGAACAAATGAATTTATCTTATCTCTTGTCAGCGTGGCACGGCCGTGGATCAAACCACAGGACGGGAGGAAGGATGTTCGCAGCGATCAACGAATTATGCACGCTTCCTTCCTAGCCTCTTCTCAACCTGACAACGACTTCTCAGACACAGTGAGTCTCTCTTCCTCTCGAGTTTCCTGGGGAGCTTTCCTTAAGGTCAGTCTGCCCAACCGCTGAGTAGGTGCTGCGTTTATCCTACGGACGAGTTGGAAGGGTTTCCACTTCAAATCCGCTTGCTTCACCATCTCTTTCGGTTCTAAGTATTCGAACCCAACGCGGAGCTTCACTTTGGCAATTGCTCTAAAGGGGGACGGTGGTGGAGAAAGTATATACAAAGCCCTGCCGGGGACTTATTCTTCTGCCGCCGGAGTACAACCTTGGCACCCTCGTTCAAGCTTCTGAGTTGGAGGTCCCGGGATGTGACCTTCCAGCCGAATGAGAATCTAGTCTGTCCGATCATCTCAGTGCTGGCTTCGCGGGTATCCAGTCGGCGCCGACCATTTTTCCATCCAATTAAGGTGAGTGTGAGTGGAAAAATATGATGTTGCACGCATGTTTCTGTTTCTCCGGCAAGCCTTTTATGGAGAAAAATACCTTGATTTTCCAATACGTCAGGCTCTTCAGGTAAGCTGAGCGAGACGTAATTCCTCATAGGATTTCATGAGTTTGGCTTCATTATAAAGGATTTATTTCCAATGATTAAACAATACCAGCAAGTCGCCATTATACTTATGGAGATATTTTCCAAAGATACCAGTCATTTTACAAGGGATATGGTTCGTGTATCCACTCTAGAAAGACTTCATTTACTTAATGTGTTATTTATAACGCACAAATATCGTCATGAATTCATAACTGCGCAGGTTGATTGAAAAAAATACATACCACCGCACCGTCGGTTATTATGGCGTTGTCAGCGTAGGATATGAAAAAAAACGACTTAATTCAAAGACTTGTGTATGCATAATTTATCAATTATTAAGAATTTTGGTCCGTTATAACCATATTTCTCTGCCAATTTTATTAAAATATATACTCAATGCTTCTAAGTGCTTCTGAAAGAAAACGAAATTGGAATGTGATCTTGACAATGACTGGGGAGAAATCTCTAAAAGGAAAAACAGCATTAACTTCCTCCGGCGTTTGGGTTTGCGACACACCCAATGTGGAAGTAGTGACTCAAATAGCTCGGAATAAATGTCGCGTTAAGTCGCTCATATTTTTTTCTAAGCGATTTAAAATATATTCTGGGTTTCACCCCTATCGTTACCACAATATCGGAATGAAATCTTTTCAGCTGTGATGTCGCTTTAGGCGATCTGAGTGAAGCATGTCAGTCAAGGCCTGAAACACCTATATTAAGTTGATTTCGAAGTAGTTTTGTCATAAAAATAAACTTTTCGTGTCAGTCGTATTATAATATTCACTTTACACTTCTTATTTGTCTTATATTTATAAATATAGACCATATATTGCTTATTTTCTTCATTACGATATCAAACTCTCCCTACAACTATTAGCCTCTAATGAAACGACATCAACAAACAGACCAGTTTCTTCAACTAAAGAATTTATATAGTATTACCCTTATAATGTCAAATATTCTAATACATGTCCATCGATGAGCGTATAAAACATACTTTACCCTAACTGCAAGTTTATTAAAAATCTTTGAAAAAAGATACTGCGTAGTGTACTTAAAAATACAATCATTCAACTTTTAAACGTAAGTTAATCAAAGAATCTTCGTGAGTTAGTTTGATAGAATGATGATTAAAGCTTTCATTACATAAAACACAATAAATAAATAAATAACTAAATAAATAAAATTATGTGCAAAGAATAATGAGCATTGTCTCTGTAGTAATTTTACCACACAATGTTTGGGAAAACAGAAAATGTTATCGCTGATTTAAGACTCTATAAATCTATACAATTTAATATCATTTTATTATATATCATCATCATTTGAACGCTATTAAATGAGCTATAAAAGCAGCTCATAATGGATGATTTCAGTTTAAAAAGTGCTTTACAAATTAGAGGAGGGTCGTTCGTGAACGAATGGGTCCGAAGGAACGGGTCGACAGATTGAACGGAAGGACCGAGGACCGACATTTATGGAACGGCCGTTCCATTCGGCCCGTCGCGTCGGTCCATTCGGTCTTTCATTCCTTTCGATCAGTCGGTCCTTCCGGTCCGTAGTCCCTTTCGGTTCTTCGTTCTTTTCGGTCCATCGTTCCTTTTGGTCCATCATAACTTTTACTCCTTTGCTCATATCTTTACAGATATGGGATTTTCTTTATAATACCCAAAAATCATCTCCTGATGCTAGTGGTGTCATTAGCAGTATTTTTTTCTTTATACAAATTTAACCTATTTATTTTAGTGGAGAGATCGTGTGGGATAAGAGTAGTATCAGGACTACTGGTGGGAGTATTTAAAGAATTATAAAATAATGTTGCAGGCGCTGATGATGAGCCTTGCGAAGTAGTATGGGAGAATGTGATGATGGAAAAGGAGAACAGTGAGAATGAGGTCATCACGGCAGTGAGAGTATTGAAAAATGGGTAGGCAACAGACGTAGATGGGATATTCGGTGAAATGTTGAAGTGCGGGTGTAATTCACTCATTTCTCAGTTGTGTGAACAATATAATTTATGCTTACAGGCTTCCCTTGTTCCAGTGGATTGGAAAAATGCAATTATCGTTATGTTGTAGAAATGGAAGACGAGATATGATAATTATCGGGCCATTAGTTTATTGAGCATTCCGGGAAAAGTGTTCAGCAAAATATAAATGGAAAGATTGAGAAATATTACTTCCGACAAAAAAATGGGGTGTACAGTGCGGGTTTATGCCTGGGAGAGGATTCAGTGACCAGCTTTTCGCGCTTCACCAAGTGTAAGGAAAATCTATTGGCGTCCGAAAGATAGTGTATTGTGCGTTTGTTGATTTAGAGAGGGCATATGACAGGGTAAACAGAAAGAAGTTGTGGAAGGTTTTGAAGGATTATGGAGTGAATGGGTAGTTATTGAATGTTATGATGGCGATTTATGATAATAGTAAGGCAAGTGTGAGAGTTAACGGTGCTCTGAGTGACTGGTTTGCAATGAAACAGGGCGTAGAGCAAAGATGCTTAATGTCACCATGGCTGTTTAATGTATTTATGGATAAATATGTTAAAGATGCTTGTAGTGAAAACGACAGTGTTTTGATTGGAAATGAAAACATGCGAGTTTTACTATATACGGATGATCCTGTTTTGATCTCAGAGTGCCAACCGGGATTACAGAAGCTCCTAGATAATTTTTGTGAATCAACAGAGAGAATGGAATTAAAGGTAAATGCGTGCAAGACTAAAGTAGTAGTTTTTGATAAGAAGAAGGGGTAGAACAACTGTATGATGAGGATAAATGGTAAAGTAATTGAACAATTGGATGATTTCGTGTACTTAAGTAAGATGTGTGCGAAAGATGGACGGATATATGAGGAGATAAAGAGACGTACGAATGCAGTAAGGAACGTGGTTGTGGAGAATATTAAGGAATGAGTGCCTGTATAAGGAAGCGAAAATTCGTGTACAAAAGTGTACTTCTCCCTACTTTGTGAAATGAATGACATACGAGTGATATAAGAGTGAAATGAATGGTGCGAGAGGTAGAGGTCGGCCGAGAAAGTTGTGGTTGAATGTGGTTGAGGAAATTCTTAGGAGGAGGAATGTTAGGAGTCTTTAAAACAGGAGGGCGTGTAAGAAGCAGTGTAGTGTATGGGGGTAAATGAGGCCAAAGAGGTTTGCAAGGATAGATCAGTATGGAGGAAACTATTGAAGCAGAGTTAGGTGTACAAATATGTGTTTATGACTGGAACTTTGTGACTGTGCTTACCCCGGAAGGGAACGGCGTGAATGGTATGCATGGATGTAAAACCTATTTACGAAACCATGTAAAAATTTGAAAATATTACTTGCCATCTTTGATTTCATCGAATATTATTAAACACCACCATTACAGTATTGGTAATAATTATCTCTAGTTATTTTTACACTTTTTAAACACCAAGAACATGTTAATAATAGGAATACATGGCCACCAGAATAAAAGTAACTGCGAACGAGTGAAAAGGAACGGTTCCCGAACGGGACCGGTTCAGAGTGAACGAGTTTGCCCCTTTCTATTAAAAATTGAGTCGATCGCAACGATAAATTTTACCGCAGGCTCAAAAATATGAAATCAGTAATGTATATGATGAAATCTATCGGGAACTTCCGCCCAATCAGGCGATTTTCGGACTCATAAAAATAGGAAGTTAGGTATTTAGAAATTACCTAACGTCCGACGGAGATCTCATCGCCCGTCGCGATCGTGGTATATGTTATCACTTCCCATGCCGATCTTTCATTACGCCTAGACGTTAGCTCTTGTAAGGACATGCTCTTATGCGCCAAAGGCTTAATTTTTCGCGTTCTAACGGTAGAAGTTGGATGCAATCGCCATCCAAGGCATTTCAGTGGGAATTTTATATTTTTTTTTACATAGTACGAGTCCTTTTTGACGTCTTCTCATATGCTCAAGCTCAAGCTAAGTTTTTAACACGTCTTCTTATTATCCGGTCAAGGTAATAATGGTAGGATTTGGCAGAATGCGTTTGTGAAATTTCTTTTAAAAGTAATTGATATTTAATATTCGTCAAAAAATCTGAGCATGAAACAATCAAGTCATTTAGCATTTACAAATGATGACAATTATAAAAAACCTCAAAGGTCTCTTCAGATGGCAAACCATGTGGACCGGAAATAATTTCAATTACGATCGTGTTTTGATGTGCTGTTGTTTTTCTCCTGGAGAGAATAATGGAGAACACACGGTGTGATACGTCTGCTTAAGTTCCAGAGCAAGTTTGTATCAGGCGTAGTCCGCGTTGAGATTCCTGGTGGTTGAGTAAAATTACGTATCCAGCCTAATGTTAGAAGTAGATTTGTAAAGAGTGAGGTGATGTATTTACTCAGAAGGTATTTGTAATACACAAGAGAGCCATTTCGAGTCAAGGTAAACTTTGCAAATACAAATTCCGGGTCAGATGGGAGCATGAAACTCCTCTTTGCTCACGTGATGTTTTGGCTACTCTATTGTATACATCTTGTAACATAATTCCTTGGATTCTGTGTTTTCTGGAGAGACGAAATGGTAGTGTCTTCATGGAAGCTTTAGAAGTGCTAAAATTCCGCGCAGTTCTAAGTATGCAATTTATATAGTTGTATAGTAATATGAAATCGCCCAATCACTGGTTTTATTTTAATTTTAGTAGCTGAAGTAGATGAAGTGGAAATGGTTCAAGTTACGAACGGCCAATTGCGTTCACTGCTACAAATGCACGTTAGTTTTTGCCGTTAACTATTGCGTAAGCAAGTCACGAAAAGATTGTTGAACAGCGTCATATCCCGTTCTTTTCCGAACGAGTCTATAATTTCTATGTTATTTGTCCACAGAAGCCATAGATTTTTTTGCTAAATGATACCATTGGTGCCACGGAAAGTATTTCAGGTATGTAGATAAAGTTTGCCATAATTCGTTAGTGAACTTAGAAGTAAAATTTTGGGAAATCCATGCCCGTTATAATATCATTTCCCTTTGAGAAAATATCCGCGTATGTTGGTGCTACTATTCTAACGATGAAAGCTCTCCGGGTTGTTGAGACAGTGTAGCCTGGAAAAATCTTGCATAAATCATAAAAGATATACTTACTATCTGTTCCTGCCAGCCTCTCAACAACATGATGGTTATGTAAATTCTTTCATTGGTCGTTCAATCCTAAGGTTGACTGCAGCCCTCCACCCTTCCCTATCTAATGCTAGTTCCCTTACCTCCTGGTATCCCTTCCTATGTACTCTCCTCTTCATATAGTCCATGACCTTATTCCTGGGTCTTCTCTGGGGACTTTTCCCTCTATTTTGCCTTCAATTGTGTTCTTCACAAATTCATTGAGTCTCAGGGTGTGTCCAACCCATCTTGTTCTTCTTCTCTCTGCGGTGTTCCATATGGTCCTTTCCTCTTCTACTATTCTGTACACATCATCATTTCTTATTTTTCCGTCCATTTCATCTTCAGTATCCTCCTCCAGCACCAGGTTTCGAAGGCTTCTATTCTTTTCTGGTCAGCTTTTCCAATGGTTCATGATTCCAATCCCTAGAGTGCTACGCTCCACATGAATGATTTCACATACTGTTTCCTGGTTTGTAGTCCTATCTTTTTTGAGCACAGCAGTTGTCTTTTTCCCATGAACTCCTTCTTAGCTTGGGTTATTCTCCGCTTAATGTCCGTTGTACTTTTTTCGTCCCACATGATGGTACTTCCGAGATAGGAAAAGGAAACCACTTGCTCTAATTTCTCTCCTACTCGGGTGACTTCTACATTCAGCATCTATCTACCGCATACTAGGATTTTAGTCTTCATGTTACTTATTTTCATATTGTATTCTTGGAGAATGTATGTATCCAGTCCTTATGTTTGTCATGTATGTACTCCAGCCGAAATTTATGTTCCCAAGATATCCGAGAGAGCATCAAAGCAATTATTACTAACATCATCATCGCGGTGTTGCTTTACGTTGAACGGTACGGTGGGTTGGAAATTATAACAATAACTGATTCCGCCTAATCAAAGGTAAATTGATTGATTTCGATAAGGAACGCCTCAAAATGATCATCCTTCCGCCGCTTCTCTCATTCTTATGCTATTCTCACGTATCACCGTCTATCCATTTCCAACGAAATAGAAAAGCTGTAAGAATGTTAAATACCACCAATCATTTAAAATATTATATCAGGTTATTCCTCCTCAGCTTGACTTCCTTTCTTGCCGTCTACCATCTGAAATTGAAATTGAAAATGGTCTTTATTGTTCTGGGACTATAAGTCCCCTGGAACATAGAAAAAAATAATTACATGCCATGACAAAAAATAAACAAAATTAGTTAAATATGAGTTGGTAACAAGACAAACAGCATTACTACATTCAATATGGAGCGACACATATAAAACAAATAAAAAATTGGTAGGTAATAATAATATGATACACACCAATAGAAATCAGCGCAAATGTTCAGGGATTTAAGATCACAATTAATGGATTGAGATGGTGACAAAGCCGTTAAAATAGAATAATAAATACAGTGGTGCATGATGAATTTTATTCAACAGTATTCTACACAATTGAGAAAACACGTAACATCGGTCATGGTCACGCAGCAATACTCAATGCGTTATGGAGCGACACACATAAAACAAATAAAAAGCAGTAGGCAATAATTAATATGATACACAACAGGGAAAATCAGGGCAGATATTCAGGGATTTAAGATAACAATAAATGGATTGAGTTGGTGACTAAGCCGTAAAAGTAGGATGATACATACTGTGGTGCATGATGGATCTCATTCAAGATTACAACACACGATTGAGGAAACACATAACATCGGTCACACAAAGCAGTCAACTATGTGTGACCAACATATTACAGAAAACTAAGCAATTTTACATAGGTAATCAGTCATGTTTCTCTTGAACATCGAAATTGTGAAAGAGGTTCTAACATTTACGGGTAAACAATTCCATAACTTGCAGGAGGAAATTAGGAAATAGTGCTCAGATAATTAGGTATGGAATTGAGGGACAAAGAATAACTCAGCACACGAGTTGATATTTTTCCTTTATCTAAATTACATATAAAATATTCATACAAATAGGTGGGGTTTTTGGATTTCAGGACCTTGAACAAACATATAGCCTTTTGCATTTTCGGCGTTTATCCAATTTCAGCCTTTTTATTTTTTCATAATAAGGCGTAACGTGTTCATCATAGCGGATGCTGAAAACAAAACGCAGACAGGAGTTTTGAAGATGCTGCAGCTTCATGCACAGTTCTGAGTAAACATCTGAGAAAATTATTGAACAATAGTCAAAATATGGGAATCCCAGAGTTTGAACCAGCCTCTGGTGAAGTGAAATTGGGAGCAGATGTCTGAAGTGCTTTAATTGGTACATAGTCTTATACACATTGTTATATATAGCTTTAACGTGCTCCCGCCAGCTCAAGGTGTTATTTAAATGAACCCCGAGACTTTTCACTGAAGTCGCGTAATCTATAAGAATATTCTGCACTCTTATTTTGGGAAGGCCACTCATTGAGATGAAGTTCAGATAGGAAGAACTACCAAATATTATTGACTTAGTCTTGTCGGGATTCAACTTCAGCCGATTAACAGCTAACCATTTACAGATAGATTGGATATCTTTATTGATCAATTCAATGGCATTTTCTAATTCCTTTGGGTGGGATTCGAGATAAATCTATAAGTCATCTGCATAAAGATCTTGCAATTTTTGCAAGATTTATTTGCAAGATTCTGCAAGATTTTGGTATTTGCAATGAGATATGGTGCTGGTGAGGTCTTTGATATATAAAGTGAATAATAGGGGTCCAAGAATTGAGCCTTGCGGGACTCCCTTGGGAACAGGTAGAAAACTTGATTCTTTACATTCACCGTATTTAACAGCCTGTTGCCGATTGGATAGGTAGGAATGAAACCAGAACAGAACAAAGGGAGATAACTGAAGTTGAACCATGAGTCGTAGTAGAATGTCATGATCTGCGGAATTGAAGGCTTTGCTAAGATCAAATTGAACTAGAATTGTGATTTTTCTTTCGTCTATTGATCGACGAATATCATCTGTTATTTTAATTAGTGCAGACTGAGTGCTGTGGTTTTTACGAAAGACCGATTGATATTTGTCAAAAAAGTTTAGCCGAGATAGATGATCTACTGTAGAGTTGTACACAAAGCGCTCGAAAGGTTTTGAGAGAGCACACAACACAGCAACTGGCCAAAAATCAGACATATCTTTAGGCACTGGAATTTTATTGATGGGACGGATTATTGCAGATTTCCAGAGAGTTGGAAATGTAGAGTAATTCATGGAACAATAATTTGAATATCTAGGATTAGAGGCATTACTTCACGAATTATGAGTTTAATTATTTTCACATTGATTCCATCTACACCTGTGGAGTTCGATTTCAATGATTTAACCGAGCGCAAAGGAATTTTGGGAGTGTAATGCGGTAAGTATAGCCTTTTGCTGTCAAAAGGGGAGATTAGTGAAGAATCGTAAAACTTAAGGCTATCACCAGTTAGAGTCGTCGAGTCTTTCATTCTGGTTATCTTTCTTGAAAACAGGAGTGAGAAAGTAACCGTTTAAGTCGTTCGGGGAGAATGTTGTATTAGGTAAGGGTCTCCTAGGTTTTCCAATACAAAGACGCCTTAACTCCTGCCAGGTAGATTTAACGTCCCATTTATCCGAAAAGCATTCATTGTAATACTTCTGTTTTGCAGCTCGGATAAGCTGCTGCACCTGATTTAGAATCTCTTTGTATTCCTTATGCAGGTGAGGATACGTCGATAATTCCGCCGAAGGCGGTCTCTACGCGACATTAAGTTTTTTAGTGCAGGGGTTAGACAAGGCGACGGTTGATGTCTTGTCTCAATGATTTGACAAGGGGCATAAGTATTTAGCAACCCCATTACCACAGAATTAAAGATTTCTACTTTCTCATCCACCACATAAGACCCGTAAAAGTTATCGAGATTAACATTTAATAAGTCAGATTCAAATTTATCAAGATAAAGGTCTTAAAATTACGAAAGTGTACATTCTTAGGAAGACGAACTTCACGTTGGAAGCGATATCTAATATATATTAAATCGTGTTCTGATAAGAAGGGGACAGGAAGCTGTCCGTAGTCTTTGACCTTCGTGATATCGTCGACAATGAAGAGATCCAAGGAATGCTGCTGTGCTGGAGATTGTGGCTAGGTTTATAAGGGACAATTGACAGGTTACAATTGAACATCAGATCCTTAAGGTAAGCACTTTCTGGTAATTTCTTCAAAATGTCAATGTTTATATCCCCGCACGAAATCACACTTCTGTAGGTAGAAAGGAGACTGTAGAGCGTCGGTTCGAAGCATTCTGACATGTAACCCGTTTTTGGAGGCCTGTAAATAACACAAAATAAGGCTCTCCCTTCACTGCCCAAAATTTCTAAAAATATATATTCAGGCCTAAAAGGGATACCATCAGATTGCTTCAGTATCTTGTACGATAAACTGTTATGTAAGTACACACAGACACCACAGCCAACTCGTTCCCTTCTATCATGTCGTATTATTTGATAGTTACTTAACTTGATGGACTCAGAGGAGATATTTACATTCAACCCGCTTTCAGAAACAGCAATGACGTGGTATGCGAGGCAGGAGAAGTAGTTTTTAAATGCGTCAAAGTATCTGGGTAGAGACTGCACATTAACATAACATATGTTTAACAATTTCATTGAATTAGCAGTCATTCAAATTTATCAAGGTCCTCCTTACAGTATATCAAGCACCGGTCTCGCTCATCGCATACTCTGACATAAATCCTGTCTCCTCTTATCCAAAGATACTTGAATTTTCCAGCTTTTTTAAGCTCTCTAGCAAGGGCATATAATTTTCGGTTCTGCTGCGTCAGTGACTTATTGACATAGATCGGTTGGGTAGGCATATCGTCGAACCCAAGGTCTCGCGAGTTATGGTCTCTTTTGACCCGCCGGCCATTTAGAAGCTCACTAACAGTGATCTGCCTTAGAAATCGAAGGACAATGGCTGGGGGCCTTGTGGTGTCAGGACGAGAGCCCAGGCGATACACATAGTCTATATCAGAGGGATCCATTTTAACTCCTACTGATAATCTAAAATAAACCTGGGCCCCTGTCACGCGAGCATTTTGCTCTCTTTTGGATTGGGTGGAAAATTCAAATAAGGGGCGGGTCGAGTTAAATAAGCCTGCGCAGTAAGTTTCTTATTCTTTCGGTAGCACCCCTAATACACTGAAGTTGAAGACTTCACTTGAGGATACCCAGTCGGAAGAAGCGAAGTTTTTGGGTGTTCCAGAGAGCGCCGGTGACACACCGGCGCTCTCTGGAACACCCAAAAACTTCTCTGGAACACCCACGTAATGTTATTTAATCGATCTAATGCTCTCGGTTTAGATATTTGAAAACGAAACCATAACCACCGCTGCAACCATGGTATTGAAAAACCGTGCACAGTTCTAGTGACTTATAGTAGAGAAACAGGTCTTTTAGGTGGAAGAATGTTCCACTGACATCCCACGGAGACAGGGCTCAAATCCTAGTTTTTACAGATATTTTTCAGAGGAATCGCAATCCTTCCTCAGGCGTCATTAGGAGAGCACGTCAAAGGAAGCACTCCGTTCATCGGATGTGACGACGATGACGCATTGGCGTCTTCCGTCAAGAAAAGACTAGTGGCGTCATCCGAAATCGTAAAAAGGCGGACAAAAATCCAAAATAGCTTTCCATAAGATAAAGACTTAACAATTAGCGCATATTCCGATTGTGGAATAGCAAATGATTGCTGATTATGAAATTGCAAGCCATTTGCCTTAGATCTCATTTGAGTGTTATACCGGTTAAGGTAGGTTTTATTTAATGTCAAAGAATCTCCTCCCATTTTTCTGTTTTTGTCAGGGACCTATCTCTTTCTAGAATATCCTTTTTAGCCTTAGTTTACAATCTACCCTTCTTCGCCCTGTCCATGAAACATATCCTTCTTTCTCTTCCTCGTTTGCTCAACATTTTTCCCTCTATCACAATCTTCAGCAATTATGATTGCATTATTAAAAACCTCTACCCTATCCTCTCCGACAACTTCATAATCTCCAAAGTTTTCCATCGCTGTCCTTCTCTCACCTTCAAACTACCCCCCAACCTTTCCGCCCGCTTGAAAATCACCGAAACCCTTTCCAAATCCATTATCACCACTAAAACCCCTCCGACCCCATGCATTCGCCCGCGTTGCAAAACTTGTGGCATCCTTATTACCCAATCCCTGCCTGAAAAATTCCATATTTTTCCTCTTCATTCCTTCCCCTCACCCTACTTCATCACAAATAATATTGTCTACATTCTCCTATGCCAACTATGCCCTAGTTTTTACATCGGCATTTACATCTTGAGTCCTCATGCATTTACTTTTTTCAAGCCCTCTTTCTGCAGGGACTCAATAATTCACACTAACCTCCTCCATCAATTCCTATTTTAGTAACCTCTTTCTTTTCAATTCTCTTTTCTTCCCGTTATTCCGCCCTCCCCTTACTTTCCTCACTTACCCTCTTCCCTCCCCCTCTGTCACTCCCCTCCTTCCTTTTCATCCGCCTCCGTACCTCCTTCCACCTTAGTTCTTAACTCTACTCAAAAAAAGACGAGCGCTTCATCGTAGAAATATCAGGAGCTTTTTTGTGAGTGTTTTTTCGTTCGTGAGTTTATGTTTTTTGTCTGCCTTCCTAAGGCATTTACATATTCATACGTCGTCACTAATGTGGTCCTTTGTTCTTAGGTCTTTAAACTAATTATAGTAGCTGAGAGGGGGGAGAATGCCAGAATGTCTCCATTGGCACAGTCATCAAATTTTGCATTATGGGAGGCAGCATGTGTGGGGACAGAGAAAGGGAAGTTGTTAGAAGAAGGATTACAAAAGACACGGTGATTGTTAATTCTAATATTTAGTGGAATACCACAGAGCCCAATGTAAAAGGCTGGACATAGTTTACAAAGAAGGATATATACTATATTAGATGTGGTACGCGAAGGAGAGGAAACAGAAGGAAGATAGCGATTAACAAATTTTTTGGGTTGTCGGTCTATAATAAGAATTAAAAAAGTTTTACATATTGGCCGGTTGCATCGGGTGGCTGGAGCTAAAGAAATATTCACAGATTTATGAAGGGGGTTAGTAGCCCTAAATAAAACAGACGTATTCGGGAGACGTTTGAAGACAACAGAGGGACATTTAAGGAATAAATTAGGAGTGGCAGGATGTCTTGAAAGTATAAGTTATAATTCTTTGAGGAGATGTTTTAGGTACTGAACGCCTGGGAAGAAATTGGTGCAAATAGAAATATTGTTGTACTTTGGATAGAAGGTTGATTTCAAATCAACCTCCTGTCCAAAGTACAACCATAGCTTATATAATATACATAGGTCAACCATTATAGCAAGGACAAATCCATGGTTTTGACCCAAAGCTCTTCAGAGATAGATAACAGATGGATTTCATACAATCAAGTTATAGATGGAAGCCAAAAAAACCTATTGTGCTATAAAATATGGTCAAAGACGCTGAAAAGTTGATCCCGGTGGTTCCACAGAAAACTATAGATCATATCTGGGTATTTTAATAATATAAAGTGAGATGTTGCATTTTTGAAGCGAAAAATTAGCTAATGCTATTATTATATGACTTCTCTTAAAATTGACTCGTCAGCCAATTGTACTAGCCCGTTATACCTGCTACCTCTTCACCTGTGAAGGATTTCAGTGGGATTTAGTATGCTTTTCTGTCTGCTCTTGCACTCGTGCGCGCGGCTGCAAACCAAGTAATATGGGCGTTTTTCAGTGACATTAACTGTGCTTGTTCACGTCGTTTAAACCGAAGAGACAGGAAAAAGCAAGTTAAGTTAGCCAATATAGGCCGGAAGCAGTAGTGTGAAGAATATATCAACATCTACATCTGCATACTACCCGTTTTACTACATTGTTGACCATTCCGAATAATTATTCAAAAGATGCATCCGTTGCCAGGTATCAGGAGTCTGAAAAAAATGAACTTGACGTAAATATATATTTACATGAGTAATACAGAAATATGGCTGCCAAACCAAATTTTCTTGCGACTAATTATAACGATACGATATACCTACCTGATTATTATGAGATTAAAGTTCCATCGCAAGATCGCGCGGTCAACGTCGGAAGACAATCCCTCTTTAGGAGAGCATTAATTATTTAATCGTATTTATTACCTCATTCAAGGCATAACCTAATGCCTTCTTAACAACTTCACACCATACACACTTATTCATTTGCTTTTTTAGTTCCCTAACCGAGCGACTGCTTGCCTATTCCCGATGACTTTTTGCTCTGAGGCAATATTAAATTATTGTTTATTTCAAGCATTGGCAAAAATTTTTTTGTTTCTGTATTGCTTGATAAAATAATATGTGCTAACAAAATAAAGAAAAAACTAAAAATTTATAAAAAGTTTAACCGAAGGAACGAGGTACTGTTGGTCACTTTCGTCATCGCCCTAAGAAGACGAAACGGAGGAGGAAACATCTACGTTTTCCAATTCTCACTAGTTCGTGATTCTAGTTCCGTAACTTAGTTCTCCCATGTAATTTCATAAAGTAGTAGTCATTTTATTATAAAATATTACATATGGAGTAGATATGGAATACTTGTATTGTTACTGAAATTATTTTATAGTTTTTCTACGTTTTCCCATCTGGCTTTTCCCAAAGTATTACATCACAATTTGAATTTACACAATAGATACGGTTGAACTAATGTCAAAAAAGAACAAAGTAGGTAAATTATACTTTGAACTGAGGTTTTGAGCACATTAACGCAGCTTCTGATTTTTGGCCAGCTTTTCTCGAGTGCGTCATCACAATGTTTGACGCGGGACAAGTTCTCCCAGAATTCGATAAGAGTCGTCGTGAGTAAATCTCGTTCTTTGAAACTTGAATTCACTAACATTGCGCGTTCCTCGAAAAAGCCAGTTGAAAAATGAGTAGAGGTCTGGGAAGGATGTGGAATCAGCCTTAACTGTCATGAAAACCGGCGTCGGATGTGGGCGACTAAACTCTCCGCGATTTCTCCAAAAGATGACATTGCAGCAAAAAATTACTCACATGCCGTAATTACGCTTCGGGATGAAGAGACTGTGTGACAAAATAAGAGCTGACACAAACTTTTGAGGCGAATGAGACAAACGTGTCCCTTAAAAAATCAACGAGTATTCGGCAAAATATATTGACTCTTGAACTCTCCTGTTTTGTTCGAAGTGACGTGAACTCTCAATATCGACTCCCTACGTCATGGAGTTGTTCAATTCAAAACCGTTGTCTATTTACAGCCTAGAGGTAGCTGATTTGCGCAAAAACGACGGAACGAATATTGTGTGGTTTTTTAGGTAAAATCTCGGTAGAAAATAGTGGCCTGAAGTTAGAAAGAATAAGAAATTTCAGCTTCATTACAAGGAGATAATATTATTATTTTCTATAAAGTTTTGAAAAAATTTTTGACATTAAAATTGAAAATGGAATGATATAAATTTCACTGTTGGCGCGCGATGATTATGCAACTGGAAGTGGCTCACTAATAATCAACATAAAACTAATATTTATATGAACAGGCGTTCTCGAGTAGTGGTAGTAGAATTGGGTTATTTGGTGCGTCGACGACAAGGGTCATTTGCACCATGCACAGCCCACTTGACGCATAACAAATTAGGTCTCCACAAAATGAGAAAAGTAACTGTCATTACTTATTTTTACATTTCTATTTTATGAGTAAACTTGTAAGTAAACGTATGTATAGGAAAATTTAAATTTAAAATACCTGTTTCTTTCAAATACAATAAAATTCGGCTTAAGCTATCCGGATCGTCCCCTAGAAGAGTATCTAGGCTACCCCTGATGGCCACTCTGTTGCGTATAATCCGGTATTTAGTACATGCTGTCAGTAGATGATTCACAGTGAGAGAGGCGTCACAATCATCGCACTGTGTTGGGGTCTTGTCAGCAGGAAATAGAAAGGAGTGTGTAAAATGACAGTGTCCAATCCTCAAACGGGTGATTGCGATCTCATCCCTACGTTTGCTCCTGCTAGAAGAAGACCACGCTAAAATATCAGGCTTGATGCTACGCAGCTTGTTTTTTAGCAGATTCCGCCATGATTCTCTCCAGTCCTCCAGGACTACTGGTCGTGGCGAAGCTTTCAGGTAATCCACGAGGACCACCGCAATATCAATGTGGTGATTTAACAATATTTATTTTGCTGCGGCGTCGACTTTCTCGTAATCCGTGATACCTACGTGCCCAAGTATCCATAAAATCATGATTCGTACTTCTTTTTCCGAAAGCCTTAGGAGGGCAGTTTGAATTTCCTGTACAATGGGATTAAAGGAGAAAAATGTGGAGATCGATTGCAGTGAACTTAACGAGTCAGTGCATATCATGAATGATTGCCAACGGCAGTGAATACTGGTTAAGACTATCTTTATCGCAGTGAGTTTGGCAGTAAATGTGCTACACATCGCACTGGTTTTCACTGTTACTACTCCATGGAAAGAAGTTATTGCAGATCCGCAAGCAGCTGATGACTTTGCCCTATCCGTATAGACAGGCGTCCTCGACTATGAACATTATTATCTATTGTGTAAATTCAAATTGTGATGTGATACTTTGGGAAAAGCCAGATGGGAAAACGTAGAAAGACTATAAAATAATTTCAGTAACAATACAAGTATTCCATATTTACTCCATATGTAATATTTTATAATAAAATGACTACTACTTTATGAAATTACATGGGAGAACTAAGTTACGGAACTAGAATCACGAACTAGTGAGAATTGGAAAACGTAGATGTTTCCTCCTCCGTTTCGTCTTCTTAGGGCGATGACGAAAGTGACCAACAGTACCTCGTTCCTTCGGTTAAACTTTTTATACATTTTTAGTTTTTTCTTTATTTTGTTAGCACATATTATTTTATCAAGCAATACAGAAACAAAAAAATTCTTGCCAATGCTTGAAATAAACAATAATTTAATGTTGCCTCAGAGCAAAAAGTCATCGGGAATAGGCAAGCAGTCGCTCGGTTAGGGAACTAACAAAGCAAATGAATAAGTATGTATGGTGTGAAGTTGTTAAGAAGGCATTAGGTTTTGCCTTGAATGTATAATAATATTATAATAAATACGATTAAATACGATACGGTAATAAATACGATTAAATAATTAATGCTCTCCTAAAGAGGGACTGTCTTCCGACGTGGACCGCGCGCTCTGGTAGGAAGTTAATAAATGGTGAAGCGTGCCGCCAGGCAGATGGCCGGAAGTGGCCAAAGAGCAGATATCCGCAAATTTTTTTAAATTCTTTATATACTATCTTGACACATTCTAACAGCACAAAAATCTTTGTGTCGATAAGTGTCGATGGAATACATTTCTCACACTTTATATGTAACTTATGTAAAAAATACAACAAAGGTCAAAGGGCCAATGTTAATGTGCTAAATGATGGAAATGTAATAATGAAAAAAAAATAAAATTTCTTATTTGACGAGGATGTATTAAACAGCTAAATATAATTTGAGACTCTAATCCATTACCCGAAGCTTTAGCCCAATGACACATATTTTAACTACCTAATGCCATCGCCGCTGATTGCTCTTTTCCTCTGACTTTTTACTGATGGCTGTCGCTTAACAGAGAGCAGAATGAAGCCACTTAGGGATGCGACTTATAGAACACATAAAGGGGAACAACAAAACAACTGTTGAAAAAATCTCAAAAAAAGTTGAAAATTTGATTTTTGTCCATCTTTTTTCCGATTTGGGCCCACTGTGCGACGTCCCTCTGTTGGCTGCAATGATTATTGTCTTCCTTTCCAAGGAATTTTGAGAACACATTATCAGAGGAAATGGGAAATATTATCTTGGAGGCCGCTAATTGAAGCAAACGCCATAGCGGGGAATTAAAGCGGAAAAGTGAAGCTAGGGATATGCATATGAACTCTTTTCTCAATTTTTGGATTCGCACCCGCCATATTCATGCGCCCATTATATCATTAATTAAAAATAACTGAAAAAGGTTGGTATTTGGCAGACAGAGATAGTAATTGTAGATATCTAATTTATAGTTCAAACTTTGCACACTAATTCCCCCTTGCCACACCCTAGTGATTTATTGCACGGTATTTCGTAGATTTAGACGTAGATTATAGGAGTGTATCTATTGGAGCTCAGTTTTACTATGGTCGTTTATTGTGCGCGGAAAGAACGAGTTTTTGCACCGATCCGTTCGGAAATGTCTCTCTCTTATTATATCGCTTTTGTCGCACCTAAAGATGTAGTATGGCGTCTTGATAATATCCTCTTTGTCGCTGTGAAACACGCCAGTTCTGAATTTCTCAAGCGACCTAAGCCCAGAGTGTAGCCTCCGAGTCTCTAGGGGCTCCCGCCTTAATCCCTCTAAAAGTTGTGAGACACTTCTCCCATTTCATCGTGGTTTTTAAATATGCTTGCAGAACATCTCAACTGGCTTTCGCATGCATGTTCTTAGAGTGCAGTGTGTACTAGAATACCAATTTTCAGTGGCTTATCTTCGCTGGCGACATTGCCCTTCTTGGACATAGTGCAGGTGGCAAGCGACTTCTCACCCTCATTTGCGGCACGGCTATCCAATGGATGAAGATATCCACCCGCGAACAATCCAAAGGGAAGATTTTTCAAATGTCTTGGATGTAAGTAAATACATAAATGATGAAACCTCATCTCTTGATATCAATGCATCTCTTGATATAATAAATCGGCGACCGTCCGTGGTCTATGCGTTATAGGGTTATATACTTAGATATCTTGTGAGGAATATAAGAATTTTGGGTATGAGATTATAAAAAAAGACTGAATAAGGAACAGGAATCAAATTTGATTATGCCTGCGGTGAAACTCTCGTATCTCTCTGCATTTGCGCAGTTGTAAATACATAAATACAAACTGTCTCCCAAGAGTAGCATGCAAATAGTGCAGCACATATTTGTGAAATTTCGCCTCTTGACAAGTTTGATGGGGCTTTTGCTAGTATATCATTAGCAGTTACGATTTCATTACGGGGGTATAGTTTTAGGCATGTTGGTGTTAACCTACTCTCTGCTATTCACCTTTGAGGCGGAAAAATGAGTGTAATAACGATGTGGATAAAATGAGATGATGGCTATCGATTTTGAAACAGAAGTTCTACAAGTTTCTTCGATAAGGCCGTGCAGCGTTCGTTTTATTAACGTGAAAAATCTGTATGCAGATCTTCGTACTCTTGCCTTTGTGGTAGAATAAGTTAATTATAGCCGTGATCTCTTAACAAGAAATTTACTTTCACCAACATGCACCGCATAATGAGTATGCCACAAATTCTAAAGAAACCTCTAAATTAATCTATAATGTAACTACGTAAACGTGACACCAGAGTCATGCAGGGAAAATGCAAAATACGGTGTTAGAACCATTAGGCAGGTTTAGAAATATGTATGTGGGAACATATGAATAAATCAGCTACGCTACCTGTCAACTAACTTACTTGAAAGCCTCAAAGCAGCCATTATGTTCCCTTATCGATCGCGGGAAAAACGACATATTAAACCTTTCTGTTCAACATCTATTTCCCTTATTTCATTCTCATGATCTGATCTACCGCAGTATGTTGGAGTTCGCAAGATATTGAAAACTTCTTCTAAAAATAAATCTGATTGAGTCAAATTTTCAATCGACGGTCTGATAGCGATTCCCATCCTAGTTTTTGCATGAGGTCAGTTACACGAACGAGACTATCATAACGACCTCTTTCACGTATCTTTCTGATCTCCTCTGCACGCATTTACCTCTTTTTTAAGCCTACCTCATCAGGACCCCAAACACTGGCAGCGTATTCCAACTGGTGTCTAACAAGGGAGAAGTAGCTGATTTCTCTAACATTATCGTCGCACTTTCCAAGTACTCTTTTAAAAAGTCCCAATTTACGATTAACCTGACCAGTTATTAGCCGCGTAGGCACCAAACAGGGGTGGTGAGATACGAGGGTTGTCAACGAAGGTCCACGTTGGAGTTATGTCTACGTAGATAATGGTCAATATGACGCGGCGGAAGTGACATTGCACACTCAGTGTTGCGAACGGTTGCGAGGACGTGGTTGTGTCAGTGGCCGCCTCAGGGTGCCGCCGTAAAGTCTAACTCTAACTTGACTGATTTTACCATATGGAGGCATTTTCCTTTTCTAGTTTTACAGTTTATAGTAAATGATACCTTATCATAGCTACAAGAGTTGTTTTTCTTTTACTTGCCTTCCCTTAAAATCAGCCTTAGCCCATATTTTACCTGCGTGTGTTTAAACACACGCTAAGCAAGTGAAAATTCAAAAAATTCTCCTCACGTTTCCTTGAAGAGATAAACTTTTTCTTAATATTCTTTCACTTATTTGGAATCTCTGAAGGCATAATATCTCTTATATTGCCTCCAACTCGCTCCACGCTGGTCAGCATTGTAAAAAATGTAGATCAATGCATCTGTGCATTTATTGCCTTAAGTTTTATTCTTATTTTTTTTGTGAACAGTTCATTAAAAAAGTGAAATTTTACTATAATCCATGAATCTTAATGCTGAGGAAATACGCCAATCCCCAAATATTTCACTCGGAGGCAAATGGAACAAATCAGTAAGTGAGTAAACTGAGTGTGTTTTTAACACACGGTGGGATAATCCTAGTCTCTTTCTCACGACGAGTATATTATTACCTGTTTATCTGTAGGCGTCTTATAAATGTTAAAAATAAATAGGCGTTCCTTGGCTACAATGTATTTTAACCTCTTTGTAGCTTGATGCAAGGGGAAATGATACGGTCGTAAGGCTGAAGTGGTTTTCACAATCTTCTGAAGCCTAGGCTAAAATGTAATTCACAACCATAAGGAGTGGAAGCTCTATAAAAAGGATCCAATGACTTAAACAAATATATTGGTATATTATTGCTTTCTGGCTACTGTTATGTGCTACTTAGACGTACGTATTGAGAAACAAAACAGGACACACACTATCCACTAGTTACTGGATTATTGAGTCCGAATAAATATGATTTGATTCACAAATTTCTTCATGTTAATGATAATGCACAGACAAAGACAGATGATAAGAATTACCCAATTAGGCCTGTAGTTGATCCAATGCACAAAAAAAGCAGCTGGCGGCTCGCAGCGTATTATGTAAATGTAGAAGAACGTACGAAATGTGTGCCGACGAGGTTTCAAAGATAAAGACTTGTAATGTACCGATAAAACTGGACAGTTTTCCAAGCTGCTTCCAGATGGAACGCTCAAAGTCAAAGGTGAAATGATTCAGATGAAAGAAGACCTAAGACATTTTTAGCGAGTGTAAGCATAAATAGCAATAGCAAAACAACTGTTTACTATTTGCAATTTACGAAAGGCAAGTTGTTTTAAAATAAATGGTAAAGGCCTACCGTTCCATACATGTACAGCAAATGAATAAGCAATAGTGACTTCCAATATTTTTTATCAATGTGAAAGTTAGTAGGACAAGGAACCACAAGGGGAAAAAAATATTTCACTACTCATTGAAAACTACCCTTCTCAACCACGTAAACAAATGATTCAGAAGTTGACGATTTCACTTGGTGGAAGGTAGACATTCATCTGCATCTACATCTACTTACTACCCTGCAAGCCACCACACGGGTTTTTGGCAGGGGGTGGCTTATAACAACATCAACTACGGTAAAGAAGTTTACATTCACCAATATATATCCGCCACATAATGAGTATGCTACAAACGCTACAGAAACTACTAAAATAATCTATAACATAAATACGTAAACGTGACAAAAGATTCATGCAGGTAACATGCAAAACATGGTGTTAGCACTATTTGGCAGATTTAGAGACATGTATTTGGGGGCGTATGAATAAACCAGCTACACTACCTGTCAACTAACTTACTTCAAAGTCTGAACGCAGCCATTATGGTCTCTTATCGATCGCGGGAAAAACGAAATGTTTAAACCTTTCTGTTCTACAATCTATTCCCCTCATTTTATTCTCAATATCTGATCTACCGTAGTATGCTGGAGTTTGCAAGAGAGTGATAACTTCTTCTGAAAACAAATCGGCGTTGAATTTACTTAAAATATTGGGTCTACTTATCAATCGACGGTCTGAAAGCGATTCCTATCTTAGTTTTTTCAAGAGGTCAGTAACACAAACAAGATTATCATAACGGCACTTCACGATCTTCTCTGTACGCGTTCTAACTCCGTTTTTAAGTCTACCTTAAGTGGATCCCAAACACTGGCAGCGTATTCTAAGTGGGGTCTAACAAGTGAGAAGTAACTGATTTCTCTAACTTCATCGTCGCACTTTCCAAGTACTCTATTTACAAATTCCAATTTACGATTAGCTTGACCAGTTACTTCCCGAATATGTTTGATCCTCGAAAGATCATTAGTTAGTTTAACTCCGTGGCATTTTACAGATTCTACAGTCTCTAATTTTTTATTTTGTACACAATAACTGTACTGAGGGGAGTTATTCCCTTTCCAGAAGTTAATTACAGCACATTTGTTCAAGTTTAAGTCTAGTGGCCATGCTGCACACCACGCTTGAATTGCCTTGAGATTCTTCGTTAATGCTTCCTTATCATTATCGTTACGGATTTCCCTGTGCACTACGGCATCGTTTGCAAATAGTCGGCGTTTACTGTCTAGTACTTCACCAACATCGTTAATATACAGAAAGAGACATTGTAGTAAATCGAAGTTTGTGTCCTCTACAGTTTTATCATTAACAATGCGAATAGTTTCATCAGTTACGCCATCATTAGGTACACTGAGTTATCGGTGTACGGAGTACATTGATATAAGTCTGAGGGGAGATGGTGTGGGTAGGGTGGGTTGAGAGGAGGAAGGACAGGAAGGTGGACTATTGTTGAAAACCA
Organism: Ceriagrion tenellum; assembly: GCA_963169105.1. Lineage (NCBI taxonomy): Eukaryota > Metazoa > Arthropoda > Insecta > Odonata > Coenagrionidae > Ceriagrion > Ceriagrion tenellum. The sequence goes on along the minus strand of OY720639.1, from coordinate 22,781,205 downwards.
GTGAATCATCATGGGTTGGGAGGTATGGTGACTAAAACCAACGGGGAGAAATTATGGAAGGTAATGCCATTTAAGGTATGTAGTTTGAGCGAAATATCATTTTACCTAGCAATTAATGAATTTGATCTTATGTTAAAGAAAATATCTCACCCTTCTAATGACGCCAAAAATTCAACCCCTTACTACATTACTTTCAGAGATATGCGCCAAAAAATACCAGCCCTTTTGCATGGGAAATGGTACGTGTATGCACTCCAGAGAGACATTCTGTACAAAATGAGCTATTTCTAACACATTTATGTCGTAAAAAACTAACAGTGTGTAGTTTTTATGTTTTCTCAACTATTTTTCAAAATTAATAATATCGTCACCGCAGTAAATTCTTCGGGATTTCAAAAAACCCTCCATTGTGAAGGAGTTTCAAACGTACCGCGCGAAAGAAATGAGTCAAGTTGTTGACTTATTTAGATATTTTAATTTAATTACTTACAATTTCTGTCATATAAAACCAAATTATTGTACCATTAATAATGCAATATTTAATTGATGTGTCCTACAGCTGGTGAAATCTCAACGTATAATTCGAATATGGTCTAGAAATAGAATCCTATCTAATCTAAATAGAATTCGGCATTGCAAGATTCGAAACATCATAATTATGGGTAGCTTCTATAAGATAACCCTGAAGTCAAAGGTAAATGGCACTACTCGGCCACAGCTCAAACAAAAGTATCTGGCGGTACTACCAAGCGATCATCAGCAGTTTCAAAGCTATAGTACGCTTAGAATATCAAATTTAAATCAATTTGCAACTATTCAAGTGGTCAAAATCAGATTTGTCGCCTCAAGGTTTTATGTTTTCAAATTTTCCATGGTTATAACATAGTCACACAATGAAAAATGTCATTGCCAAGGTTGTTTTTTGGAAGGAAAAATGTCATTACCAAGGTTGGTTTTTGTAAGATTAAGCATGTTTTATGCAAACTTTCCATGTTTTAACATATATAAGCTCTCAAAAATGAATGTAGTAGCACTGATAATGTTGTGAATGGGTTGAAAACTAAGTCTGCGTAGTAAAAATGTTCGGAAATTTACAAATTATTTTCCACTTTCTTGTGATGCTATCAATATTTCATTTCCATAAGGTATCACCAGATACATCAAGCTTTATTTCCTTTGCTTGGTCTTTGGTATCCAGAAAAAAACAGTAAGTAGAACGACAAAAACATGATATAAGCATAAAACTTCGATTTTATCATATTCAATCCTCTAGCAGGATAAAAGTTGCCTCGGTTACTGCTCCTGATTTGGAGGAAAGAAAGGACGAATTTGGAGGAGAGATTCCAGGTAACTACAGCAAAAGCTTACATTAGGCAATGATGCTGTACCGACCACGAAGGAACACAATTTTCATGAAAAGTATGAAACAATAGCCTAAACAGAATTCAAAGACTAGTAATCAGGGAAGATGAACTAAAAATACCTCAGAAAGCACCTTAAATTGGCAAAAAATGGACTCGACAATAGTTTTTGTGGCACAAAAAAAACGACAGTTATAAATAAATTCAAATAGCTTGGAGGGTCAGTAATAAGTCGAATGCACCATGTGAGAATCCCATGGATTGTTCCAAACAACTGTTCTGAATTTTTCTAGTGAATATCGCCTCGACGAAGATTAATGCCTAGTACACCTACCTTGAACTTTCCCAGTCTCTAAAATTAGTTACTTTCAATCCTAAGGTATCCATTGAATTGAATATAAAATTGAATATAATCCACTGTATTCCTTTGAATATATTCCACTGCACTCCATACGCGAATTTCGCGTAAATTGAGATCGTAAGCAAGAAATTTGGGCGAAAAAGTGGCAAGGACATTTTTACTCTTTTTTGGTACCTACCCGACCTTTTGCAAGCAGTTAAGATCTAATACGTCATCTACATATAAATAAAGACATTTCTTATTATCGTTGCGTTTTATAATTAAATATTATTCATGATGATCTGAAAATACCTAACGTAATTTCCTATTTCTTCTATCCACAGGTGGTGATGTTCATCTGTTGCCAGCTATAGGGAAATCAACCTTGTATAAAGAGACAGTGCTGTTTCATGAGGATATTTAAAAGATAATGGATACCATGGTGAGCGTACCTTATCTGGTAAGAAAACCATGGACGCACACATGTCATAGCTTTTTTTACTTTTCAATCATCTGTCATTTACAAGTCAGCAGAGGACGATTGGAGCTAGAAGTATTGCACTGTGCTGTGAAAAAATCTAAAATAATTCTTTTGTCCAACCAATATACCTATTATGGACCAATCTGCATCATTTCCGCAGAATCAGACTGTATTATTTATAATACATCTACATCTACGTCATACCCTGCAAGCCACCCAAAGGGTGTATACCTTTCATGTCGACCTGAAACTCTTTTGACCTGAATTTTAATATAAAAGTTTCCTCTTTTATGACCTCGAAGTCACTAGCGGCTCCTATCTATCTTAATCATCAGCTGTTTTACACTTAATATTTACACGTCGCAGGTTTCAATGAAGCGCACTGTACTCATTTATATAAGATTATGTACTTTCTCGGCGAATTAGTTACATGAATTGTTCTCGGGTTTCCATCCGAGTAAGGATTTTGCCTGCTGCCAAAGTTTCAATGGAATATTCCTATATCGTCCTCAGAGCAATCTGTCCCAGGCATTCTCACTACGTTTAACATGCGAACTCAGATCGATTGGGCGGGTTAAGCTTGGCATGGTTAATGCAACGGGCTAGTGGCATTGATAAGAGAAGAGCGCTAACTCCGCTTTCTCTGCCAGTCTGAGATTTCAAATCGATATGAACAGATTCAAATCGATATTTCAATCGATTTTTCATTGGTAAACCAGGCGATCCGAGTCGGTTGGCTTAGAATGTTAAGACCGGTCCAAATTCATATTGATCTGAGTTCGATTGGTCAACGTAGTATCTGTATCCACTTACAACTTGCAAATTAGTATATCCACTCACAACTTTCAGTTACAAGTGAAATTTCCCTTCAATTCGCTGATGAGGGCCGCTTTGTGACCGAAACACGCGTGTAAGACGCATAACCTCGTCCGTTCCTATCTGCGCTCTAGGTGAGTTGGATTCTCCCCGAAACTGGGCCCTTTTGAATGAGTGAGTGAGTGTTTTCTGAGTGCTTGTGTGAGTGATTGCTCTGTGTTTTTCCCTGGCGTGGAAAGTTTTTTCCTGTAAACATGCACAGAACGTGTGCTTGTTGTTATCCTGGCATCTTTAAAGGAGTCCCTAGGGCCTCGTGAAGGATTCCATTCAGGATAATGTGTGTGTATGTGTGGCTGTGTGTGGTCCCTGGCGAGGAAGTAACATTCCCGTAAACCACCACAGGGGTTATTCTGGTTGACAGGTTGTGGTTGGTCCATAACGTGGTTTTCCCGTTAAACCAACACAACAATAATTTCTGACAAGAGTTGCTCTATTGTTACGGCCTTTGGAGATGTTCCCCCTTTTTTCATAACTTTCAAGGCCGTTAAGCTCATTATTTCTTGATTTAAACGTAGTATCTGTCTACACTTATATACCTCCCTGCAGGAATTTTCCCCAAGAGGATATGGGGTGCCCCCAAGGGGATGTGGGGATCCTCAAATTCCAATTGCAATGGGCATTTCCAGCAGGGCTGTATAATCGGTGATCATAGTTGTCTCCTTTTTCCAGTTATTTTTTTGATTTACGGTTTCCATTTCCTGCTTAGGATGTACCCGGAGTACCGATTTAAGGTGTTAATGCCTGATCTCAATAGTTTCTCTTAGTAAACGTTCCTGTAGTTCCGTAAAAAGTAAAATCCTCACTCGGATGGAAACCCGAGAACAATTTATTTATGCCGTAATGTATGTTTCGTTTTTTGTATCAAATATTTACGTGCAGCTTCCCAAATGCTCGTGGCACACTCTAGATCTCATTCGACTGAAATAGAATATGCTTTTAACGTTTTCAATGCCCTTTGGCTTTGGAGACCAGTTGAGCATCACCATACCATCTCATTTGATGATTCTTTACTGGTCTCCAAAGCCAAAGGGTATTTGAAATGTCTACTAAAAGAAGCAATTGAATTCAGGCTGGGCAATTTGAGCTTAAATCGGGGCTCTGGGTACATTCTAAGCAGGAAATGGAAACCGTCAATTCAAAAAATAACAGAAAAAGGGAGACAACCATGCCCTCCGATTAGACAGCTATATGAATGTAGTCAAAATATCCTGGGAATCATTGCTCTGAAGACGATGGAGGAGTATTCCATCTAAACTTTGGCAGCAGCCAAAAAAATCCTCACTCTAATGGAAACCCCAGAACAATTTATTTATGCTGTCATGCATGTTTTGTTTTTTTTGTATTAAATATTTATATGCCGCTTCCCAAATGCTCGCGTCGCACTCTAGATGAAATCTCACTCGATTAAAGTAGCGTCTGCCTTTTACGTTTTCAATTTAGGATCTCCTCTCGAATTACTGGACTATTTCTCATAAATTTTATGTGCATTAGAAAATGTTTTTTGTGCGTGTTTCTCACGTTTAACCTAAAGTTATAGTGATTCTTAAGCATGTGATTCCTTCTGATACAACTTTGTCTACTCACCCTCACTTAATAGAAATGGCGTCAGATTTCTTTCATAATATGTGCAGTAAATTACAGTTGCGACCCGATGTGTCAGTACACCGCATATACCTCCTAGTGGTGGGTCGCGGGAAACAGTATGCTGGCTCTCAAGGTAGTCCTTTCAGAAGGGATCCTAGCTTGAGCAGAATAGGGAAAGCGAGCCTAGGGTATTACTATGCTTTGATTTCTCTTGTGGCGTTCTGGCGAAAATGTGCCAAATCTGACCGGTAGAGCCCCGTAACCGTTAGCAGGGAAAGCTGCACGTGATGCGAGTAGTGTGGAGGCTGGTTACCATGCATACTCTATTACAACTTACTGCTAAACGTCAAAATGTTGCCTCGGACAGCCGAAGCCACGATGGGCGACGGAAGCTGAATAAGGTTGGCCCATCAAGATATGGACTGGAAACGAACTGGACTCTCAGTACTTGGGATGTGAGAGGAGTGTATGGAAAGGAGCATGAGTTGCTGAATGAAATGAAAATGAGACGAATGGATGTTTTGTTTGTATGTGAAACTAAGCGTAAGGGGCGGGATGCTGTTACATTAGGTGGCGTTAGTCTGGCATTGTGGTCAGGAGTTGACGATAATGTACACGGCAGTCAAGTTGTAGGACTCATTTTTAATGAGAGAGCTAAGGTGCTAGTAAGGAAGTACGAGTTAGTATCCCCTAGATTGCTCTGGTTTCGTATGAAAGTAGGTATTAGGAGAGTTGTGATTGTGGCGTGCTATGCACCAGTGAATGGAGAGAGTGACAGTGTGAAAGATGAGTTTTGGGAAAAAAACTAAGAGAAGTTTTGAAAGAGTGTGATCCTGGTGAGAGAATAATTTTACTAGGTGACTCGAATGGGTGGGTTGGTGTGAGGCGGGATGCATCTGAGAGAGTGCTTGGGCCTTTTGATGACCCCCGAGGGAATGATAATAGCGAAAACTTGGTGGGTGTGTGATTAGAAAAAGGATTGTTTGTGTCGAATACTTGGTTTAAACATAAAGGAATACATATGTATACTTTACAAAGGGGTGATAATAAAAGCATGATTGATTTTATTGTGTATGATGAGAGATTGAGAGAGTTTGTGTGGGACACGCGAGTGATGAGGGGTGCTGAATGGGGAACAGACCACTATTTGGTACTCTCCAAAGTGATTCTGGGCAGAAAGTGGGTACCAAGAAAGAATATTGCGCGTAAGCAGTTGAGAGTAAAATAGGAAAAGTTACTAGACTGCGAATTAAGAATGCGGTATGGTTGCATGCTTGAGGATGCTCTATCGTTGAAGCAGAGAGAATGAGACAAGCATATCAGAAACGAGAACGTAAATGATGCGTGGGAGTGTTTAAAAGGAGTGATTGTGGAATGTGCTGACAGTGTATGTGGAAAAGTAGTGGTTGGAACAATGAAATGTGATGCTTGGTGGAATGAAGAAGTGAAAATTGCAGTCAGAGAAAAAAAGAGGCGTACAAGGATATGATTGCTGCCAAATCTGAGGAAGAGCGTACTTAGGCATATGAGATTTACAGAAAGAAAAAAAATGAATACAAAATTGTTGTGAAAGAGAGCAAAGAAAGAATGCGTGCGGATGAAGCTAACAAAATGTGGATTGATTTTGAAGGCAATAAAAAGCTGTTTCAAAGTGGGTAAAAAGGAGAGAATAAATCAAGCATATCAGTGCATGACCCTATCCATCTATCTAAGAGTTACATTAGTGGCCTTGTCCCAGAGCTAAGATTGATGAAGGTGGGGGAATGAATGCGGTAAATATCAAAAGTGGAGAGATCATGTGGGACGAGAGCAATATCAGGGACTGCTGGAGGGAGTATTTTGAAGAATTGTACAATAATATTGTATGTGTTGAGGATGAGCCTTGTGAAGTGGTACATACCACTGTGAGAATGTGAGGATGGAACAGGATATCGGTGAGAAGGTCACAACGGCTGTGAGAATATTGAAAAAATGGGAAGGCTGCAGGCATAGATGGGATATCTCCTTTTAAACACTCGCACGCATCATTTACGTTCTCGTTTCTGATATACTTATCCCATTTTCTCTGCTTCAACGATAGAGCATCCTCAAGCATGCAACCATACCGCATTCTTACCTCGCTGTCTAGTAACCTAAAAATGGGAAGGCTGCAGGCATAGATGGGATATCCAGTGAAATGTTGAAGTGTGGGTGCAAATTACTAATTTGTAGACTGCGTGAACTATACAATTTATGCTTACAGGTTTCTGTTGTTCCAGCGGATTGGAAGAATGCTATCGTTGTTCCGTTGTACAAAGGGAAGGGAGAAAAGACCGAATGTAATAATTATCGGACCATTAGTTTATTGAGCATCCCTGGAAAAGTGCTCAGTAAAATATTAATCGAAAGAGTGAGGAATATTACTTCCGACAGAATATGGGGTGTGCAGTGTGGGATTATGCCTGGGAGAGGACGTAGTGACCAGCTTTTTGCACTTCAGCAACTAATAGAAAAATGTATGAGTGATTGGTTTGTAATAAATTGGGGTGTAAAGCAAGGATGCGTAATGTCTCCATGGCTGGTTAATGTATTTATGGATAAATGTGTTAGAGACGCATGTAGTGAAAACGACGGTGTATTGATTGGAAATGTAAACGCATGAGTTCTACTCCATGCGGATGATGCTGTTTTGATCTCAGAGAGTGAACAGGGATTACAGAAGCTCCCAGATAAGTTTTGTGAATCAACGGAGAGTATGAAATTGAAGGTAAATGCGTGCAAGACAAAAATAGTAGATTTTGATAAGGAGAATGGGAAGTATAACTGTATGATGAGGGCGAATGGTGAAGTAATTGAACAGGTGGATGATTTTGTGTACTTAGGTAAGATGTATGCGAAAGATGGAAGAATAGATGAGGAGATAAAGAGACGTGCAATGATGGAAGGAAAGTGTTAGGTAGCATGTGGAGCATATCAAGGAATGAGTTCGTGTCTAAGGAAGCAAAAATTGCCTTGTACAAAAGTGTACTTCTTCCCACTTTGTTTTATAGTAGTGAAACATGGGTATGTCAGGATAGACATAATATTAGATTAAACGCCGTGGGTATAAGTTTTCTGAGGAGTATTTGAGGCAAAAGTAGGATGGATAGGGTCAGGAATGAGTGGATCTTGAATGAATGTGGGTTAAATGCTCCAGTAATGGACGTGTATGAAAGGAGTGTGCTTCATTGGTTTGGTCATATTGAGAGAATGGATGAGAGATCAATAACGAAATAGATATATGAGAGTAGAACGAATGGTGTGAGAGGTAAAGGTAGGCCGAGAAAGTTATGGGTGAATGTGGTTGAGGAAGTTCTTAGGAGGAGGAATGTTAGGAGTCTTAAAAACAGGAGAGCATGTATGAAAGTGTATGGGGTTGAATGAGGTAAAATAGGTTTGCAAGGATAGGTAAGTATGGAGGAAATTATGGAAGCAGAGTTAAGAGTACAATTATGTATTAATGAGTGAAACATTTTGACTGTGCCTACCCCGGAAGGGAACGGCGTGATGGGTATGTATGTATATTACACTTACTGGCACCATTTGACGGGTTAACTCAATGACTATACCTCTTAACTGCACATGCCTCTGCTGAGAGAGATAACGGTTCTTATATGAGACTCCATTTCCGAATCTTGAATTGGTATTTGCATTAAGTAGGCGTGTATTAAATTTTTCATTCAATTCGCGCGTTGTCATTATATTTGGTGAAAGAATCTCACACTTGAGGTGGTTTAAGCAATTTTTGTTCATTTACAGCGAAAAAATATATTTGATATTGATGTAAAGGCGCTCAAATGATATCAAGGAATCACGTCGAGTAAATAGCACGTATTTACGTACTATTTCTGCTTCAATTTCTAACTCCACGCCGTATACTCATGTCATAGCAATGCTTAAACAAGGCAACTGTTTAAAAACACGAGTCTATAATCACTATTTTTACTATCTGCACGGTGATTTCCACCGTATAAACAAATATAATCAAGTAAAATACAGTCTATGAGTTTTTTCAACTTAATTGAAAAGTTATTATAACGAGCAATTAATTACTCACGATTACAATGCCAGCCATATTTAACTACCCCATTTCTGGTACGCGGTAGATTCCTGACGAATTTGATCTTCACGCATCAATCGCTTCCTTGCGCCATTGCATCACAGGTCATTCCGTGTCACTAAAGAGCGCAGAGGTTTTTTGCAGAAATTATACAATGCAACGATTGTGGGATGTTCGGGTAGGACCATTTAAAATTCTCTCTCCATAGCATATCCCGATTAATATTCGAGTTATGGAAGAAAAATTCTCTCGTATATTTTTCTCTTAAAAATTCTCTCGTATGTTTTTCTCGTAAAAATTCTCTCGTATATTTTTCTATTCTTTTCAGAAGATGATTTCAGATTTACAGTTAATTATTCTGCTTCCATCTATTTTTGAGTACCTCTTTCATTATTATTGATGTGGCCCTGTAGGTCTTTTCCATTTCATCCCTGCTGAATAACATGATTGCCTCCCACCTTACTTGTAAATGTAATCGATTCATACAACTTTTCTTTTGTTTTGTTACGGAGACTTTTGAGCAACCTTTGTAAATAGTTACACGTACTTCCTCAAACTCAATTTCTAGCTCATTTATCTGTATTTTAAATACAAAAATCATGTTCATTGTAATAGCAGGAGCAAGATAAATGGTGCTGTTCATGAAGCTCTGTCTTCAACCATCGACCACTAATGAGACAAATGTCTTAATATCATGAATTTTTTCTTATCGCTGTTAAACATTTTACTACCATCTGTCAACTGTTCCAGATCCTGGTAATGCTGAGCTTGTTGAAGATAACATCCTCCTTCAATCTGGATTATCAGTACCCAATTGTGTTTGAAGATCCCACGGCACACCGGAAGCGTGAGACATATTTCGGCTATAGAGTGCTCTTGTACAGTGCAAGACCCAACACAACCTGGTATGTTCATGAATTCTTCACCACTTTCCACTCATGCCTCCCACATCCTAACCAATTAGATCCATTACTGCCATCAGTCACCACTGTCATAGCCTTTATGTATCACATGGACCAGAGTAATCATCTCACTCGGAGATCCAGGTAGATATGGGTCCCAGCATTTTATTTATTGCAGCCATATTTCTTTGCTACTACTGTGCACAGATGAAGTTATTTGGCTCTTTATCTTATACAGCCATATACTTGAAGACGGGTACAAGTTGAGTAGCAGTCTAAAACGAATTTTTTCAAATTTAAATTCCGGCAAAAATGGGAGTCCAGACTCATATATATAAAGACGAGCGAGACTAAGAAGTCAGTTCAGTTAACCTGATGAAGCTGGCAGGAGGACCAGCGAAATACTGTTTTCTCAAAACATATATCGCGGAATGAATCCCGAAAAAAGGAGCAGTCAACACTGCATCCGCGGAAGCCTACGAGCTAATTTCAAATCGTTAATTTTTCACTAAGACCACATGAAAAACTTTTTGCTTAACATTGGCGATTTTATTTATTTATTTAAAGTAATAAAACCACATACAGCTATGTCGCCATTTTATAGTGGCCATGTAACAATACACGCACTTAAGGACATATACAAGCAAACTTAACAACTGGTTGCAAGCAGAAATTATGGAAATACATTAAAAAAAAGTAAATTGGGGGAATAACTACTTAGGTGAAAGATACAAAAGAGAAAGGCATATAAAGGATTAGATGAAAGTGCAAAAGGATCAATGTGGGAAGGGAGGGAATTCAATAGAGAGGAGAGGCGGAAGAAAAGAGAACGTTTAGTGATCGAAAGTCTAGGAATGGGCATGTGAAGTAAAGGCTGAGAACGGGTGGGGCGGGATGGAACTTTGAAATTGATAAAAGAGAGCAATTCGATGGTGGAATTAAGAATATTATAAATAAATATTAAGTCTGCTGTGAGTCTATGAGTCTATTTCCGGTAATAACAAATGTCCTTCCCATCAGCGAAAAAGTTTGCATTCTTATATAAAAAGTTTTATTAAAATACTAGCGGAAGATTGATTGGGTGTGAAAAACATTGAACTTATTTGATAAGATAACCACAAAGCGTGAAGAATACTGTCATCGTCGTTATTTGAAGGGTTTGTAACCTTGTTCTTGTTGTAGGATCTTGTACGTTGTGTTCGTTGAAGTAGACACGCTGGCCTTTTTCCAGGTACACGTAGAGATGAGCGACTGTTGGAAATGGGCCATGAAGAATCATTTCTACTTAAATAGCATCCAGATTGATACATGATAACCTCGTCCTTCCGGTTCTCTTGACTCGTCTTTTGAGTGAATTAAATGCTTGATCGCTTCCTTGTACAAACGTCTATTTGCATTCAATGACTTAATTAAGTTGCGCTATTCGTGGTTGATATGTGCGTTGAGCATATTAATCAGGATCGGAGAGTAAAGCACAATCTAGCGGTTGACAGTGACAAAAGGAGCTTTTGCAGCAGCAGCCACGTTTAATTGATCTATGAATCCTCCGTCTTCCGGACTGCGCCTTCAGTGTAAAGGGTAGCCATAATCATTGGTTTCGGCTGCCAAATCAAAAATCCATGGTGATTCTAAGTGCACTTGCCGATTTTTATGCACTAATCTCCTTCATTGAGCAGAATTCACCGCTATTCTTTCGGGTAAGAGGCATGTAGCGACGTCATTATAATTTCTGCCATCTTAAAACAGATTGAAGTTTCGAAATAGATAGGTGTATTTGAACTAGATTTATAGCAGGTTACCCATCCGTAGGCTGAGTTTGGATGAAATTCGTGCGGTTCTTAGAGAAACACTACGGGGAGGTGACCGACTTAGTTTCCCATTTTTCTTTATATATTTTGTATTTTTGTTTTTATTTTTTAATTATATTCTCCGCTTAACTCCTTTATTAACTGGTCAACATGGAAGTTCAATCAATTTAATTTGTATTTCGTTGAATGTTAATTAACTGGTTATCACAAAAGCATCTTTATCAACTCAATAGAAAATTGAATTGTACGCTATATTTACAGCTTTCCCTCAGGAGTGTTGATAGTGCACTTTTTGCAAATATGCTTTTGAATTTATCGATTAACCCCCAAAACAAACTATCATGGGGCCCTTGGGACTCTGGGATCTTCTTGTCTTTCCACTTGCTATCATATAAAAATGCTAGAGGCGGGAATATCCTTTCAAAATCTAGTCTCTAGTTGTCAATGAAGTATGCTATTGTTGATTTCAGAGAAAATGTGAGATTTTTCAGCTATAAACATGACTTGCAGACAAACACGAAGCGTAAAAGAAAATCGATTGAAAGAATTAGAAACTTCATTCATTAGCCATCCAATAAAAAAATCCCAGCCCTCTACCTTGGGTGAAAGTAGGTACTTTTAAAAAGCAAAAACTGAAACCACTGAACTGACGACAATGCTAAGCATGGGCCACTAGGGTGACCTTTTGGGGGCGTTGAGTGCTTTTTTAAATAATCTATTTTACAACTAGATATACATTTTATCCATACGACAAATTTCAGCTCGATTGGTCCACTAGTTTTTGCGTGATGGAGCAACAGACAGGCAGAAAAAAAGATAGACAGACAACATTGCATTTTTATACAATAACAAGGATTTACAACTTCATTTCTTAAAAAAAATTACTAAGCTTCATATAATTTCATATTACTATTCACAGCATGGTTCCCCGCAGTTCCATATCATGATAACTCTCTCTTCAATGACTTATTTATCGTTACAATGTTGATTTTCATGCAACAATGATTTTATTTGAACAGGATAATGGTTGGAGCACCCAGAGCAAATTCCACATTTAAATCACATCGGAAAGTAAACGAGCCTGGCGTGGTCTACAAATGTCCTTTAGGGCCGAATAAGAAATGTAAAGAAGTTTTTTTAGATGATACAGGTAAAGTTTAAGATACTTTTAATGAAACTTTTATATTAAGGCTTTTTGAGGTTTACGAAGTCTTAAAGAATGCAAAATATGTTCTTCACGATGTCTAATTAATTGGTTGCATATGCATTTATATATCCCACAACTTCCTCTAGTCCCCATATTTGATACTGGCTTCGGCTACGTTTTTCCTGAATTTACGGTTTTCATACAACTGCCTTAATTTGGTTAACCAAATGGCGATGAAAAGCAAAAGAATCACATATGCTCATGTTTACCTCTTTCATGCATTAGCCATCGTCTTTTCATGCGCCAAATATTTATCTATTAAAGAGCCTTATTATGTCAACGAGCTATGGAATTTTCCACTAGTTCTTTATTTTTAGCAACTATGTTTTGCTTTGGACACGAGTAGCGTTGAATAACGTGCATGTAACTCTGTACATGGCATAATTATATTTTACTTCGATAAAGCATCAACTCTAGAGCTATTTTCTTTCAGAATATTGTGCATGTGCTTGGTAGTCTACTTTTAGACGACAAAGTTTTTGAAGACACCTTCATTGTGTTCCTTGTCCCTTTTTATTCCTTTCACCATGACCATAGGCCTAACACCCACCGCTGCATGCCCTGTAAATAGTTTCTGTCCAACACATAAGTGTATAATCCGGATAATCCATTTCTTGCTGAAAGTCAAACATAGCCAATTATATAATATCTAATGACTTTCATTCTAGGAAATGACGAATACCATTATGGTAGGTACCACTTTAAGGATTTAAAAGATGGAGCTTGGATAGGAGCAGCTATGGATGTACAACCAGGACCTGGTGGTCGTGTTACTGTGAGTTTTGCACTGGTCATGTTATTAATTTTTACAGGCGTTATTTATTCTTCAAGTACATCTTGAAAATAAATCCCCATAGAAAATAAAACATTAAGTCCCAAAAATTCTTTAGAGAGTGATGTTAGGCATGTAAAGCAGGCAATAAATCCCTTAAAGCCTATTGACATGACTAAATAGAGAGAACTCTTAGTATTTTTACACACTTAAAACTTTAATTCCCGACCCAGGTTTCGACTGCCTTGCAATCATTTTCAAGGTACATTATACATGGTATGCGAGTTAATATATAGATCTGGGGAGGGAGTGGGAGAAGAAGTGGTTGGTTGACGTCAGAGACGTGCGTCACGGTCAGTGGGAGGTGGTGGGGGGAAAGGTATGGATAATAGGGGAGAGTGGGAGGTAAAAACACATTCATTGAGGAGATTCTTACTTATGTTCTTGGCAGCACTCAAAATTTCGAAATGTTCTAAGTAGTCCAGTGTGGCTCCTTTCTTCTCAACATGTAGCACTTCCGGCAAAAAGTCACTTAAATGGTCCTCTTCGATTAAATGTTTAGCAAAGGCTGATGAGATATCTCCTTTTACCCAACACGCTCTATGTTCTCGAGCCCTTACTGGGATGGCTCGACCACTTTGTCCAATGTATATCGAAGCACAATTGGGAGTAGTACATTTAAGCTTATATACACCACTTTTGTTCACAGGTGTCACTTGATCCTTTGAGTTGAACAACGATTTGCCCAAAGTTTTTGGGGTGTAAAATGAAACATTAAATTGTTCTTTGGGAATGCGTCAATTAATTTATAAGATATGTTCCCCAGAAAGGGACGTTTACACCATCGTTTGAGTGGCTCGTTATGTTTGTAAAAACTGAGTGAAGTGATTAATTTAATAGTTTCTTTCTTAGTTACACGTTTTAATATTTTGTCAATTAATTCTGTCTTATATCCAATATTGAAAGCGATCAATTTGCTTATGTTCAACTCGGATTGGAAGTTGGTCTCGGATAGTGGTATAGAAACAAGGTGGTGAATCATGGAATAAAAGCTAGAATGCTTGTGGGAATGGTGACGGTAAGAATCATTAGAAATAACTGCGTCAGTATATGTGGGTTTGCGGAAGATGGAGAATTCATGGTAGCTATTCGTTATGTCTATTGCTAGGTCAAGGAAATTAATCTTATTTCCTTCTGTTTCCACCGTGAACTTTATAGAATGGTGTAAATTATTTAAAACATTTAAAAACCTGTCCAGTTGACGAAGACTGCCAGTCCATACACACAGCACATCGTCGACATATCGGAACCAATAAAAAACGTTCTTGACAAGAATATTGTTGGAGTTAAAAAGTTTTACCTCCAAATTGTTCATAAGAATGTCTGCTAACAATGGAGATAAAGGTGATCCCATAGCAAGGCCATGAGTTTGTTTATAAAACGTACCGTCAAACAAGAAATAATTTTGGCTTAAACATAATTGCAACAAGAGTTCTAATTCTAAGGTTAGTCGAGGATTTGGGTTTGTATATTTAGCTATGGTTAAGGCCAAGGAAACTGCCTCCTGAGCCGGGACAGACGTGAACAAGTTTTTTACGTCAAAAGAGATGAGCTTTGAGTTAGGGGGGGTTTTAGTCGTGACAATTTTTGGGCAAGTTCGGTGAAGTTTTTTTACTGTCCACTTAGGTTTAAAGCGGGAAAACTCGCGAAGGAGAGAGTTTAATTTTGAAGCGATTTTATGCGAGGGTGCAGAGAGGTGAGAAACAATTGGTCTAATGGGTTTATGGGTTTTTGGTAGCCCATAGAGTCTCGGGGTCAATGGGTTCATATTAACAAATTTCCACTTCTGAGATGGACAAACAAGGGAAGAACACACAGATAAGGCATCTTTTAACTTCTTTTGAAAACATGCGGTCGGATCTTTTGGTAAGGCCACAAACTGAACGTCGCTTAAATATGATAGTACTTTTTTGACATAATCACTCTTCACTAAAACAACCATACTGTTCCCTTTGTCTGCCCTGGTCAGAATCAAGTTACCACCGTTGAGAGAATCCTTTATCTGACGGATGGTTTGGGTGACTGGAAGGTTCCGATGCGAGGTTCCGATCCTGATCACTGGTTGCGATGGCCGAGGAGATGCGTTCAGCTACTAGATGTTTCCTGACCGTTGACTCCTTGCGGAGAGCTGCGTCGCAGTCCGCCGCCAAGTTGATCGCCGTTTCACGATGGATGGGGGTGATTGGGGCAAATTGGAAGCCCTTGTTGAGAAGCTGCCCCAACCACCCCCTCCATCGTGAAACGGCGATCAACTTGGCGGCGGACTGCGAGCTTGTTAACTATTTGTTAAATTCATTCCAGGTACTTTTTACTGTGATTTAAGTAATTATATGTAAAAAAATACATGTTTTGTAATCTCCTCACCCGAATTTGCCATAGTTTAGACACTGGAATTGCAGGAAAACACAGATCTAAATTTATGGGATGTAAGTTGACAAAAATGTTCTATCAGTAAAATAACATCTAATCATTCTCATTTACAGATATGTGGCCCACGGTGGATCGACCAAAAGCATATATACGATGAAAAGCTGTACTACCAGTTGGGAATTTGTTATTGGATGAACGCTGAGAAGGACGCTGAACGGGAAGATACAAAGGCAACAAAGTTGTTGCCACTACTTAGAGAAGGTCAAAAATTACATAAAAACATAGCCTGATTCCATAAGTATCATCTAAGATAAGTAGAGATAAAAACTTTATAAAACAAATTCGAGCAGAATTGTCGGTTTTTCTAAATGGGAAAGATTAAAGTAAGATGTAGAGTACTTCAATTCTTGCAAAAGAGAATCTGACCCCTAAACTCTCATCATAGTTTTTTATTACGCGGAAAAAACCCGTTTTGTCGCTTTGCGAAGCATTATATTTAGAAATTTTACTTTAAAAATGCTTACTTTAAAAAAAAGTAAAACTAAAAAAAGGATTCTAGTTTCGCAATGGTGACAAAATTAAGAGTTAAGTTTGGACTTAAAAACTGTAGTTAATGGGCAGTTATTGAATGTTATGATGGCAATGTATGATAATAGTAAGGCAAGTGTGAGAATTAACGGGGTTCTGGGTAATTGGTTTGCTATAAAACAGGACGTAAACGAGGGATGCGTAATGTCACCATGGCTGTTTAATGTATTTATGGATAAATATGTTAGAGATGCATGTAGTGAAAACGACGGTGTTCTGATTGGAAATGTAAACGTGTGAGTTCTACTATATGCGGATGATGCTGTTTTGATCTCAGAGAGCCAACAGGGATTACAAAAGCTCCCATATAAGTTTTGTGAATCAACAAAAAGAATGGAATTGAGGGTAAATGCGTGAAAGACTAAAGCAGTAGTTTTTGATAAGAAGAATGAGAAGAATAACTATAGGGTGAGGACTAATGGTAAAGTAATTGATCAGGTGGATCATTTTATGTAATAGGTAAGATTTTAACGAAAAATGAACGGATAGATGAGGAGATAAAGAGACGTACGAATGCTGGAAGGAAAGTGGTAGGTAGCATGTGGAGCATATCAAGGAATGAGTGCCTATCTAAGGAAGCGAAAATCACCGTTTACAAAAGTGTACTTCTCCCCACTTTGTTGTATGGTAGTGAAACATGGGTATGTCAGGATGGACATAAAAGTAGACTTAACGCCGTGGGTATGAGTTATCTGAGGAGTACTTGCGGCAAAAGTAGGATGGATAGGGACAGGAATGAGTGGGTCATGAATGAATGTGGGTTAAATGCTCCAGTAATGGACGTGTATGAAAGGAGTGTGCTTCGTTGGTTTGGCCATGTTGAGAGAATGGATGAGAGTCGAATAACGAAACAGATATATAAGAGTGTAATGAATGGTGCGAGAGGAAGAGGTAGGCCGAGAAAGCTGTGGTTGAGGAAATTCTTAGGAGGAGGAATATTAGGAGTCTTAAAAACAGGAGAGCGTATATGAAGCAGTGTATGGGGGTAAATGAAGCAAAGGAGGTTTGCAAGGATAGGTCAGTGTGGAGGAAATTATTGAAGCAGAGTTAGGTGCACAAATATGTATTTATGAGTGAAACTTGGTGATTCTGCCTATCCCGGAAGGGAACGGCGTGATAGGTATGTATGTATGTATGTAAAAATTAAGAATAACCATGACAATATTATCGGAAAACTTTATAACAGCGATTTATTCTGTCACAATGATGTTCCACACTACTTTAAGTCGCGCATATTTGGCGAGAAAATGAAGCCAAATGACCTCGCATCAAAACACTAATATCACTCTTTTGTTGTGATAAATTGCATATTCAAATAAATTCACTTTGGAATCCTAAACTTCGCCACATTTCGTTTACCAATACTAAGTTTTAACACTTTTCAGAAAATTATTAAACGTACAGATTCTAAACTAGCTTTGCAGAGCTGTTCCAGGCTCTGTGAGTTTTTTCAGAGAGTAATTAAAACGTGGCGGAAGATTTTGCAAGCAAAAGGAAATCGCGACACAAAATACGTATTTTTCCTTTGTAAGTTATCTCTTTAGTCGATAGTGCCTTTAAAGAGCAAGTAAGGGTGTGTTCAATACTAATAGATTAATTTTTACATAAATACTATTAATGCTGATTTATGTATAAGTCTGTGCCTACTTTCCATAATTGGAATGTGTGATGACTAAGGGCTTAGAGCCTTTTTCGGTCTCGCAATCATTAAGCTTTCCGCTGAAAACTCTGGTAGTATTTTGCTTTCGAAGTTATCTGCCATTTTCCCGTAGGCATGTATGATTCAGTAGCAACTCAACTCAGACGAACTTGGAATAATCCTTGGGTGTGACATCACAACCGCCAAAAAATCTGAGCTTTTGAATGGACCCCTTAGAAATTATCTTGCCTGGGTCGTCAGAATTTTTTCACTATCGAGGCTCGGAAATTCCTATATTTTACCAAATAAGGCATCAGGTTGGCCTCAGCACTTCCATGCATCTTGGTGGTTTTTCCGTTGATTTTTCTGCTGATGACGCCTATTTATAAATAAATTACCGGTTAAAGATAGTTTTTATTGAAAGCCAGAGAAAATCCACCATATCTTCAACACTTGCAACACCATATATACCTCTGGTGCTTCCATCTTCATTTTAGCATACTTTTACCCTTTTATCTACCATTTTTATACCCGTCCATGCATGAAACCTATTTTCATACTTTCCCTTTCTCGCTAGCCCAACATCCTTTCCGAAATCACGGCCTTGTGAAAACTATCGTCCCTCAGTGTTGTGGACATAATACCTCAAAACACGCATCAAGGCTGGCCAAAATCCCTCTACTGTCTTCATCATACAACTGAGAGTGTGTATGACGCAAACCAGTCGATTCATGGACAGCTTTTTACTTTGTTTACCACGTGTGACGGTCTCCAACAAAAGTTCCGCTGCCGTTGAGAGGGGGCAAAATATCTCCCTGAAATATTCATGCAGGGGAACACAGAAGATTACTATTTGAGTAAAATGATGGGTCCTAACTACCACACGACGTTTTACAACTTTTAACGACCAGAAATCCAAAAGCGTTTACTTTGTAAAAGGGAAGGGCGTGCTTTTGGAGTGGTGACAATAAGAAGGCAATGTGTAACCCAGCCACCTTCATTAGAGGCAATATTCTTTGTTCCTACCTCTCCCCTACAAAAAATACATGCTCTAAAATGCAGTGGCTTAATTAACCATATTATGGCTCATTCTACATCTGCCAGTTTTATTTTTAGGAGAGCTATATTAGGCAGATAAGCACATAACCCACCCTCAAACTTAAAGGAGAATAAAATGTAGTTACTTCCATGTACCTAATGCTAGTATTTTTGCTATAATCTAAACAAATTACTATCAAATGATGTAATAAAAATATATTTCATATGTTTCAGATCGAATGCTGAAAGAAATTTCAAAGAAGAGCTCAATTTATGACTTGGGAAATGGAGAAGCAGGATTTTCTGTTCACATGCCTCTGATAAAAGGACAAGAGGTGAGTAGCAAAAGTCATGAACTGAATAATGTTAGCCAAGGTTATGCTTATGCATATGACGACTTGCTCAAAACTGCCGTCATTTCCCTGCACTTAATATCTTGCTTCATATTGCGTGCCATTCTTTTTCTCATATTTCTCAGGCGGTAATTACTTTGTTTACTCCCTCCAATTTTATTTTTTTCTCAATTTCAGCAATTTTTCATATCCCTGAAATTTTCTATTCTGATATTTTCAATCGCCATTCAGTATCAACTCGTATCCTAAAATGACCCGTGTGACCGAACCATTTCATCTATCTCTTTAGCCATTCGTCAAAAATTGCTTTTTTTCTGGTTTACATCCTTGCATTGCTTCTGATTTGTTATTTGTTGGATCTCTTTTTCATCAGCTTGTGTAATCTCTCTCTGAAGTGATATTCTTCTTTTATTCTTTTCATTGACACCCTGCGCTTCATCCTCAGGAGCATTGTCTTAGATAGTTGTGAGCGGGTGGCAATCGACACCTGGGGGTGGGTCTGTAACTTTCGTTGATCGTAAACAAACTCCAATTGATTACTATGCGGCCAAAATGGAGGTAAACGAGGATTAAAAAAACTTACTTCAAAGGCCTCAGAAGTCACGGCTATGCTCTTCTCTAAATTTATAAACTCTTTTCCACAGAAAGCATTGACATGTATTAAAAATATGACTGAGGAAATGTGTGCGCTTTTGAGCGTGAGCGAAAAAATTTTGCGAACCTCGAGTCAAGCCAAATGACGCTGGGGCAAAAAGTGTGTGTGTACACCTAAAGAACACTTTTACTCATATTTTTACCAATGGCCGACAATTTTACGACCGGGAAGGCGCTTGAGCGTTGGATAAGCGTCCAAAGTCACATTTAAGTTGACATCGTCAAAATTTCCGACCGTCGATTACGATTTGGGTAGAAGTGTGCATTAGGGGTCGTGCATAAACTACTTTACCAACTTGGGGGGGAAGAGGCTTGCCTAAAAATAGGGTTACCATACGTCCTCATTTATGCGGATATGTCCGTATTTTCGACTTTTAAAGTAGCATCCTCGTACATTTTTACGATGTCTGTTATGTCCGCATATATTTTATTTTTGGGAAGTGCGATCTTTAGATTTTTGTTTTCATCTCGTATCACCACCGAGTTATATATATATTTTTATATCGATTATTGATTTAGGGTGCTTTCGATTTAGGGCTACAGACGACGATCGCTTAGCCGCGGTGCTTTCGATTTAGCTGAATTTAGGGTCTGATATCATATTGTTTCGCTTCTTGGTATTCCATTTTCTCTATACAAAAACTTAAACGAACTGTATATAGATGACACTACTGGTCTACATAGGGCTTAAAATAGTTCATTGTTTGGCTACCAGATCTCGAAAGTATAGGTTTTTGCGATGTGTGTTATACTTTTTATTATTTTGTGTAATTATGCAATATAGTTATTTTACAATATATAATTGAAAAAATAATATTCCATTTGGCAGTCCAAGAAGGGTATTGATCAATCTCGTTGAGTGTCCTCATTTTGGAGTTTCAAAATATGTAACCCTACCTAAAAACGTACGGCGGGTAACGAATGGGTGGCTCAAAAAAGTAACGTAGCTGTTACAATGCGCCTGTTTGCGTTTCTTACTCGTCAATTCGCGTCCACAATACCATAGAGTTTAAAATGCGGAAGGGCACGTCTTATTAAAAGATTTATTTGTCGGCTATCAATATATCCCTAAAAATAAACTAACTCAATAATTGAGAACATACTTTTGAATTGAAAGTTTCATTTTAGGAGGTATCGTTACATGTCGATGAGGAGGGTTTTGGAAAAATACTACGGTTTTCAACAAAGGGGGTGGGGAGGAAGGTGGTAAACGAATCACCGAAAACGGTGAAGTAGTTTATGCACAACCCCTTAAGAGTACACAGACTTTTGGCTTTTATGGCTTTAGTTCTCTCGTGAGAATTTGGTAGTTTTTGTGGATATTTTTGCGGTATAGGGGTATAGTTTTTACAATGATCGAAACAGAAAGTATGACATTGCTCACCGCACAAAAATTTGTAAAACCGAGCGGTGACCTCAGAGACCATCGTCATACTGTCAAAAAATGAAGTTTATATACTCGTCAATGTCCATTGGGATAAATTACGTTCGTCGACGGTCAACAAATGTTACAGAATAACCCTTCAGTGGCAACCTGCCCGATGAAAGGGAGTGACTCAGTTGGTAATGAATGATTTGTCTGGGGCATGGATTTATTGCTTTTTTACTGGTTGAACTGGACACGATTCGTCATAATTTTTAAAAGGCACATTGGGTGTTTCACATCACATCCAAATTAACAGCTATTTTATCTGTTTTGCGAACAGCGAGTACGAGTTGTTAGTACGTTTCCTTAAGTTGCTGAACGATGGACCTGAAATCGTTCACATCTACCGTGGTAAAAATTCGATTATTAGTAGAATTCAGGAGGTTCAAAGCTTTTCTCCCTGCTGAAGTTTCGTGCATGGACATTTTTTCACCTTGCTTTGTAAGTCTAGTTCAAAATCAGTTTTTATAAAGACATAAAACCATGTCGGTCCATTAGAAGTTTGCATTCCGTCTTTAAGTTCTCCTCCAGTTTTTCCCTTCTACGATTATATTCATAGCATCACCACTGACCTAATTACTTTCCGGAAAATTTCAAAATTTTCCAAATCCTTCCAAAATATTTTATGAGCACGCAATAGAAAGCCAACTCGAGGAATGTCATTTGCGCATATATAAGTGTTTAGGATTTTCTTCACTCCAGTTGTTTCATGGGAAATATTACTATTTTATTCTGATAGTACTTACTTGATATCTAACACGATCCGGACTTTAATGTCATAACAGTGTATTCTAGCAATGGCGGGTATTATTGATATTTCAAGGGATTTGAAAAGTTTTCGAGAATCTGATTTCAATTCTGGACCAGTGTAAGAGTTTCGTCATTCCTTTGGAGAGAATTCACTACACGTCATTCTTTCAAGTATTTTTAACAATTCATTTTCCATATTTTTCACATTGCTTTGTTCTCAGTTAATCTTTTCTCCTCCAGTTTTTTTTGTGCTTAGATTTTCATTTTCTCCTTCTGTTGTTCCTAATTATATGCTCTTCATATCTTTCCACTGTGTTCGTCCATTTTATGTGTTCCTATCCACTTTCTTTCTACCTTTCTGTATAAATATTTATGTGTGTATATATATATATGTATATATATATATATATATATGCTCACCTTCCTATTCCGACGTTTCACTTACAATTTTTAAATTCTTATCTTTTTTTTTTCCAAAACTGACGTATTGTATCTCATTTAATTTTGTGGATTAATTATGTAAATTTTATCCTGCCAACCAATGCACACGGTAATTATCAGAGTGTTGATTTTTTCGGCAATTATCAGACTGTTGATTTGTGTGAGAAAAAAAGAGTGGACTTAAAATTTCAGAAAATCAACCTCCGGACTAACTGAGCGCCAAATTCTGATAGTTCTTTTGGATTCGGCATTTCGGACAGTTATTTTTTTTTGGATTAAATCCGCAGTGCTACGGCTCTGATTTCTAATTTCTCGGCTTCCAAGTGACTGAAAGTGTTTATGCTGATACACTTAAGAAATGTGAATGAGTTCCTGAGTAAAGGCCAAAAATTGCGTCACTTAACCAATTTCACAGCAAAGAACTATTTTCCTGAAAATAGAATTTACGGACCTAAAAGAAGCAATACACAAGACAAAACTCGTCCGGCTGCATGCAAGAAATGGATGTTTTAATTTTATTTTTTCCGAATCGACAAGATTGGGGTTTGCTATCTACGGTTGTCATTTGATATATTTTATTGAACGATTTTCATAGATGGTGTCTCTGGATTTTTTGCCTTATATTTGAAAAGATTTTGAGTTGAAAAAGTTTCATCGACATCATACTTGTCAACTGCCTATACATCCATTCAAAATGCTGTAACTCAATGGACAAACTGATCCTTGCTGAGCATTTATAATGTACCAAAGACGTTTTGAAAACTGAAATTACAATAGTTAACTCAACTATTAGCTTCGATGAAGGCAATTAGATTTTTGATTGGTAAAATGATGTCTTCATAGGATAAAAAGTCTCAATTGTGCTAATTTATGCTCTTTTTTCAAGTTTTTGGCAGTCAGAGAATTGTATTCTTAAACAACTTTACTGGATGTTTAATAATATGAACTCGAGTGTACATATTAACTTCCAGTCAAGCTTCCAAACGTTTTAAGACAATGGCGAAGCTGATTATTCCCAATTTGAAATTACTTTCCACTGTTATGTTAATAAACATACCTTCAAAAATTAATTTGACTTTCATCAAACAATATCCTTAAAGAACAATAAATGTATTTACTCTTATTTTCAGAGCGCTTCACAATTAGTGCTGGGAGCGCCAGGAGTACTAAACTGGAGAGGTAAGATTTCTTGAAGAAATAGATAGCTTAAGTATACTGCACTGTTAATAACACCTGTTTTCCTGTGTTCCCATACTGATCGGAAAAAAGTTAATTTACTAGAACAAATTATAACTAGCTTGTGTGGAACAGGTTGGTGTGGTGGCTAGAGTACTGGCAAACCATACGGATGTCCAGGGTTCAAATCCGTGCAGAGGTGGATATTTTTCTGAGGAAACCCAATCCCAACTTGAGCCTCTTGTGAAGGGCACAATAAGTGCAGAACTCCGTCAGTCAGATGAGACATTAAACCGCGGTTCCCTTGATGCCTTTCGTTTAGAGCAGGCTATTGCCAACGCCGGGTTTCTATCCACCCTTCCTCCCTTACCTGTCCACTATGACGCAAATGACGTTACCTGTCGGTGGCCTCCCCAAATTCCAATCCAATCCTATAACTAACTTGCAATAGATTGAGTTCTAATTTAAATTGCTCTCCTCATAGCAACAAAGCCATAGCTCAGTTATCGATGCATAATAAATACCACTAGCAATGAGATAACAATCTGTACCCTATTAGGATACTCATGCCTTTACACCAATCCATTTTCAAATGTTTATAAGCGTTGGTAGAAAAAAAACACTTTTTTATTTTGGATTTTAACTGTCCGAAAAAAGTTGACTATATGCATTCTAATAAACAGAAAAAATAGCAGCAAAATATCCTCAGATTACGCAAGGGCCCTTAAGTTTGAAAAAATGACAAATATTATCGACGTGCTCAAATTTAACGGTTTTACGTTTTCGACTTCTGATACCGTTAAAGCAGTCCATTTTCTTCGCTTGATAACAAATAATATTTTTATAAAATCGGCGACTGCAGCATTCGTGAGCGCATAAGATTATAAGTTTGCAAATTTTCGTGGATTTTATACAAATAAACGCACTGTTGTACAAAGTACAGGATATGAGATGAGTCGTTGCATTAGTAATAAAACTTTCTGTAGGTATATATAATCGAAAATCGTGATTAAACTTGTTTATTGTCGTTACTTAGGCCATGTTGAGACTCACAGCTGTTGTAAAATATTGTATCGACCGATTGTGACACATAAGACACGAATGCCACACGGGTTTCTTCGCACGAATGGTGTGATGTGGATTTGTTTTCACATTACTCTACCATCTCAATTGAGACTGCAATTGAAGGCTATAGCTTTTTTAATCTTAGTAAGTAACAGCCTAAGGTTTTAAGGTCTTGTAACACGGAACAATTTTCTTGCGATCCCGCCGACCGCAATCTTACAAATCCCACTCAAAAATCGACGGCGACTCATGAAACACAGTAAAACCACCTCTCGACAGGGTCACCTCGACGAGGTTCTTGTCGTGTCCGACCAAAACACGTCACGACTTCCTCAGCCAATGGTATTTCTTCGTCATTTTCGCTCTTCAATTAAAAAACACATTTATGATAACCCAAGGAGAACACAAAGGTCAAAAAGAGGTCACGAAAATGTCATATCGACGGTCAAAATATCGTCATTATCCCAGGTCAAATATACCTATTTCCTTCCCTCCACTATGACCTATCCACGACGTCCTACAGTTGGTCTAAAAGAGGTCATATAGACATCAACATTACGGTCAAGGACACGTCTGGATTGTAGGTCAAGAAGACCAATTGCCTTCCTTCCACCATGACCAGCAAAGTAATAATAAAAAAATACGACAGAAGAAAAACTGTCCAACCGCGCCTGAAACTAACAAAAACATTTAAATACACACTAGAGAAAGCTGAGTTACTCATCACCATGGACAACACAATCAGTTAAACTACCTAGATAGGTATTCTCTTCCACTGTCAAATTCGTAGGGGATTTTGAGGAACAAGAAGTGGGGAGGTAGGTATCTATTTTAACACAGCAGCTGCAGAAGAAAGTGTGTAATACGGTTAGATATAGCACAGATACAGGTTTGCCAGTTCCTTCACCATCCATTGAATCTTCACTCCTCGTTTCCACACTGGAAAACTCAATATGCTATGGGAGTGAAGTCTCAGGAACAAGAACTCTAGCAGTCGATGTAAAAAAAACTCGATTTCAAAATTTCGCAGAATATGGAGAGAATACCACGAGATACTTCAGTGAGCTTCAGTACTGCTGCCCACTAACGCTACCACGGTTGTCTCAAAATGCTTTCGCGATGATGCTCTTCGCTGATCACTTCCGTGAATGCAAATGGCGGAAACAAACACAGGAAGAGTACTAATTCGCTAAATTCTAAACGAGGCGAAGAAAATATAATGGTATATTATACATGACATACATAATATTTAATCCAATATTTTTTTGCTGGAAAATATGTCAGCTGTAAATGTCTAAACAGACCATAAAAGTTTCAAATATGGATTTGTTGGTACTAGCGGTAAATTTATAGGCAAACTAGCGGACCCGACAGGCGTTGCCCTGCCCAAGTGTTGGCTTTCCAGCTATTAGCGGATTCAGAAAACGTTTTTTCGATATTGGATTTTTCGATAAACTACATACTAAGTGACATTTGACATTGAGTTTGGCATTTCAATCTTTTCGTTTCGTCAAAACAACGCCAAGCTACGACGCAAGTGCGACGACTTGCGCATGTACTGATGTGTACTTCAAATAACACAGAATTCAATATCAGCGCCACCTATGGTACAGAAACATAACTATCAATTATTCTCAGATGGTCAATTATTCATAAACTCCTCAGAAGGTTTTAACGGTCAATTATTTATAAACTTATGATTTTTTCCTTTAAAAACTATTGAGGGAGAAGGTGGGGGATGAAATTTGGGGGTTATGGTACCATCTACCACCTCGAGAGGGCGACGGGCTTCTCGATTTTGTTTATGTTATGTTTACTCCTTAT
Source organism: Ceriagrion tenellum (assembly GCA_963169105.1). Lineage (NCBI taxonomy): Eukaryota > Metazoa > Arthropoda > Insecta > Odonata > Coenagrionidae > Ceriagrion > Ceriagrion tenellum. The sequence continues at coordinate 22,754,412 of OY720639.1, read as the reverse complement.
TTTTAGACATTAGCATGGTCACTTATACCAAAGGCCTGCTGGAGATTTAGATCTTGGAAAGGATCTTCATTTTACATGCATTTTGGTCCACCTCCATCCGAGTCAGTGCATACTTCATAGGCATTGGCATGTAAAACGTTGATGAATACATCAATCGTCGACTATAGTTTTTCGGCCAACATTTAAAAAGTCTTTACATTCAGAACTTTGGAAAAAAGTAACAAATGCAATAGAACTCGGGCATGCGTCACTCGCAAGATGTAGACATTCCGGAGGAAAACATGAAATAATCTTCAACCTCCACATCCATTTGGAGGCGTGCCCGCGCTCCTTAGGCATTTCAGCCCGTACGTCCAACATACACCAATCAAAGAATGTGCTAATACAAGTGTCTTTTTCGTAGTCCCCTTGGTTAGTTCAGTGAATATGCTAACACTGTTCACGCTGTACATGCGTAAAGTTGGTGCAGCGAGGAACAACCTTTGTAGGTCTTATGCACGTCAAGTCTACATTAAGGCAACACTGCACAGACTTTGAATTACTTCAAACTTAATCCTGCACAAACTTTCCCCACTCAATTGAGTCGCTCCCATTTTCATCATGGCAGTATCACTTGCAATATCTTTCACCTTCACTACAATTTTCCCGTTTTCCAAATAATGTTTAAACCACTCAACCTCTAACTTCAATATTTTGTAACTTTGTTAGCAAAATGGTATAATCTGCCATATTGAAAGTCTTTTCATAGACTATGTATGTTATAATTTCATTAATTCCCATATACAAGTTATGTCAAATTATTTCTGAGAAGTACTCGAGAGTTTGTTTTGTCCCTTTCATCTCTTGAAAACCATATTAGTGTTTATAAATTATACCATTTCTGTTCACGCAATTTAAAAAAATTTTATGTGCAACATACCTTTCCAATATTTTACTTAAACACGGTATAATCGATATTAGTCTGTAATTTTGAGTTTCTGAATGGCATCCACCTTTATATATTGGCTGGATGATAGCTGTTTTTAAAGTATCAGGTACCAGAGCATTTTTTAGGCCAGAGTTAATACAATTTGTGAAGTTATTGTAAAAATAACAGCTTATACTTTTTCTCATACTGCATCGGTTACGCTAAAATATAAATCTTCCTTGTTTTTATTTTCATAGGTGGTATCGTTCTATACGAGGATGGTAGGTCCTTGCCCCTTGGTGGTTTCAACAAAAGGGCGGCAGATTATGCTGCTTTTTCCACTGATTATGTTCCAGCGCGAGATAAATCAAAGGAAAATACCCTAGTAGAATTCGATTACTTTGGTAAGTGAATAAATATATATTGATTTCAATATTCGATCGCCTTGCATTGATATTTTTTCTAGGCTAATAATAAAATTTTCTCACTCGTACTAAGAAGAAAATTCGATACGGCAGTAGAAGACCTCAAGAAAAACAAAGCACTTGGAGAGGACAACATAAATGGAAAAACCATCAAAGCGCTCGGAAGTAAAGCTAAGGACAACCTGTTTGAGATTATAAGAAATAGCTACCAAATTGGAACACTCCCAGAGGACTTTCAAAGAAGCGTAATGATTTCGATACCGAAGAAGATAAGGAATGAGAGATGTGAAGAACACCAAACCTTGAGTTTAGCGTCACATGCATCAAAAATACACGAATAATAGACCGAAGAATGGAAAAGAAAATTAAAGATAACCTCTCGGATATCCAGTTTGGATTTAGGAAGAACAGGGATACCAGGGAGGCCAATCTCTGCGTGAGGGTAATCGTGGAGAAAACAGTATATATGAATAAACCATTGTATGTCACATTCGTGGACCTGGAGAATGCCGCTGACAATGCTGAGAGAAACAAGGTGTTCAGACTGCAGGAAAAATTCGGAATGGATTACGATGACAGAAGAATTACCTGTCAACTAAACAGGAAGTATGTCTTCACAATGCGACTGAGATACGGAAGCCATATAGAGGCAAAAATTAACAAAGGAGCAAGCCAAGGATGAAAACTCTCTCCAACACTTTTCAATGTGTACTTAGAGAAGGTCATATGAGAAGCACAAGAAATTGGACTAAGCGGGTAAAAGAAATTAACATGCTTCGCTTTGAAGGTGATATCGCTGTCATTAAGGAAACTGCGATGATCTTCAAAAGTCACTAAACGTCCTCGACCGAGTTCTCCAAGAATACATAATGAAATAATGTAAGACGAAGACTAACATCCTAGTATGCGGAAGAGAGAAGATGAATGCAGAAGTCACCCTGAGAGAAGAGATAATAAAGCAAGTGGATTCCTTCACCTATCTCGGAGGTACCATCACGAGGGACGGAAGGACAGCGGACATTAAGCGGAGAATAGCCCAAGCTAAGAAGATGTTCATGGGAAAAATACAACTACTGTGCTCAAGGAAGATAGGACTTCAAACCAGGAAACAGTATGTGAAAACATTCATGTGGAGCGTAGCATTCTACGGATCGGAAGCATGGACTATTGGAAAAGCTGACCAGAATAGACTACAACGGAGGAGGATGCTGAAGATAGAATGGACGGAAAAAAATAGCAATGATGAAGTGTAAAGAAGAGTGGTAGAGGATAGGGACATATGGAGCAGTATATAGGAAAGACGTACGAGGTGGATTGGACACACCCTGAGACACAATGGGTTTGTCAGGAACTTAATTGAAGGTATAATAGAGGGAAAAGTCCTCAGAAGAAGACCCAAGCATAATTTCATGGACCAAATAAAGAGGAAAGTACACACCAGGAAGAGATACCAGGAGGTAAGAGAACTAGGATTTTTAGGGAATAGTGGAGGGAAGAAGTCAATCAATCTAGGGATTGAATAAACAATGAGTAAAATTTTCAACTTATTTTCTTAGGAACTTTTAAGGTGTACATTTGTACTGATACGGACAAAGTGGTGGATGAGAATAGAATTATTTATATTTCCCCTGCGGCTGGGTAGCGTGCATCGGCTCAATGAGTGAGAAATTTCCAATTGGAGGAAAGAAACTATTTATGAAAAATAAATAACTGTTATTTATTCTCGTAAGTTTGTGGGGCGCTTTGCATTTCATGTCAAAAATTCGTGGTTATTCCACCTAACTCACATTTCGCGCAAGTAATGTAGACGACTGGTGCAAAGGAGTAAAACAGATTGAAAAACTTCCATCAACACATTTAGGAATAGACCATATTATTACCTTTTCCATTGTCATCTGCGACTGCTAAGTATGAAGTTCCACTGAGGAAAAACCTTTGCCTTGACCGGGGCTCGAGTTCCTTGAAGTTCTCAATGGACTTGTATGATACCGAGTCTTCCGTTTCCTCTGGGGATTTATTGATGCATTTTTGTGGCCGTAAGCATCCGAAAAACGGTTTACTTTTCCGAGTGATTAAAATTACACGGACAATGTAGTATTATTGTAAAAATGAGTCAAACTGTGTTTTCAAGTGAAGTTCAATATCCTATGAATTCCAAGTTTAACCATGCAAAGACTATGTGACTATGCTGTCCTGCCAATGCCGGCAAACGAACTTTTGAAAGCCCATTACAGCTGTACTTCTTGCTATGGGGTCGTAATATTTCACAGGTGAAAGCATCTTGTTTCGAGTATGATACACCCCTCTCTCTTTTAAATGGCGACACGGTCCAAACCGGGCCATGAGCCACGAGCAATATTCAGCCTCCATTTACCTCTGTCCTAAAGAGCTTGCCATCAATCGGCGACTGTGCTCGCCGGCAGTAATAAATGCCAAAGATTATAATACACAAGGATAAATGCAGTGGATTTTATCCATTGGTCTACTTCATAGGATGTTCTGCGAAAGTTGAGCTTTCGTAATTGATATAAATCAGATAAAAATTTGCAATTAATCCAGTGTTCCCATAAAATTAAATAACATACTGTTCTCTTTAAGTTAACGCTGAAGATATTTTGGAATATTTCAATTACAATTATATTAAATAGAGATAATCAAAATGCTTTCTAATAAATTAAAATTTGAAAGGATATAAAATCATTACATTTAATGCCATCATTTGATCATTCACTTAGTAATACTTACTCCGAACAAATTTAATAACATTAAAAAATTCCAGATATATTCTTCTATATAATAAAATATACAAGATATTTTCAAATTATTTTTTCAATAATTATTAATTGACATGATGGATTAACAAATAAATATTAAAAACATATTTTTACAGGATATGCAGTGAATTCTGGCTATTTCTTTGATGAGGAAAATTTGTGGTATGTCACTAGTGCTCCGAGATCTTCATATGTCCTCGGCAAGGTAATAAAGTATTCTTATTCCAATATGTAACATAAATTTTGGAAATATGGCTGGTTATTTAACTCACAACTGAAACAAAGGTGACATATTTTATAGAATTAATGTTTTGATTTACAGTGTTGAACGCCTTATTGCTTTCTCTTCTAGGTAAGAAAATCTTAGAGATGATTGATCTCACGTTAATGGATGCAAGTTGCATAAAATTATGTCATTTAGCATTTTTTTTGGCAAAATACGGGTGTTTTTGTGCAGATTTAAGGTTTAAGATGTATGAATTGCTTGATGTGTTTTAATTATATGTTGTTCTCGTTGCATATTTAAGCGAAGAATTCCCTGAATATTTTGGGTTTGACCATAAATATCTACCTATTGGGAGTGTTTTTTATTATAGTTTTATTTTATTTTCCTAAGCTACATGTTTGTTTGTTTCGTTGCTACGATTTTAAATGAACGACAACACATAAACACTTCTCTGGCTGGTATGACACATCTTAGAAATATTTTTAGTGCATTTCAGGGGTGACTTGTTTGTTGCTTGAGGCGGGTCATAGGAAATGTCACAATATACAGCTGTCACGGGAATTCCGGCGACACATGATTCTCCCTCATGTTTTGTTTATCGGTTTGGCTATTCTGCGCTGTCGCAATTGCCTTTATTATCGGTTTCCGGTTGTTTTAGAGGAAAAACGTAGTCTCGGTTGAGGTTTTTCTTATCCAGCCTGACTTCTATCGACTCCTTGTGCAAACTATCCCAATAGCCGTGGTCCGGCAAAGTATGTAAGCGACCTAATGAGAGGAAGGCCCATCCCTTTCTGCAAAGGTTTCCTATGCTCCGTGAAGACTTGAAATGGATATTTGAGCCCTCTCATTAATGCTTGTAGCTTCCAGGAGCAAGTGCAATTAAGCGACTTTGGCCGTTTTCGAACATTGCTAATTGAGCAATCTTCCCTTGGTACCTACTTAGAGCTCATTGGGGAGAGATGACATCAAATTCACGTGACCGCTGACGCCATATTGTTTAGATACATAATAAAGAAACCGAGTAAATGAAAAAGCAGTCTTGTTATGCCCATTATATGTTAAGTTAGCGTTCGGGGTGTGATAATATAGGTAAGAATAATTAACAGAAAGCAAAATTTCAGAAGCATGCGTTAAACTGTATTTACTATGCCTTATTCTGTATTCGTACGATTCTGTTGGTGATGTCTTTTATGAATTGTAATACTGCTCTTATTTTTTTCTTCAAATTAGTGACCTTTCATTATGTACCGCGAAGTTGTTCGATCACTTATTTTTCTATATTCCTCACTTTTCCAACTATTTCTCATCAGTAATCCACGAATTTTGGCCAGTTATTATGTGCAATAGGCATCTATATCAACATAAAACCCCGAAATTCACCTCAAAGTTGTGTTGCAGGACAGGTAATCAGTTATAACCAACTTGCATTGCATTTTAAACACACCCATGAATATACATATATAGTCCAGTCTGTGGAGTGACAAAAGGGTCATTTATGACGTTGTCTTGATACAGGTTAAGAATAGTCAAAAGTTGTAGGAAAGGGAGAGTTATATATACCTATATATTTTTAAACTTCGAACTAGACGTTATAAACAAATTACAGGGGTTCAAAGTTGGCTAAAAACGATTTTTTAATTCTACAAGCCAAGGCATTCACTTTAGGAAAAAATGTTTCAAATGTTTTTTGTAGACAATTAAAAAACGCATAATTTGAGCTATGGTAAGTTTTTTTCGATAATTATTTATTGCAAAAACTTTGAAAAACCCCCCAAACTGGTGTTTTTTTGCTTATCAATTATTTATTGCAAAAATGACTTTTTTAATACTTTTTTGCTTTGTGCTTAAGGCCCCTATTATGACAAAAAAATAGGATTTATAAAGCCAATTTGGTTAATTTGCTGCTGAGTTATTCCATTTGTTTATTAAAAACATGTCTAATGTTCAATGCTGTAACTTTTTTTGTAAGCGTTATTTGAGGGATTGAAAATAATTTTTTTTCAATTTTTCTTTAATATTATTAAATTTTGAACCTTTACTAAGAGAATGAGCCTTTATGCGACCCTGTATGTTGGTCCAATAAAAAGTTACAGCATTGAACATTAGACATGTTTTTAATAAACAAATGGAATGACTCAGCAGCAAATTAACCAAATTGGCTTTATAAATCCTATTTTTTTTGTCATAATGGGGGCCTTAATCACAAAGCAAAAAAGTATTAAAAAAGTCATTTTTGCAATAAATAATTGATATGCAAAAAAACGCCATTTTGGGGGGTTTTTCAAAGTTTTTGCAATAAATAATTATCGAAAAAAACTTACCATAGCTCAAATTATGCGTTTTTTAATTGTCTACAAAAAACATTTGAAACATTTTTTCCTAAAGTGAATGCCTTGGCTTGTAGAATTAAAAAATCGTTTTTAGCCAACTTTGAACCCCTGTAATTTGTTTATAACGTCTAGTTCGAAGTTTAAAAATATATAGGTATATATAACTCTCCCTTTCCTACAACTTTTGACTATTCTTAACCTGTATCACGAAAAAACCTTCAAATTTCCCTACAGACTGGACTAATATTATGTATTGAAATGTTTGGAATCGTTTCCTAGGGAATGTGTTGCCTCAATTTGCACATTTTGATCACTCATTCCTTGGCGACACTTCAAAAAAAAAGACTTCTCAGCTGAATTGTAAATAGCCGTTATTAATTGTAGTTAACGTGAGACTGTGGTGAATATTCAATAATGATTGAGAAGATGTAAACTACTTCATTTTGTGAATAATAGCTGACTATTTTTGAGACCTAACAGTTACTTTGTAAATGCTAGAGAGGAAATATCTACTACAGGAAGTACGTAAGAGGCAAATGACACTTCCATCGTGAGTTATATTTGTTTGATGTTTCCATTGTGAGTCTTTTCTCTGTTTTGTGGATCTTTTACTGTTAATTTACAGCTACATTTTTTTGGTTTTATACCTGTTGAGAGCCTTTGGAATCAGAAGGTATGATTCAGATAGAATGATGTGGATGTTAATGTGTAACCTACTATTCACATGTGGCCTCGGAGTAGGTTCAATAATCTCTCTTTTATTTTTTATTAAAATGATAGTTATTCGCGCCATTTCTCATCCATAGATGATACTCCCGGATCTTGGTTTTGAAGCCCTTAAAGTACTTCTATCCGTACTAATAAGTTAATTGTGCATGTGTGTAATTATTTTTGGAGAGGAATTGAATATATCTGTTTACCGGACGATATCAAAAAAGAGTGTAGTTACGTCCTGCGTGTAGTACTACATTTATTATCAACTGCATTATGATTACTGGTAAGTAAAACTGGTAAGACGTGATTATTTACGATCTGTAGACTGCATTTACATTTCAGCTGCCGCCTTTCATCAATAGACGGCGACTCAATCGAAAAATTTGTTTGTTTATGGAAGTAACAGCTTTTGGCAACAAGTCAAGAATCCATAATGCACATTCATGAACGCACCTATGAAGGTTTATATCACCACGACTACCGATTTAATCGCATACACCTGCTAATACTTACCAGAAAGCGAAATTTCAGAAGCATACGTTAAACTGTAGGTATGCTACCAACATAGGAGTGCCAAAGGAGCATACCAACATAGACAACAAATTAGGGTGATCCTTAAATTTCTAATTTTGAAATATAAAACGGGCCCCCCTTGAAAGAGTTCCATATCGGTCAATAATAAAACTCCAAAAATATTTTTTTGAATCATTAAATATTTATGATATACTCAGTGACCTTCGATTTCCTATGTATAGTGATAGTATGGCAAGGTCGTTCATTCTTTTTTACCGACTAAAGAAAGACACAAGAGTTACCAATTTAACATTCGGATATATACCTGGCGAATTCTGTGATCAACGAGTTCACTGATTTCAAACTTCACTCAAATCCATATTTCGGCAGTTTACGTATATATGCTAAGGAATAGGAAAATAATGAAGCATGTGGGTTGGTAGAAACAACATTTAAAAACTTGATCATTCCCTAGGACAAATTAAGGATTCCTTTCCGTGAATAACGAAGAGACATCAGGATGTTGGTAGAGCCGTAAATGACTTCGAAAAACGTCGTGAATAATGTGGGCATACACACTGGTACAGTGAAACCTGTCTTAGTGGAATTTCTTGGGGTCTTATTTTTTTGGATAAGGAATGTTTCCGCTCAACACAGGGATGGAGATTTCAAAAAAGATATCGAAAGTCAGATCACGCCCATAACATGCATCACCTTAAAAGATGGTTTGACTCAATTTCTTCATGTAGACGAAAATATTATGAAATAATTAAACAGTTTCGCATTGTGGTAAACATTTTTTGGTTTGAACTAATAAACATAAAAATCGATGTATAAGTACGCATATAATCAGTCATTTTTGTCTGTATTTCCTTTTTCCATTGTAATACAATTCTCTACGTTGCCGATAGCCCCATTTAAGATCTAAAATAAGTCAGTATTACCCTTCGGTCTTTTTGAAATCTTCAACCCTGTGTTCAGCAGAAACCTGTATTATCCGAAAAAAATAAAGGCCCCGAGAGATTCCGCTAAAGACAGGTTTCACTGTACCAGTGTGTATGCTTGTATTATTCATGACATTTTTCGAAGTCATTTACGGCTCTCCCAACGTTCTGATGGCTCCTCGTCCTTCACGGAAAGAACTCCTTAATTTGTCCTAGGGAATGATCAAGTTTTTAATTGTTTCTACCACCCCACATGCTTCATTCTTCTTTTTCCTTTGCTCATAGATTCGCGGACGATCAGACATTGGTTAGTGGATCTTCGAAGAGACTGCAAGCCTTGGTAGATGCTTTAGAAATGTAGTGTGGGATATTCGGAATGAAGATAAATCATAAGAAAACAAAAGTAATGAGATTCTCTAGGACAAAGAAAGCGGGACTGGGGATTAAAGTTGGAAGACACAAACTAGAGCAAGTAGAACAGTTTAATTACTTGGGTAGCACGCTAGAGGAAAACATATATTTTAGCAAAGATACCTAAGGAGGCGTTCAGTAATAGAAGAGAGTTGTTGACGGTATATGGCTAAGGATGTGAAGGAGAGGCTGGTGAAGAGCTTGATATGGAGCGTGGCGTTGTATGGGGCGGAAACGTAGACCCTGAGAAAGGACGACGAGAATAGGCTGCAGGCATTTGAGATGTGGGTGTGGAGAAGGATGGAAAAGGTGAGGTGGACGGAAAGGAAGACTAACGAGGAAGTTCTTGAGATGGTGGGCAAGGAATAGAAACTTTGGAATGAAATCCGGGATAGGCAAGGTAGATGGCTGAAGAATGTAATAAAGGGTGATGGGTTGCTGAAGAGTGTGACAGAGGGAAGTATGTTGGGCAAGCGGGGAAGGAGAAGAAAGAGAATAGGTTTTGTGGACACGGGATGAAGTTGGGTAGACCTTATGCTGAGGCAAAAAAGGATACATTAGAGAGATATCGGCCCCTGAATGTGTAAAGGACTGGGAGGAGATTCTCCGACATTCAACAAAACCTACATTTACAGGGAGAATACATAATAATAATACCTTAGGTAAGATTACATCCTGCTAATTTAAAAAAATTACATTTCCTAGTAGGACTTTTTGTTTTCTTCACATACTACGGTTATATCTTCTTCTTCTTCGAATTCACAGGCTTCGTCATCTTTTATACTATCTGTCAGGGAGCCATCTTCATCGCTCGTCAGAAGATCGTAGTTTAAGTCCACAAATATCTATGTTATGTCCAACTATGTGTTGTAATTCTCTTAGATTGTCCATTGGTTCTGAAATAGGAAAGGTTCTCGCTATAAGTGCATTCCTTTAGGTACATAAATATCCATTTACATTTGTGATATAAATGAATAGAATTTGTTTTCCTAACCTGCCTTACCTCCTTTTTGCAATTCCGCTTAACTCAGGCTCACGTTCCCGGGAATGGATTCCGTTTCCGTTTAACAAAGGGTACCAATGCAAGTAAAACCCTATTACGATCAACGGGACCAATTTTTTTTCATATAAGACAGGTTTACGTTTAACTCAGGTATCGCTTAAGGCAGGTTTCACAGCATGTACTTAATAACAGAACAAAGGAACACTCGCGGCAGAATTGGAAATTTTGTTTGGTGTAGCCAATTAAAATGCTATAAGAACGAAGAAAGCTGCATTTAAAAGATGGCAGGAAACAAAAGAGAATGAGGATAAGGAAATATACAGGGGCATCAAGGTGGAGGCCAAAAGAGCAGTAGCGCAGGCCAAGATGCGGGCATGTGGAGGGTTATATGAAAAACTGGAATCCAGAGAGGGCCAGAAGATGATCTATAGATTAGCGAAGCTTAGGGAAAAAGAAAGTCTAGACATAAGTCATGTGAAGTGTATCAAAGATAAAATGGAGGGGTCCTAGTAAAGGACGGAGAAATCAAAGACCGATGGAGAAGGCATTTGAAGTCTTATTGAATGAGGAGAATGGCAGAGAAGATATGGAGACCTTGTACCCAAGCTTAGATTTAATAAGGAACATCACAAGGGGGAAGTAAAAGAAGCGTTAAGCTGGATGAAGAGGGGAAAATCAGTGGGGCCAGATGATGTTCCCATAGAAGTTTGGAAGCATGCTAGTGGTGCAGTGGTTGACTGGCTGTCAGAGTTGTTTACAAAGATCTTAGAGGAAAAGAGAATGCCAGATGAGTGGAGAGAGAGCTATCTGGTACCAATGTTTAAGAATAAGGGTGATGCACAGGGGTATAAATTTAAAGAGCCATACAATGAAATTGTGGGAGAAGATCATAGAGATGAGAAAAAGAGGGGAGTCTACTATCTCTGACAACCAGTTTGGATTTATGCCAGGTAAATCAACTACGGATGCTATCTTTGGGGTTAAAAAGCTTGTGAAAAAGTATAGGAGAGCAAATAATACCGTCATCTGATATTTATCGACCTAGGAAAGGCTTATGACAGAATATCACGTGAGGTCCTGTGGCGGGCCCTGCATAAGAAAAATATCCCTGTCAGTTACATCCAAATAATAAAGGATATCTATGATGGAATTAGTACAAGAGTAAAATTAGTGGCAGGGGAGACAGGTTCCTTTCAAGTACAGGTTGGTTTACACCAGGGATCGGCACTTAGCCCACACCTATTAAATCTGGTCCTTGATGCCATAACAGCTCATATACAGGATGAAGCACCATGGTGCATGTTATTTGCAGATGACATTGTACTTATTGCAGAATCAAGGGTGGATGCACAAGCAAGACTGGATGCCTGGGTTCAGAAACTGCACAAGTTTGGGCTCAGAGTGAGTAGGACCAAGTGGGAGTATATGGTATGTGAGTTTGATGGCAAAAAGCAAGCCGACTCAGTTAACATGTCGGGAACACCTGTGGCTAAGAAGGATTCTTTCATATACATGGGTGCTGTAATAGAAGAGAATGGAGGCCTTGACCTCGAAATTAAGGGTAAATAGGGTATCTGCAGCCTGATACAAAGAGAGGTCAATGACACGTGTGACCTGTGACTGAAGGATGCCACCTAGGTTTGAAGGGCCAGATATATAAGACCATCATTAGACCGGTGCTACTCTATGGAGCTGAGTGTTGGGCTACTAAGAGTACACATGCAAGAGTATTACATGCAAGTGAAATCCGCATGCTGAGATAGATGAGTGGGGTTACCTCAGCTGAAAGGATTAGGAATGACCACATTAGAGGGACTTAGCGAATTGCACCTATAACAGAAAAGGTGAAAGAGTACAGGTTGAGGTGGTATGGCCACGTTGTTAGACGAGACGGTTAATATCTGGGGAAAAGAGGTGAAAGAGAAACGAGAAAGAGAGGTGAGTGTTGGCATCGACATCTTCCTTGAGTGCGGGAGAGGAATCCTACGCAGCACATTAACATTCGCAGAGCGTTCGCTGGCCATCCGTAGCACTTCCGTTGCAATGTAACGTTCGGAGAACGTTACCTTTCGAACCTAGCGCTGGAATACCAGCCCTATCTATCGCAACAAAACAGAGGATGCTGTTGATGGGTACCTTGGATAGTTTCTGAAATCCAACGAAGTTGTGTTTACAATTTTTGATGTGAATATATTCTTTGATGTGTCTTTTAACGAACAATGGCGGTGATTGCACGGAATCAAGAATACTTCTAACCCTTCCGTTAATGCACGGAAATGGCTCGTCACAAGAACTAATCATTGGTGAACCAGCACGTTATTTTTGTGCAAGTTTCTTAGCTAGCAGTTGCAGTGATCGTGCGTAATCGAGATTATTGCTAACTGTCCCACAAACACATGGAAGTGACTCACTATCATTCTTGCCTTGTGTATATATGTAGAAGGGGGTTGCGTGCCGCCAAAATGCTAAATCCAACGAGTTTTCTCCTAATTTGGAGTTTGTGTTTGTTTTGGTCACACCGGTAACGGTAACGATACATCCTATTGGGTTCACCACACGTGATTTTTCATCGTTCCGTTTTATTACCATTCCATAGTTGAATACTTATACATTAAATTATCTCTTTTGAAAAAATTGGTCAAATTATTTCCCAGAATTTAGTCGTCATGTGCCTCCCCGGACAGTTATCTCACTCCCAGCCACGCGCATGCGTGGAGAAGTATTTGTTCCATTCGCGCCGCGAACCGCGCGAGCGTCTGTGCAACGTTCTGACCGGGCGACATTGTAACCATTAGGGAACGTTCGTTGCTTTTTGTAACATTCCCTGGGTTCTGAACGAACGGTCTCGTAACATTCCACGAGCATTTGCGCGCTGCGTGGGATAGGTCAGTAATGATCACATTACAACGCCATTGACATCTGGTGGTAACACATTCAGTAATATTCACGTCAGAAAATCTCTCCTCTCCTAAAATGGCGGGAGCGCGAAACGTAAGTCGTTGACTGCACAATTGAACAACTTTTCAAGTAAATTGAAAAAAATATTGGACCACAGTTCATACATAAACCATATGTCTCTATTAACTCCGCATGATTGCAATTTATAAATGAGTTTTTTGTGAGGAACCTTGTCAAAAGCCTTATTAAAATCAAGGAATATTGCGTCGACTAGCATACTAGATTCACTATCGATACTGTTGGTGACCATTTTGCCGTTTGTGCCCATACAAGGCTCTACTGTCAATGACTCGCTCTGGAGCTCTCTCGCCTAAGACAAGAATGACTTGGGGTATTCATCTAATATTTCACCGAGGATTTTTTCTTGAAGTTTCGTAGAGTAGCGCGCATTATTTTCTTCATTTTTGAGTGTTGAGCAACGTATATTTCTCCCGCCTCGAGCTCACCTGTATTTTTACTTAACTTAATAGATTTTTTATATAGATTATATAGTTGCCTTTGTCTCCTGAGCTCCCGCCTTATTTCGTGGTTATACCAACGAGGTTCTTTACTCTCCCGTTTCAATTTGTATGGAATATATTCATCGTTTTCTTTACGTAGTATTTTCAACAAATATTTCCATGATACTTTGATGCTCTCGTCCTTCATTGTGGCTACGAATTTCTTGACTGAAGCTTCTAACGTCTCTCCAAATTTCAGATAATCACATTTTTCAAATAAGTAGACTTTACGTTGAGGTTTTACAATGGAATCTATAGTTGTTTTCAAAGTCGTAAAATTACTTTATGTTCGCTTATGCCTTCGAAGATATCGACGTTTTTAATCATTGTAGGACGAGGAACAGCTAAAAGTTCTAATATTTTATTACCTCTCGTAGGTTCCTTTACTACTTGAGTAAAAGATTGGTGTGAAAGTATATTTAGTAAGTCCTCGCTTACACCACGCTTCTTTGAACTTGGTTTAACGCTATGGGATTTCCAATATCTAGCCGGAAGTTTGAAATCTCCACCGATAATTATCACGCATTTGTTATCTTTCGATGTAAATGCTGTATATTGAGTTTCTAATTTGTACGAAACGTCTATTTTGGAATCTGGTGGCCTTTCAAATGAGCATATATGCATATTTATTTTGTTTTGCTGCTTAATAGTACACCATATGCTCTTTAATTCATTGTCGTCTAATATGTGTTCGGTACGATTCAAATACGACGTAACTGCTATGAATACTCCACCGCCAGTCCTATCTGGTCGATCACGTCTATAGATTTTATACCCTGTCGGAAAAACTTCGCTATCGTTCATATTCTCAGCAAGCCAGCTCTCTGTTCTAATTACTTTATCTGCTATTTAAAATATATACTCAACTTATGCACGTTTTTTCTTTACGTTACTAAAACTGCTATTATTCAATTTATATCGCATTTAGCTTGATGAATGTCGGTTCACTACATTCTATGATTCTGAATGTTATCTTTTGATGGTCACGGAAACCACTGAGAAGCGAGTTTTTCTTTGAAGTTTATCAGGCCAGAACCAATCAAATACTTATGCTCGTAGTGCACTCACTAAATATTGTTGAAAATCCAAAATAAAAATGTGGTGAGAGTTTACATCGAGTGGAACTAATGTCGAGGACAACCGCCAATATCCCTTCCATTATTGAAGTTCACCTTATTTAAGGACCACTCTACTTTTATATTCTTATTATTACCTAAACGAACATAGAATACATGAATCATATCGCTAGCGTGCATGGCACGGCAATAATGCTAAGTAACAGGTGAGGATACAAGTATGCGATACAATTCTTATCATCAGTGAGTCGTAAAGGTCAGTGGATAATAGACTGGACGACATCGTTGACTTCTGCCCCTGACGACTATTCAATTTTGCAATAGGTACATTCGCGTCGGCGGGTTTTTCTATTTCTTGCGTGCCCCAGCATATTATTATCTCTCTAGATGGTTAACAAGTTAAGGAATGGTATTTTTTTATTTCATTTTCATGAATAAATCTGCCATAAAATTAAAAAAAACATCACACTGGAACCCATACCATTACAATGTCGGAATTAATATAATTAAACATAATCCTCAATGCGAGAAATATCATTGCAAAATGTGCCTAAAAAATGTTAAATTCAAAACTGGGCCATGTAGTTATTTAAGTATAGAAATTAAACTTTTTGTTAATATAATAAATACGAAGGATATTTATGAATTCAATATGTGTATATCACTACAGGTGCTCATTTATAAAGTTCATAAAAATATACATGAACCAAGATATATTACGTTGGGCGATAATATCAAATTGTCGGGAATACAGTATGGAGAATATTTTGGAGCTAGCTTGGCTGTCGGAAGAATGAATGATGATGAATATGATGACTTAATTGTTGGTGCACCCCTCTACGCCAGTGAAGGAATTGCAAGTACTGATTCTGGTTTTGCCATGGAGGAAGGGAGAATATCAATATTTTTTGGCAGTGGAACAGTAAGTAGAATATTTTAATTGTAAAAAAAAGTGATTCAGTTAGCCTAAAAATATTCAACTCTAAACTCAAATGTAGCCTCTAAAATATACAAATATACCATATTTTATTTTATTTATTTATTTATTTAATTTTAAGTTCACCAAACATGAAAACACAATATACAGGGTAAACTATTTTCACAATTATTCATAATAACAAAAATGGTAAATGTCTGCTTCCGTCACACACCTTTCTTACACTTATTGCGGAAAATTGGTGATTTTAAGGGTAATGACTGTGACATAGTTTACTTCTTGAAGAATTTCAGTACAAAACAAAAGTAACAGCAAAGTTATTAAGGCACAGGTTTTTGAGATATTCACCTTAGAAAATGACCAATTTTCGTCATTTTTCCGACTTTTTCGACGCCATTTTCTCAGTTTCGCGAAAGCTCCGACAGAGGGATATTTCTACCTTCACCTCTACAATATACGCTTTGTTACCCCAGCCAACAAGGTTACGGGCTCTGTGGAGTGAAACAGGGGTGCTGGGGTGGGACAGTACACAGGCCCTTGGTGGGGATATTTGGTAGTGAAAAAGGCATAAATGACAATGTAGAAACAGTTTTCGTGAGTAATGGAGGTTGAAAGTGACGAATAGCGTTCTTTGGAGTTTAAAAATTCGTGTTTTTACGAGTACCAGCTACGATAACGCCATTTAAATATGCCTATTATATCCCCAGTCGACAAGGTTACGGGCCCTGTGGAGTGAAACAGGGGTGCTGGGGTGGGACGGTACGCGACCTCGAAATGCCTATTTTCGAAGTTGTTAATGCCATTTTTTTGACTTATGAAGTCGCTTTTATTCATTTCCAACTTCCCCATCACTTTTCTGTCATTTCCCCATGTCTCATAGCCGCTTTCTCCCATTCTCCAACCGTCTCCAGAGAGATTTTTCACAGAAAATACGTTTCTACAGGCCTCAACCGCCTATTTCCACCCTTATAATCACCAACCGTCTTGAGGGAGATTTTTTTCTAGAAAATATACGTCTCCACATGCCTACTCCTCCTATTTCCACCCTTATAATCACCGTCTCGAGGGAGATTTTTTTCTAGAAAATATACCTCTCTACAAGCCTACACCTCCTATTTCCACCCTTATAATAACCAACCGTCTCGAGGGAGATTTTTTTCTAGAAAATATACCTCTCTACAAGCCTACAACTCCTATTTCCACCCTTATGATCACCAACCGTCTCGAGGGAGATTTTTTTCTAGAAAATATACGTCTCCACATGCCTACTCCTCCTATTTCCACCCTTATAATCACCAACCGTCTCGAGGGAGATTTTTTTCTAGAAAATATACCTCTCTACAAGCCTACACCTCCTACTTCCACCCTTATAATCACCAACCGTCTCGAGGGAGATTTTTTTCTAGAAAATATACCTCTCTACAAGCCTACTCCTCCTATTTCCACCCTTATAATCACCAACTGTCTCCAGGGAGATTTCTTTCTAGTAAATATACCTCTCTACATGCCTACACCACCTTTTACCACCCTTATCATCACCAACCATCTCGAGGGAGATTTTTTTCCAGAAAATATACGTCTCTACATGCCTACACCTCCTATTTCCACCTTTATAATCAGGAAGGGAAGTGTATTTAAAGGCATAATAAGGGCATATGAATGACTTGGTAACGCAGTGCAATGAATTGTTAACATAGGCTAAACCAGAAATGAAACATTACTTCAAATGTCCCGTGTTTCCAGCGTTCAAGCGACGACATTCTGAGCGGTTAAGAATAACATGGAACGTAAGATATTAGTGAGTAAACGCAACTCAGCGACTGTCGCGGCACGCTGCGCTTAAAAGTGGAAACAGTGCAATGGCGGCCGGGAAAAACGTCACCTCAAGCTTTAAAAATTTCCTATTTACCGTACATTAGTAATTCCCACAAAATAAAATTACCAATACATACCGGCATCTTTCTAGTTTTTGTCACAAAAATTTCGCGGCGATACGCTACGTGAAAAGGGTCGAAAAAATTTTTTTAAAGGTGTGTGACGGAAGCAGACATTTACCACAAAAATAATACAAAAGAACTTAATACAATAATAGTACAAATAATTAACAAAACAGTCTAGGCTGGCTGAACTTTTCATTCAAAATTCTGAAAAAATTTATAATGTCGATAACATCGACGATATCTGTCCGCTAAACATTTCCTTTGATTTATATTTAACTCATTTGAAATTATGTTGAATGAGATACATAACCTATTAATAGGTGCATTCATACAATAATTTGTGTTCACACTTCTTATGTAGAATGTCCTTTTTAGCCTTACTTTTTTTGGGACTAAAAAGTTCAATTTCCCAACCAATCCAATACAATTACCTTTATTAATTATATCGTGTAGAAAGAGTAAATCATTTATGACTCTTCTATTACTCAATGTTTCCTATTTAAATTCATTTAACATAACTTTGTACTCCACATGATTTTCAAAAACAGGATAAACATTGTAACGTAAATAATACATTAATCTTAAAAATCTTTTTTGGGCTCTCTCTATCATCGCATCATACTTCATCATATGCGGGTTCCAAATCACTGAGAAATATTCCACCTTGTTTCTTACATATGAAAAGTACAGAATTTTCAACACTTTTTCATCCAAAAAATATTTTGAGATACGATACAAAAATCCAAGTAATTTATAAGCAGACATGGTGATGGATAAAATATGGTTACTAAAAGTCATGTTGGAGTCTAAATTAACACCAAGATCTTTCACTTCAGTTTTTCTTAATATAGTTTGCTCCTTCATCACACAATTATATTGAATTACATTTTTACTTCTTGTATAGGATACGACTGAACATTTGTCAATATTAAAATAAAGAAGATTTCTTTCTGACCACAAAATTAAATTATCAACATCCATTTGTACTAAAGAACAATCTCTCAAATTTTTTTAATTAAGGTATATTTTAATATCATCCGCGAACATTAAACACTTCGTATTGCACAGGCACTGAGGTAAATCATTAATAAATATAAGAAAAAGATGTGGACCAAGATTTGAGCCTTGCGGTACTCCCGATAAGGCAGTGTACACATCGGATTCTGAATGCTTGTATATCACGTACTGTTGTGTATCCTTTAGAAATGAACACAATAATCTATGAAGAGATCCAGAGATCCCCACAGCTTGAAGCTTTTTAATTAAAATTGAGTGATTTACAGTATCAAATGCCTTCTTAAAATCGAAGTAAAAAGTATCAATCTGATATCCCGCATCCATTCCAGTAATCACGTAATCTGTGAATACAGACAAATTTGTAACCACTGATCTATTAGCCATAAATCCATGTTGTACATCATTTATACGACTTTTTAACTGAAATTTGATATGGTTACAAATTATTGACTCAAATAACTTGGAAAAAATAGACAATATGGTCACTGGGCGGTAATTTTGAATGCCATCACGTTCTTCTTTTTTAAACACAGGACAAATCTTGGCCATTTTCCATTTATTTGGAAAGATACTATGTTTCAGCGACACATTAAATAAATTACATAAGGTAGTAGCTAAGATATCACTACACCCTTTTACTATATACGACAGTATATCATCAGGGCCAACAGATATTTTTGTTTTGATACTTTTAATTGCATCTACCACTTCCTTCAATTCAATATTATCAAGAAATATATTACTACTACAATCATTTTCAAAATCTTCCTCTGGATATTGATCAACTGTAATAGTGCTACTCTCAGCTCCATAAACTGACATGAACTGATCTCGAAAAGCATTTGCAATTTTACACGGTGAATTTCCCTCATGTCCATTGTATTTCGTAATTTCTGGTGTGCCCTTAACGGAATTAATATCTTTAGCAAATTTCCAGAATCTTTGATAATTACCTTGGCATATACCTTGTTTAATATTCTCTAAGTATAAATTAAAACAATCATTGACACTCTTCCTAACTTCCAACCTGAGTTCATGATATTTCGTCTGATGATAAACTGACCCTTTTTTCTTACACAATATCCAGTGTTTATCTTTTTTCTTAATTTTCTTAATTAAGTCATAGCTATACCAGAACGGGTACCTGTATCTAGATGATATACACTTAGGAATTGCTACATCCATTGATTCATATATATATATATATATATATATATATATATATATATATATATATATATATATATATATATATATATATATATATATAAGCTAGCAACAAGGGGTTGAGGTTGGGGATGGATAGATAGGTATATCAGTGGACACTCACAGAAAGGCGATCATAGCGACACCGGTTGCTAGCTTATATTTCTAAATTTATTTCCTTTTTCTGTAATATATATATATACACATATATATATATACATATATATATACATATGTATATATATATATATATATATATATATATATATATATATATATATATATATATAAGCTAGCAACAAGGCGTTGAGGTTGGGGATGGATAGATAGGTATATCAGTGGACACTCTTTTCTCCCGCTGAGGAAGGGTTCTCACCCGAAAGCTTCCGAGAGCAGTGGACACCGGCGTCGCCATGGATCGCCTTTCTGTGAGTGTCCACTGATATACCTATCTATCCATCCCCAACCTCAACGCCTTGTTGCTAGCTTATATTTCTAAATTTATTTCCTTTTTCTGTAATATATTATATATATATATATATATATATATATATATATATATATATATATATATATATATATATATATAGAATATTTCTAAACCTTTATCAACATCAGTAATTGACATTATTTCAGTACAATTTTTACAGCTTAGTTCGAGATAAAATTTTAAATAATCACCTCTTTTGAAATTATAAGAATTGCTTGAAATGCAAGACGATTTTTTTCGGTTTTACATGAATATTGACATTCAATAGCAGGGTTAATATACGTAAAATTATAGGTTATAAAAGGTTATAAAATATACGTAAAATATTCATGGCTAGTTTTCCGAAAAATTATCCGAAGATTAGCCGCCGAGGAAATACAGTTGAGTTGATGGAATACAAGAATTAAAGGCAAAATAGAAAGTGACGGATGCTCGCTTCGCTCTCAATTCACCAATGGCTATCAGTTTTTAACACACACTACCCAAAGGTTTCTTATTTTTAGCGTAATTTGATGATATCCTTCAATTTTTGGCCATTTTTTTATGTGACAAACTGTCAAATTTGCAACTCCTCGTAACACTCCATTAGCAAGCATACAATCAAACAGAATATTCCTAGCATAATTATTATGTCCACACGGAAGGGATTTTATACTCTAGAACTGTTAAATAGTTTAATTAGAAGGTGCTTCTACAATATTTAGCTTTAATCATCAAAAATTTGATAAAAATTCTAGCAAATAATCCTTTTCTCAACCAGGATGGAAAATAGATTCAGGGATCAGTCCGTGGAGATCCTTATTCTCACAAAAATGAAATAAACCTGTAACTTCCAGATTTGATAATGCTCATTAAAAACATTTTCTGAAGATATTGTTTGACCTGGTCTCGGTATATCTGTTGTTTTGTTAAGATTACAATTCCACAATCATTTTATTTATTGCTTAAGATACTGAATGAATGGTGTGTAATATATGATATATTTCTTGGTAATCTGAATATAAAAGTATAACACGAGAAATGTACACTTTTGAGCCGGAGATAAACATAGAAAATTATGACTTTTGGCTTAACTATGACCCTAGCATTGGCATTACCGTAAGGTGATTTATTGCCATGGAATTTATGAGCTTTCCTCTTTTACCATTCAACAGAAACAAATGAGAGAGGTGCACATATATGGCAAGGCCAGAGGAGCACGTTTTGGAGCAGCTGTGGCTTACCTACATGATCTAGACAGCGATGGGCAGGGCGGTAAGAGATGCTAGCGTAACATGTTTACGGAATGCCTATGTAAAAATTTGAACTACTGTTACTTCATATTCCTCATATTCCTGACTGTGTTATAATTAAGTAACCAATGATATGCCCTCTTAATCTTCATTAAGACGATGGATTTTGGAGGATCACCACCACAAACCTATTCTTGCCAATAATTATAGACACCGCCAACTTAAAGCACTGCATGAATTGATTTTCAATCAATTTACCGCGTACTGATTATTTGTACAAGTGGCCGTTATATTTCCACCTTAATGGCTTAAATTAAACTTAAATTTTTGGTGTACATATATCATTGGATTATAAATGCTGTTTTATGGCTGTTCTTAAAGAATCTGTTTCAGTAAAAAGTTCATGTATGTATTTTCCCACAGAAATTGCTGTTGGAGCACCTTACGAAAATGAAGGCCGTGGAGCAGTTTACATATACTCAGGGAGCAAGGATGGCATAATCACAAAACCAGTCCAGAAATTGCTTGCTCATGACACATATCCACTCCTGAGAGGGTTTGGCAGCAGCATCAATCCTCATCCGGCAGACATTGATAGTAATGGCTGTGCTGGCAAGTGTCTTGGATGATCAATTGATTAACCAACATTTTATCTCTTGGCCTGAGAATTTTTTTTCAATGACAAGAATGTAAAAACTAAATTCACCCGCTTCTTATGCAGGGGCGGAACTAGGGTCATTTTTAAGACAGGAGTTGGGTTGCCACTTTCCGAGAGGTCTACGGGTAATGAACTACCTAATGAGTGCCATTTTATTTCCATTCTCCTATAAATTATGGGTGGGACAGGGAGCAGCCACCCCTCATGCATACCCCGCTCCAATTACTGTCATTCACTCGTCTACTTCCTATTTTTTTCAAAACTGTGCCTACTCACTTGAAATACTTGAATTTGAATCCTCGATAATTCAAGTCTATCCTTAATTTTCCTACTCCTTCCTCAACTCCTTTCTTCGTCAGATATTATAGTACTTGAAATAGGGCTCAGAAAATTGAAATCACATACAAAACTTTATTCTTGACTTCAATCTTTTCTAATATGAATAATTCCAAGTTTTATAAATTCCTGATTACCATTGGTGATAAGAAAGGTCCTCGAAGATTTTGATACCCAGGAGATAACTGGGCCATCAATTACACAGGCCTGCAAATCATAGGGTCTCGAATGCCTTTTTGGTGCTAAGGACCGTTTTAAACGTATTTTTGTGAGCTTGATTCGATTATATTCACAAAAATTGTTATCCACGTCAAGATGTTGAGATATTCTAGAATAGAATATGTCAACATCTTGACGTGGTATCATCAACAACGTTATTTTCATTCAACTATACTACAGTTTTGAGTGCACAAATTTGAAATATATGATACAGGTTATCGAAACAATAGATTTTCTGGCATAACAGCTGTATTCCATACATTTTTTTACGTAGACTTCGAATCCATTTGCAGAATCACTGTACCACTTTTGGTTTCTGAGATATTAAAGCTCAAAAAGACAAAAATTTTCATTTTGACACTTTAACCCTTTCGCCGCGATGATCGATTTTAGTCCACGACCCTGAAAAAACTTTTTCTTTGGCCGCGACAGACGCCCGAAGTCTCTCATGCTACGTCCTCGAATTTTAACGCAGCAGTGGCGATCACTGGTGCGGGATAATTGAACCAAGTGAACTCATGAGGAATACGAAGAAAATACGAATATGACTTTCGTTTTTCAATGTTAAATGACATTTTATAAGAACGCTCGTTGAAAACCAGATACGCTGTGAAAGGGTTAAGGTTAGAATATATCTCAAAATCCTGACGTGATAGCCAATTTTTGTGAGTAGATTTGGATTTAGCGCAAAAAATTACGTCGAAAAGGGCTCTTTGCATGAAAAAAGCATGCCCTTGCGGATCTGTGTAATCGTTCCCATATTTATGGGAAGTTCAAGCTTACTCGGTTGGGACACACGATTCCCATTATCTCCTGTCTAGAATAGCAGCTTGACCCTAATTTGTAGCCATTTTATTTTTCCGAGTGGAAGTGAAATTTTCAAGAATTTTTTTAAACAACGCATTGTTTTATGTTATTTATGGACTTTCACCATTAGAAGGTTAGCATTTTTTTATATTTTCTACTTATGCTCAAACATTAACATATATTTGAGCCATGAACATGGTCGTTATGACTCCTAAACTTTATATGGTACTTCTAGCAAGGTCGGTGTAATTACCCCAAAAATTTCCAATAAATGAGGGAACTGGGCCACGTGTTCGGGGTATTTGAGTCCCTCTTGAATCCGGTTTTATTTTCACTAGTTAGATACACTTCCTTTTATATTTCATTTACCAGAGCCTGATATTTTAAGTTACATATGCTTCCTAATTTATCGCAATTGCCATATTTCTGCCGTTGGGAAGTTAGTAATGCAATTATTTTGACCATTGATCTACAGCCGTCTTACGAAAATGATTAAAATGTCCGTAAATATTTTAGTATTGGAGCAAGAAACTATTTTATACATGCAACGCAAATTATTAAAACTTGTCGTCGCGAGTGAATTGGCTGCAAATTGGTCGGCGGAGAAGAGAGAGAATAGCAACTACCTTAGCCAGTTTTGTTAACTTCAAGCGAGAACATTTATATAATGAACAAGTGTTACAATTAAAACAAGCCCGTAGGCTAAATACCGTAAACTTGATCTATGGTATTAGTGTGAAGGTTTCCGCGGCGTTTCAGCATTTGGAGATTAGTTTTCGGGTTTCCTTCCGCGTGATGTCTTTTGGTGACAACAGTTTCTCCAGCCATCCTGCTGGCGTCTTCAGGTCGAAGTGGCGATGCATCGGTCCAAGTGGAATGACTGCGCCGGAGGCGCGGCAGCTAGACCGTTCCGGTGAGAGGAACTCACCACAACCGGTTTGTTGGCAAAATGGTGCATAGCGGGGGATTTTAATTTGGAGTGTGATGTGTGGTTTGTGTGAAATTTGAAAAACACTCTTTTTGTCATAATGAATTAACTAACCTAAGGGGGGATATACAAATGGGGGAAATTATGAAACAATTTCATGCACAAAGCGGTATTATAATATTATTATATTATAATATTATAATACTGCTTATATTATTATTATTATATTAGTAGTATTTTTTTGTTTTGTTTAATGGAGTATATATATGTTTTCCCCATTTCTCTTTTTTCCATGTTTATATATATATATTTTTTTGTTTTATGTATTTTCTCTCTATTTTTGTTATATTTTTTTTATAAATATGTATAGTATATATACATTTACTTATTATTTTTTTATTTTTTTTCTATTAATGATACTCTTTTTTTCATTTATGATTGATAGACAACCTGCAAGGAACGTAAGACAGGAAAGACACAGAGAAGAGTGTGATATGTTGAGGCAGTGTATATGTGGTGGGGTTAATGGGGTAATTCGAAATATTTGAGAGAAGGGGATTAATAGTTTTTTCAGACGGTATTTAAATTTAGTAAATATTGTTTGAATATATGCTTTGATGGTTGGTAGGGAGTAGTAGCGACGTGCCTCTTTCATATTAAATAGTTTGATTAATTTCAGCAGACCAAGGTTTCAATGTGACGGTTCCATTCTGCTGACGATAACTGACGGTTTTCGGTTTTGACTTGGTTTGCCAGGCGGTTGTACGGGGCGGGTTTCATAGTTTTTGGCCGCAAGAAGAGAGTTTGTTAAGAGCGAGAAGCGAGTGAGCGAGAGCGTTAAGTTCGATTGTCAAGATCGTTGGGAGTGGGGGAGGTAAGGTTGGTAGTGGATAAAAGACGGGTTTGTAGGGCGTTGGGAAATTGGTTCCAGCCTGTGATGAAGGTTTTTCGGTTAGGAGAGAGGTTGGGGGTAAGGGGTAAGGTGTAAAGTAGAGGAAAATGGTCATAGGTGAAGGAGAAAATGACAGTAGCAATGGATTGTAGGAGTAAATGACAGTAGCAGTAGAGGTTGGGGGTAAGGGGTAAGGTGTAAAGTAGAGGAAAATGGTCATAGGTGAAGGAGTAAATGTCATTAGCAATGGATAGGATGGGGAGTTTGGAAATGGCGGCAAAGTCGATTACGTCACCATAGGCATGGCCTTGTGGCGGACAGCTGGTTGCAGAGACCGGAGCAGCAATACTAATTGGTCGCAGGGAACAGTATTTGAACAGGGTGGTACCTTTTTTTTGTTCTACAGTGCCATGATTAGTGTTTTGAGTTCCAGTCACCGAAGATAATGCTGGACGGGATAAATTTGAATAGTTGATCCAAGTCCTCTGTCAGTAGCGATTTACCTGACCTTTGGTAGAAGGAGCAGATATTCAGTGGGCCAGTTGGGGTGTGGATAGCTAGAGCGATTGCCTCGGCGTTTTGAAGTTCTGGGACGTTGAGCAGAGTGTGAGATATTGCGGGTTTTATTGGAATGGCTACATCCCCTTTGTATGTAAGTCTGTCTAGCCTGTAAACTGTGTAGTGTGGTGAGAAAAAGGATGTGTTTGGTTTGAGAAAGGTTTCTTGTAGAAGTATGATGTCTATGTGTAGGTCTGTAGCGCATTGCAGTAGCTCGTGTTTTTTGTCACTGATGCCATTGCAATTCCAAGAAAGTAGTTTCAAGTTGTGACTGTGAGAGTGTGTCGTGTTTTGTGGGTTCATGTTGTGGAGTAGAGGGCGCACAGATGAGAAATTATAAAGGCTTTATTATCGGTGACGGTCGGAAGGGCCGACAGTTGGGCAGAAATGGCGGAAAACCAAGTAAAAAGATCTGGGTCATTGGTGGTGAGAGATTGCGGTTGTTGAAGGGGCGGAAAGGCTTGTTGAGGACCGTTTGCTGCAGTAGAGCAGGACATTAAGAGGGGAGGAGGTGGTGGGGCGTTAGCAGTTTGACGGGATTGGTTAGCAATTTTGGTAATGAGTCTCTGCTTAGCAGCCTTGTGAATAGGGCAGCCACGGTAGCTGGCGGGATGGTCGCCCTTGCAGAGGTAACATTTGGGAGGTTGACTGCGGTCTTTGGGGCAAGAGGTGGACTGGTGGTTTTCACCGCGGCGGACACAGTTTGGTGGTTGGTGACAGTAACCATTGGTATGACCAATACCCTGGCAATTGTGGCATTGGGGTGGTTGGGCTGGTCTACGAAATGTGGAAACTTTGACAGCTAATCCGGCTATGTGGCTGATGGCCAGCATTTGGTTAGAATCCACAGTACTCATGGTCCGTCCTTATATACCTGTCAGGTAGATCGGAGCGAACTAGTTTCCCACGCTTTTTGTGTGCGAACTCGCTTCCAAGCCTGTGATAGGTTGTAGCCGTCTTCCCAGTTGCAATTATTTGGGTATTTTTGTAATTCCAATGTATTCCCGGAATAGAAATCAGTGGCACCAAGAAAGAAACAAATATAAGAAGAGGTGTTAGATAAGGTTGCCCAATATCGCCTTACTTGTTTAACTTATACATAGATGAAGCAATGTCTGAAATGAAAACAAAGACAAGAGGAATTAAAACAAATGGCAAACAAATTCATTGCATTCGATTTGCAGACGACTTCATTGCATTCGATTTGCAGACGACATAGCTCTAGTAGCTGACTCAGAGAAGGAATTAAGTCGAATGCTCAAGATTCTAAATAATATTTTATTAAAACTCAAACTTTAAACAAACACCAAGAAAACAAAAATCATGGTGGTAGAAAGAAAGAGAAAAGAAAAGATAACGAATATATGTATGGACGGAGTGAGACTGGAGGAAGTGACAGAGTTCTGCTACTTGGGTAGCATATTAGAGAATCATAACAACTGCTTCTCAGAGGTCAAAAGAAGAATAACGTTAGCCAAAAAAGCCTTTCGATTAAAGAAAAGTCTCCTAGTAAATAACAGCATTAGTATTGAGACTAGGAAGAAATTCCTGAAAATCTTTGTATGGAGTGTTCTAACATATGGATGCGAGACATGGACACTAAGGCAGTGTGAAATGACCAAACTTGAAGCTGTAGAAATGTGGTTTTGGAGGAGGATTACAAAAACTAGGTGGACCGACAGGAAAACTAATGAGCAAGTACTAAATGAAGTCCATACAGAAAGAGAAATATTGGAAACAATTAAAACAAGAAAAGCTAAGCTCATCGGACACTTACTCAGGCACGACAACTTCATACAAAATATAATGGAAGGAAATATTCTAGGCAAAGACAGAGAGGATGACCAAGAACTTCATACCTAAAAGTATTGGCGATGGAAATGGAATGCACCTCGTACAATGAAATGGAGAGGAAGGCTGAAAAAAGAGATTAGTGGAAGTCGTTGCTGCAACAACAAGAATAACCTTTAGAAGAAAAGAAGAATGTATTCCCGAATGATTCTGAGAAAATAGCGTCTCTCATTGCTGGTGATTGTTGGCTCATCAAAATTTACGCTATGGCCAGGCTCCGTGTGATAAATAATATGAAAATAATAATATGTGAACAAATAATAATCGTTTCTATACAATACAGCATAGCCGAGTCACGGAACACACGAAGAATATTTTAAGTCGGGCGCGTCTTGTTTTTGTGGCAAACGCAGGACACACAAAATCTCCAGCTTCTGTCGCACCGCTTGGAAGATGCCTTCAAGACAAAACTACAGAACCAAAGGGCCGAGAGCCAGAAAGAACGCAAAATTAACATACAGTCGGCCAGCAAAGTGACATAAAGTAACAATGACAAAAGCCAATGAATGAACATTTTATCGAAATCCGAATTGCTTAAGAGATATGTAACGATATGCTATCAGAAAAAAAGACTAGTATCTTGAGAGCGTCTAAAGCATTTCTTGGTGGGTCTGCCAATTTCGACGAATGCCGATAATACAGTGTCATTTAACCAAGAAACTCGTCTGTTCCACAATCAGAGTAATCTGAATATGTTACGAGTAGGATTTTGGCCTGCTTCGAGGCATCAGAATTAAAACCCTAACTGGAGGCCTTTTTATTAGGCAACAGACAATTAAGCACGCCAGGAGATTGCGATGGGCCAGCAGTCTTTCATCCATCTGGACAAGGAAGAAAACCAAGAAAAGAATAAATATTGCCTTCCTGAAATATTCTACAAGGCTTGAGGCATGGGTATCAACCCAGTAGTTGAGGGGCACATTGGCGAGGGACATTAATTTCCAGTTCAAGTCCTGTCAAAGCAATGGCATGGAAATGGACATCAAATGCTAGCAGGGACAAATGAATCAAACCTTGCGTGCCAGATGACGAATGTTGTCCAGGTTTGTTCCTTATATCCCTGATAGTTCTAAGGAGGTAACTACGGTGAATACGGACCTTTGGATTTCAAAGGTCCATTTTCTCCGCATTGCTACGTAAAGCAAAAACACATAACTGTGAGAGATATCTATAAAAGCAAGGAAAAACTAGAGGCGAGTAAGAACCTGTAGTTACTTGCTGAACTCTGGTGAAAACCCTGTGAAAATGCTCAGTAGCATCGTCTTGCATTTTCTGCAAGGCACCTTGGGCAGTGCCAGCAAGAGACATTGCCTAAGCAAGATCCATGCTTTTGGTCTGAAGTTGGTGACTCAAGGGGAGGCTAATAGGAAAAACCTCGGCAACAACATGCACATCAATGAGAAACCCTCCGTCTTGAATGGGCCTTTGCAATGTACTCGCAGCCGAGATGGCATCCTTGTCAATTCAGTTCGATATGACCCGATTCAGAACTTGTATAACAGGGCTGATAAGTTCAATAATGGTGAGCACTGAAGCGTGCCACTCAACCCAACGAGTGGCACAAAGTTTCTTCAAGCGAGTGGCTGTAGTTTGAGGCTTCAACTCTTCTATTGTCTTCTGCAATCCATTGTTTCCACTAGGATACATAAAGAAGTCGTACGCAGACACCACAACAGCCATGCACTTCGCAATGACTGGAACAATACATGTATCCGAAACAGCAAGATTGAAGCTGTGAGAACTTCAGTGAACGTAAATGGCAAGAGGGTTCTTAGCTCTGATGTATGCTTATTTACTCTGTAAGCGAGAGCTCATTTAAAAAGCATCATCAAAGCCCTGCCCAAACATGTATTTGATGTCTATGCCTATGCCGATAAGATTACTGATGATGGCATCAGCCAATGCCCTCTTAAATCTGTCGCAGGATCAAAAATTAGGGAGACCTCCTTCACCTCATAATTTTTCAAGCAACGTATGCATCTCAAAAGTTGTTCTGTTTTAGAGGCATCTGTGGTTCCGTCTGCTAACATTGAAAACTCTTCCTCTTGATTGATCTCTTCCACTAACTGTTTAACTACAATATCTTAACAAGAGCTAATTATTTCATTTTGTATTTCAGGTGATGTGTATTTAACATTGCCAATAGCTGATTCCAAATTTACAATAATAGCCGTGTCATTACTGTTAACTGTAATGCTGAAATTTTCCATCCTCTGTAACTTTCTGTTGTCCCTCAAGAGGAATTGCACCTGCCATCACATGGCTCCGTAAAGGCAAACCCTTCCGACTGTCTCTATTATGGGTGTGTTTCTTTCTATTCTCTTCGATTTGAAAGGCGTAAAATCGCAGTAAAGTACCTCTTAGCCATTTCAAGACACGTTATAGTCTTATCCATTCAGAGCAAGAATAATCTTTACATTATCTCCCGGTTGAGGGCGGGATCAGTTCGGGCAGACATTGAATCTTGTTGAAACAGTCTTGAAATGAGCCGCAGACATCCTTGCGTCATTGTGAAGTTGAGAGTTCTCGTGACGTTTAAACATTTCCTTAGCATCTACCCTCTTGCAGAATTTTGAATTGACAAGTTGGATACCTCGTTCATGACTTCCCTTCCCACACCCAGTGTTGGCGGCAAACAAGAAGCACCAGAGAGAATCGCCCCAACACAACACTGTCAATTGTTCTTTCGAGGAGTTGTCACCGGGAGCATGGGTTTCCCGCACAAATGCATGGGTTCTTGACGGCAAACATTTCCAATACAACCGGTCTCGTCGGCATTGTAAATCTGATCAGATCCTTAACCTTCCTCTACCATAAATTATTGAAATTCCTCCGGAAATGCATTAGCAGCGGCAGTGTTGGCACTAAGTCGTTCTCCTTGAATACGAAGTTCACAAATTCCATGCCTCTCTTTGAATCTGGTGAGTCACCCAGATGCTCACCTTCCAATCCCAATACCTTTTGAGAAAACGTTGCTGTCTCTGTTACCACAGCCCCAGAAACAGGTGTGCCTTCACCTCGTCTGAATAAATCAATTAAGAAAGGCGGGGTCTACTCTTCGTATTAAGGTTTGTTGATGAATTAGCACTTTTAAAGTCCTGTAGTATGGTCACAATTCCTAGTATACTCCATGAATTTGTTTTTACATCTTTTAAGGTCGCGTGCCGTTTAAATGTCAGTACCAAAATATCTGGATAGTTTTATCCCCGGTTCCCACTTCTCGAGTCTGTCAATTCAAGTTTCTGTTTCACCTTCAGCACAATTTTCTTGCGTTTATCAGCTATTATATTCAGCTACGGGTCGACAACTAATTCACTGGCCAAATGAAATAACAATGCCGCATGAATGAGGACACCATTATAAATACGATGTGCCCAGGGAAAAGAGTTCTCATCCCTGATGTGACTGAGTGCAGCTGGGTTCACACGACGGAAAACGTCGCGGAAGAGAAAAAGCGAATCACAAACCGGTACTTATGAGTCAAGGATTGCTTTTTGAGAGCAAAATGTGACGTCAAAACATAGCGGAAAGAAGGAGACAAAATAAATGAATCGGGAAATAAAGCGACAAAATTTCTTTCCACTCCTTATTTGGACGACGTTAAATCCGGCATTAAGAAACCCCCTTAGATGCTATTGTACTGATTTTGACCTCGCTTTCTTTAAATTACACTTGAAGACCTTAAATTTGATAATTTTCCTGCGGTGTGTATATTTGAAACTGACCTTTATTTGATATTATAATCATTCTGAGTTTATTTTTGTACCCTTGTCCTTTCATAGAGATGTAGTCTACCTTTTTCCAGACAGAAGGAGAGCTGCAGATGAAGCATTTCCCACATAGCAGACGGCGGGTCCACCCCTTAACCGCTCGTTCAGCAAATCGACTTGTAATCGGTAGGGTATTTTTCCATTTTCTGCGCCCTATTACCATCAAATGGAGATCCAGACACTATATCGAAACATTGTCACCTACGTCTGATCAATTGTGTTGAAAAAAGTAACTACAAAGTTCCGAAGGTTACGGTCGAAGACGGGATCTCTCATGTTAGATTGTGGGTGACAGAAATCCCTGTTTTCCTAGGGTTCCGTCCACGGCAAGAAGTTACCACTGACTACCAGCTACGATACGCGACAATTTGCTGCGCTGCAACCCTTGGACGTACGACGGAGCTGAATACTAAAAGACTCGCTGTATGGCGAATATTTTACAATTCCACACATGCATGTCTTGGTAGCGGTAGATTGCTCGAGCAAACTTTAAAGCGAAAGATGAAACCATTACGGTTAAGAGAAAGAAAGTGTTTAATGTTTGTATTATAATACACGCTCTCTCACTCCCTTCTCTTATTTTCTCCTCTAATTTTCACCTTTTCCCTTCTCTCATTTTCTCTTTTTCCTCGCTGTCGAAAAGTTTCGGAGGATTTTAACCCCCTAAGCTCCCCCCTGGCTACATGTCGTGTCATACCTGCCGGATACTTTTCATATCACACATGACTCATACTTGCCCTATTACACCAGCTGCAGACATGTCTCATCATGTGCAGAAAAAGCTAGTTTCACACCTACCATTTCTGTAGTGACACTTGCTTAGGAAAAAAACAGGCTTAAATTGTCTCCTACTTCAAAATTAACCGTGAATAACCTCAATTTATGAGAACCAAAACTGAAAAATTCTCCACTCAAATAAATCTTAGTCATTAATCTTCATTGCACATGCACTGAAGTAAGCAGGTAAATTTACTGCAAAATTTATTTACTAAAATGATGGTCAACAAATAAATACTAAAAATAATTTATTCATCCCAATGATCTACATGTTCATCAATGTCTAGAATACCCTCATCCCCAATCCATTTGTTCATCCTTTCATTTCTAGAAGAAAAAAAATAGTAATTACTCCAGATGATATGATATATCATGTATTATTTGAACTGAGTATAAAGGTAAATTGGGAAACTATTAATAAATATTCCTACAAGAATAAGTAATCAGGTGTAATAAATAATATGGCCACATTGTTTCTCCACATTTTCATAACGCTGGTAAATAATTCAACTTCCATCACTCATTATAGATTAATGTATCCCTATTGTCGGAGGGAATGGGACATATGAAGAAAATTTCTGGGCTGATCGAATTAACATGTCAGAGAAATGAGAAGCAACCACTAACTTTCTCATTTTCCTGACTTTAGCATGATTAAGCCAATCACTTAAAGAAGCCTTAAGCACCACATCTATTGTATCGGGGAAGACCCTTTGCATGCACCTATGAAAAAATAAAAATAAGTTAATTACAATGATCAAGTATTATACCCTGAGAATCACTGATGGGATATACTCACGGAAAATAAGGGGATATACTGAAGTGCTGTAAAAAGACTTTTTCTGGGAATTCCTCTGTATTTTACCCGTAAGGGAATACAATTCGGCTACCTCGTCAGTAATCAGACGACGTAGCATACTTTGGACTAGTGCCCTTTCATTTCTGCCTCCAATTGCAAACAAGCACTGTGCTAGAGATTAAAAAAGTCCAGTTTTTAATAAAACAAGAAAACATCAATGAAGAGTTAAAAGGCAATACGAGAATAGCTGAAAATACATATTCACTGCCAGAAGAAAAGTTCACCTAGACCACGACAATACTCAGGTTTCCTTAATGATCAAGGAAACTACATTCGACGAAAATTATGTGAGCACTTGAGTTTGAAGAGAGATTGAAGTATAACACCAAAATCCAATTATAATACTATACTATAATTTAATATACTATAATATAATGATTTCATTTGAATTACTGAAAGCCATAATTATATTCTCGTCGCAAACGTTTACTACAGCATGTATGGCACTATTAAAGTATCTACAACTACACGATACCCTTCAAGCCACCGCGAGGGTGTGCGACAGGGGGTAAACGGGCAGGTATGTGTTAGAGCACTTTAGTGCACATGTGGTAGCAACACATTCATTGCATTCCTTACATCATCTCTCTACACACTACCAAGTAGTCAGCATAAAGTCTAGCATGGCTATAACCCACGGTGCACGTTAACATCACTGGCATTGAAAGGGGCCAATAGGCCGCCGGATAGTAAACACACCAAACACAACTTCGAATACTATCCTACTATCTACTGAGACCAAACATCCACGAATATTTAAACACAAGATTTACCTCACAATATTAGTAATAGGGATTATTAAATCGACATCTACGTAAAATCCTATGAGCCACCGCTAGGCTGTGAGGCAGGGGGTTGGGTATCGGCAAAATTAACGATTTACTGTGAAGCTATTTGCAAAATATTTGCTAGTTCTAGTTAAAAAGGCAAAACTCACCAGAATTTCTTCTGGAAAAGGCTTGTTTGCTGATCCACTGGTCCACCGATCACGAGTTTCAGCTCGAGGTGACCTGAATAATGGCCCGGGTGTAAAGTAGGTCGTGTCTGTCATGTGTCCTGTCAAACCAGATTCAAAGAACACTACTCTCACTTCAGAAATCACAAGTCTAGTGTAGCGCAGCATCTAATCATGACCGGGCACGACGTAACAAAAGATAATTTGAAACTCGTAAAGCATACAAGTAATAACCTATTAGACGCTGACGAGAGTATATTTATTATTTAAAAATAAAGCCAAACTCCTAAACAGCGACGCTGGACCCATCCCTCATTCCTCCCTCTGCTCAGTTTTGAACTTTAAATAATTCGTTACGTCTCTTAACGGACGCCGTTAACCACTCACTTCTTTTCCCTTTCCTACCCCCTCCCTCCAACGTTCTTCTTTACGTCCGTTGCAACCCCCACTCTCTTTTACACCTCCCCCTTCACTTTCCCCCTTCCCCAATCATTTTCTTTGGTTGTTTTCATTCGCGTTTTGTTTATCGCCCTTCCCCCTCTCTCTTTCCCAATTGGTTGTCTCTTTCCCCCCCTCCTCCTCAGTTTACCTTTTATTTACAACTCGGATGTCTTGACCCTTGCTCACTTCAACCCTGCGTTGAAGTGACGCGTTACTTTCGGTTCGCTGAATAGGGCTACTTTGTAGCCGAAATACGCGTATTCGACCCCCATTCTCGTCCTGTTGTGTTGATTTGACCACGTTCTTTTTGAGCTGATTCTCCCAGAAGTTGGGCCCATTTGTGAGTGTGAGTGATTTTGTGTGCTTGCGTAAATAACCGGGTATCCTTAGCTGGGTCTCATTAGCCCTGTGAAGGATCCCAGGTTATAACCCAAACATCTTTAGCGGGGTCCCATTAGCCCTTGCAAAGTATCCTATTTGGTTGTGTGTGTGCGTCTGTGTTTGGTCCCTGGCGAGGAAGTAACATTCCCGTAAACCATCACAGGGGGGTATTCTTGGTTGAGAGGCTGTGGTTGGTCTCTGCTTTGGTTTTTCCAGCATACCAACACAATAAATTTGGTGTTTGTTGACGAAGGGTGCCAATTGTTTACGGCTTTTGGAGATTTTCTCTTTTATTTCATTGTCTAGCCGTAAGAAGCTCACCCCATCTTCGTGATGGCTTTCTAAAAAGAACTGTTTATGGTACAATGAGTTAGGGGCAGCATAACACAGCGCTAGGCCAAGGTACTATGTTTCTATGCACGATGTGGTCGAACTGCAAACGTGGGAGGAATTCAGCATGGCGCTCAGCTAAATTTCGCAAGGATAATCGTTTCTGATTTGTTTTTTCCCCGCAGATGCTCTGCCATCTTCGGTCCAAAAAGGAAATTAGTATCCACAGCACCATTTTCAAACTCACCGGAGAACTATTCCTCATGCGGTGTGCAAGTTTATTTGAGTGCAACAAGTATTTACATTCGATTATTACAACATCACAAAACAGAAACAAGACATTATAAGTAGTTTGCTCCGGGAGAGGGCTTCAGGTCTAATAGTAATTTTGATTACACTCCACGTTGACATGATGATGACCAAAAAATATAGATATGTATTAACTGCCTAACATATCGTGCCCATTGCTCTCTTTAAAACAAAATGAATCATCATTTCCCACTTATATGGCTAATTCCTCAAGGTGTGAGGCCACCATGAGATGCTGATACTGGACCGCAGGATTACTTTTTCTATAATGGTTTGTAACATAATGAACAAGAATTTTTCTGCCGAGATACATGGTTTACATACCGTTATGAGAGAATGAAATCATATCTATGATGCCACTTGTCACCATAATTAGCAAAATAGTCTTGCATAAAACCATGATGAGTGGATGAAACTGTTAGGTGGCAAAAAGTGGCAAAAACTGTTAGAGCAACCTGTCATTATCCTCTTCGAGAGTGTCTCCAGAGAGTAATTATATTTTCTGTAATGCATCATAAATAAAAGGAGAATTAGATTGATATTTACTATCTTGCATGATCTACATAGATGAGAAACTCCACTCCATTCCATCCTCCCGTTTAACCGTCACTCGTCTAGTCTCCTCTCTTCACAATAGTTCACTCTTCTTTTTCAGATAGGTCGCTGTGACCATCGAAATATCTGACAAATGCGAGTGTTTATACTTTTGTTTTGTGTTATATATATTTTTTTCTCACACTTGTGACCATTGTTTCTTGTGTATGATTGTGGCTCTCCTCATCAGGACTTGTATATATATCCATATATAACGTGCTGTTAGCAGCAGGTGTGATATGGCAAGTCTGTAGCAAGCATGATATGACAAGTCTGTAGCAAGCATGATATGACAAGTCTACTGCAGGTGTGATATGGCAAGTCTGCTGCAGGTGTGATGTGACAAGTCTACAGCAAGTATGTGTTCACATAACTAGCAAGGTTGATTCAAGCTTGCAGATAGTTTTCAAGCTAAAATTAATGTGTCACAGCAAGCTTGATGCAAACTTGCCACGACATATTTGTCGTGACGAGCCTATGACAACCCTATGACAAGTTTGCCGTAAGTTTGCATGCTATCTGGGATGAGGCCTATGCTCGGAGAAGTAAATTGAAATCTTCGTTGCCCCTGCAAAACACGAGATACGCCTGGAAGAGACCGACACACTTAAATCACGTGTTAAGTAAGCAGCTGGAGGGTTGGCCATATGGACTGTGGAACTACTGGACTGCCTGGGAATAATTCATGACATTGTATTTGGCACTCACAACATGTCCTGATTCCCTTACAACCTTTCTGAAACCCAAAGTGGAAAAGTACTCCGGGAAAACTAAATGGATACAAGCATTTAATGCATACGTGGTTGACTTTGGTTAGAAGCCAACTCCAGGCGAGAGATGTTTGTGGTCAATTTTGCACATTCATGGGAATGAGTTGAAGATGGAAGCGGACGATGTCCATATGTTCAAATTTGTAACTTGTTTTGTTCGTTAAAAATTATTCATCAATTGTGACCTTTTGCGCAATTCATTCATAATTTTAATTAATAATGCCGAACTATATCAATGAATTATTTCCATTATGACTTTTTCTGGGTAAATGAATTCTCTACTGTGACATTTCCACTACCAGTAAAAAATTGCTTTGGCGTTGTATTAATTGCAAAACTATTGCATGGAATTTGTCTAATTGTGCATGTTAATGGCTTCAACATCCCTTTGGGCTATCATGTCATTGATTCTGTTCTACCATTGATCAATCCTCCTCTGTACCACCTCAGCTGGTAAGATCTAAAAATGTTTTATGGCTTCTATTATTTATAATTATTTCCTTATTTTTCAAGTAGATGTTGCTGTTGGTGCGTACAAGTCTGGGCATGCGGTTGTTTTCAGAGGACGCCCTGTGGTGAAATGGAAGATTACAACTCCATCTAACAAGCCTAAAATCCCAAGGAATGCCACAGAGCTGACAATGTATGGGGCGTGCGTCACCTATTTCGGGAACCATGTTCCCAACAACTTAAGTGAGAATCGATTTCCACACAATGACCTTGTAGATCATTTTTTAAGCTCAAGTAGTCTCTCGAATCAATATTTTGTCTCATCTCTATGCTCATATGAATACTATATTCGATATTTCAGCTGTGTGGAGAATTTTATACTTGGATCCCGTATATAAAAGATGCCACAAAAATAACCAAATGATATTTCTGGAGAAGCTTAACTTGGAGAGAGGAATTGCACATTGTGAGGATATAGTAATATCCATTACAGATGTAAGTAAATTCTTGGATATTTACAGTTTTTTTGCAAATAGGATCTCTGAACAATATCTGGTGAAATGTGAAAAACGATGAAAATTTTGCTTATTCCTCTGACACAATCGTGAAGCTAGCCGTGACTAGGGCCATAACGAGACATTGTCATACCAGCCCATACATGCCTATTCAGAAATACGCATAATCAAAATGTGGAGCTAGGGCAAAATGAGATTAATTTACCTCTTTTTGTGTACATTTCTGTTGAATTCTGACCATAACTCGGCGTAGTAGCATTGAAATGACCGAAGACCATGACCGTGTTAAAATGCTCTCAGATTGTAGGGAACCGCATTCTACATTTCTGACTTTTTCCTTCCACATACACTTAACTAGATAGTAGTTTTTAGGAAATCAACAATAACATATTCACTTTATTAAGGGTCAAGCCCAAATCCTCAGTGACATCATCACAGCAGTCATGAGTTCAAAGTTTGGTTTGCCGCAGTAATCGACAACCACTCTCCATTCCCGCCAACCACTTCAGTCCCACGATTTTTTGACATCTTCCATGATTAAACCAATTACTAATTGATTTTTCCCCGCGATTCTTGTCAATCTACTCTCCACCCCTTAAACATGGTTTTAATTAGACAGCTACCTCGTCAGAGTGAAGTAAAATTTCAAGACATCAGTTCATTTGATTTCATCACAACGGAACAGATGAGTTTTATTAGATATCAGTAATTTGTGCATTCAAAAATTATTAAAAGTACACTACGCACATTAGATTTATCATCACCAGTGATAATCATTTAAAAAATTTGATTCGCAACAGTCATCCACTTCACTCTGCTTCGTGCCAACCTCTTCATTCCGGCATTATAATTCTCTCTGGCATCCTTCATGGGATGCATTGCATTCCTGGTCTTCCTCTGTATTTCTTTCCATTCATTTCTAAACATATATTGTTTTCAATGGACTGTTGTGTCGCTAACTGTGCCCAATAAGTTTGTACCTCATTCTTTGCAGATTTTTCATTTTAATTCTCTTATTCTGCACAAGACTTCTTCGTTAGTGGTTCTCAGAATCCAGTAATAAAACAGGAATTTGTTCCTGATACCCTGGAAATGTTTGGAGCCATACTCTGCATCATGTTGTCCTATCAACTTCCATAACCTGAGATTATATACCGTTGATATCATAGTTAGTGATGCACTGTTGTAAACACAAATGTAGTGTTATCATAGGACTATTTATAGATTACCTACCTCGGCTTCGAATGACTGCTAGCCGTAAATTTCGGCTCTGAGTATGTTTTTCCATGGTTTACTTTAACATTCGGAGTACGCACCTCGGGTCTCCGGATACTCGAGAAATACATTTTCAAAGTAATTATTTCAATTGTTTTATGGAGTAACTGATACTTTACGTATTCCAAGAGAATCAGATTCGGTGTTTAAAATCTAAAACAAAATTATATCTTTGTGTGAATTATAGGATTTACCAGAATCCTATAATTTGAAATGAGCGAAGACGCGGACTTTGAAGCTCTGTCATTGGACCTTAACAACGTTCATTAGTGGTGCCTGGAGTGAGGGATAAGAATTAAATATCAACAAATGCGTTACAAGTTCACTTCCTGCGAAAGTCTTCACAAAAATGCCATACCTATACTGTGGGTGGAGTAAACATAAAATCTTCAGATACAGTCAAATATCTTGGAATTACCTTAACATCTGATATACCGTGGGGATAACACATACAGAACATATGTGGCACAGCATTAAAGAAACAAGGTTTTGTTAAGCGTATAATTGGAAGGTCCTTGGATGAAAATGTCAAGGAAAGATGCAACTTCGCTCTGGTTAGGCCAAATACGCCGCGAGCATTTGGGACCCTGGTCAAATAGATTCAACCAAAAAAATTAATAAAATACAAAGGAAAGCAGCGCGCCTCGTTCAAAACTGCTACGAGCGTACATATAGTGTCTCACAACTTTTAGAGGGATTAAGGTGGGAGCCCCTAGAGATACGGAGGCTACACGCTAGGCTTAGGTTGCATGATAGATTCAGAACTGATGTTTTTCAGAGCGACATAGAGAATATTTTCATGACTCCTCACTACGTCTTTAGATCTGACAGATAAAGGCGAAAGAATAAGGGAGATACACTGCCGAACAGAATTGTACAAAAACTCGTTCTTTCCGCGAACAATAAGCGGCCACAATAAAAATTGAGATCAACTAAATACACTCCTAGAATATATGTTACAATTTCATCTCCAAAAAACTTACACCTTTACACGGCTGGTGACCTAACATCCCCTGCCACACGCCCATGCGGTGGCTCGCGGGGTATAATGCAGATGTAGATGTAGACTGTATAACACTTAAGGTCTTCTGGGTCCGACTCCGGACTCTACGTTGCGTAACTTTCATCGCTGTTATGACGGGGCAGTTCCAAGTCTTGAAAAATTCAACTCAGGAGCCATTCAACAACCACGTGGGCAATTTTAGGCATTTTTTTGACTCCCCTTTCCCCCCATATGACCAGAAGTGGCCATGGCCCCAAGAGGGTCACGTGGTCCTATACATAAATTCTCCTTTTCCCTATTTTTTAAATATTTTCTCATCTAACTCTGCTGAAAAATTAAGAAGAACAAAGAAAATGGAGGTGAAATGCTCAAGGATTGTGTATTACTTAAAATAACGGTAAGTATTTTACAAAAAAGTATAAATTGTAATTACAAGAAACATTACACAAATAAATTAAACGTAAAAAATTCGAAAATCTGTATCCCTTTTATAGGACCTCGAATGCAACGCTTCGGGCGAGCCTTCGCCTTCGTCTACTTTGTCCGACCCCGAGACGCCCTGCCCGAATTCGTTGACGAAGCTAAACATAGTTGTCAAGGCACAATGGGCGGGCGACCACAGAGTGATTACCAGCATTCGTCATCGGGTTTTTGTTCATCCAAATCGGCCACGTGGTATGCCGCCAGACCAATCGTGGCCAAGACTCTAACCCCCCCCCCCCTCCAAAACTACCACGTGATTGTTGACTGGCCCCTCACTCAGCACGCCACCGCAGCACACTGTAATTGTTTCCGAGGTCTAGAGGACTCGATTATCTGTTTTCTGGATGTTTCGCCGCTGTTCACGTCGTCGTTTTCCTCTAGAAGAGATTTGGAATATCATTTTTTATTGCACGTTGCCCTAGTTATTCCGAAATGGGAGATTGAATATTTATAGGCGAATAAGAAAGTTAACATGTTTAAACTAACTTAATTTCATTTCCAACGATATTTTTTTGTTTTATCCAAAAACTGTTCTGGAAAAAACTGTTTCATATTTGATTCGATGTGAAATTATGTGTTTCATTTATGAAAAATATGATATATTTACAAAAATATTCAAACTTGGCGGGTGAGGTTTTTTTTTGAAGAAATTGCCATGAGAAAAATTCGGCCTGGGAAATCTTACCACGGTCCTTTGGTTTGCCGGACCAATGCGCAGAGCACTACGCTATCCAGGCTTCATAATTCCCATGGCAATTTTGGTGTATATAGGGCAAATAGATCTTAGGCCCTTGCGGTCCATCAACGATGGCTACGCAAAGAATTTTTCTCATGCCGAATTTTTCTCATGGCAATTTCTTCAAAAAAATCACCCGCCATGTTTGAATATTTTCAAATGGCTAAGCACGGCAGAAGTGCTGGTGAAGGATACTGTCTCTTGGTTGTGGCTTCTTTGAAGCCCTCTTCTCCTTTGCATTGCCATCTTTGATGGACCGCTAGGGCCTAAGATCTAGTTACCCTGTATCCACCAAAATTGCCATGGAAATTAGATAGCCTGGATAGCGTAGTGGTCTGCCCATTGGTCTGGCAAACCAAAGGTCCGTGGTTAAATTCCCGGTCCAGGCCGCATTTTTCTCATGGCAATTTCTTCAAAAAGATATATGTACAGTTTTTTGTAAAAAGTATTATCCCAGTTCAATATTAATTCAATTCTGACTATGTAGTAAATATTGTGATTGAAAATCGATTTTAAAAGTCTGGGTTCTCGGAAACCCAAGTCCGTACTCGGCGTGAAGTATGCGAGGTCCGTTCTAGGATGGTTAAGAAAAGTCCGAGTAATTGCCATGCCCTCGGAGTAATTGCCATGAGAAAAATGAAGCAGGACTGGGAATCGATCTTTGACCTTTGGCTTGGCGGATCAATGAGCAGACCAATTTGCTACTCAGAATTCCTGATTAATTTCATTTTTGAGAAGCCTGGGTAGTGTAATGGTCTGCGTATTGGCCGGGCATGCCAATGGTCCACGGTTTGATTCCCGGTACAGGCCGGTATCTTTTCATTAAAATTTCTACCATATTTATCAACATTATTTCGTCACAAAAGAACGCATACCTTCCTCAATATTCTCAGTTTAAGGATTATGAAAAGACCCTGAATTATTTTGTTGTTTTTACAGGCCAAAATGAAAATAATCATTGAACCAATAGAGATCAGAATAAAATATCAATTGTATCAAGAATTGGAGAGCAACAGAACGCAAGAAAAATTGAGAGCCACTCCAGTACTCATCAAAGCTGACGGAAAAAGTGGTAAGGCGATCTGTAATGCGGTTGATTATAGGGACTAAATGTTTAAAGACTTCGTAGTAAAGAAATGAAAGTGTCAGTATTTACAACAGCGCAAGTCCATTCCATGAGTCAATTGCTTAAGTGACAGACATACATCATGAACTACGCATTTTGTCATTTTCGATGTAAAATCTGATGCAATATGTCGAATTCATCGTTATTCTTCGTTTAAGTATTGACAGTTTGACATCAGAAAAGTAATGGGAAGAAATTGCAATCAATATCTTTTGAAAGAACTGAATCTTTCTCAGAACTGCGATTACGAAATTCATTCTTGGAATAGGAGAAAAAAATCACAACTCACTCTGATATTTCATACGTGTTCAAAGTCCCCCCTAATTACTGTTGCTCGTCAAAATTATAATCACCATGGCGCAGAATTGACAAAACATCGTTCCTTTAATTACAGCGATATTCTCATATCCTTATGCATATCTCACATATAAATCTACAAGAAGCTAAGAGATAGGGTGACCCATCCATCCTTGTTACAGGCTCTGTTTGACAATGGTTGAGCAAAATGTTTCCTATCCACTAGAAATGACTAGAATGATGGAGGGGAGAAAGTAGAAAAAGTCCACACCGACCAATGTAAGGCGAAGTACAAAGAATCAATTAATACTCTCTAGCGAATATCC
Source organism: Ceriagrion tenellum (assembly GCA_963169105.1). Classification (NCBI taxonomy): domain Eukaryota; kingdom Metazoa; phylum Arthropoda; class Insecta; order Odonata; family Coenagrionidae; genus Ceriagrion; species Ceriagrion tenellum. Next base: position 22,711,163 of record OY720639.1, on the reverse strand, counting down.
TATCGGGCTAAGGAAAACTGAAGGAAATGGCAATGTGAGGAAATGGAAACCTGCAAAAGAAAGGGAAAGTGGGTGCGTTATATACTAAGGTAAACTTGCCTTCGGAGGTAAGAGAGGTCAAAAGTTACAAAAGATTAAGGCCAAAACAGGTAGAAAATGAATTAAGCAAGAAGGGTGGTGATAATACGTGGAGGAGCTATATGACAGCGATGGTAGACCAACCAATTTAGATATAGAGATTGAGGGAACACTATATTGATGATGAAGATAACTTCTGGTCAAAGATATAGTCGACAGTGAAATAGAGTAAGCACTGAAAGATATGAAGGCTAGAAAAGCAGTAGGGGTGGATAACATACCGTCGGAGTTGCTTAAGAACTTAGGAAATAAAGGTAGTCAAGCTTTTTTCAAGCTTATTCATAGGATCTACGAGGAAGGAGTATGGTTGTAGGACTATGAGAAAACAGTCTTTATTCCAAACACGAAGAGGAAGAAAGAGTCAAAACGGAGGAATGTAAAGCAATCAGTTTGATTTCAAATGAAGCGAAACTTAGAATAATCACTAAAAAGTTGAAGAGTAAAATTCACAGTGGAAGAGGATGTCTGGGTAGCTTAATTGGTTTGAGCATTCAGCGCGAAAAAGAGGGATCTGGGTTCGATTCCCAGTCCAGGTGAATGATTTTTCTACAGTGAATTACATACAATTGTGTGATCACTAGCGGGTGACTCCGTTGAAGTTACTACGCGGCTAGTTCCGTGGTTCTTTGAAAATGTCGCGTCTTCATTGCTAACAAATTCTATTAATTAGTTACAATCGGCGGACTCTTCCGGATTTCCCATACTTTGTTCAGTTGGGCCCAACCTCCTTCGGTCTCAAGGTGGCGCTTCGCCGATGGTCGAAATGTATGGCTGAAAGAGGTATATACTGTCGGCGCAGAAATTATGTGCACTCAAGTTTGGGTATAAATAAAAAGTTAACAGAAAGACTTACAGAAAACCTTATGACACCATCATTTTTCTCATTCATTTCTATGTTATGTAATGGCCAATTTTAATATTTTTGATGAATTTTTAAATGTTTTACTACAGTTACAACGTAAAAAGTACCGGTTATTTACGGCGCGCGGGAAAAGCTCCGACTTGGATACCTTGTAACTCAAACAAAAGTTCTTCAATGACAACTATATTTCTCTAAATGGAGGATAGATATGTTTTCTAGAGATTGTGCGAGTTTAATCTTTGTGTGTTTCCTAGAAATGAAGTTATTATTAATTGTTTTTAAATTATTGCATTTCAAAACTGGGGCATCGTAATATTTCGTTCTTGGTCTCGTTCTTGGCCCAAGCCGGTCTGGGAGGCGGCCCTGGTTAACAATGTAATCGCATTCCTGACCCTTACGCTCATTCACTTTTGAAAGTTATTTTTGGCGATGATTCACGTGAGGTATTTAGTCATCACTCATGAAAGCAGTGGTTTATCACGGCCATTAGCCTATTGTACACGATAGTATGCAGTTTCCCACAAGATACTGTGGAGTGAACTACACTGATGATGCCTCCGAGATCTCCGTTTTCAGAGAGCGAAATCAGAACGATTATAAGCGCAATTAGTTTTTTTCAGTTAGAAGGTGAGAAACTTAAAAATAAGCTCTATCCAGTCTACCAGCGTGTAGCCAATTGCCTTGGTGTATCGCTTTTCTCGGTGAAAAGTAATATTGGAGCACAGGGAGAGAGGAAAACCCGGGACCAGCGAAAAAAAGAAGACCATCGGCAGGGCGTCCATCCATTCAAATTGGTCAATATACCATCGGCGTTATTCGAAGATCAATCCACGAGTTTTATCTTGAAAAATTATTTCCAACCATTGAAAAACTCAGAGAAAAATTGGAAAAAAATGTCCCAGAATTTCCAAAAATGTCGAATTGCAAGCTGCGTGATATCGTGAAAAATATTGAATTTCGCCTTAAGAAATTAAATAAGAAGCCCGCTTTAATGGAGTCGACACCCATTACCGCATCTCGCCACACATTTCTCCAAAGAATACGAAAACTGAAGTGCAATAATTTTAAAAAATTAATAATAACTTCATTTCTATGAAACATACAAAGCTTAAGCTCGCACAATCTCTAGCAAACACATCTATCCTCCATTTAGAGAAATATAGTTGTCAACGAAGAACTTTTGTTTGAGTTACAAGGTATCCAAGTCGGAGCTTTTCCCGCGCGCCGTAAATAACCGGTACTTTTTACGTTGTAACTGTATTAAAAAATTTAAAAATTCATCAAAAAACTTAAAATTGGCCATTACATAACATAGAAATGAATGAGAAAAATGATGGTGTCTTAAGGTTTTCTGTAAGTCTTTTCGTTAACTTTTTATTTGTACCCAAACTCGAGTGCACATAATTTCTGCGCCGACAGTAGTCCACTATTTCCTCCAGTGATTACGTTACTGTCGTGTGAGAGGGTTCAAGATCCTCATACAATCCTGTCCAGTACTTCACGGACCTTGTGAGGGTTTGGTAAAATTCACGTCTATTGCACCTGGGTGGTTAATTTCCTAGCGAATTCCCTTGTCGAATGGGCCATCCCTTTTGTTGAGAAGGCCATCAAGATTGTTTACCCCGCATAGTAACGACTTTACGCTCTCCGGCGCGTAACTAATGAAGGCTGTTGCGTCTTCTAATGGTGTATTTTAAAACTCACGGCGTTGGATATCTCGAGTACGCTAAGAGATAAGACAATATAGTTTTTGTTTTCTAGGAATCCATAGAATGACACTGCTAGCAGTCAGCCATTTCAAAGGAACTGTAAAAAAATGTCCAAGCTAAAAAATGTATTCTCCTTAAAAAGTCTATAGCTTGGTCGACCTGCTGAATGAGTGACTTCAACGGCAGTTCACTGGTTTTCTATCTTTTTTTATAAAAAATAAAAAGGTAATGAGCGACAACGGTTTTATCACTAGAGGTCTTGACAACACCTTCCCATAAGTGAGTCGGAGAGATGTAGGAAAAATAAAAGGCTTTTTTAAAATCAATACTCTAGCTTTCACAGACAATGTACCATTTCCAAAAAAGAAAAATCCAAATGAGCCTATACTATATGCGGTTGAATAAAATGGAAAATAAGAAACGTGCATGTAAATCTAAAGTCGGAGATTTTTCAAGAGAACATTCTTTTGTTTGACCGGTTAAAATCTAAATCATTGAGGAACTTAGGCACATGGGAGAGATGATATCCCCTGAAGAAATTGAGATTTTTAAAAATTAGCTAAATCAATAGCTCATTTGCATGCAGAAATATTATAGCGTCATAGTTATTATCATGACATAAAAATCTGAGGCATTGCCGTACTTTGATCTGAATAGTTTGGCTATATCGTGCAGATACATTTCGTCCTATGAAGAGAGAAAACTTCTTACCTTTAGGATTGTGATAAATTATTTTTGAATCCCACAACCACAGTAAATAGCAATGAAAGAATGAAGTTGACTGATTAGGAAGAGGAGTTGAAGGGGCAGGCAATGTGAAAGATAGAGTAGTACATGTGGGTACTGAAGGCATTTTAACTGGATTATTTTCAATTTAAAAGAGAGAACACTTAAAAAGGTGTACGTAATCTTTAAAACTTCACCGTTAAAGGTATTTCTTTAGTTTAAAAAAAATTAAAATTCTCTCATGAGCCTCGAAAAAAGATATTTGTTCTGTGTTTTCTAAGTTTATATTTGACTTTTGTCGTATAATGATTAAATGTTAGCACTTATCAGAGCCATAATATTTCACATAGCCGCAAAAACCTACTTCTATGCCATGAATGATGAGGGAAATGCATTTCATTATACATGTGGTTGTCATTCCTAGCAATACCTAATCATTTATAATTAATTCATCATAATTTGTGCCGAGCGGATAATGTCTGCAAACTGTTAATTTATCGCGGCGGCAAAATCTACGCTCTTGTCAATAACTATTCAAATATAAAATTTGCACAGTAATTATTCACGGATTTAACTGATATTTGTATGAAAAATAACTACCATAATGCACAGTAAAGCTACCTGTAACAAGGTCACTTTCACATGAAAAGTTTTCATGAAAGGTAATGGGTTTGCGTTCACTGAAAAACTTCCAGGAAATCCGTTGTAGAAATTGAGCAATGTTTACACAGTACCATGTCGTGATGTTTTGTAGATTTAAGCAGATATTCTAAATACTGCTAAATTTTTGGAATGTGACAGTGCTTATTCCAAGATGCTTTGAGGATAATAGAAAACGAACTTTTGCATATTTTGTTCATATTACTTACATACACATTAGATACTGGAAAGGAATTCTTCAAGTTCTATATATGGCTGAGTCTAATTGTTTTCTTTTCAGATACCAAGGATGAATTTTGCAAAACCTGCCCCATTTCAAAGGAATCAACAGAATCTCAAACATATTTTCCTTTTGAAGTTGGGTGTGGATTGGATGAAATCTGTCATTCAGATTTAGTGATCGATGCTACACTTCCACAGCTAAATGTAGAGTAAGTTACTAGCTTCATATAATCCTTATTAGTTGTAAAATTAGAATGGTAGAGCTATGCAGAAGCAATACTTAACGCTATGGGATGGCTTGGGGAATACAACCCTTGTTCTCTGGTTTCGTGTCTATAATAGTCCGGTATTTAACCATGCGAAGGGATGAGTCTTCCCAGCATAAGTAGAAGGTAAAGATAAGTGAACAAGATCACAAAGATCTCGAAATTTGATTCTTCCCTCTGGACCAAACTCAACAGGATACCCAACAACATGGCATGGTTCCTTGTCACCTAAAACCAAGGCCTTTTCTTGAATTTGGAGCCAACATAACTTTTATGATTGATGGAGAAATAATACCTCACTGCGGAAATTTTGCTATGTGGATGTGTTAGTGTTAGATACATATACTAGGATTTAGGAAGCAGAATCCTTAGTTCCACTGCCGTTTCATTTGGGGCGTGCCTGTCGATTTAGTTATCACAGATGCTTCTCCAACCACTTGGTGGCACAACAGTCATTAGCAGTGGCTACGTATACCTACAGTGTCCTGCTAATAGTTCTTTGAATAAAGTGCCCATGATTTGCATTCTACTGGTGCTCTACCTTTCAGAAAGTACTGATAATCGAGCTTTACTTACAGAGAAATAGTGTTTTGTTATTGCAATTACAGTATGCAAGGGAGAAAAATGAGTTCATTCCATTGATTCTATTGTGTATTTATTAGTTTATTTATTTCTTTAATTAACACTCATACATCCGTCGTTATCTCTGTGAAAACTTGGTAGCACCTGGAGTATACAATGCGGAAACGGATTTAGGATGCAAAAATTATATTTCTGGCAGCTGAGGCTTGTGGTGAATGGTATATCACCGATATCATGGTTAATGAAGTTTATAATTTTATGACGAATTTGGAGTATTTGCCTATAATTGAACTTTTTAAAGAATGAAAAACATTTTTGTCACCTCTGAAGAAGCAAAAATGTGGTAACCATGAAGAAGTGTTCATGATAAAAGGCCCGTTCCTCAGTTGCAAGTTACCTGTTGGATACTTTATCAGTGAAAGAGGCATCAAAACATTTAAATCTTGACAGCTTATGCATCTTAGCCTCAAAGAACCTATTTCAATAAATCTCCAATCTAGAGAGTTAGCGAACGATCAGACAAGAATAGAGAGAAAATGTCTTACTGACCTGAGTGGTGCATAAGTTAACCGTTCTTTCAAGACAAGACGTAATAAATTCTGCCTATATGACTTGCCAGATTTAATTTAAAAAATGCGGAATTCATTCTCGACAAGGGACTTTGATTTTAACTGTCAAGTTCTTTCACTTGTAAGTATTCGTCAAATATACGTTCAGTATAATTTCTGCAAGCGTCTCGTCTGGTGTAATACGCAAGCTTTGTCGCGCCCACATTTCACCAAACATATTCCAATTCATGACATTGATGTTAGCTGGGCAGGTATTAAGCATTTTCGAAGGCAGCCGCCATATGTACCTACAGGTATTTCAACAGCAGATATAACAATTTGAGTGACGTTTTAAGCGTCATTTGCTCGAATCCTAAACGTTACATGGTTTATTTATCAATAGGTAATGAAAAAAAGTAGAAATTTTACGAAATGGGCCCAAAATGTTTGAAACATAAAATATGAAAATTGGACTCCTTGTTTTGATGGATTTATGCTTCCGATTAAAACAATCCTTGCCTTGTTTAATGACATTGAAATTAAGAAGGCATATTTTACCTCGAAACTAAATTTAGACACGGGGATTTTCCTAACACAGAAGAAACCCCGAGAGGACTTCATTAGCATCATTCGTCAGAAAAACGCCAAATCCTTCAATGAAATGTACAGTTTTTGAGTGTATTTTTGAGCATTTTATTTTCTTATCTGATTTCAGAAAGTTTGTGATTGGTTCAAGTAAAACATTGCAGCTAAGAATTCGAGTATCAAATAAGGGCGAACCCGCATACCAGACACAGGTTTTCATAGCGATTGGATCACCGGGGAAAATAGCTCGGATACCTCCTGAATGCCACGAGATTCCAAACCTTCCTTTTATGGACGTCAATTCTGATCCCTCAGAAAGTTCCTCGGGAGTCAAAGAGAATGATGCTGGAGTTCAAAATGCAACTAGCAACAATGCAGAGGCACCAGAGAACACTGGCCCTGGGTCTATGATGAATACCAGTAATATCTTCCTTCGTTGTGATCTGGACAACCCATTACCCACAAACTCAACCGTAAGTAAACGTATGCAATTTTTCCTTTTCGTGATGGCGCCAAAAAAAAGTATCGCAAACAAAACTTTAATTACTGTGCGCTATATCGTGGGGCAATGAAAAAACAACACACGTTCAATTGTTTACCTTTAACTCAGTATATGGGTATTTTCTTGTAAACTTCCGAACCGTTTCTCTGGAAATTCGGTAATTAATCTTTGTAAAGTACGAGAAATTCATAGGAGCAATGACTAAGGGCCGAAGGACTCTAGGCAATATAAAACGGGTCCCTATTTTACTCCCAAAGCAAAAGCATTAGGATCCTTGCAGAATTTTTTTTTGCTTAATTCAATTAATTGCAATCACGATATGGGGGTCTAATTCCAACTATTAGATGGCAGAAATAAGAGCGAGTTAAATGGTTGAAATCGATTTGGTAATTCACTTCATTTTTGTTATAAAAATATTTTTTCAATGTCGAATTTGTCAATTTTCTCGGATTTCGACAATAGCATTAATCCTCGGCAATCTGAGCAACGGTTATCATGGGGAAACTTCCCCCGGGGGAATTTTGCAGTAAATCTTATTAGGTGAGCAATGCTTGCACATATCTATTTATTTATTGATTAATTATTTCCAAGCACTGATGATAAAAAATAGTGTGAAAATCAAGCCTGTATAGTAGCAAATCGCGTAATTTGGGCAGCTGGTCGCACTTTCTCCGCTCCTGCGCTATTCGCTGCATACTGCTCTCGTAAGCGTTTAATTATGTCAAGCCTTAGCAGCATATACAGCAACTTTTACCTTTTTTGCCCTTTTTTACCCGTGGGGTCCGTCAACAAATACTTCAAGTAATTTTGATCACTTTCTAACACTCCTTCTTCCATGCAAAGTAATGCAAGAGCTCATGAATCACTCATAATATTTTGCTCTCTATCTGACACGAGATTTCATTGGGGTCTGAATGGATGCTTGGATTAACTTTTCGATGGACAAAGTTTGATGCAATTTTGGCTACTCATAGGAATACTGATCGCGAGTCAACTGTATCGATGATTAATTTCGAACTTTTTAATTATGGATTTTATGTTTGTGGATTACTGGCATGAAAATGTTTTCCTGCTGGCATTAAGTGGAGCAATTCTTGTTTCCGGCTGAATTAGGCCGTGAACACGGTTTTGTAAATAAAATTAGGTTATCAAAAATAATTTATATCTAGAGCCACAAAGCTTAGCATTTCATCCTTAGCCCCCAAGGGTTCAGACTTCATCCCTCCCGAAGGAAAATGCAATTTATCTGGGTGCATGTTGATGTTGCTACTGTATTTATTTAATTTAATCGACCGAATTTTTGTGGAAAATTTGGACGCAAAGTTATGCTTGAGTAAAACTTTCAAGAGTCATGATATTATCATACAAAAATGGTGAGTAAAACTTTCTCAGCAAAAACATTAGAGGAGATGGTAATGGAAATTTGAACATTTTTCGGAGGATATTTTTAATACGGTAAGTGTCAAAGTATTGGAGTTTTATAAATATTTTAACCATCCGGGAGTCATGAAGCTAGTGACGAACCTTGACAAACTCAGCCGCGGCTATCTTACGTTATCACATTCTACCGTTAACCGAGGTGAAGCCGTTAGAGGTTTTCGAGGTCTTCTGCACTCGACTCTCTATTTCTTCAATGAAATATTTACTGAAGAAACTCAATCTATAAAGTACTCGTTTCACGTTTGAATTTTATAAATTCAACCCCTACCAGCTCAGAAAAAATTGTTAAATTTGTCCTTACTTCACTCAGTATAATCGTGTGAAGATAGTGGCCCAACGTTAATCTTTGAAAACTCATAGAAAGTGGCTTTTATTTCTATTTCACCGTATTTATTTCATGCTTAGACACCTCCTATAAAGTGCGTACTTGAGAAACACTTTACCAATCACCAGCCTAGACACTAACCAGAATGACGAAAACATGAATAAAGCATTTAACTTCGATGTACCATAACCACCCCTTTAGCTATATTTTTTATTTTAGATGAGACAAAAGTTGTAAACCATATATTTAAGTTTTTTCAAACGATTATTACCCTAAAACAGTATCTTGAACTTGGAAAAATACTTACGCGGCGATATTATTAACCAGGACGACACAACAACTGAGGTTTGGCGATGTTGTCGTGATAACTTGATAACACTGAAGACATAGACTAGGTGGAACTCGGTTTCGAGGTAAAAGCACTGTCTGGAAATGCTAACAATGGACCAGGAGTTGGACTTACCACCATCATATACCTCCCACTTCTGTTAATCAACCAATCTCTTCCAGATTCGAAATTTTCCTGTTCGTACCATCTTCACCCCGATCACCGTCTTCATCCCGGTTTACTGTATACGTGCGCAAGTTTAGCGATTTTTCTACAACACATGAATAATCCAGGAGGCGACGTAAAATGCATGCTAGACGTGCATGCGTAATGCAAATATACATACGTTAAAAATGTAAAATCCATTTTCACTTACTTTTTCCAGCCAATATGTATGGATATTATTGTATGACAGTTGCACACTGTCATCCCAAGGTTGTACAAATATTAGTTTCTCTCGGACGATATCGTCTTTCCATACCAAATTTAACCATTGCCCCCACCGCAGAGTGTTCCCAAATCGAATACAGCTGGAAAAATTAATACCGCGGTTATATCTGCAGATATGAGATGTGGAAATAAATAACCGTACTGGTGCTACAAAATATCTTATGGATGACAAACTACATTATCGCCTTTAATGTACTCTTCTTGTTGATCCCTAGAACGCTGCATACTAATTTTCCATTTCTCAAAGCAGAGCTGAAAGTCCAATTCTGTCAGCTTGTTGAGGACCTCCGTCGCTTTTGCTTTCTCCGCTTCAACACTATCAATTCTTGTCCCCTTAAGCTCCGATTTGAACTTAGGAAATAAAAATAGTCACAGAGGACCAGGTCGGGCGAGTACGGTGGATGGTCCAACACGGTGATGCCGTATATAGCAAAGAACGCTTTCACAAACAAGGGGGAATGGGTTGGCGCATTTTCCTGGTAAATCATCCAGGAATTGCTCTTCCACAAATCGGGTCTTCATCTCCTCACTCATTCATGGAGGGCAGTAGAACCTCGTCGTAATAATGTTCATTGGCTGTCTGACCTCTGGGAACCTAGTGAACGTAGACAATTCCACGCTTGTCCAAAAAAAATCATCATGGCTTTGTCGTCCGTGTTGATATTGTGGGTCGACCAGGGCGCGTCTTCGACAGTAGTCTTTATTGGACACAAACTGTAAAATGGTCTCAAATAGCACCGATAAAGCCAATTTATTAAACCACTACTTTGAAAGTGTATTCACTTAGGGTGACACAATACACAATTTAGATATTCCGGACGTTAACGTGCCGATGGCGGACATAACAATTCAGCGTGATGGAATAACTAAACAACTGCGTTCGATTCAAAGTGACTTGCCCCCAGGTACAGAAGGATTACCTGCACGCGTGTTCAAGGAGTAAGCGCCACAGATTGCACCATTCTTAGAAGTTATATTTAGCAAATCATTATCCGAAGGCAAGGTCCCCCAAGACTGAAAAATAGCCAACGTCACTCCGATATTAAAAAAGGAAATAGAAGTGACCCAGGAAATTAGCGCCCTATATGATTAACATTATTTTTATGCAAGATCATCGAAAACATTGTCATTAGCAATATTTTGGCATTCCTGGATAATCTTAACCTCTTACACAGCAGTCAGCATGGCTCCCGAAAGGGAAGGTCGTACGAAACACAGCTTGCACTCTTCCTTCATGATACCATAAAATCAGGCGAATCGAATAAGCAGATCAACAAGATATTCCTTGATTTGAAGAAGGCATTTGACAATGTTCCTTACAAAAAACTCATTTATAAATTGTATTCATGCGGAGTTAATAAAAATTACTGAACTGGATGAGGGACTTTCTCAGTGATCAAAAACAAAATGTAGTTATTGACGGTTTTCGCTGTGATATGGTCGAGGTCACATCCGGCGTTTCTCAAGGAAACTCTCTCATCCCTTTCTCTTTCATCCATTTTTCATATTAATTACCTAATTTCTTGAGTTATTGGCAAATTAATATAATTTGCAGACGATATAGTTAATACTTGATATTAGCGGAGACGAGCTTTGAAGATTAGCTTTGAAGTTCTGTCATCTGATATGAACAACCTTCATTCGTGGTGCAAGGAGTTGGGGAGTGAATTGGATATTAGTAAATGCACCACAGTTCACTTCCTGCGAAAGTCATCACACAAATGCCATACCTACACTGAGTGCGGAGTGTATGTAAACATAAAATCTTCATATACAGTAAAATATCTTGGAATTACTTTAACTTCAGATACATCGTGCCGAACACGCATAAAAATATATGCGGCATAGCATTAAAGAAACGAGGTTTTGTTAAGCGTATAATACGAAGGTACTCGGATGGAAAAAGGGAAAGAGAGATGCTACTTCACTCTGGTTAAGTCTCACCTTGAATGCGTCGTGAGCATTTGGGACCCTGGTCATAGAGATTTAACCAAAATAATTAATAAAATACAGAGAAAAGCAGCAAGCATCGTTAAAAACAGCTACGAGTAAACATATAGTATTTCACAACTTTTAGAGGATCAAGGCGGGAGCCCCTAGAGACTCGGAGGCTACACGCCAGGCTTAGTTTGCTCGAGAAATTCAGAACTTGTGTTTTTCAGAGCGACACCGAGAATATTATCAAGACGCTTCACTACATCTCTAGGTCAAACAGAAGCGATAAAACAAGATAGATACCTTTCCCAACAGATAGTTATAAAACTCGTTCTTTCCGCACACAATAAGCGACCACAATAAAAACTGAGCGTCTCTAAATACACTCCCACAATGCATGTCACCATTTCACCTCCCAAGAACTTTCTTCTTTACACGGCTGTTGATCTACCACCCCCTGCCTCATGCCCATGCGGCGGCTCGTGGGGTAGATTGTAGATGTAGATCGTCTTCGGTCGTTACACGTCCCTCCTTAAACCTTTTAAACAAGTTAAAATCTTCTGTGTGCGATAAACATTCAATTCCATACACTTCCTTCAACGTGGCATGAGCTCCTGTAGTAATTTTCCCGAGTTTCACAAGAAACTTGAGGTCAACTCGTTGCTCCATCAGAGCTCTTTGCATTTTTTCGACGAGACGCTAGTGCAAAGACTTGAACATTGCTACAGCGAGACTGAGTGACATATATACAACCGTGTGTATCGAGCTCAGGGTGGAGGAAGCATCAACAGGCACAGATATGTTCAAACCTGTTAGCCGGCTACAGCACCAGTTATTTATAATAGCCACACCTCGTATAATAATTTTGAAGGTAGTTGTAATCAGTTTTCGATCCGCTGACTCCAAACTTGTAGTAATTTTTACGGTAACATTTATATTATAGTTTTTGCACGACCAATTAATTACAAAAAATACTGTAATAAATGGAAACTCAACTTTATTGTTAGATTCTAAATATTATCGATCCGTAGAGTACGAATCCAAAGTTATTTTGACTTTATATCTGATGATTGGAAGTAGAACAGTTTAATTACTTAGGTAGCACACTAGAGGAAAATGGGCATAGTAGTAAAGAAATACGGAAGAGAATAGCGCTAGCTTAGGCTGCGTTTAATATAAGAAGAGAGATGATGACGGGGACACTGGGTAAGGATGTGAAGAAGGGGCTGGTGAAGAGTTTTATATGAAGCGTAGCGTTGTATGGGGCAGAAACGTGGACCCTGAGAAAGGAGGACAAGAATAGGCTGCAGGCATTTGAGATGTGGCTGTGAAGAAGAATGGAGAAGGTTAGGTGGACGGAAAGGAAGACTAACGAGGAAGTGCTGGAGATGGTGGGCGAGGAAAGGAATCTTTTGAATGAAATCCGGGAAAGGCAGGGTAGATGGCTGAAGGAGGTAATAAAGGGTGATGGGTTGCTGAAGAGAGTGATAGAGGAAAGGATGTTGGGCAAGCAGGGAAGGGGAAGGAAGAGAATAGGTTTCATGGACGGGATGAAGAAGGGTAGATCTTATGCAGAGGCGAAAAAGGATATTTTAGAGGGAGATAGGCCCTGGAATGTGTAGAAGGCCGGGAGCGAATTCTCTGACATTCAACAAAACCTACCTTTACCGGTAGAATACATAATAATAAATAATAATATCTGATGATTATTATTTATAATTGAACAATTGTTCAAAAATTGATTGTAACTTATTAAACTTGAATATTTTTCGATTTTTCTCTATTTTTCGATCCGTAGAATCCAAATTTATTTACTTTTACAGAATTCATGTATGATATTGATTTTAGAGGAGAAATGGTTTAAAAAATGAAATACAATGACATGTAATAAGTTGAAATATAATTTTCATGAAAAATCCTGCATGGATATCTGCTGAATCTGAATTTGAAGTTATTTTGCTGTATATTTTATTGTTATTGTTTTTACTAGGAAAATTGTGTAAACAATTGAATTTCACCAATAAAAGTTGAATAGTAATTGTTGATTGAAACATTTTTTAGCTGTAGAATCAAATTTGTAGCTATTATGACTGTCTCAGAATGTTACCCCTTTTACAAGAGAAATTATTTAAAAAATGAAAAAGCACACCAATGACTATTGCAACCGAGTTTATACTAAAATCAAACAATTAGGTTATTCTACACTGTATAATTTAAGAAAGAGATTGCTGCTTTTATAACTTCATTCAAATCATTCGAACCTGCTGACAAATAATTCCCTGTGTAGAAATATCGTTTCCCTGAAGCAAATCCAAAATGGAGACCTTCCCTCAACAATTGCGCATTTACTTTACTGAGGCCCAGGCAGTGCTACGAGGAATGCTGTATCTTCAACTAAATGTTCCGGAACACTGTAAAATTTGTTCGTAAATACATTTACAATAAATCTTTTTTGGGCTGTATAAGAAAAGGCACTGGCCGAGTGTTCACATATGACAAATACAGTAAACTGTTCATTGATATTTCTAAAGGCACGCATTGATATTTCAGACGCGCAAAGCGTCCGGAAAATTTTGTGCCTACGGCAACCAACCTCTCTGACCGTCCTTAGAGAACCGTACTCCCGCAACTACAGTGAAACCTGTCTTTAGCGGAATCACTTGGGGCCATCATTAATGAAAGGCCTCCATTCTCGCCCTTAAGCCCCAGAAATTAAAAATAAGGTTTGTGTATGGCAAAAATGAGATTACTGATGACTTACTGATTTCATCCACCACTTTCTAAGAGTTGCTAAAGTATGTAAAAAATTACATTTGACCCATTTCACCGGCGAACCTCCTAATTGTGGAAGAAGTATTTAATCCTATTCACATCACTCCCAACGAAGGCTTTAAAACTAATACCTAAGGTGGGATACTTAATTTACCCTAGTAAACCAGTGCAGGAGTTAGAATAACATATATCTCTTGATTAAACTGCATCAACTCAATAGAAAAATAACGCAAAAAGTTCATTGCGTTTTAAAATACGAGTCATGGGTAATGTATGCATTTTTATATTACAGAGAGAAGAATTGGTAGAAATTGATATGAAGAATGTGCATGCGAGTACAGAAATGAGCCTCTTTTCCACTGCAACTACCACCAGCAATGAAACCAACCCTGAAAATAATGGCTGGGACAAATTTATAACATTTACCTATAAAGCTGACATGGAAATAATTGGGTAAACTATTTTCACATTCCTGTTACAATTTATAACACTTTTTCTATAGCTTCAACTATTTAACTCCAATGGATGATGTATTATGTTGCACCATATTCCTTGTTTCATACAATGTGCCATGATACCCAAAAGTCAATGAATATATTTATTTAATTTTCTGCATGTAGACAGAAAATGAAATGTGGCCACCATTAAATAATTAATTGGCAGTCAAGATTAAATATGGGTAAATAACGGCAATTTTAATTTCAGGTAACTTACCGCGATAAATTACACTAACTTTCACAAATTAAGTCTCAAAGACAGACAAAAAACATAATTTTCCAGTAATTTTAAAGTATCTGCAAATGATAGCAAATAAAGGTTTTAACAGGAAAGCCAATTGCAACAGCATGGGATAAATGACAGTCAAACCATTTCTATTGCTGCATTAATATATATAAGAAATAAGGAAAATTTAAAAAGCACACACGTAATTTGGCTAGACTAATTGGATTTTTGGGCAGACGACCAACAGCTAAGGTCATTTTCGCCATAGGGGATAGGTTTGGAAGGAAGGGTGGATAGAAACCCGGCGTCAGCATTAACCTGCACTTAACAAAAGGTGCCAAGGGAACCATGGTTGAACGTCTCATCCGACAGACGGAGTACTTAACTTGAAGTGCCCTCCAAGGCACTCAAATACGGATCAGGTTTCCTCTGAAAAACATCTTCCTGTGCAGGGATTTGAACCCTGGCCACCTATATGGTTAGCCAGTTATCTAACCACCACACCAACCCTATCCCCCATAATTTAGCACTCTTTTGTTATTGATATGAGTAACTTTCATTTAAACAATTGAGGTGATAGCCTCACAGGTATTCCGCAAGTAAAAATATTCCAAAAATGAGTTGTACCTGCCTTAATCTATAATTAAGATGGTATGAAATATATACAGACTTGGGAAAAAACAGTGGTTCCCAAAATGGGTGCTACCGCTCCCATGGTGGTGCTTTCATCTATGGGGGCTGCAAGGGTGTGCAGGAGACTGGGCCCTTACCGAACATACATGATCAGGGATGAGTTAAATATCTCTCTGTTGGATTTTCAATTAACAATAGGTTAATCACAATTGTTTAGCTTTATTTTTATAAACATCTTGCTTTGATTATGTCATCCATGGTTTTAAAGCCTATGATTGGGGGTGCTGGGTTAAGGTTTGCGGAGAAAAGGGGGAAATTTAGGGGTGGCTCGTAAAAGTTTGGAAAACACTGGCTTAAAATAATACATTACATAATAACTACATCGGTATGAAAATATCTGACATGGAGTTGAAAGTTACCAAATATTATGGTAATTTTCAACATATGTGGTAAATAACGTAAAACAATACGGAAAATTTACTAACACTACCAAGACATTTTTCAGAATGGCCCAACTCTAGTCAAGATACTTCTGATAATTTTAAGAAACAATTAGAGAAAATATGCATTGACAAGTATTAAAGTATGCGTAAATAAATACATTGATTGACTAAGTATTGAAGTTTTGTTTTTAAATTTGTTGGAAAATATTTTTAGGTAGAGTTCTGTGTATCAAAGCAAAGGTAAAACAACCTACAGAAACAGAGCAATTTTTTTGATGATGAAGAACAAGAAATGCACTTTCAGCACTAATTCCTTTCATCAATTTGAGTTCATACATATTTATTTGATAGGGTGTAACTTCCCAGGAGTTACTGAAAAAGTTTATTATTCATGTTCTGCCAGAGTGTATTATTCTATTTGTTTCATTGGTGTGCAATGAAGTGTACTGATGGGTTATGATGAGTACAAACAATCGGAATGTTGATAGATAACTTATCCAGACAACATATACAGTTACCAATTGTATCAAGGGATTGCATCACATTTAACTTAAAAGTCATCTTAATTGAGGGTTGCAATAACTCTTCTTTCCCTTTCATCCTCTACATGAAGAAAGTTTTTCTTTTACAGGAGAGCCGGAAAGAATGACCTCTTCACCTATTCCAAGGAAAATAAAAATGAGAGTGAAAGCAGATTTAATTTTTTCCACAAGTATGAAGTTAGTGAAATAAAATATTTTATTGTGTCCGTATTTACTCTTACTGTTGATATTACTACAGAGGCTAACATCCCTTCATTCTGGATTATTTTTGACTAGTCAATAATTTTTTTAATGTTTCGAATTTGTCCTTTAACAGGTACAAAAACATGGCCTCAGTCCAGTGGCAAAGATTAACATCATCCTTAATATTCCTACATCAATTAAAACAGCAGGCTCCAATGATCAAATAAATTTCCTTCGGTTAATTTCTACTGAGGTGAGTTATGCCATCTCCTGAAGGTATGCCAGCCTAAATACTCCCTTTGGTAATGTGGAGCCAATATCCTTTCCTTTGCCTAACTCAGCAGCACCATATCACGTGGGACAGAAGAAGTACAGCAGACATCAGGCGAAGATTAGCCCAAGCTAAGGAAGTGTTCATGATAAAAAGATAACTGCTGCATTCAATTAATATAGGACCTCAAATGAAGAAACGATTTGTGAAAGCATTTGTGTAGAGGATGGCACTCTATGGATTGGAAGCATGGACCATTTGAAAAGTAGACCGGAAAAAATGAGAGGCTTTCAAGTCTGGTACTGGAGGAGGCTTTTAAAAATTAAATGGACAAATAATATAAGAATCGAAGAAGTAAACAGAAGAGAGAAAGAGGAGAGGACCCAATGGAACATGATACAGAAAAAAAAACCAGATGGATTTTGTGCATCTTTAAGCACAATAGGTTTGTGAAGAGAATAATTGAAGGAAAATGAAAGAAAAAGTCCCAAGAGGAAGACCAAGGGATAAGAGACTTATGTTAAGATAGTTTGAGCAAAATATGATTTTACATAGAAGTCAATGACTTTGGTCTCATTTTAAAGAAAAATATCTCACCCTTTGAATAACACCAACAATTTAACCCCTTACCACATTACTTTTGGAGATATTTGCCAAAAAATACCAGCCCTTTTACATGAGATATAATAGGTGTATGCACTCCAGAGAGACTTCATTTATAAAATGAGTTATTTCTAACACTTAGATGTCGTAAAAAAAACTAACAGCATGTAATTTGTATGTTTTCTCAACTATATTTGAAAAGTAATGATATTATCACCGCAGTAGGTTATTGGGTATCATAAAAAACCTTCCGTTTTGTAGGAGCTTCAAACACACCACGTGAAAAAAATGAGTCAAGTTAAAGACTTATTTAGATATTTTCATTTAATTACTTACCATTTCTGTCATATAAAACTATAATATTGCGCCATTAATAATGTAATATTTAAGTGATGTGTCCTACAGCTGGTGAAATTAAAAGGTATAACTTGAATATGGTCTCTATTATGACTAGGGAACTATCTCGCTTGGACTAGCTTAAGTTTCACTGTTTTTTATTATTCCGATGTGGATATAAGACTGGTTTGTAGGGCCAAGGGCTGCAGTATTTATACTGAGAGCGGCCATTCTAGTATATGCCATACAATTTCAGGAAAATTCCAGTAGTGTTCTAGAACAATTGAAATTGTGCGAGAAAAAAGTATTAAGAAATATAGTAGACTCCAGCACTGGGAATGGAACCCAGGCCACCCGCTTGAAAGGCAAGCATGCTAGTCCCGGAGACATCATGCTGCCATGCCAGTTGGTCCGGCAGGAAGCGAGAATGCTACTTGTTTGGCTGGCAAGTGGGCGATGTGGAAGATGGAGCTGCCACAAATACATAATGCAACTAAATAAGAAAGTGCAAAAGAAGAAGCGCGAGGAAGCAAGCAAATGACCATGAGACAGTGAGGAATGGAGGGCAAGTCAACCAATCTTAGGATTGAACAACCAATAATGATAGGTCCCATATGCATTGAAGGAAAAGGTTTAAATCATCAAACAAATTTCCTCCAGCCTAAAGTGGATGCCAGTATCCATTTTGAAATGAATAGGTGTGATTATAATATCTCAAAAAGATTGAAAAATGGCTGGAAAGGGCCAATAAATCATTACATAATTGAATGTTAGTATTGGTATTCCACTATATTCTATCCCCTAAAATATGTCAATTGATTCATCATAATATTTTATGAGCAATTGACAAAGGTTGAAATGAGGTAAACATATTTATTTATTAGGAGATTCCTTCTAAAAGTTTGATATTAAATTATATTTTAGAGGGTCTCAATGGGTTAATGGAGGGTCTAGCTTCATGCTAAATTACATATCTTGAAAATATATCATTGCTGAGTTGTGGAGTCCATAGTTCTCTTTGGATGATAAAGCAAACTTCTTTTTTATCATGGATGATTATGGGTGTAAAAAAGGTGGTATAAAAAGACTGAAAAATCATAATTTAGTGATCTAACTTTGGCTAATGTTCCATGGACACTCTTAGCCATGTAGCTGCCCTCAAATTTTATTCATGTGTGCGGAGGGATGAAGAACATCTGTAAAATCAATGACATGACATACTCATTGTGCGTATAGAGAGATAGGCAACCAATGAGGATACATTCTCATCACAGGGAGCAAAAGGGTTGAACAAGTATGTAGTGATAATCATATTTGTGCAGCGTGGGATGAAGGACTCACTGTTGACTGATAATATAAAATCAGTTATAATGATAGCATTGTAACACTTTACACATAAAATCATATGTGTAAGACAGGTGTTTCGGGTCTCCCCTCAGGGTCTAAATACCTCCTACCAGGTCTGCAAGCCTTCGCTTATACCCTAGTGGGAAGTAGTGGGAAAAGGAAAGGGAAGGGAAGTTAGTGAGCCACAGCCCCTGCGAGGCCGACACCATGAGGCAGAGTTGACGTCAAAAGGACGTCAATGGGCCATCGCCTCCCCACAGTTCTCGTATCTGTTGGGTTACCCCAACAACCTGAGATGAGTCCCCGTCAGTCTCGCTTTTGCAAAAACTAACTGCACATCTATGAAAACTGGAAGAGCCCTTTGCCGAAAAATTGGGATTAGGTATCCCCCAATTCCTTTTTACAGGTAGACACCGTGCGGTCTGCCGGAGTACATCATCAAATCAGGGACCACCACTCATGGAGGGTCAATTCGGACCAATTCTGGTTGAAGCGTGGGTACATCCATCATCTCAATACTCCTCGTCTACCCATGTAAGACACAAAGAGTTACTCATACAAACTCTGATGACTTATTATAGTCAAGTCTGGGACCAGGTTTCTCTGATAACTGTGGGAGTAACTATGGCCAGTCTGTCTACTAACAAGAGACCATGAGGGAATAGAGCCACAAGTAGAGCCTGGATGGGAGGACTGGTTGTCAAAAGAGGTTGGGGCTCATGTGGTCCCTTGCTTGATCAAATATTCCTCCCACTGTTTCCAACCAAGAGCTCTAGGTACTGGTATGTTGCATCTATGAAATAAGAATTAGTTTTCTTTGCACTATGATTGTGGGCCAGATAGATAGATAGGGCAGAGTCCTCACCTACTAATCCCAAAGTTGTTGGTTCAAGTCCCTCCTGGGTGTATTTATCTTCCACCCAAGGTATGAGTGTTGATGTATTGTGACCAGGTTAAATGTATGAGAGACAGCTGCATTGTCCTAATTTCGCCCTAAAAAAACAAAAAAAAATTAAAAAATTTCCTCATTAGTGTGGATAGAATTCCATATTTTTGTTCAAAGTACATATCCATTTTTAAAGAATAAGATACCATCAAATTGTTTGATTTTCTATGGGGTTGCTACATGAATTTTAGTTTCCCAGAGAAATTGATAGATTCCTGCTAAATAACCAGCTGGTTATTTTAGGGAGGAAACAAAGAAGTGCCAGTAAGAATGGATGGGTGGGATGGTCAAGGAAGAGTGAGAAGGATTGGATTGCTGAATAGAGGAAGAATGAAAAGAAACATTGCTATGACATTTACTCTTAAGAAAAGGCATTGGTTCAACTTTTGAAGGACTTGTGTACATTTAAATGCAAGAGGGAATGATAAATCCCATGATTATGTGTACCATAACTGTATGTGGATGTGTTAGTTAAACCCATCCCTGGTAAAAATATTTAACCTGTAACTTCTAAGAAGGCCTAATACAGCAGATCCTTGCTTTATGATATTAATCCATTCCGGAGGACCGATCGTAAAGCAAAGTCTGTCG
This sequence comes from Ceriagrion tenellum, assembly GCA_963169105.1. Classification (NCBI taxonomy): domain Eukaryota; kingdom Metazoa; phylum Arthropoda; class Insecta; order Odonata; family Coenagrionidae; genus Ceriagrion; species Ceriagrion tenellum. The sequence goes on along the minus strand of OY720639.1, from coordinate 22,690,495 downwards.
TATGTTGAATCGGCATTATTTCCAGATGAAGAATCGGTTTAAAGAGCATCAGTGCTAATCCATTCAGTGTACACGTCAGAGCCAATGCATATGAAATATCCTGGATTAAAATCATTTAAAATATAATTTAACCAAAATTTAAAACACTATCGATATTTAAAACAAAATCGGAGAAATTTGAAATTTTAAAAAGCACGTGCAAAATCAGATTGTAAGTCACATCCATCGTAAGACAAACCCATTGTAAAGAGGGGGTCTACTGTATCTGATTTGGAAGTGGTCTGCAAGTGGACTGAACTGGTCTGGGTTTTACAGATGATTCAAGATGTTTCAAATCCAGACCAGTAACAGACTCCTTCCAGATCAGATATTAATCTTTCAGAGCAGTATAGACCAGTATCAGAGCCCAGTAGAGCATTAATGATTCGGACATCAAAACTCAAGACCGTCAAAAATCCAGATTCATATCCAGCTTAAAATAAGTTGAAGTGAATGCAATGTGTATTTTTGTCAAAAACAATGATGCAAGACATATTACAATACCATAGTATGTTCCATTAAAAAACTACGTAGTAAGTACATATTAATGAATGGTTTCTTTTTTGTTTATCTACTCTAATTATTTAACTACACTCAAGTGAATAACTGTTTTTATGGTTTTTAGCAAAGTTTCTTTATGTATAAGGCATCAAACGGCCTTTTTTTGATTCTGTTCAAACATCTGGACTTTTTGATAATCTGGATTGGATCTGGTAACAATTGATCTGGATTATTGACACTTTACTGTAGGTACAGCCTAGTTTCATAGTAGTTACAGGCCATATATTTGTAATGGTGATGTTTCAACTGAGAGCCCAAAATTTAATCTGACCAGTAGCACCCACTGTTGGAATTTGGATCTGTATGATAATGTTCCATCCGAGTGGTGGAATACTTCACCATTAGGCTGCAGGACTTCATTTTTATCAATGCACTCCTCCCTTAGCAAAGGTAGGAGACCATATGCATACATTTGGGACACTCTCAATATGATAAGTACTGTACGCATGGATAATGCATTGTAGCTGATGGTTGGTTAAGTCAGCTAGCGATTGAAGAGACTTATGTTAAGTTTCACTGTTGCTTATTGTTCTGATGTCAATAAAAGACTGGCTCTTAGGGCCAAGGGCTTCAGTATTTATACTGAGAGCGACCAGTCTTGAATATGCTATACTATTTCAGGAAAATATCAGAACAATGTTCTAGAACAGTTGAATAAGTGTGAGAAAAAAGCATTAACAAATAGTAAACTCCAGGACTGGGAATCGCACCCAGGCCACCTGCTTGACAGGCTAGGGTGCTAGCCTAAAGCCACCGTGCTGAACGGCCAGGCAGGAAGCAAAAGTGCTACTGTTTTGCTGGCATGCAGGCAGTGTGGAAGCACACCAGTAGATGGGGTTGCCACAGCATTATGCATTAAGAATTAGGAGCCAATTAATCTCCAGCATGGCCAGGATTTGTACTTATAATCTCAATAGATTCTTCATACTGGGGACACACAGAGATTGAACTATTTGCCTAGGTTCTCTCCTGAGATAATTGAGATGCAAACTCCCATTCCAACTTAGCAAATATGATACATATGTACATATTCTTATTGCCTATACAACTTGTTCATCTTTTAAAATTTTCATTTATTTCTTTGACAAAGGGTAGTGAAATTGGGCAATCCTTCCCCTGTACCATATTGAATGAAGTAGATGCAGATGAACCCGAAGGAAATGGTGATCTAAACCCAAAGAAATATGAGGATTGGCATAGTGGACAAGGAAATAATTTAATTTCCAACTACTCTACCACTCAGGTATGTACTTACATAGAGCTCTATTAATAATTGCAAGAAGATTTCTATGCCATAAAATATCCTTTCCAAACAAGAAAAATCTATGTCACTCATGGTTGACATTTGTTCTTTTGTGAGGAAAATCCTCATGAAAGGGTTAATAATATGCAAATGCTTTCAAAATGATTTCAAAAAATCAATGAGCGGAGTTAGAAACTCTTGATGATTCATTGAAAATCTTTTAAGCCCTACCATTAAATGGAAACATCTGAGTGAGCACTGAGCTTAATGTAATGCATAACTTAAAGTAATAGTTGCATAATGATTCCATCTCCCTTGTGTACCTTTGTATAAGCCAAATTTATAGGACCAAATTTTAGGCCTAGAAATTGGGGGTTTAGACTATACACAAGTTAATTTTTTGTCAGCTACCTTAGCATGGAAAAAGTAATAATCATCATTCCCAGGCCATCACCACAGTGCAATACATAAATCTCTTGAGTTCACCAAAAGACTTGTATGAATTGGATGAATGATTTATTACATAACCTTAGATTTACATTTCTAACTTTTATTTAAATATTATTTAGTAATGTGGGCTGGCTTTTTGTGTTTTGCAATTAGAATCAAAGTGGCTGATATCTGATGGCGATCTTAGGTTCATAGCAATATGTTGGATTAAGTATTAGGCCGAGTATTAGTGAAATATCATCAGAAAATTATGCAGTTATTATAATGAGAGAGAGAACTGTTACTGTACGATGGTTCATGAAAACCTTCCCAGCCCTTCCAGCCAAGAGACTTCTTGAAGTTGATTGATTTTGTGCACCCCCAAGCAAACTAAAGTGACTTTCTACTCATCATGTAATTGTTTTGGGAAATTTAGGGCACAAAAGAGAAAATTTGTGTATTGAAGAAAATTAGAAATGCCACTTTTTTCAAGATAGCAGAAAGTGAAAAATGGTCTTGTGAGTTTTGATTTGTGTAAGCCATTAGTAACAGCATATTTACCATGAAGTAATGTACATGCCATCACCATGATAGAATGCGCATTGTGTGCAGAATAGGTGGATTCAATTTGGTTGCAAATGCTCCATTCTTAGAATATACAAAAATATTAAAAAGCTGGTATTACTCAAGTGCATATTTGCACGGTCAGACTTACATGAGCCATTGGAAAAACTGCAATTTTTTTAACTGCAAAATCAGGGATCAGACTACACACAGGGTCAGTTCATACATATGTTTGCACATCATATTGAAAAGCTGGAGAGTCTAGGATAAGATTTGTCAGCATTGAAGACTAATTTTAAGAGCAACATATGAAAAGAAGGGTCTAATAGTTGCTATCAAAATAAGTTAGTAAGTGAGGGAGAATTTCATTAAAATCAAATGGAACTCACTGTAATATGGTAATGGAAATTCTGTGTCAAAGAAGAATGATGAAGACGCAAAGCAGAATTAACAACTCAAGCCATTCTCAGAGTTCCTCTGAGTCTACACACTAAGGCTTGGTTTGCTTGAGAAAAACAGACATTCAGAAAAGGGAGCGACACAGAGAATATCATTTAGATGCTAAACTGCATTCCTAGGTCCAATAGAAGGGATAAAATAACAGAGATACATTGGCAAGCAGATAGGTACAAAAATCGTTCTGCCAATGCAGAAAAAGTGACCAAAAAATCTTCAATCAAAACACTCCAATAATAGACTTCACCATTTCACCTCCCAAACCCTAAACACATTTTCACAGCTAGTATGCCAGCTACCCTTTGAGCCGCCACTTGGACCACATGCCTAATTGGCAACGTGCAGGGTAATACGTAGTAGATGGGAAAAAATAAACCTGGACCCTATTTCAAAAAACAAAATAAATAAAAGCCATTGGCTATTTTACAGGGCCAAATACAATTCCCCCCCCCCCCCCCTGCCAGTAATTCACAGCAGAAACAAGATCAAAGTTTATTTACTTTTCTATCATTTGCAACTGTTAAGAGGAGCAATTGACGTTGCTCTTCATCATTAGTCAAATTATTGCCCTTTAGAAATTTAGTTACTAATTGTACAGCTCTTTCCGCAGTATCATTAACAATTTTGATGTTTTTCACAACACTAAGTCCTTTGAAGAAAATCTGATTAAGCCTCCACAAGTTCGGGTCTTTATCTATAAAGCTCTGTCTCTAAAGTTATAGTCTCTGATGTGTATAGGCCTGATTCATTAAATATTCGATACTTTCTTTAATTGCCGTTGGGCCATTTCTAAACATCAGGGAAAGAGTAAAAATCAAAAAGCTCCCCTTTTTAATCCTAATATTTTAGAAAAACTGAATTAAATACTTAAGTAAATCTTGCGTCCTTCTTTCTCCATCCAAATATTCAGGTGCCAAGTAATCGAACGCTCTACCTCAACTGCTCCTCATTGCCAAAGAAGGATGAGCCAACTGTGAAATGCATCTCAATCACATGTCCAGCTGGTCCTTTCTTGAACTCACTCACTTCGGCAAAAGTTCTCCTTGAAATGGAAATTGATGTGTCAAAACTTGGTAGGTAGAATTTGAAAATTAAGATCTATTTATTTTTTAAGGGAAAATTCCTTTTAACTAAAGTTTTTAATAATTACAACATCCAATTAATCATGAACAAGTACACTTGAACAGGAAAGAAATATGCCAAGCCTATTAGTAAAACCCAGAGACTTTGAATTTGTAGAATAGTAATATATGATCAATTCTGGCTCACTTTGCTTAACCTCGTCAAAAATATTGCATGATCTACTCTCCTTTGAATAACATAACATTCTGGAAAATTTTGAGTATCCACATAGTATTTAAATGAACTGACTTTAAATGTAAAATTTGACTGTGGAAAAATCATTTCCGTCTACCAGGACTCAAACCCAAAACTCTCAATTTGTGGTATAGTGCTTTAATCAGTTAAGCTAATGAGGTGTCCTCCACAGCCTCCATGGGATTCTTACATTTCCAAGTCCTGGATATGGCAAATGATTTTTCAACAGTGGAATTTCTCACCTATGTGCATTTGTGAGTGAATTTCATACCTATGAAAACTTGCAAGTGACTCCTTTAGAGTAATACCATGGATAGTCTGCATATCCTCAAAATTTGTTGAACTTACTTTTAAAAATGTACTGTAAAAGGCATAGCATATGTTTGGAATCAAATAGCACAAGGAACTGAAGACACATATAGTAGAGTATATTTTAATATAGTTGAAAAGTTTCAATAAATCCATGTGTGCACAGCTAGCATTTACTTCAATAAATCTCTCATAACTAATATTTGTTCATGCATGTGGCATGAGATTTTAAAGCATTAATTTTCAGAAGAGCACACACCTTTTTATAAGTAAATTTTCTTTCAGAAAAGATAATGGGTCTTCGTGATATTATTTTATTGGAAACTCAAGGTTTTTTGGAGATTGTTGAGCCAACTTCATTGATACAACCAGAGATTCAAAGGTAAGTTTATCCTCTTACACTCTTTACCATGACTGGAACCCTTGAAATTTGCCATTGATCTCAATCACTTCCATTATAGGTGGCTAGGTCAATCAAATGCAGAATATTCTACTTATGAACCAACCAAGTAGGGTTGCTATACTCACTCACACCTATAGTCCATGTGGTAAAAGCAGGCATTATGAAAATGTATTCTGCAATTGCTTGAATAACCTCAAAGATTAGCCTCAGAGTAATAATGATTGTGCATACAATTTCTTCCACATTTTTGTATTCTGGTGGGTGTTCGATACAGTAAAGAACATCAGTTTAATTTTGATTATCTGCTCAAGGTGTTGAATAATTATTCCAATATGAAAAAATGACCATATATTTTATTTCATTTTTCAGGGCCGATATATCATGGGCATCAACACGTTTTATAGGGGGTATTCCAAAAAAGCATGTTGAATCCTGGGTTTTAGCTTTGGCTATTGCAGGAGGAATCATGCTTTTGCTCTTTGTTGCTATGGCAATGCACAAGGTGATGTATTCCTTAAATTGAAGAAAGATATGTTTCATGCCTAATTACTAAATAAATTGGGCATTTTTTGAAAATACAACCCTTGTCAATGATGAATCTCGAGTACTTTTTAGTTTTGCGAGATATCCTTCAAATTACCAATCAAACTCATACTCCCTTGGAGGAACTGGAGTTTTTGGAATATGCAAATGTGTGTGTGTGTGTGTGTGTGTGTAAAATAGTCATTTCCCTTAGGATAAAATACTACTAATTCAAATTTATTTGATTTCAATGGTTAGAATGCCTGAAATAGCAATGTACTAGTTACTAATATTATTTTTTTTCCAATGGTTGTAGTGATAATATAATTGGAATGGATCCTCCTGGAATGTTAGTAACAAGTATTAGGATTACTAACTGTGGCAATGAAAGATGTTACTCTCTATCCTTGAAACAGATTTACTCATATATTTGTTAACAAGGATCGATTGCAGCGTTCATTAACATAGCTATCAAAATAACCAGTGTGGTAGCTTCATATGATAACTGGTAATTTATTAACAAAATGTGACATTTCCTTAATCTGTCAGTGACGTGTCCACCTGGAAACACAAAGGTGGTGGGTTCACCTAATGTTTTCAGTCATCAACGCAGTATTTTCTGAATATTTGAGGATCAGCAAGTGGCAAATTAAGAAACCCGCATCAACATTTAGCTTTTACTTTTAAGGGCATAGTAAGAGAAACATGCACAGCAATTTAATCAGAAAGAATTCATGAGCTGTAAAGTGCTAAGCCACATTATAAATATACCCAATGTAAAAAAAAACTTTTCCCAAGTAGTTTTATCAATATATCCACACTAGACTGTCATTATTATAAAGTTCACGGGACCAAAAAATTGGCAGTTTGTAATAACAGACTTTGTAGAAACTCATATTATCACAAATTTTGCAAAAAATGCCCCTTGGCATATTTTCATCCTCTCTTCATTCTTTCACATACTACACTCTTTTTGTACAATGATTTTAGATGTGTAGGTTTGATTTAAGATCAAATTTTGCACAAAGATGTGAAATCCAACACATGTATTCTATTTTAGTAATGCAAAATCAAGCATCAAGCCATTTTTGTCCTAATCGTTGGATGCCAGGTAATTTATTTAGTCAAGAGAATGATTCCCCGGAAAAACTGCTCAGCTGTTGAGACAGTTAATATGTCGCAAAATTAATATAAAAGAATATAGATTTTTTTTTACTGATTCTATGCAAAATTTCATTTTACAAGAGTAAATGAGTGTTCCCAGCCAGTTCTTCAAGTATTCTAATGGAATCTTTACTGGATTTAACATACCTGTGATGTGACCATTTTATTCAAGGCTGTTACTGTACCCAGTGAAGGTATTGATTCAGCTAATGATATGAAACAACAGAACTTAGAGAAACTTTGGCAACATTGGTCAAATTCTTGCCCATCTATAACCAAAATCTTCAAATTTATGCCACACTACCATGAAATTCTGCAGAAACGAATCAATATGCACCATTTCTATGGTGTATATATTATTATTTTACTTTTACACCTTTGGGTAGGTATGGAATGTTATCGGGTCAAAGTGCTCACTTGTAAACACTAACATTTGTGCTGGTACTTTGACTTTGAAAGACCATGTCAGAGGAGCTAACTCGTCTGCTAAAAGTGGCAAGATAATGCTTCTTTTGGGTCACCTGCAAACATCATTGCACAGGAACGAGTAGTTGAGTGGAAGTTGAGGCACGGTTTTGCTTTGCCAAAATTGAAAGAAATTGAATCCAAGAATCAAACTGCATCAAAATCACCATAAACATAACAAAATTCAAGACAAGGGTTGACAATATTAACCAACTTATAATCAAAATTGATATTTTGTATGCAACCTGTTCTTTTTTACCTTTCCCGACCGGTCCAGCAGTAAAATATTCTATCCTTGTCATAAGTACCGTATGCATACTCCTTCATTTGGAACTCTTTTGTGATAAGGAATCACCCAGGTTTGAACACAAGTCAGCATAACACCGCATACTTTCCTCGATCACTGAGCGGAGGGAATCAGGACCCTCGTTTCAGTGTTCTCCACTCATGGCCAGTGGCCAATGGTGAATTCACTAATCAGTTCTGATGGATCCATGTTCCACAAATTCCAAGCCACTGGTCACAGTTGTAATGCACTCATTGTAGCATCAATATCTATAGGTGTCCAAGATAACTAGTGGGGATGCCTTGAAATTGATCAATTTCAGATTAACACTAGGACGATGGGAGTTTCGTGCTACCTAGAAGGATGGCTAGGGATCATATGACCCCAACTTCGTTTTATGAAATAAAAAGTTTTTTCTTCTCAAAGACTGTTTTACTGTAGTAATGTTCATATTCATTCTTTAAAAACCCATCATAGCATTTAGTATGGTATTCCGATAGTTAACAAAACATAATTATCACTTCATAAGTTATGAATAAAATTATATTCAGTGATGATGAGTCTCAAATTTTTAGTCACTCCAATCACGAAATTTCATTGTTTTTACTTAATACAAAAGATCTGCTTAAAAATGTTATAATAAGCATGATGGTTTATCATACATTGCAATAAAAACACAACAAAAATTACTTAGTTGTGCATTTCAGACAAATAGCAATTTTTTCGGTGCACTATCCTCAAAATATTTTTTTGCATTGAGAACGTGCATTTGGCACCTTTTCCTCTTTTTTACTCTTAGGGATGTGGTATGGTTTTATGAAGTTTTGTTTGTTTGGTTTGAGCATAAAGGTGAGTGTTCCGTTGGAAATGAGATTCTCAACACTCGTTTGACTAATTTTTGGATAAATTTCTTGTGGCTCAGTTTAAAATTTGAAGTTTCCCTGCAGAGCAGTAAGCTATAAATCGAGGCCAGATCCAGTATATTGAACAGTACAAGAACAAGCCACCTCCTTGCAGCTGATTGGGTGGAATAACTCTGGCACATGCTGTCCATAACATCTACTCCCACTTTGTTTTTGTTGTAAAAGAGGATGATGTCTGACTTTTTTCATAAGTGTCGGAAATCATGACATCTGAGTGCATGGTACTTAGTAAAAGAACATTCTTCTTTTTTGCTTGGTAATTTGTGAGAGCATGGCCTTGGGTGTTTTTGAATGCTCTAGTTGAATGAATTTCATTACTCATGCGGACAGAAGGAGGAAAGTCTGGTCTGTTTATTTTTATAGTTCCGAAAAGAGAAATTTTCCTTTTCTTTTCAAGTTTTCAGCCAGGTAAACTGATGAAAAATAATTGCCTTAGTTAATAATTAATCAGGTAAACTGATGAAAAATAATCAGGTAACAATACTGCCTGAATTCTTATATGGCTCAGTCAATCTCAGTATAACACATTCATTCAATGCTTGTTTTGATGGCCTCTCTTCATCTTTCCCACAATATGGAAGTGCATTGAGACAGTATTTAGATTTCATGTCAGCCAAAACCCAGTACTCAATTCCAAATTTGTCTGGTTTTTTTTGGCTAATACTGTATGAAAGAACACCTGCATTTCAATGAATAGACCTGTGTATCGGACACATGATGCTTTCACTTGGATTGTATCAGGCTCGAGAATCAGTGACAAAATTGTTCCAAGGTTCAGAAGCCAAACTAAATTTATCCTCCCTAAGTGCTTAACCATAAGTTACCCTTGAATCAAAGAGTAAATGTTTCGTGATATTCAAGAATCGATCCCTAGGCATTGCACTAGAAAATATTTTTGAGCCCCAGGTTTTATCCTAGCAGCTTATTATATATTTATGCCGCTGTTCCAAGATGCCACTTGCATATATGAATGTGATAAATGTAAGAAGCTCTTTTAGATGATTCTCTTGACAAGCACCAATCACGATTTTGAAGCTTTCCATGCTTCACAGTATAATTTATAATGTTGTCTAACAGGTCATTGTATTAGTGATTGTTTAACCCATGCATTACATGGTCTATCAGTGGTACAAACTAGGCAACTGATATATGTTTACATGCATGGGTTAATGTAGGTACTCAATTCACGTAAGCCAGGGAATAAGGAAAGGGAAGAGGACATTTGTTTTAAAAATTAATAAGCATTATTTTATCTCCATTTGATTATAATTTGTTATATGGTATACATTTCACATTCATAATTTCTTTGTAACACATGTATGATGTTTAACTGGTTGAGTTACCCAATAATATATTTGAATGCTAACCAGGGAGGGAGCATTATCACATATAGGCCATGCAAGTAAACAATTAATTGGCCAAACACTACCATCCAATGTTGGTAATGAGCAAGATAAAGTTATCATTTTAATGTTAAGCCAACATTGATTGCACAAGTTAACCATCAATTTTCCATGTTGATCTGCATTTTGATATATATAAAGTGGAAGCTTAGGATATCAGCATTCATTTGACACTGACTAAGTCAACCATCACTGATTTGTTATGTATTATTTACAGGCTGGGTTCTTTGAAAGAAAAAAGAAGGAAGAGCTGAAATCTCTCAAAAGAAAGGTAGGTATATGCCTCATTATTAAAAATGGCTGTAAGAATAGACTAGGTACATAATTCTATTAGGTCTGATTTAAAATGGAGAGGTCATTGGGGCCAATAGCCTCCAGTCTTGCTTCTATACTCTTAGAGTGCTGGGGAGCTCTATCACGCTCCTCCTGTCTCTCGCAAAAAGTGCCAAGAGTGCGATAGCACTCCTCCTGCAATGTAACTCTTAGATGCTGGTATTTCACCGATTGTTCACAGATGGCACCTAAATGCAGATTACAGATGCAGATGCAGATTTTGTAAAAAAATCGTGAAATAATATATTAAAAAGGTGAAACCACATATAATGCAGATTTTCTTGAGTTTTTTAATATTCACCTTCACTTGTATTTGAGACATAATTTTTTTCCTAAACTACAGCAAAATCAGCAAAAATGCCTCGGCAATTTTAGCATAGTACCTAGAAAATCGGTTGGCACTCAAAGTGTTTAAGGGGCATAATCGTACGCATAGGGGACTGGGTATGTTTCTTTTTTATATAATTATTCAGGATTAGTTTTCCCCAACTTCAACTTTCATAAGGATTTGGTTGATTGAGTTGTTTGGCTTAATATTAGAACTTTTATCTCTTGATAGCAAGAAAGTAAAATACCTTTTTTTATCCCATCCACTTAAAAGGACAGAAAAGACAAAAAAATAAAACCTCTACGGTTCTGAATTTGATGTTTGATGATAAATAAGGTCAAGTATTTTCAAATGTTTTTGTCATATATCTTTTATTTATCACAGCTCCACCAGTGTCTGTTAGTTGTGAGGATAAAAAGTCCTTTTCTGTTCTGGGAAAGATAAAAAATGAATATTACTCAACCGGGCAGGACAATTGACTATTGTCCTCAGTCTGGTAATAGAGTAGGAGCTCACAAGACAAAAATAAGTTGTTCATTTAAAAAAATATTTCGCATAACAATCTTTAGAAAAAATATTTCAAATGACTTATTTTATTTTTATATATTATCAAAGGCTTCCGTGGTGCTCCAATGATAAAGGCTGCATACTTTGCAGTTTTCACTAAGTTGTTTTTGGTGACAACAGTTTCCCCTGTGCTCCAACAGGTGTCTTCAGGTCAGCAGGCATCTTTGACCTGAAGACGTCTGCTGGAACATAGGTGAAACTTTTGTCACCAAAAACGACAACGTGGCGAAAACTCCAAAATGATAAGTCCATATCGACTTATGTTATTTAATGTTTTTTTATAAGTTATGTATTGATCATTTTGACGAAATTTCATTCACTGGGATATGTGTTGAAAGGAGTGCATTCAATCAATGCTGCATTCCTTGGCTGAACATTGATACCTGGAGCCTCCAATTCATTGATAGCCCTAACTCTCTAAAATCTTCAATCTGGCTCTCACGTCTACAGCTACATCTCTTGGGGTGGAGAATATAGCTACATCCTAGTTGCTGTCTAGTTCAAATTTGGATCATTCCTCTATTAGCATATTTATTGAGAAATCAGGGATGTGGTGTACACTTTTCATTTGTATTTTTCAGTGAGATGACACTTAAGGACTTTGACTGGAGTAATCTGGGGGGGGAAGTACAAATATACCAAAATATATTTTGACTTCCACTCATTTCTTCACAGATCCAGGCTTTATATAATTAAATACAATAAAAATTATTAATATGAATAGCACAGTAATATAAGGAAAGTCTTACCTAATTATTGCACCTAGGTGTTGCCAATAAATTAATGCTTTAGGAGATGAATCTGTGTATTTTCAATTCTTGATCAGAGGTAATGATTTTGCATGGAAGGGAATGATAAAGTAATGGTGTAACATGTACACATTTGTATTCTCTCTCTCTCATTGTACATGACACCCTGCTTGCATAGTTGCAATTCAATAATTCTAAGGTGAGTGCCTCAGAACAATACAGAAATGAAAGGGAGACTCATCTAACAAAAATTTATTTTACAGACCTTAGCTGAATGTGGCATGTATGCCAATGAGGGGCAGGAAATAGAGGTAGAGCAATCCATTGAAGAGTGATATCTGAAATTATACATTCTGTTCATTCCAAGGATGGCATGGACATGTGCCAAGTACATGCATTTATAGCGTGATGCAAGGGGTCAATTTGTAAAGAGGCCCTCAAGATGCCAGTATTCAAGCAAAAGGAACATCCCTCTTTTTCAATTAAGCATTCCTGATTTGGAGATTTGGAAGAAATTATCTTTCATCAAAGATGAATGTAAAGTGATTTACAATTTACATCACCTTTTATATTTTGTTAAAACTTTGCTCATTTTTCCCTCTAACTCATACTTGTATAAATTTGTTTATGAATGAAATTTTTAATAAAAAATGAAATTTTCAATATATTTTTAGATACCTAGTGCTTAGTAACTTTCTCTTTTCATAACTTATGTAAAAACTTATCTTTGCCAAGAAATTTCATGAATTTTAGGTGGAACTAGACTACGTAGTCTACTTCTTAATGGCCTAAATCACCACCATCCATCTCAAAAAAGAGCTGTTATCTCTACCCTCCTGCACCGTGCAAACATCATAGCAGACAAGGAAAGCCTCCCACAAGAAACAGAACACCTACGGGAAACATTCCGCAGAAATGGGTATACGGAGAGAAAGATTTCGCTGGCCCTATATAGAGCTAGTGCCGAGCGCAAGGAGAGCCGCGTTGAAAGTTTTCTCGATCCTGATGTGTATCCAAGGGAGAAGAAACCCGTTGCAAGAGCTTGTCTGCCTTATGTTTCAACCGTCGCCGGGAAAATCTCTAGGATTCTGGCCAAACGAAATATAGAAACAATCCACAAACCACCGAAAAAACTTCGTGGGGATTTAGTGCATGTGAAGGACGAATTGGGACTCAGAACACCTGGAGTTTACCGTATTCCATGTCAATGCGGGAAAGTATATATTGGAGAGACCGGGCGCACGATAGAGACCCGAATAAAAGAGCACAGGAGGTGTATTAGGCTGTTCCACCCGGAGAAATCTGCCCTGGCTGAGCATAGCTTATCAGAAGATCATATCATCTCCTTTGATGAAGCTCAAGTGGTCTCTAACATAAGACCCTTATGTATTGGGATCGTCTCCTTAAAGAAGCCATTGAGACAGGCTGGAGAAGAACAACTTAAATCGCGACTCTGGGTACATACTAAGCAGGGAATGGAGACCGTTATTTCAAAAAATAACGGAAAGAAGGAGACAACAATGCCCCCCATATTAAGCGACTATATAAACGCAGGAAGGAAGGCCTGCATTTCATTACTGCTCTGAGGACGATGGAAGTGTTATCCATCGAAACGTCAGCCACAAAAATTCTTACTCGGCTAGAAGCCCGAGAATTATTTATTCATATAATTCGCCGAGAAAGGACTAGATCGTACATTACGCACCTCTACGGGGAGGAAACATACCAAACTATCCGCCGCCTTGAAAATCTACGGAAAGAGAAAGCAAAGCTCAGTTCTCTCGCATTTCTCCTAAGATGCCGGGACCAAGATGTCTTACCTATAGGTTATATAACTTATAAGTTCGCCCAAGTACGTACCGGAGTCGACTCACGCTCAGCCAGACGGATCATGAAGAGGGCTGGTGCTGCTCTTGTCTGGGAGCGAATTCAAAACAAGAGAAGAACCCTAGATGAAATTGCAAGGAAGTTGATGCCGTTACACCTACACCTCGCGACCATTCTCTCTCCCTTGGACTGGGATTACATCGATGTCACCACCACTGCCCAAGCTGACATCCAATTTCGCCAAGATACTGAAAGGCTGAAAAATAAATTTCTTCGGCTTTCCCAAAAAAGGCGTCCACTCCAAAATCGGACATAAACCGCATTGTGATTAATCTAACGGATGATGTCCTTGACGAATCTACGTTATTGGTCCTTTCTAAAGGGCTTAACTTCGCTCCTGCCCCAAGATCTATTCCATACACAGATTTCATGGGAGGTATAGAGCAAGCCGTTCGGAAACTTCCGTCTGACACCGCGGAGGAGATACGAGGAGAAATTTCGATGGTTCTAAAAAAAGCTGCTATCCCAAAACCGAATTCGAGCAGAGATGAGAGATTGGCCTTGGCTAAACTACGGAAAAATGCTGACTACGTCATCCTTCCAGCAGATAAGGGAAACGCGACAGTGGTTATGAAGGTCAACGACTACGAAGAAAAGCTTCGACATGTCCTTCAGGATGCGGCATATCGTCCTTTAAACCGTGACCCCACTGACTCCATAGTAAGAAAGACTATTGGACTCATTAAGAAAGCAGACTTCACGGTAGAAACCAGAAGGAACCTTGTGCCACAAGCTCCGGTACCACCAAGGCTATACGGGCTGCCGAAAGTACATAAGAAGGAAATACTCTTAAGGCCCATTGTGAGTGCCATTGGCTCTCCCACTTATTACCTGGCCAAATATCTCACCGGATTATTAAATCCCTACGTGGGAACATGTGAGCGTCACATAAAAAATTCGGCACAGTTTGTGATGAACCTACAAGATTTCCACCTGGCTCAAACGGACATCATGGTCAGCTTCGATGTCGTGTCCCTATTCACTCGCGTTCCATTGAAGGAAACGCTTGAAATCTTTGAAGCTCGTTTTTACAACAAGACAGTGAGCCTATTTCAACATGTACTAACGTCAACGTATTTCCTCTACAATCGGAAATTTTACGAGCAAGTGGATGGAGTACCAATGGGATCACCACTCTCTCCTGCCATCGCAAATTTCTACATGGAAGCCTTCGAGGAAAAAGCCCTTGCATCAGCCACGCTTAAACCGAAGCGCTATTTCCGCTACGTAGATGATATCTTTATTGTTTGGTCACATGGACCCAAGGCTCTGCAGAACTTCCTTAAACACATGAATGAACAATATCCAAACATTCAATTCACGATGGAGATAGAGAAAAACAACAGTTTACCCTTCCATGATATTTTAATCCAACGAAAGGAGGGCGGTACTTCAGGTCACCGAGTTAATCGGAAGCCAACGCACACAGACCTGTACCTTAATGGCCTAAGTCACCACCATCCATCTCAAAAAAGAGCTGTTATCTCTACCCTCCTGCACCGTGCAAACATCATAGCAGACAAGGAAAGCCTCCCACAAGAAACAGAACACCTACGGGAAACATTCCGCAGAAATGGGTATACGGAGAGAAAGATTTCGCTGGCCCTATATAGAGCTAGTGCCGAGCGCAAGGAGAGCCGCGTTGAAAGTTTTCTCGATCCTGATGTGTATCCAAGGGAGAAGAAACCCGTTGCAAGAGCTTGTCTGCCTTATGTTTCAACCGTCGCCGGGAAAATCTCTAGGATTCTGGCCAAACGAAATATAGAAACAATCCACAAACCACCGAAAAAACTTCGTGGGGATTTAGTGCATGTGAAGGACGAATTGGGACTCAGAACACCTGGAGTTTACCGTATTCCATGTCAATGCGGGAAAGTATATATTGGAGAGACCGGGCGCACGATAGAGACCCGAATAAAGAGTAGGGATTGGAAAATCGACTTCGATTTTAATCGAAAATCGATAATCACACTCCGATTTTCGATTTAATCGTAGTGGAATTTTTGTTTTGAAAAATCGTTCAAAATCGATTCTAGCCGATCGATTTTCGATTTTTAGCTTGCTACAGCATTTGAATTTTGCCGCCTCGCTTTGCTCCGCGCCGCGCTATTTCACTCTGCATCGCTGGTGGGGGAACCTTGGTGGAGAGGCAAAGTGCTTCGGACACCGGCAGGTTGGAGTTTCCAACTGTAGGGCTGCGGATTTTTATTACAATAATTCCAGTCTAGGCGGGGACTCACGCTCGGAAGTAATACATTGGAGACTGCGAGACGAAGATTCGAAATGATAATACGCGTTGACATTGTGTCTTTTTTGTAAACGTTCTCTCAATAAATCGCTTCAGAGCACTCGTCTTCTTCAAAGTAGATTCGCCCAGTCCGAATATCGCTTCCACGCATGGGCTACTAAATTATATGTAATTTACTTGTTATATTACCTATATGTATATAAGTATCTGGAATGGATTATTACTTTCCTGCATACCTTATTAATATCTTTAAAATAATATATTGTATTAATAAATTTAACCGTATTCAGTTCTTATCTCTAGTGCTTCCATTAACCCATATTTCGCATTTTGTTAGAACAGCACATCCGTCTTTCAAGAGACAATTACTTTACTATTTAAAAATTTCGATTTTTCGATTATTTTGGGCACGAAATCGAATTTTTAGAAAATCGATTTTAAAAACCGAAATCGGAAGTCGATTAATCGAAAAACGATTCTGGATTTACATTTCCAATCCCTACATAGGAGGTGTATTAGGCTGTTCCACCCGGAGAAATCTGCCCTGGCTGAGCATAGCTTATCAGAAGATCATATCATCTCCTTTGATGAAGCTCAAGTGGTCTCTAAGACCCATATGTATTGGGTACATACTAATTGTAAGCAGGGAATGGAGACCGTTATTTCAAAAAATAACGTAAAGAAGGAGACAACAATGCCCCCCGGATTAAGCGGCTATATAAACGCAGGAAGGAAGGCCTGCATTTCATTACTGCTCTGAGGACGATGGAAGTGTTATCCATCGAAACGTCAGCCACAAAAATTCTTACTCAACTAGAAGCCCGAGAATTATTTATTGACAAACATGTTGTTTTGATCTTCATGGTACTCTTTTATGAAGGCTTCAAACTCAGATTTCTTAATGAATTCCCCCAAACTTGGGTTTTCTGCTTCACCTGCATGCAGCTCCTCCAATGCAGCTTCTATGCCATCTGTAGTAGTCACCATCCCAGAATTAGATTTATGGCCTGCAGAATAGTGAAACTGCACATAAAGTATGCATGTGCAATACTCTAAAGGCATGCAAGAAACTTACTCAGCAAATTGGTGGAACATTCCCTATCCTGAAATGATATCCCATCTCTGGATGATGATGAAATCTCATCTTTCTCAGAGAGCGAAGTTTTAGCTCTCTTCACTCCATTGGTCAACTTTCCTGCAAATAGTAAATGAATTATTTAAGTAAAAGTTGCATCATTAATTCACTAAGATGCATTCTGAAGATGAACTTACTCTGAGGAATGCTAACAAGTGGAGAGATGATGTTCCACGTTGCCTTATCAGAGGAAGATGATTCCCCAGGGAGCTTGGTGGAAGTTTTCATCACCACTCTCTTATTTATACAAAGACCTTAGGCTTTAGCTTTGTTGCCTCTTTCAATGCTGCATATTCTTATGACCGTCTCAAATTCTTTGGCCAATTGGTAGTCATCTAAAATGTAGAACAAAATAATTGAAGAAATACAAGTTGGCTTAGAAAAAACTAATGACCATATTTTTCACTAATGTACCTATTACAGGAGTTTTTCTGATGACTGGCTTCAGTCGTCAGAAGCGGAGACACACTTCTTGATCTGCTCCTCCACAGCAGACCTTCCTCTCGGCCACAGAACACAATCTTGCCCATCCTCGCACTCCAGCCAGCACTTAGGCACAACATTAAAAATGACTGCATTCTCCTCCATAAATTCAGCTATTAACCAGGCAGACCTAAAAAAAAAAGCAATAAATTATTCAAAGCACTAAAATTCACAGATATTTAACTTGTATAACAAACATTAATCTTTCAAAACAAATAAGGACAAAATAATATTGATTAATTACTGCACTAAGTACCTTAAAACTTAAACAATGTAGTAACTCAGCAACATAATACACATCGTCATGCTCAGGAATGGGAATCACCACTGCCTTACACCTAGCATCCATGAGGGACCATTTTTTGTGATCAGCTAAATCTCCTTTTTGTTTAATCCTACTTCATTTGAATTCAAGTCATAAGTTTCCACACTATAAATTGGCTTCAATTTTCTAAACTCCTGGCTAAGAAAGGTTATGCCTGAATCACACGTACCGATATAATCTACTGACACAACAGACCCCTCCAGCATCACCACCCAGTTGTTTTGAGGTTTCCTTGACACTTCCATTCCTTCAAATCTTATTTTTGAGTAAACAGGCTACATAAAACCATCAGGTACATCATCATCTTTGGCTTCACATTCAAAACATTTCTCTTCTCTCACAGCCACCCCCGTACTCTTCTTTGAAGCTGCTAAGTTCCTCTCCATTATCTGCCTCACCATTTGCTGAAGTGGTTTTCCAGGCTTTCTCAGGCATCTCTTCAGATCTCCAAGTTTACTTTCATATTTGAAGGCCCTGAAGACATCTAAAGGCCCAAATTTCTTAGCATCCTCTGCAATGTGGATTAAATCATGAACATTAAAGGAAATAGTTTCAGTTCCATAGAAGTGGCCATAATTTTTTAAGTAGGGCATGAGAAGTTCTTGGGCATAGTCTGGATCATTTTCCAGAAGCCTCTCACAGATTATGATGCAGCTAGCAAAATGTAAGCAAAGAAAACGCTTGTACACCTCTAGTGAGACAATATTTTGAAGCACGAAGGGACCAATGTACAACAGAAATAAGCTCAATTCTGTTGCCTTCCACCGGAGAAGATCTTTCATAGCTTTTGGCTTTCGGACAACCTCATTTGGGATGAGTACTACAGTCTTTTCCCGTCTTGCCATTAAGTGGTTTATCTTAGCACAATAGCACCATGGAGTCGCACTTTCAAATCGCCACTTAAAAAAGCCAGCAACACTTTTCTCATTACACCAAGGCACATGAGGTGCATGTAATCCAATGAAAACTGAGTTACCATTTGCATTCCAGGGATACATGCTAGTGGAGACATTGAAGAGTGGTACTCCTCCTCAGGCAGAAAAATCTATCTTGCAGCCAAACTGAAACTGGAGTGAAATTCTACTGAATAGGGGTAAACTGGCTTAAAACTACCTTGTAACTGGACTGCACTGACTTGAATCCATAGCTTGAAATGCTGGCCAACTGACACTCCACTGTTAAATTCCCTTGAAACTCACCTGCGGGAAAGGGTGAAAGAACACTCGGCACTATACCGATGGCTGTAGACTAACCTCGAAATTCAAAATGGGGCTGCAACGAAATGAAATAAAATCAAATGAAATAATAAAATACGCAGACAATGACAGTTTTTCGTACACATATCGTTTGCATCGCCAACAAACTTCGCGACTGTTGACGGCAAATTTCGAGGTAAAACCATACATCTAATTTATTTTGCAGGATAGATTAGACACTAGCGCTATCCTTTAAATATGAATTGTGTTTTTAAGTCCAGAGAGGTACGTGTCATTCATCATGAGACTAATATAACGACGTCTCGTAAACAGAGGGAGAAACACTGTACATTTCCATCGATATTAATAACACTTCATTAAACTTTTACTCATCATTTTTACCACAATATTTAAAGTTTTAGGTTCAATTTTACATATAATGAAATGATTTTTCAGTGACATGGTGATATCAACACTTAAACTAACATTAATAGTGTTGGCAGAGGTGGCTCGAAAACGGATTTGTTGACGTAAGTATTTTAGGCAAAATGTGGATTTGTTAGGCACAAGGTGGGTGATTTCTGGATTATTGTTAAGCTTGTACGAATATAAGATGTTTCTTAAGGGATTACAAAGCCCATATTTGAGTTAACAGCAATAAAAAATTTGGAAGCCGAGGAGGCTTCAATACGGTTTTGATGACATTAGTTATTTTACGTCCGATACCATTATCAACATCGAAGCTGGTAATTAAAACATTCCTGCTATATTTTTATTTAATTTCACATGGTTATCATGAGCATAGATCTCGCATCACATCAATATTTATTGATTTTAAATGAGATACGTTCAGCAGACGAAATCCGTAGTAGCGGAGGTGGGCCGCTATCGTCAGCTGGTGTCTAATCCAGCGGAGATTCTGCTGTAGCGAGGATTCAGGATTCGGCCCTAATTGCTCGTCCCCGTTGTATAAGCTCCGCTGTTGCCTTGGATTTCCAAAGAACAGATGTCGTAAACAACCTTAGTCGATGACATCTTCGGATGATGATTCTGCATTGTCATAGACTAAGTTTTCTTCATCAATTCGTTAATGACCACTGTTAAAAGGATATTTTACGTGAGCCTAAAAATAGTAATACCTTCACAGAAGACGAGATACGGATTACGTTAAGTTTTGTAAGTGTAAGTGATTACTTCTGCCATCTCGGATTAATTTACGGATGTTAGTTCCAATGAACCCGTGTGGCGACGCAGCAAGCGACCGATTTTACCATTTTCGAGGAGAGTTAAACGCTTGGAAGCACCCCTTGGGTGGATGATAAACATTCTTCAGAGTTATTCATGCCTGAGAGTTTTCTACTGGAATAAAGGAATGAAGGTTGACCGGTATACCACCCCGATCTCCTTAGGCCGCTTTCAGACGGGACGACTTTTCGCCGGCCGCCGTCCACGGCACGGCGCCGCGCTTTCAAATAACCATAGGTCGTAATGGATGTCTTCAAACGACTCGAAGCGCACCGTTGACGGCACGTCGCCGTCGACGGCCGCCGTGGTCACCACGGCGCCCATTTCAATCCGGCCCGGCGGTGCGCCGTCTACGGCGAGAAATACACACAATGCTACATGGACTTGTTCAGACGCTTCGACTTCTGCCGTCCGTCGTGCAGTCCCTGCAGAATTCAGAGTAGCGTGGACCAACTTGGACAGCGAGGCAGTGCGGACACGAATAGTTGTTCTTTGTTTTTTTTTGTATTTGATCTCGTGTTTCTGGACAATGGGAGACATTGAAATGGATGCTGAACGGCTCATTACTCTTGTAGCTAATAGATGCATGCCATGGGATAAAAACCTTTTAGAGTTTGAGGAGTAGAGGACTCAGTCGATTGAGGAGCTCATTAAAACTGGCGATTGACATCCTGAAGTAGTTAAAAAAGTTTCTCTCGTCATTCCTTAAATCATGATACAATGTGACGCAAGCACCGGTAGCTGTTCTCTGCATAATTAAAGGATGAACCCACTTCCTGACACGTAAACACTTTTTTTTCTTTAGATACAGGTAATACAAATAACATAATTTCTCGCGCCTATCCATGATGGCGATTCAAGATCTACTGAACAGGGACGGCAGGAAGCCGTGTCGCTGATTCACTGGTCGTGCCGATTGCTCGCCGTCGCGTTCTCTGGAATTCACGGCGCCGTGCCGTGAACGGCGGCCGGCGAAAAGTCATACCGTCTGAAAGCGGCCTTAGAGGTCACCTCACAGTGGAGTGTGTGACCTCATCAGCCAGGTGAGCGCCATTTGACCTTTTTCTCTCATTCGCCTTCCCTTTTAGGGCTCGTTCGACTTTCCAATCAGTTTTTCCAATCTCCTGGAAAGAAAGCTTCCGCGGATAAGCTTCAATGAGACGGGTGTTCTGGGGGGTGTTTCAGAGTGTAATCGGATTGGCGGCATCGGAACTAGAGGTGGGAATTTCGGTTCATTTTGTGGATTCGGTTCATGGGATTTGATTCGTGGCAATGATTCGGTTCTTTAAATCGTTCATAATGAACCGAATGAACCAAATCCACGAGTGAATCTCGAATCCATGTGAATCTCGAATCCATGTGAATCTCGAATCCATATGAATCTCGAATCCATGTGAATCTTGAATCCATGTGAATCTCGAATCCATGTGAATCTTGAATCCATGTGAATCTCGATTCCATGTGAATCTTGAATCCATGTGAATCTCGAATCCATGTGAATCTTGAATCCATGTGAATCTGTCGACTTACTGCATTTAAAATATTAGTGTGCGAAATAATAAACAAAAAAGTGAAGTGTGATGCTCCAATTCGGAAACACAAGACCTTTGACAAGGTGTTTCAAGGGTATTTAAAGAAGAAAGAAAGATATTTATTGTTCTAGGACTCTTGTCCTCTAAGAACAAATACAATTTACTTATGCAAATTCTTAAGAGTAGATTTAAACATGGAATTAATTAAATATAAAATCATGAAATCAACTCAACTTACTCATTGTGAACGATAAACTAATAGGAAAATATAACAAAAGAGTTCCATTTTACAAAGAAATCATATCATCACTACACTACTACAACAGCAACAGCATTATACAAAGAAAAGCATATGATACACAACGTTCCAGTGACAAATCACAGAACCAACGAGGAAGAAGTTTTAGGAATAGCAATAAGTACCGTGATGAAAAGAGCAAACAACCAAAGAAATATAAGAGATACACATTTTTCTTCAATTAACCAATAAGTTATTATGGGGCAGTAAGTAATAAGTTATAGACTTTTGCCTTGAACGATTTCAAAAACCGAGTATTTTTAACATCATCTGGCAGATTATTCCAGAGATTGGATGCTACAACCTGGAATGACTTCTGGAAAGAAGTTGTGCGATGAGCGGGATAGTAGATTAAGTTAGCATCTGATCTTGTAGTCTTAATAGTATTTTTAGGCTTAGTTTTAAAAAGATTATGTAAATATTCTGGATTTTTATAAAGAAACAATACGTAAAGGAACGCAGCGAGGAAATATTTTCGTCGTTTTTTAGTGGAAAGCCATCCGATTTCATTGAGGTATGGCGATATATGTACATCTCTTCGAAGGTTGAACACAAATCTTACACAGGAATTTAATTGGCGTTGAAGTTTTAAATCAAGTTCATCTGGGATATCATTATAAACTAAACAGCAGTAATCGAAATGCGGAAAAACAATGGAGGATATTAACATTTTCCTGGTTTCAACAGGTAACAGTTCTTTGCTTAGTTTTAATTGATACACAATTTTACTGACTTTGTTGGAAATGTCATGGACATGATTTAGCCATGAGAGATTATTAGACATTGTCACTGCTAGATTTTTTATTGTGCTTGAAAAAGGAACATTAAAATTTCCCAGTTTAATGTTATTTTCAGGGTTCTTATTGAACGATTTGGATTTGGAGGATTCGGAAAATTGCTAGCAGAATCTTCTACACAAGTTGTTCATATTGAACGATTTGTGTGGAAATCCAAATCGTTTAATATGAACGATTTGGATTCGGTGGATTTGAATCTTCCACACAAATCGTTCATGTTGAACGATTTGGATTCGGTAGATTTGAATCTTCCATCAAATCGTTCATTTTGAACGATTCGAGTGGAAAACGTAGATTCAATTCATTCGGTTCATGCCATTGAACGCCATTTGCCATTGAATTGAACGAATTGCCATTGAATCGTTCATTTTGAACGATTCATTCATGAACGACACAGCTCTAATCGGAACCGGATTCAATCCGAGTCGATCGGATGCCTGTCCTACGCTCGTCTTCCTTGCGCTTCACACTCCCGATCGGAAAGCGTTCCACTTTTGGTATTACGTCACTCGTCATCCCAGTCGAGCTACGATGAAACGTCATAGTTTTGAAGAGACAAGTGAGTAGCGAAAAACAACCTCCCGCCAGTTTCACAACTTTCACGATGACGGGAAAAGGTACGTATGGGCATATATTTGTGCTAATTGAAACAGTGTAATGTAATTGAAGTAATTGTGGGTTAAATTATTTTAGAATTTTCCGTTTGCAATATTTGTAATGTAATCTCTTACCGTTTTATGAGTAAATGACGGGACGGGACTATGCATTCCAACTTGTTTCTTCGCCCTTTTGCTGGATTAAATGTCCAAATAATTTGTAAACAAACTTGCGCCAACAGTGACACAACATGCGTACACATTGTCCCCGTTTACATGCTAATTACATTCTCTTAGATCTTTATTATTCTTGCAAAACATTCACGTAAATGTGAATTCATGAAATAAAGTGGTATATCTTACTACAGCCAAATAATCAATGTCAGCAATATCATAACGGTATTCACCCGAGACCAACCAATGCAATCGGAATGGCGTTCCGACACCTCTATGCCAATCGACTTCTATTCCGATCGGAGAGCCTTCTTTGAACCGATAGAAGCGGTCTGAAACGCACGGGTAGTCTTTTCGATAGTAAGTGACGTAGAATTCGATCAAAGTCTTCCGATCCGAACGGAACGGACGACTCTGAAACACCCTCCTGGCTATTCCTTCACGTGAGTTCGTCTTGGCGGACGAAGTTTCTTCATTTACAATTTCCTAACTTCTTTGTTTTATTTTTTCTATTGGTGTATGCTAGTGCCTGGGCTATGTAGGTCTGTTTTCGTCGACCAGGTGTTCTGGAGATCCGAGAGTTTTCCCGAGTGGGTGCATGTGGGAACTCTGGTTCACTGATGCCGAAACTCGGTAGGAGAGGGTTTTTTAAATTTATTCCAGAAGCTATTTTATATGGGCTCAACCGCTCACTTCCGTGCTCAAATGCACAATGTTGGACGAGGAGGAATCTATAAATGAAGAAGTTGCGACGATAGAGCAGTTTAACAATACCTTATTTCTTTAATGATGTGCCGCATATGTTTTGTATGTGTGTTCCCCACGGTATATCTGAAGTTAAGGTAATTCCAAGGTGTTTTACTATATTTGAAGATTTTATGTTTACTCCACCCAAAGTATAGGTATGGCATTTTTGTGATGACTTTCGCAGGAAGTGAACCCAGGTGCATTTACTAATACTTAGTTCTAAACCCCACTCCGAGCACCACGAATGGACGTTGTTAATGTAAGATGACAGAACCTCAAAGTCCGCGTCTTCGCTTATTTCACGGTAGATTGCTGTATCGTCTGCAAATAATCTTAATTTACTACTAATTCGAGAACTTTGGTCATTCATATAAAAAATGAATAAAAGAGGGCCAATCACGCTTCCCTGAGGAACACCGGATGTGACTTCGACCATAACAGAGCTAAAACCATCAATAACTACTTTTTGTTTTCGATCACTGAGAAAGTCCCTTATCCAATTCACTTTTTTTTATTAACTCCGCATGAATACAATTTATAAATGAGTTTTTTGTGAGGAACCTTGTCGAATTCCTTCTTAAAATTAAGGAATATGGCGTCGATTTGCTTATTCGATTCACCAGATTTTAGGATATCATGAAGGAAGAGCGCAAGCTGAAAACTGTTAGGATGTGACGTTCAACTAACGTTAAAAAAAACGTGAATTTGACGAAACCCACGCGACTCCTCCAAACCACCTGATTTTTCAATTTTACATTGAAATTTATAAAAAAGAAGGTCGACAAGATTACATCGTGATATATAATTAGTCAATCAGCGAGTGAGAACTATTCCACACCGTGGAATAGTTCCTACTCACACTGCGGTGGCTCTCAGGGTATTATATAGATGTATAATTAAAAAGGGTCGCATTCATGGACATTTAATATCCCAGTCTATCTTATGAGATGGGAATCAGAATATAAATATGAAATTCGAAATTTCTTGCGACGTCGAGTTGAATTTGTACATGGTGAATAAATAAAACGCGCAATTTTCCCAAAAAAAATTACTTCCGACCCACGTATTGACGTTACTGCATCATCACCAGGTGGCAAGTGGTGTTAAGATCTTGCATGAGAATTATGAGTATTTAAATGCACACAAGTGTATATATTGCGTGATCGAAATACGACTTGCTACCTGATGATGATTTAAAAATTTACTTTTGGCGGAAAATTGCGCATTTTATTTCTTCATTCTGAAGATTAATGTTCTTTTGGGGTCTGGTAGTGGTGGTGCTTTGAAGTTGTTTATTCACCCGCATCGCTCGAGATAAAAAAGGGTAATGTATGAAAGAGTTTCAGGCGTAACTTTGTGGAAATATTCAATATCCATGCTGGTAAGAATGAAAACTCAATAGTAAATTTCTGCACTGCTTTAATAAACACCGACCATGGTTTCGATACTCCATGCCATAATCGAGGTTTTACCTTTTCAAGTTACTTTGTTAATGACATAAAGTGTCTAAACCATGGTCGGTATTTATTAAAACAGTGTGGAAATTCACTTTCGAGTTTCCATTCTTACCAGTATAGAAAAGAGTTAG
The DNA here is from genome assembly GCA_963169105.1 of Ceriagrion tenellum. Classification (NCBI taxonomy): domain Eukaryota; kingdom Metazoa; phylum Arthropoda; class Insecta; order Odonata; family Coenagrionidae; genus Ceriagrion; species Ceriagrion tenellum. Next base: position 22,664,183 of record OY720639.1, on the reverse strand, counting down.
TTCAAATGACATTCACTTCCCACTGACGATTTTCATGATAAACTTTCTATCGCGAATGACAAAATGCCAATTTTGTCATTCAATATGCCAATAGGGAAGGATATACCAAAATTTGATAAAGTTTTATCGAAGGAGAAGCTGCGGGACTCTAAAAATGTGGGAATTGATTGGACGTTCAACTAGGTTATAGTTGGGATGTGATCCAAATCTTTATAAGCAGTATTCAGAGACAGGAGAAACAAAGGTATCGGAAAAATTAAGATAAAGGTTGTGGATAAGTTACGTCTTCCTTTGGGAAATACTGAAATAGATGAAGTAGGATTTGCACTTGTGCTAAATGTCTGAAATCATTATATGCTACTAACCCCGCATGAAATGTTAAAAGTTGTTACGATTAACTAAGCCGTGTTATTGTATTGTACATGGAACTGCGGCGGGGGCCTCTATCTGATTGAAGGGAAAAGTGTAAATTAAATCTATTTCGAAATTTTCATGTGGACTATTTTTTCCAGAAATTGAATCACTTCTGCTAGAGCCAAATAGGAAATAGACTGCAGAATCGATACATTATTTAAAGCATATAATTTATATTTTCTCTCTTTGAATCTACTGCACACAGCATATTTGTTGAGAGTTATGAGAATGCGAGTTCTGTTGCTGATATTTATGTTACTTGATGATCGATACTGCTTAGCGTATTATCACCATGCCTCATACGTTTAGAGTACCACAATGGCGATTGCTGAGTTTACTAATCTGGTAAAATGCACCAAGAAATAATTGCAATGATTATCATATTGACCAAAGAGGGAAAGCGGAGATGGGTGATTTTCCCTTCTCTGTTTTCTCAGCTGTTCTCATGCTTCGCTGAAGATAAATATCATTGAGTCTTTTTTTGGACGAAGTATTTCAAATGCAGTGGCCTGATTTAAACCCTCTTGTGGAACTCAGAGTTAAATTGCATGTGCTTTACCTCAAAAACTCAACAGAACGATACATGGGAATGCAGCTGGGATACGTTGCCATGTATCTTTGAATGTTACATTTGCTTTATATTGTAACGTAACGTTTTAATGTAATGTCATCCTGTAACTTAGTGTAAAGAACATATCCTTGTATCGTAGATTTTACGTTAATATCTGAATAACGTAGTGACGTGCCCTATTGTATGAGGTCCACACGATAAAAAATGTAATAAAACAACATTTGGGTCCAAGATAATCAATCTATAATTTAACTATCTCGCAAAGGTAGTAATAATCATGTGACACCTAAGTTCACCTTGAAAAAAGGTAGGTGCTCATATTTGTCATAAAAGTCGTGCAGAAAATCAATTATAAGTCAGCTGAAAGTGAGAACTTGCAGATTCGCGAACGCTAACCAGCGAGTGGTTGTAATATCTAATGAACATATGCTTGAAATATACGACGAGTTGGATGAGAATAAACCACCCTAGAAAAAACTCAAGTCAATTGAAAAGGTTTGTATCAACCTTTCGCACTGACCCAAGAGTACTTAGTGGAGCGCTAATCGGTAGTGGATGCATTAGCCCAAATACGTGAGAAAATGGAGTTCGCCAATACATAGAATCTCTAGATTCGCCAATACATAGAAACCATCTAGCTGCATGTGACCCTATTATCTCCATTAAATATCCTAGTTGCATGAAGAAATTGCCATGAGAAAAATTCGGCCTTGACCAGGAAACGAACCACAGACCTTTGGTTTGCCGGACCAATGCGCAGACCACTACGCTATCCAGGCTTCCTAATTCCCATGGCAATTTTGGTGGATACAAGGCAACTAGATCTAAGGCAATTTCTTCAAAAAATTCACCCGCCACGTTTGAATTCCTAGTTGCATGTCAATAGTGCATGTTTGGTAATCTTCACCCCCTGTAACACACCCTCGTGGTGGCTCGCAGGGTATTACGTAGATGTAGATGAACTCCAGCCAATGACGAGTAATTACTGCGGTAAGATCTCTTGCACCAACTCCCGTCAGCTATCACAGTAATTAGAGGTACTCCATCACTGTCGACGTCACCACTTTCCATTGCTTTTGAGACTTCAATCTTCGCCGCGGCTTCTATTTCTTTGGCAGCGGACATTTCCCATCGTTCGAATACCTTATCTTGGTATTTTTTATTAGTTTTCTCTGTCATGACAAGTATATCCATTGCAGAGAATATCTCGTCAAGTTGGGAATAACCACCACCTGAAGATATCACCCCAGACACAGCAGCGAAGTTAATCTCGATACTATGAGACACTTCATCTACATCTACGTAATACCCTGCGAGCCACCACGAGGTTGTGTGCCAGGGGGTGAAGATCACCAAACCTGCACTATTGACATGCAACTAGGATATTTAATGGAGACATGCTAGATAATAGAGTCACATGCAGCTAGATGGTTAGTATCTACATAATAAGAAAGGGATTATTGGTTGTTATATCATGCATCATGTACTACAGACTAACTATATTTACTTAAATAACTATTTATTTAAATATATACTGTATCGCGGACCAAAATGGGTGAAACAATGTTTCCTCTTTAAAATATTCGTCCACAATGGGAGGAAAGGAACGTATCGCCTAAAAAAAATATGTCAAAAGTTATCACCATAGAATTCATCCTTCTCTCCGATGGAATCTGCTGCCGCGGTGCTGCATACCTGTAGACATTTTTTATAAAACGGACTCTTCGGGTACAATTTAGTATCTGAAATCTCCGGCATACTGAAATCATTCCTTTCGCCTACCACGGTTACGTCCCCTTTAACAATTTCCTTCAGTGCAGGCAGAGCTCCTCTTCACTTCAGTCCATATGTTTTCTTTGGTGTTGCACACTTTGCAGACAATGTTCAAACATGTCCTTAGCCCTAAACGACGTTCTCCAACGAGTAGCATATCACTAAAAGTGCATTTAAAAGAATGATCAGTGGACTGCATTTGATTAAGAAAATAATGTAAATCCACGATCTTTCGGCCAGACAAAGGGAGAGCCTCATTCAGTCCGCCATGGAGTTCCGCTTCCTCGAATAAACTTTGGGAAGAACAATTAAGGTCTGCTGTTGACTTACTTTTGTCTGGCACAGTAGTTGGTATCATTTTGGCTGGTACTTCATCACGGCAATCACTCGAAACTCTTTCACTGGGGCTAGTAATTAATACAATGTAAACAGAAATGGCAACGAAAAAATGACCTAGACTGTAATTTGTTATGAAATTAGGGTAGAACTCCTCTAAACTAGATAGAATATTTTTACTGCCGGAACAAATCATAAATTTCCTTGGGTTAAGAGGGCAATCTTCAATTTAACAATTAAAAATAACAATCAATTATATTTAATGCAGCGGATGCCATACTTTTAAAATACATAGAGTAAAATAATAGCTACGATAAGAAATCATTTTCGTTGAAAAAGAAACGTGTGCCAAAACATTTTTAGAGATGCTTCTTGTTTTTGTGAATTCTAATACCTACACTCGAAGATATTAGTCCCTAAACACAAGGAACACGTCGTCTTCCGCGTAGTCTTTACAGTTACTTTACCTTTGCTCTACTCTCCATCGCGCTAGGTTCCCTCCCTTCCTTCTTTTTCTCGCGGCAGACAAATTCGATTTTCTGCTACTACCTCCCTTACTTTTGCGCTGCTTAGCAGAGGGCATTTAAATGTTAGAAAGTACAATTATAGCGAGGTAACAATGCTGTAGGAGGCAATGAAATCCTCATTGCAGAAAAGTTTTTCCTTTAGCTGCCAATGAACAGAATTCCAATGCGCGCGTTTGGGAAAACTGAATGCTACATTACATAGACCGCTAGCTGTTTCTCTGAACTCATCAGAGCGACAAGGGCGACTACCATGCTACCCTCCCCACCCTCACGCTTATTTCCCCTCTCGTCCCGTAAGCGAGCAGAGAAATAACCATATATGAGAGAGTGTGTTCATTTTCTGATGGAGCGCTCACTGCGAGAAAATGGCAAATTACGACGACAGTGGGAGCTATCATAGACGCCCATTACTGTGCTGAAATTCATCAAAACTCAAGTTCGCTTTTCCAAATTTATACATTTATTTCATAAAATTTCGCAGCTGCAGTTGGCGTATCAACTACATACAAGTTACTCTTGGGGGCTATCTTGCCAGAAATGGCCTTTCTTGAATCGGATTTCCGCAACATCTCGTGCAAAAAATCTATATTTGTTATATAATCTTCCTTCCAATAATGGATTAAGAAAATTTTTAAAAAGATAGCCCCCTAATATCACTCATTGGCTTAAATAATCCAAAACGTCGAGTTGAAATAAGCAAAATTGACTGATTGAGAACGGAACGCAGAAGAGTCTGCAAAATAGGGGTGTACCGCGTCCTCTTAAGTGCAAAATACTACTCCGACTTTGGGTCAAAGTGTTGAAGAACCGAGTTGGTCGCAACCATTATGGTCACTAATTGTACGTAGAAAATATAACATTTTAAATATATCGGCACTGCTATGTATTTCCTTAATCTCGTGCCTGTGACCGTTTCTAACATATAAGCTTATCCCTACAGAATTTGTTGACAGTCTAGTAAAACTTACACATTAAACTTTCAAAAAAAATGTAATTCATATTTTTCCCTTCGATCAGATAGTGGCTCCCTCCGTAATTCCGTCTACAATACCGTAACACTGCTTTGTTTATCGTAACAATTTATAAGAAATGGTTGCTCGACGTTGTATTAAATCCATACCTGAAAGTAGACTACTTCGGAACGGTCTTATATACTAGTGGCGTGTTCCAAGTGAGGTCTCGCGAGAGAAAAAAAAACTACTTTTTTTACTTTCTTGTCACACTTTCCTAGTAGTCTTTTAATAAAACACATTTTATGATTTTCCTCTACGCAAATTTCCCGTAGGTGTTTATTCCGAGACAGACTATGAGTAATGAACATACCTTAGTACTTAGCTGACTCCACATTTGATAGAAAATATGTAGAGTGATTCCGTTTTCCACTGCCGACGGCAATAACTAAACTCTTTGACGTGGCCCACCCCAAAAGGGCATTACATGATGGAATTGTAATTTTTAATGATGAAAAATGTCCTCTCTGTTTGCGTATCAGTGGTCAATAAATGGTACTTTTAGGTAGATAATGCCCAACAGTGAACCGCGGATAGAAAAGGTAGACCTACTCAATGGGCTACTTACCGCTCCTACATTCATTTTATCTTGCGTTCACGAATGCACAGTTATGATCTGATGAAATAATAATGCTAAATATTCTAAACTAAAAATAAATGCTTTCTTCTTGCATCTTTTTCCATTATCGTGGCTTTATATATCACCCAATACTTATTCTTATGATAACACTAAAAATTTAAGATGGGATTTTATTACCTCCTGCTGATTTCCTGCAATTTTAGATCTCCGTTCTTCAACCACTATGATCGATATGAATGATTCAAGTATTTTCCGTAATTTCAATGTGCATATTTTGTTCGTGCTTCTACTTTTTTCTGTTATCTATGTGTTTCGTCTTTTAACCTGCGATTAGTTTACAAATATCCTATAAGGCCATGCTGACAGTTAACCAGGTCCTGTGTCTGAAGAGCAGTTTGAAACTAGAATTGTAAACCTAGAAATACTAACTTTGCCGTTGAGGGTAGAGTGATGAAAAAGTTTTCCGTGCCACAGAAAATATAGCTCCTTTTGATAGCGTGTCATGTTAAGAATGGCGCAGTCAAATTATCTGAGATCAAGTATAATGCAGCCAAAGGGCTCTTCAGAAGCACACGCTTCAGGAGGAACTTATAATACAAGGAAGTCCGTGTTATAATAGGAATTACCGCAATAATCTCTCGATAACTACGCTCAATTGTTCTGCAAAATCGTGAAACTACTTACAGATGCTTATTTATAACATTATTACGATGAAGTGGGAAAGGTTAGAACCATTAAGCGTGGTGCACGTACACTTGGTAAATCGCTAATGCTTCTGATATGAAGTATAAACACTAGTTCTCACAGTCTTTTCCGTGCAGTAGAATTTTCTATAATGGAGAATTACCATATTATTTGCTATTATTATAAAAACTATATATAGCGGTAGGATGGTGATAGGTTTATGTAATGGTAACATATCCCTTGGTGTGGGAGAGATAACCACTCAAAGGCCAGGCTAAATTTTCGCTCTCTAGATTCGATGTATTAGTCAATATTTGAGGGTAAAATACAAAAATCTGTAAAACAGCAAACACTCATTATTTATTGCTTTTAAGGGAATGAAAAAAATTGTTGTACCTTGTATTGTTGCTTTCCTGGTCAGAAAACGCCAATTTCGACAAATCTATCTAATGATATCTCCCGTCAATCTATCGTAAAACCGAGAATAAAGATAATCACTGGATTTTAATAAGATTTCCAAAGCTTCTACGAGGCAAAATAATGTTGAAAGAGTAGTCCTAGTGGAACATGAGGTCATTATTTATTTGGCACACGACATTCAGGCTGATCTGGTAAAGTAAGGAATTAAGAATAGAAGAAGTTCCAACATTTTTAAAATGGCTAAGTATGGTTATAATCGACCCCTGGTTCATCCTAATTATTGTCAACGGTAAAAAGTATCAAACTACCGGCGAATAAAAAAAATTCATTTTAGGTATAATTCTTTACTTCTGTACATGTGCTGCGTCTGACACCAGAGTACCTTCAAGAGCATTAATGTAACATGGTTCGTTTCCGACAAAATGATACATCTATAACCGCAGCCTCCTATGCTTGCTCCAATCTCCCTAGCGTCTATCTCGTGCAAAACATTGAAACATTAAATCATTGGTACAGTTATTGGGTATTTAGATAGTCAAACTTATATTATTCAAAACCAGAATGCATTCAGGAAAGGCAGGTCCTATGAAACCAAACCAAACCCCCTTTCTTCACTCTATTCTTTCCTCTGAAGACAGGCTGGTTCAGGTAGACACGATATTTTTAGATTTAAAAAAAGCTTCCGATAAATTTTTACATTTGAAACTACCTGTACAGCTAAAATCCTATGGTATACATCACGATAAAATATATTGGATAAAAGATTTCTTTGATAACCGAGAACAGAGGGTAGTTCTATATGGCGTTAGTTCAGATACAGCTAAAGTATCATCGGGTGTACCCCAGGAAGTACCATTGGTCCATTATTTTTCCTTTTGGCAAATCTCCGATTGAGTCACACACTTTTCAAAATTTATTTCGACCCTATCCTCTTTGCACATCGCCACAAAATTTAAGTGACATAAACTGCCAACCGTTTAGTATCTTGTGATATTTATACTTTGGGCAAATTACCAATCTACGAGAACATAGGAAATTTTCAAACCCTTCAGGTGACGTTATTCCCGGCCGCCAATGTACTGTTTCCACTTTTGACCCCGCCACTGAGCGCCGTGGCGCGGCAGTCGATGAGTGGCCTTTCCACAGTGATCTCTTCCGTTCCCTGTTATTCCATACCGCGCTAAATGTCGTCGTTTGAACGCTGGATACGCACGATTTTTGAACTAAAATTACATCACTCCCGCTTTTACCTTCGCCAAAAATGGCGATGTATACATTGTGAAGATTTCCCCCTCCCCCCTCTTACCGACCCAACCTCTATGCATACACAGGGATTTTTGATACCTTAAAAGGTATTTATAACAATTTATGAAGCAATTTTCGTAACCTTCGGATGGTTGAAAATACCTATTGCAGTAGTACCAAATATCGCCATTCACGTACCAATGTGTATGACGGGCGATGTGACGGAGGATTCTTTAAAATAAGTACAGTGGCGGAAAAAATTAACGCAAAACTCATTTGCGTCTGAATGCGGCGTACGCGGGACCTAATTGAAATCGCTTTTCCTTCAACAACTTGACAACACTGATACAGTCAATGGTAACCGGGAATATTCAAACTCTCTATAAATAGATTACAATTTTACGCGTCATATAAATAGGAATACAAATAAGGTTCACGTTCGCGAGACCGTCGTGGAGTTATAAACGTGATGAGTTTGCTTCGTCCCGCAGCCAGTCGAGGTTTTAAAGTCATAGTCAATTATGTAGGGATACTTACCACATTTATTTTAGAGCTTTGGACCCTTTAAAAAACATTACTTTCGGTTGAAACTTAGGAAAAGTTACGATGAAAGAATTATTACTTGGGACACAAAATGCATATATTCTCCAGATCAAATCCACTTACAATAAAAATTTATTCCGCGCGTAGGAAAGAGCTGTCGATGACCATTGTTTTAATTGGCCTCAAACTACTTCCGAAAAATATCCTACATTACAATTAACTTTTTGGCATATTATCACCTGAATGTTAAGTTAAAATATGGGCAATCTGATAGACTAGAATGGTTTTCATGAGGAGAAAATTTTCTTTTTTCCGCTTTCAGGTAGTCTCAAACACTTAAATTTCTTAAATCCTCCTAACGTAATATTATTTACTTTCTGAACATTACTTCCAAAAGTCCAGGACATCTTATTTGGCTTAGTTTTTAAAGAAAACGTTGGTATTCCTATTTTCGATTTATACTAAGAACCACTGGACCCGGACTTACCTTGATTGATTCGGTAGCCTAGAGGGAGAGCGTTCGTCTGTGGCCACGAAAGTTTGGAGTTCAAATTTTGGCGTGGCCTCTTCTCGTGCCCTTATAATTATTCTATGCGATGTGATTTTGTTGTTGCCAAAACTTCGCAGGGATTCGCGGAAGGTCCAGCGAATGGATATTGACCTCAACCATGTGTGTGTGAGTTTTACACATATTTGGGCATTGTAAAGGAATCAGAGCGGTTTCCTTGATCGTCAAATGAGACGTGTCGTGTCGTGAACGAGATCGATGAAAACGGTTTTTGAAGTTTTCCCAGAATAATTTTCTAGGTTCTCAATGGGCAATACATAAGCCATGTAGTTTAACAGTTCAACAGAGGATGAAGGATAATACTTAGAGGATAAGGTAAATTACTGAATCATTTAAATACCTTTTGACATATTCGCAGTGGAAAATTTTTCGCTAAAATTACGTCGATAAATTTTATGAGGAGCATTCTTACACTCACCTGTAAGTAATACTCCGACAACAATGCATCGCGTATCTCCCCTGTGAAAGTGATAAAATAATACAATCTCCTTTTCCATGTAGCGACTAAGCAGTAATTAGATATCTTCTGTATGTTCATTTGTATACTCCTCATAAATCCGCTGAGTTGTCAATAGAGTAAAAATTAGGAATGTGCACCATCAATGATTATACAATTGCTACGTCCATAAAGAATCTGTTCCTCTTCAAATATCTCGTGATATTATTGTTGCTACGGAGGTTAAAGTTGTGTGCCCTACATGAAGATATTAAAAGACTTTTCACAGGGTCATAAATTTTATCTCTTAGTGCTACTGAATTTTGGAAAGGGCACTGTACACCTTCATATAGAAAGTGTGGAAAAGGTTAAGATGTATTCTTAAGTCCCACAACCTGAGTCATGTGTGCACATGACCACGTTTATTGCACATGACCGTGTTTATTAGCTTAATAATCAATCCATCCCTCTCCATTCTAGATTCCTGACGAAGTCTCTGAGGCATAGAGTTGTCCACATTATGTCATCATCTTACTGGGTCCATTTTCCATTCTTCCTCAACCATTTTCCATATTGCGTCTAAATTTGGGGTCATTTCGTTTGAGGGAGTAAAAAACGTTTATTTCGCGCATTTTCCTGATAATGAATGCCCAAATACTTCCTGTGGATTTGAGATCTGGGCTCTGTGCAGCCCGCCCCATCTGTGTTAAATGGTTGTTTTGAACCATCTAGAATTTAGACGTTTGTCAACTCGCAAATACTCCTAATTGCGGACGAAAAATGAATATTAATTAAAATTTGAATAAACATAGTCCTCATTATCGTGGACAGTTGGATGACTTTCGTTTAATGATAGTGAGAAATGGGATTTTTTACATTTAAACACCAAATAAAAGTTCAGTTGGTGATAATCGAGAGAGCAACATCTATTCGGGTAATTTTTCGACAGACGTATTTGTCTTTAACAAATATACTACCCGATTCCTCCACCTGGGAGAAATATGAGGCATGCTTAAAGGCAATAAGATCTTTTTTCCTTCAAGGATTTAGGGAGAGGCCGTTAAAACTTTGAAAAATATCTCTGCTTGCGCTGTCCGCTCTGCTTATCAGTCTACCGACGCTCGTCTCAATGAAATAGTCATCAGTAAACCTTTGCGAAGTTCCGGGTGTTGGTGGTCGGGGTAGATTTTTGTTGTAAATGACGCAGAGGTTTTTGTTGCGCCAGAGAGAAAAGGCTCATCGCGCTTCGAAAAGTTCGGAGGCACCCGCCGAATACTTTTGAGGGGCTGAATGAAGTCAAATGCCACATCTTTCCTGTGGGTTAAACGACTGGCGTCCTTAACGTTTTTGGGAGAAAAGGTAGCGCCCGCAACAAGGGGAAAATAACCTCTTTTTAAAGGCTTACTACGTTCCAAATCAATATCATGCGCCCTTCATAGATTCCCAGTTTGACTAGATTAGTATTGGCGAAGTTTTGTTTCGACACGAGGAAACCTTTTGGGATTCTCAAGATTCTCACAGGATTACTCGTTGCTGTAACCAAGACTTTCAGCTGGCCTCAAATCCCTTGCACGATGGGAACTAATGGCGTTTGATTAGAATGGTCTGGACTGATGAGGTGAAATCCGAGAACTACTGCTTTCTGTTTGCCAAAAAGAGTAGTATGCTTTTTTCTATCTTTAAAGTTCTATTAAACGTTCGCACACAATATCTCCACGCATTGTAAAAGTAACTTTGTTCACAGTAACGCGTGCGGACGCAAATATATTCACCGAAAGGATACGAAATTCCATCTGAAATTCTCCTTACCATAAGAAAGCTCGGGAGTGGGTACTGGGTAGCAAACCTGAATCGCGATCATGGCTCTTCATAATACTATTGTTCAATATCGCTCATGATTTTGAAAACATGATCGTCATCAAGAAAGATCTGGTGCTTCATAGCAGTGTAATGCGCTCCCACGACTTTGAACATTGCCCTACCAATATGGCTTGCCTTATGGATGATGATAACGACCACGAGAAGGAATGAACCGTAATCTCACCCCTGGACGAGACATTTTTGAGTTTTGAATTCAATTTATGGTCAATTAAAATTATTTTTACAAGGCGAATTTTCTCTTTTGTATTTATAAAATTTCATATCATTAGCCAGTCATTGCAACTACGTATTACATTAATTCATATCACCAATATGTGACAATTCAAATAAAAAGTCATCTTCATTCATTGAAAATCTAACACGGACCACTCTTATGCTGGCCAAATACATCTGACAGCTGCAAAATTAACCGTTACCTATTAATTTATTTCATTTTTGACACTTTACTTCAAACTGAGTCTTTTAAAAAGCTCTCTTGTTAATTTTATATGAGCCACGAATTTATAGCTAATACATATAAGAACATGTTATGTAGTAGGTAAACGTAAAAGAGTCGTTTATTTATAACTACACCTAATTTGGGGTAAATTTTTCTGAACGTTTATTCGTATGTCCCGCATTTACTAGATAAAGCTTCACAGTGAACGGCTCGTCAGCAAACTTCCTGTGATAAGATGAAAGAAACGTCGGAAAAATGTATCTAGATTATTCAGTATCAATGCGAGCACATTAACTTTTAATTCATGAAATCATATACTTACGTATATCTTCATAGATTAATCCCATTCAGACTAAGGATGGATTTCTATCGGCGCGTGAATGTGTGAATGATTAAATGTCCGGCTTGAGATCGAAACTTCATCAATCTACAAACTGAAAATCTTGAAAAATTACATCGCATAGACTGTATCTATATTAACTAAATCTTTTTTGTATCAACGCTTATTGCGAATAAATTTCGATTTTTATTATTTCAGTGAAAGAGACACAGGACGCGTCATTTAAAAAGATCCTCGAAAATTTAACCAAAATGAATATCCCTTGGTGATAGCAGATGAAGATTTCAGCAAATATTCCGAGTTTGGTTGGATAGTGAATATTTGTTATAGACAGTCTTTCGGTAACAGCGATATTATTTGATGTGAGAAACATGCTTAAATATACACAGCGATACACTGCGGCTGAATTCACAAATAATATAAGAAGAAAGCTCGAAGAAGAGGCGATTGATGAGTAAGTTCTAGGCTCCGGCAAATGTGAATTCCATTGCGGATTTCAAATATTTGCGGTAGACGATGTCTTCCTCAGTGTTGCCAGTCTTTTGAAGTGTGTGCAGCTCCTCGAAGTTCCCAAGAATGCCGAATTCTGGCGCGCGAAAAATTTTGCGTTAATTTCTTCCCCCACTGTACATCACTATTCATGGCAAATTTCAAAATTCATTAACATTTCAAAATGCCCTTTTCACTTTCATGCTTCCAAAAATCACGAAAGCTGTTTCATAAATTGTTATATACTTTCGCCCCCCCCCCCCCCCAACCCCAAATCACCTCTACTTCACTCCACTGGCCCGTAACCTTTTTAGCTGGGAAAAAGAGCTAATTGTAGAGATGAGAACAGTGAGATTTACCCTCTGCCGAGGCTTAGGTGAAACTGGGAAAATGGCGTTGAAAAAGTTGGACAAATGACGAAAATTGGTAATTTTTAAGGTGAATATCTCGAAAACCAGTGGTTTCACAGCCTTCCTGAAATAAATTCTTGGTACTGTGATTCTTACCAAACAAAATGATGCCATTGTCATAAATCTGAAAATCAACAAATAAATGAAATTAAATAAAAATAATAAAATAAAACTCGGAATAAATGTTTTAAAGGTGTGTAATACAAGCAAAGATTTACCTTCCTTTTGTATATTACTGATACCACTGTCTTAAGAAGCTAAATTCGCCTTTTTGTCGTAAACGTTGTGTGTAGGGATATGAACTCTGAGTCTGACAGAATTGCTCGATACCCCTACCTATCATATCCCTAGAATATTTCTATAAATCTTAATCTTACACACCAATTCATTGAACTGCAAATACGACTGTCCGGAGTAATTTAAAATCACCCAGATAGGACTCAAACCCTCGTCAGTGTTCTTACGGAGTAAGAGAAAGAATTATTCCTAGAAGTCAAATGGCTTCGTCAGTACCGTATCATTACATAACATGATGATTCGTGACTTATAACTGAAGTCTATCCGAAACCTTTCGACTGAATTATTATTCCAAAATAAGAAAACAAAAACAAAGAAAACTAACTGTTAGATTTTAATTTTCTATGTATGTAATTTACCTCTCAAATAAATAGCACCTTGCATGTTGTGACTTACGGACGAAGACCGAAACAAAAATAAAAAAACCTTTGTCAAAGCATTAACTCGAACTGTTTCCAGCAAAAAAATCTCTAAGTATATTAATTTGTAGGCGTAGATTACTTCACAAATATTATCTGTCATAAATCATCGTCATCTCTTTCGTTTCTTTTTGTCTAACCATTTTATGATGCAATACATTTTGGTTTCTTATCATGGTTCTCGGAAAAGAATGTGATGGTTAAAAATTTTAACGGTAAATATCCGCTTCCGTCACACACCTGTCAAACACTTATTCCCGTAAATTGGTGATATTAAGGATACTGACTGTGACATAGTTTAGGTCTTGAAGAATCATAGTACGAAACAAAAGTTACAGCAAAGTTGTTAAGCCACAGGTTTTTGAGGTATTCACGTTAGAAAATGACAAATTTTCGTCATTTTTTACGCCATTTTCTCAGTTTCGCAAAATCTCCGACAGAGGGATATTTCTAACTACATCTCTACAATATACGCTTTACTACCCCAACTAACAAGGCTGCGGGCCCTGTGGAGTGAAAGAGGGAGATTTTTTTCTAGAAAATATACGTCTCTACATGCCTACACTACCTATTTCCACCCTTATAATCACCAACCGTCTCGAGGGAGATTTTTTTCTAGAAAATATACGTCTCTACATTCCTACACTACCTATTTCCACCCTTGTAATCACCATCCATCTCGAGGGAGATTTTTTTCTAGAAAATATGTCGCTACATGCGTGGCTAGGAATAACATGGAGCGGGAGATATTAGTGGGTAAATGCAACTCAGCGACTGTCGCGCCACGCTGCGGTCAAAAGTGGAAACAGTGCAATGACGGCAGGGAAAAACATCACCTCAAGCTTTGAAAAATTCCTATTTATCGTCCATTATTTATGCCCCCAAAATAAAACTATCACTAGATACCGGCATCTTTCTAGTATTTGTCACATAAATTTTGTGGCGAGAAGCTATGTGGAAAGGGTCGAAAAAAAAATTTGAAAGCCGTGTGACGGAAGCGGACATTTACCATTTTAACCAGCTGTTAACATAAATGGTATGAGTCTCGCTAATATAATATGAATGCGTTTCATAATGCACAAAAATTTTATTAAAGACCAAGTGATTCTTTTAATGCTATGTGTGACTAGAATTTAACGAAAACTTCGAACCTTGTCATTAACAGATCACAGCCACGGCTTTTCGTAGGTCAATTTAATACTCCACGCCGGGTAATCCTCACTATTATAACGTTATGACGATACTGGTGTGAAATGTTTGTACGAATGCCAAGGCAATCGCACGTACTAAACTAGTGCGAAATGAAATATGTTACGTTTTTAATTTTATGACTTATTCCGATTGCTAACATCATCGTGACCAACAGATAATGAGCTGAAAAAAACAGACCACTCCCAGTACGCATATCAGTCAATGATTAGTATAAATACATACCTGAACTATATATCATGTGCATTCCGTTATTTGTTGATTTTAAATTACTCCAGACGACACAGCCACACACCTTTGAGGAGTCTTGCAGGGAATTGCTTTATGCAGACTAACGTCACTCGCAAGAAGCCTAGAGGCACTGCATCGCACCATATCCCTTGGGATAGTCCCCATCAATCGTCACTGTTGGGCGCACTCAGAATATTAAAAGAACACACTTAACTAAATAGACTCTTCCTATCTCACACACCATTGCATACACACAACTAGGCACTGTAGAGGGCAGGAAACTCCGTAAACCTTTTATTTTTAATTGTAAACTTCCCCGCTATTTTGTAAGTGGGTCGAAGTTGAACACAGAAGTTTTGCTGGCATCGTTATGCAAAATTCAATCCTGCAACATGCACATACTATATCTGATCACGTAAACTTTTAACTTCGGAAACCAGGAGGAAACACTCTCATTACACATCGCAAATACCTCATCATTCACACACGCAATTCCTCTCATCAACTCATCGCGCGGCTTGACTCAAGTCGAGTGACTAACTTCGCGGGAATCTAGAATGAACTTGAATACGCCCTTGAATACGCTCAGGTTGTCTTACGTCACTCTCCTGGGCTGCTCGTACAACCAGAACCATCCCCCGGCCCACTCAAGTCATATGGCTGTGGTCTCGGCTCCATATTATTTTGGAAAGTTTGACGAAGTTCCTGCACAGCGAGGGGGCGAGAGATAATACCGGTCGATACTAGAGAAGAAAGAGTGAAGGGTACCCCATGAGCCGATGCCAATGTCGCATTGAAAAATGCTCAGGGTGAAACCAACATGAACATGAACGCGAATTACATATCGCCAGTTCACCTCATCGATTGCTATCGATGCTCCAGGGAGCTGGTGATGTTGCACCAAATGTGATAGCTTTGGGAATACAACCGATCATGAAAATATATGGAAAAATAGGATGAAGGATGGAGAAGAGGGAGGGAGGGACGGAAGGGAAATGTATGTTGACGGAGTGTCTCAGCGATTAGCATTGATTTACTTATATTGCATTTATTTATAGATATAATGCTGATTTCATATTTGCACTACACCTTCAGCTAACTTACTTTGTCTCCTCTATTAGATTTTACAGATAGAGATATAGGGCAGGGTAAAAATAGAATCCTCCTGTCACTCGGAAACTCGGGCATACTTCGTCTATCTGCTAACAACGTAACACCATATCAGTTTCTTTCGACTCGTTTTCAAATCTCAGCCAGATAGGGAAAGTTACCAAAAAAAATTAGCTGATTAAATTTAATCTAGGTAAAAAGTAACCAGTTAAAGTTACTTTTCTGAAAAAGTAACTGATTAAAGTTAAAGTTTTAAAAAAGTAACTTTTACGTTAAAAGTTATTTTTTCAGTTACTCTGAAAAATAACCATAAAGTAACCTTTAAAATCTATTTTTTTAGCAATTAAGATAAAATAAATGCAAACTTCAAGTTCAAGAATAATTTATTTAACTTTAACTTAAAAAGTCATTAAACTTAAATAACATTCTCATTTCAAAATTGGTATCGGACACCCGTCCTCTCCTGTCCGAAAAAAGAAGTCCTGAAGCACTAAACATCCTTTCACATTGTGCTGATGAAGGAATACCAGTATTATACTTGATAAAGATATTTCTAATATAGCTTGAGAGTTCGTCAACAGTGCTACACTCGTGAAAATATCTTACAACTTCCGCATCTGCGATTGAAAATGCCTCCTGGGTGATAGAAGTCGGTTGATGCTTAAATTTTGAAAAAAATGTATCCATCTTAGAAAACCTTTCGTTTTTCGTCTCACTGATGGATGGAGGTGAACTTTTGTTAGTGGTATTCTAAAACAATCTTACCTTGACATGGGTTCACAAGTTGGGTTCTGTGGTAATTGAGGCCTTGATGGCTTTTTGCTTTGGTAAACAAAGCAAACACTGAAAACTGACATTATGGTTGTTTCCATCCGAATCGATCTGTTCAAAAATTTTTGGAATACCGGGCCACAAAAAAGGCATTTTAAAAGTAAAAACTGAAGTAATAATTAATTATCTAAATGGCAATAGCTAAAGGATGATGAAATACATCCGCACATCGTTGGAGGTGAAGGTCCGCTCTTCATAAAAGGTGGAGATCGGCTCTTCGAAGCAGGTGGAGGCCCGCTCTTCGTAGTAGGTGGAAGTTCGCTCTTTGTAGAAGGAAGCAGTCAAGGGATTGACCTCACACGAAACAGTCACAACTCAACATTGCTACGAAAGCTCTTAATTTTTATACCCTCCCACCCCCTTCGTAGGCAAATATTACCTCAAATCCCCCTCCTTGGACAAGTTACATTGTCTCTACAAGTGGAACCTTCAATTCAAACGAATTGTTTCCATTTTTGGTCGAGTCTCTTCCGTTTATTCCCTCCTCTTCTCATATTTCTGACTTCTGGGTCAAAAAAAGTTACATGAGCCCTCAAGGACAATTTTTTCGCGTGGTGTCGTGTTTCTTCGTCTGGGAGTGCGTTCCGAAATTTTTACGGTCACTCCTCCCAACCCCGCTGACGACGGGATGTCGCCGAGTGCGTAAACTGGCACATTTTACAGATACGTTACTTTGAATTAGCCCCTTCCCATCCTTACCAGCCATAGATTTTTGGTGATTCCCTTTCTCATGTCAAACACTCTGATATGGACAACACGATGTCGCCGAGGAGGCATTCGTGCCATCGCGGACATTGTCTTTGAGTGGTCTCGTGTATTCTCGTCTGAGGGTGCGTTCCGAAATTTGGGCGGCCAATCCACTCAACCACGCTTTTGTTTGGATATATTCTTCTGGGCCTATTCATTGCATTCTTGCACAACTACCCTGCTAAATTTCATTCTTAAGGCCTGGTTACACGATACATTAACACGTACAAGTTAATGTATAAATGCATGAACGCGTGAATGAACGGGAAAATTCACCGTGTAACCACACCAACATGTACGAATGCATGAATGAATGAACGGAAAAATAGAACCCGTTCTATTTTTCCGTTCATGCATTCGTACAAGTTGCGCTAGTGCAGAGACACCTGGTGAGAGGAAACGGAACTATACCTTAGTTGTTTGTTTACCTTTGTGTACTCGAATCGTGTGTGCGTGACTCCTGCTGTTTACTTTATTTTGACCTTCGCTCCTCTTGGATATTGCTTGCCTGATTTCACCGATTGACCCATGCACCTCCCGGATTACTCTCAAGGAACCAGCACCGACCTAACGCCTTCTTTGGACATTTCTCTCCCGTTAACGACCGCGCACCGCTTGGAATTTACAAAATTGGAAAAGCAAAATGGCCTGGAACAGGGGGCAAGTAGAGAGGCTAATATATTTGATTAGCGAGAGGCCGTTCTTGTTCGACCCCAAAAATACTCTTAGAGAGGCTGGTTGGCAAAAATACTCTTAGAGAGGCTGGCCCTTGGCAGCAAGTAGAGAGGCTAATATATTTGATTAGCGAGAGGCCGTTCTTGTTCGACCCCAAAAATACTCTTTACAAGAATAAGGGGAAGAGGGCAACCGGAATGCAGGAGGTTGCGGAGGAGATGTGTCCTACAAGGTAGGAATAATGAATAATTATAATAATTACTTAGGAATAGTGGTTTTTTTATTCTTATTTATTAATATTTAATTTCATTGCAGACCTAATACGACTGCAGAGGACTGCAAAAGGAAGTGGTATTCCCTGCGGACAAATTATCAGGCGGAGAAGAGGAAGGTGACGATGTCAAAAAAGAGTGGGGCTGGAGTTGACTCTGTTCGTACACAATTTAAGAACAATCGCTATTTGTCTTCATCCTTTCGTGTTTTATGAGTAGTGCCCCATTACATACAAGGAAATAATTTTTTTCAGATATACGTGCCATCTCTCTTCTACTACGAGGAGATGGCCTTTATTGATGAGTACACGTCGCCGAGGTCCAGTACTTCCTTCATAGAGGAAGAGGCGGAGGTATGTTCCCATTGTTTTTCATTTCTCTGTGTAGTAAGGAAGCGAAAAATGAATATGGAAAAGTGTTGTTGACAACGCTCAAATTTTACAGGAGCGTCGACGAGACTTCCTAGACGAGGAGATTCCCGTCGTAGATGCTGAGGAATTGGGGGAAGGCGAGGAAGTGTCCGCTATGGACATAGTTTTCGTGGAGGAGACTCGTCCCGCGAGTGCCCCTCCCATTATCCTCCAAGGTGCTACGAGTGCGGCAACGCCTGGGCCATCTGGGGTGGGGAAGAAGAAGAAGGTGCCCACCCCCGAGGAGGCTACAGCCCTAATAAATACCGCAACAAAGGCCCTTGGCAGCCTTTCCTCCCAGGTTGTGGTCGTGGAGGACACTGAGTCTTCCTTCGGGAAGCTAGTTGCGGGGAAATTGAGGGGCATTGCTGACAAAAAAAAGAAAAATAAAATAATGTTTGACATCATGAAGGTCTTTCACGACCATGACGAATGAAAAAAAGTCAGATTTTTTATTTTGGTTTTTAATCCCATCAGAAAACACCTTTAATGTTAATGAAAATCGTCGTCAAGGTGAATTGAAATAATTCTTGAATTCGTTCCTCACTTCAAGGGCGGAATTCAGTGGCCTGTTCCCTGCTTGTTAGGGTAACACCAACAAGGTACATTCTTCGGCATTTGTGACATAATTCGCGCCGTTTTTCTCACATAAGTAATTATGTAGCGCAATGGACGCCAATACCAATGTCTCCACTTTCTCTGGGCTCAAGTTTATAGTAGTAAGGAAAACCCTAAATCTACTACTGAGGATGCCAAACGCATTCTCTACTACTCTCCTGGCCCTTGACAGTCTATAGTTGAATTGCCTCTTTTCCTCGGTCAGGTCCCTGCTTGGGTAGGGCTTGAGGATTCGAGTTGTCAACGGAAACGCCTCATCCGCGACGAACACAAAGGGGACTTTCACTCGTCTGCCTGGCAAATTTTTGTTAGGGGGAAAGTTCAGTGAGTTGCGGGCGATTGCTGTAGATATACTACTTTCACGGAACACTCCGCCGTCGCTTACTCTCCCGTTAACACCGACGTCAGCATAAATGAACTTGTAATCCGCATCCACGACAGCGAGTAGCACTATCGAGTGACTCCCCTTGTAATTGAAAAAATACGATCCAGCGGTTGCAGGTGGACTGAAGGCTATGTGCTTTCCGTCCATTGCACCGATGCACATGGGGAAGTCCCACAAGGCCTCAAATCTTCGGGCAATACTCTCCCACTCCGTACTTGACCGTGGTACCTGTAGACAAAATATGCACAATTGAAAAAAAAATCCCACACCATTGATCAATACCGTAACAGGTTAAAGATCCATAATGAATTACCTTAAGGTATCTTCCCTTCAGGTTACGGTAGATGCTCTCGCAGACCTGGGGTATAATTCTACCAATCGTACTGTGATGTATCCTCGTGGAATACATCAACGACCTGTACGTCTCTCCGGTAGCCAAAAATCGTAAGGTTAGCGATAACCTACAATAATGAATTTATTTGTATTTAGTAAACATACACGACGACAGGAAAAGTAATGATAATTTTTTAATCCTTTAGGAAATTTAATTCTTTAGGAAAAACGTTTGATGCTGGGGGGGACAAACCTTTTCTCAGGAGAGATTGCCTCTCTCATCACCGTGTCCTGCCTCGCAATGTCATGCCTGACCATATTCAGAATTTCGTGAAACTGCTCCTCTGTCATTCTCATGAAATTGCGGAAGGCATCCCGGTCTTCAACCGCAAGCTCCTCGTGCACCATGTTCAAAAGGCCTCGACCTCCTTCTCTCCTGCGAATCCAGGGCCTTGCCCAAGTCGAACGTCTCCTCCTTTCAGGCCTTGCTAGTAATGCAGCGGCCCCAATAATTATGGATACCACTGCTACAGCCGCGGTTAATGTCCTCGCTTGGTCCGGATCCATAATATCGACAGTCACGGTCAAATTTCTTGGATGTAGTGCACAGTATTCCAATGTTCTTAATGTATTCAAAATCCAAAGGGGTAGTCCAGACGGTGCAAAGGTCAAGCAAAATGGGAGGAAAACACCCCCAGTAGGAATGAGAAATTGATTTCGAAGGGGTAGTCCAGGCGGTTCACAAGTCAAAAAGAAAGGGAGAAGAACATCCAAAGTAGAAAAGAAAAATGAATTCCAAAGGGGTAGTCCAGGCGGTGCACAAGTCAAAAAGAAAGGGAGAAAAGCATCCGAAGTAGAAAAAAATTAATTCCAAAGGGGTAGTCCAGGCGGTACAAAAGTCGAGCAAAATATCAGTATTACGATCACAAACCAAAGCGCACGAGTCAATAACAGCTGAATACGTCGTTTCCCTTATCTGCCACAAGATGTCCCAATCGGAGGGAAACCTTAAAAAAAATGAAAATTGGAATTCGGGATTCACATCGTCTGCACCCTTGTAGTTGACGACATATTACACATTTAAATGACGCGCATTAATAGGGAGAGACAAAAGCAAGTGCATAATGCGCTTCGAGAAAATTCATGAAAACTTGTCTGAAAACATTCACCGTGTAACCACTCATTCATGCAGATTGACCACGTTCATGTACATTTTTCCGTACATGAAGACGTTCACGCATTCGTTCATTAACTTGTACATGAACACGTACGGGTTCATGTATCGTGTAACCAGGCCTTTAGATACCGTTTTATTTTCCCCTTTGTCTGTTGGACTAGCTTCGTGCCCAAATTCGAACAGATCGACATACACCAAAATTTAACGAATAAAATTATCCGAAGTTATTTTTGAATCAGTTAATGTAAAATTTTAACGGATAAAAGTTAAAAGTTAACTTTAATAAAAAGTATCGATTAAATTAAATAGTTAACTAAATTTTTAACGATTAATTTTAATCGTAAATTTTTTAAATCTTTAATCCCAACTATGATCTCCGCCCTGACTTAAGAATGTGAAGCAGGCCCCATCGGATTGGAAAACCACGGTACACTGGTCACCAAACCAACCTGTCTCTCTCCTATCAAGAGATTTCCTACAAGTGAGTGAGGGAAAGTCTTAATCATTTCATTCGGACCGTCATTCGAGGGAGACCACATACAACTGACGTTCTTTGCGCCAAAAAAGATTGGTTTTGGAATAGGTGAGGGTTAGATTATTGAAGAAATGAACAAATGTTTAGGGGAATCAGTCGTCTGTATTAGCGTGTTCTTTAAGGGGCTGGAGTAGTTAATCATGGGTCATTCATTTTTTTTGTAATTTTCCAAGTTAGCCGAAATGGAATTATCGGGCCACATTTCATATTAGTACAACTATTTATGGTAGTAATTCACCGTATATGCAGCAATAGAAATGAGAAAATAATTGTACTTTCAATTTTTTCCATAGTCATTGTATGTTATAATGACCTACCAATCGACCTATCACGAAGGAACAGAATTTTACCATTGGTAATTAAAACTTGAAAATATGATCGACGCTACATAAAAGTGGAAACTGTCCTCAACTGGGCGGTTCTTTTTGAATATCTCCTTGGTCCAAGTTATTTACAATTGAATTCGTTATTCTCTACATAAAAATAGTATGCTTCAGCAGGTAATATAGATAATCGAAGGTAACAATTCACGTATAAAGACGAGCAAAGAAGGTATTGTCGAGAGAATGCCATAAAATATTTCATTTTAATTTAGCTTATTTCGGCCGCTTACAGATGAACTCCGGGAAGCCAATCGCGTAAATCGAAATGAATGAGGAAAAACACATTCAAATAGTAGCAACACTACCGAATTTGAAAGATTCAAACAACTGACGAAAAGAATGGATGTACTCGTGGCACTTCGCATTCGATAAAGCCGCTAAGGTCTCCCCATGAACAGTGATATTTATCAGAAAAGGCAGTTGAATCCAAAACCAATTCGAAGGAGGAAGAAAAGTCACCTGTAATGGATGATATATTAAACGGCAAATTAACAAAAAAATATTTTTATAACTGGAAATATATTCAAATACATATTTATAATTGTCTGTACACACCGTTCCATTTAACGTTTTGCGGAATTTTTTCAATGCGCAGTAAAGGAAAAATATTTACTTTACAATTCCACCTTTAAATTTCAACACTGGAATTTCGAATTATTTTTCGTTGTTTCATGGCATATCCTGCGAGTAACACGTGCAAACGAATATCTTAGGTTTGAAATGGCCAGGTCGATTTATAAAATATTTCTACGAAAAGCTGAAGTTCCACCCGAGAATCTGCAAAAAAACAATAAATAAATTATCTGGATTTCACTGGTGAAAGTGACGCTGGCTCTGTAAACTTCAAAGATCCTTATCGTAAAATACTTGTTGCTGATTTTTTTTGCCAGCAAACACATTCAAATGTAACTTTACCAATCAACGCTGTCTCGTAACGAAATAGAAGTATGCCATTAAAAGGAAATATAACAGCAATAAGTATTGTACGATTAAAAACTCATATCACTGGAAAAAATATTATAGTAGCTGGTAATCGAGTAGAAACCCAGACACAAAACTTCCATGCACATACATGACTAGATACTACAAAATCAATTAGTCATCGACTGATGAAATCACTGAGTTCCTAATAAAATCGAAATAATACTTGATGCCGTCAAATTTAATCAAAAATGTTGCAGTCATCGGCCAGGATGTGAGCTGGCTGAGGATTTTTTAATTAGGAAAGATATTCTTGATGATGGTTGCCTCACAATAATATGGGAGAAATTCTATTGGAGTAACTGCCATTTTAAATTGCATTTTGCTAATGAGATGAAGACATTCTGTTTGGTTATTTCCTTTGTAGTTTTAAATATGGGAAAAAACCTGTTAAGAACGACGCACAAAGCCGTATCAATTACGCCCCTAAGTGATTGGACGATACGTGATCACCTCGCCCCTCCCTCCCCGCCCCCACTCGCAGCTCAGTTACGTCACTTATATAAGGGCGGCAATTTCGATACGATCTTGAGATGCAGACGGGACACCGACGTGATGACAGTCCTTTTCAGGCTCATCGACGGCGTGATAAGGACAGGGATTTGGAACGTTTGAGCGGCCCGACCCACGGTAGCCTATCTTATGCACCCAAGTTCCCAAAGGGACCTCCGAATTCAAGGGAGTTTCAGTTGAAAATGCAAGTAAATTTCAGCCCTGAATACAAGGGAGTTTCAGCTCTACATTCAAGGGAGTTTCAGTTGAAAATGCAAGGGAATTTCAACTCCAAATGCAAGGGAGATGCAAGCCACTAGCAAGAAGGTTAGGCCAAGCTCATTAAGGATTATGGGGGAATGGTTATTCTGTGCCAAGGTAGTTTCAAGACATTTTACTGCTCGGCTTCTGGGCAGGCAAACTCCCTTGATTTTGTTTCAATTTCAAGGCGGCTTCAGGGTAGTTGCAGAGGAGTGATATCAGAAGAGTTTCTCTACAGTTTTCAGTTAGGTTTCAAGGCAGATTTTTCTGTCTGAGCATCAGTCTGGTTCCTGAAGCTCTCATCGGTCCATAAAGGGGAATCTGTGTCAGGAAAAGCAATCCTCCTCTCCAGATACACACCATCAATACAGCACTTTGGACAGCTGCGGTATCCCGTGTGTGATTTTGTTTGAGTGACAAAAGCCCTCGCTGGTGCATCACACACGAAGGAATGGCAGGAAACAGAATAGTGCTTGCTTTCAACGATGATCCCTGTTTTCATAAGCCCCACGATGTCATCCCCTAAAGGCTGAAGGAATTCTATGGCAGATTTTGATATCTCTTCACCGTGGTATATTCCAGCCACAAATGGTTCAGTACAGTGAAAATCAGCCAGACCCATGAGGATGGGCCACACCTGACTGCCACTGCTTTTCGAAATTGGCAGGCAAACCATCAATATTGATTTGAAGTTTCAGATCAGTAATATTACCTAAGTCATTTTGATACCATGTTTACTACGCCATCCACAATGCCTAAATGGCAGTATTCTCCCCCACCTCTTAAAGTGTTCACTTTGATGTTCCTGTACGTTTTCAACAACTTCCTACAATCCATAGGCAGTTCCTCAAAATCTGGATGCGGTTTCAATAGTTTCAGCAACTCGGTGACCTTATTTTGGTTCACCCCGATTGACCAGGCTGCCAAACTTGCCTTGAACTCGGATAAACAAAATTCAGTGCTATCTTCTTCACTATCTCCACCAGCACATAAACGTTAAAATAACATCATAAAAAGTTGGTGTTGTCGGCCGTTACTTGGTGGAACCGATTCATGGTAAAACACTGAATAAAATGGTGGAAATACAAAAATCAGTGGGGAGAAAATAAAATCGTGGAAATACAAAAATCAGTGTAAAGAAAATAAAATTGTGGACAAATCAAGTTTATTCATTGTTTTAATATTAGAAAAAACGTTCTTTGGTTAGCGCACACCATTTACGTTTGGATTCCTAACTATTCTAACCTAAACTTCCGGGAGCCTCTCATCGAGTCGTTAGAGAAACGTTACAATGACGTTCGCGGCGAACCTCCGTCGGAGTCCCTGGCGACCCAGTAAGCACAGGGATGGGTTTATCCAAGGCAGAATTAGATATACCTACCTGTGATGAGCATATCTTCCACTTAATATGTCTCCGACTTCTATCATTTTAAGCGCTGGCACAGTAAATTTAAACACACTTTCATTTTTAAAGTAACCCAGTAAACACAAAATGCTGCAGATGCGCATCTGATGCGCTGCGCGGCAGCGCTGCACCTGCCGCGAAGGCGCTGCTGCAGCGCGTCTAGCACTCCTAAACTTCCCTTTTTTGAATGTCAGATGCGCTGCAAGCAGGTGTCAGCAGCGCTGCACAAGCGCGTCAGGGGCGCTGCACAAGCGTGTCACGATCGCTTTAAATGCATGTCAGAATCGCTGCAAATGCATGCCTGATTCCCTTCTAGTGAATGTCGCTACAAAATATACCGCTACAAAAGCATGCCAGAGGCATTAACAATGAATTGAGAACACATGGTTGCAATAAATCACTTCATTGATCAGTAATAACAAGCAAATTTTCATTAATGAGTATTAAAATATACATATGATATCTAGAATTGCCTTTGAATCAAATAACCACTATATAGCTACAAAAACGTAAACATAGACGTAATTTGATTAAATTATTTGTTATCTGCTTACGTTTCTCCTAAATTAATTTTGTCTAATGTATACAGTTGTGGCAATAGCAGAGAACTGAGGCATCAGTAAAAAACGTTAACGATCGCAGATCGCAGAACAGCATGTTGTGAAAAACTTTGACGCCGTCGCATCGTGGAAGTGTTTGTCTGAAACATACTGCGTTGGATCTGCGGGGAAACTGCAAAAAATCACAATTACCCACTAAAATTATTTGGAAACTCACGGAGGGAAAAATCTAGTAAATAGTCATATTGTACTTCATCACTGGAATAAAATAGCATTATGGAATCATAGTCACCAACCTTTCAGTTCTCTTCCTTTTCCTAAACTACGTTTTCCACTTCTTGCCTTACTCGCAGGCTTCAGGTTAGCCAGGAATTCACAAACGCTGCCTTCACTTTTAGAACTTCGCCAAACGATCTACTCAGCCACGCTCACGTGTACAAAACTAGCAAGCAATAATGCCCGATTCATGGATTCGTTAACCCCTAACGATTTTTTTGTCACCATGTAGCGCCAGTAGCATGACGCGTTACCTGCAGCGCTGTGGCAGCGCGTCCGCAACTTGCGGCTGCTGCGCTACAAACACAAGCTGCGAATGCGCATTAGATGCGTTTCTCGACAATTCGCTCAATGAGAGCGCTGCTGAGACGCTGCTGACGCGCTTCAGTTGACATGTGCTGCACTTGCAGCGCTGTCATCCTTGTGAAGCGCTGCTGCAGCTAAGTGTGTTTACTGGGAATATTCAAAAGAAGTGTTACCCGCTGTCTCCGATTCAAACAATTATAAAATTAATTGCGCAGAGTTATTCGAAGTATGGCAAAATCGCTATTAGTGCATTAATGAACTAACAAATTGCTAAATAATGACTTCGGTGGTTCTTGCATAAAAGATAGATCTGCATCCTCTCACAATCCACTTTCCCTTGGTCGCACAGTCTCATGCTTTAAGGGCCCGGGTCGGGTGTATGAACTCGGCCACGGCCGTCTTCTATTACCTTAAACCATTTTATTGATCAAGTGAGAATTATTTAAATATATTACAAATGGAAATACACTGAAATTATTTGACCGGTTTTTCACAAATCTCCTCAAACAAAAACTCCTACCTTCCCTGCACATCGCCTTGAGATGTCCTACTTTTCTACAGATGTCACATATGTACGTCCGGAATCGGCAAGTAGCTTTACTGTGGCCCGAGTCCGCAACAGTTGAATATCTCCTCCCGAGTCCATCCATGCGATGAAGGGGGGTTCGGTGGTCCTTTCCTCTGTTGCCTTCCCGCGCTCCCACCTCCTGCTGCCCTCACTCGGTGAACTTCCGCCACGCAACACCTTTCCGGCGGTGCGTACCTCCTGTCGTCTGTGCTCCTTGAGGCCCCTTCCTCTGCAATATGGACGCCAACCGCGTCACTCGCGCCCGTTGTGGTCGCCATTAAGCAGGCCTCCACGTTGCGTAATGCCTTTTCCCTAGCTGCAGCTATTTCCTCCGCCTTCTTAAACATCAGGTCCTCGCTCTCCATGTAGAGAGCCTGCACTATGGTCTTGTCTTTCAAGCCTAACACCAATTGATCGCGCAAGGCTCGATCAAGGAAAGCACCGTACTTGCAATGCCGCGAACGTTCTCTTAAACCAGCGGCAAACTCCGACACAGTTTCTTCGCTGCTTTGCACCCGATGGTTAAACTTATGCCGTTCCGCGATGACTGATTTTTGCGGGCTAGAGTAGGTACGGAGTTGTTCCTTTATTTGCGCTATGGTACATTGCGTGGGCTTCTTTGGTTCGCACAAACTTCTGATGACCTCATACGTCTCCTTGCCTACGGACGATAACAATACTGCTTTCTTCCTTGTTTCCTCTGCGGCACTGTTTCTCAGATCCAACACGACGAAATACTCTTGCAGTCTTTCCTCATACGACACCCAGTCGTCCACCTCAAACACAAACTTTTCCACAAGATTCGGCATCCTCGTCACCAATTGTAATGACTAGACGCCACGGCACGAGGGCAATTTCAGTCGACATCCATTCCAGAAGGTCAGTTTCAAGGGAATTTAAAAGTGGAGTGTCAGTTGGCCAGCATTTTAAGCTATGGATTCAAACCAGTGCAGTCCAGTTACAAGGTGGTTTCAAGCCAATTTACCCCTATTCAGTAGAGTTTCTCCCCAGTTTCAGTTTGGTTGTAAGACAGATTTTTCTTCCTGAGGAGGAGTACCACACTTCAATGTCTACACTAGCATGTATCCCTGGAATTCAAATGGTAACCCAGTTTCCATTGGATTACATGCACCTCATGTGCCTTGGTGTCACAAGAAAAGTGTTGCTGGCTTTTTTAAGTGGCAATTTGAAAGTGCGACTCCACGATGACAAGACAAACGGCTTCATTGCAAGACTAGAAAAGACTGTAGTACACATCCCTAGTGACGTTGTAGGAGGAGTACCACTCTTCAATGTCTCCACTAGCATGTATCCCTGGAATGCAAATGGTAACTCAGTTTCCATTGGATTACATGCACCTCATGTGCCTTGGTGTCATGAGAAAAGTGTTGCTGGCTTTTTTAAGTGGCAATTTGAAAGTGTGACTCCATGGTGCTATGGTGCTAAGTTAAACATACTGCTAAGATAAACCGCTTAATGGCAAGATGAGAAAAGGCTGTAGTACTCATCCCAAGTGAGGTTGTCCGAAAGCCAAAAGCTATGAAAGATCTTCTCCGGTGGAAGGCAACATAATTGAGCTTATTTCTGTTGTACATTGGTCCCTTCGTGCTTCAAAATATTGTCTCACTAGAGGTGTACAAGCGTTTTCTTTGCTTACATTTTGCTAGCTGCATCATAATCTGTGAGAGGCTTCTGGAAAATGATCCAGACTATGCCCAAGAACTTCTCATGCCCTACTTAAAAAATTATGGCCACTTCTATGGAACTGAAACTATTTCCTTTAATGTTCATAATTTAATTCACATTGCAGAGGATGCTAAGAAATTTGGGCCTTTAGATGTCTTCAGGGCCTTCAAATATGAAAGTAAACTTGGAGATCTGAAGAGATGCCTGAGAAAGCCTGGAAAACCACTTCAGCAAATGGTGAGGCTGAAGTGAGACGACTGAAGCCAGTCATCAGAAAAACTCCTGTAATAGGTACATACATTAGTGAAAAATATGGTACATATTTAGTTTACATGATGTTTGCCTTCTGCCAGAAGATAATCTCCAATCAAATGGAAATTAAAGACGAGATGAAGAGGCAAGGAGAAACAGTGATTTTAAGCCTAAATTAAGTAACTGTGGCATTGTAGAAGAGTCTATATCTTAAAAAAAACATCTCTGGAGTAAGTTTGTTAGAGCATGTGTAATCATAAGGGCAGTTACCATGTCAATATGTAATTATCTGTAGAAACACTGTAACAATAAATACGCTTATAATCACCAAATTACTCAAGATTAGGATATTTTCTCAAATATTCAAGGATATTTTTTCTAAGAAATACATGTTTCTACAATTACGGGGCTACAACATTTATGCTGGTAATCACCAACTAACTCAAGAGACTTTTTTATGAGAAGTATATGTCCGTAAATAGCTTTGGCTATAACTTTTACATTCGTAATTTCCTACTAACACGAGGGATAAATGTTTATAAGAAATTGATGTTTCAAAATTCCTGCGGTTGTAAGTTATATGCTTGCTATTGCCAACTTACTCAAGGATTGTTCTTTCCATTGCTTACTTAAATATTTCTTTGGAAAAAATGGAAGTTATGTGTAAGAGGAATGATACTGTACAGGTTGGAAACACATTAGGCCAATCATGACACATTACTGATACAAAACATTACAGTAAAATAATGCAATGAATGTTAAGTGAAATGAGAGAGGTGGTCTAGTTCCACCTAAAATTCATGGAATTTCTTGGCAAAGATAAGTTTTTGCATAAATTATGAAAAGAGAAAGTTACTAAGTACTAGGTATCTAAAAATATAGTGAAAATTTCATTTTTATTAAAAATTTCATTCTTAAACAAATTTATACAAGTTTGAGTTAGAGGGAAAAATGAGCTAAGTTTTAACAACATATAAAATGTGATGTAAATTGTAAATCACTTCACATTCATCTTTGATGAAAGATAATTTCTTCCAATTCTCCAAATCAGGAATGTTTGATTGAAAAAGAGGGATGTCCTTTTGCTTGAATACTGGAATTTTGAGCACCTCTTTACAAATTGACCCCTTGCATCATGCTAAAAATGCATGTACTTGGCACATTCCCATGCCATCCTTGGAATGAACAGCATGTATAATTTCAGATATCACTCTTCAATGGATTGCTCTACCTCTATTTCCTGCTCCTCATTGGCATACATGCCACATTCAGCTAAGGTCTGTAAAATAAATTTTTGTTAGATGAGTCTCCCTTTCATTTCTGTATTGAGACACTCACCTTAGAATTATTATGCGACTATGCAAGAATAGAGCGACTATGCAAGCAGGGGTGACATGTACAATAAGAGAGAGAGAGAGAAAATGCAAATGTGCACTTGTTTGACCATTACTTTATCTCACCCTTCCATGCCAAATCGTTATCTCTAATCAAGCATTGAAATTACATAGATTCATCTCCTAAAGCATTAATTTATTGGCAACACCGGGATGCAATAATTAGGCAAGACTTTCCTTATATTACTGTGCTATTCATACTAATACTTATTATTGCATTTAATTATGTAAAGCCTGGATCTGTGAAGAAATGAGTGGAAGTCAAAATATATTTTGGTATACTTTTACTTCACCCACAGTTTACTACTTATATGTACTGTTATGTATTCTTCATTGTAGGTACTAATTTTTTAGCCATGCCAAAAAGAAATCAGCACTTCCTGAATTATGTTGGGCCTTCATCCTCTTTAAAGAGTTCCCATCAAATTTTTATCTGATTTCTCAATAAATATGCTAATAGAGGAATGATCCAAATTTGAACTAGAAAGCAACTAGGATGCAGCTATATTCTCCACCCCAAGAGATGTAGCTGTAGACATCAGAGCCAGATTGAAGATTTTAGAGGGTTAGGGCTACCAACGAATTGGAGGCTCCAGGTATCAATGTTCAGCCAAGGAATGCAGCATTGGTTGAATGCACACCTTTCAACACACATCCCAGTGAATGAAATTTCGTCAAAATAATCAATACATAACTTATAAATAAACAAATAACATAAGTCGATATGGACTTATCATTTTGGAGTTTTCGCCGTCGAGTTTGGAGTCGCCGCCGTGGAGTTTGGAATTTCGTTGTCGTTTTTGGTGACAAAAGTTTCGCCTATGTTCCAGCAGATGTCTTCAGGTCAAAGATGCCTGCTGACCTGAAGACACCTTGTGGAGCACAGGGGAAACTGTTGTCACCAAAAACAACTTAGTGAAAACTGCAAAGTATGCAGCCTTTATCATTGAAGCACCACAGAAGCCTTTGCAAATAAAATAATTCATTTGAAATATTTCTTTCTAAAGATTTTTAAGCAAAATATTTTTTTAAATGAACAACTTGTTTTTGTCTTGTGAGCTCCTACTCTATTACCAGACTAACTGAGGACAATAGTCAATTGTCCTGCCCGGTTGAGCAATATACATTTTTTATCTTTCCAAGAACAGAAAAGGACTTATTATCCTCACAACTAACAGACACTGGTGGAGCTGTGATAAATGAAAGATATGTGACAAAAATATTTGAAAATACATGAGCTTATTTATTATCAAACATCAAATTCAGAACCATAGAGGTTTAATTTTTCTTTGTCTTTTCCATCCTTTTAAGTGAATTGGATAACAAAAAGGTATAGATTTCAGTAATAAGAAACATTTCTCCATTACACTGGCCTAAAATATTTCGAAATCTGAAGAATAAGAGTAAAAAACCTCATTCTCTTAACTTTTTACTTTCTTGCTATCAAGGGATAAAAGTTCTAATAAAAAGCCAACCAACTCAATCAACCAAATCCTTATCAAAGTTGAAGTTGGGAAAAACTAATCCTGAATAATTTTATAAAAAAGACCCAATCCCAGTCCCCTATACCTACGATTAGGCCCCTTTAAGAAGCAACACTGGAGGCTATTGGTCCCAATGCCCTCCGCATTTTAAATCAAACCTAATAGATGTTGTCTATTCTTACAGACATTTTTAATATTGAGGCATTTACCTACCTTTCTTTTGAGGGATTTCAACTCTTCCTTCTTCTTTCTTTCAAAGAATCCAGCCTGAAAATAATACATAACAAATCAGTGATGGTTGACTTATGCAATCTTGCAAAACCCTGTGCAATCAACGTTGGCTTAAAATTAAAATGATAACTTTATCTGTCTCATTACCAACATTGGATGGTGGTGTTTGGCC
Source organism: Ceriagrion tenellum (assembly GCA_963169105.1). Taxonomy (NCBI): domain Eukaryota; kingdom Metazoa; phylum Arthropoda; class Insecta; order Odonata; family Coenagrionidae; genus Ceriagrion; species Ceriagrion tenellum. The sequence continues at coordinate 22,631,817 of OY720639.1, read as the reverse complement.
AATTAATTGGTTACTTGCATTGCCTATATGTTAGGAGGCTCCCTCGCTGGTTAGCATTCAAATATATTATTGGGTAACTCAACCAGTTGAACATCATAATATGTTACAAAAGGAATTATGAATGTGAAATGCCATATAACAAAGTATACTCAAATGGAGATAAAATAATGCATATTAATTTTTAAAACAAATGACCTCTTCCCTTTCCTTATTCCCTGGCTTACTTGAATTTAGTACCTACTATAACCCATACATCTACACATATATAAGTCGCCTAGCTTATACTACTGATAGACCATGTAATGCATTGGTTAAACAATCACCAATACAATGAGGATAATATAAAAGGCAATAATATTCTGGTGCTGAAACTAACAGAATTGTTACTTCTGCCAAAGGACAGAACCAACTTCATGATAAGCCCTTTCACTGTGCTTGATGAGCAAGTATCATCATTGGTTGCTGATCTGTCTATTGATATGATGAGTAATATTTTTTGTTTCAAGGAATTTTTTATCTGAGGAGGCAAACTTGGTAAATGGGGAGCAAATATTTGAGGTCTTCTGCATGGGGATGTGGTGTTAAGGTGGTTGCCCACATGGGTCAATTTCTGGAAGAATGTGTGGCCGTTTTTGTCTTCTGCTTTTATAATTGTAAGGAATAGCTGTAATCTTTATTATTCAATTTCCATGTTGAACATGATTGCTGCCTGTTGCTCATTGTGGTGCTGAAGGAAGTGAGGTTTTTCTTTTGGAGCAGCTGTCAGTTTTTACATATTATTTACAGTAGACTCTCGTTCTTGTGAACAATGTTCATACAAATGTTCTGTTTTTACAAAGAAAATCTTAATTCTTATCAAAAGTGGTATCTAAATGAATGGAAGAAGAAACAAAATTATGAAATGATGAACTTAAGTTCCGGTTTCCATTAAGACAAAAAATTCATTATTACAAATTTTGATGCATATACAAAGGGCATTCATATAGGCATCCTCAAGGTTGCACTATAAACCAAGAAGCTATACCACCTGAACTGTGGCCCAGAACTGGAGAACTATCATGTAAACAATGGATACTTGTCATAAGCGATTATGCTGTGCAGAGGGTACAGAACTCCTATTGGGTTGATGAGCTTTGAAGAGACTATTAAACCATAAGAGGTGGAGGAGGGATGAAAGGGAAGAAACAAAAGATAAGGACTTTCTTCCCATTTCACCCCTCCCTAATGTCTCATGCACCTATTGTACCTCTAACGGTCACTAGCCCATTGGGAAGTCCTGCACAAACTACCCAGCTAATCCTGCCTCCCCTGCCAGCAATGCTTAGGCTCCTCTTCTTCTCTACCCACTCCATTTTTGCATCCATAGCTCCAAAACTCCTTTCCAACTCCCCATCTTACAACAAGTGGTAAATAATATACGAAAATATTCTAAGCATATTAGCAACAGTATTTTTGGAATTTTTGGCCGGTTTTATCTGGGAATGGGTTGAATTTCAGACCATGCACTGCCTGGAAGTTGCTGTGCACTTCCTAGAGGTACTGATGAGGGTTGCATTATGAATTTGACACAGAGCATTACAAACCCTACCCCTAAGAGGGCTTGGCCGATAAAGGGTGCATTCTCTGTCACATGTGCTACTGTATTATATTGCTATGGTTCTTTAAGGCTCAGTTTCAGCAACAGCCATAAAGGCTTAGATGCCGTATGCATATAAATTGATATCGAAAAGTATTTCATGGCTTAAATTCTACACGAAAGGAAGTAGTAAGTGGATAACACTCACCTCTATTCATTCTAATCATCAATATTCATCACTAATACTGAAGATAAATCCCTAAAATATGAAATGTTCTCATAGCCTAACAGCATAGCTCAAGTTCTCAGGATCACGTCGCAAGCGACTAAACCATCTGAATGGTAGGGAAAAGTCCCCCAAAAAGATTTCACTTGTGAGGCATGTTACTTCTCCACCCTTCCCTCTCCTACCTCCCTTATCTCAGAGCAGTGCCACATGACTTAAGGTTCTCACTGTGCAACATATTTATGTTGCTCACTTTGTGAGACTGCGGTAAACCAAGATTGTTTTTTTAAAGCAACCGTGAATCTCTCTCGAAAGCCTTTCCAATGCAGACAAACAAAGTAGACGTGTATAAGTCAGCATTCGTGAGGCATATATAAGACTGCTATGACATTAGTTTACACTAGAAGGATGGCAGGGGTCATTTGACCCATTTTCAGAATTAATATTAACTTTTCTTTATGTAAAATATTTTAAACTTTTTGAAACTTTTTACTTTCTTCATTACTTCCTAACTTTTGATAAATTGACATAAATAAATCTCTAATTTTTTTGTTATCTTTTATAAGAGGTTATACCTCGAACAGCTGAGGGTCATTTGACCCATAACTAGTTTTCGTGCTGTATCTTTATATTCCTCTTACCCTTGGGCTCCTAATTTTTTATAAATGTCTCTTTACTCGGTGGCATGGTAGTCCAGTGGGTATGGTAATTGGTAGTGAGTCAGATGGTACCAAGTTCAATGCCGGGTGATGCCTAAGGACACCCATATCAAAACGTAAGCTGAGTGATCATTATTGTATCCAATCTTTTGGGAAACCACAAGCAGCAAGGGGGAAGTAAGTGGCGCTCCTTATTACTGTGTGAATTTCACTTTCCAATGGCCTCCTTCTATTGGTATAATTTTATTTTCCAAATCTTTTTTTTTTATCCTCACCTCGAAAATCATATGTATCTCCATTGATATGAGTATCTTTATCCAGCCATGCATCATACAGCCATGGTTTACTGGCCTTTGAGAACCGGTGTGGAATATTATCCATCCATCCATCCATCAACCACACATCCTCATCTACAGTCACAGTTATACACCCGAGAATCTACTGCTCCAAGGGTAATTGCTTGGAATGGAACTCAGTGGTTTGAGACTGCGGCTGATCACACCCCAGCAGGGAGACTCGCAAGGCAAAATATTCTGTATTTAGAACCAGACTTATAAATGAAAACCAGACACCATATGCCAAGAGGAATATTCAAGAGGCATTAATATTGAACGCATTCTGCTTGTTGGTGAGTGACACCATTGGCTACTGGCCATGAGTGGATTATACTGAAACGAGGGTTGTGATTCCCTCTGCTCAGCAATAGAGGAAAGTATGCGGTGTTCTACTGACTTGTGTTCAAACCTGTGTGATTCCTTATCACGAGAGAGTTCCAAACGAAGGAGTATGACAAGGGTAGAATTTTTTACTGCACGGACCGGTCAGGAAAGGGTATAAAAGCAGAAGTTGCATCCAAAATATCAATTGTGATTATAACTTATTAAAAATCGTCAACACATGTCTTGAATTTTGTTATGATTATGGTGATTTTGATATGGCTTGATTCTTGAACTCAATTTCTTTCATTTTTGGCAAAGCAATACTGTGCATCAACTTCTGCTCAACTACGCTCTCCAGTGCAATGATGTTTGCAGGCGACCAGCACAGTTCCGGCACAAATATGAGCCTTTACAAATGAACACCTTGGCCCAATAATATTCTATACTGAAAGGTGTAAAAAAAATAATAATACAAGGGTGAGTCCAATGAAAACTGGAATATTGCTGTAGAAAATCTAAAACCTCTCTTATTACGATCAGACCAGGTACGCTTGCCCGTGAACTATCCTGCCAGCAATTGACATTGGTCCCGCGACCCCACGTGACCCAGCAGTCCAACAATACAGAAGTTTCCAATATGGCGGCCCCTCTGTTGGAGTGCACCGAAGAAGAGCAGCGCAGAGTGATCTGTTGCCTACACTGTGAAGGCACGAAACCAATAGAAATCCATCGGCACATGTTGGTGTTGTGTCCTCAGGAACAAACCATCTCGAAATAACTATCTACCACGGTTTTCGTAATTGTTAATCAGGGTTTATTGACCACCTGTGCCTCACAAAAGCATTGCAAATTGACCCGTCCTGTGAACCTCGCTGCCCGTTATTCTCCCCAGGGAGCCCCACTATTCTATGCCAAACCACACAGTAAAAACCCAGTTCATCAATTCCCAGCTCTCATCATACATAACAGTTGGCACAGTATGGGACAGCGTGTTTATCGCAGACTCAGGTGTACAAATAGTGAAAGAAATTCAGCAGTGGCACAACAAGTTTGGTGGATGTGCTGATCCCAGGCCAGGCACATCATGTTGTGACAGCTGAGGCGTTTATGGCGGCGGAGGAGATGATTCTTCAGGATAGATGGGTCACCATCGATGACATTGCAATGCAATTACAGGCTAGTCATGGTTCTGTTCAGGATATTGTCCATGATGAGTTGAAGTACCGGAAAGTGGCCGCAAGATGGGTACCTTGTCGGCCGACTCCCGAAATGAAGGAGAGGCGAATCGATGCCTGCCAGGAGCTACTGCGCCGCTACAAACTTCAAGGCGACACATTTTTGGTGCGGATTGTGACTGGAGACGAGTCCCGGGTACATCACTACCAACCAGAGACCAAGCGCTCCAGTATGGAATGGCGGCACTCGTCATGGCCAAAGCCGAAAAAGTTCCGACCGATACAGAGGTGAAACAGGTGGTGCATGAGTGGCTACATGCACAGCCAAAAGATTTTTTTTCCTGATGTATCCATGCCCTCCCGACTCAGTGGAGGATATGTAGCGAAAAGCAGGGGGACTACGTTGAAAAATAGTGTACTTGTTCCAACTCTGTCAGTAATGAAGGAGCTGTAAAAAAATATTTCCGGTTTTCATTTGACTCACCCTTGTATATACAGCATAGAAACGCTGCATATTGATTCATTACTACTGAACTTCATGGTAGTGTGGCATTAACTTGAAGATTTTTGTTAAAGATGGGCAAGAATTTGGCTGATGTTGCCAAAGTTTCTTTAAGTTCTGTTGTTTCATATCATTAACTGAATCAATACCTTCACCGGGTACCGTAACAGCCTTGCATAAAATGGTTACATCACATGTATGTAAAATCCAGTAAAGATTCCATATAGAATACCTGAGGAACTGGCCGGGAGGACTCATTTACTCTTGTGAAATGAAATTTTATCAGTACACCAAAAATCGAGATCCTTCTGTATCAATTTTGTGACATATTAACTGTCTCAGCAGCAGAGCAGTTTTACTGAGGAATCAATCTCTCGACTAAATAAATTTCCAGGCATGCGACGATTAGGACAAAAAATGGCATGATGCTTGGTTTTGCATAAGCAAAATAGAATATATATGTTGGATTTCACATCCTTGCACAAAATTTGATCTTTGATCGAACCTACACATCTGAAATCATTGCACAGCAACACATGAAAGAATGAAGAGACAATGGAAATACACCAGGGGACATTTTTTTGTGAAATTTGTGATAATATTTGTTACATTATATGTGTTTCTACAAAGTCTGTTATTATGAACTGCCAATTTTTGGTACTATGAACTTAGTAATAACGAGAGTCTACTGTGTATATTCATAAAATTAATTGGGAAATTTTTTTTTTACATTGGGTATATTTACCATGCGGCTTAGCACTGCGTATAGCTCATGAATTCTTTCTGATTAAATTGCTGTACATACATGTTTCTCTTATTATGTCCTTAAAAGTAACAGCTAGATGTTGATGCGAGTTTCTTATTTCACCACTTGCTGATTTTAGATGACATACATTGTCTTCAGACCTCAATTCAGAAAATGCTGCATTGAAAACAGTAGGTGAACCCACCACCTTTGTGTTTCCAGATGGACATGTCACTGACAGATCAAGGAAATGTCACATTTTGTTATTAAATTACCAGTTACCATATGAAGCTACCACAATGATTATTTTGATATCTATTTCAATGATTGCTGCAACCGATCCTCATTAACAAATATCTGTATAAATCTGTTCAAAGGATAAATAGTAACATTTTTCATTGCCACAGTTGGTAATCCTAATATGTACCTGTTTTTATCATTCCAGGAGGAAAAGCAATTTGGGGCTTTAGTAACATTTCAGGAACAGTTTGTCTGTGCTAACATTATCACTAACTAAAAATAATATTAGTAACTAATATATTGTCATTTCAGGCATTCTAACTATTAGAATCAAATACATAAATTTTAATATGAAGTATTTTATCCTAAGGGAAATGACTATTTTGTACATGTTTGCATATTCCAAAAACTCCAGTTCTTTCAAGGGAGTTTGAGTGGCATTTTGAAGGTTATCTTGCATAACTAAAAAGTAATTAAGATTCATCATTGACAAGGGTTGTATTTTCTATAAATGCCCAATTTATTAAGTAATTAGGCATGCAACATATATTTCTTCACTTTAAATTATACATCACCTTGTGCATTGCCATAGCAACAAAGAGCAAAAGCATGATTCCTCCTCCAATAGCCAAAGCCAAAACCCAGGATTCAACATGCTTTTTTGGAATATCCCCTATGAAACGTGTGGATGCCCATGAGATATCTGCCCTGAAAAATGAAATAAAATATATTGTCAATTTTCATACTGGAATCATTATTCAATACCTTGACCTATAAATCAAAATTAAACTTTGATGTTCTTTACTGTATGAAACACTCACCAGAATATAAAAATGTGAATATGTAATATAAAACCTCAGAATTGTATTAGACTACCTAGCTATTGCTCTAGTAGCTGGTTCGTCATTTTTTTCCTAAATGGTCATTTACTTAATTCAAGAAGTAAATTCATGCATATATAGTGTGAGTTATGCATCAAGAAGTCACAGTAATGTTGATTTTAATCGTTGCAATTGTATTTGTTTGTAATAGAAAAGTCTCACTTTATTTAATTAAATTTTACTTTTATTAATTAAATTTGCATTTTTCAAGACTGTGAATATTTTTATTGTTAAATTATATTCTTCCTCCATGCACTAATAATTTTTCTGAGTGTGAAATATCTTGAAGCAAGGTACAACACAAAGTCCAACATCTCATATATCACACATATATCGTGTCTCACATCTTTTACCAACTGCACACCTCCTTGTATGCGATTTTTTTTTAATCTTCCAAAGCCTCTAAGGACTGAGACAGACCTGAAGAGAAACTTTGTTTTCAAAAAGTATTTTGGAGATATGAACAAGAATGAGAATAAGTTATTCCAAGAAAAATGTACTAATACCGATGGATGCAATTCTAGGAAAGCTCCACAGGAGTGTTGTGTACCCGTGGTGGTGCGAACTTTCCAAACGATACAATGGAGGTCATAGCTGTGATAGAAAATGTGCTTTTCTGAGAAAGAAATTTTTTATCTCAGCTAAAGCATTTCAAGGAAATATATATTTAATGCGGTTTGTCAAGGGCATACTGGGAATCAAAAAAGGGTATTTCAGGAGCACATATTTTTGCATTTGAATTGGTTTATGTATTAAATTCAGAGATGGGACGTTCAAATAGTTGAATTCTCGAATACCCCAAATAATGAGGTATTTGCACTATTCAATATTCGAGAACACAAATGGATAATTTCACCCTCTTGAATATATTATATGAATTGACTGTAATATTTTTTAAACTCGCAGTCATCAGTTAGATCTTACATGCTACAAAGCATTTAGTCTACCAGATTTCGCTGGTACGAATTCATTAATTAATATTTCCAGCAAAAATTCATCTTTCAAGTTAAGTAAGTATAAATATATATGATCCATAATAAGTTCAGGGGAATTACATGAAAAAGCAAATGAATGAATTTTTAAACGCTCGCGAGGTTGGTTGGCCTTATTTTTTGATTCCTCGTTGCATGATGACACTTACATTTTACAAATTCATTTTTTCCAATAATTGTGATTTCTTTATTTAATTAAAGGTTTGTGAATAACGTAGTAAAAATACTAATAATGATTAAATCTTTAAATCTTCCACATTCTTATAATCTTCTTTCAAAAATGCCCAAGTAGTATTCGATATTCGAAAAAATATTAGATATTCGAACTCGATATTCGAATTCCAGAAAAATGCTATTCTACCCATCTCTAATTAAATCCATTAATTTTGATGGTAGAGTTTCGTTTAAAATTTGTAAATGCACTGTAAAAAATGAGGAATTCATTTCAAAGTCAATAGTTTGAGAGCAAGCAACAAATATAAATGTAGTAAAACCAATTAATAAACAAATAGTTGACCGTGAACCCATGCCGCTGGGAAGGTTGTAAACCAGCAAAGGGATGAGCTTAACTGCCCTGGAGTCCAAGATAATGGCAAGGTCCCTGCTGAGAGGGGTCGAAAAAGGTTGGAGCTGAGTGTGAGTGTATACCTGTGAGAACTCATTCCACAAATAGTGTACAAAAATGGTCTGCGCAGAGAGGAAGGAAGTCTTTCTTGGTACGCCATTCAGTGGACATTCATAGGGGAGAATTCCACCATCTCAAAAGGGTTAAATATTCTAAATTATTTCTAAATTTTTATATAAATAGAGATTCATGACTAAATTGCAATTTATTGATATTTATTTTTTTCCCCATGAAGAAGTTCAGTGCAATCATACCAACACATTCATGATATCTATTCCTATTTGATTTCAAGTTTTTGCACAGATTGCTTTTCTAAAATGCAGGTGAATGGATAAAACTTTCCAAATGTCAAAATTTAGAGTACCTGATTCTGCCAACCAACAACCTTCTTCTGTAAGGTTGGCAGCATATGTCACTTAAGAGAATGTTATGCATATGTGGAAGGAATACTAATTTTTCAGAACTTACCCAAAAGTTTGGATAAGTGCAACACTCTACACCTTAAGCAATGCATTTATTTTATAATCAAATGTATCCAATTAGTAGACTTGATGCATCGGTGGATATAATATTATATTGTTCTTTAGCCTTTTGTATTGAGGATAGTCATTACGTATTATGATTCAAGAAATAGTATGCACAATCATAATTAGGTACTCTTAGGCTACCTAATCTTTGAGGTTATTCAAGCAATTGCTGAATACATTTTCATTATGTCTGCTATAACGACATGGATTAGGCATGAGTGAACATTGCAACCCAACTTGGTTGGTTCATAAGTAGAATGTTCTGCGTTTGATTGACTTAGCCACCAAATAGAAGTGATTGAGATCAATGGTAAATTTCAATAATAATAATAGTCATTATTCATCTGCTGCACATACATTGTGATTGATATTGTCAAAAAGAAATCAAAGGAGTAAAAAGTATAAAAGAGATCTATTGAACCAAGTACAATAAACAAAGATGCAAATACTTAAAGGACTTAAAAACTAGAATCTTATAATGGAAAAATTGAGGTCAAAGTATTTCTCTAAGGAGTACAAAGGGTTAGCTACAAGCCACTTGGCTTACAATGCACCTACAATGGCTCCAGTCATGGTAAAGAGTGTAAGAGGATAAACTTACCTTTGAATCTTTGGTTGTATCAATGAAGTTGGCTCAACAATCTCCAAAAAACCTTGGGTTTCCAATAAAATAATATCACGTAGACCCATTATCTTTTCTGAAAGAAAATTTACTTATAAAAAGGTGTATGCTCCTCTGAAAATTGCTGTTATGAAATTTCATGCCACATGCAAGAACAAATATTTATTATGAGAGAGTCATCGAGGTAAATGCTAGCTGTGCACACATGGATTTATTTAGCATTTCCAACCATATTATAACATATCTACTCTACTATATGAATCGTCAATTCCTTGTACTATTTGATTCCAAACATATGATGCACCTTTTACAATGCATTATTGAAAGTAAGTTCAACAAATATTGAGGATATGAAGACTAGCCATGGTGTTACTCTAAAGGAGTCACTTGCAAGTTTTCATAGGTATGTAATTCACTCACAAGTGCACATAGGTTAGAAATTCCACTGTTGAAAAATCATTTGCCATGTCCAGGACTTGGACATGTAAGCATCCCATCAAGGCAGTGGAGGACACCTTGCTAGCTTAACTGGTAAAAGCACTCTTCAACAAATTGAGGGTTTTGAGTTTGAGTCCTGGTTGAGGGAAATGATTTTTCCAAAGTCAAATTTTACATTTAAAGTCAGTTCATTTAAATACTATGTGGATAATCAAAATTTTCCAGAATGTTATGTTATTCAAAGGAGAGGAGATCATGCAATACTTTTAAAGAGGTTAAGCAAGGTGTGCCAGAATTGATCATACATTACTCTTCTAAAAACTCAAAGTCTCTAGGTTTTACTAAAAAACTTTGCTTATTACCTTCCTGCTCAAGTGTGTTTGTCCATGATTGATTTGATGTTGTAATGATTAAAAACTTTAGTTAAAAGGAATTTACCCTTAAAAATAAATAGATCTTAATTTCAAATTCTACCTACCAAGTTTTGACACATCAATTTCCATTTCAAGGAGAACTTTTGCCAAAGTGAGTGAGTTCAAGAAAGGACCAGCTCGGCAAGTGACTGAGATGCATTTCACGGTTGGTTCATCCTTCTTTGGCAATGAGGAGCAGTTGAGGTAGAGCGTTCGATTACTTGGCACCTGAATATTTGGATGGAGAAAAAGGACACAAGATTTACTTAAGTATTTTATGCAATTTTCCTAAAATATAACGATTTAAAATGGGGATCTTTTTTATTTTTACTCTTTCCCTTATTTTGAAAAATAACCCAATGGCAAGTAAACAAAGTATGGAATATTTAATGAATCAGGCCTATACTCATCAGAGACTATAAGGTTTCATGAGTCTTGAGACATGCAGACTGCCAACTTCCTGCAGTGGAGGATGTTTTTCAGAGGAAACCCGATCCCTAATTGAGTGTGGAGTACTGCACTTTAGCACCCTCTTGTGGAGGGCACTAAAAGTCTGTCAGATGAGACGTTAAACCATGGTCCCCTGGGCACCTTTCGTTATGAGCAGACTAATGTCAACGCCGGGATTCTATCCACTCTTCCTACCTTACCCTTCCCCTATGGTACAAATGATCTTAGCCATCAGTCGCCTCTCCAAATATCCAATCCAATCCTGCCAACTTTAAGGGTTACAGCAACTCACTCTTGAGATTAGTCCAAATTAAATGAAAAGAGCTCCAGACGTCAGGACCTCTTAGAAAATGCTTTTAAAATGTTGACAAAAAGGTTCATTTAGCAGTGGCTGAATCTAGCCGGGACAGATCCTGCTGTGAATAATATGTTGCAACCAATAGCTGTCCCAATTAGAATGTATACACAACCAACCCAGACTAGGGCACCATCTCCAGTGTGTTCAAATACTCACTTCCTACATCCACTACCTCCAGTAAAGATTCAAGGAATGAAAATCAATTTGCTGTAAGAGTGAAATAATTTTTGGTGAGGTACTTATGACCATTTTAGCATTAATAGACTTTGTACCCTTTTGATAGGAGCTTTGAGTGGAGGATTGATGTATTTAATTGGTGGTATTTGAGAGAACAACAATAATGGAAATATGTACTTTGAAACTAGCATATTAAATGGTAAACATATTTTCTAAATATTGATTGGATGCATTTACCTATTTCATAGGCTGGAATTGCCCAGTCTCTAAGTGTTCAACTCCCACTCTGAAGGTCACAGGTTCAAGACCAAGTGACAAAATAAATTTTCCTAGCTTTGGAATCCAACTTTTACATGCTACACAAACCAACCCTACTAGTTAGAGTGGAACAAAAAATGTAAAAGTCTAAATTTTCAAGTTGGGTAAGTCTTATTCGGTGATATGGTGCAAGAAAAGAATTTTGATATTCAGGTTGACCCGATCAAACCACGGGAGTAGGTCCCACACTGTGCTTGATTACCTATTTAACCCAGTTAATCATAGAAATGAGATCGATGAGGCGCTGTCCGGGACCGAAATATTGGTAGCACAGAAAATTTCCTAAGAATTTGTGCAGAATGGTCTGTTTAAGGAGGGAAAAAATAAACCTGGTTCCTATCTCAAAAAAAAAATAAACAATAGCCATTGGCTATTTTACAGGGGCAAGCACAATTTCCCCCCCCCCCACCAGTAATTCACAGCAAAAACAAGATCAAAGTTTGTTTACTTTTCTATCTTTGGCAACTGTTAAGAAGAGCAAATGACATTGCTCTTCATCATTAGTCAAATTATTGCCCTTTAGAAATTTAGTTACTAATTTTACAGCTCTTTCCACTTTATCACTAACAATTTTGATGTTTTTCACAACACTAAGTCCTTTGAGGAAATTCAGATCAAGCCTCCACAAGTTCGGGTCTTTATCTATTAAGCTCGGTGAAACACCAGTTACATGGAAAAATTTGTTAGATTGTTTTGGGGCAAAGTCCTTGAGCTCTAACTGAAGAACAGAATAATCAAGTACGACCCTGGCTCAATTTATTATGTACTTCTTTCTCTCCAGCCCTCTCATGAAGAGCCTTGACCATACACAATATTTACTAACACCGAATAATACTTACTCAACTTGAAAATTTTAACTTTTACTTTTATTTGCCCTCTCTACCTACTAGTGTGCTGCAGCAGTCTCTGTAAGAGGCACTGATGGTGCAGATCAAGAAGATATCAACAGGCCTCAGTTGAGAATCTATCTGGTTAGTGCAATGTGGAAGGCAACAGGGAAACCACCTCATTATCCTCCCTTGAATATGCAGTCTTGCATTCTATCTGTGACATGTCATACCTCCTGGTATAATATCCTGGAGGTTAAATGGTCCCCCAATTTGATCTCTGGGTGGGGATTAGTGGGAGGGGTACATCAAGATGGTGAAAGGACTAATTCAGGATAGGGACATATGGAATGTGAGATCCTTAAGGGATGAGCAGGAAGCTGGAGAATGTGGAAAAAGTGATGTAGAGGCTAGGAGTCAGCATGGTCAAGTAGATGGGTGCAGATGACTACCAGAGCAATGGATATTGAGTGATATATTTGGAAGGTGACCAGAAGATAGTAGGTGAAGGCATCATATTGAAGAAAGAATGGGGCAAAAGAGTGATGTCAGTCTGGCATTACAGTAGGTATTAGAGAATTCCATAAAGTAGTAGAGAATTCTGATGGTGAAGCTGGAGGCATTGCCTAAGGACACCATGGTAGTACAGGTGTCTACAGAAGAAGAAATCAAAGTGTATGAGCAAATTGAAGACATCCTCAGAGTAGTGAATGGGAAAGAGAACCTCATCATAATGGGAGACTGAAATGCAGTGGCAGGAGAGGGAGAAGAGAGAACTACCATAGATTATTTCAGATTGGGCAAAAGAAGAGCCATAGGAGGAAGACTAGTAAAGTCCTGCAATGAGAAGAATATGATAGTATCTAAGACTTGCTTTGAGCAGTACCATTGCAGGATGTACACATGAACAATGTCATGTGATATTGCCAGCTGGATACTAAATGATATCTAGATACCAAATGGACTACATACTTGTCAGAGTCAGATACAAAAACCAAGTAAAACAGCCTGAGAGCTATCCTGGAGTGGATATAAACAGTAACCACAATCTGGTAGTCATGGAGAGCTGCCTTTGATGCAATAAAATAAAGAAAGTAAAACATGAACCAAGATGGGAAACAAAAATACTGGCTGAAGACTGGAACAGAGAAAGATTTTCCACAGCCATCAACAACAAACTATAAAATGAAGGACAAATGGGTACTGGAGAAAAATGGGATCAGGTGAAGACAACAATTGTAGAAGTACCAGTGCATGGCAAGCCACTGAAACTTGACGTCTTGAGTGAATTGACTGAGATAGGCGGGCAGAAATGAGAGAAAATTGACAGCAACCTTAGCCAGTTTGATTAACTTCAAGTAACAGCATTTATATAAGCACAATTATTACAATAGAAAACAAGCCTGTAGGCTAAATAACGTTAACTTGGTCTATACAAGAGGAACACAAATCACAACTGGAACGAAGCAGATACATCCTTCCCTGGTGACAGTCAGGTTCAAAGAGAGTGAGCGCCATGCTGTGGCGATGCAGCTGGAGATTGAGGGGATTCGCCTGACCGATGCAGGAGTAGTAGGGGAAATCCTTGTCCTTGTTGATTGGTGGAGGTATTGGTGCTAGAGTTGAGTTGCTCGATATAGAGTGCACCACTGCATTCTTCAGTATAAAAGTGAGTGGATTGTACCAGAGCAGACAGCATACGTGAGACAGCAGCACGCGAAGACAGCAATTCACGGGAGGATATTCGCGACAGAGTTTGTGAGTTTTTGGCATTCGTGAGTTTTTTGGCGATGATTGGCAGAGTTGGAGGGGGGAAATTTTGGCACACCAGAGGAGCAAGTGGTGAGCAAGAGGGCTATCACAAAGGAGATATACATTACAACAGAGATTAGGAAATTGATAGAAGAAAGGAAAAACACACAAGAACCCCAGAAATTAGGATTAAACCACCCTCTTCTACAAGCTAAGGAATAAAGTAAATTGAGAATGCAAGAAGGCTGGGGAGATTTGGATCAAAAGCTGAAATGAGGAATTCAACAAAAACATGAAGATGAAAACATGGAAACAGCATACAAGCTAGTAAATAAACTCTTTGGAGAGAAGAATGAAAAGAAAATACCTCAGGACTGTGAACAGTAGTATGATCATAGTGGGTGAAGACATTGGGAATAGATGGAAGCAAATATTGAAGAATTCTACCAAGGGCTGATGTAGTTAGAAGAAAACTTAATGAAAATCAAAAGAGAGGTTGTTGAGGAAGACCCATGCTAACACATACTGAGGAGTAAATTCAATAAACCAGTAAAAGACTTTAAGAAAAACAAAGCATTTGGAGCTGACCTAATTAATGAAGAAATCATCAAAACACTCAGAAGTTAAGTCACTGACAAACTGTGTGAATTAATTCTCACAGTTTGTCAGTGACTTGATCAATGATAGCTGCTAAAACAGAAGACTTTCAGAGGAGCATAATAATTGCGATACCTAAGAAAAAAAAGGCAGATATATGAGAGGAGCACTGAACCTTGAGTCTAGTGTCACATGCATCCAAAAGACTTTCAGGAATAGTAGGCTGAAAGATGGAAGGGGAAATTGAAGACAGCCTCTCAGAAAACCAATTCGGATTTAGGAAGAACATATAGGAACTAGGGTGGCCATACTCTTCCTGAGAGTAATGATGGAGTAAACAGTACATGTGAACAAACTGCTGTTTACGGTTTGAACTACTTGACCATCCTCCTTACTCACCAGATCTAGGCCCAAGCGACTTTTTTCTGTTCCCTAAGCTAAAAGTTGCACTCGGGGGACAGAGATTTTCATCAAATGAGGAGGCCATCAACTTCGGAAACCCTTATTTTCCAGAGAAAGATGCCGAGTACTACTTGGACGGGTTAAAGAGATGGGAGCATCGCTGGGAGAAGTGTGTAGACTTACAAGGAGACTATGTAGAAAAATAAAAATAAATTTGAAGAAAAAAAATGTCTTTTATCTTTGTTGGGTCGGAAACTTTTCTGACCACCCTCATACTACACTACATGGACCACATGCTGAGTTGCCACATCGGCATGTGGTCCATGTGGCGGCTCAAAGGGTAGCTGGAATACTAGCTGTGGAAATATGTTTAGGGCTTGGGAGGTGAATTGGTGAAGTCTATTATTGGAGTGTTTTGACCTGAGCACTGTTTATATTTTGGTCACTTTTTCGTACCTATCTGTTCGCCAATGTTATTCGCCAATGTTTCTGTTATTTTATCTCTTATGTGTGACCTAGAAATGTAGTGTAGTATCCAATTGATTTTCACAGTGTCGCTCCCTGTTCTGAATGTCTGTTTTTCTCAAGCAAATTAAGCCTGGTGTAAAGACTCAGAGTTGAGGAACTCTGAGAAGGGCTAACATTGTTAATTCTCCTTTGTGTCTTCATCATTCTTCTTTGATATCAAATTTCCATCACCATATTAAAGTGAGTTCTATTTTATTTTTTTATGAAATTCTCCTTCACTTACTTACATGTTTTGATAGCTACTATTGGACCCTTCTTTTGATATGTTGCTCTTAAAATTAGTCTTCACTGCAGACAATTTTATCCTAGACTCTTCTGCTTTTCAATATAATGTACTTACTTATGTATGAACTGACTCCGAGTGTATTCTGACCCCCGATTTTGCAGTAAAAAAATTGCAGTTTTTCCAGTGGCTCATGTAAGTCTGACCTTATAAATATGCACTTGAGTAATACCAGCTTTTTAATATTTTTGTACATTCTAAGAATGGTGCATTTGCAACCAATTTGCATCCAACTTTTCTGCACACCATGTGCATTCTATCATGGTAATGGCATGTACATTTTATCATGGTAAGTAGGCTGTTACTAATGGCTAGCACAACAAGTCGATTTTTCACTTACTGCTATCTTGAAAAAAGTGGCATTTCTAATGAAAAGACACACAAATTTTCTTCAACACACAAATTTGGACAGTTACTCTTCTGTGCACTAACTTTCGCAAAAAAAGTTACAAAATAATTAAGTGATGAGACTAAGGTTTAGTTTATTGGCAGGTGCACAAAAACAATCAACTTTAAGAAGTCTCTTGGCTGGAAGGGCTGGGAAGGTTATCACAAACCATCATTAAAAATTGTTCTCTCTCTCATTTAATAACGTTGCATAATTTTCTGATGACATTACACAAATACTCGGACTAATACTTAATCCAACATATTGCTATGAACCTAAGATCACCATCAGATATCAGCCACTTTGATTCTAACTGCAAAACACAAAAAGCCAGCCCACATTATTAATTAATATTTAAATAAAAGTTAGAAATGTAAATCAAAGGTGAGTAATAAACTCGATCATCCTATTCAAACAAGTTTTTGGTGAACCCAGAGATTTATGTATTGCACTGTGGTGATGGCCTGGGAATGATGATCATTATTTTTTCCATGCTAAGACCCAGACAGCAGAGACATTTCCGTATATGGATGTGAAAGGATAGCTGACAAAAGAATAAATTGTGTATGGTCTGAACCCCCAATTTCCAGGCCTATTATTTGGTCCTATTAATTTGGCTTATACAAAGGTACACAAGGGAGATGGAATCATTATGCAACTATTGCTTTAAGTTACGCAATACATTAAACTCAGTCCGCACTCAGATGTTTCCATTTAATGGTAGGGCTTAAAAGATTTTCAATTATTCATCAAGAGTTTCTTACTCCCCTCACTGATTTTTTAAAATCATTTTGATAGCGCTTACATATTATAAACCCTTTCATACTGAATGCCACTTAGAGACCAATGAGGATTTTCCTCACGAAAGAACAAATGTCAACCATGAGCGACATAGATTTTTCTTGTTTGGAAAGGATATTATATGGCATGGAAATCTTCTTGCAATAATTAATAGAGCTCTATGTACATACCTGAGTGGTGGAGTAGTTGGAAATTAAATGATATCCTTGTCCACTTTGCAAATCCTCATATTTCTTTGGGTTTAGATCACCATTTCCTTCGGGTTCATCTGCAGCTACTTCATTCAATACAGTACAGGGGAAGGATTGCCCACTTTCACTACCCTTTGTCAAAGAAAGAAATGAAAATTTTTAAAGATGAAAATGTAGTATAGGTAATAAGAATACATATATATCATTTTTCCTAAGTTGGAATGGGAGTTTGCATTTCAATTATCTCAGGAGAGAACCAAGGCAAATAGTTCAATCTCTGTGTGTCCCCAGCATGAAGAATCTATAGAGATTATAAAGCTGGTGAAATGGCTCTCCATGCCCTGTACAAATCCTGGCCATGCTGGAGATTAATTGCCTCCTAAATCTTGATATATAATGCTGTGGCAACCCCATCTACTGGTGTGCTTCCACACTGACTGCTTGCCAGCAAAACAGTAGCACTTTTGCTTCCTGCCTGGCCGTTCAGCATGGTGGCTTTAGGCTAGCACCCTAGCCTGTCAAGCAGGTGGCCTGGGTGCGATTCCCAGTCCTGGAGTTTACTATTCGTTAATGCTTTTTTCTCACACTTATTCAACTGTTCTAGATCATTGTTCTGATTTTTTCCTGAAATAGTATAGCATATTCAAGACTGGTCGCTCTCAGTATAAATACTAAAGCCCTTGGCCCTACGAGCCAGTCTTGTACTGACATCAGAACAATAAGCATCAGTGAAACTTAACATAAGTATCTTCAATCGCTAGCTGACTCAACCAACCATCAGCTACAATGCGTTATCCATTCGTACAGTACTTATCATATTGAGAGTGTACCAAATGAATACATATGGTCTCTTACCTTTGCTAAGGGAGGAGTGCATTGATAAAAATGAAGTCCTGCAGCCAAAGTGTAATAGGTGAAGTATTCCACCACTCGGATGGAACATTATCATACAGATCCATATTCCAACAGTGGGTGCTACTGGCCAGATTAAATTTTGGGCTCTCAGTTGAAACATCACCATTACAAATATATGGCCTGTAACTACTATGAAACTAGGCTGTACCTACAGTAAAGTGTCAATAATCCAGATCAATTGTTACCAGATCCAATCCAGATTATCAAAAAGTCCAGATGTTTGAACAGAACCAAAAAAAGGCCGTTTGATGCCTTATACATAAAGAAACTTTGCTAAAAACCATAAAAACAGTTATTCTCTTCAGTACTGTAGTTAAATAATTAGAGCAGATAAACAAAAAAGAAACCATTGATTAATATGTAGGTACTTACTACATAGTATTTTAATGAAACATACTGTGGTATTGTATTGTGTCTTGCATCATTGCTTTTGACCAAAATACACATTGCATTCACTTCAACTTATTTTTAGCTGGATATGAATCTGGATTTTTGATGGCCTGGAGTTTTGACGCCCAGATCATTGATGCTCTACTGTAATCTGAAACTGGTCTATCTGCTCTGAAATCCTAATATCTGATCTGGAAGGAGTCTGTTACTGGTCTGTATTAGAAACATTTTGAATCATCCGTAATACCAAGACCAGGTCAGCCCACTTACATACCACTTCCAAATCAGATATTAGGATTTCAGAGCAGTTACAGGCCAAATATTTTTACCACGGATGGTTTAACTAACACATCCACATACAGTAATGATACGCACACTCATGGAATTCATCATTCCCTCTTGCATTTAAACATGCACAAGTCCTTCAAAAGTTGAACTGATGCCTTTTCTTAAGAGTATATGTCATAGCAATGTTTCTCTTCATTCTTCCTCCATTTAGCAATCCAATCCTTCCCACTCTTCCTTGACCATCCCACCCATCCATTCTTACTGGTACAAATTACCCCAGTTCTTTGTTTCCTCCCCAAAATAACCAGCTGGTTATTCAGCAGGAATCTATCATTTTCTCTGAGAAACTAAAGTTCATGCAGCAACCCCATTGAGAATCAAACAATTTGATGGTAACTTATTCTTTATAAATGGATAGGTACATTGAAAAAAAATATGGAATTCTATCCACAATAATGAGGTAATTTTTAAAATTTATTTTTATTTTTTTTTCAGGGCGAAACTAGGACAATGCTGCTGTCTCTCACACATTTAACCTGGTCACAATATCACACTCATACATTGAGTAGAAGATAAATCAACCCAGGAGGGACTTGAACCAACAACTTTAGGATTAGTAGGTGACCTGCCCTATCTATCTATCTGGCCCATAATCATAGTGCAAATAAAACTAATTATTGTTTAATAGGTGAAACATACCAGTACCTAGAGCTTTTGGTTGGAAACAGCGGGAGGAATATTTGATCAAGCAAGGGACCACCTGAGCCCCAACCTCTTTTGACAACCTGTCCTCCCATATATCTATGCTCCCTATGGTTCTATGGCCCTCAAGGTCTTTTGTTGCTAGATAGACTCGCCATAGTTATCCCATAGCTATCAGAGAAACCTGGTCCCAGACTTGACTATAATAACCCTTCAGAGTGAGTATAAGTACCTAACTCTTGGTGTCTTATACATGTGATTTTGTGTAAAATGTTACAATGTTAACATTATAAATGATTTTATATTATCAGTCAGCAGTGAGACCTTTATCCCACGGTGCACAAATATGATGAGGACCACATACAGTAGAGCACCGATTATCCGATGTCCGATTAACCGACCGTCGCGTCGGATTATTCGACGATCAGTCCCTCAACAAGTTCCCCTCTCTCTCCCCGGCTCTCCCTTTCATACCCTCCCCTCCTCTCTTTTCCCAACCCTCCCCTCTCCCCTCACCTGCCACTACTTCTGACCGAACTTTTAGACAGTAGCAGACAGACACTGAGTCGCATACAGCGTTAAAGTCAACAAATTTGCTACTTTTTGCCGACAAAAAAGATTTTCCTGCTAAAGGTAATTCGAAAACGCACATGACACCGTTGCATTATGGTGAGTCTACTGAATCTCTGCTCAGTGCTCACTTTATTCGCGACCCGGGCGTGCGAGTTTATTCTGTTTATATTGCTTCTGCGGACGTTTTACATTAGGCAAGTTTGCATCGGCAAAATTATAGATTCGAAATGAGTAATTCCGCGGGAAAGAGGAAGCGCGTAGAATTAGATATTTCCGAGATGTTACGAATTATTGAAAGGGCGTCCAAGGAAGAGTCACCGGCTAATTTAGCGGCGGATTGTGGCATAGGAAAACAGTGCGCGATATTTTAAAAAATCAAGCCAAGTTGCTGAACTATGCTTCAAAATCGGATAGCACGAGTGGACTTCAGAAGAGGAAAACAATGAAAGGTGCGGCTGTAAACGATGTGGACAAGGAACTCTACCTATGGTTTCAGAAGAAGAGAAGTGAAGGAGTGCCTGTTAGTGGACCGATTTTGTGTAAACAGGCACAGGTGTTCCATCAACAGTTGCGGACAAATGAAACATTCTCAGAGTCTTCCGGGTGGTTGAAAAGATTTGAGAATCGCATGGAATTCGAGAGTTGAACATAGTCGGTGAAAAACTAAGTGGTGACCAGGGGGCCGCGGGTGACTAAAAAAAGAGGTTCAAAAGGATGATTGAACATTACGGACTCACTCCTGACCAAGTGTGCAACGCTGGTGAAACTGGCCTATACTGGAAGTGTCTTCCGAGCAAAACATTAGCAGCGGAAGCAGAAAAATCCACTCCGGGGTTTAAGGCCGGCCTGTAAAGAGAGAATATCGATTATGTGTTGTGTGAATGCTAGTGGGGAGCATAAAACAAAATTGACGTGTATTGGAAAAGCAAAACATCCTCGCTCTTTCAAAGGTACAGAAGTGAAATTTTTGCCGGTGGATTATTTTAATAGCCAATCAGCATGGATGACTAGGGACCTTTTTAAGTCCTGGTTCCACTCCAAGTTTATTCCGGGGGTGAGAGATTTAAAAAAAAACAAAAGGCTTACCTGAAAAGGCAATTCTTTATTTCCACAATTCCCCATCACAACCCCTTGACAGCGGACTGAAAAGTGCTGACGGCCTTATATTCGCTGCATTTCTACCCCCAAATGTAACTTCATTGACCCAGCCGATGGACCAAGGTGTTGTAACATAAAGCTGGCCTCGCCATTTTCTTTTACCACCTCATGGCTTATTATAACAATAAGGGACCCACCATATTGTGAATTGAGAATAAACAATAGACCGAGGGAGTGGAAGCGTCGGCAACAAAAGGAGCTGGGGAGTGTAGAGGAAACCGTCGGAGTGTACGGTCGTGCCAGGACAGCACGCAGGGTTTTTGTAGATAAAACCGTCGGAATGTACGGTCGTGCCAGGACAGCACGCAAGTTTTGGTAGAGGAAAGTTCCAGAGTGTGGCATCGTGCGAGACATAGCCCACGTAGAAAAGGAGAATTGACAAAGGAGCTGGAATTAAGGAGAGGAACGGGAGAACTTACGACAGGACGAGACCCAAGAGCTACGCAGGCTGAGAGGATTTTCCAGACCACAGAGGGACAAGCCAACCTGTGTCGTCGAATAATTGGGTTGTAACTATAAACTTTTATTTTCATATAAGATACAAGAAGCCATAAGGCAAGAGGTTTTTAATTGGCCAAGAATTAAGTTTGTGACTGGATGTTGTGAAAAGTTTAAGTGGAGAAGTGTGGCAAATAATTGGACAATATACTTAAAAGAAGGAATAATTATCCATATGCCAGATTTCATCTGTAAATTAGAATATACAGTTGGTCATGACCTTAGGATATAAGTAATTATTTTCATAATTTAAATTGTATGTAAATTGAATATTTCATTTTGTTAAGTAAATTGCAATCGTATCTCTAAACCTGCTACGTTTCATGTATTTTCTTTTCCGACGAGCAAGCTGGGGCAAAATACAAAGTAGAACTATAACGAAGGAAATACGTGTTACAGTGTGATAGTGACTATGAAGAGACATTACCGTCGAGAACTCTTGGAGCTGCTCTTGAAAGAAGGGGCTTACATGATTGACTTTTGGAAAAACTGAGAGTGAAAGAAGCACTTTACCGGTCGGATCAAGCTTGGAAAATGGTGGTAAAAAAATTACTATCTCTCGGTCATGGAGGAAAATTTACAGTGATTTTGATGAACCGATTGATGGGTTTGAGGGGTTTGAGGAGGACCCATAGAGTTTCATATTTATTGACAACATCAGATCTGATGACTGGTGACAATCATCAGTTTTCTGAGGTTACCGCGGAAAATATTAATGAGTGTCTCAGTCATGACGATGAATTAGAAAGGTACATCAGACTCTTGATGATGATGCCATTATCTCCGCTACCATAACTCCTAATACTATTTCGGTGTGTGCAGTTGAATGCAAAAGCGATGAGGAAGAAACAATCGAAACAAAACGAGTTTCCCTCCAAATTGTGCTGGAATCAGCCGAAACTTTGATGGATTTCTTGGAACAGGAAGACGACACTTCCATGCCAGACATTTTATGACTTAGAAAAATTAGGATGGGCATTAAAAAGAAAATATGCAATGCTAACTTACGAAAGAATGTGACAGATTTTTTTAACATCTTGTAAATATTTGCTTGAAGTCAGGATTTTTTGTATTTATGTACCTGGAAACGTATTTAAGTTACTCGCAGTTTCCTGTGAGAAACTTCTATTGAGTACATAGAGGATACAATTTTTCCATACCCAATTTATTACCGGAGAATTCAGAAGCTGTTAAAATATTTGGATAAAGAATTAATTTGTAAGCGCCCCAATGCACCCGAAAAGGAGGTAAGTAGCGTCCATGGCCTATTGTGTTCGGGAGTAGGGCTGGTCTGGTTCATTTGTGAATATCAACTTCCACATAGTTGACCCTGATACCATTGAACGTATTAAGAATGCAAGTGTAGCGAAAAAGGCCAAACTATACCGGACCGTGACAATCAAATCCAGGATGGCGTCGTTGAACCTCTATTTCAACAGTAGATGCCTCGTTCTGGGAGTCATACCTAAGTACGTCAACTTAAAGACCAACAGAAAATCATCGGCGGGGAGATATGCAGTCCAGGCAGCGCAATGTATATGGATGAAGAAGGAACTCCAAAGCTGGTACGCGAAAAGGAATAGCATTGAGCAGTACAGTTTCCTGTTAACAAAGGAGCTTCCGGGAGGAGAGGAGAAGGCGAGACCTTCATTGGACTGAGTGGACATTGCTGGATGACTACGTGAGACAGAGAAGCAGCGAACTGGCGCATAAGAAGAGGTTAGTCTTAATAGGTAAACTCAACCGCCTCTCAGAAATAAAACGGGATCGCCATCAAAATCCCCGAAAGGAGACACCGCCTGCTCCCCAAATGTGCTTCAATGACAGAGTGATTAATCTTTCGGATACAGTATTTGAAACTCACGAAGTGGCGTTGCTACAGAAAGGTCTTAAATATGTACCGAATATTCCAACGAGGACAAAAGAAGTGGGGAATTTAATTTTAGATTGTGAAGTGACCCTAGACAAGCAGGACATTGGAATTAAAACAGTCATCTCTCAAAAAATGTCTAGCTTAATATATAGATACGAACAACATCAATTAACCCGTCCTTCAGACCTCCCGTCTGTAAATTCTATTCGAAAACGCCTGAGGGACAATAATCTCATCATTGAAAAGGCGGACAAAGGAAACTCAGTGGTGATAATGAATAGGAACGACTACTTGAGTAAGCGCTATAACTTCATCAATAATAATCAAATAGTTAAACTTCCAACAAACCCTACCAAAAAGTTTCAAGAAATTGTGAGGAAATCCCTTGATAATTCTCCCAACCTGGTCAAACCTAACGAGATGTATAAAGTTACAGTCATGAACCCAAGAGCACCATGTTTCTTCGGTCTCCCCAAAATTCACAGAGAAATTCAACAGTAGATGCAACACAGTTCCTGTTCGCCCAGTCGTTTCCAGCATAGCAGCCCCATCCAGAAAACTAGCGGCCCTGTTGAATTCTCAATTTAGGGAGTCAACAAATTTCCAGCCACGGTTTGGAGTAAAGAACACAAAAGACTGGTACGGAGGCTTTCGCGGTTATTTAATGACCGTATTCTGTCCGGGTTTTTGCCGCGTCGATCCGTTTTTGGGGGACAGCAGTTTCGCCTGCCTTCCAGCTAGCTTCATCAGGTCCTGACAAAGCCAGCTGGAAGGCAGGCGAAACTGTTGTCCCCCAAAAATGGATCGACGCGGCAAAAACCCGGACAGTACGGTCAACACAAAAGACTTCTGTGACCGACTAATAAAGGAAACTCCTCCATCCAGCAAATACTATAATATTAGTGCCGTTTGACGTAGAGAATCTTTTTACTTGTATCCCAGCATTAGAAGCAGTGAGTGTTGCGGAAGAAGTTCTAAGAAATGCGGGTACGGAAACAAAAATTATCATGGATTTTATTTTTCTATTAAAAGTGTGCGTGGAGCAAAACTATTTCAAATTCAATGGTGAATATTATAAACAAAGTGAAGGTTTGGCGATGGGTTTCCCCTTATCTCCACTATTGGCCGAACTGTTTATAGACAACTTGGAAGAAAAATTGTTCAATTGTGACTCAGTGTGCACCAACATTTATTGCTGGTTCCGATACGTTGATGATGTGTTTGCGATATGGACTGGCACGGATAGACAATTAGACAATTTTCTTAGAATTCTAAATACGCAACACAAAAACGTAAAATTTACTTGTGAGAAAGAGAAAGAAGGAAAACTGAATTTCCTGGATGTGACTGTGTCGAAAATGAACAAGAGTTTTGAATTTGAAATTTTCCGCAAAGCCTCCGCAACGGACCATGTCATCCCCTCAGACTCCCGCCATCACATTTCTCAAAAGCTATCCGTGTTTCACTTTCTTTTAAACAGGCTTATGAGTATCCCTCTCTCCAAGGACGCATTCAACAAAGAATTAGAAACAATAAAATCAATAGCCATCTCAAACGGTTTCAACATAAACATAACAGACAAAATGCTCCAAAAAAAACGTTCTTTCAAAGCACAGCAATTGCTCTTCACTCCAGTAAAAATGGAAAAGGAAAAGATTCGATGCTGTAAAGTGCCATATTATGGTATAATTTCGGGAAAAATAGGAAACCTCTTACCAAAATAACAGTATAGAGTGGCATTTTATAACGGTGAAAACCTCTAAAAATTCCTGGGTAACACAAAAGACCAAGTGCAACCTTTTGAAAGGAGTGGCATATACAAATTAAAGTGCAACGACTGTGGTGCTGCATATGTTGGGCAGACAGGGCGCACATTCGAGAGAAGAATCGAGGAATATAAGAGATGTTACCGGAACTGCAATCTGCCACAGTCCCATTTCGCCAAACATCTCTGGGAAGAGAACCACAAGAGCGACTTCATACCGGAGATACTACACTTAGAGATATAAGGGAGGAAGGTGGACAAAAATGAGGAGCTAGAAATAAGGAGGAATATGAGTAAATGAAAATTACTCAACGACATCCTTTTTGAAAGAATTTCCCCCCTCCTACAAGTCTCTCTAAACCTCACGGAAAGACGAAAACACAGATCCCTCCCGCCCAACTCCACACCTGCTGATAACCCACCTCTACCTTAATGACCCTTTCCAAGTTAACCCACCCCTCCCTCTACCTTCCGTCCCCCGCCCCCACCTTTCTCACCAACGCGGTCCTCTCAAGGGTTTTTCCCCAATTCTCACCATAACCGCCTTACCTCTCTCCGGGTTTTTTCCCCCTCCCCTTCCCTCTTCCTCTCCCCTTAACACCCACTTCCACCCCTCTCCAACCTCCCCCAAGTCCCTTCCAGGTATTTATATTTGCTTGAAATTCAAAAATTTTTGTACTTGAAAATGACCTCTATGTGTCGAAACATGTCGTACCGAAAAAATAAATCAGTGGAAGAAAACGAAGTCGTTTTTTCATTTGTGAATATAAACTTCCACATAGTTGAGCCTGATACCATTGAACTGGTCTGTGACCTTGACTTGTTTACTTCGATAGCCGGTCGCTCTCTAGGCGGAAGGGTCGGAACCCCGAGAAGTGACTCATTATCTCCGCAGAAGAGGCATGTGCTAGCTTTATGGAGCTTTAGCTTTGGAGGAATTAACTCAGACAATCTGTAGTCTTCAACTATGGGTCAGCTATCGGGACGGGCTTTATACGGGAAGTTACGAAATGCGAGGTTAATTTTACCGATAGGCACAGTCTCCAATTCCTCGAAATGAGCATAACATATTTCGTAATAAACAGTTTTGCTGGGCAAATTGTAGTCAGGCATATAAACACGGGATGCAATGCGCGTCAGAGATTAAAATTCATGCCTGAATTTTCCGCGAAATGATAAGAGCGTCTTCAATGCATGTAGTCGACAGGCATAATTTTAGTTGGTGAAATGTTTTGGAGAAGTAAATGGTATGAATGATTGGCCGTAAAATGTAATGGCTGGAAAACGAGTATTTCAATGGAATGAGCGCAAAAGACTCAAAGAAACCATAGCGCTGAAACAAAGGGCAAAACTACTAGGAAAATGAACGGATTATCCGTTTTTTCGATTATCCGATTGGGCTTCCCCCTCCATTACCACGGATAATCGGCGCTCTACTGTACTTGTTTAACCCTTTTGCTCCCCGTGATGAGAATGTATCCTCATTGGTTGCTTATCTCTCTATACGCACAGTGAGTACGTCTTGTCATTGATTTTACACGCGTTCTTCTCCTATCTGCACACAAGAATAAAATTTGAGGGAAGCTGAATGGCGAAGAGTGTCAAATGGAATATTGGCCAAAGTTAGAACACTAAATAATGACTTTTCAGTCTTTTATTCCAACTTTTTTATACCCAAGATCATCCATGATAAAAAAGAAGTTTGCATAACCATCCAAAGAGAACTATGTACTCCACTATTAAGTAATGATATATTCTCGAGATATGTCATTTAGCATGAAGCTAGCATTGAGACCCTCCAAAACATAATTTAATATCAATTTTTTTTAGAAAGAATCTCCTATTAAATAAATATGTTCAGCTCATTTCAACCTTTGTCAATTCCTCATAAAACATTATGAGAATCAATTGACATATGTTAGGGGATAGAACATAGTGTAATACCAATACTAACATTCAATTATATAATGACTAGCCGAATGTACTGTTTCTTCCATGGACAATTATATGTTACTAGCCGAAGGTTCCCGTTGAAATTCAACAGGTGTGAACAAATTGAACTTATTTTCTAAGAAAACCACAAACCTGGAAGATTACAGTCAGCGTGGTCATTTGAGGAGTTCGTAACATATCTTGTATGTTGTGTTCGTTGTAGTAGACACGCTGACCGTTTTTCAGGTGCATGCAGAGATGAGTGACTGCTGGTCCTCTTTCATGCACAGGAAACAAAAAAATGGGCCAAGCAGACTCATAACTACTTAAATAGCACCCAGGTTCATAGATTGTCACCTCGTTCCCCTGTTCTCTTGAGCCGTCCTCTGAGTTAATGATGGATTAATCGCTTCCCTTGTGTACATACATATATAGGCATTCAATGACCTAATTGAGTTGATTTATTCAACGTTGATATGTGCATTGATTATTTTTATCAGGATCGGAGAGTAGGGTACAATCCAGCGCTTGACAATGTTAAAAGGAGGATTTGCTGCAGCAGCCATGTTTATTTGACCCATGAAACCTATGTCACCAGGACGGCACTTGCGGCGTAAAGGGTAGCCATAATCATTGGTTTTGGTTACTGAAACGAAAATCTATGGTGATTCTTAGAGCAGTTGCCAATTTTCATGCACGGATGCCCTTCATTACTTATCGCTGCGTGTAAGTATTCTTGCACATTTAATTGCGTGTATAGTCGATTTAATTACTTTAATTGTATCGCTTACTAAATATGTCTGTCTATCTATTTGTATGTTTACTACATATCACTGTCTAATACTCGTTTGTTTGCTTCCTTTCACTTCTTCTTTTGCACTTTCTTATTTCATATACATTTAGTGCCCCTTTGAGAGGTACCTTGAGAATAGACTTTGAAGAGTATACTTGTTGTAAACATACATAGAATTTATCGATTATCCCTCGAAGCAATCTATCATGGGCCTGCAGGAAAACATGATATGAAAATGGTAGAGGCATCTAAATCTCTGGTTGCCAAGGAAATATGATGCTGTTGATTTCAGAGAAGAAGTGAGATTTTTCTGCTAAAAACATGACTTTCACACGAATACGAAACATAATAGAAAATCTATTGGAATAATTAGAATTTTCATTTATTCAGCCATCCGATAAAAAAATTCCAGCTCCCTATCTTGAGTAAAAGTACTTTTAAAAAGCAAAAAATAAAACCACTGTACCGAAGCCAATGATTAGCATGGACCACCAGAGGGGCCTTAGGGGACCCTAAGGGCTTTTTAATATAGCCTATATTACCCACAGATATATTTTCTATCTACATGCCAAATTTCAGCTCAATCAGTTTTGTATTTTTTGCGCGATTGAGTAACAAACATCCAAAAATACAAACTATAAGATTAGTAGGATTTACTGGCCCTTTCCAACCATTTTTCAATCTTTTCGAGTTTGATAGTCACACCGATTCATTTAAAAATGGATACTGGCATCCACTTAGAGCTGAAGGAACTTTGTTTGATGATTTAAACCTTTTCCTTCAATACACATAGGACCTATCATCATTGGTTGTTCAATCCTAAGATTGGTTGACTTACCCTCCATTCATACTCGTTTGTTTGCTTCCTTGCACTTCTTCTTTGGCACTTTCTTATTTAGTTGCAGTATGCATTTGTGGCAACTCCATCTTCCGCACCGCCTGCGCACCAGCTAAACAAGTAACGTTCCTGCCGGGCCGGCATGGCAGCATGGTGGCTCAGGGGATAGCATGCTTGCCTTTCAAGCAGGCAACCTGGCTTCGATTCCCAGTGCCGGAGTCCACTATATTTGGTAATGCTTTTTTTCTTGCACATTTTTTACTGCAATAGAACATTGTTCTGGAATTTTCTTAGAATGGTATAGCATATTCTAGAATGGTCACACTCAGTATAAATACTAAAGCCATTGCCCCTATGAGCCAGTCTTGTATTGACATCGGAATAATAAAAAACAACAAACAACAATAGTAAACAACTTAACATAAGTCTCTTCAATGGCTATCTGACCTAACCGACCATCAGCTACATATTTATCCCTTGGCCTTCCTCTAAGGACTTTTTCTTTCATAATTCTTCAATTATTTTCTTCACAAACCTATTGTGCTTAAAGATGCACAAAATCCATCTGGTTTTTTTTTCTGTATCATGTTCCATTGGGTCCTCTCCTCTTTCTCTCTTCTGTTTACTTCTTCGATTCTTATATTATTTGTCCATTTAATTTTTAAAAGCCTCCTCCAGTACCAGACTTGAAAGCCTCTCATTTTTTCCGGTCTACTTTTCAAATGGTCCATGCTTCCAATCCATAGAGTGCCATCCTCTACACAAATGCTTTCACAAATCGTTTCTTCATTTGAGGTCCTATATTAATTGAATGCAGCAGTTATCTTTTTATCATGAACACTTCCTTAACTTGGGCTAATCTTCGCCTGATGTCTGCTGTACTTCTTCTGTCCCACGTGATATGGTGCTGCTGAGTTAGGCAAAGGAAAGGATATTGGCTCCACATTACCAAAGGGAGTATTTAGGCTGGCATACCTTCAGGAGATGGCATAACTCACCTCAGTAGAAATTAACCGAAGGAAATTTATTTGATCATTGGAGCCTGCTGTTTTAATTGATGTAGGAATATTAAGGATGATGTTAATCTTTGCCACTGGACTGAGGCCATGTTTTTGTACCTGTTAAAGGACAAATTCAAAACATTAAAAAAATTATTGACTAGTCAAAAATAATCCAGAATGAAGGGATGTTAGCCTCTGTAGTAATATCAACAGTAAGAGTAAATACGGACACAATAAAATATTTTATTTCACTAACTTCATACTTGTGGAAAAAATTAAATCTGCTTTCACTCTCATTTTTATTTTCCTTGGAATAGGTGAAGAGGTCATTCTTTCCGGCTCTCCTGTAAAAGAAAAACTTTCTTCATGTAGAGGATGAAAGGGAAAGAAGAGTTATTGCAACCGTCAATTAAGATGACTTTTAAGTTAAATGTGATGCAATCCCTTGATACAATTGGTAACTGTATCTGTTGTCTGGATAAGTTATCTATCAACATTCCGATTGTTTGTACTCATCATAACCCATCAGTACACTTCATTGCACACCAATGAAACAAATAGAATAATACACTCTGGCAGAACATGAATAATAAACTTTTTCAGTAACTCCTGGGAAGTTACACCCTATCAAATAAATATGTATGAACTCAAATTGATGAAAGGAATTAGTGCTGAAAGTGCATTTCTTGTTCTTCATCATCAAAAAAATTGCTCTGTTTCTGTAGGTTGTTTTACCTTTGCTTTGATACACAGAACTCTACCTAAAAATATTTTCCAACAAATTTAAAAACAAAACTTCAATACTTAGTCAATCAATGTATTTATTTACGCATACTTTAATACTTGTCAATGCATATTTTCTCTAATTGTTTCTTAAAATTATCAGAAGTATCTTGACTAGAGTTGGGCCATTCTGAAAAATGTCTTGGTAGTGTTAGTAAATTTTCCGTATTGTTTTACGTTATTTACCACATACCTTGAAAATAACCGTAATATTTGGTAACTTTCACCTCCGTGTCAGATATTTTCATACCGATGTATTCATTATGTAATGTATAATTCAAAGTCAGTGTTTTCCAAACTTTTTCGAGCAAACCTTAACCCAGCACCCCAAACCTTAAGCTTTAAAACCATGGATGACATAATCAAAGCGAGATGTTTATAAAAATAAAGCTAAACAATTGTAATTAACTTATAGTTAATTTCAAATCCAACAGAGAGATAGGTAACTCATCCCCGATCATGAATGTTCGGTAAGGGCCCAGTCTCCTGCACACCCTTGCAGCCCCCTTAGATGAAAACACCGCCCTCCAGGGAGCGGTGGCACCCATTTTGGGAACCACTGTTTTATCCCGTCTTATATATTTCATACAATCTTAATTATAGATTAAGGCAGGTACAACTCATTTTTGGAATATTTTTACTTGCCTAATACTTGAGAGGCTGTCGCCTCAACGGTTTAAATGAAAGTTACTCACATCTATAACAAAAGAGTGCTAAATTACGGGGGATCGGGTTGGTGTGGTGGTTAGAGTACTGGCTAACCGTATAGGTGGCCAGGGTTCAAATCCCTGCAGAGGAAGATGTTTTTCAGAGGAAACCTGATCCCTATGTGAGTGTCTTGTGGAGGGCACTTCAAGTTGAGTACTCCGTCCGTCGGATGAGACGTTAAACCGTGGTCCCCTTGGCGCCTTTCGTTAAGCACAGGCTAATGCCAACGCCGGGTTTCTATCCACCCTTCCTTCATTTCCTATCCCCTATGGAGCAAATGACCTTAGCTGTTGGTCTTCTGCCCAAAAATCCAATTAGTCCAGCCAAATTACGTGTGTGCTTTTTAAATTTTCTTTATTTCTTATATATATTAATGCAGCGATAGAAATGGTTTGACTGTCATTTATCCCATGCTATTACTATTGTTCCTGTTAAAAACCTCCATTTGCTATCATTTACAGATACTTAAAATTACTGGAAAATTATGTTTTTTTTCTGCCTTAGAGACTTAATTTGTGAAAATTACTGTAATTTATCGCGATAAGTCACATGAAATTAAAATTTCGGTAATTTACCCATCTTTAATCTTGACTGCAAATTAATAATTTAATGGTGGTCGCATTTCATTTTCTGACAATATGCAGAAAATTGAATGAATATATTGTGACGGTACCCCTTAACTGGCAGCCAAAAGGCCCATTTTTTTGTATTGGAGTGAATGTTTGTTTGAATGAATGAGTGGATAAGTGAACGATGAATAAGTAGTTCGCCTTGCTCACACCCTGTCACTGCTGTCAATGCCCTGAGCAGACGACTTTAGCGGAGGGAATGATGGGTAGGCAGTAAGACATAAAAGGGAGTGCATTCGATCAAGAAAGGGGAGAAATCATGGTGAACGGTTGAAAGACAGAGAGCAGTGAACACGCCAAAGTCTTCCGAGAGAAGGAAGAGTGGGGAGGACCTTTGCTGAGGACGACGAGACGCCCGTTCCTGGGTGCCTGAGAATCAAATAACGGAAAGAAGTACCTGCCGTAACCCTGTAGACGCTATCTACCGTCTGCTGGACAGCGAACCTTCCTCTGCTGATTCGTGCCTAAAGGACCGCGTAAGCAAACCACGCAAAGTGACCTTGTCCCTTATTTCCCCGTGTGAAGCTTTGAGAAGCTTGAATGAAGTGCTTTGGTGCGTGCCTCGTGTTCTCTCGAAAGTAAACGTGAAGAAGAAGAACCGTTTGTTAATCTCTCACTGTGAACTACCAATTTAAATTTCAATGTCAATTATTTTGCCATTTGTGTATTGCTCAAGGGTGTTTAAATTTCAATGCCAATTATTTTGCCACTTGTGTATTATTCAAGGGTGTTTAAATTTCATTATTGCGATTTCTTTAGTGTAATACCATTGAAAGGGTATTATTGTGTTTTCTAGGGTTGATTTCATGTTCTTGTGATTGGTTAATTAAATTTGTGAATGTTGAAAGGAAATTGGCCTGGTATTCTGTCATTTGAGGGGGGAGATCCGTCACCTTCGTCGGCGATTCTTTCTAGTACCTTCATTTTCAGGGCCTTAAGCGAATCAAACGGCGCTGGTCGCCTTAAATCTCACGTTCCCGCATCTGGATCGGAGGGGGAGTGGTGGAAGCAGGTTTGTGGTCCCTCTGACTCAGATAAAAATAATTACGTGTGTGCCGCTCCACTTGCTAACCTCGCTTGTGCTGGCGTCTTCGGAAGTTGCTGGGGTGGGGGGAAAGCTTTCCAGGGAGGTGGGACCGGCACAATATGTATGTATTAACTTGGGGGTATTTTTTTTGCTGCCGGACAATTCTGTTGGCCCGTATGTCCCCGGAATCCCGAGCCTGCCATCAGGTTTTCCAGGGACCGGACCAACAGAGCTTGACATACATCCATGCCCTGGGTGGTGAAAAACCCACCCAGGCGGGACTGGAACCCGCGACCCTCGGTTTAGCAGGCGAGGACTGTACCCCGCCGCCAAAGGGGCCGGGAACCGGCCGTTATGGCACATTGTATAAAACAAGAAATATGGTAACAAATATTACATTTTCCATTGGAGTTAAATAGTTGGAGCTATAGAATAAGAGTTATAAATTGTAACAGGAATGTGAAAATAGCTTACCCAATTATTTCCATGTCAGCTTTATAGGAGAATGTTATAGCTTCGCGCCACCAATTATTTTCAGGGTTGGTTTCATTGCTGACGGTAGTTGCAAAGGAAAAGAGGCTCATTTCTGTACTGGCATGCACATTCTTCATATCTATTTCTACCAATTCTTCTCTCTGTAATATAAAAACTAGGGATGAGTCGATTCCACCTTTTTCCGAGTCCGAATTCGATTCTTTCAAATCAATTCTCGATTCCAATTCCATCGATTCTCATTCCTATTATTATATATTGATATACCAGTTGCGTACGACTATTACATAAATTCAAGTGTTGGCTGAAATAAAATCACAAAGACAACTAAATCTCTCAAAAAGTATATTTATAAACAAATAGCAAATATATCCTCAGCTTATTGAGGGAGATAAAAAGTACAAAATAATATCCTACACCCTAAATTACTGAGACAAATATGATGTGATGTATGAAATTTGATTTGAATATTTATTTATCTGGAATCAATGGAATCGGAATCGACTTTAGGCGATCGATTCTTGTTACCGATGCTAATCCCTATGAATTGGTGGAGTTGAGAATCGACATGTGGATTCGACTCATCCTTAATAAAAACACATACATTGCCCACGACTTGTATTTTAAAATGCAATGGATTTTTGGCGTTATTTTTCTACTTAGTTGATGTATTTCAATCAAGAGATATGTTATTCTAACTTCTGCACTGGTTTACTAGGGTAGATTATATTAAGATTGAACGTGTCAATTTTGTCAAATATCTGGGTTTTACTCATAGATGAAAATCTAAATTGGAAACTCCATATAAATAAACTTAAACAAGAGATGATTTCTATGTTAAGAAAATTTTTTCTATTACGTTACTTGTGTCCATTATCGGTTATTCGTTCTGTTTATTTTATGTCGGCAAATTCTAGGTTGCAATATGGCATAACTTGTTGGGGTGGAACCTATACCTCAAATATCCATCCATCATATATTGCTCAAAAGAAGATGATAAGAGTTATTTTTCACAAAGGAAAATCAGAGCAATCTTTTCCCCTGTTTAAAGAGTTAGATATATTACCCTTGAGGCATCTCTTTGTTTATAAGGTTTTAAAGATTTTTTTAAACATAGGGGAATGTAGGATAGAGCCGAGAGAATATGTAAAAAAAATACGAGGAAAATTTGGTACTAGTACACCAAAGCCTAACAAGCAAAATTTTAAACTATCTTTCAAGTACCTTGCCCCCAAATTGTTTTGTTCACTACCATTCGAAATAAAAACTTGGGCCACTCTAGCTTTATTTTTAAGAAAGGTAAAATTGTGGCTATTTTCTAAAAATGATATTGAAAATTTATTGAAATAGCGTACGTGAATGTATGATGTATCTGATTTTTATGTATGAATATATTATGCTGTATACAGCAATTTTCTGTATAAAACACGCATTTTTTTCCGCGAAAATTCGTCAAAAAAGTAGGGTGCGTATTATACAAGGTTACAAACTTATCGCGTTTTTATTCGGGCCGTAGTTCACATTTGAAATTTTCTCAACGTACTTATAGGTATTTGAATTTATAATTTTTAATAAAAAATGTAATGAATCAATTTAACTTATTTATTAAAACGAAAATTTACACGCAGTCCCTCTTGTCTTTAACACTGTTAGCACCGAATCCTTCGAATTCAAAATCACTCTTCTCGTTTGATTCGAACAGTTCGCGCGAAGCACTGACATCACGCTCACTGGCAGCATACACTGCGTCGCCAAGGACTTTGTATATGTCCTCCTCATCGTCCTTTACGCATTTTTCATCCCTAAGCAAATCGTCATCGGACCCATCTATTGCGTTCGTGAGGCAGCATTTTTTAAAACCTTAATCAAAGATGATCTATGGCATCCTAGGACTCTTTAATCCAGTCACTTATTAGCGATAACTTCGTTTTCTTTGACGTTCCTGAATTTTCCAAAGAACGTGGTCCGGAATAAAGCCACTCATTCCACTTTTTACGTATCTGTGTCTTAAATAGGCAGTCACAACTGACATCCATCACCTGCAACTGGCTCGTCATCCCTCCAGGAATAATGACGAGATCTGTGCCATTCTCGTACAATATATTCTTGATGCATGGCATTCGATGGCATCTAAATGCATCTACAACCAACATACGCCGTCTACAAACCGCATCTTTGAACCATACACTTCGAGGCAAATCTTTGGTTGAATTTTCATCCATTTAGCCGTTCTATTTGACCATACGAGCATATTCTGCGGCCATATAACATTCTTAGGGAGAGTTGTTCCCTTAAATGTTACGCAAAAATGTAACATCTTCAAATAACAGAGTAACGTATCTTCATTTTGTAGATCGGAACGAATCGGACAGGAATGAACATAATGGGAGACGAACTGAATACAGACATGGGTATTTTTTTGCGACATTGTAGCAATTCTATCATTTATTGACAAATATTTCCGTAGACATGCATGGAAGTTTTGAAGGGGAAGAACCTGCTAGAGTTAGATCGTCATACTGAGAAACCAAAGAGGTATGTAAGAGCGGGGGGAAAAGCCATCCATAGGCAGCATTACCGCTTGCGCAGTGATCTTTCGGGTGCTGAACGGCGCGGCGGACATGGCGTAGAGTGCCGTTCTCTAGAAGCCGACTGCGTGTTATATGTACATGGTGATAAGTAAATTGTTACTTTGCGCTCGCCTTAAAGTGGGTGCTTCTTATAGTTTATAGTATAGTATTATAATCGGAAAATTACGGTATATTGTATAAGCTTTTGCTGCAAAGTATTGTTTTCTTTTTATTTCATGCATATGATTGTGAATTTTTTTATTATTCTTTATTAATCATCTGGACAAATGAATATTCTATTAAAGTGATTTGCTGGGACCTATGTAAATTGTAAATATTAGAAATAGGTGTCTGCCTCTGTTAATATAATTTGATGGTAACCCCAAGACCGGATTATATCTGCTGGGGTACCTAATTCCACATTCGATTTGGGAATTGAAATATTGTTTAATATGTGTCACTAATGACGTAATAAAGATTTATTATTATTATTACCAGGAAATTATTAATTATGAGAATTATCGGGGAATAGCAGTAATACCCACGATTGGCAGAATCTACTCCAGGATACTAAAAGATCTGATTGAAAAATAAATAGAAGAAAAACAACCGGAGAAGCAATCTGGATTCAGAGCAGGAAGGTCTACAATAGACAATATTTTTACAATTGAAATTTCCGCAGAGAAGAGAAGTCAGAGACAACTTGAGACTCATGCAGCGCTGATAGATCTCGAAAAAACATATGATAGTGTCCCAATACAAAAACTATGGGAGGAGATAGAAAACTTTGAAATTAATCCAACTTTAATTAAAGCAGTGATTATCCTATATGCTAATAATACCACGAGAATAAAAATAGGTGATCAACTGACGGCAGAAATAAAAACGACGAAAGGTCTGAGACAGGGATGTGGTTTATCTCCTACACATTTTAAAATACATCTAGACAGAGCCCTGCAAGGGTGGCTAAGAAAATGCAGCAGTTTAGGACTACGTGTAGAAGAAGATACTTTATATTCATTAAACTTTGCAGATGACCAAATTGTGATTTCGGAAGACACGTTTGACCTGAGGTACATGGTTAGGAAACTTCAGGATGCGTATGATCAGTATGGACTCACTACAAACAAAAAAAAGACAGAATACTTGGTGACTGGACGTGATGAAATACCAGATCTACCTCTAGAAAACGAATATGTAAAGGGAGTTGCAACAGTAAAGTACTTAGGAGTGATATTGGACAAAAGCGGAAGTAGTAACCAAGAGATTGACGACAAAATTACTAAGGGAAGAACTATCATAAAAGCTCTAAACTTTATTCCATGGGATAAA
Source organism: Ceriagrion tenellum (assembly GCA_963169105.1). NCBI lineage: Eukaryota > Metazoa > Arthropoda > Insecta > Odonata > Coenagrionidae > Ceriagrion > Ceriagrion tenellum. Next base: position 22,594,198 of record OY720639.1, on the reverse strand, counting down.
CATATTAGCAGAAAAACAAAAGTAAGAATATACAAAACAATAGTAGAAAGTGTGATTACATATGGAGCAGAGGTGTGGGACATCAAGCAAAGGAGCAGAAATAGGTTATTGACGACTGAGAGAGATTTCATGAGAATGAGTTGCAGGAAGAGTAGACAGGATTAAGTTAGGAATGAAGCAATAATGAAGATGATGGAGTTGGAAAAGGATATAGTCGACGAGGTAGAAAGGAAACAACTAATCTGGTTTGGCCATGTTAATAGGATGGATGATACCAGATGGCCCAAGAAGATATTCGAATGGAGACCTCCAGAAAAAACTGAAAAGAGGAAGGCCAAGAGTGAATTGGAGACAGGGAATACAGAGAGCAATGGGAACGAGAGGAATTAGAGAAGATGAGTGCTATGACAGAAAGAATTAATTTTTCAATGTCAAATTTTTAAATTTTCTCAGATTTCAACATTAGCATTAATCCTCGGCAATCTCAGCAATGGTTATCATGGGGAAACTTCCCCCGGGGGAATTATGCGGTAAATCTTATTAGGTGAGCAATGCTTGTATATATCTATTTATTTATTGATTTATTATTTCCAAGCAAGATAAAAAATAGTGTGAAAGTCAAGCCTGTATAGTAGCAAATTGCGTAATTTGGGCAGCTGGTCGCACTTTCTCCGCTCCTGCGCTATTTGCTTCATACTGCTCTCGTTTAACGTTCAAATATGTCAAACCTTAGCAGCAGATACAGCAACTTTTACCTTTTTTTGCCCTTTTAACCCGTGAGGTCCGTCAACAAATACTTCAAGTAATTTTGATCACTTTCTAACACTCCTTCTTCCATGCAAAGTAATACAAGAGCTCATGAATCCCTCACAATATTTTGCTGTCTTTCTGACACGAGATTTCATTGAGGTCTGAATGGATGCGCTTGGATTAAATTTTCGATGGACAAAGTTTGATGCAATTTTGGCTACTCTTAGGAATACTGATCGCGAGTCAACTGTATCGATGATAAATTTCAAACTTTTTAATTATGGATTTTATGTTTGAGGATTACTGGCTTGAAAATGTTTTCCTGCTAGCAGTAAGTGGAACAATTCATATTTCCGGCTGAATTAGGCCGTGAACACGGTTTTGTAAATAAAATTAGGTTATCAAAAATAATTTATCTCTAGAGCCACAAAGCTTGGCATTTCATCCTTAGCCCCCAACGGTTCAGACTTGATGCCTTCCGAAGGAAAATGCAAAATATCTGGCTGCATGTTGATGTTGCACTGTATTGATTAAATTTAATCGACCGAATTTTTGTGGAAAAATTAGATGCAAAGTTTTGCTTGAGTAAAACTTTCAAGAGTCATGATATAATCATACAAAAAAAGGTGAGTAAATCTTTCTCAGCAAACACATTAGAGGATATTGTAATGGAAATTTGAACATTTTTCGGAGGATATTTTTAATACGGTAAGTGTCAAAGTATCGCAGTTTTATAAATATTTTTATCATCCGGGAGTCATGAAGCTAGTGACGAACCTTGACAAACTCAGTCGCGGCTATCTTACGTTAACACATTCTACCGTCAACCGAGGTGAAGCCGGCACAGTTTTATAGGTTTTCGAAGTCTTCTGCACTCGACTTTCTATTTTTTCAATGAAATATTTACTGAATAAACTTAATCTATAAAGTACTTGTTTCACGTTTGAATTTTAGAAACTCAACCTCTAGCAGATCAGAAAAATTTGTTAAATTTGTCGTACTTCACTCCGTATAATCGTGTAAAGATAGTACCCCAACGTTTTTATTTGAAAACTCATAGAAAGTGGCTTTTATTTCTATTTCACCGTATTTATTTCATACTTAGACACCTCCTTTAAAGTCTGTGCACTAGAGAAACACTTTACCAATCACCAGCCTAGACACTAACCAGAATGACGAAAACATGAATTAAACATTTAACTTCGATGTACCACAACCACTCCTTTAACTGCATTTTTTAAATTTAGAGGAGACAAAATTTCTAAACCATATATTAACGTTTTCTCAAACGATTATTACCCTCAAACAGTATCTTGAGCTTGGAAAAATACTTACGCCGCGATATTGTTAACCAGGATGACACAACAAGTGAGGTGTGGCGACGTTGACGTGATAACGGGATAGCACTGAAGATATAGACTACTCTCCACGCAAAAAGTCGAGATACCAAAGTTTGAGATATTATAGCTCAGTAACCATTAAACCTATTGTAACACGGTAAACTGCTTATCAAAGATAATTTATGTTCCCATTCAATTAGTAGATTTTTAGATTTTTTAATACTGTTTAAATATTTTTTTATTTGAGCTTGTTTTAAAAAAGGCACGCTTTTTGCCGGTCCTAAGACGGTAGCTCCATTTCTTACTTTAATAACTAAGAAACTGACAATTGTTTTCACAATAATTTTAATATACGTAAAGATATGACAATTAAAATTAATAATGTCAAATAATAATTTTGTAAATATATAAACAATATCGGATTTTGTTTATTGTTTGCAACTCTGCTATTTTCGTTATTTGAAGGCTTACGAAATATTTTAAAATGTCGTTGGCACATCATGAAAGCCCATGAAAAATAGCGAATACATAAAAGAAAACACTCGTATACTACCATTCTATTTTATTTATTTTTACAAAAATGAAGTGAATTACCGCACCCCCATATCGCGATTGCAATTAATTGAATAAAGCAAAAAAAGAAACCTCTGCACTGATCCCAATCCTTTTGCTTTAAGAGTAAAATAGGGGGCCGTTTTACATTACCTAGAGCCCTTGCGGCCCTTAGTCATTGCTCCTATAAATTTCCCGTGCTTTACAAAGTTTAAGTTCCGAATGTATTGAGAAACGGTTTGGAAATTTACAAGAAAATACCCATGTACTGAGTTAAAGGTAAATAATTGAACGTGTGTTGTTTTTTCATTGCCCCACGCTATAGCGCACTGTGATTAAAGTTTCGTTTGGGATACTTTTTTTGGCGCCATCACGAAAAGGAAAAATTGCATACATTTACTTACGGTTGAGTTTGTGGGTAATGGGTTGTCCAGATCACAGCGAAGGAAGATATTACTGGTATTCATCATAGAACCAGGGCCGGTGTTCCCTGGTGCCTCTGCATTGTTGCTAGTAGCATTTTGAACTCCAGCATCAATTTCTTTGACTTCCGAAGAACTTTCGGATTTTTCAGAATTGACGTCCATAAAAGGAAATTTTGGAATCTCGTGGCATTCAGGAGGTATTCGAGCTATTTTCCCCGGTGATCCAATTTCTATGAATACCTGTGTCCTGTATGCGGGTTCGCCCTTATTTGATACTCGAATTCTTAGCTGCAATGTTTTACTTGAACCAATCACAAATTCTCTGAAATCAGATAAGAAAATAAAATGCTCAAAAATACCCTCAAAAACTGTACAATTCATTGAAGGAAACGGCGTTTTTCTGGCAAATGGTACTACTAAAGTCCTCTCGGGGTTTCTTCTGAGTTAGGAAAATCCCCGTGTCTTAATTAAGTTTCGAGGTAAAATATTATCTTCTTATCCCCTCTTATTTTCAATTTCATTAAACAAGGCAAGAATTGTTTTAATTGGAAGCATAAATCCACCAAAACAAGGAGGCAAACTTTCATATTTTGTTTCAAACATTTTGAGCCCATTTCGTAAAATTTCTACTTTTTTCATTACCTCTTGATAAATAAACCATGTAACGATTAGTATTCGAGCAAATGATACTTATAACTTCACTCAAATTGTTTTATCTGCTGTTGAAATACCTGTAGATACGTATGGCAGCTGCCTTCGAAAAAGCTTAATACCTGCCCAGCTAACTTAAATGCCATGAATTGAAATATGTTTGGTGAAATGTGGGTGTGACAAATCTTGCGTATTGCGCCAGACGAGACGCTTGCAGAAATTATACTGAACGTATATTTGACGAAAACTTACAAGTGAAAGAACTTGACAGTTAAAATCAAAGTCCCTAGTCGAGAATTAATTCCGCATTTTTTAAATTAAATCTGACAAGTCATATAGGCAGAATTTATTATGTCTTGTCTTGAAAGAACGGTTAACTTATGCACCACTTAGGTCAGTAAGACATTTTCTCTCTATTCTTGTCTGATCGTTCGCTAACTCTCTAGATTGGAGATTTATTGAAATAGGTTCTTTGAGGCTAAGATGCATAAGCTGTCAAGATTTAAATGTTTTGATGCCTCTTTCACTGATAAAGTATCCAACAGGTAACTTGCAACTGAGGAACGGGCCTTTTATCATGAACACTTCTTCATGGTTACCACATTTTTGCTTCTTCAGAGGTGACAAAAATGTTTTTCATTCTTTAAAAAGTTCAATTATAGGCAAATACTCCAAATTCGTCATAAAATTATAAACTTCATTAACCATGATATCGGTGATATACCATTCACCACAAGCCTCAGCTGCCAGAAATATAATTTTTGCATCCTAAATCCGTTTCCGCATTGTATACTCCAGGTGCTACCAAGTTTTCACAGAGATAACGACGGATGTATGAGTGTTAATTAAAGAAATAAATAAACTAATAAATACACAATAGAATCAATGGAATGAACTCATTTTTCTCCCTTGCATACTGTAATTGCAATAACAAAACACTATTTCTCTGTAAGTAAAGCTCGATTATCAGTACTTTCTGAAAGGTAGAGCACCAGTAGAATGCAAATCATGGGCACTTTATTCAAAGAACTATTAGCAGGACACTGTAGGTATACGTAGCCACTGCTAATGACTGCTGTGCCACCAAGTGGTTGGAGAAGTATCTGTGATAGCTGAATCGACGGGCACGCCCCAAATGAAACGGTGGTGGAACTAAGGATTCTGCTTCCTAAATCCTAGTATATGGATCTAACACTAACACATACACATAGAAAAATTTCCGCAGTAGGTGATTATTTCTCCATCATTCGTAAAAGTGATGTCGGCTCCAAATTCAAGAAAAGGCCTTGGTTTTAGGTGACAAGGAACCATGCCATGTTGTTGGGTATCCTGTTGAGTTTGGTCCAGAGGGAAGAATCAAATTTCGAGATCTTTGTGATCTTGTTCACTTATCTTTACCTTCTACTTATGCTGGGAAGACTCATCCCTTCGTATGGTAAAATACCGGACTATTATAGACACGAAACCAGAGAACAAGGCTTGTATTCCCCAAGCCATCCAATAGCGTTAAGTATTGCTTCTACAGAGCTCTACCTTTCTAATGTTACAACTATTATGGATTATATGAAGCTAGTAACTTACCCTACATTTAGCTGTGGAAGTGTTGCATCGATCACTAAATCTGAGAGACAGATTTCATCCAATCCACACCCAACTTCAAATGGAAAAGATGATTGAGATTCTGTCGATTCCTTTGAAATGGGGCAGGTTTTGCAAAATTCATCCTTGGTATCTGAAAAGAAAACAATTAGACTCAGCCATATATAGAACTTGAAGAATTCCTTTCCAGCATCTAATGTGTATATAAGTAATATGAACAAAATATGCAAAAGTTCGTTTTCTATTATCCTCAAAGCATCTTGGAATAAGCACTGTCACATTCCAAAAATTTAGCAGTATTTAGAATATCTGTTTAAATCTATAAAACATCACGATAAGGGACTGTGTAAACGTTGCTAAATTTCTACAACGGATTTCCTGGAAGTTTTTCAGTGAACGCAAACCCATTACTTTTCTTGAAACCTTTTCATGTGCAATTGACTTTGTTACAGGTAACTTTTTTGTGCATTATGGTAGTTATTTTTCATACAAATATCAGTTAAATCCATGAATTATTACTGTGCACATTTTATATTTGAATAGTTATTGACAAGTGCGTAGATTTTGCCGCCGCGATAGATTGCGTAACAGTTTGTAGACATTATCTGCTTTGCAAAAATTATTATGAATTAATAATAAATGATTAGGTATTGCTAGGAATGACAACCACATGCACAATGAAATCTATTCCATTCATCTTTCATGGCATAGAAGTAGGTTTTTGCGGCTATCTGAAATATTATGGCTCTAATAAGTGCAAAAATTTAATCATGTTACGACAAAAGTCAAATATAAACTTAGAAAACAAACAAAAAATAGCTTTTTTTGAGGCTTATGAGATAATTTTATTTTTTAACCTAATAAATACCTTTAACGGAGAAGTTTTAAAGATTACATACACATTTTTAAGTGTTCTCTCTTTTAAATTGGAAAGAATTCAGTTAAAATGCCTTCAGAACCCACATGTGCTATTTTCCTTTCACATTGCCTGCCCCTTCAACGCCTCTTCCTAATCAGTCAACTTCATTCTTTCATTGCCATTTTCTGTGGTTGTGGGATTCAAAAATAATTTATCACAATCTTGTTCCTAAAGGTAAGAAGTTTTCTCTCTTCATAGGACGAAATGTATCTGCACGATATAGCCAAACTATTCAGATCAAAGTACGGCAATGCCTCAGATTAGTATGGCATGATAATAACTATGACGCTATAATATTTCTGCATGCAAATGAGCTATTGATTTAGCTAATTTTTTAAAATCTCAATTTCTTCAGGGGATATCATCTCTCCCATGTGCCTAAGTTCCTCAATGATTTAGATTTTAACCGGTCAAACAAAAGAATGTTCTCTTGAAAAATCTCCGACTTTAGATTTACTCACATGTATGTTTCTTATTTTCCATTTTATTCAACCGCATATAGTTTCTCTCCTGAACCTGAAATGGCTGACTGCTAGCAGTGTCATTCTATGGATTCCTAGAAAACAAAAACTATATTGTCTTATCTCTTAGCGTACTCGAGATATCCAACGACGTTAATTTTAAAATTCACCATTAGAAGACGCAACAGCCTTTATTAGTTACGCGCCGGAGGGCGTAAATTCGTTACACTGCGAGGTAAACAATCTTGATGGCCTTCTCAACTAAGGGGATGGCCCATTCGACAAGGGAATTCTCTAGGAAATTAACCACTCAGGTGCATTAAACGAGAATTTTACCAAACCCTCACAAGGTCCGTGAAGTACTGGACAGGATCGTATGAGGATCTTGAACCCTCTCACACGACAGTAACGTAATCACTGGAGGAAATAGCGGACTATATACCTCTTTCAGTCATACATTTCGACCATCGGGGAAGCGCCACCTTGAGACCGAAGGAGGTTGGGCCCAACTGAACAATATATGGGAAATCCGGAAGAGTCCGCCGATTGCAACTAACTAATAGAATTTGTTAGCAATGAAGACGCGACATTTTCAAAGAACCACGGAACTAGCCGCGTAGTAACTTCAACGGAGTCACCCGCTAGTGATCACACAATTGTATGTAATTCACTGTAGAAAAATCATTCACCTGGACTGGGAATCGAACCCAGATCCCTCTTTTTCGCGCTGAATGCTCAAACCAATTAAGCTACCCAGACATCCTCTTCCACTGTGAATTTTACTCTTCAACTTTTTAGTGATTATTCTAAGTTTCGCTTCATTTGAAATCAAACTGATTGCTTTACATTCCTCCGTTTTGACTCTTTCTTCCTCTTCGTGTTTGGAATAAAGACTGTCTTCTCATAGTCCTACAACCATACTCCTTCCTCGTAGATCCTATGAATAAGCTTGAAAAAAGCTTGACTACCTTTATTTCCTAAGTTCTTAAGCAACTCCGAAGGTATGTTATCCACTCCTACTGCTTTTCTAGCATTCATATCTTTCAATTCTTACATTTCACTGTCGAGTACCTTTGACCAGAAGTTATCTTCATCATCATAATAGTGTTCCCTCACTCTCTATATCTAAATTGGTTGGTCTACCATGGCTGTCATATAGTTCCTCCACGTATTATCGCCACTTATCTTTAATATCTTCTTGTTTAATTCATTTTCTACCTGTTTTGGCCTTAATCTTTTGTACCGTTTAACCTCTCTTACCTGCGAAGGCAAGTTTACCTTAGCATATAACGCACCCACTTTCCCTTTCTTTTGCAGTTTTCCTTTTCCTCATATTGCCCTTTCCTCCAGTTTTCCTTAGCCCGATAGGATATTTGTCGGAGTAGATTAATTGATTCTTTGTACTTCGCCTTACATTGGTCGGTTTGGACTTTTTCCACTTTCTCCCCTCCATCATTCTAGTCATTTCTAGTGGATAGGAAACATTGTGCTCAACCATTATCAAACATAGCCTGTAACAAGGATGCATGGGTCACCCTATCTCTTAGCTTCTTTTAGATTTATATGTGAGATATGCATGAGGTTATGAGAATGTCGCTGTAATTAAAGGGAACGATGTTTTGTCCGTTCTGCGCCATGGTGATGATTTTGACGGACAACAGTAATTAGGAGGGACTTTGAACACGTTGGAAATATCAGAGTGAGTTGTGATTTTTTCTCCTATTCCAAGAATGAATTTCGTAATCGCAGTTCTGATAAAGATTCAGTTCTTTCAAAAGATATTGATTGCAATTTCTTCCCATTACTTTTCTGATGTCAAACTGTCAATACTTAAACGAAGAATAACGATGAATTCGACATCTTGCATCAGATTTTACATCGGGAATGACAAAATACGTAGTTCATGATTTATATCTGTCAGTTAAGCAATTGTCTCATGGAATGGACTTGCACTGTTGTAAATACTGACACTTTCATTGCTTAACCATGAAGTCTTTAAACATTTGGAACCTATAATCAACCGCATCATGGATTGCCTTACCACTTTTTCCATCAGCTTTGATGAGTACTGGAGTGGCTTTCAATTTTTCTTGCGTTCTGTTGCTCTCCAATTCCTGATGCAATTGATATTTCATTCTGATTTCTATTGGTTCAATGATGTTTTTGGTTTTAGACTGTAAAATAATAAAATTAGTTAGTCTATTCATTATCTTAAAACTAAGAACATAGAGGAAGGTATGCATTCTCTTCTGCCGAAATAATGTCGATTAATATGGTAGAAATTGTAATGAAAAGATATCAACCAGAACCGGGAATCAAACCGCGGACCATTAGCTTGCCCGGCCGATACGCAAACACTTACGCTACCCAGGCTTCTCAAAAATCAAATTAAGTAGGAATTCTGAGTGTCAATTCGGTCTGCTCATTGACCCGGCAAGCCAAAGGTAAAGTTTGATTCCAGTCCTGCCTCATTTTTCTCATGGCAATTACTCGGACTTTCCTTAACACTTTAAGTACGGACCTCGCTGGCCTCACGCTGAGTACGAACCTGGGTCTTCCAGAACCCAGCCTTAAAGAATCGATTTCCAGTCACAATATTTACCACCAAGTAATAAATGAATGAATAATGAACAAGGATAAAAATTGTGACAAAAAACTGAAAATATATCATATTTTTCAGAAATGAAACACTTAATTTCAAATCGAATTAAATATGAAAATTTTTTCAAGAACAATATTTGGATCAAACAAAAAAATATCGTTGGAAATTAAATTAAGTTTGTTCAAACATATTAACTTTCTTATTCGATTATTAATATTCAATCTTCCATTTCCGAATAACTAGGTGAACCTCCAGTCAAAAATTATATTCCAAATCTCTTCTAGAAGAAAACAATGATGTGAACAGCGGCGAAACATCGAGAAAACAGAAAATCGAGTCCTCTAGACCTCGAAAACAATTACAGTGTGCTGCTAGTCAAGTACGGACCTCGCTGACCTCACGCCGGGTACGAACCTGGGTCTTCCAGAACCCAGACTTTTAGAATCGATTTCTAGTCACAATATTTACTACCTAAAAGTGGCGTAGCTAGTGCGTGTGCCGCCCGGGGCGGTCCTTGAGTTTGGCGCCCTCGGCCCCGCGAAGAAATACATTTTGCACAGTGAAACACTTTAAGTTTTATATACGTTAACTAGTTTTGTACAATTATGATATTATTTTCACATGCTCAAAGGTATTATGCTTTAAATACACACCCAACATTCTTGCACTTTAGAGGTAACAGTGTTTAACAAAAATGCAAAAATAGCATAGAGAGAAAAATAGTGAAAAGTTGTACAAAATGAAGATCATCTTTAACCCTTTGAGTGCCAACCGATTTTATAGGTACTATACTAAAATTGCCGAGGTATTTTTGCTGATTTTGCAGTAGTTTAGGAAAAAAATTATGTCTAAAATACAAGTGAAGGTAATATTAAAAAACTCAAGGAAAACTTTATTATATGTGGTTTAACCTTTTTAATATATTATTTGATGATTTTTTTAACAAAATATGAGTTCAGTAAGAATTTACGCCATTTTGACGTATTGGGATAGGAAAATCTAAGTAAATTTTATAAAAACGTAGCACATGTAAAACCAAAGGAAGATAAACGCCAGTGGTCAATTTAGAAACTACAAGGGTTAAGCTTCATAAGTAATCTGCATTTAGATCCATCAATCTCCCATTATGGAATAACTAGGGCAACTTGCAATAAAAAAAAATATTCCAAATCTCTTCTAGAAGAAAACAATGACGTGAATAGCGGCGAAACATCGATAAAACTGAAAGTCCAGTCCTCTAGACCTCGAAAACAATTACAGTGTGCTGCGGTGGCGTGCTGAGTGAATTGAATTTGCCTGTACTTGGTACTGCCCCGTCATAACAACAGCGATATAAGTTACGCAACATAGAGTAAGGATTCTGGACCCAGAGGAACCTCAAGCCTGTTTGACACGGCCCAATATATTGGTCAATAAATTGGCACCATTATTCGGCACAATATCGGGTGGAATATTAGGCGATATGTTCTGCATAAGAAGCATCGGTATTGGGACCAATATTGGCAAAAATAATTCTCCAAAATCCCACATAACTAAATAGAAAGAAAAAACATCTCGAAGCGCTACGCTGGTTTATTATAGACCGGGACAGAATGGGACATTGAAAGTATAATTTACCATTATAAGCGTTAGTATAGTCTTCGATTCAATCGATTCCATTATTTGCTTCATTGCTTCAGCACATATAATTTTATTCTTGTACCCAGGCAATCTTTTTTTTTTTTGGTTGAATCTATTTGACCAGTGTCCCAAATGCTCGCGGCGTATTCGAGGTGTGGCCTAACCAGAAGTTAGAAGTTAGAAGATGCGAAGTTGCATCTTTCTTTGACTTTTTCATCCGAAGACCTTCCGATTATACGCTTAACAAAACCTAGTTTCCTTAATGCTGTGTCACATATGTTCTGTATGTGTCATCCCCACGGTATATCAGATGTTAAGGTAATTCCAAGATATTTGACTGTATCTGAAGATTTTACGTATACTCCACCCACAGTATAGGTATGGCATTTTTGTGAAGAATTTCGCAGGAAGTGAACTTGTAATGCATTTGCTGATATTTAATTCTTACCCCCCACTCCAGGCACCATAAATGAACGTTGTTAAGGCCCGATGACATAGATTCAAAGTCCGCGTCTTCGCTCATGTCAAATTATAGGATTCCGGAGAATTCTATAATTTAAACGAATATATAATTTTGTTTTAGATTTTAAACACCAAATATGATTCTCTTGGAATACGTGAAGTATCAGTTACTCCATAAAACAATTGAAATAATTATTTCTAAATGTATTTATCGAGTATCCGGAGACCCGAAGTGCGTACTCCGAATGTTAAAGAAAACCATGGAAAAACATACTCAGGTCTGAAATTTACATCTAGCAGTCATTCGAAGCCCAAGTAGGTAATCTATAAATAGTCCTATGATAACACTACATTTGTGTTTACAACAATGCATCACTAACTATGATATCAACCGTAGATAATCTAAGGTAATGGAAGTTGATAGGAAACATGATGCAGAGTATGGCTCCAAAAATTTACAGGGTATCAGGAAAAAATTCCTGTTTTATTACTAGATACTGAGAACCACTTACGAAGAAGTCTTGAGCAGAATAAGAGAATTAAAAATCTGCATAAAATGAGGTATAAACTTATTGGGCACAATTTGCGACACAACAGTCCATTGAAAACAATATATGTTTAGAAATGAATGGAAAGAATTACAGAGGAAGACCAGGAAAGAAATGCATTCAGCGTATCATGAAGGATGCCAGAGAGAATTGTAATGCCGGAATGAAAAGGTTGGCACGAAGCAGAGTGAAATTGAGGACTGTTGCGAATCAAATTTTAAAATTGATGATCACTGGTGATGATAAACCAAATGTGCCTAGTGCACCTTTAAGAAGTTTTGAATGAATGCACAAATTACCGATATCAAATGAAACTCATCTATTTCATTGTGATGAAATCAAGAGTGAATTGGAGGACAATTGCGAACCAATTTTTCGAATCGATGATCACTGATGATGATAAAGCAAATGTGCTTAGTCTACATTACATAATTTTTGAATGTACAAAAAACTAATATCTAATAAAACTCATTTGTTTCATTGTGATGAAATCAAGACGAACTGATGTCTTGAAATTTTACTTCACTCTGACGAGGTAGCTGTCTAATTAAAACCATAGTTAAATGGGTGGAGAGTAGATTGGAAAGAATCGCGGGGTTGAAACAATTAGTTAAATCATGGAAGACGTCAAAGAAACGAGTTATGTGGGAAGTGGTTGGCGGGGAGGAAAGTGTTGTTGATTACTGCGGCAAACGAATCTTCGAATTCATCACTGCTCTGACGATGCCACTGAGAGTTTGAGCTTGACCCTTAATAAAGTGAAAATGTTATTGTTGATTTCCTAAAAACTGCTATCTTGTCAAGTGCATGTAGAAGGAAAAAGTCGCAAATGTAGAATGCGGTTCCCTAAAATATGAGAGCATTTTAATACGGACATGGCCTTCGGTCATTTTAACGCTAACACGCCGAGTTATGGTCAGAATTCAACAGAAATGTACACAAAAAGAGGTAAATTAATCTCATTTAGCTAGCTCCACATTTAGATTATGCATATTTCTGAATAGGCATGTATGGGCTGGTATGACATTGTCTCGTTATGGCCCTAGTCACGGCTAACTTCACGATTGTGTCAGAGAAATAAGCAAAACTTTCATCGTCGCAGGGGTCATTACCAGATATTGTTCAGAGATCATATTTGCAAAAAAACTGTAAATATCAAAGAATTTACTTACATCTGTAATGGATATTACTATATCCTCACAATGTGCAATTCCTCTCTCCAAGTTAAGCTTCTCCAGAAATATCATTTGGTTATTTTTGTGGCATCTTTTATATACGGGATCCAAGTATAAAATTCTCCACACAGCTGAAATATCGAATATAGTGTTCATATGAGCATAGAGATGAGACAAAATATTGATTCGAGAGACCACTTGACCTTTAAAAATTATCCACAAGGTCATTGCTTGGAAATCGATTCTCACTTAAGTTGTTGGGAACATGGTACCCGAAATAGGTGACGCACTCCCCATGCATCGTCAACTCTGTGGCATTCCTTGGGATTTTTGGCTTGTTAGATGGAGTTGTAATCTTCCATTTCACCACAGGTCGTCCTCTGAAAACAACCGCATGCCCAGACTTGTACGCACCAACAGCAACATCTACTTGAAAAATAAGGAAACAATGATAAATACTAGAAGCCATAAAACACTTTTAGACCTTACCAGCTGAGGTGGTACAGAGGAGCATTGTTCAATGGTAGAACAGAATAAATGACATGATAGCCCAAAGGGATGTTGAAGCCATTAACATGCACAATCAGACAAATTCCATGCAATAGTTTTGCAATTAATATAACGCCAAAGCAATTTTTTACTGGTAGTGGAAATGTCACAGTAGAGAATTCATTTACCCAGAAAAAAATCATAATGGAAATAATTCATTGAAATAGTTCGGCATTATTAATTAAATTTATGAATGAATTGCGCAAAAGGTCACAATTGATGAATAGTTTTTAACGAACAAAACAAGTTAAAAATGAACATATGGACATCGTCCACTCTTATCTTCAAATCATTCCCATGAATGAGCAAACTTGACCACAAACATCTTTGGCCTGGAGTTGGCTTCTAACCACAGTCAACCACTTATGCATTAAATGCTTGTATCACTTTAGTTTCCCCGGAGTACTTTTCCACTTTGGGTTTCAGAAAGGTTTTAAGGGAATCAGGACATGTTGTGAGTGTCAAATACAATGTCATGAAATATTCACATGCAGTTCTGTGGTTCCACAGTCCATATGGCCAACCCTCCAGCTGCTTATTTAACACGTGATTTAAGTGTGTTGGTCTCTTCCAGGCGTATCTCGTGCTTTGCAGGAGCAACAAGGATTTCAAGTTTCCTCTCCGAGTATAGGCCGCATACACCTCGTCCTCACATATTACTCCATCTTTAGCTTTTTTACTATCGTAGTAGTCATTTACTTCTCCGACAGATGATGCAAGTATTAAGTCAATTAGGTAAATAGTAGTTCGATCCTTCTAAAAAATCAACTCCTGTGATTAAAAAAAATGGATTGATTTTCAAAAGTTTTATGGAAAGATTTTCTCTCTAGAGGGTTGATTTTATACCTTTGCAGGCGCAGAGCAGGTCAACAGGGATACAAATATCTCATCAAAAGGTTTACTGCCGAGTGGTATATTTCATCTACCGTCACCGTCTTCATTTGTTTCAGTACTTCGCCAGTTCCTTGGTCTCCTCATACCCCTTTTCCTTTAACTCATCATCAGTTACGGTGTTCTCCTCTTTCTTCTCTTATTCCCATCCACCAATCATTCTAGAGCTGTAGTTATCATACACTTCCCTTATAATAAATGCCCAATCCAATGTTATTTTCTATTCTAAATGGTGCGCAGTAGTAGGTACTCAGTTTCGTAATATTTTATTTGTCCATGTAGGATACTCTTTAACAACTAAACTCCATCATATAACTGCTTGCTTGACATAGATTATTAAGCTAAGTGCTCTGCCTGCATATAAGAAGCGTGCTAACCTCTGAAATGCTTCCCGTATGTTTAAAACTACTGAACATTCCCAATTGATTCGTTCTGGGCATTAATGCAGATGGAGAGGAGCCATAAAATTGTAACCTGGCAACCGAGATATCCGCCAAATTGCTTCCCCCTATGTTTTCATTTCTTGCCTTTTGAAAGCACGGGAGAACGCCCAAGTAGCAGATACGACGCAAGACCCTTATGTTAAAGTCTTAGGCAAGAAACCCCACAAGTTGGGGGGTAACTGAAGCAACCCTGGGGCAGGCGCGTAGCGAGGGGGGAAGATAGGGGGTTAGATCCCCCACGAAACTTCGACAGCGAGGAAAAAGAGAAAATGAGAGAAGGGAAAAGGAGAAAATAAGAGAAGGGAGTGAGAGAGCTTGTATTATAAAACAAACATTAAACACTTTCTTTCTCTTGACCGTAATGATTTCATCTTTCGCTTTAAAGTTTGCTCGAGCGATCTACCGCTACCGAGACATGCATGAGTGGAATTGTAAAATATTCTTCGCCATGCAGCGAGTCTTTTAGTATTCAGCTCTGTCGTATGTCCAAGGGTTGCGGCGCAGCCACGTGTCGCGTATTGTGGCTGGTAGTGAGTGGTAACTTCTTGCCTTGGACGGAACCCTAGGAAAACTGGGATTTCTGTCACCCACAGTCAAACATGAGAGGTCTCGACTTCGACCACAACCATCGAAACTTTGTGGTTACTTTTTTTCAACACAATTGATCAGACGCAGGCGACAATGTTTTGATATAGTGTCTGGGTCCCAAGTTGACGGTAATAGGGCGCAGAAAACGGAAAAATACCCTACCGATTATAAGTCGATTTGCTGAACGAGCGGTTAAGGGGTGGACCCGCCGCCTGCTATATGGAAAATGCTACAACTGCAGCCCTTCTTCTGTCTGGCAAAAGGTATACTACATCTCGATGAAAGGACAAGGGTACAAAAATAAACTCCGAATGAATGATGAAGGGACAAGATAAACTCCGAATGATTATAATGTCAAATAAAGATCAGTTACAAATATACAAACCGCAGGAAACTGATCACAATTTTGGGCTTTGAGTGTAATTTCAAGAAAGTGAGGTCAAAATCAGTACAATAGCATCAAATGGGGTTTCTTAATGCCTGCTTTAACGTCATCCAAATAAGGAATGGAAAGAAATTTTGTCGCTTTATTTCCCGATTCATTTATTTTGTCTCCTTCTTTCCGCTATGTTTTGACGTCACATTTCGCTCTCAAAAAGCAACCCTTGGGTCATCACTACCGGTCTGTGATTGGCTTTTTCTCTTCCGCAACGTTTTCCTTCGTGTGAACCCAGCTTCACTCAGTCACATCAGGGATGAGAACTCTTTTCCCTGGTCACATCGTATTTATAGTGGTGTCATCATTCATGCACCATTGTAATTTCATTTAGCCAGTCAATTAGTTGTCAACCCGTAGCTGAATATCATAGCTGAAAAACGCAAGAAAATTGTGCTGACAGTGAAACAGAAACTTGAATTGACAGACTCGAGAAATGGGAATCGGGGATAAAACCATCCAGATATTTTGGCATTGACATTTAAACGGTACGGGACATTAAAAAATGTAAAACCGAATTCATGTAGTATGCTAGGAATTATGACCATACTACAGGACTTTCAAAGTGCTAATCCATCAAGTAACCTTAATACGAAGAGTAGACCCCGCCTTTCTTAATTGATTTATTCAGACGAGGTGAAGACACACCTGTTTCTGGGGCTGTGGTAACAGAGACAGCAACGTTTTTTCAAAAGGTATTGGGATTGGAAGGTGAGCATCTGGGTGACTCACCAGATTCAAAGAGAGGCATGAAATTTGTGAACTTCGTATTCAAGGAGAACGACTTAGTGCCAACACTGCCGCTGCTAATGCATTTCGGGAGGAATTTCAATAATTTATGGTAGAGGAAGATTATGAACCTGATCAGATTTACAATGCCGACGAGACCGGTTGTATTGGAAATGTTTGCCGTCAAGAACCCATGCATTTGTGCGGGAAACCCATGCTCCCGGTGACAACTCCTCGAAAGAACAATTGACAGTGTTGTGTTGGGGCGATTCTCTCTGGTGCTTCTTGTTTGCCGCCAACACTGGGTGTGGGAAGGGAAGTAATGAACGAGGTAGCCAACTTGTCAATTCAAAATTCTGCAAGAGGATAGATGCTAAGGAAATGTTTAAACGTCACGAGAACTCTCAACTTCACAATGACGCAAGGATGTCTGCGGCTCATTTCAAGACTGCTTCAACAAGATTCAATCTCTGCCCGAACTGATTCCGCCCTCAAGCGAGATATAATATGAAGATTATCCTTCCTCTGAATGGATAAGACTGTAACGTGTCTTGACATGGCTAAGAGATACTTTACTGCGATTTTACGTCTTTCAAATCGAAGAGAATAGAAAGAGTTACACCCAAAATAGAGACAGTCGGAAGGGTTTGCCTTTACGGGGCCATATGATGGCAGGTGCAATTCCTCTTGAGGGACAACAGAAAGTAACAAAGGTTGGAAAATGTTGGCCTTTACTCAGATTTAAAGTTAACAGTAATGACACGGCTATTGTACATTTGGAATCAGCTATTGGCAATGTTAAATACACAGAACCTGAAATACAAAATGAAATAATTAGCTCTTGTTAACATATTATAGTAAAACAGTTAGTGGAAGAGATCAACCAAGGAGAAGAGTTTTCAATGTTAGCAGACGAAACCACAGATGCCTCTAAAACAGGACAACTTTTGAGATGCATACGTTGCTTGAAAAATTATGAAGTGAAGGTGGTCTCCCTAATTTCTGATCCTGCGACAGATTTAAGAGGGCATTGGCTGATGCCATCATCAGTAATCTTATCAGGATAGGCATAGACATAAATTACATATTTGGGCAGGGCTACGATGATGCTTCTTAAATGAGCTCTCACGTACAGAGGGTACAAGCATACATCCGAGCTAAGAACCCTCTTGCCATTTACGTTCACTGCAGTTCTCACAGCTTCAATCTTGCTGTTTCTGATGCATGAAGTTTTCCAGTCATTACGAATTGCATGGCTGTTGTGGTGTCTGCGTACGACTTCTTCAGGTATTCTAGTAGAAACAATGGATTGCAGAAGACAATAGAAGAGTTTAAGCCTCAAACTACAGCCACTCGCTTGATGAAACTTTGTAGCAATCATTGGGTGGTGTGGCACGCTTCAGTACTCACCTTCATTGAACTTCTCAGCCCTGTTATACAAGTTCTGAATCGGGTCATATCAAACTGGACTGACAAGGATGCCATCTTGGCTGCAAGTACGTTGCAAAGGCAAGACGAGGGTTTCTCATTGATGTTCATGTTGTTGCCGAGGTTTTTCCTATAAGCCTCCCCTTGAGTTACCAACTTCAGACCAAAAACATAGATCTAGCTTAGGCAATGTCTCTTGCTGACACTGCCCAAGGTGCCTTGCAGAAAATGCAAGACGATGCTACTGAGCATTTTCACAAGGTTTTCACTAGATTTCAGTAAGTAACTACAGGTACCTACTCGTCTCTAGTTTTTCCTTGCTTGTATAGATATCTCTCACAGTCATGTGTTTTCGCTTTACGTAGCAACGCGGAGAAAATGGATCTTTGAATTCCAAAGGTCCGTATTCACCGTCGTTACCTCGTGACTGTACTATTAGGGATATAAGAAACCAACCTGGACAACTATCGTCATCTGGAACGCCAAGTTTGATTCATTTGTCCCTGCTAGCATGTGATGTCCATTACCATGCCATTGCTTCGACAGGACTTGAACTGGAAATTAAAGTCCCTCGCCGATGTGCCCGTCAACTATTGGGTTGATACCCCTGCCTCAAGCCTTAAAAAATAATTCAGGCAGGCAGTATTTATTCTTTTCTTGGTTTTCTTCCTTGTCCAGATGGATGAAAGACTGCTGGCCCATTGCAATCTCCTGGCGTGCTTAATTGTCTGTTGCCTAATAAAGAGGCCTCCAGTTAGGGTTTTAATTCTGATGCCTCGAAGATGGCCCAAATCCTACTTGTAATATATTCAGATTACTCTGATTGTGGAACAGACGAGTTTCTTGGTTAAATGACACTGTATTATCGGCATTTGTAGATATTGGCAGACCCACCAAGAAATGCTTTAGAAGCTCTCAAGATACTAGTCTTTTTTTCTGAGAGCATATTGTGACATATCTCTTAAGCAATAAGGATTTCGTTTAAATGTTCGTTCATTGGCTTTTGTCATTGTCACTTTACGTCCCTTCGTAGGCCAACTGTATGTTAATTTTGCGTTCTTTCTGGCTCTCGGCTTCTTTGGTTCTGTAGGTTTGTCTTGAAGACATCTTCCAAGCGGTGCGACAGATGCTAGAGATTTTGTGTCCTCCGTTTGCCACAAAAACAAGACGCGCCCGACTTAAAATATTCTTCGTGTGTTCCATGACTCGGCTATGCTGTACTGTATAGAAACGATTATTATTAGTAATTATATTATTCACACATTATTATTATCATATTATTTATCACAGTTTCTCTTATATAAGAAACTAATGCATTGAAACAGAATATAATACAAAGATTGCATTCATTTATGACTAACCGCACCTTTTAATGTCTCGTTTTTCGCCGCCTCTGCCTTTTATTTCTTGTGTCTATTCTTTGGGAAGTTCTTACCATTCACCTTCTGAATGTAATCGGGCGAATTCAACCAGATCCTTGTTGGTAGGCTACCATCAGTATACTCACTCTTCGGAAACCTCCCCTCCCCCGAAATTAAAGTCTGGCTACGCGCCTGCCCTGAGGACAGTCCATTAGAGTACTACAGCTATCGTCAGAGGTATTGGGACGTCTTGTTGAATATAGTCTTGAATTGCAAAATATTGTTTTGCCCAATCTTTCATTGAAATACTTGTTCTGACTGTTGTAAAAAAACCTTATGTCACAGGAAAAAAGGAGAAGAAGGAAAAATTGTAAATAAAAAAATATATTTATACTTATATTTGTGCCAAAATTTCCCCCTCCCACTTTGCAAAAACCACTCATCGCCAAAAGACTCGCGAACGCCAAAAACTCGCAAACGCCGATCGCGACTATCCGTCGCGCATTGTGGCCTCGCGATTCGCTGTCTCGCGTTCACTGTCCGCGATGGATCAATCAGCTCACTTTTATACTGAAAATGATAGTGGCGCACTCTATTCTGACAGAATCAACGCTTTTCTCCTCCTCCAATTTTCTGCCATTTCCTCCGCCAATCAACGGCCAAAGATTCCCCTACACCCCAAACTCCTGCGTTGGTCATCTGACCACCCTCAATCGCCAGACGCGTCGTCTCTACGCTGTGCCTGGCCTATTTTGAAACTGACAGCGGACGAGAAAGGACCTGCTGGAGTGGTGATTTGTGATCGTCTTCTATAGATCAAGGATTCACTCCAAGGTGAACATAAAATCGAGATTTACTTGCTGCGAGAAGACGGCCGACTACCTGCCTAAACCTAAGGACAAGCTCCCTCGCACACTCTTCGAGGGAGTGTATCAACTTCAATGAACCTGTGGAAAGTCTTACGTTGGGCAGACAGGACGATCCATCAGATGCAGAATAAGGGAACATGAACGGGCCACCGAAAAGAACCAATTTCGACTCTCCGCCGTCACCGAACACGTATGGTCGGAGCCTGGCCGTAGCGTAAATTTTGATGATCCAACAATCACCAGCAATGAGAGACGCTATTTTCCGAGAATCATTCGGGAATCCATTGAAATTACAAAAAACCCGAATAATTGCAACCGGGAAGACGGCTACAACCTATCACATGCTTGGAAGCAAATGCTCACACAAAAAGCGCAGAAAACCAGTTCGCTCCGATCGACCCGACTGGTTTAGGATGGACCACGAGATGCATCGCCACTTCAACCTGAAGACGCCAGCAGGATGGCTGGAGAAACTGTTGTCACCAAAAGACATCACGCGGAAGGAAACCAGAAAACTAATCTCCAAATGCTGAAACGCCGCGGAAACCTTCACACTAATTCACTAGATCAAGTTTACGGTATTTAGCCTGCGGGCTTGTTTTAATTGTAATACTTGTTCATTATATAAATGTTCTCGCTTGAAGTTAACGAAACTGGCTAAGGTAGTTGCCATTTTCTCTCTTCTCTGCCTACCAATTTGCAGCCGATTCACTCGCGACGTCAAATTTTTAATAATTTGCGTTGCACGAATAAAAAAGTTTCTTGCTCCAATACGAAAATATTTACGTACATTTTAACCATTTTTGTAAGACTGCTGTAGATCAATGGTCAAAAAAATTGCATTACTAGCTTCCCAATGGCAGAAATATGGCAATTGCGATAAATTAGGAGGCATATGTAACTTAAAATATCAGGCTCTGGTAAATGAAATATAAAAGGAAGTGTATCTTACTAGTGAAAATAAAACCGGATTCAAGAGGGACTCAGTTACCCCGTTCCCCATTTATTGAAAATTTTTGGAGTAATTACACCGACCTTGCTAGAAGTACCATATAAAGTTTAGGAGTCATAACGACCATGTTTATGGCTCAAATACATGTTAATGTTTGAGCATAAGTAGTAAATATTAAAAAATACTAACCTTCCAATGGTGAAAGTCCATACATAACATAAAATAATGCGTTGTTTAAAAAAAATCTTGAAAATTTCACTTCCACTCGGAAAAATTAAATGGCTACAAATTAGGGTCAAGCTGCTATTCTAGACAGGAGATAATGGGAATCATGTGTGCCAACCGAGTAAGCTTTAAATTCCCATAAATATGGGTTTATATGGGATTACACAGATCCGCAAGGGCATGCTTTTGTCACGCAAAAATCCCATTTCGACGTTATTTTTTGCGCTAAATCCAAATCTACTCACAAAAATTGGTAGTCACCTCAGGATTTTGAGATATATTCTAACCTTAACCCTTTCACGGCGTATCTGGTTTTAAACGAGCGTCCTTGAAAATGTCATTTAACATTGAAAAAACGAAAGTCATATTCGTATTCTTCATGCGTTCACTTGGTTCAATTATACCGCACCAGAGATCGCCACTGCTTCGTTCAAATTCGGGGACGCAGCATGAGAGACATCGGGCGTCTGTCGCGGCCAAAAAAAAGTTTTTTTCAGGGTCGTGGACTAAAGTCGATCATCGCGGCAAAGCACAAATATTTGCAGATCGACTTATGTCGACTATCGCGGTGAAAGGGTAAAAGTGTCAAAATGAAAATTTTTGTCTTTATGAGCTTTAATATCTCAGCAACCAAAAGTGATAGAGTGATTCTGCAAACAGATTCGAAGTATACGTAAAAAAATGTATGGAATACAGTAATGATGCCAAAAAAGCTATTGTTTCGTTAGCCTGTATCATATATTTCAAATTTGTGCACTCAAAACTGTAGTACCTATAGTTGAATAAAAATTACGTTGTTGATAGTTGCCAAGTTAATGCAGGCTATGGTAACAATAGTGTTTCTAGGTTTCATAGATTATTCTATACATTTTTACGCAGAATTCGAATCCGTTTGCATCATTAATCTAACATATTGGTCACAAACAATCTATGGTTTATGAGATATTCAAGCTGAAATAGACCAAAAAATTTCCTAATTTGACCCTTTAAGGTTAGACTATCTCAAAATCCAGACATGGTAACCAATTTTTGTGAATAGAGTTAGATTAAGCGCACAAAATTCCGTTGAAAATTGCCCTTAGAAAGGCTCTCGACCATAAAAACTAGACCAGGCCATAAAAAGGCATTCGAGACCCTATAATTTGCAGGCCTGTGTAATTGATGGCCCAGTTAACCCCTGGATATCAAAACCTTCGAGCACCTTACTTATCACCAACGGTAATCAGGAATTTAAACAAAAACTTGGTATTATTCATATTAGAAAAGATTGATGTCAAGGAAAAAGTTTTGTGTGGGATTTCAAGTGTTCTGAGCCCTATTACAAGTACTTTAATATTCGACGAAGAAGAGAGTTGAGGAAGGAGTAGGAAAATTAAGGATAGACTTGAATTATCGAGGATTCAAATTCAAGTATTTCAAGTGAGTAGGCACAATTATGAAAAAAATAGGAAGTAGACGAGTGAATGACAGTAATTGGAGCGGGGTATGCATGAGGGGTGGCTGCTCCCTGTCCCACCCATAATTTCTACGAGAATAGAAATAGAATGGCAGTCATTAGGTAGTTCATTACCCGTAGACCTCTCGGAAAGTGGCAACCCATCTCCTGCCTTAACAATAACCCTAGTTCTGCCCCTGCATAAGAAGCGGGTGAATATAGTTTATACATTCTAATATTGAAAAATGGGAAGGCTGCAGGCATAGATGGGATATCCAGTGAAATGTTGAAGTGTGGGTGTAAATTACTAATTTGTAGGCTGCGTGAACTATACAATGTATGCTTACAGGTTTCTGTTGTTCCAGCGGATTGGAAGAATGCTATCATCGTTCCGTTTTACAAAGGGAAGGGAGGAAAGACCGAATGTAATAATTATCGGGCCATTAGTTTATTGAGTATCCCGGGAAAAGTATTCAGTAAAATATTAATCGAAAGAGTGAGGAGTATTACTTCCGACAGAGTATGGGGTGTTCAGTGTGGGTTTATGCCTGGGAGAGGATGTAGTGACCAGCTTTTTGCACTTCAGCAAGTGATAGAAAAATGTATGAGTGTCCGAAAGAATGGTGGCAATGTATGACAACAGTAAGGCAAGTGTAAGAGTTAACGGGGTTCTGAGTGATTGGTTTGTAATAAATCGGGGTGTAAAGCAAGGATGCGTAATGTCTCCATGGCTGTTTAATGTTTTTATGGATAAATGTGTTAGAGACGCATGTAGTGAAAACGACGGTGTTTTGATTGGGAATGTAAACGTGCGAGTTCTTCTTAATGCGGATGATGCTGTTTTGATCTCAAACAGTCAACAGGGATTACAAAAGCTCCTTGATAAGTTTTGTGAATCAACCGAGAAAATGGAATTGAAGGTGAATGCGTGCAAGACAAAAGTAGTAGTTTTTGATAAGGAGAATGGGGAGAATAACTGTGTGATGAGGGCGAATGGTGAAATAATTGAACAGGTGGATGATTTTGTGTACTTAGGTAAGATGTATTCGAAAGATGGAAGAATAGATGAGGAGATAAAGAGACGTGCGAATGCTGGAAGGAAAGTGATAGGTAGCATGTGGAGCATATCAAGGAATGAGTGCTTGTCTAAGGAAGCGAAAATTGCCGTGTACAAAAGTGTACTTCTTCCCACTTTGCTATATGGTAGTGAAACATGGGTATGCCAGGATAGACATAAGAGTAGACTTAACGCCGTGGGTATGAGTTATCTGCGGAGTATTTGCGGCAAAAGTAGGATGGATAGGGTCAGGAATGAGTGGGTCATGAATGAATGTGGGTTAAATGCTCCAGTAATGGACGTGTATGAAAGGAGTGTGCTTCGTTGGTTTGGCCATGTTGAGAGAATGGATGAGAGTCGAATAACGAAACAGATATATGAGAGTAGAATGAGTGGTGTGAGAGGTAGAGGTAGGCCGAGGAAGTTGTGGTTGAATGTGGTTGAGGAAATTCTTAGGAGGAGGAATATTAGGAGTTTTAAAAACAGGAGGGCGTGTATGAAACAGTGTATGGGTTTAAATGAGGCAAAAGAGGTTTGCAAGGATAGGTCAGTATGGAGGAAATTATTGAAGAGGAGTTAGGTGTACAATTATGAATTAATGAGTGAAACATTTTGACTGTGCCTACCCCGGAAGGGAACGGCGTGATGGGTATGTATGTATGTCATTAAAAGAAATCTCAGTCCAAGGGATAAAATATTGGGGGCGTTAGTTAATCAATTGATCATGCAAAACACTTGCCAGCACAGCCATTACTATCAATGTCTGCCGGATAAGGATTGATGCTGCTGCCAAACCCTCTCAGGAGTGGATATGTGTCATGAGCAAACAATTTCTGGACTGGTTTTGTTATTATGCCATTCTTGCTCCCTGAGTATATATAAACTGCTCCACGGCCTTCATTTTCGTAGGGTGCTCCAACAGCAATTTCTGTGGGAAAATACAAACATGAACTTTTTACTGAAACAGATTCTTTATGAACAGCCATAAAATAGCATTTATAATCCAATGATATATGTACACCAAAAATCTAAGTTTAATTTAAGCCATTAAGGTGGAAATATAACGGCCACTTGTACAAATAATCAATGCACGGTAAATTGATTGAAAATCAATGCATGCAGTGCTTTAAGTTGGCGGTGTTTATAATTATTGGCAAGAATAGGTTTGTGGTGGTGACCCTCCAAAATCCATCGTCTTAATGATGATTAAGAGGGCATATCATTGGTTACTTAATTATAATACAGTCAGGAATATGAGTAATATAAAGTAACAGTAGTTGAAATTTTTACATAGGCATTCCATAAACAAGTTATGCTAGCATCCCTTACCGCCCAGCCCATCGCTGTCTAGATCATGTAGGTAAGCCACAGCTGCTCCAAAACGTCCTCCTCTGGCCTTGCCATATATGTGCACCTCTGTCATTTGTCTCTGTTGAATGGTAAAAGAGGAAAGCTCATAAATTCTATGGCAATAAATCACCTTACGGCAATGCCAACGCTAGGGTCATAGTTATGCCAAAAGTCATAATTTTCTATGTTTATCTCCGGCTCAAAAGTGTACATTTCTCGTGTTAAACTTTTATATTCAGTTTACCAAGAAACATATCATATATTATTCACCAATCATTCAGTATCTTAAGCAATAAATAAAATGGTTGTGGAATTGTAATATTTATAAAACCGAACAGATATACCGAGACCAGGTCGAACAATTTCTTCAGAAAATGTTTTTAATGAGCATTATCAAATCTGGAAGTTACAGGTTTATCTCATTTTTGTGCAAATGAGGATCTCCACGGACTGATCTCTGAATCTCTTTTCCATACTGGTTGAGAAAAGGATTATTTGCTAGAATATTCATCAAATTTTTTATTCTTAAAGCTAAATATTGTACAAGCACCGTCTAATTAAACTTTTTAACAGCTGTAGAGTATAAAATTCATTTCGTGTGGACATAATAATTATGCTAGGAATATTCTGTTCGATTGTATGCTTACTAATGGTGTGTTACGAGGAGTTGCAAATTTGACAGTTTGTCACATAAAAAATGGCCAAAAATTTAGTGATATCATCAAATTAAGCTAAAGATAGGAAACCTTTGGATAGTGTGACTTAAAAACGGGATAGCCATTGGTGAATTGAGGGCGAAGCGAGCATCCGTCACTTTCTATTTTGCCTTTGATTCATTTATTCCATTAACGCGCGACAACGGCGCTCAACTGTATTTCCTCGGCGGCTAATCTTCGGATGTTTTCTCAGAAAACTAGCCATTTATATTTTATGTATATTTTATATGGTATATTTTAGGGGCTGCAGTTGAGTTTAGAGTTGAATATTTTTTAGGCTAACTGAATCATTCCCGTGGGTAACTGAGGGTCCTATAATATGAAGTATCTCATCCAAATAATCTGGTACTTTTCAGCTTTTACATCATTAAAACTCATCCGGGTCAGGGAATACTATTGTTTCCCCCTCATTTTTGCACTGCTGGGGATTATATTATTCATACCATATTACAAAATGGATTCATTGGGGTTGACAGACTTTTTTTACAATGAAAATATTCTACTTACCGTTCCGCTGCCAAAAAATACTGATATTCTCCCTTCCTCCACAGCCAAACCAGAATCAGTACTTGCAATTCCTTCACTGGCGTAGAGGGGTGCACCAACAATTAAGTCATCATATTCATCATCATTAATTCTTCCGACAGCCAAGCTAGCTCCAAAATATTCTCCACACTGTATTCCCGACAATTTGACGTTATCGCCCAACGTAATATGTCTTGGTTCACGTATCTTTTTATGAACTTTATAAATGAGCACCTGTAGTGATACACACATATTGAATTCATGAATATCCTTCGTATTTATTATATTAACCAAAAAGTTTAAAATCTATACTTAAATAACTACATGGCTCAGTTTTCATTTAACATTATTTTTAGGCACATTTTGCAATGATATTTCTTGCATTGAGGATTATGTTTAATTATATTAATTCCGACATTGTAATGGTATGGGTTCCAGTGTGATGTTTTTTTAATTTTCATGGCAGATTTATTCATGAAAATGAAATTAAAAAATACCATTCCTTAACTTGTTAACCATCTAGAGAGATAATAATATGCTGGGACACGCAAGAAATAGAAAAACCCGCCGACGCGAATGTACCTATTGCAAAATTGAATAGTCGTCAGGGGCAGAAGTCAACGATGTCGTCCAGTCTATTATCCATTGACCTTTTCGACTCACTGATGATAAGAATTTTATCGTATACTTGTATCCTCACCTGTTACCTAGCATTATTGCCGTGCCATGCACGCTAGCGATATGATTTATGTATTCTATGTTCGTTTAGGTATTAATAAGAATATTAAAGTATAGTGGTCCTTAAATGAAGTGAACTTTAAAAATGGAAGGGATATTGACGGGTGTCCTCGACATTAGTTCCACTCGATGTAAACTCTCAACACATTTTTATTTTGGATTTTAAATAATATTTAGGGAGTGCTCTTGGAGCATAAGTATTTGATTGGATTTGGCCTTATAAACTTCAAAGAAAAACTCGCTCCTCAGTGGTTTCCGTGACCATCAAAAGATAACATTCAGAATTACAGAATATAGTGAACCGACATTCATCAAGCTAAATGCGATATAAATTGAATAATAGCAGTTTTAGTAACGTAAAGAAAAAACGTGCATAAGTTGAGCACATATTTGAAAACGCAGATAAAGTAATTAGATCAGAGAGCTGGCTTGCTGAGGATATGAACGATAGCGAAGGTTTTCCGACAGGATATAAAATCTATAGACGTGATCGACCAGATAGGACTGGCGGTGGAGTATTCATAGCAGTTACGTCGTATTTGAATCGTACCGAACACATATTAGACGAAATTCAAATGAAGAGCATATGGTGTACTATTAAGCAAAAAAACAAAAGAAATATGCAAATATGCTCATTTAAAAGGCCACCAGAGTCCAAAATAGACGTTTCGTACAAATTAGAAACTCAATATACAGCATTTACCTCGAAAGATAACAAATGCGTGATAACTATCGGTGGAAATTTCAACCTCCCGGCTATATTTTGGAAATCCAATTTCAAAGAAGCGTGGTATAAGCAAGGCCTTACTAAATACACTTTCACACCAATCTCTTACTCAAGTAGTAAAGGAACCTACGAGAGGTATTAAAATATTAGAGCTTTTAGCTGTTAATCGCCCTACAATGCCTTCGAAGATAACGTTGATATCTTCGAAGGCATTTGTGAACATAAAATAATTTTACGACTTTGAAAACAACTGTAGATTCCATTGTAAAACCTAAACGTAAAGTCTACTTATTTGAAAAATACGATTATCTGAAATTTGGAGAGACGTTAGAAGCTTCATTCACGAAATTCGTAGCCACAATGAAGGACGAGAGCATCAAAGTATCATGGAAATATTTTTTGAAAATACAACGTAAAGAAATGGATTGATATATTCCATACAAATTGAAACGGGAGAGTAAAGAACCTCGTTGGTATAACCACGAAATAAGGCGGGAGCTCAGGAGACAAAGGCAACTATAAAATCTGTATAAAAAATCTATTAAGTTAAGTAACAATACAAGTGAGCTCGAGGCGGGAGAAATATACGTTGCTCAGCACTCAAAAATGAAGAAAATAATGCGCGCTACTCTACGAAACTTCAAGAAAAAAAATCCTCGGTGAATTATTAGATGAAAATCTCAAGTCATTCTTGTCATACGCGAAAGAGCTCCAGAGCGAATCATTGACAGTAGAGCCTTGATTGGACACAAATGGCAAAGTGGTCACCAACGGTATCGACAAATCCAATATATTGAACCACTACTACGACAGTGCATTCACTAAGGATGACACAATACACAATTTAGACATTCCTGACTTTAACGAGCCGATGGCTAACATAACAATTCAACGTGATGGAATATTTGAACAACTGCATTCGATTAATAGTAATAAGTCCCCAGAATCAGAAGGAATGCCTGCGCATGTGCTGAAGGAGTTAGCGCCCCTCTTATAAATTATATTTAGTAAACCATTATCCGAAGGAAAGTGGCCCCAAGACTGGAAAATAGTCAAAGTCACTCCGATATTTAAAATACGAAATAGAAGTGATCCAAGAAATTACCGGCCTTATCGCTAACATCACTTTCATGCAAGATCGTCGATCACATTGTCGTTAGCAATATTATGGCCTTCCTTATTCATCATAACTTCTTACATAGCAGTCAGCATGGCTACCGTGAGGGCATGTCCTGCGAAACACAGCTTGCTCTTTTCCCTAATGATATCATAAAATCAGGTGAATTGATTAAGCAAGTCGACGCAATATTCCTTGATTTTTAGAAGGCATTTGACAAGGTTCCTCACAAAAAACTCATTTATAAATTGCAATCATGCGGAGTTAATAGAAAAATATTGAAATGATAAGGGACTTTCTCAGCGTTTGAAGGCAAAAAGTAATAATTGATGGTTTTTGCTCTGATATGGTCGAAGTCACAACCGGTGTTCCTCAAGGTGATGTGATCGCCCCTCTTTTAATCATTATTTTTATTAATGACATAAGTCCTCGAGTTAGCAGTAAATTAAGATTATTTGCAAATGATACAGTTATCTATCGTGAAATAAACGAAAACGCGGACATTAAAGCTCTGTCATCGGATCTCAATAACGTTCATTCGTGGTGCCAGGAGTGGGGGTTAGAATTAAATATCAGCAAATGCACCACAGTTTTCTTCCCTTGAAAGTCATCAAAAAAATGCCATACCTATTCTGTGAGTGGCGTAAACAAAAAATCTTTAGATTCAGTAAAACATCTTGGAATAACCTTAAATTCAGATAGTTTAACGAAACTAGGTTTTGTTGAGCGTATAATAGGAAGGTCGTCGGAAGAAAAAGTGAAAGACAGAAGCTACTTCGCTCTGGTTAGGCCACACCTCGGATACGCCGCGAGCATTTGGTACCCTGGTCATAAATATTTAACCAAAAAAGTAATAAAATACAAAGGAAATCAGCGCGTTTCATTGAAAACTTCTACGAGCGAACATATAGTGTCTCACAACTTTTGAAGGGATTAAGGTGGAAACCCCTAGAGACTTGGAGGCTACACGCTAGGCTTATGTGGCTTGAGAAATTCAGAACAAATGTGTTTCAGAGAGACAGAGAATATTATCAAGACTCCTCACTTCATCTCTAAGTCAGACAGATGCGATAAAATAAGAGAGATACTCAGCCGAACAGATAGGTACAAAAACTCGTTCTTTCCGCGCGCAATAAGCGACCACAATAAAAACTGAGCTCCACTAAATACACTCCCAAAATACATGACATCATTTTACCTCCCAAAAAGCTTTTCCCTGCTGGTGAACTACCATCCCCTGTCACACGCCTACGCGGCGGCTCGCGGGGTTGTATGTAGATTTAGGTGATATAGCTGTATATATGAATGGAGAACTTGCAGATTTTTTTAAAAAAATAGAGGTAATAGAGGATGATGAATCTTGCCCAACGCAACAAACCCGACGCGTGAGTAACGCTTAGTTTCCGAGACATAAATTCTCAAAGTTGTTGAAATTTCAACGGCGTGAAAAACGGGCGAAAAGGGGGGGCGTGGTCAGATCGGGCAGATCTGACGTCACACCTGTCGTTCGGAGGTCGCAGCGGGGCAGGCCCGGCGTTGTCTCGGGGTCTCCGGGCGGCGTCACGGGGGACAAAGGGCAGGAGCGCTACGCCTAGAACGGTGGAGTATTCAATGGATTCAAGCACGCAAACATCTACGCTGCTATCAATCAATTCCGATTCCAAAGTAAAGGAACCGAAGCGAAGTTTAACCATATGCATTAATTTAAAGTCGCATGTCATCGGCAT
Source organism: Ceriagrion tenellum (assembly GCA_963169105.1). Taxonomy (NCBI): domain Eukaryota; kingdom Metazoa; phylum Arthropoda; class Insecta; order Odonata; family Coenagrionidae; genus Ceriagrion; species Ceriagrion tenellum. The sequence goes on along the minus strand of OY720639.1, from coordinate 22,563,231 downwards.
TGTCAGAACTGCTTACACTGTAGAGACTGGTTTAGGCTGCTAACGACACAACTTTTTTCTGAAACCGGAGAGAAACGTGGGAAAAGTGTATGATTTTCTCTCCCATACGCCTGGGTTTGCGATAAAATTGCAACTATAGGATTTCTTTCCACTATTTTACCTGTCATTACATTTATTTTTGTAACGTTTTGAGGAATCGAAACGGGGATCTCGGGATAGAGAAAGTTAATACATTCCAGTTCATTACAAATGTAGGGCATGATAATACAGTATTTTATTTACCTTGTTATGCGTATTGCAACTCTAGGGATTTCATCTTACGTTCACGGCGTAATTCGGCATGATTTCAAATGATATCACATAGGCATGTTAAGTAAAATATGACACCACAATAAGCGTATTTAATAAAGTTATCACCAGGTGTTTTGCATCTGCGCGAACGCTGTTCGTGTTGGTAACATAATTTACGACCATTTTTGTATGTTGTCGAACATTAAGGTTTTCCGGGTTTTCAACCGCGTTGGTTGATTGTGCAAGGATGCGGCATGGATTGTGCAATCCATGATCCTTCGATCCACGTTTCGCTTACATTAAATACGCCGCTTTAAATGAACCTCTTCACAAACCTCTGCTTTTACATACCCTGTTATTAACTCTCTCACGTCAGAAAATTCTTCACGGTGAGCGAAAAGTTGATTAAAAAATATCAGCATTCGAGTATAATTGCTCGGAAATTCAAAGTGAATACGTCGCTTTACGATAAAAATTACATCTTTGTCTATTGTTAACACTCTTCAAATAGACTCATGACCGATCGGAGCCTCTCTCTCTTCCCTAAAATGTATCCTCGGATTACAAAATGTGCGGCCAAAGACACACCTTCCACCTATTAGGTGTAAATCCAGGCGAACTATAGAACTCCAAAATTTGCTACTAGTTGTACTCTCTTTGAAGGGTTAGTTGAAGATCCAAGTAATAGTTAGAAAGTTAAAAATGATGCAGTGACGGTTGTACCTGTTCTGGATTGGGAATTCTACTTTATTTCTGAACATATTAAACCGAAAAATAAATTACGCAGTATGGCCACGATCCTGTACTACACTGGAATCCTGTGCACCCAATGCCTTAACCCACACCACCACGGCAAATAATTATGCTACGAGCGTAAAACTGATGTTAATTACGCATGAGCAGATGCGTAAACAGTCACCAAAAATTGCATTGTATTTACACCCAAAATTGCGCCAATGCATGAACTCGTGGACGTAAAAAAGCTCCTGTTATGATACGGATAATTTGTCCATGCATCTATCTATCAACGTATTTACTTGCAAGGACATGCATCTTGTGAACATGTCTTAATGCGACGAATTGAAGATGAGCCAAATTCTCGAGTTTCCTACAATTTTCTCGCGAACCCGGGTCTATGGGAGAAAAAGCAGCGACCCTTTTTCTACATCTATCCCCAGTCGCAAAAAAATTAAATCTTTGACGTCACCTCACCTCACCGTAAGTCTCGCGATGTGTCCTTGTTAGACTCTTTGTTGATCACAAGGCTAGGCTCACACTTTTTTGCCGTTAATTTATGTTCCGGGAATATTTCGCACTTCACTGTGCATACATTTTTCAATATTTGCTATCGAACGCGTCCTATTGCACTATCGATGCCATACTTCCTCATGGAACTCCAATAAAATTTTACAATCGAACTTTTCGAAAATATCACATTTCTAATAATGTCGAAATACTGCAATAGAAATTTCAAACAATTAATATATTAATTTATCGGGAAAATCACAGTAAATAATTAACGAAGTGATTTAACAGTTTGCATTGCCGACTATGTCTACATGTCGCATCTCATTACAAGTACTCCATCATCACTAGAACGTCGACTTTATAGGCAGATTATCTGAGTTGGCACAAACTTCCATGCAGATGAAACACTAATAAATTGTTAAAGTATTGCACACCAAAATACATATATACTTTCCGAAACTCAGACGCAATATTTCAACGAAATATAACGAGGCTAAAGATAAATGAACGGTTAGTGAACGGTGATACTCGCCGAACTATTCGCCGGTATCTCGTATGTCTCGTACGGTGGACGGCAGGTGTGACGTCACGCGCATCACTTCCTAAATGGCGCGCTAAAAGCAGCGTTTGAAACGACATCATCTTTTCCATTGACTGTAGTTCAATAAATATGGGTCTCTCAGATGAAAGGAAAGAATATGTAGGAAAAAATTTGGTTATCTATATGATGCTTGAGTTAAAACAGCTATAAAAAAACCTTGCAAGTTCTCCATTATGTATTTAAATACGTCAAATATTATACTGTGTCAATTATGACACTAACAAAAAATGAATCAAGACACTACAAGTAGAAACTGATATAAACTCAATTTGAAATGCATCAATGAAGATGAAGATTTGAAGTTAATTGTGATTGAAGTTAAACGAAGCGAAAAATGCATTTTTTCGAAAAAAAGATCTTCCTGCTATAAATTGAATTTCAGATTTTACAATCTCGAGTCGTCAATCTAGGTTATAACTTTGCTTCAATTCATACGAAAATATAAAAATATAATTTTTGTATTGTTGATTATTTGGAGAAGCGACCGACAGCTGAGGTCATTTTCGCCATCGGAGAGAGTGAGTGATCATTGGGGAATGGGAGGAAGGGTAGAGGAACCCGATGTCAGCATTAGCCTGCTCTTAACGAAAGGAGCCAATAGGACCACGGATTAACGTCCCATCCGACAGACGGAATAGTGTCCTCCACAAATCACTTAAGTAGGGATCGGATTTCTCGTATCGTTTACGTCATAGCATGTTTGGTTATTTCCAACGTATTGATTGATGCCCTTAAGAGAACTGTGGTCCAATATTATTTTTTCAATTTACTTGAAAAGTTATTAAATTGTGCAGTCAACGACTTACGATTCCTGCTCCTTCCATCTTACGAGAGGAGAGATTTTCTGATGTGAATATTACTGAATAAGTTACTACCAGATATCAATGGCGTTGTGATGTGATCATTACTGACCTATCCCACGCAGCGCGCAAACGCTCGTGGAACGTTACGAGAACGTCCGTTCAGAACCCAGGGAATGTTACAAAAACCAACCGCAGGAACGTTCCCTAATGGTTACAATGTCGCCCGGTCAGAACGTTGCACAGACGTTCGCGCGGTTCGCGGCCCTGCCATGCAACAAAACTTTGAGGTGAATTGCGGGATTTTATGTTGATGTAGATGCCTATTGCACATAAGAACTGGCCTAAATTCATGGATTACCGATGAGCAATAGCTGGAAAAGTGAGGAATATAGAAAAATAAGTAATCGAACAACTTCGCGGTACATAATAAAAGGTCACCAATTTGAAGAAAAATATAAGAGCAGCATTACAATTCATAAAAGACATCACCAGCAGAATCGTACGAATACAGAATAAGGAATAGTAAATACAGTTTAACGCATGCTTCTGAAATTTCGCTTTCTGCTAAGTATTCATACCTATATTATCACACCCCGAATACTAACTTAACATATAATCGGCAAAACAAGACTGCTTTTTCATTTAATCGGTTTCTTTATTATGTATCTAAACAATATGACGTCAGCGGTCACGTGAATTTGGCGTCATCTCCGCCCAATGAGCTCTAAGTAGGTACCAAGGGAAGATTGTTCGATTTGAAATGTTCGAAAACGGCCAAAGTCGCTTAATAGCTCTTGCTCTTGGAAGCTACAAGCATTAATGAGAGGGCTCAAATATCCATTTCAAGTCTTCACGGCGCATAGGAAACCTTTGCAGAAAGGGATGGGCCTTCCTCTCATTAGGTCGCTTACATACTTTGCCGGACCTATTGGGATAGTTTGCACAAGGAGTCGATAGAATTCAGGCTGGATGAGAAAAACCTCAACCGAGACTACGGTTTTCCTCTTAAACAACCGGAAACCGATAATAAAGGCAATTGCGACAGCGCAGAATAACCAATCCGATCAACAAAACATGAGGGAGAATCACGTGACGCCGGAATTCCCGTGACAGCTGTATATTGTGACATTTCCTATGACCCGCCTCAAGCAACAAACAAGTCACCACTGAAATGCACTAAAAATATTTCTAAGATGTGCCATACCATCCAGAGAAGTGTTTATGAGTTGTCTTTCATTCAAAATGGTGGCAACGAAACAAACAAACATGTAGCTTAGGAAAATAAAATAAAACTATAATAAAAAACACTCCCAATAGGTAGATATTTATGGTCAAACCCAAAATATTCAGGGAATTCTTCGCTTAAATATGCAACGAGAACAACATATAATTAAAAAACGTCAAGCAATTCATGCATCTTAAACCTTAAACCTGCACAAAAACACCCGTATTTTGCAAAAAAATGATAAATGACATACTTTTATGCAATTTGCATCCATTAACGTGAGATCAATCATCTCTAAGATATTCTTACCAAGAAGAGAAAGCAATAAGGCGATCAAAACTGTAAATCAAAACATTAGTTCTATAAAATGTCACCTTTGTTTCAGTTGTGAGTTAAATAACCAGCTATATTTCCAAAATTCATGTTACATATTGGAATAAGAATACTTTATTACCTTGCCGAGGACATATGAAGATCTCGGAGCACTAGTGACATACCACAAATTTTCCTCATCAAAGAAATAGCCAGAATTCACTGCATATCCTGTAAAAAATATGTTTTTAATATTTATTTGTTAATCCATCCTTTTAATTAATAATTATTGAAAAAATAATTTGAAAATATCCTGTATATTTTATTATTTAGAAGAATATATCTGAAATTTTTTAAAAATGTTATTAAATTTGTTCGGGGTAAGTATTACAAAGTGAATGATCAAATGATGGCATCAAATGTAATAATTTCATATCCTTTTAAATCATAATTTATTAGAATGCCTTTTATTTATCTCTATATAATATGATGTGAATTGAAATATTCCAAAATATCTTCAGCGTTAAATTAAAGAGAAGAATATGTTATTTAATTTTACGGGCACACTAGACAAATTGAAAATTTTTATCTGATTTATAACAATAACGAAAGATCAACTTTCGCAGAATATCCAACGAAGTAGACCAATGGATAAACTCCACTGCATTTATGTCGCCTATTGATGGCGAGCTCTTTAGGACAGAGGTAAATGGAGGCTGAATATTGCTCGTGGCTGATTGCCCGGTTTGGACCGTGGCGCCATTTAAAAGAGAGAGGGGTGCATCATACTCGAAACAAGTAGCTTTCACCTGTGAATTATTACGACCCCATCGCAAGAAGTACAGCTGTAATGGTCTTTCAAAAGTTCGCATGCCGGCATTGGCAGGACAGCATAGTCACATATTCTTTTCATGGCTGAACTTGGAATTTATAGGATATTGAACTTTACTTTAAAACACAGTTTGACTCAATTATACGATAATACTACATTGTCCGTAAAATTTTAATGACTTGGAAAAGTAAACCGTTTTTCGGATGCTTACGGTCACAACAATGCATCAAAAATCCCCAGAGGAAACGAAAGACTCGGTAGCATACAAGTCCATTGAGAAGTTCAAGAAAGCCGGCTTCGAGCCCCGGTCAAGACAACGGTTTTTTCTTCAGTGGAACTTCATAGTTAGCAGTCGCGGGTGACAATGGAACTTCATACTCAGCAGTCGCGGGTGACAGTGGAAAAGGTAATACCGTGGTCTATTCCTCAAAATATGTTGATGGAAGTTTTCTCAGTCTGTTTTATTCCTTTGCACCAGTCGCCCACATTTCTTGCGCGAAATGTGAGTTAGGTGGAATAACCACGAATTTTTGACATGAAACGCAAAGCGCCCCACAAACTTACGAGAATAAATAACAGTTATTTATTTTTCATAAATAGTTTCTTACCTCCAATTGGAAATTTCTCACTCATTGAGCCGATGCACGCTACCCAGCCGCAGGGGAAATATAAATAATTCTATTCTCATCCACCACTATGTTACTATCAGTACAAATGTACACCTTAAAAGTTCCTAAGAAAATAAGTTGAAAATTTTACTCATTGGTCGTTCAATCCTAAGATTGATAGACTGCATCCCTCCACCCTTCCCTATCTAATGGTAGTTCCCTTATCTCCTGGTATCTCTTCCTATGTACTTTCCTCTTTATTTGGTCCATGAAATTATTCCTGGTACTTCCTCTGGGGAATTTTCCCTCCATTTTACCTTCATTATGTTCTTCACAAACCCATTGTGTCTGAGGGTGTGTCCAATTCATCTCGTTCTTCTTTTCTGTGTCGTGTTTCATATGGTCTTTTCCTCTTCTGTACACTTCATCATTTATAATTTTTTCCATCCATTCTATCTTCAGCATCCTCCTCCATTTTAGTCTATTCTGGTCAGCTTTTTCATTGGTCCATGCTTCTGATCCATAGAGTGCTACGCTCCGCACGAATGTTTTCACATACTGCTTCCTGATCTGTAGTCCTATCTTCTTTGAGCACAGCAGTTGTCTCTTTCCCATGAACGCCTTCTTAGCTTGGGCTTAATGGCTTGCGCTTAATGTCCGTTGTACTTTTTCCGTCCCACGTGATGGTACATCCGAGATAGGTGAAGGAATCCACTTGCTCTAATTTCTCTCCTCTCAGTGTGACTTCTGCATTCATCTTCTCTCTTCCGCATACTAGGATTTTATCTTCGTCTTACTTATTTTCATGTCCTATTCTTGGAGAACTTGATCGATGACGTTTGGTGACCTTTGAAGATCGTCACGGTTTCCTGTAATGACAGTGATATTATCGTCAAAGCGGAGCAGGTTTATTTCTTCTACCCGCTTACTCCAATTTCTTGTGCTTCTCATATGTCTAGGGAATGGCAAAAATAACTTGTTATATTCATAACCGGTTTTTTGTATTAGATAAACCGGTTAAAAACCGGTTATTTTTGCATAGGTTAACCTAAGTACTCGGTTATTTTTTGGCATAACCGAAAAATAACCGGAGAAAAATAACCGGACGTCTGCACTCTCTCGGACAACGGTTGACCTACCTGCTGCTCCTAGCCACTGAGGGCAGTTATTCAGGTTATGCTTCGGTTTTTCTGCGCAGGTCAATCTGGTTGGTTAAAGTACTTAGTTATTTTTCGGTTATTGCGAGAAATTCTCAAAGCAAAATAACCGGAAGCGTGCGATCTGTCGGAGAAAATTGGTACAATTTGTTACTACTAAAAACAGCTGCTCGGATGTAAGAGGATGCGCGAATAGAATGAGGTTTAAAAATTAATTATCAATTAGCAAAGAGAGTTTGAAGAACGGTTACTCGATTTTAATTGAAAACTCGGTTCATTCATTTAATTTTATGGAATAAACTATGGTATGTGTCCTGACAGCAGCCAAAAAGGGTCGTTAAATTATTCAAATGGGAAACCATTGAGTCCAGCTGTTCCATATCAGTACTTCATGGTGTACATGTTTCCTTCATTATATCCCATTTATCCAGGACTTCCGAACAATGCATATTTTATGTATTTTTGAATGTCACTTAATAGGAATCCTCCGAAATCTCTAGCCGTAAGTAAGTGTTGAAACCATCATGAAATTTCCAATAGGAGATAACACTATCACTTTATTTTAGACCAATTTCAGCTGAAGAATGACTTAATTCATAAAAAAAGAGTTCGTCCGATATCTTGTTAATCTTTTCAGAGCTTTTTACATGACAAGTCACAGAGTGTTTTTTTGCTATTTTCACAGATAAGATTTCATTATTACAACGAAACACTTTAAGGCTTCAATACTTTTATGCATATATGCAAAGGTCCAACTAACTTGTGATCAGTAGCATGTACATATCAGCTAAGGCCTCAGAGGCCACGATTAATACTCCCTTTATATCATGCTTCCCTAGCCCCAAAAGAAACATTTAGGTTCAGGTCTATGCGCAGTGAAATATGATTTTTGGGAATGACAAAAATAGTGCACATTCTTTTACACAGTCAAAACGTGTGCAACTTTAAATATAGCCACGAGCACACATTTAACAACGACGACCCAAAGTTCCCTCTGACTGCCACCAAAGTAAACAGAAAATGAAATAGATGTTCATGAACGCAGAGCTCTCTCTCAGCAGAGAGCATTTTGTACTATATTAGGCTACATAATTCACTCTGCTTGAACTTTTTTATGAGTGAGGCAAGTACAAACAAAAAGAACAATTAAATAATGATGGTAATTCTAAAAAACAAATCGCTGGAATTACCAGCAAATATAACCAACTGGTTGAGTCATAGTATAAAAGAAGATGCTGTTATAAAACTGCGACTTTACCGTTTCTTCATTATCCGTACAGTAATGTGTGCCTCCAGAAAATATTGGTTTCTTAGAATAAAAATAATTGCAATTTATATGAATTACAAGATAGACAGCTTAGGAAAGGACTCGTTCCAGCGAATTCTTCTCATTCCAGACGAAAATTAATGTTTGACTACGTGCATTAATGTATAGCCGAAAAAATTAAAACTTACAAACAATAAAACACAGAATTATTATCAAAAACATGCCGTTATTCACCTACTTAACTTTTTAAACCTCCTTGATAAATATTTGTATTGAATCAGTAATCGTCCACAGTCAGAGTTAACACACTTTTTTCAGAATTGGAGACAGTTTTACGAATATATATATATATCGTACGTTACAACATAACATCAATTAACATCTTCAAAAATTCCATTAAACCACCCAATTATAAAACCTGAAAATAAAAAACGCCATATCCTTCAGGTTATAATCCTAGAGTACTCAACTAACGAAAATAACCGGTTAAACTAACATTGATTTCTACCCAAAACCACCTTTCGACGATATTCAACCATTCGGTTATAAAACCTGAAAATAACCGGTTTTTTTTGGTCAGGTTATAATACTCGAGTACTCTACTCACTGAAAATAACAGGTTAAACTAACACCGGTTTTTTCCCATTACCGCTCATCCCTACACATGACCTTCTCAAAGTACACATTGAAAAGTGTTGGAAAGAGGTGACATCCCAGTCTTGCTCCTTTGTTAATTTTTGCCTCTTTGTGGCTTCCGTCTCTCACTCTCATTGTGAAGACTTACTTCCTGTATAGTTGATAGATAATTCTTCTGTCGTCGTAATCCATTCCGAATTTCTCCAGCAGTCAGAAAATCTTTTTCCACTCATAATTGTCAACGATATTCTCCAGGTCCACGAATATGACATACAATGATTTTTTTCACATGTATTGTTTTCTCCACGATTATTCTCAGGCAGAGTATGGCCTCCCTGGTACTCCTATTCTTCCTAAATCCAAACTAGTTTTCCGTGAGGTTGTCTTCAATTTTCCTTTCCATTCTTCGGTCTATTATTCGTGTATTTTTGATGCATGTGACGCTAAACTCAAGTTTTGGTGTTCTTCACATCTCTCATTCCTTGTCTTCTTCGGTATCGTAATCATTACGCTTCTTTGAAAGTCCTCTGGGAGTCTTCCACTTTGGTAGCTATTTCTTATAATCTCAAACAGGTTGTCCTTAGCCTTACTTCCGAGCGCTTTGATGGTTTTCCATTTATGTTGTCCTCTCCAGGTGCTTTGTTTTTCTTGAGGTCTTCTACTGCCTTATCGAATTTTCTTCTTAGTACGAGTGAGAAAATTTTACTATTAGCCAGAAATATATCAATACAAGGCGATCGGAGATTGAAATCAACATATATTTATTCACTTACCAAAGTAATCGAATTGTATTAGGTTATTTTCCTTTGATTTATCTCGCGCTGGAACATAATCAGTGGAAAAAGCAGCATAATCTGCCGCCCTTTTGTTGAAACCACCAAGAGGCAAGGAACTACCATCCTCGTATAGAACGATACCACCTATGAATATAAAAACAAGGAAGATTTATATTTTAGCGTAACCGATGCAGTATGAGTAAAAGTATAAGCTGTTATTTTTACAATAGCTTCACAAATTGTATTAACTCTGGCCTAAAAAATGCTCTGGTACCTGATACTTTAAAAACAGCTATCATCCAGCCAATATATAAAGGTGGATGCCATTCAGAAACTCAAAATTACAGACCAATATCGATTATACTGTGTTTAAGTAAAATATTGGAATGGTATGTTGCATATAAATTTTTTAAATCACCTGAACAGAAATGGTATAATTTACAAACACTAATATGGTTTTCAAGAGATGAAAGGAACAAAACAAACTCTGGAGTACTTCTCAGAAAATAAATTTGACATAACTTGGATATGAGAATTAATGAAATTATAACATACATAGTCTATGAAAAGACTTTCGATATGGCAGATTATACCATTTTGCTAACAAAGTTACAAAATATTGAAGTTAGAGGGGTTACACTTGATTGGTTTAAACATTATTTGGAAAACGGGAAAATTGTAGTGAAGGTGAAAGATGTTGCAAGTGATACTGCCATGATGAAAATGGGAGTGCCTCAAGGGACAATTTTGGGACCAATAATGTACCTTATTTATGTGAATAACATGCATGAATGCATAAAGGACTTAAAAGTAATTTTGTATGCATGTGACACAGTCCTGATATCGACCCATGTCGAATTTAATGCAGCTGTGACGAATATACAGAAAGATTTAATAATGAGCTGAAATGGTGACAAGATAATAACCTAAACTGAAAATAGTCTTAAATGAAAAAAGTCTAAGGAAATGCACATAACTTATGTTGCCACTAAAAATAAAACTGTTTGCATTAAGTCACACGATCATGTATGCCTACATTACCATACGTTAACATGTGATTGTGATAATTTAGAGCAGGTGTCAGAATATAAGTACTTGGGCTTGATAATTGATGACAAATTTCATTTAAATTATCACTTATCTAAATTAAACAATTGACCTAGATATATCATGCATCAGTTTTACTACATAAAGGATTTTAGAGTCTACCACAAGATTACCTCAATTACCCGGCCTTTCGAATAACGTCAGCTGCTTACACGATGATTATGGAAAAGGGAAAGACCCTTCAACACCACGACCACTAGGACACGTCAATTTAATCGCAATTGTTTTAGTTTTATTTTTATAAACATCTTGTTTGTTCATGTTCATGTTCATCCATGGCTTTTCTCTTGCTTAGCTTATGGTTGGGGTTGCTTAGCAATAGTTCGTGGAAAAAAGGGGGCGGTGGTTCGGAATATTTTGGACTACACTGCCCTAGAGGGTCACTTTCGGTCGCTGGTCGTTCGCAACCAGGAAACATGTAGTCGTCCTCCATCAATCTCGACCCATTGGCTATTCGTGATTGTTTGTGTTGCCCGTTCACATGCGGTGATGAGCAAGGGTATGAAATAATCATTAGAATGAGGGATTTTTTAAATTGTTATTTGTTTTTATCATAGACGATGAGGTGCACAGCGTTTTGTGTCTAAAGTGCCGTACCAAAAATCCCCAGGGAACAATAGACGGGAAGGCAGCTGAGACTCGGCCAGAGGATAACATCTTCAGCTGTTACTAAGTTTAAAAAAGTTATAGCCTTCAATTTCAGTCTCAATTGATATGGTAGAGTAATGTGAAGACAAATCCGCTTCACGCTTTTCGTGCGAAGAAACCAGCGTGGCATTCGTGTCTTATGTGTCACAGTCGGTCGATTCAGTATTTTACAACAGCTGTGACTATCAGCATGGCCTATGTAACGACAATAAACAAGTTTAATCACGATTTTCAAATTATTTATACCTACAGAAATTTTGATTACTAATGCAACGACTCATCTCATATCCTGTAATTGGTACAACAGTGCGTTTATTTGTATAAAATCCATGAAAATTTGCAAACTTATGCTCTTATGCGCAAACGAATGCTGCAGTCCCCGATTTTGTAAAAAAAATTATCTTTTATCAAGCGAAAAAAATGTAGTGCTTTAACGGTATCAGAAGTCGAAAACGTAAAACTGTAAAACTTGAGCACGTCGATAATGTTTGTCATTTTTTCAAACTTAAGGGCCCCATGCGTAATCTGAGGATATTTTGCTGCTATTTTTTCTGTTTATGAGAATGCATATAGTCAACTTTTTTCGGACAGTTAAAATAAAAAATAAAAAAGTGTTTTTTTCTACCAACGCTTATAAACATTTAAAAATGGAGTGGTGTAAAGGCATGAGTATCCTAATAGGGTACAGATTGTTATCTCATTGCTAGTGGTATTATATTATTCATCGATAACTGAGCTATGGCTTTGTTGCTATGAGGAGAGCACTTTAAATTAGAACTCAATCTATCGCAAGTTAGTTATAGGATTGGATTACAATTTGGGGAGGCCACCGACAGGTAACGTCATTTGCGTCATAGTGGACAGGTAAGGGAGTAAGGGTGGATAGAAACCCGGCGTTGGCAATAGCCTGCTCTAAACAAAAGGCACCAAGGGAACCGCGGTTTAACGTCTCATCCGACTGACGGAGTACTGCACTTAAAGTGCCCTTCACAAGAGGCTCAAGTTGGGATTGGGTTTCCTCAGAAAAATATCCTCCTCTGCACGGATTTGAACCCTGGCCATCCGTATGGTTTGCCAGTACTCTAGCCACCACACCAACCCGTTCCCCACAAGCTAGTTATAATGTGGTCCAGTAAATTAACTTTTTTACGATCAGAATGGGAACACAGGAAAACAGGTGTTATTAACAGTGCAGTATACTTAAGCTATCTATTTCTTCAAGAAATCTTACCTCTCCAGTTTAGTACTCCTGGCGCTCCCAGCACTAACTGTGAAGCACTCTGAAAATAAGAGTAAATACATTTATTGTTCTTTAAAGATATTGTTTAAAGAAAGTCAAATTAATTTTTGAAGGCATTATTTAATAATATAACAGTGGAAAGTAATTTCAACTTGGGAATAATCAGCTTCGCCATTGTCGTTTGGAAGCTTGACTGGAAGTGAATATGAACACTCGAGTTCATATTATTTAACATCCAGTAAAGTTGAGTAAAGTTGTTTAAGAATACGATTCTCTGACTACCAAAAACTTAAAAAAGAGCATAAATGAGCACAATTGAGACGTTTTATCCTATGAATACATCATTTTACCTATCAAAAATCTACTTACTTGCCTTTATCGAAGCTAATAGTTGAGTAAAATGTTGGAATTATAGTTTTCAAAACGTCTTTGGTACATTATAAATGTTCAGCAAGGATCAGTTTGCCCATTGAGTTACAGAATATTGAATGGATGTATAGGAAGTTGACAAGAATGATGTCGATGAAAACTTTGCAACTCAAAATCTTTTCAAATCTAAGGCTAAAAATCCAGAGACACCATCTATGAAATTCGTTCATTAAAATATGACATCATATATGAATAAAATATGAAATCAAATGACAACCGTAGATAGCAAACCCCAATCTTGTCGATTCGGAAAAAATAAAATTAAAACTGATCCATTTCTTGCATGCATCCGGACGAGTTTTGTCTTGTGTATTGCTAGTCCTCTTTTAGGTCCGTAAATTCTATTTTCAGGAAAAATAGTTCTTTGCTGTGAAATTGGTTTAGTGACGCCATTTTTGGCCTTTACTCAGGAACTCATTCACGTTTCTTAAGTGTATCAGCATAAACCCTTTCGGTCACTTGGAAGCCGAGAAATTAGAAATCAGAGCTGTAGCACAGCGGCCTTAATAAAAAAAAAAATAACTGTCTGAAATGCCGAATCCAAAAGAACTGTCCGAAGTTGGCGCTCAGTTAGTTCGGAGGTTTAAACGTTGAATATTCGCACTCCATTCATTGCAGCACCTTGCGTTGAAATCATTGTATATTGCTCTCACGCATTAGAAATCATCTTTATCTCACAAATGAACGAGTTCTGCAAAAAATATCTACCTATAATTTAATGAAAAATTTCCAGAGTCAAGCAGTTCTTAGCCTGTGAAAATAAAACCTCTGGATTGAAAACTGTTTTTCTTCATTGAATAGCCCTGCCTTACCATTGATCCTGCATAAGTGAGTCTAGAGTGTAATCACGTGCATTTATAACAACTTGTCGACTATAGTTATCGTTATTTTTATATTAGCAGTACATTTTATGCACTCATGCACGAAAAGTTATTATGACACAATATTTCACTTAGGTTCCATATTGTATTTTGATAGAAGGTATCTCCGTCCAATGGAGATATCGAAAATAAAACCACACTTTCTATCGTGCTGGGGAGTTCAGCTCTGTCTATGGGCTGTCCATAATCCACGTAGACAAAAATAGCCCACTTTTCAACCCTTCCTACCCCCATTGTGGACACTCGTAGACTTCATCGAGATTCCCCCGTGCCCCCCCGTTGTCCACATAGACTTTTCTTTTATTTACGGAAAAAGCTGTAAAACGTGTTATTAATTGATTGTCATGGACTATCTGTAATTTCAGTCTCATTTAAAGGAAAGGTAAGTAAAAGAAAAACTACTCTTGTAGCTGTGATAATCTGTCATTTACTATAAACTATATGGTGTCGATTATTGTCTACGTAGGCATCCCTTCAACCTCGTACCAACCTCTCCCCACCTCTGTTTGGTGTCAACATGGATTATGGACAGCCCCCTACCGGAATCTTGGGGCCTTCATGTACGAATTGCGTATTGTTTTGATGCTTCTTTTACTGTGAAAAATATTGCCTATAATACTGAGGGCTCTCTTGAATTTTCTCGTTTCTCGAACAGCGCCAAAGCGTTTTCTAACAAGGCATTTCATAACCTTCCTTTTGTTGTTAGTTTTGAGTTAATTTGCATGTTTTTTGTGCATAATCGACTAAAACTTAATGTTTTTATTTGCATCAATGCTATGTTAGCAGAGTTAAAGACGCAACCGAGGAATGCAGTACTTCAGAAATTACCCTAGTCCCATCTTTACCGTCAGATGTTTTTTCTGAAATTTTAAGTTCACTCTTTTTCTCTAACACCAATCAACACTCTGGTAATTGCCGAAAAAAGCAACAGTCTGATAATTACCGTATGAATTGGTTGACACGATAAAATTTACATAATTATTCCACAAAATTAAATCAGGTACAATACGTCAGTTTCGGAAAAAATAGATAATAATTTGAAAATTGTTAATGAAACATCGGAATAGGAATGTGAGTACATATATATATATATATATATGTATTTAGAACGGCATGAAATAATCATCCGAGAAAGAATCATTGAAGGTGCAAAAACAGATAACATGTCTTGCTGGTGGAAAAATGGCATTTAGGGAGAACTTCTATAAAAGAAAAAGTTATAACAAAATCATTCACAATAGAGGGAATATGCTGGTAATTGAGAGTATGAAAAAGAAAGTTGAAAGATTAAAATTGGACCCATACGAATGAAGACTGAAGCATGACACATATGCTGCCATTACTTGTGACAGTGTAAATGAGGAAGCAGCGACTCATAAGTTTGAAAAATGATATAGGTATTGAATAATTCCTCTAGTAACTGAAAAATTAAGCAATAGCACTGACAAAGGAGAGGGTGAAGTACTTCAAGGAGTTGCTTGCAAAAAACCACACTCATATCCATGGATAAAACTTAAAAAATAAAGATATGAAGAGCATGTAATTAGGAACAACAGAAGGAGAAAATGAAAATCCAAGCACAAAAATAACTGGAGGAAAAAAGATTAACTGAGAGCAAAGCAATGTGACAGATATGGAAAATGAATTCTTAAAAATACTTGAAAGAATGATGTGTAGTGAATTCTCTCCAAAGGAATGACGAAACTCTTACACTGCTCCATTACTGAAATCAGACTCCCGAAAATTTTTAAAATCCCTTGAAATATCAATAATACCCGCCATTGATAGAATATACTGTAATGAAATTAAAGTCCTGATCGTGTTAGATATGAAGTAAGTACTATAAGAATAAAATAGTAATATTTCCCATAAAACAACTGCAGTGAAGAAAATACTAAGCACTTATATATGCGCCAACGACATACCTCGAGTAGGCTTTCTATTTCGTGCTCATAAAATATTTTGGAAGGATTTGGAAAATTTAAAAATTTACCGGAAAGTAATTAAGTCAGTGGTGATGTTTATGAATATAATCGTAGAAGGGAAAAACTTGAGGTGGACTTAAAGAAGGAATGCAAACTTCTAATGGACCGACAGGGTTTTATGTCTTTATGAAAATTGATTTTGAACTAGACTTACAAAGCAAGGTGAAAGAATGTCCATGCACGAAACTTCAGCAGGGAGAAAAGCTTTGTACCTCCTGAATTCTACTAATAATCGAATTGTTACCACGGTAGATGTGAACGATTTCAGGTCCATCGTTCAGCAATTTAAGGAAGCGTACGAACAACCCGAGCTTATTGTTGGAAAAACAGACAAAATAGCTGTTAATTTGGATGTGATGTGAAACACCCAATGTACCGCTTGAAAATTATGACGAATCGTGTCCAGTTCAACCAGTAAAAAAGCAATAAATCCATGCCCCAGACAAATCAGTCATTACCAACTGAGTCACTTCCTTCAATCAGGCAGATTGCCATTGGAGGGGTATTCTGTAACATTTGTCAACCGTCGCCGAACGTAATTTATCTCAATGAACATTGGCGAGTCTATAAACTTCATTTTTTGACAGTATGACGATGGTCTCTGAGGTCACCGCTCGGTTTTACAAATTTTTGTGCGGTGAGCAATGTCATACTTTCTGTTTCGATCATTGTAAAAACTATACCCCTAGACTGCAAGAATATCCATACAAACTACCGAAACCTCACGAGAGAACTAAAGCCGAAAAGCCAGAAGTCTGTGCACTCTTAAGGGATTGTGCATAAACTACTTCACCGTTTTCGGTGATTCGTTTACCACCTTCCTCCCCACCCCCTTTGTTGAAAACCGTAGTATTTTTCCAAAACCCTCCTCCCCGACATGCAACGATACCTCTTAAAATGAAACTTTTAATTCAAAATATGTTCTCAATTATTGAGTGAGTTTATTTTTAGGGATATATTGATA
Organism: Ceriagrion tenellum; assembly: GCA_963169105.1. Lineage (NCBI taxonomy): Eukaryota > Metazoa > Arthropoda > Insecta > Odonata > Coenagrionidae > Ceriagrion > Ceriagrion tenellum. The sequence goes on along the minus strand of OY720639.1, from coordinate 22,546,221 downwards.
GCCGACAAATAAATCTTTTAATAAGACGTGCCCTTCCGCATTTTAAACTCTGTGGTATTGTGGACGCGAGTTGACGAGTAAGAAACGTAAACAGGCGCATAGTAACTGCTACGTTACTTTTTTGAGCCACCCCTTCGTTACCCGCCGTAGGTTTTTAGGTAGGGTTACCATATTTTGAAACTCCAAAATGAGGACACTCTCAACGAGATTGATCAATACCCTCCTTGGACTGCCAAATGGAATATTATTCTTTCAATTATATATTATAAAATAGCTATATTGCATAATTACACAAAAAATAAAAAGTACAACACACATCGCAAAAACCTATACTTTAGAGATCCGGTAGCCAAACTATGAACTATTTCAAACCCATTTTAGACCAGTAGTGCCATCTATAATCAGTCCGTTTAAGTTTTTGTATAGAGAAAATAGAATACCAAGAAGCGCAACAATATGATATCAGCCCCTGGATTCAGCTAAATCGAAAGCACCGCGGCAAAGCGATCGCCGTCCATAGCCCTAAATCAAAAGCACCCTAAATCAATAATCGATATAAAAATATATATATAACTCGGTGGTGATACGAGATGAAAACAAAAATCTAAAGATCGCACTTCCCAAAAATAAAATATACGCGGACATTAGCAGATATCGTAAAAATGTACGCGGACGCTCCTTTAAAAGTCGAAAATACGGACTTTTTGCCCCTGTGTCATTTAGCTTGACTCGAGGTTCGCAAAATTTTTTCGCTCACTGTTAAAAGCGCACACATTTCCTCAGTCATATTTTTAAAACATGTCAATGCTTTCTGTGGAAAAGGGTTCATAAATTTAGAGAAGAGCAAAGCCGTGGCCTCTGAGGCCCCTGAAGTAAGTTTTTCTATACTCGTTTACCTCCATTTTGGCCGCATAGGAATCAATTGGAGTTTGTTTACGATCAACGAAAGTTACAGACCCACCCCCAGGTGTCGATTGCCACCCGCTCACAACTATCTAAGACAATGATCCTGAGGATGAAGCGCAGGGTGTCAATGAAAAGAATAAAAGAAGAATATCACTTCAGAGAGAGATTACATGAGGAGAACAAGCTGATGAAAAAGAGATCCAGCAAATTACAAACCAGGAGCGATGCAATGATGTAAACCAAAAAAAAAGCAATTTTTGACGAAGTGCTAAAGAGATAGATGAAATAGTTCGGTCACACGGGTCATTTTAGGATACGGGTTGATACTGAATGGCGATTGAAAATATGGAAATGGAAAATTTCAGGAAAGGTAAAGTGGGGTAAGTGTGACCTCCCCCCTGGAAGATCGTTTTTCCGTTCTCAATGGAGGGGGCGCACATGCAACATATTCAACATATTGTAGTGGAACCAGAAATAACTACTTTGTAATAATAATCCCTTTAGTTCTCGTTCCACATGCTTACAAAATATACCCTCGAATTCATCTCGTAGTCTCATTTAGTTGTGAGGAGAGGTTACAAGTCAATGTCTTCAGAATCATCGCATTAGGTAAGTACTTCATCATGTATTCACTTATTGATTGATTACTTTCCCTCTCTTCATTTTAATTTATGGAACTTAGTGCCTAACCTTTAGTTTTGATGGGAGGTCGCACTTTCCCCATCTTAAGAACTTATTTCTACCTGTTGGGGGAAGTGCGACCCCAGGATGGATTTTGGTTGTCCAGAAAAGAGATTCTCGAAATGTTAGCGAATTATGTTCGTAAAAATAACATAAAAACACCTTTTAAAGATGGTAAACTTTCTGAAGATTGGTTCCTTGGTTTTATTTCACGGCACAAACTTTCAATTAAGAAACCTCAAAGTGTAGAGTATGCAAATAAGAAGATATGTGACCTTTTTGTGATGAATGTCTACTTTGATTTGTTGAAAAAGACAATCCATGAATTGCAACGTAATAATAAACCAGAATGTATATGGAATCTGGATGAAACTTAATTTTCTACGGACCCAGGGAAGACGAAAGTTGTTGGCAAGAGAGGACTCCCCTCAACTCGTACAATAAGTTCAAGTGGTCGTTAGAACATCACTGTGTTACTGGCCGCGAGTGCAAATGGGATTGAAGCCCCTCCACTGATCTTATTCAAAGGGAAATATGTTTGGTATAAATAGGTACGAGTCGAATATTGTAATTTCCATAAATCAAATATAATTGAATAATACTCCATTTTGTTTCCTAATTAACCAAAAAATTTATCTTCGTTACCTAAGATAAAAGTTGATTTCTCAAGAATGGTTAGACATAAAATGGTATTTTAAAAAGCAATATAAAGCAGAATTTCTGGGCAAATCGCACTTACCCCGTGTGCCTTGTAGTGCGAAAATATACTGCACATCAGACATGGGACGCACTTGCCCCATGTACGGGGAAAGTGCGATCTCTTGACGAGTTTATAGGAAAAAAATTATAAAAATTACAATTTTCAGGAAAGAGAAATGTAAATCCCATTACTTTTTTTGGATGATTCTCGTGTGTATAATACATTAAGTTTCATATTTTTAACTTGCCTAGAAAACGTTCAAAAGTTAGTTAAAATTGATATATGCTATTTAGCGGTCGCACTTACCCCACCTTACCTAATATGAAAAATTGCTGAGATTTGAGAATAAAATAAAGTTGGACGGAGTAAAACAAAGTAATAAAATATATGAAAGCGTATCAGGCTCAACTTTGTGGAAGTAATTGATATTGATATCCGTTACCAAATGAAAGACAATGCTAACTTTTCACACAGAATTTTTAATGATTACCAGCCATGGTTTCAGCACCTAGTGCCATTATCAAGGCCATTGTGTTTCATTTTGAAATGGCTATCAAAGAATGAAAGCCTGAGAAATATGAAAAAAAGAATGGCACGCAATATTAAGCAAGATATTAAGTGCAGGGAAATGACGGCAGTTTTGAGCAAGTCGTCATATGCATAAGCATAACCTTGGCTAATATTATTCAGTTCATGGCTTTTGCTACTCACCTCTTGTCCTTTTATCAGAGGCATGTGAACAGAAAATCCTGCTTCTCCATTTCCCAAGTCATAAATTGAGCTCTTCTTTGAAATTTCTTTCAGCATTCGATCTGAAACATATGAAATATATTTTTATTACATCATTTGATAGTAACTTGTTTAAATTATAGCAAAAATACTAGCATTAGGTACATAGAAGTAACTACATCTTATTCTCCTTTATGTTTGAGGGTGGGTTATTTGCTTATCTGCCTAATTGAGCTCTCCTAAAAATAAAACTGGCAGATGTAGAATTAGCCATAATATGGTTAATTAAGTCACTGCATTTTAGAGCATGTATTATTTGTAGGGTCGAGGTAGAAACAAAGAATATTGCCTCTGATGAAGGTGGCTGGGTTACACATTGCCTTCTTATTGTCACCACTCCAAAAGCACGCCCTTCCAGCAGGAGCGCCCTTTTACAAAGTAAACGCTTTTGGATTTCTGGTCGTTAAAGTTGTAAAACGTCGTGTGGTAGTTAAGACCCATCATTTTACTCAAATAGTAATCTTTTGTGTTCCACTCCATGAAATTTTCAGGGAAATATTTTGCCCCCTCTCAACGGCAGCGGAACTTTTGTTGGAGACCGTCACACGTGGTAAACATAGTAAAAAGCTGTCCATGAATCCACTGGTTTGCGTCATACACACTCTCAGTTGTATGCTGAAGACAGTAGAGGGATTTTGGCCAGCCTTGATGCGTGGTTTTAGGTATTATGTCCACAACACTGAGGGACGATAGTTTTCCCAAGGCCGTGATTTCGGAAAGGATATTGGGCTAGTGAGAAAGGGAAAGTATGAAAATAGGTTTCATACATGGACGGGTATAAAAATGGTAGGTAAAAGGGTAAAAGTATGCTAAAATGAAGATGGAAGTACTAGAGGTATGTATGGTGTTGCAAGTGTTGAAGATATGGTGGATTTTCTCTGGCTTTAAATAAAAACTATCTTTAACCGGTAATTTATTTATAAATAGGCGTCATCAGCAGACAAATCAACGGAGAAACCACCAAGATGCATGGAAGTGCTGAGGCCAACCTGATGCCTTATTTGGTAAAATATAAGAATTTCCGAGCCTCGATAATGAAAAAATTCTGACGACTCAGGCAAGACAATTTCTAAGGGGTCCATTCAAAAGCTCAGATTTGTTGGCGGTTGTGATGTCACACCCAAGGATTTTTCCATGTTCGTCTGAGTTGAGTTGTTACTGAATTATACATGCCTACGGGAAAATGGTAGATAACTTCAAAAGCAAAATACTACCAGAGTTTTCAGCGGAAAGCTTAATGATTGCGAGACCGAAGACGGCTCTAAGTCCTTAGTCATCACACATTCCAATTATGGAAAGTAGGCACAGACTTACACATCAATCAGCATAAATAGTATTTATGTAAAAATTAATCTATTAGTGTTGCACACACCCTCGCTTGCTTTTTAAAGGCGCCATCGTCTAAAGTGATAACTTAACAAAGGAAAAATACGTATTTTGTTTCGCGGTTGCCTTTTGCTTCCATGGCCAGAACATAATTACCCGATTGATGATACAGCGTACAAAACGCATATGCCAAAAGCTCTATGAACTAATGCTGTAAAAGTTTTCACAGAGGATACAACTTTGTAATACATATGCCCCCCAAAACTATTTTAGATCTGCCGGGCTTTCCAAAGAGGTCGAGAGAAAATAATTCGTCAGTGTGAGCCCAAATTCTTCCGCCACGTGATAGTTACTCTCTGAAGAAAACGCACAGAGCCTGGAACAGCTCTTCAAAGCTAGTTTAGATTCTGTGCGTTTAGTTTAGAAATTTTCTGAAAAGTGTTAAGACTTAGTTCTGGTGAGCGAAATGTGGCGCAGTTTAGGTTTCCAAAGTGAATTTATTTGAATATGCGATTTATCACAACAAAAGAGTGATATCAGTGTTTTAATGCGAGGTCATTTGGTTGCATTTTATCGCCAAATATGCGCGACTTGAAGTAGTTTGGAACATCATTGTGACAGAATAAGTCGCTGTTATAAAGTTTCCCGATAATATTATCATGCTTCTTCTTAATTTTTTAGTCCAAAATTATTAGAACTAATGGAAGGAAGATTGGATCGCGTCCGTATCATATTTATACTGACTGTCTAGCACGAAAATGGGAAAAATTGAGCATTCGTCAAAAGACTCAAACATATGATTCCTCACGTGAAAGCAATGCAGAGTCTATAATGAATGAAATTCCACATAACAGTTGGTAAGAAACTGACTCTTTATCGAAAGCCAATGTCATTCTTGCGATCACGGAGGAAGACAAAAAAGTAGGGGTCCATTTCACAGCTATTTACTAAAACTGTCACAAGGTGCCCCAGTTTGGAGTTGGATATAAAAATAGACTTAAGTCTGTATGCTCATTGCTCTTACATTATGCACGTATACACATGGAGATTCTTCTGATTAAAATGCGAATTTAGTCTTGAATGCTTGTTTTAAAAAATCACCCGAAAACCACTAAGGGAAAATATGCTACAAGTTTATGGCGATCTTCCCAACGCCACCATTGCGAAACTAGAATCCTTTTTTTAGTTTTACTATTTTAAAAGTAAGCATTTTCAAATTAAAATTTCCAAGAATAATTCTTCACAAAGTGACGAAACGGGTTATTTCCCAGTGATAAAAAACTATGATGAGAATTTAGGGGTCAGATTCTCTTTTGCATGAATTGAAGTTCTATACATCTTACTTTAAACTTTCCCATTGAGAAAAACGGGCATTTCTGCTCGAACTCATTTTATAAAGGTTCTATCCCTACTTATCCAAGACGATATTTATGAAATCAGGTTATGTTTTGATGTAATAAATGTACCTTCTCTAAGTAGTGGCAACATCTTTGTTGCCTTCGTATCTTCCCGTTCGGCGTCCTTCTCAGCGTTCATCCAATAACAAACTCCCAACTGGTAGTACTCCGCTTCATAGTCTTTATGTTTTTGGTCGATCCACCGTGGGCCACATATCTGTAAATGAGAATGATTAGATGTAATTTTACTGATAGAACATTTTTGTCTACTTAAGTCCCACAAATTTAGATCTGTGTTTTCCTGCAATTCCAGTGTCTAAAAAATGGTAAATTCGGGTGTGGAGATTACAATACATGTATTTTTTTTACATATTATTGCTTAAATCACAGTAAAAAGTACCTGGAATGGATTTAAAAACTGAAATTCCATTAATCCATTCCGAGTGTTTCATCAATGAAACTGACGTGATGCCGTCTTTCACTGTGATTTTCATTTTCTGCACCCTCGGAGACGGTTCAGCCGGAAGCTGGGAGTGACTTCTTCAATTTGCAATGTGCCAGATATGGCACTAGTATTTGCATTCTTGGCCCACCTTACCAGTCCACTACATTGCGCCAATAGCACTTTGTAGCTGAGTTGTAGCTATGTAGAGGACTCTGTATATAACCAAAGTCATCTACATGCCTCCATTACAGCTAATTGATAGCTTATATGGCAGTGTGTGGATGACTCTGCATCTTACTTCTTTCCTGAGTCATCAAATGCCTCCACGACAATTATCAAGAAGAGTCGTCGCAATCTATCATTATTCGGACAACTCTACTGTGTGATACTTTGTTGCGTCCATGAGATTATCCAGTTGGCTGGGGATGACGAGACATATCGTCATGACGAAGTGGCTTTTCATGTGGACATGACGAGATATCTCGTCATGATCGAATTTGCGTTCTCCCATTTGGGCGTGACGAGATATCTCGCCGAAAGTTTCTTACGTACCTTCCTTCGTCTTTCAAGTACTCTCTCTGGGTAGCAGATGGCAGCTTCAGTGAATATTTCGTCAGAGATACGCCCTCTCGCCGGAAACCGCGTATGTACATAGGGGTTGCATAAACACTACTTTTTTGACGTATTTCGTTGCTTCCGTAAGAACATTTTTGCCGTTTTAGAATCGAAGGCAATCATTCGTTCTGATTTTTCCATAGGCATTTTGGAATACCATGTCATTTCAAACCTCGAGTTTTTAGTTTGCTGATATATTCTAAAACTAAAGCAGACAAACTTTGCGTTCAATAATCGTGTCTGCAGCAAATTGACCTGTCTATATTTCTGAATCACCACTTTTACGTTTTTTTTTGGGAAAATACGAGTTCGGAAGCCATACCTACAGATCTGCCCACGGTCGGGACTTCACGGGAATTTCCTAATGCGTGGAGTCTGGCCTGAAAGTACACCTACCCTGCCAACGTCATGTTCTCTTCCAATTGTGTGAATTGGACGTCCATCTACTCCCGTTTGCCGCGGTTGTTTATATTCTGTAAGGAATTGGCCCCAACCGTGCGATCCCCAGCTCCCACCGTATTTGAGACCGAGAATGGCGGTGAAGGGGCGGTAAAAAGGGGTTATAGATTCTCTGAAGAGCCTTTCTCTAAGAAAGAGCTGCTGTGTAGCAGCTGGCGTTTCGGGTCTCCCCGCGAGGTCTAAAAACCCCCCACCAGGTCTGAAAGCATTCGCTTGTACCCTAGTGGGAAGTAGTGGGAAAAGGAAGTGAGAAGGGAAGGAAACGAGATTATTCTGTCCAGACTGTGAGGTATCTTTCTGCCCGACTACATGTTTCAATGATTATCACACAAAAAATGAACTTCAGAAAAAAATATTTTTTTATTCATTATGACGATATTTTATGAATATTGACTGTGTAAATTGAACTATAATAACAACATATGATAAGAAATGTGTTCCCTTTACGGTGACTAAAAATTGTGCTGATGCTAAAAAAAATTTACCCGAATAGAATGCGCTTTGTGGGTAATTCATTCGCCAGTCAATTGGTTATTTTCGTACTTCATTACACTTTTACCAATTTTACAAATATTTCAAATCAATTTTTATGTTATTTTAATCGTTATTTTTAAGAAAAACTTATGAAATCCATTCATAATAAAATTAAACAGTAATTTAGTGATTAAACAAAAACTAATTGTTTTAACGCGACCCAGGTTTTTGTTGAAATATGTCGCTATACATTAGTATGTTGAATTTTAATGTCTATTTTTTACTCACCGAAAGGATAGTTTCCATTAATGTAGCACTTTGTCTTTATATTAATGTATTTTTGAATAAACAACAATGGTTCTATGGCGCAGTCACACAAGTCAACTGAAAAAACACGGCTAAGTTTGGGTTCTTCTCCATAAAAAAGTGCCACATTCCAAAATATTTCCGCCGAGCAATGGATGCAATTAAACTTATGAATGACGGTCTTCTGAAAGGAAAGGATAACTGGAGTACGTGGAAACAGAAAGCGACCATCTGTTTACGGGGTATTCCTGGAGCTCTTGACGTCGTTGAAGGCAGGTTAGTTAACCTATTGTTCCACAAATGACGTAGCCGCGAAAGTGAAAAGGAATTTTAGAACTCATTTACACAAATATTTAATGAATTGCTAGGCTAGTGAATGGCAATATTTTGTTGATTCAATAGATTATAGATCAAGTTGTCTAGTTTTTATATGATTGAATATGGTCAACCGGTGACAGTAAAACAGAAAGTGATGAATAGTGACTATTCAATATGTGATTGTGAACTACCTACTTTACTTAACGTTAAAATAAAGATTTGGTTGCATTTATCTTACAAATTTTGTTTCAAATGGCCATTTAACATTGAGATAAGAATTTACAAAATTTTAAACTATTTATGAGAAATTAAAGCAGTTGGTTACTATGGTATCCCATGCGGTCACTCACGTTACCCATAAGAACGCGATCAGTCGAGTGATCGACTTCAATGAGTTTAGCCTCTGCTGTGGATATTGCAATTGAAGGCTCTGGTAGACTTGCTCATGAAACTGGTGCATCAGAGTTCAGGCAGAGTGCACTTGTCGTTGAACGACCTGTACGTAGATCACCACCATGATATCTGCATCACTTTAACATTTTAAAATGATTACATTATCATGACACTGGTATGCAAGTGCATCATCAGTAGTACCTCTCAAATACCGAAATTTCCCATTAATTTTCTGCACATCACGGCATTTTGGCTTTCCAAGGTTTCCTCTGCGCTTATTGGTTCCCATGACAGAAATCCGTACGAGAAGCTACAGCTTTCTTTTGAATCAGCGTCTTTTCTTCATATATAATGTTACCGCTTTCAGACCGTCGATTGAAAAGTAGATTTATCTTTAAAGTAAATTCAGTACTGATTTATTTTCAAAAGAATTTATCAATATCATACGAACTCCAGCATACGACGGTAGATCAGATGATGAGAATAAAATAAGGGAAATAAATTGTGGAACAGAGAGGTTTAAAATATCGTTTTTACTCTGATCGATCAGATATCATAATGGCTGCGTTTGGACTTCGCAGTAGGTTAGTTGACAGATAGTGTAGCTGATTATTTCGTATGCACCATAATCCATGTATCTAATAATGCCTAGTAGTGCTAACACTATATGTTGCATGTTCACTGCACGACTCCTGTGTCACGTTTACATAGTTGCATTATAGATAAATTTAGTGGTTTCTGTATCTTTGTAGTTGACTCATTATGTGGTATATGTTGGTGAAAGTATATGTCTTTACTGTAGTTCATGTTGGTGATAAGTCACCCTCTGGCAAACAACCTTGTGGGGGCTTGCAGGGTAAATGTGGATTTAGATGAATAAAATCACTAGATCTGGCCAATTTACTCTTTTCGCTCCGAATTCCTTATCATTCATTGTGATCATAGTCAATCAGTATTTCTTTTATTGCTTTTTGATTCAGATTATGCCACTGTTGCTTTGGGACATGAAGATAACAGGTAAACCCAATTATTCAAATATGCTTATAACAAGTTAAGTGCCACTCCATAGCTCATAAGGAGACATTCTGGAAGTATTTGATGGTCCAGTCCGATTCAATATGAGTGATGTGGCATTGATCATATTAGTCCAAAATTGTTGTGGAAAATCTCCATGAGCATGCATAGCCATTGCTGATTCCACCACGGCATGGTTTTCCCATTCATCGCATTCTGTTGTGAAGTATAGGGCATGGTAACATGTTGGTGATTGCCCTCGTCCTAAAAAATGTCCATGATTTGCTTATCATTAACCTCGTACCCATTGTCACAGTAGAGTTCTGTGGCTTCATGTCCTCCTATAGATGTCCGTTAATGCCCGTTGTACTTCTTCCATGTCCCAAGTGATGGTACTTCCGAGGCAGGTGAAGGAATCCCATTGTGCTAATATCTCTCCTCTCTTGGTGACTTCTACATTTAGCTTCTCTCTTCCGCATACTAGGATGTTAGACTTTGTCTTATTTATTTTCATGTTGTATTCTTGTAGGACTTGGTTCATGACGTTTAGTGACCTTTGAAGGTCATTGCGGTTTCCAGATATGACAGCAATATCATCTGAAAAGCGGAGCATGTTTATTTCTTCTACGTTTATCTTTATTCCGCTCTGTCCAACTTCTAGTGCTTCTCATATGGCCTCCTCCAAGTACATATTGAAAAGTATTGGTGAGAGGTTGCATCCTTGTCTTACTCCTATGTTAACTTTAGCTTCTATCTGACGTCCGTCTCTCATTTGCATTGTGGTGACTTGCCTCCTGTATAGCTGATAGCTTATCCTTTTGTCGTCATAACATATTCTCAGTTTTTCTGGCACTTTGAAAATCTTGTTCCGCTCGATATAGTCAACGGCATGGTTCTCCAGGTCCAAGAATGGCTTGTTCACATGTATTATATTATCTACCATTTGTCTCAGATAGAGTATTGCCTCCCTGGTACCAATGTTTTTCCTAAATCCAAACTTGCTTTCCGAGAGGTTATCTTTTATTTTCCTTTCCACTCTTCTGCTTATTATTCATATGAGTATTTTTGATGCATATGTCACTAGACTCCAGGTTCGGTGTTCCTCACATCTCTCAGTCCTTGTCTTCTTTGGAATCGCAATCATTACGCTTCTTTGAAAGCCCTTTGAAAGCATTCCGCTTTGGTAGCTATATTTGATTGCCGCGTACAGGTCATCCTTGGCTATACTTCCGAGCGCTTTTATGATTTCCACCCTTATGTTGTCCTCTCCAGGTCCTTTGTTTTTCTTGATATCTTTTACTGCTCTGCAACGTAGTCTATTTCCTTAATCTTATTCCTGTGATCGATTCTACCATAATAGTTTGGCTCTAGTACAATATGTTGAACGTCTGGCAAAAAAAGTCTACATGAAACTTTCGTAAACAATATAACCTATACCTTTTCCTTTGATCGGATGGAGGTAATTATGCCGGTAGTGTATTCTTCTGAACTCGAAGTTGGTGGAGAGTTTTCTTTTTCCGCGGGTGGTTGGCACGGCCGCGCTGATTCTACGGCGTTAGGTGGCTCGGGATACATCTCTCATTATGATGAGTGCGGTAAATCAAGTGGGGTAAAATGAGTCGGGTAAATCAAGTGCCAGTTGTACTCAGAAAATTTTGCAGAGTACAACTGGCACATGATTTACCCCACGATATTTCAAATGCCCATTCTGGATCTCCGTCAACCACCCTCACCTAAGATAAAAAAATATAACTCGATCATTGTTAACTTTGTGGTACTCCTTTGCAATACTTTTTTAACTCTTGTAACTTTTATAGAACAAGTAAAAATTCAACTTCACTGCGACCTGGGTTTCGATGGCTAAGCATCATTGCAGACGATAAAGTTATCTACATTGAAATATGTAAAGACGCGGACTTTAAAGTTCTGTAATCTTAGATATGAATTAGTTCTTTCCCGGGGTATTATGCTGATGAAGTCTTATCGGGTTTTCCACTGGGTCAGGTCGTTTTTCAAAACAATTTTCCAACAGGAAGGCTGCTCGCTATGCGATTGGCTCGTATTGATGATGTTCTTATCAGATGACGAAGCAATATTTCCTTGCATCGGACACCAGTACTACGAAGGCCAATAAAAAGCTTTGAGTGGAGATCACTTTGGCAAGAAAACTTTAATTCAAACATAGGATTTAAGGGATTTATTGCCTGCTTTACATGCCTAACATCACGCTCTAAAGAATTTTTGGGACTTAATGTGTTATTAGCTAAGGGTATTTATTTTCAAGATGTACTTGAAGAATAAATAACGTCTATACAAAATTAATAACATGGCCAGTGCAAAACTCACAGTAACACGACCACCAGGTCCTGGTTGAACATCCATAGCTGCTCCTATCCAGGCTCCATCTTTTAAATCCTTGAAGCGGTAACTACCATAATGGTATTCGTCATTTCCTAGAATGAAAGTCATTAGATATTATATAATTGGCTATGTTTGATTTTACATTTATGTGTTGTACAGAAACTATTTCCAGGGCATGCAGCGGTGGGTGTTAGACCTATGGTCATAGTGAAAGGAATAAATAGGGACAAGGAACACAATGAAGGTGTCTTCAAAAACTTTGTCCTCTAAAAGTAGACTACCAAGTACATGCACAATATTTTGAAAGAAAATAGCTCTAGAGTTTATGCTTTATCGAAGTAAAATATAATTACGCCATGTACTGAATTACATGCACGTTATACAACGCTACTTGTGTCCAAAGCAAAACATAGTTGCTAAAATTAAAGACCTAGTGGAAAATTCCATAGCTCGTTGACATAATAAGGCTCTTTAATAGATACATATTTGGCGCATGTAAAGACGATGGCTAATGCATGAAAGAGGCAAACATGAGCACATATGATTCTTTTGCTTTTCATCGCCATTTGGTTAACCAAATTAAGGCAGTTGTATGAAAACCGTAAATTCAAGAAAAACGTAGCCGAAGCCAGTATCAAATATGGGGACTAGAGGAAGTTGTGGGATATATAAATGCATACGCAACCAATTAATTAGACTTCGTAAATAACATATTTTGCATTCATTAAGACATCGTAAACCTCACAAACAAAGTATTAATATTCAAGTTTCATTAAAAGTATCTTAAACTTTACCTGTATCATCTAAAAAAACTTCTTCACATTTCTTATTCGGCCCAAAAGGACATTTGTAGACCACGCCAGGCTCGTTTACTTTCTGATGTGATTTAAATGTGGAATTCGCTCTGGGTGCTCCAACCATTATCCTGTTCAAATAAAATCATTGTTGCATGAAAATCAATATTGTAACGATAAATAAGTCATTGAAGAGAGAGTCATCATGGTATGGAACTGCGGGGAACCATGCTGTGAATGGTAATATGAAATTATATGAAGCTTAGTAATTTTTTTTTAAGAAATGAAGTTGTAAATCCTTGTTATTGTATAAAAATGCAATGTTGTCTGTCTGTCTTTTTTCTGCCTGTCTGAATCTTCATCACGCAAAAACTAGTGGACCAATCGAGCTGAAATTTGGCGTATAGATATAATGTATATCTAGTTGTAAAATAGTCTATTTAAAAAAGCACTCAACGCCCACAAAAGGCCACCTTAGTGGCCCATGCTTAGCATTGTCGTCAGTTCAGTGGTTTCAGTTTTTGCTTTTTAAAATTACCTACTTTCACCCAAGGTAGAGCGCTGGGATTTTTTTATTGGATGGCTGAATAAATGAAGTTTCTAATTCTTTCAATCGATTTTCTTTTACTCTTCGTGTTTGTCTGCAAGTCATGTTTTTAGCTGAAAAATCTCACATTTTCTATGAAATCAACAAGAGCATATTTCGTTGACAACTAGAGACTAGATCTTGAAAGGATATTCCCGCGCCTAGCATTTTTATATGATAGTATGTGGAAAGACAATCTGTATAAGAAGATCCCAGAGTCCCAAAGGCCCCTTGATAGTTTGCTTTGGGGGGTAATCGATAAATTCAAAAGCATATTTACAAAAAGTGCACTATCAACACTCCTGAGGGAAAGCTGTAAATATAGTGTATAATTCAATTTTCCAATGAGTTGATAAGGATGCTTTTGTGATAACCATTTAATTAACATTCAACGAAAAACAAATGAAATTGATTAAAATTTTATGATGACCAGTTAATAAATATTAAACAGAGAAAATAGTTTAAAAATGAAAACAAAAATACAACATATATAAAGAAAAATGGGAAACTAGGTCGGTCACCTCCCCGTGGTGTTTCTCTAAGAACCGCACGAATTTCATCCAAACTCAGCCTACGGACGGGTAACCAGCTATAAATCTGGTTCAAATAGACCTATCTATTTCGAAACTTCAATCTGATTTAGGATGGCAGAAATTATAATGACGTCACTTCATACTACTTACCCGAAAGAAGAACGGGAAATTCTGCTCAATGAACGACATCCGTGCATGAAAATCGGCAAGTGCACTTAGAATCACCATAGATTTTTGATTTAGCAACCGAAACCAATTATTATGGCCACCCTTTACACCGAAGGCGCAGTCCGGGGGACGGAGGATTCATAGATCAATTAAACGTGGCTGCTGCTGCAAAAGCTCCTTTTGTCACTGTCAACCGCTAGATTGTACCTTAATGTCCGATCCAGATTGATATGCGCAACGTACATATCAACCATGAATAGCGCAACTTAAGTCATTGAATGCAAATAGACGTTTGTACAAGGAGGCGATCAAGCAGTTAATTCACTCAAAAGACGAGTCAAGAGAACCGGAAGGACGAGGTGATCATGTATCAATCTGGATGCTATTTAAGTAGTAATGATTCTGCGTGGCCCATTTCCAACAGTCGCTCATCTCTACGTGCACCTGGAAAACGGCCAGCGTGTCTACTATAACGAACACAACGTACAAGATAGGTTACGAACTCATCAAATGACGACGCCGACAGTATTCTTCAGGCTCTGTGGTTTTCTTATAAAATAAATTCAATGTTTTTCACACCCGTTCAATTTCAACGGGTACCTTCCGCTAGTATTTTAATATAATTATTTATTTAAGAAGGCAATCTTTATTGCTGATGGAAAGGATAATTCTTACTACCAAGAAATCGCCAAAGTTAAGTTAAACATTTTTTTTTACGTCCTATCTGATTCCTCGCTATTTAGCACTGCGTACCAGATATTAAGCCTCTGCACGTGGAATTCACATTTATTGCTTCCTCATAGATTATTGTCCTAGGGATAGTAATGTAATTCACATTTTTCAGTTGGCTGATCACAACCTACCAAAATGACTGTTTTTATATGGATGTTGATATAAAATATTTCTCCTGACTTGTATATTTCATTTTAGTATTTTGCACAGTTAGCTATAGTTACGTTACGTGGTCCTCTTTGTTTTTCTTTGGGTTTCCGGTGACAAACCGATATCTTTTTATAGAGTGATTTCTTTTGAAAAGTAATGAGAGAGGCAATAGTGACCGTAAGGAACAAAGAAATTCGAAATTAAAGAAATTTGCAGAGCGAGAAGGAAACGAGAAACAATGAAGAACTCTATAAAGTTAACTGAAAGCATAGCACTGATGAGTCTTTGGTTGAAACAAGTTTGAGCATATAACATTTTAACATGAAGTGGGCTGGGCATGCTATAAATTCATAATTAAATCTAATATTCTCTATGGTTTTTAAAGTCCAAATCCATACAATCTACTTCATTATATTAGGCCTCATAGGTACAATACCACTTTAATGGCACTTCGCCTAAGACAAAAAGATATAAACTGTAGGTCACTCCACGGAGGGTCGCATTCATTTTTTTATTGTGGTTCCCGTCCTAAAACTTTGTCTTACAGAATTTGTGAGTTGTACTACTTCTTCATTATATTTCATGTGGTCATAGTTCAAAATTATCGAATTGATTTATGTCCCAAATACCTTAGTAATAAAGACACTGAAACATTGAAAAAATAACCTTTAAATAATCAATTGGAAATGGACCTTGAAATTCACTGGCAAGCCCGAAAACAGAAAATTGTTTATCTTTCTGATACGGTTGATGCTAAGACGAAATACTTTCTGCGAGCGCGGGCGTTTTAGTAATAAATTAATCGGAGATGGTTTTTTAGGTGAATATGTAAGCAACTCGCACATGATCAATTCTTTGTTTTTATTGAGCTTAGCAAATACTTCAATTTCTATAAAATACTTTTTAAAATTATAAATTTATTTTTTAGATTTTTTCAGTGTATACGATATCTTTCTGCAGCCCTCATTTTCGTTCTGCGACATTGTCGCGCCGTCGCTCGATTTTCTGCTCTGGAGCTTGCAAGTATATGGCCGTATAATTTAAGGAGCCAATTAACTTCATCTGCGCAGAGTAGTAGCAAAGAAATATGGCTGCAATAAATAAAGTGCTGGGACACATATCTACCTGGATCCTTGAGTGAGATGATTACTCTGGTCCATGTTATACATAAAGGCTATAGGCAGTGGTGACTGACGGGAGAAATGGAACTAATGGGTTAGGATGTGGGAGGCATGAGTGGAAAGTGGTGAGGAATTCATGAATATACTCACCAGGCTGTGTTGGGTCTTGCACTGTACAAGAGCACGCTATAGCCGAAATATGTCTCACGCTTCCGGTGTGCGGTGGGATCTTCGAACACAATTGGGTACTGATAATCCAGATTGAAGGAGGATGTTATCTTCAACAAGCTCAGCATTACCAGGATCTGGAACAGTTGACAGATCATGGTAAAATGCTGTACAGTAATAAGAAAAAATTCATGATATTAAGACATTTGTCTCATCAGCGGTCGATGGTTGAAGACAGAGCTTCATTATCAGCGCCATTTATCTTGTTCCTGCTATTATAATGAACATGATTTTTGTATTTAAAATACAGATAACTGAGCTAGAAATTGAGTCCGAGGAAGGACGTGTAACTATTTATAAAGGTTGCTCAAAAGTCTTCGTAGCAAAACAAAAGAAAAGTGGTATGAATATTTACAAGTAAGGTGGGAGGCAATCATGTTAATCAGCAGGGATGTAATGGAACAGACCTACAGGGACACATCAATAATGATGAAGGAGATACTAAAAAATAGATGGAGGCAGAATAATTAACTGTAACTCTGAAATCATCTTCTGAAAAGAATAGAAAAATATACGAGAGAATTTTTCTTCCATAACTCGAGTATTAATCGGGATATGTTACCGAGAGAGAGTTTGAAATGTTCCTACCCGAACATCCAAAAATCGTTGCATTGTATAATTTCTGCAAAAAACTTCTGTGCTCCTAAGTGACACGGAATGACCTGCGATGCAATGGCGCAAGGAAGCGATTGATGTGTGAAGATCAAATTCGTCAGGAATCTACCGCGTACCAGAAATGGGGCAGTTAAATATGGCTGGAATTGTAATCGTGAGTCATTAATTACTCGTTATAATAACTTTTCAATTAAGTTGAAAAAACTCTTAGACTGTATTTTACTTGATTATATCTGTTTATACGGTGGAAATCACCGTGCAGATAGTAATATAAATGATTATAAACTCGTATTTTAAAACATATTCCTTGTTTAAGCATTGCTATGACATGAGCATATGGCGTGGAATTCGAAATTTAAGCAAAAATCGTACGTAAATACGTGTTTTTTACTCGACGTGATTCCTTTATATCTGTTGAGCGCCTTTTCATCAATATGAAACATATTTTTTCTCTGTAAATGAACAAAGATTGCTTAAACCACCTCAAGTGTGAGATTATTTCACTAAATATTATGAAAACGCGCGAGTTGAATGAAAATTTTAACACATTCCTGCTTAGATGAAATACCAATTCAAGATTCGGAGATTGAGTCTCATATAGGAATCGTTATCTCTATCAGTAGAGGCATGTGCAGTTAAGAGGTAGAGTCATTGCGTTAACCCGTCATACGGTGTCACTAAGTGTAATGTACTGCACATATTATGAAAGAAATCTGACGCCATTTATATTAAGTGAGGGTGAGTAGACAAAGTTGTATCAGAAGGAATCACATGCTTAAGAATCACCATAACATTAGACAAAACGTGAGAAAAACGCGCAAAAAAACATTTTCTAATTGCACATAAAATTAACGAGAAACAGTCCAGTAATTTGAGAGGAGATCATTAGTTGAAAACGTAAAAGGCAGATGCTATTTCAATCGAGTGAGATTTCATCTAGAGTGCGCCGCGAGCATTAGGGAAGCGGCACGAAAATGTTTTATACAAAAAAAAACATACATGACGGCATAAATAAATTGTTCTGGGGTTTCCATTCGAGTGAGGATTTTGGCTGCTGCCAAAGTTTAGATGGAATGCTCCTCCATCGTCTTCAGAGCAATGATTCCCTGGACATTTTGACTACGCTCTTATGGCTGTCTAATCGGAGGGCATTGTTGTCTTCCTTTTTCTGTTATTTTTTGTATTGATAGTTTCCATTCCCTGCTTAGAATGTACCCAGAGTCCCTATTTAAGCTCAAATTGCCCAGCCTGAATTCAATTTCTTCTTTTAGTAGACGTTTTAAATAGCCATTGGCTTTGGAGACCAGTAAAGCATCATAAACCTTTAGGAGCCGGATTTAAATGTCCAATAGTCGACCTTCACTGCCGGATTTATTTTGGCTCTATAAAGTTTTCTTGTTCCTGACACGAAAAACGTCAATATCTCGACAACTATTCACGATAAATTGTTCGAATAAAAAGAGTCATTTAGATAAATGTTTCATTTATCTATAAATTAAATTTATTAGCCTTGTACAAATTATAAACGATTTAATAAATTCTTTTCTTTTTCTTGGAACAAAGTTGAAGTAAGTGAGACTAATTCAGAGAGGTATATCGTGGAAAGATACGATAGGAAATATATTTTGGAAATGGTTTCTATGAATATATGCATCATGCTAATTTATAAAATTATAAATATATATATTATTATGATGCTCCTGGAGTCAGTTATGGGTGCTTAATTCTACTTTGCACTCTCCGGTCTTCGTGAAGGTACGCGTGTACAATCCCTTCTCGGCACACACCGCTCCTTAGGCGGTTTCCGTTCACTGGCCTGCGCATTTTCCTTCGCCCCCATGCGACGCAGTCATGCAGTCATCTTCCAACCGTGCTACTGGGCCTCCCCCTCAGTGAGCTGTGAAGGGGAAGGACAAGGGCACTAAACGTTTTCCTTATCAGAGAAACCCTACGCTGCCGATGAATCATCTGGCCCCCACAAGGCGCAAACAACACGTGGCCTTTTAAGACGGTTACGATCAATATGTGAGTGAAGAGCTTTTTCATCCACTTCCAGCTAAGTTGACTATTAGCTAAGCCTAAACTAAGGATACTACTACTACCAATAGCATCGTAGCTCGTTCCCATCCCATCCCCTTGTCTACGTAGCCCATGTGTGCACTGTAGTCTTCTACGATGGCCAGCTTCAAACCTTTTCCTTGTTCATTCCAGAAATTACCCTCTTCTAGTGAACGGTGAATGTTTATCAGCATGGATATCTCCCTTTTATCTTTCCATACAATGCCTGTCAAGTCATTTCTCACGCGCACCCGTAAATATCCCCGCTTCATTTTAGCTCTCTGACAGTCAAAATTTAGTGGCATGCCTTGGCATGCCACTACAATGCCCCCCGATTAGACAGGTATATATGCGTAGACAGATACTACGTTTAAATCAAGAAATAATGAGCTCTACGGCCTCGACAGTTATTCAAAAAGGTGGAATGTCTCCAAAGGCCGTAATAATAGAGCAACTCTCGTCAGAAATTGTTGTTGTGTTGGTTTAACGGGAAAACCACGTTAGGGACTAACCACAACCTCTCTACCAGAATACCTTCTGTGGTGGTTTACGTGAATGCTACTTCCTCGCCAGGGATCAAACAGCCACACACACACTATCCTGAATGGAATCCTTTACGAGGCTCTAGGGACCCCGTTAAAGATGCCAGGGTAACAACAAGCACACGCTCTGTGAATGTTTACGGGGAAAAACTTTCCACGCCAGGGACAAACACAGAGCAATCACACACACAAGCACTCAGAAAACAGTCACTCACTCACTCAAAAGGGCCCAGTTTTTGGGGGAATCTGACTCACCTAGAGCGCAGACAGGAACGGAAGAGGGTATACGTCGTGCACGCGTGTTTCGGCCTCAAAGTGGCCCTCTTCAGCGAACTGAAGGGAAAAGTCACTTGAAACTGAAAGTTGTAAGTGGATATACTACGTTGTAAGTGAATACAGGTGTTACGTTGACCATTCGAACTCAGCTCTATATCATCTCGGACTGATCTGAACATTCGCAGCCAGCCGACTCGGATCGCCTGGTTTACCAATGAAAAATCGATTGAAATATCTATTTGAATCTGTTCATATCGATTTGAAATCTCAGACTTGCAGAAAAAGCGGAGTTAGGCCGCTTCTCTTATTAATGGCACTAGCCCGTTGCAAATACCATGCCAAGCTTGACCCTCCAAATCGATCTGAGTTCGAATGCTAAACGTAGTGAGAATGCCCTGGGACTCATTGCTCTGAGGACGATGGAGGAGTATTCCATTGAAACTTTGGAAGCAGGCAAAATCCTGACTCGAACGGAAACCCGAGAGAAATTCATGCAACTGATTCGCCGAGAAAGTACATTATCTTATATAAAAGAGTACAGTGCGCTTCAATGAAACCTGCGACGTGTAAATGTTAAGAGTAAATCAGCTGATGGATGTGCTAGATAAGGAGCCTCTAGTGACTTCGAGGTCATACTAGAGGAAAATTTTATATTAAAATTCAGGTCAAAAGAGTTTCAGGTCGACATGAAAGGTATTATAAATAATACAGTCTGATTCTGCGGAACTGATGCAGATTGGTCCATAATATGTATATTGGTTGGACCAAAAGAATTATTTTAGATTTTTTCACAGCACAGTGCAATTTTTCTAGCTCCAATCTTCCTCTGCTGACTTGTAAATGACAGATGGTTGAAAAGTAAAAAAAAAAGCGATGACATGTGTGCGTCCATGGTTTTCTTACCAGATAAGGTACGCTCACCATGGTATCCATTATCTTTTAAATATCCTCATGAAACAGCACTGTCTCTTTATGCAAGGTTGATTTCTCTAGAGCTGGAAACAGATGAACATCACCACCTGTGGATAGAAGAAATAGGAAATTACGTTAGGTATTTTCAGATCATCATGAATAATATTTAGTTAGAAAACGCAACGATAATAATAAATGTCTTTATTTATATGTAGGTGACATATTGGATCTTAGCTGCTTGCAAAAGGTCGGGTAGGTACCAAAAAAGAGTAAAAATGTCCTTACCACCTTTTCGCCCAAATTTCTTGCTTACGATCTCAATTCACGCGAATTTCGCGTATGGAGTACAGTGAATTATATTTAATAGAATATAGTGGTTTATATTCAATGGAATACAGTGGATTATATTCAATATTATACTCAATTCAATTAATACCTTAGGATTGAAAACTACTAATTTTAGAGACTGTGAAAGTTCAAGGTAGGTGTACTATTAATCTTCGTCGAGACGATATTTACTAGAAAAATTCAGAACAGTTGTTTGGAACAATCCATGGGATTCTCACATGTTGCATTCGATCTACTACTGGTCTTCCTAGCTATTTGAATCTGTTGATATCTGTCGTTTTCTTTGTGCCTCGAAAAACATTGTCGAGTCCATTTTTAGCCAATTTAAGGTGCTGTCTGAGATATTATTTAGTTCATCTCCCCTGATAACTAGTCTTTGAATTCTGTTTGGTCAGTTGTTTCATGCTTTTCCTGCAAATGGTGTTCCTTCGAGGTCGATACAGCATCATTGCCTGATGTGAGCTTTTGCTGTAGTTACCTGGAACCTCTTCTCCAAACTCGTTCATTCTTTCCTCCAAATCAGGAGCAGTAACGAAGGCAACTGCTGTCCTGCTAGAGGATTGAATATGGTAAAATCGAAGTTTTATGCTTAAATCATGTTTTCTTCGTGCTACTTGCTATTTTTTCTGAATACCACAGACCAAACAAAGGAAATAAAGCTTGATGTATCCGGCGATAGCTTGTGGAAATGAAATATTGAAAGCATCACAACAAAATGGAGAATAATTTGTAAATTTCCGAACATTTTTATTACGCAGACTGTTTTCGACCCATTCACAACATTTTCAGGGTTTTTCACCAACATTCATTTTTGAGAGCTTATACACGTTAAAACATGGAAAGTTTGCATAAAACATTCTTGAGCTCACAAAAATAAAGCTATATACCTAAGGTAATGACATTTATCATTGTGTGACTATGTTATAACCATGGGAAGTTTGAAAACATAAAACCTTGAGGCGACAATTTTGATTTTGACCACTTGAATAATTGCAAATGAATTTTAATTTGATATTCTAAGCGCACTATAGCTTTGCAAGTGCTGGTGATCGCTTGGTAGTACCATCAGGTACTTTTGTGTGAGCTGTGGCCGAGTAGTGCCATTTACCTTTGACCTCAAAGTTGCCTTATAGAAGTTACCCATAATTATGATGTTTCGAATCTTGCAATGCCTTGAAGCGCCATTGTAAAGGTAGAATATACCTTCAAGGTTTTGAACTTGCCATTTCAAAAACGTGATGAGAGCAGCTGAATGCATGGTAATTGTGGTGGCACTTGGCTATTTCAACGTATCACCATGTTAAAAAAGTATTACTTTTATGTGTTCCATGGAATGACTAGAAAGTTGGTGGAATGTGGGTTTGCATTGATTCCGGCGGAAAACCAAAACACTGCCTTGGATTACAAATGATTAAATTTATGAGCCCCTAATGCCGCGTAGTTCACCGAAAAATTCACCTTCCTTCTGTAGTCACGTTCTTAGACGTTAGTAATGCCTTCTCTGAAGATTGAAAAAACCATGCTCTTCTGATACAACAGTTTCTAACGTGAAAGTTTAAGGTGTCGCATAATGAGGCAAAGCGTGAAGTGAAGTGCCGTTATGATAATCTTGTTTGTGTTACTGACCTCTTGAAAAAACTAAGATAGGACTCGCTTTCAGACCGTCGATTGATAATTAGACCCAATATTTTAAGTAAATTCAACCCCGATTTGTTTTCAGAAGAAGTTATCACTCTCTTGCAAACTCCAGCATACTACGGTAGATCAGATATTGAGAATAAAATGAGGGGAATAGATTGTAGAACAGAAAGGTTTAAACATTTCGTTTTTCCCGCGATCGATAAGAGACCATAATGGCTGCGTATAGACTTTGAAGTAAGTTACTTAACAGGTAGAGTAACTGATTTATTCATACGCCCTCAAATACATGTCTTTAAGTGTGTCAATTAGTGCTAACACCATGTTTTGCTTGTTCCCTGCATGAACCTTTTGTCACGTTTACGTATTTGCATTATAGATTAATTTAGTACTTTCTGTATCGTTTGTAACATACTCATTATGTGGTGAATGTTGGTGAAAGTAAACTTCTTTACCGTGGTTGATGTTGTTATAAGCCACCCCCTGCCAAACACCCGTGTGGTGGCTTGCAGGGTATCTAGTAGGCGTAGATTCAGATGACCGTCGACCTTTTACCGAATGAAATCGTCAACTTCTGAATCTTTTGCTTACGCGGTTGAGAAGGGTAGTTATCAATGAGTAATGAAATATTTGTTTTCATCCTGCGGTTCCTTGTTTCACTAACTTTCACATTGGTAAAAAATATTGGAAGTCACTCTTTCTTATACATTTGCTGCACATGTATTGAACGGTAGGCCTTTAACATTTTTTAAAACGACTTGGCTTTCGTAAACTGCAATTGCAAACTGCAAAAAACTGCAAAAAAAAAAAAAAAAAAAAAAACTGCAAAATAGTAAACAGTTGTTTTGTGATTGCCACTTATTCTTACACTCGCTAAAAATGTCACATTATTCTTATGTCTTCTTTCATCTGAATCATTTCACCTTTGACTTTGAGCGTTCCATCTGGAAACAGCTTGGAAAACTGTCCAGTTTTATCGGTACTATAGAAGTCTGTATCTTCGAAACCTCGTCGGCATATCATTCGTACATTCTTCTACATCTACATAATATGCTGCGAGGCGCCACACGGGTGTGTTGCAGGGGGTGTTAGATTACCAGCCATGTAAATATGCAAGGTGTTGGGAGATGAAATGGTGTCTTGAATTATAGGAGTGTATTTATTGAAGCTCAGTTTTTACTGTGACTGCTTATTGTGCGCGGAAAGAACAAGTTTTAGTGCCTATCTGTTCGGCAATGTATCCCTATTATTTCATAGTTTCTGTCACACCTAAAGATGTAGTATGGCGTCTTGATAATATTCTCCATGTCGATCTGAAACAAGCTAGTTCTGAATTTATCCAGCAACCTAAGCCTAGGGTGTAGCCTCCGAGTCTCCAGGGGCTCCCACCATAATCCATCTAAAAGTTATGAGATACTTCTCCCATTTCATCGTGGTGTTTAAAGTTGCTTACAGAACATCTCAACTGGCTTTCGCGTACATGTTTCTAGAGCGCAGTCTGTACTGAATACCAATTTTCAGTGGGTAATCTTTGCTGGCGACATTACCCTTGTCGGACACAGCTCAGGTGGCAAGCGGCTTTTCACCGTCATTTTCGGCATGATTATTCAATGACTGCAGATGCCTACCAGCGAACAAGCCAAAGGGAAGGTTTTCCAAAACATTTTAACGACTGTCTTGGATGTAAGTAAATACATGAATGATGAAACGCAAATGCATCTCTTGATATAATAAACCGGCGACCGTCCGTGAACTGTGCATTATAGGGTGATGTACTTTGAGCTCTTGTGAAGAATGTAAGAATTTTGGGTATGAGATTATAAAAAAAGACTGAATAAGGAACAGGAATCAAATTTGATTATGCCTGCGGTGAAACTCTCGTATCTCTCTGCATTTGCGCAGTTGTAAATACATAAATACAAACTGTCTCCCAAGAGTAGCATGCAAATAGTGCAGCACATATTTGTGAAATTTCACCTCTTGACAAATTTGATGTGGCTTTTGCTAGTATATCATTAGCAGTTACGATTTCATTACGGGGGTATAGTGTTAGGCATGTTGGTGTTAACCTACTCTCTGCCATTCACTTTTGAGGCGGAAATATACGTGTTATAACGATGTGGATAAAATGAGATGAAGGCTATCGTGTTTGAAACAGAAGTTGTACAAGTTTATTTGATAAGGCCGTGCAGCGTTTGTTTTATTTACGTAAAAAATCTGTATGCAGACCCTCTTACTCGTCTTTGTGGTATAATAAGTTTATTAGAGCCGTGATCTCTTAACAGTTCTAATTTTCATAGTCGAGGACGCCTGTTCATATTAATATTAGTTTTATGTTGATTCTTAGTGTGCCACTACCGCCACTTATTGTTGCATATGCATAACGCGCCAACAGTGAAATTTTTATAGTTCCCTTTTCAATTTTAATGTCAAAAATTGTTTCAAAACTTTATAGAAAATAATAATATTATCTCCTTCTAATGAAGTTGAAATTTCTTGATCTTTCTAACTATAGGTCACTATTAGCTACCGAGATTTCACCTAAAATACCTCTCAATGTTCGTTCCGTTGTTTTCGCGCAAATTAACTACCTCTGGGCTGTAAATAAGACTTTTCCATTTCTCTTTCGAACCATTTTCGAACTTGGAAAATCAAGCAATATTCCCCTGGAACCTAGAACCACGGAGTAGGATATCCTACTCCGTGCCTAGAACTCATTGGGCGGATATGACGTCAAATTCAGATGACCGCAGACGCCATATTGTCTAGATAACTAGTCAAGAAACCAAGTAAATGAAAAAGCAGACTTGTTTAGCTTACTATGTATTAAGTTAAAACTCGGGGTGTGATAAATTGGGCTTGTATGGAAAAACAGAAGTGAAGAAACTTTCAAATGGATACTATTTTATCATTATTACGTATATGTTTGTGATATTTATTAATATTTTTGCGGAAAAATCGATGAATTCGCTATATTTAAAGGCTTTTCAAATGTGAATATACTGATAAAAGATTTGGTACTTTATAGTTGTGTGAAAAATTCCATACACTGTAGATGTCTCGTTCTTGTTTACTTCAGTGAACCTACAAATTCTATCTTCCTTGCTCTGGAAGAAAAAATAATGGTCTCGTTGAAAGAATTATAGTCCAATGGAAAGTACTCTCAGGTTGCCATAATTTCATTGGCAGCATTATTTGTCGCTAACGAGCATCATATTTGTTAATAACGTTGAGCATCGGAGAGGTTTTCACTGCATTCATAAAAGAAGGGGAGAATAAACTAATAGAGTAAATGTCATTTGTTTTAAACTTAATTACCTAGGTATGCTAGTTACAACGCGCATATTTATCAGTAATCAGTCGAAGATCATAGGTAGTTTGTTCGGAGTGTAATACATAAATATATTGTTACATGTTTTTTCATATAGGCAAAAAATATTATAATGCCTTATTGTGCATAAAGACGTTGACTGTGGTGAAATACAGTGAGCGATATGTCGTCCACTTTAGCAGCCCCCAACAATCGAAGCATAATAGTTATTCACCATATTATGGTATATGAGAATTATTTTATTCATAAGCAATAAGATTTTGAAAATAATATTCCCTTTAAATTTGTCGCATACGGATGGGAAGCATTTTATAGAAGTAATCGACTTCAATCACCCACAAAAATTATGGACACGGATAGCGCTTTTCGTATGTTTTACGAGATGAAGGCCGCATAATGTCTCTTCCATCGTAGAAGGGCTACGAAAGTGTCAAGCAGGTATTTCACTCTGCTTGTCTAGGAATCAAGATAACTTGATAGCAAGTTAACTATGCGTTTGCCAAGTTCAAAAATGGCCTAAAAAAAGGTTTTAAAATTTTGAACAAAACAGGAGAGTTCGAGTCCATATATTTCGCCGAATACTTGAGAATTTTTTAAGGGACAGGTTTGTCTCCTTCGACTCAAAGGTTTGTTTCAACCCTTATGCCTGTCCTACACGCTAGGATCTGCTATCCGGATTAGCTCAGGTGGCGAGGATTGTAAGTTTAAAAAAAATTGAAAGCAGTTAAGCGCAGTCGTCTTTGTTGATGTGTTGAGGATTGTAAGCGTTGTAATTAGCAAAGTTTTTTAGCGTATAGTGGATAAAAGCATGGAAGGAGGTGTAATGGGAGCAATGCAGAATGAATTTTCATTCGATAATGATGATTTATTAATCCCTGAGGTTTGTGCATTTGAAAAATTGCATTACTCCTAGAATTGCAGATTGCGGATAATGCTAATAAGAAGAATAATAACCCCTCTCGAGTCCTCGGCCATTATGACGGCAGTAAACCCGATGCTTGCCGAGGACTCGGAGGGGAACGTTACCAATGTAACACATAATAATAATAATAATTTTATTATTATGCGTATTTAGCTCGGCACAACGCAGCTCTGAGGGTGTTGTATTTCCACCTCCGACATCATTACGGCATCGAAGAAGTCTATGTGCTGCCCTATGCCCCTGGAGATATTGAGTCCGTCGTGGAGAACGACAAAATAAAAATCTGGTGGAATTACTCATTCCCCACCACCAGGCTGTTGGAGGCGAACAAGCCTGACATCGTTCTCCTCGACCGCCAATCTCGTTCCATGTTCGTAATCGAGTTTTCGGCTCCGGCCGATACGAACTTGGACTCGAAAGAGGCGGAAAAACGGACGAAATATCAAGACCTGCTGTTCGAACTTCGGCAGATGTACCCGGGACACTCGGTAAAACTAGTAGTCCTAGTCATAGGTGTGCTCGGTGGAATCAAGGGCTCGCTGATACAGAGCATCAAGTGTATTCCTGCTTGCGTGGCACAGGCGGAATCACTTGCAGCCCGCATGCAGAAGGCCGTCCTCTTGGGGTCGCTCCGTCTGCTCCGTGCGCACGACCCGAACGCAGCGTAGCCACTGATCCGATGGGTTAATCGGAAGCGGCTACGAACTCTGCACCGCCCCTCTCGAGTTATCGGCCATTATGACGGCAACGAAACCCGATGTTAGCCGAGGACTCGGAGGGGAAAGTTACAGAAGTAAAAAAAAATAATAATTTATTATATAATAATAATAATGCTGTTCGAACTACGGCAGATGTACCCGGGACACTCTGTAAAACTAGTAGTCCTAGTCATAGGTGTGCTCGGTGGGATCAAGGGCTCGCTGATACAGAGCATCAAGTGTATTCCTGCTTGCGTGGCACAGGCGGAATCACTTGCAGCCCGCATGCAGAAGGCCGTCCTCTTGGGGCCGCTCCGTTTGCTTCGTGCGCACGACCCGATCGCAGCGTAGCCACTGATCCGATGGGTTTCGGAAGTGGCTGCGAACTCTGCACCGCCCCTCTCGAGTTCTCGGCCATTATGACGGCAACGAAACCCGATGTTTGCCGGGGACTCGGAGGGGAAAGTTACAGAAGTAACAAAAAAATAATTTATTTAACGGGTAAAAACACCCTTTATAAAAGACGCATGCTACAGATTATTAGATTATGGCCGTATTACGTGGTTTTAGGCTTTTCACGCAAGGATACATGCTAACTCCTCCCAAACTTTTTCGTGCCTTTCGAATCCTTCGAATTTCCGATCTACTAAACACAGGTTATATGTCTTTATTAGGACACTGGTTTCCCCAGCACCCCAGTTCCTGGCACGACTCGCCTCTTTCGACATTTTCTTCCTCTTAAGCTATCTCAGCTCTCTTCCTCTACGTCCTCACGGAATGAAGCAACGCGTCAAACGAGACAGACATGAAGACAACAGCTTAGCGTATTACTTAAGCCAGGAGTCCCAGGTTAGATGATCCGACCCCCCGGCTGAGCAATGCTGTCGCCTCTACACGGTTGGATCAGCCGTTAGGTCGGCTGGTCCGGGCGGCTGATCCTACCATGTAGAACAGGCATTATTTAGGGTATCTTTCGTGTCACACTAAGTATTCTTCAGCCCGAAGCGTAATTGCAGCATGTGAGTAATTTTTTGCTGCTATGTCATCTTTTGGAGAAATTGCGGAGAATTTAGTCGCCCACATCCGACGCCGCATTTCATGACAATTAGAGCTGATTCCACATCCTTCACAGACCTCTACCCATTTCACAACTGGCTTATTCGAGGAACTCGCAATGTTAGTGAATTCAAGTTTAAAAGAACGAGATTTACTCACGACGACTCTTATCGAATTCTGGGAGAACTTGTCCTGCGTCAAACATTGTGATGACACGCAGTTAGCACAAATCGGGAAAAGCTGGCCTAAAATCAAAAGCTGCGTTAAGGTTCTTAATACGTCAATTCAAAGCATAATTTACCTCCTTTATTCTTTTTTTGATATTAGGATTAAACTTTTTCCCGGAAAATGACTGCAATAAGTTCTTCTCGGGTTTCCGTCCGGGTGAGTGCTCCATCTGCTTGACCAAAAATAAGAATTCTTGACAAAATGTATCACGCAATATTGGCATCTAAAACATAGAGCAAAAATCAAGCACCATAGCCTATACTGATTCCAATGATATTTCATTTGTGTTAGCTAACACATTCATTAGAATATTCTATGTCCAATAATGGCCACTGTCATAGTATTATTGTAATTCAGGTGAGGGCGATGAAAGCTTGAAAATCTTGCGATGGAACTCTAATCTCATAATAATGAGGTATTTCGTATCGTTAAAATTAATCGCCGGAAAATTTGGTTTGACAGCCATAATTCTGTCTTAGTCATGTAAATATATGTTTACGTAAAGTTCATTTTTTTCATTTTCCTGCTACGTCTACGTCTACGTAATACCCTACGAACCACCACGAAGGTGTGTGGCAGGGGGTGAAGATCACCAAACATGCACCATTGCCATACAAGTAGGATATTTAAGGGAGATATGCTAGATAATACGGTCACATGCAGCTAGATGGTTAATATCTACATAATAAGAAAGGGATTATTGGTTGTTATTACATGCATCATGCACAACAGACTACTCTAACTTTTCTGAGTGCTTGTGTGAGTGATTGCTTTGTGTTTGTCCCTGGCGCGGCAAGTTTATTCCCGTGAACATTCACAGAACGTGTGCTTGTTGTTATCCTGGCATATTTAACGGGGTCCCTAGGGCCTCATGAAGGATTCCATTCAGGATACATCTACATCTACGTGATACCCTCGAGCCACCACGAGTGTGTGTGGCAGGGGGTGATGATCACCAGACATGCACTATTGACATGCGACTAGGATATTTAACGGGGGCATGCTGGATAATAGGGTCACATGCAGCTAGATGGTTAGTATCTACATAATAAGAAAGGGATTATTGGTTGTTATTACATGCATCATGCACTACAGACTACTCTAATTATATTTCACCTACCTATCTCTTTGTTACGCTGCCTATTGTTCTCTCTTATAGTACGAGGGAAAAATGACATTTTAAATCTATCGGTACGACAATCTATCTGTCTAACCTTGTTAATATGATCAAACCTAGCATAATACGCAGGGGTTCTCAATATATATCCAACGTCATCTGTGAACAAATCGGTTTCGAATTTACTTAAAAGGTTTAACCTGAACTTAAACCAGCGTTCTGATAGTAATTCCCATCCTAGTTCTTCTATTAAACTCGTAACATTTATACAATTATCATAACGGTCTTTAACAAATCTAGCGCATCTCCTTTGCACATGCTCTAATTCTTTTATCATACCTTCCTCGTACGGATCCCATATACTAGCGGCATATTCTAATTGAGGCATGTGAACTATAATGTAGAGAATGAGACAAAAACAGATAGAAGAGGAAAACCTTGGCCTTAAGGCACTCAATAACTGCGAAATAGAAAAAACATTAGGAGGGAGGAAGAAATGAGCCGTGGGAAGAGATAACATATCTTCGTTTCGGTGAAAGGGAATACGACTTTTGTGCGAGCTGGTTCGTTGGATTAACGTGGAAGTATTGTTCCAGCTAGGATTTTGTTAAAGACGTCTTGATGCTTACCTCAAAGAAGAAGATAGTGTCAATATGTGAAGAGTAAAGATCAATTATGCAACAAGAGGGAATATCTCCAACACCCGTAATAAGAGAGCAACTCTCGTCAGAAATTATTGTTGTGCTGGTTTAAGGGGAAAACCACGTTAGGAACCAACCACAACCTCTCAACCAGAATACCTCTGTGGTGGTTTACGGGAATTTGACTTCCTCGCCACTTACAACTTTCAGTCGCTAGTGACTTTTTCCCTTCAGTTCGCTGAAGAGGGCCACTTTGAGGCCGAAACACGCGTGTACAACGCATAGCTTCGTCCGTTCCTGTCTGCGCTTTACGTGAGTCAGAATCTCCCACAAACTGGGCCCTTTTGAATGAGTGAGTGTTTTCTGAGTGCTTGTGTGAGTGATTGCTCTATGTTTGTCCCTGGCGCGGCAAGTTTATTCCAGTGAACATTCACAGAACGTGTGCTTGTTGTTATCCTGGCATATTTAACGGGGTCCCTAGGGCCTCATGAAGGATTCCATTCAGGATACATCTACATCTACGTGATACCCTCGAGCCACCACGAGTGTGTGTGGCAGGGGGTGAAGATCACCAGACATGCACTATTGACATGCGACTAGGATATTTAACGGGGGCATGCTGGATAATAGGGTCACATGTAGCTAGATGGTTAGTATCTACATAATAAGAAAGGGATTATTGGTTGTTATTACATGCATCATGCACTACAGACTACTCTAATTATATTTCACCTACCTATCTCTTTGTTACGCTGCCTATTGTTCTCTCTTATAGTACGAGGGAAAAATGACATTTTAAATCTATCGGTACGACAATCTATCTGTCTAACCTTGTTAATATGATCAAACCTAGCATAATACGCAGGGGTTCTCAATATATATCTAACGTCATCTGTGAACAAATCGGTTTCGAATTTACTTAAAAGGTTTAACCTGAACTTAAACCAGCGTTCTGATAGTAATTCCCATCCTAGTTCTTCTATTAAACTCGTAACACTTATACAATTATCATAACGGCCTTTAACAAATCTAGCGGATCTCCTTTGCACACGCTCTAATTCTTTTATCATACCTTCCTCGTACGGATCCCATATACTAGCGGCATATTCTAAATGAGGCCTGACAAGTGTAAAATAACTTCTTTCTCGTGCTCTCTCATCGCATTTTGTCTAGACCCCTTTTTACGAATCCTAATCTACGGTTTGCTACACTAGTTATTTCCCTGATGTGTTTCCGCCATGACACGTCTTAAGTGATGGTGACGCCTAAGTATTTAATAGATTCTACGTTAGATGTTTTCTTTTCTCTGATGCAATAATTATTCCGGGGAAAGCCATTCTTTTTCCAAAAGTTCATTATCGCGCATTTCTTCAAATTTAATTCTAGCTGCCAACTATCACACTAATCATCAATCGCATCTATATCCTTAGCTAAACACTGACTGTTCTCTTCATTTCTAATTTCCTTATACACTACTGTATCATCGGAAAAAAGACGGAGCTTGCTATTTTTTACTACTGTATTCAAGTCATTTACTTAGAGAAGAAATAAAATTTGGCCCATCACCCTTGCCTGGGGAACACACGAAGTAACTTTTACTTCGCCTGAGCTGACACCATCTAATACCACCCTTTAAACGCGTTCATGTAAGAAGTCTCCAATCCAGCCTACTATATTACTGTATATCCCGTATGATGATAACTTCGCGAGTAACTTACAGTGGGGAACCTTGTCAAACGCTTTTCTAAAGTCAAGAAACGCTGCGTATACCTGTATGTTACTTTCTCCGGAAACTGAAATATCATGAACAAAAAGACCTAATTGAATTTCGCAAGACCGCCCCTTTCTGAACCCATGCTGGTTTGTTATCAATAAATCCTGGCTGTCGAGGTGTCCCATTATTGATGTAACTGCTATATGCTCCATAATTGTACATGACAGTGACGTTAATGATGTTGGTCTATAATTAAATGACTGTTCTCAATCTCCTTTTTTAAAAATTGGGGTCACGTTTGCTATCTTCCAGTCTTTGGGAACCACGTGTTCTTCGAAGGATTTGTTAAATATTACTTTAAGATGCGGAGCCCTTTCGAGAGTTAATTCTTTATACACACGAGATGGAATTTCATCAGGACCTGAGGACTTGTTCGGGCTAGTGTTATTTAGTAAGGATTCGTTTCCGCTACAAGATATATCGATCGGGGGCATTGGTTGTTGAAATCGGTCTGGTATGGTTTCGTGCAAACTATGCTTAGATTGATTAAAAACGCTCTGAAAAAAATAATTCAACAAATTTGCCTTATTTAAACTGGAAGTTGCTATTTCGCCTCTATCGTTTTTCAAGGAATTAACCGTTGAATTTTTAGTTCCCTGTACTTCCCTAACATATGACCAAAATCCTTTCGGATTTCCCTCTAGTTGTTCTCCGAGTACTTTTCTCTTGAATTCACAAAACGCTTTTCTAAGGGCTGTTCTTGCAGCTGCTTTAGACATTTTATAATGTTCGATAGTATTTTTTAGATCGCTATTAGCTACATTTTTCTTTATTTTTCTTAGTTTCGCGTGGCTAACTCGTTGGCGTTTTAAACATTTTCTAACCTCCGCGTTGTACCACCTTCGTTCCCTATTCTCAATCTCATACTTATGAGGTATATATCTCTGACAAGTAACCGCGTAATTTGGAGGAACTCTTCCCATGTATTGTCTGTGTCACTATTTTTGATGATGTTTACGAATTTTTCAAAACAAGTCTTTAAGTTACGCCTAAATCCGTTAAAATCTGCTTTACTAATAAGGTAAATCTTTCTTTTTAATTTAAAATTTTTTTCAGCTTTGAGGGAAAATGTTACGTGCACTACCTTGTGGTCGCTTATTCCATCGACATTTTCAACTTTAATAACTTTTTCAGGAATGTTTGTGGCAAGTAAATCGCTACCTGGCAATGGATACATATTTTTTAAAATCATTCGGAATGGTCAACAATGTAGTAAAACGGAATAGGCCCAAAAAAATTGGTCGAAATGCAAATGATCAAGGGCAACTTAATGTTTGAATTGACGTGGAATTACCGTTTCGATGTTGTTCTTTTCTTTTTTTGCCTTTTTTTCGATACTCTTTTGGTGTTTTTGCATCCTAACCCAAATCTACCTATAAATAAGCTTAAACCACTTCCTACATTTGCCGAATATCAGATTTTGACGTCTAAAATATAGTGAGTGACTATATCTGTTAGTAACTGTGTAATAATTAATTAAGTTTTTGGCATCTGGTATTTTGAAATGTAGATTTTCATGGCTATTTGTGGACATTAAGAGAGCAAATAATTCTTAGCTAGTTCTGAGAACAGAAGTTGATGATCCTTTCATCAATATCATGGAGAATATCTTCAATGAACCGTGTTAATTAGCTAGCGAGATTCACTTGCTAAATAACTAAGGTACCTACATCATCCAATTTAATTAAGACGATTAGAAATATCTATTCGGAAAATTATATTCAAGTCTAGAGAGGCTTCAAATTAGAGAATCCAATCCCAGCTGATAATAGTATCAGTCAAGGCTACGTTTCTAGCCCCATATTATTCAATTTAGACATGGACGAGATAATTATAAGGTAAATAGCAAAAATGTTTTTAGAATTTAAAATCAGGAAGTTAAAATTCAGTGTTCTGTTTACGATGTCGTTCTATTGGGAGACAGCGAAGATGACAAATAACGACTCCTGCATATGTTTAATATTACTGCAAAAAAAATCTGTGTACTTATCTCCTCCAAAAACATTATTATTACATCAAAAGAACCCCTGCGCTGCAAATTGGAGATGATGGGAAAGTATTTCTACAAGAAATTACCTTTAAATATCACGGAAAATTGCTGCTAAACTCCGGAACATTGAAAAGAAAGTTCGAGAGCAAGTGACGAAAGAAAACAGGAAATGAGGGCCACTATCTTGCGGAACAAACTCTTAACAAAAGAGAGTGGTCGGAAATCGATAATGTGCCCGGACAAGAGTCCAAAATAGCTTTTTTTTTAGATAATGACTTCAAACTTGACATGTATACTCAAAATAGATTACTAATTATAGAATGGTACCTAAGCCATTTTTCTTAGGCTTCAGCCGTTACTTCGATACGAAGGTTTAAACTTAGCTTAATTTCCAAGGAAACGCCCGTTTTCATTTTTCTTTGAAAATCATAAAAGTTACATGGATGGTGATGTTATCGAGGGATTTGAATGCAGTAAAAACATAATCATCTGACAACATGATTATTCCCTGTGCTATGCAAAATTTTTAGAGATTTTTGTCCATATTTGTGTGCTGTTACGTCACAAAATGGTGGAAGATTTTTCAGGTAACAATTTTCATAAAGCAGTCATTATCTTCTATTGAAGAAATATGGTCACCGAGATATTTCATCAGGGTGCATATCAAACATATTTTGATATAATTCTGCCAAAATTTTGGAAAAATTGCGGCACAAGTAAACAAGATTTTTCGATCTCGCGTAACGGCCCGCGCAGCGGGGCCTGGAAACACTGACTCCGTTGAGTTTTTGAAGTTGTGTGGACCTAATCTCCTCGACTTCGTCGTTTTCAAGTTACACATATTGTTTCACAGATTACCAGAGGTTCTATATTGAAGATATTGTCTGTATATTGTGTGCTATTACGTCACAAAATGGCAAACGTTTTTCAGGCAAAATTTTTCATAAAACGGTCATTATCTTTCGTTAAAGAAATATGTGCACCGAAATATTTCATCAGGGTATTAAGTGAACATGCGATTGATTTATCAGAAGAGACTGTGGTATGGAAGACGTCAACGACTGGGTTTACAGAAGGAAGCTAGAAAGGAATAAACGCATTGGCAGAATGGGTGAGCAGAGGATTGTAAAAGTCGCCAGGGAAGAAAGCTTCAAAGGGAGACAGAAGTGAAGTGGGAATCAAGGAATAGATGGAAGAATGACCTTGTTGTGGGATGATAAGGGAGTAAAATTCTGAAGGCATAATCCTCGGAGGAAGAGGAGAATATAATGACAGATTTTGCGTATCATAATCAATGCCACTATATAAAGAAATTATAGGTATCTCTCATTGTACTTCATTGAAGTTTCGTCAAGTTTGACGGGCGGAATTTTGCATTTTGAAGTATTCTGTATTTTTTTAACTTGGTAATTAATGTAAGTTCTTTGCTTAATTTAGGGTCATCATTAGTCGTCTTCTTTCGCAGGTCCTTGGTGCCTCCATCTCTCTCTGTCCTCTGCTCTCCTCTTCAATTCTCTGTAACTCCCTTCATCCTTCAGGTCACCAAAAATATTTCTTTTCTTTCTTCCTCTTTTGCGGTTTCTATCCACCGTTCCTTCCAGTACATCTCGTAACAAACATTTCCTTCTCAGTATATGCCCCATTAGGGTGCAGTGAATTTCACCATATTTTTTTTCGGAGCTGCGCTCATTGGGAAAAGGTGCCTTTTGAAGTCCAGATTACGGAAATAAAAAACATTTTCCGATAAAAAAATATTTTACCGGGGCGCCAGGGCCTGAAAGATAAAGGGCAGGAAATGAGTGATGTTTGACGGGTTGCCTAACTTGTTCGTGCACTTCCATGTCTCTCTCGGAGCTCCCGTGGCGCCAATGTGGACGGGGATGATACTGAAGGTAAGTCTGATGCAAACCTTGGTTATTTCACTACAAGTAGGCTGAAAACAACAAAAAATATTGAATTTTCACGTTTTTCGGCAATTTTTGTGCAGCTCTTGGTTCGTTTCTAGGACTTTCCCTTCGAAACTTATCCAGGCCGTCACCAGGAGGAGGTGGCTGCACCGCGACACCCGACCGTGCCCACCCTCCCACACTTTGTTGTGCTTTATGGGGATTTCAATTGGCACTTTCTCACGTTTTTTTCGATGCAAACGAAGAGTTGTAGTCTTTCTTGGTGTGGAAATTTGGCATGGTTGCTTGTGACATCAGCTTCGTTCTAATGCGCTGATCTCGTTGCTCAAAACCAACCACTTGGGCACATACTGTATTCATGACCTGCACCATGCGCTCAACACTTTGTGCGTGGCATGGGTATGGTGGTACCTCTAAGATTTTCGGCCCATCTGGTGCGTCGAGCTTAGCTTGAAGATCAGCATCGTAGTACCGCCGCAGTGCAGGCGGATCGACTCTTTTCCCCGCTAAGTCTACCTCGCACTCATAGCTTTTGGCTTTGAAATTGATATGTGGAACGTTAAAGCTCCGCACGGCACCTTGTGAATGAGAAGCTGCTTTCTTTTTTCTTGAGGATAGAATGAGCTCTAAAGCTTGCTTTCGCACAGGCCGCTGAGTGTCCGTAACCATGCTTAGAACGATGTTCTCAGGGTAAGCGTAGAATCCATTAGTTTGAATAGTCTTATCAATCTTATCCCTGTAATTCTTTGGAAGGTGTCTGGAAAGCAAGATTCCATTGAAGAGATGGCGGCTTCTCTTAGCGCAAGATGGTGCACGCCGGATTGCAAACCACCGACGCACATACAAGCAAAGCATAAAATTTGTCAGGATATTCAGTTAGTTGTTAGGTTTCTTGGTAGCAATATACGTCCTCATGCGATTTGCTGTTGTGACCCACCGGGAATGATTCAAATCCCATGGATATCTCGCCGCTAGGTCTGCAGGGCAACCACCATTGCTGATCGCCCTTTCCAGTTCCAGCATGTACTGTTGGTCGTTGCTCAGGTTACTTCCATCCACCTCTGGGATTTTGGTCTTAGATAGCTTTGAAACGCACGACTGGCGTTTCCTCTCACATACTGATGAGTTTCCCGACATCACCGGAAAACTGGTTGGGAATTAGTAAAATCTTCTCGGGTTTGGTACCGGGTAAGGCTATTAAAGGCCAACGTTTCGACGAGAAACTCTCTCATCGTCATCAGGGCTAAGACTGATTGCCGAGTTGGGTCCATGCTGGTTTTTTATACTTGAGACCCCGGAGGGCTGCAGTCAACCCATCTTAGGATTGAACGACCAATGAAAGAACATACATGGCCATTATGTTGTTGAGAGGCTGGCAGAAACAGAGAATAAGGACATCTTTTATGAGTGCTGCAAGATTTTTCCAGGCTACACTGTTTCAACAACCTTGAGAGCTTTCATGGTTAGAATAGCAGCACCAATATACGCGGATATTTTCTCAAAAGGAAATATTATCACGGGCATGGATTTCCCCAAATTTTACTTCCAACTTCACTACCAAATTATGGAAGACTATCTACATTTATGGAATAATTTCCGTGGCACATATGGTATTATATTAGCAAAAAAATCTATGGCTTATGTGGACAAATAACATTAGGAAATTATGGACTCGTTCGGAAAAGAACGGGATATGACGCTGTTCAACAATCTTTCCGCGACTTGCTTATTTAATAGTTAACGGCAAAAATTAACGTGCATTTGTAGCAGTGAACGCAATTGGCCGTTCATAACTTGAGCCATTTCCACTTCATCTACTTTAGCTACTAAAATTAAAATCAAACCAGTGATTAAGCGATATCATATTAATACACAACTGTATACATCTACACCTACGTCATACCCTGCAAGCCACCCAAAGGGTGTGTGGCAGGGGGTGCTTCCACAGCATGCATGCATGCATGAATGATACGATAGAACACCGAAATTACATGGAAACCCGCGTACCACACATTCAAAGCGCCAATTAAAAATCTAATAACCAACAAAAATTCTATCGTCAATCGTTCCAACATTCAAGGGATACAAAGACTCCTACTACAGATTCAAAATATCATGCATAAATAAGACATCAATATTTGCATCATGCATAAATAAGAAAGAGGAGAATACAAAGAAAAAGATTTACTGTCTGCCTATTGTAACAATTCGAACTATTCATGACGACGATCACAGCTGTTATGGTCCCGAAGGGTACGCGGAAAAAATGACATTTCATACCTATCGGTTCTACAATCTAGCTCTCTAATTTTATTGGCGCGATCTAATCTGCCGTAGTACGAGGGGGTTAATAGTATGTTTTTTACGTCGTCAGAGAAATGATTCTCCTGAAATTTAGTTAAGGTTAGGGTAGGTTTTAGGTAAGGGAGGTTAAGCCTATAATTTAATCTACACTGTGATAGCGATTCCCATTCTAATTCTTCTAACAGTCCAGACACACTAGCCAACTTATCGTAGCATCGTTTCACAAACCTAGCTCCTCTTCGCTGTACGTGATCTAACTCTGATATCAACCCCGTTTCGTATGGATCCCATACTCTAACAGCGTATTCCAGATGAGGCCTAACGATTGAAAAATAACAATGTTCTTTCACTTTCTCATCACATTTTCCGAGTACTCTCTTGATAAAGCCTAGCTTCCTGTATGCTTGACCGCATATTTCCCGAATATGTTTTCCCCAAGATATGTCGTGAGTAATTGTGACCCCTAAGAACTTGACAGACTTGGCGTGAATAATTTCCGTATTATTAATTCTGTAAGCCCTACCTGGCCTATCTTTCTTTTTCCAAAAGCTGACTGCTACGCACTTTTTTATGTTTAGTTCCATCTGCCACTTTTCGCACCAAGCATGAATAGCAAGTAGGTCAATTGTTAACGAGTCGCTATCTTCGGAATTGTTAATATCCTTATACACAACCGCGTCGTCTGCGAAGAGTCTAAGCTTACTTTTAACGACGTTGCTAATATCATTTATGTACAAGAGAAATAAAAGTGGACCAATGACACTTCCCTGAGGGACACCCGATGTAACGCTGTGTTTAACATGATATCGTCTATTACAACCCTTTCTTCCCGCCCATGTAAGAATTGATTAATCCAACTAATAATGATTTTATCTATTCTATATGCTTCTTGTTTTGAGAGTAACTTAACGTGAGGTACCTTATCGAAAGCTTTGTTAAAATCGAGGAACATCGCGTCAACTTGAACATTATTTTCACCCGAGAGCAAGATGTCATGAACGAAGAGGGCAAATTCGGTTTTGCAAGATCTACCCTTTCGAAATCCGTGTTGGTTATTTATTAATAATTCCTCCCTATCTAAATGACTCATAATGGAGCTAACAATTATGTGTTAAAATACCTTACAGGAAATGGAAGTGAGAGAAATAGGCTTAGAGTTACTAAGGTCTTCCCTGTCGCCGCTTTTGAATATAGGTGAGACATTTGCTACTCTCCAGCCCTTAGGCACTACGTGATCTACTAAAGATTTGGTAAATATTAATTCTAAGTAAGGCACTATGTCTGATGGCAATTTTTTATATACGCGAGCAGGTATTTGATCTGGACCGGGGGATTTGTTGGGGTTGATATAAAATGCCTACATAGAACTGCGCGGAATTTTAGCACTTCTAAAGCTTCCATGAAGACACAACCATTTCGTCTCTTCAGAAAACACAGAATCCAAGGAATTATTTTACAAGATGTATACAATAGAATAGCAAAAACACCACGTGAGCAAAGAGGAGTTTCATGCTCTCATCTGACCCGGAATTTGTATTTGCAAAGTTTACTTCGACTCGAAATGGCTCTCATGTATATTACAAATAGCTTCTGAGTAAACACATCACCTCACTCTTTACTAATCACTTTCTAGTTTTTCTGATCACTCTTTACAAACCTACTTCTAACATTAGGCTGGATACGTAATTTTACTCAATCACCAGGAATCTCAACGCGGACTACACCTGATACAAACTTGCTCTGGAACTTAAGCACACGTATCACATCGTGTGTTCTCCATTATTCTCTCCAGGAGAAAAACCACAACACATCAAAACACGATCGCAATTAAAATTATTTCCGGGTCACAAGGTTTTCCATCTGAAGAGACATTTGAGGTTTGTTATAATTGTCTTCATTTGTAAATGCTAAATGACTTGATTGTTTCATGCTCAGATTTTTTTACGAATATTAAATATCAATTACTTTTAAAAGAAATTTCACAAACGCACTCTGCCAAATCCTACCATCATTACCTTGACTGGATAATGAGAAGACGTGTTAAAAACTTAGCTTGAGCTTGAGGATATGAGAAGAAGTCAAAAAGGACTCGTACTATGTAAAAAAATATAAAATTCCCACTGAAATGCCTTGGATGGCGATTGCATACAACTGCTACCGTTAGAACGCGAAAAATTAAGCCTTTGGCGCATAAGAGCATGTGCTTACAAGAGCTAACGTCTTGGCGTAATGAAAGACCGGCTCCCTTGCCAGATGTGCGTAATTGCCTCGTTTCCGGCATTCTGAGACGCCCCCTTCCAGTTACGTCATCGCTCAGAGTGGTTCACTTCACGCCGGAAAGCGCCAGGGAAGTGAAAACATACACCACTATAACATTTAATCGCGACGGGCAATGCGACCTCCGTCGAGCGTTTGGTTATTTCTAAATATGCACATTATGAGTCAGCAAATCGCCCAATTTGGCGAAAGTCCCCGATAGATTTCATTATACGTACTACTGTTCACATATTTTTGAGCCTGCGGTAAAATTTATCGTTGCGATCGACTCAATTTGTAATAGAAATGGGCAAACTCGTTCACTCTGAACTGGTCCCTTTTGGGACCCGTTCCTTTTCACTCGTTCGCAGTTCCTTTTATACTGGTGGCTATGTATTTTTATTATTAACATATTCTTGGTGTTTAAAGAATAACTAGAAATAATTAGTATCTATACCGGAATGGCGACGTTTAATAATATTCGATGAAATTAAAGATGGAAGGTAATATTTTCCAATTTTTACATGGTCTCGTAAATACGCAGTGGAGAAAAGTTTATGTAAAAGATATGCAAAGAATATTCTTTAGTGCAGCATCTTTGGTGCAGAGAATATTCTTCATGAACGTCCAAAGTAGTATCAAATGGTGCACTATCCGAGTGCAAAGTATATGTTCCTGCAGTAGTGCATAGGATTTTCATTGGATGTGCATCGTGCACTATCTTTGACCTCATCCTGCAGGATGAAAGTGCAAAGATGCTTCATAGTCTGTTCATGGTGGTCGACCTTTATCCGACGTAATGTTTCGGATGTTCACGGAATGCGCACCATGCACTACCCAGTGGGGAATTTATTGTCCAAAAGACGTTCAGTGAGCACTTTTAAAACGATCATTAAAGAGGAACTTATAATAAACGTTCAAATGGCACTCTCAGAGAGTGCAAAGAATATTATTTGGGATACTTCATGGAATGTTCAAAGTTGATGAATCTTGCCTGATCTGTTTTTGAATGCTTTCCATCTGTAAATTGAAAGTGGGCAAATCATTCACCATAAATAAAAAAAATATTCACCGTAGAGAGTTGTCACATTATTTGGCGTTACCTTAGTTTCTCATATTTAAGCAAAGCGAAGATGGGATTCAGGCTGATGAGTAAGTACGCGCAGATGATAAGCCCAAGCTTGCTATTTCAACTACTCAAATTTCACATTGTGTTCACTAACTTATGCTCCACTCTTGTACCTCTGATTTGGAGACATACACATTAAAATAAATTGCTTTTGTAATAAAACATTTGAAGACAGAAAATGTCATACCTATATGTTGTCTTGTTTTCTACCTTAAATTTATGTTTACTCCTTATTTCTAGACATAAGCATGGTCACGTATTCCAAAGCCCTGCTGAAGATTTAGATCGTGCAAAGGATCTTTATTTTACATGCATTTTGGTCCAACTCCATCCGAGGCAGTGCATACTGAATAGGCGTAGGCATGTAAAACTTTTGATGAATGCATCAATCGTCGACTATAGTTTTTCGGCCAACATTTAAAATTACTTCACATTTAGAACTTGTGAAAAAAAGTAACAAAGGCAATGGTTTTCAGGCGTGCATCATTCGCAAGATGCAGACATTTCGGAGGAAAACATGAAATAATCTTTGACCTCCACATCCATTTGGAGGCGTGCCCGAACTCCTTTGGCATTTCAGCCCGTACGTCCAACATACACCAATCAAAGAATGTGCTAATACAAGTGTCTTTGTCGTATTCCCCTTGGTTAGTTCAGTGAATATTCTAACACTGTTCACGCTGTACATGCGTTAAGTTGGCCCTGCGAGGTATAACCTTTGCAGGTCTTATGCACGTCCAGGTTACATTAAGGCAACACTGCACAGATTTTGAATTACGTCAAACTTAATCCTGCACAAACTTTCCCCACTGGGTAGGTTTTCATAGATACATGCCATTAACGCCGTTCCCAACCGGGGTAAACACAGTCACAAAGTTTCACTAATAAATCACTAATAAACACTCAAGGGGTAGGCACAGTCAAAATGTTTCCCTCGTTAATACATATTTGTACACCTAACTCTGCTTCAATAATCTCCTCCGTACTGACCTATCCTTGAAAACCTCTTTTGCCTCATTTACCCCCATTCACTGCTTCATACACGCCCTCCTGTTTTTAAGACTCACAAGTCTTTGAATTAAGTCGTTTTTTCATATCCTACGCTGAAAACGCAATAATAACCGACAGAAGAACGCATTTCTGCAAAAAATCTGATCGGTGATATGAATTTTTTTAAATAGGTGATGAATAATGCAACCTGCGCAGTTATAAATTCATGAGAATGTTTGTGCGTTATAAATTA
This sequence comes from Ceriagrion tenellum, assembly GCA_963169105.1. Classification (NCBI taxonomy): domain Eukaryota; kingdom Metazoa; phylum Arthropoda; class Insecta; order Odonata; family Coenagrionidae; genus Ceriagrion; species Ceriagrion tenellum. The sequence goes on along the minus strand of OY720639.1, from coordinate 22,502,740 downwards.
CCCATTAAGTAAATAAAGTCTATATAGAGTGGATACACGAACCATTTCCATTGTGAAATGATTGATATCTTTGGAAAATATCCCAATAAGTAAAATGACGTGTCGTGGGTGTTGTTTAACCATTGGAAATATATCCTTTACAATGAAGCCAAATTCATGAAATCCTACGAGGAATTATGTCTCGCTCAGCATACCTGAAGAGCCTGACGCATTGGAAAATCAAGATATTTTTCCCCATAAAAGACTCGCCGGAAGAAACAGAATCATGCGTGCTACATCTTATTTTTCCACTCACACTCACCTTAATTGGATGGAAAAATGGTGGAAAAATGGTCGGCGCCGACTGAATACCCGCGAAGCCAGCACTGAGATGATCGGATAGACTAGATTCTCATTTGGCTGGAAGGTCACATCCCGGGACCTCCAACTCAGACGCTTCAACGACGGTGCCAAGGTTGTACTCCGGCGGCAGAAGAATAAGTCCCCGGCAGGGCTTTGTATATACTTTCTCCACCAACGTCCCCCTTTAGAGCAATTGCCAAAGTGAGGCTCCGCGTTGGGTGTGAATACTTAGAACAGAAAGAGATGGTGAAGCAAGGGGATTTGAAGTGGAAACCTTTCCAACTCGTCCGTAGGATAAATGCAACACCTACTCACCGGTTGGGCAGACTCCCCTTAAGGAAAGCTCCCCAGGAAACTCGAGAGAAAGAGAGACTCACTGTGTCTGAGAAGTCGTTGTTAGGTTGAGAAGAGGCTAGGAAGGAAGCGAGCATAATTCGTTGACCGCTGCGAACATCCTGCCTCCCGTCCTGCGGTTCGTTCCACGGCCGTGCCACGCTGACAAGAGATAAGATAAATTCATTTGCTCCGGGGAGCACCCTTGGAGCGTGAGAATAAAAATGGTGCAGGCTAATGCTACGTTAAAGATCAAATCCATAAGCAATGTGTTCATTAGAATGAGGGAAACAAATATTACAAGACGTAATTTACATAATATGCGACAGGAAGTATATATAATCAACATGCAATATAACCATACAACAACTGAAGCTAAATTACATGATAAAATCAAACTAAATGAAGAAAACAATGATTACAAGACGTAATTAACATAATATACGACAAGAATTGAATGTACAATCAATATAATACATACAATATGAACGTACAAGAACTGAACCAAAATGTATTCAAAATAAGCTTTCATCAGAAATATGCCATAGGTGAACAATCATCAATGAAACATCACCAATAAATGTGAAAACTAATGGCGAACTCTGATGCAACATGTATTACTCAAATTGAACATTTACGAGGCATATGAAATATTTATTTTTGAAAGATGATAAACTTTTGGTGTTTTTTACACCATGAGGTAAAGCATTCCATAGATTGGAGCCGGATATAAGAAAGGAATTTGCAATGACTTTAGTTTGTGGAGTATGAGGAATTAGGGCATCACCAGTAGACCTACCACTTTCGTAGTAGTGGTTCAATAAATTGGCTTTGTCGATACTTTCGTTGACCACTTTGCTGTTTGTGTCCAATAAAGTCTCTACTGTCAAATATTCACCCAGGAGCTCTCTCGTGTAAGACCAGGATGACTTGGGGTTTTCATCTAATAATTCACCGAGGATTTTTTTCTTGAAGTCCCGTAGAGTAGCGCGCATTATTTTCTTCGTTTTTGAGTGTTGAGCAACGTATATTTCTCTCGCCGCAAACTCCCTTGTTTTGTTATTTAACTTAATAGATTTTTTATGTAGATTATATAGTTGCCTTTGTCTCCTGATCTCCCGCCTTATTTCGTGGTGATACCGACGAGGTTCTTTACTCTCTCGTTTGAATTTGTATGGAATATATTCATCGATTCCTTTACGTATAGTTTCCAAAAAATATTTCCATGATACTACGGTGCTCTCGTTCTTCATTGTGGCTACGAGTTACGTGAATGAAGCTCCTAACGTCTCTCCGAATTTCACGTCATCGCATTTTTCAAATTAGTGGATTTTACGTTTAGGTTTCACAATAGACTATACTGTTGTTTTCAAAGTCATAAAAATTTCTTTTGTGATCACTTATGCCTTCGAGAATAACGACGTGTTTGATTATTGCGGGATGGCTAACAGCTAAAAGGTCAAATATTGTATTACCCCTCGTAGGTTCGTTTACAACTTTATTAAGAAAGTGGTGGTTGGTTCAACGGTATTGGTTTTCCAATTTATAGCCGGGAGTTTGAAATCCCCACCGATAATTATCACGCTTTTATTATCTTTCGAGGTCAATGCTGTTAATTGAGTTTCTAATTTGTACAAAACGTCGATTTTGGAATCTGGTGGCCTGTAAAATGAGCATATATGCATTTTTTTGTTGTGTTGCTTAATGGTAGGTTCACCAAACGCTTTCTGTTCCATTGTCGTCTAAGATGTTTGCGATAGCATTCAAATACGATTTAACTGCTATGCTTATCTTATATTCTGTCGAAAAACTTCTCCATCGTTAATATCCTCTGCAAGCCAGCTCACTGATGCAATTACTATATCTGCGTTTTCAAATATATGCTCGACTTCGGCACGTTTGTTCATAACGCTACGGAAATTTACTATTACAAAATTAATATTGCATTTAGCTTGATGAATGTCGGTTCGTGGTTTTCTGTAATTCTTTGTGTTATCTTTTTGATGTTCCCGGAAACCACTGAGAAGCGAGTTTTTCTTTGAAGTTTTGCAGCTATCTTGAGAGCGCTTGTTGGAATTGTTTTCGCTATGGAAGTGGCATTTATTTATTAGTACTTCCCCAAAGTTTTTCGGCAATGAAGGCCTACGTTACACGGACTTACTCGGAGGCTGTTATCGGGTCTATACTTTTGAATCGCACTGTTTTACCTACTCTCTAGCCTAAAAAATTCATTCAACGCTCGAAAATCCTATGAGACACCCGTTCTGACGTCTGGGCTGAGTAATGCACCCCAGATCGTTGGAAGAGAGCTCGGAACGATCCGAGCACCGGTCGAAGATCTACGAATTCTGCTCCTATGCCTACACAGAATTCCCGCAGCCTCTTGTTCAGGCAGTCAATTCTGCTCCAGACATGTTTAGGGCTGGGCAGGAGAAATTTAAGTTTTTCAGTTTGAGGAGTAGATGCGAATGGTAAACTCGGTCAAATGCCTTGCTACAACCAATAAAAACCAGAATTGTGAGCATTTCCTTATCAATAGCAATGCAGATATCATTAGTGACCTTCAATAAAACAGTTTGAGTGCTGTAACCACTACGGAAACCTGATTGAAATGGGTCAAGCTTTCCATTAGTGAAGAGGTAGCCCATAAATTGTTAGTGAACTATTCTTTCGAGGACTTTGGAGAGAGCACGAAGTATGGAAATCGGTCTAAAATCAAGAGGAGAGGTAGGTGTTTTACATTTTTGAATTGGTCTTACAATGGCTTTCTTCCCAAGGCTAGGGAAACCAGAATAAGTCAAAGAATAGTTAAATATTTCAATAATAGGAGGAGTAAGCATATCAATGGCAGCACTATGCTAATTGGAATATCATCTATACCAGAGGATGTTGACTTTGATTTGAAAATGATCTTAAGTAAAATTTCAGGCGTTACGTGTTGGAAATAAAGCCCGTTGGGATCAAAAGGAATAACAAATTCAGCGTCGGGGGATAGAGTTGAGGAATTGGATATAGCGGGGGAAGAAACATTACAAAAGTGATCATTTAGCTGATCAACTGTCGTGTGGGCTGGTAGGGAATAAACATTTTTCCTCAAAATCCCGAGATTGCGTAGTTCTTTCCAGGTCTGTGTGGCATTCCTTAAATGTTGAAGCTAATTGGAAAAATAGGTTCTTTTAAATCCATAGATACATTTTTTTCACTTGAGTGCGTAGCTTCTTGAACTCGTCATGCAGCGCAAGGCTTCTAGTCCCAGTGAAGGCAAGGCAAAGGCGATTACGTTCCCTGATAAGCTTCTCCAACTCTTCGGAGAACAATGAGTTGGAAGGGCGTTTGGGAAAACAAATTCGAATAGGAGTAAGAGATTCAATGCAATGAGAGATATTTTTATTAAAACACTCAAGCATTGAGTTTATAGAATTTGACTGGAAAACAGGAGACCAGTACATGAGAGATAGCATCTCTTGAAGTCTGTTTGCTTCGAGATAATTAGTATTCCGATATTTAAAACTATGGGAGGGCTTTCAGAAAAACTTAAAACGATACGTGATGTGAATTATATCATGAGCAGATAGGAAGGGCACAGGTGTTCGCGAGTACGATTCAATTTTCTCTTCGTCATCCACGATGCACAAACCAATAAAAGGCATACTAGTTGACGTGTTATGAGTAGCACTATAGGGGACTAAATGAAAGCTATTGCGGTCCGAAGATTTTGAATCCATTCCTTGTGCGGTGAGAGCCGGGGAAGTGATGACATATACCACGAAAAAATTTAATCGCGATGGGCGATGCGACCTCCGTCGGGCGTTCAGTAATTTCTAAATACGCACGTTATGAGTAAAAAAATCGCCCAATTTGGCGAAATTTCCGGATAGATTTCATTATATATATTAATTATTTCATATTTTTAATCCTACGGTATAATTCATCGTTGCGATTGACTCAATTTTCAATAGAAATGGGCAAACTCGTTCACTCTGAATCGGTCCCTTTTGGGACCCGTTTCTTTTCACTCGTTCGCAGTTCCTTTTATACTGGTGGCCATGTATTTTAATTATTAACATGTTCCTGGTTTTTAAAGAATCTAAAAATAACTAGAGATAATTATTACCTATACTGTAATGGCGGCGTTTAATATTTTTCTTTGAAATTAAAGATGGCAGGTAATATTTTCAAATTTTTACATGTTTTCGTAAATAGGTTTTACATACATGCATACTATTCACGCCGCTCCCTTCCGGGGTAGACACAGTCACAAAGTTCCACTCATAAATACATAACTGAACACCTAACTCTGCTTCAAAAATTTTCTCCATTCTGAACTATCCTTGCAAACCTCTTTTGCCTCATTTACCCCCATACACTGTATTTTTGTCATATTGGCAAACAAATTTAAAGGATTGTTGCACCAGCAAATTAGTGTCGAGACACAGGAAAAAGTTGATGATAGAAACTTTGGGTTAGGAAGTTCAGAAATGGCTCGCAAATAGTTTACAATGGTGTTTAGCATCATATGATGTAGAGATAAGGACAAATAATGCATTGTGGCAACTCGCCTCCTGAACCTACAGAGATTTACTGCAATGTTATGTCAACATCTAGACAACATTATCACAACCTGCCCTGAATTATGATAGCAACCTTCATGGAACCCTTAATAAATAATACTCTCAACTGTCCCATTTCAAATGAAAATTTTTATTTCAAGCTATTAAACTTGTTGGACTTTTTAGTCTCTCCTCTTCCCTCTGATGCTTGTTACTAGCATGCCAAAACTAGGCTATTGTCTTTTTCTTGATTTCCTTGAATCCATACTCACTTAGAGTTGGCTTAGAGTAGAAAGTATTGAATTGAAATTAGATTACAGATTATACAATTAAGCAGCTTTGAACCAACAGTTACCTTTTTAACATAAATGGAGCATATCTTTCCAGTAATACCGTCACATGTTTTGGTGGTGCTAAACTGGTGCTTTTTTGCCACTTTTGGATTGCCTAAACTTACTCTACCTAGACATTCACTATTTTCACTCTTGCGGGAATATTTTCAAAGTCCCAGTTAGTGTCACAAGGTCCACAGAAATATATACCTCAGGCAATTGTATACTTATTTCAGATGATAAAGATGAATACAAAAAACATTTTCAGAGGTATTTATTGGTTCAACCATCTCAAACTTATTTTTTTGAGCTTGCTACATTATTGAAGAGGTAATTATTATGTTGCAAGGATGTTGCAAAGTGGTCTGAATAATGTTGCAACCCCTGCTAAGCCATGCAGCCTTTCTTATAAGTTTCTGAAATAATTTGCGTTTTCTGGGGTACCTATCTGAATTTACAAAATCTGAAAGTTTTTCCCAATCAACTTCGTCAGATGAATTTTTGAAATCCACTTGTTAGCAAACACATACTGACTCAGTCAAAATTTAGTCTATCATTGTGGAGTAAGTATTTCCGTCATCCATTTTTGACTTTCATTTGTTGTGGTTGTTCAGCAGAGCCTATTTGATGCAATTCAATTAGAATTATAGGGTATTTGCGATACTGTTATCTGCTGTGGTTTTCACAACTAATTCCGGGACTGACAATATTAATTACTCTTCAGGGAGAATTATGTAGATTACCTTTGGATATAGCTGGAGTATTTTTCCCAAAATTTCCAATTTACTAGGAAAAAAATTGAAAAAATCTTTATTTTGTCCTTTCTAATTTCTAGAAATTTTATATCCACAGTCATGGTACACAATGGAGACTGGAGGACTACTAATTTATTATAATTTTATAATTCTGCTACCAGCATAAACTTGAAATATTTGATATGGGATTGTAGGTATTAGATGAAACCCTAGGACCTACATGTACACACTTTGTACAGGTTGTGCCGAACAACTTGCTCACTATTTCAGATTTTGATGGCTGAAGATAGAATAAAATAGTGTTCATAAAAAATTAGTTTACTGATACTGTTTAACAGGTCCATGGTACTTACAGGAGCCATGAATGGATCCGTGGTCAGAGGTGTCTGGTGAATCTATGTAGCTGTGAGGAGCCACTTGGGTGGCGTTTGAATTTTCTTGTATCCAACTCAACTCTCCAATGCTTCTAAATTCCCGTTTATGAACCCTGAAGTGGTGACTCCCGGTTCAGACCGACAAAATAATCTTTTTGGTGACTGATGCGATGCATGATATTTTGCAGATCATGCTATTCAGTAGCTTCCTGTTTTATTCTGCCCCACCGATATACCAACCAAAAAATCACTTCCTGTAAGCATATCGCTACTGTGTAGCTACTTTCGGTCCCACAGGCTGTGAATCACCACTCGTGTCTTTATGTACTACATATTTTGTTGTGTTATGTAAAATGTGATATGCTAAAAATGTGGATAAGTAATTAATGATATTTTATGGGAATGAATCTTTTTTACATAGCAATACCTTGTAATGGCTATTTGGCTCCAATGAAGAAAAAATACTTTCATAGTCTAACAAAAAATATGGTATAACTTAGACTAAATAATTGCTTAACCCATTTACTGCTCTCATTGGCTATAAGTGATCGCCGTAGCAGGCTGTTCCCATCGTCTATTGGCGATTCGAAGCATGGCCCTACTCCAAGACACCATAGGTGATACCATGTATTAAAAAAAAGTTTGAAGTCTTTTTATATAAACCATTCATCAATTCTTATTTAAATGGAAAATCAGCTTCCATTACTCATTAAAAATTTTTAAAACAATTTCTCCCTAGTTAAAAAGTGAGAATTAATAAAATTTAGGAATAAATTGCACCTAGGGTGAGCTATATTTCAGATTATTTGCGCAGTCAAAGAGTTAAGTATCACCTCTTTTTGTTTTGAAAAGTTTGAAAATATATTTTTAAATTCACATTTGAATGCTGGTATTTAGAGATCATTCAAGAAAAAACGGATATCATCTTTGTAAAAACTCTGAAATCCTAATCTGTCTAGAAGACAGACGTCACCACTCATGCCCAATAATTCACATCACTACTGTAGGGTTTATTACATTTGGCATAGTACTGCATTTTTCTTACATTTCTATTAAAAAATTCTCGGCGTTTACTCCATGTAGTATGTATTATTCATTGAATATCATCATACCTTTATTTTTTCTGTCAAATTCATCTTGAAAAATCAAATTTGGCATAATAGGCTTGGGTGAGCTCTCTGTTATTTCTCAAGTGTTTAATAATTAGATGTACTCAATCAGCAAATGGGTTCTTAAAACCAACCAAACTAAACGACATCAATGATGGCCTTTTTTTACATAGCACTAGTCCAAACCAAATCCCTCTGCACTCATGGCCTGATCAAGGCCATGAGTGCAGAGGGATTTGGTTTGGACTAGTGGTATCATGTTTGACTCCCATTATCTATATATCTATATCTACGTCATACCCTGCAAGCCACCCAAAGGGTATGTGGCAGGGGTTGAGACCAAGCGACGGAAAATATTTTCCTGGCTTGCCAACCAACTTTTGCACGCTACTTGAATTTGATCCCTCTATTGGAGAGGCGGCAGTCCCATTGGCTTTGATGGTACAGATCAATAAGATCTGATCCGTATCAAGAGCCACCGCTTTGGGCTAGAAGAGGTTCATGGAATCAACTGGGGTACTCCAATGTGGAAGGCAATGGAGAAAGACCACATTAGTCTCCCTAGAAATTCAGCTCTGCATTCTAACTATACATGACATAATGGCATTTCTCCCGAAAAAAATTCCGGGGGTAAAATAGTCCCCCAATCCGATGGGGACTACTGGGAGGGAACTACAGGGAGGGGTACATCAGTCAAAAAAAAGAGACAAAAGAAGTGGGGCATTAAAGGTGTAAATATGCATAAAGTGACACGTTTGTTGTCCCTATTTACTTTTCGTAATCCCTTTAGCCTTGGATGTGAATTTTTCAGGGTCACGGTCTGATTTTTTAATACGAAAATTATTCCATCTTGTTTGATCTACTCGTAAGGGAAAATTTCGAAACTAGAATGGATTTCTAGTCTTGAGTCATAAGCTACAAAATCTAAAATTTTTAGTTGTTCTATTCGGGAGGTCCACCGTGTGAGAGACTCCATGAGTGCCGACGTTTCGATGGCCGAGTCGTCCATCGTCTTCAGGGCCGGAGATACGCCAGACGTGAAGAAAGGAATTTGTTTGCAGTAAAAATTAGATAAGTATACTTTTTAAATAATTGGAACCATGTTTTAGCGGAATATTTTGGCTAAAATAACACCAATATTGGTCAAAATCTGTAATGACCAAGGATTATAGAACAAAACAACGCGCCAATCTCATAAATTCTCCGCCAAATTATTCAGCACCTGGGAACGATAGTTTCGTCCTGCATTGAGCTAGTGAAGGACTATAACGGTTGTACTCCCTTGCATAAAATTATCGTTGTAATGCTGAATAAAACCCAACATGGAGAGGCTAGGCGTATATATACTGGGAGTAAGTGAGATCAAGTGGGCAGAGGCAGACGACTATTGAAGCGACGGATACCGGGTCTTATATATTCAGGAGACGACCAGAGGATTGCAGGTGTATTTTCTCCATTATTTTAATCCATAGCGTTTAATTCTCATTTAATCATCAACAGAGTAAATTATATCTTTTTTCATTCCGATATTTTGTGATTTTTAACATTTTGTGACACCCGCTTTGGCTTTCTAGAAACTTGAAGTAGAGGAATGAAGGGAAGTGAAAGCACTTCCGAGATATTCATGGATCGGGGATTTTCAGCGCCAAGCGTTATTCTCTCGTCTCATTACGGTTGAAACACTATTTAACTCATCCCTGTCTTCAGAAACCGTTCTGTTCACAAGACAATCTATGTCGAGGAAGGCTCTACTCATAATATATCTCCTATGCTGCCATTGAAATTTTCTGCCCACATTCCTTTTTACTTATTCAGAGCTTCTTCTCCCTTGCCACAGACGAAACATTAAAGCCAGATTCCTTTCGTTTCAAACTAATGAAATAATTTTTTTCAATCCTTCTTACCTAATATTAGCAAATTTTGGCTGACCCATGAGTCATATAATGAGCCTTCCGTATTATGAAGTCATACGATGCCCTTCGGGTGTTATGTTTGGCAACAATATTTTCTACTTAAAAAGCACACGCTAATTCTAACCTTATTTTTCACTTAACATTTTTCTTTGAGTTGAGAACCAAATGGTTTTTGGTTCATCCCTCCACCAGTGGGACTTCACTTTCCAGGAGGTCGTATTCATAGGTTAATATATCCTTCAAAATATACAATATCGGAAAGTTACAATAAGAGGACCTTGGGGGGAGGGGATGAGTGGAGACTTTTGGCCTTTCACAAGGGGTGCGGAGGCAGAAATAACATAGTTCAATGGACGGATCTTGTTTTATTCTGATGAAATCGTTCAAGCGTCATTGTCATAAAAGAAAACGCTCTTAATTTTATAAAATGAATTGCTTCCATACCCAAAAAGTTCTGATTGAGGCTAATTTACAGTATGATGAGATTAGCGTAATAATGTATAGTGGCATTTTATCCCTTAGTTGTAGCTCATGAGCTCAATGAGCTCACTACTCCTAGCTTTCTACTCGCAGCATATTTTTATCAGAGCTATAGTATTACTCCCACTAAATATTTCCCCCGATCGGGGTTTGGAGTACCCTTTACAGAATGACTTTTCTGTGGTCGTTTTTTTCATTTCCAAATTTTGGCCATTGCGACCACACGTCTTTCCTATTTCCTGACACCTTGTGTATAACCTGAAACATAATTTCATTTATGTCAAAGTACTCTCTAAATTCTCTTGAATTATTCAGTGCATTTTGTTTATGATTACGCCAAATATTTATTCGTCTCAATAAAACCTCAAGAAGCTGCGAATGAATTTCCACCGACGAAGCAGAATCTTCCCCCGTCACATTCCCTTTACATCATTCCCTCATTTCCTCGTCCTATTCCTTTTCCTTAGCACGTGAGTTCATACATCTTTCTACAATACCTACCGGTAATACTGTCTTAGATAACAGTGACTCTAAATTAAGTCCGTCTCGTGCTAATCAAACTGTGTTTTTCGGGACATGTTTACATATTTTCCTCTTCCCGCGTGCATGGCTATCTTCTCCCCGCAAGCTTACATCCTCTCACCGTGACTTGGGGACGCTCAGTCATCAGTATCTAAAGTCGACAGAGTCCGCCTCGGCGCGGCAGGAACTGGCTCTTCCGTCATTCAGTCAAGGACTATGGCGTCTAATCTCGAGATTGCTATCGCTCATCCACGTCAGTTTGGTGAGCATTTCTCCAAACAAGGCTGAAAAATAGAATTCATTCACAATTTATCCGCTAATGACGTCTGCGAGAATTAAAATTACCTCGGTGAAAATTGAATGTACAAAGTTTCGTAAGATATTTCTGTGGCCATTTTGTATTTTGCTCAGTTTGATATGAGAAAGTTTTTCACTGCCAAGAGGAATTTTTCACTGCAAGGAGCAATGGAAGAATCTATTTTGACAGAGATTCTTTTCCGGAGAAAAAAGACGATATGATAATAACCAACTATTCCTGGCGAGAGGGGTGTAACGGAGTCATATTAAAATTGGAATATTTATTTGTACTGTCCGCAGAATATCCGACACATCGAGTGGGTAGTAAAAGTATGGATTCCTGTTTTAATGAAAACGACGACGGCTTATAAATATTTTTTCTTGCTGCTGAGCACTGATAATTTTATTACTAGTAAGTGTTGAACCAAGTGTGTATGTGTATCTTATTCTAAATATTTATATCAGTCACCGAATTTAATCGAAATAGGGAATGTCACGGAAATATTGGTATTTTTTTTCGTGATATCAATAGTGACACTATCAAAATATTTGACTCTTTACTCCATGATCAAGTTAGATTACTTTTATTTCAACTGTTGACGGCGGCGACGGAGAATTGTACCCTTGATAATGACGCGTCAGCGTTGAAACCGGTTGGGAAAATAAATCTTTGTGGAATATTACTAAGTGTTTTTAATTCTTAGATTACTTTTGTGCTCATGCGGCGTCTTCATACATAAATCATTTTGAACAGGCAGTAGATCATGGGGAGAGGGTCTTTCAATTTTATAGACCTTTGTGGACCTTTATGGACTTTTTTGGACCTTTTTTACTGATGAAGTCTTCGTTGCCAAGGTGTCAAGATGTCAATATTTATGCACCCATAAGACACGAATAAATAAAAGCCGACGTATTCCAAATAGCCTACGTTGTTGAATTGCTATCTCTGTGGCTATAATGATTTGCATCCCAGATTGAGAGCGGCTTTACGAGATAAGGAAAAATTACTCAGTTTTTGCACTCTCGCCTCATTTGCACAATACAGTAAAACGAAAACCGCCTATATTCCCTTCCTGCTAGCAGTTGATTGCTGTGAAACGATCAAGCGGCATTCTATAAAAGTAGTTAGTCAAACTTGATACTTCCACAAATTTATATAAATGTAAAATTTGGTTCAGCAGTTTCGCCATCTTCAGGCGCACCGGGTTATATCCGTTATCAGGATATATTTATATACGTATTAGGGGAAATGAAGTAAGTGGGGTGGGTTGAGGGGGTTGGGAAGGATGAGGGTGGACTACTGAGAGGGTGGCCGGTTTGTTATCGTGGGTTGGGGGGTGATATGACTAATAGCAAAGAGTAGGGATGAAGGAAGGTAATGTATTTTAAGGTAGTTTGAGCGAGATAGTTCCCTATTTGTGATGGAGACCATATTTAAATTATACGATTTAATTTAAGCTGCTGTATGAATCATGACTTTAATATAGCATTATTAGAAGTGCAATGATGCACTTTTTAATGACCGGATTTCTATGAAATCAAATAAAAATACAGGAATCTAGGCGTTAGAAATTCCTCATTCTTAAAATAATGCCTCTCTGGAGTGCACGCACGTACCATTTCCCATGTAAAAGGGCTTTTTTTGGCAAATATCTCGAATAATAGTGAGGTAAGGGGCTTATATTTTGATACTTTTGGAAGGGTGATATATTTTTCTTTAAAATGAGACCAAATTCATTGATTTCTAGGTGAAATGATATTTCGCTCAAACTACATTGAAAGGAAACCAGAATCTTTTTGAAAGCCAATCGCTCTTTGTTCGGGGGCATCCATTTTTATGCCTTTCTTGGTGCAAAACAAAACTCCTGGGTTATAATCGCCCCTATGGCCCAACTCCATCAGATGTCTGGCGACGGCGAATGAGTCATCTTTATTGTTGAAGCAGGTCTGGTTTTCCTTGGCTCTGGTTTTGAGGTTGCACCCAGTTTGGCCGATGTAAATACATTGACAGTCAGAACAAGAAAGTTTATGTTCTCCACATTTCACCAAACTTCACCTCTCTCATCCCTCAACCCATGTCATCCACACCAACTTCCCTCAGACTTATGGAAATATATCCTGATTGACGATATAACCCAGTGTACCTGAAGGTGGTATCACCACCAAAACTAGTTGTACAATCTACAGTTCTACAATTTGTGGATGTTACAACGTTTTACTTACCACAATGTCGACCTTCCACCGAGTGAATTCATCAACATTTGATTCAGTAATAGCTTCTATACCGCGATTTTTAAGTCCTGAGAGAAGTCTTATCCAAATGCCTCATAAAGTGACTGAAGTATACTATTGAAAAACCTCTCATCTAACCCTGTCCGGGGTCAGAACAATCAGGCACAACTTTCAATTCTCTGGAAGCGTCGAGTCAAATGAATATAGAACTTAGTCGTTGGGAAAACTTGTGTATTAAACAGTATATGGTGAAATTTCCTGGCAACACGTACCCTGTGTCGATGCGAGCCAAACTCTGCTGTGGCGATATCGCAAGTAGAGGTATACACACGTCGACAAACATCAGATAGTCATTCACAATTAGACGCCCATGGCGGACGAATTCTGCAGTAGACGATCGGATAGGTATGTCTCAACTCGATGACTCTCATGGAACTCCAATTAACTCCGAGATTCACGGAACACGCGTGTTAGAAGGAGCTTTTTAAGTTAAATGGAGTTCCATGTGTAATGACGAGCGGAAGGATACCTATCCGATCGTTTACTCAAGTGTTTTTCCGCCTTCGACGTCTAATTGTGAAGAACTATTTGAACACATCCAAGTAATAAATGATTTTGTACTTTCCCGGCGAATATTATGTGTGGAATTTTCTCGGGATTCCCACCGGGTTAAATTTTTGGTTGCTGGCAACGTTTCGATGGATAACACTTCCATCGTCATCAGGGGAATGATGCCCGGGCCGCCTGCGTTCTCCTTTATATAGGGTCTTGGACGGTTACATCTGACTGACCATTGTTGTTTCTTCATTCCGTTATTATTTTTGAAATTAACGGTTTCCACCCTTGATTCGTCGAGACTCGGGGTACTCGAGCGGGGAGTGGAGCGCCTTCGAGAGGAAGTGGCAAAATCAAACCCGAAACTCATTCGAACTTCCCGCAGCCACCCGCCTGCCGCTGCAATGCAACCACTTTCCCGGCAGTGGATCACTACGTTTTTAGCTACGTTCGCAAAATTGTTAATTTTCATCGTAGAAAGACGATTAAAAGATGTACTTACTCGTACCATTATCAGGAGTACGATGAAAGCATTCATTTGTTGTTATATGACGTAGTTTTAAAAGTTTAAATGCTAGTGAGTAGTGAGCATGGTTAGTTTTGGGGAGGGAGACCCCCGCTGCTTGGGTCGAGGAGAGAGGCCGGCAATGGGTCTCCGCGTCCGGGTAAGGGTTGGGGATTAGGACCATCCGCGAGGTTGGCTCCACCCAACTTGTGACTACTTGAGATGTGGCCCCAGAAAATCGGGTTTAACCCGATTCGGGCTTTCCTTATGAACGACGTTTATACACGTCTACGTCTACATAATACCCGGCGAGCCACCACGAGGGTGTGTCGCAGGGGGTGAATGTTTTCCGACGCAGATTTGACACGGCGTAGATTTTTCGACGCAAACGAACGAACGACGTGTATAAACGTCGCTTCGCTCAGCTAGCCCTTCGCAGGCCTAAAAGGTTCTCTGAGCCATAAAAGACCTATCCTCGGGACGCTTTACCCTTTTTCCGTCCGCGGGAGAAGATTGTGTTGATCCTTCGTCGCAGAGCGAGCCCCACTCACAGCATGTGTCCCCGGTCAGTTGTTTGTTTATACAGTGGAAAAAATAAGATATAAATTTTTCTGTAATTAGCAAATTGAGGATTTTAACTGCATTTTTTATGTTTAGCTCCACAATTACAAATTTAAAAGGGAGCTCTAACGTTATTTTTTATGTAGTTCGTGTGTAATGGAATCACCGAAACAATTTTTTGATAGCTATTTTTTGATAGTTATAGAGTAATTTTTGGTGAGGTTTTTCAGTAAGTTATGAAGATATCATATTTTTAGGTAAACCACTAAAAGTTATTTTTTCATATTAGTTGACGGCCATATTTTAGTGAGTTTAATTGCTTTTTTCCTTGCATATAACTCATGCTAGGTGGAGCATGGATTTTGGTTTGGACCCGCTCCAAAAATTTCTGTCAATATGGACTTCTAAGTCTATTTCCCCAAGCATGCAACAAATATATATTTAGCAAATTCCTTGCAGCAAAAAAATAAATTGACAGCTGAAACACGCCAGGAGTGCAGCTCTCAATGCGTGGAAGGGTCGAGGTTACCTCCGCCCATTGGCCATGGAATGGGATCAGCTCTGTTGTTTTGATATTTTCGTGCTAAATCACCGGACTATAGAAATAAAGAGAACCTTTCTCGTGGATAAGCTGCGTGGAAGTGCTCCCAGTGGGGGAAGTATTCTCTATACCGCGCCCAAGTTTCTCTTGAATTACGTTTGCGAGGTTAATGTTTTCTCGGAAAAAGTCATTTGCCCCCAAATGAATGCCCAGGACGCAGTCTCTGTTGGAGGTTAATTTGTCTCATTGAAGCTTCTGCTGATATATTTCCATATAGATAATCTTACTCTTTTCAGAAAAATATTTAATTTTTGATCGTATCCACGCTTATGTGTAAATTTTCTTCACGATGCACTGTTGCCCTCTCCTACGGGAATTACCCTAGCATTGATGTTTCATAGTAATTAGTTTTTCTTAGAATGACATCGCCTGAATCCTTTTCGAAATACGTATCAAGAGTCCTTTCAAGTTATCTTCAGTTCTACTTTCGAGGTGTATGCGTACGGAGTGTTCCACTTCTAGTGTGTGCTTGCTCTCTGCTCTGTCCACTGTATGGCATTGGAAGAAATATGCAGACGTGACTGATTTCAACGGCTGAAAACATGTCATAATTACGAAGGATGAATCGATTTCTAGAAATACTAACGCGAAGTGACAGCGAGGATGACAATTTATTCAGTGAATCTGAGGGTGACATTTTACCAGCACAAGCGACTTCAAGTAGTGTCAGTGGCTTTATGTTGGAATCGCTACCATCAACGTCAAGGGCTACCAGAGAGGTGCGCTTTCACGAAGCGTCGTCGGAGTCGCATGGATCTTCTGGCGAAGAGATGGAATCTGCCCCAAAAAGAAGAAGGATCTCTGCCAATGGTATTGCCTGGTCTTCACGAGATTTGATCCCCAACCCACACGTTGTACTTCAAGGCAAGGGATTTCCACTGTTAGAATATTATAGAATGTGATAACCAAATTACAATGATCCAAAAAAAGTTCCATGGACCACTCATTTCATTTTTTAACACGGTGAAAATTTCTAAGTACCGATTCCTTCATCTGGCTTATGATGACTAGCTCACATGAACTGAATTTGAATATTTCAAATTTGTAGTAATTTCTATCGCTGACTAACAGAAAAAAAACCATTTTATGCGCGAAATACATTTCCAACATCACTTGTTTAAACATTGATATGAATATTTTTGCTAAAGAGCGTAAAATTAATCGTAGAATTCCGTTTAAAAGAAATATCGGGACTGTAAAACTAAAAGTATTCATTTCCGATTAAATGTGTATCGAGGCACAAGCAAGTATTCCTTTAGTAAAACCATTGCAAAAACAAATAGTTGACCGCGACCGCAAGGCTACCCAAGCGGAAAGGGGCTAGGATTATCTCCGGCCTGGGGCCGAGAAAAAGGTTCGGCACCCTGCTGGGTCTGGTCCCAAGCTGACGAAACAGGTGCCTGAGAAAGTCTTAGCCAAGTGAGAGCTCCGTACTGGCGTTGCATATTTTCAACTTGTGGCCCCGTCGCGAATGGGTTAACCGCCGCCTGTTCTTCCGCCTGTGGCTGTGTGCGGCAGGCCGCCTGTTTGGGACGGGAAATGCGCCCGGGCGGACGACCAATTTCTCATCCGAAAATCGAACTCAGCCCCAACCTCTACAGTCTACACCCCATACACCCAACCTCACCCCTGGTCATTTCCCCAACCATATGGTAATCCTTTCGTTTCCAGGGATCGAGGAGCACTCCTCCCCCAACAATCCCTCAGCATGGGATCGCACAATTGTCTTATCTTTCTTTACTTTCTTTCTTTACTTTCTTATCTTAATTTACTGTCAAAGAAGACGTTGCAGTGATGCTCAGTGGTAAAGCTTGAAACTCAATTAAAGTCATTAGCCCATTAATGCCCAGACGAATCTTTAGATACGCCACATTTAAAAAAAATTCATTAACACTCATCAGTTAGTTGTTTCTCCTTTAACTTTCTTTAAAATCTCAGAGGAAAGTCTTTCCCCTAAAACTCAACCCATTTTGACCTTTGAAACTAAAAATTCTGCCTATAATATCACTTTCATAATCCCGATCATCAACTCCTCAAACTGTTCTCTATCACATCTATGTTGAATGAAATTTTTTCGAAAAAGTATGCTATATAATTTTGCCATTTTCTCCTTGTATAATCTTAAATCGGCGAAGCCGAAAAGCGAAGAGGAGCTAGCTTTGTGAAACGATGCTACGATAAGTTGGCTAGTATGTCTGGACTGTTAGAAGAATTAGGATGGGAATCGCTATCACAGCGTAGATTAAATTATAGGCTTAACCTCCTAAATAAATTTCAGGAAAATCATTTCTCTGACGACGTAAAAAACATACTATTAACCCCCTCGTACTACGGCAGATTAGATCGCGCCAATAAAATTAGAGAGCTAGATTGTAGAACCGATAGGTATAAAATGTCATTTTTTCCGCGTATCATTCGGGACCATAACAGCTGTGATCGTTGTCATGAATAGTTCGAATTGTGACAATAGGCAGACAAAATCTTTCTCTTTATATTCTCTACGTTCTTATTTATGCATGAGGTAAATATTGATGTTCTTATTTATACATGATATTTTGAATATGTAGTAGTAGTCTGTATCTCTTGCATGTTGGAACGATTGACGATAGAATGTTTGTTGGTTATTAGATTTTTAATTGGCGCTTTGCATGTGTGGTACGCGGGTTTCAATGTAATTTCGGTGTTCTACCGTATCATTCATGCATACCTGGTGTGGAAGCTCCCCCTGCCCCACACCCTTTGGGTGGCTTGCAGGGTATGACGTAGTTGTAGATGTATAGTCATTATTTTAAAATAATTTTTAGAAATTTTAAAAGCCATATACATTCTTTAATTATATGGTAAACATATAACGTATCTAAAGATACATCTGGGCATTCGTGACACTAAAAACTGAGTTTTTCAAACTTCTACCCTAAAACAATTTTGTAATGTACGATGTGTCATTTGGTGAAACTGTACACCAGTGGGATGAAATTTTACGCGGGAAAAAATAATTACCTTGACCGGAATTCGAGCCCGGATCTCCCATTAGCCGGTCAGGTGTATTAGATAGTTGCTCACATGAACTGCACTCGGGAAATCCGGGTTCAAACTCCGGTCAAATTAACTAATTTTTTAATGGCGAATTATATCCCTTTGGTGTGCAAAATACCTTTGCAACCGAGCGAGAAACTACGTACAGCCTTTTTTGTTTATTCAATCGTTGGGAAATTAATGGAACTTATTTACTAATGGAAGGGAAAACACTACACCAAGTATAAAGTTGTGATTTTATTTCAGAAAGGTTTCAAGTGGTTACATTCATTTTCAAGGTGAAAATTACTTTAAACAGTTGAAAACATGTTCTTTGTTAAGCAGTTTGAAGCCTGAGGTCTTTGAAAACGATTGTAAACTTTGAAACTCGGGTTATCATGAAATCTCAAGTGTGGCCTTGGTGGAGTGGTTTCCATTTTGCTAGTTAGGCAGTTCCTAGTCAGGATTCGAAACATTATGTTCATTGTTTAAGGACAAGTTACCGAAACAGACCGCGCGAAGGGGTCCGCAGTGCCATAAAACGACACTTTGGTAGGCCTTGAAGTAGTTAGAGGAGGTTGGGGAGTTGATGCCTTTATCCCGGAAAAAAATAGCTATTTCATGTAGGATGATTATGTATCCGTTATCAAAAAAAAACACAAGCATATGCACAAACGGTCTATTTTATCAGCATTAAAGAGGGGCAAATTTTCCGACAACCCTTGTCAGCATGGACGTAACATCCAAATAGATGTAAATCGAAACGACGCATACCAAGGACTTACTGTACTAAACATTTCGCGCTGGGAAAGCCTCAAATCTTACTTCTCATTCTTTACTGCTTACAGCAAATCCACACCGATTTTCTAATTGCAAACACTATCTTTAACAGTGGCACTGAAAGAAGAAATACAGAATATTTCAATAGATGACGACATAGTGCATCTCTCGTTGTCTTCACGGCTTCTTTTCCAATCCCATTCTCTACAATAATAAAACATTTGTCGTACGCAAACAACTGTTTATTGTTCCTACAGTAGAGTAAGGTCATGACTGTATAATAAAAAAATAGTTAGACATTTTGAGTGTTCGAATTTACAGCCCTTTCCACCCTGAGATATTTTTCTTGTAATTTCATAATTTTAATGTGGTCTTCCAGGACTTTTATGAATCTAGTTTAAAGGAAAGGCGTGACTAGCGGAACTCGCACGATGACTGAAGTCCGCATTGGCGGCCGTTCAAGAATTACGTCAGAAGATTTATGCAATTTTTGACCCCACTCTCTCCTCATATGTAAGACAATCTAAGAATTGACCAAACACCTCCCTCCCTCTAACTTTACGTAAGACGTTAGATATTTCAACCACCCCTTCGTTAAATGTACGCTTTAGTTGAGCATGGAAGTAATGTAGCTATCAGGTCAAGCGACTGAATAGGAGCGTTTGTGTAGCAGTGAGATTACGCCAATACGAGCGGATGTTCCTTGTCACTACTAAATTTCATTCAGAAACGGAACAGTGTTTCCAGATGGACAAAAATCAGACGAAAATTGGTTCCAGACCATCTGCCCCCCCCCCCCCCGCATAAGAAAATGGTCTCACGAAAATGATCGCTTCACAGGTTGTCATAGGAGCATACCTCAGCGTAGCCACTTGAGCTACAGAGGATTTTTGGAAGATGTTAGATGTTTGCCCCTTGAACTCTCCATTGAGAATCTGAGCTACATCACTCATCAAATCGAAGACTTCGTCTTTACTCAAAACATTACACATTTTTTAAATAAAAACTTACGGCTTGTTCAACCTTTACATTTTCAAGTTTCTTCTTTACATTCAAGTTAACGACAATAAATAACTTAGGCTCAGGATGGAAGATTCAAGGTGTTTGATTGTTTCAACCAAAAACCCAAAGGATGCTGAAATGCATATCAGATCCAGTGGAAGTGTGCTATCTCCTAGGAGTTCTCGAGCATTTTCTACACATTATGTATCATCTTCAGGGTCAATATTCTGTATAATCTGAAGTAAAATATTAAAATAAAATTTTCCTCTTAAATTTGGAACGTGCAGTAGTAGCTAAGTGATCAGAACTGGCAGAAATTCTATCACTTATAATAGAATTAATTCTTCAGTCACAAATATAATTACAGATAGTTATTTACATTCTTAATTTTTTTAAAGTGCAGAGCATTGAACACTCAACCTTCCAGCCATGTTCCAAATCTCGTGAGGACTGGGTCTGGAGGCAATGGCAGATCATAGAAGAGTGTTTTATGTACCTCCACGCGCGATGGTGCTTTCAAAAATACCTGCAAATATATTAAATATGAGTTTTTCAGCAATAATTTAGCAATTTCAATTTATTTTTAGTTTTATTCAGATTAAGAGTAAGTACCTTTTTAATGGTAGAGGAAGGAGGTGGTTATGGAATACTGTTTTGTTTTATGCAAGTAACTCAGTTGATACTCAATTAAAAATAACAATTTTAATGGTTATTTATGGGACATTTAGTGTTTACGATATTACTAAACACAAAAGCATCTAGTAAACAATATACAAACACAATATCAAAAAACTTTCACCTTATACATTTTCTTCACTTTATATCTTGAGCAATTCCTCTCTTTATACCTTGGGATACACAAATGAGTGGACGACGGTCTTACGACGCTTTGAAACCTGAGCAAATGACTGAGAATTAACGTGGCTCGCTCGTATATAAAAGAGAATAGTGTTCATACAATGTGCATACATTCATCAGTCCTTGTTAAGCCTTTATTTTTCCTCTTCGCTCGAGTGCTAAGGCGCATTGCTTGCCGCGCTAAAATGTTGGCTCAGTTAATCTGTGCACAAAGCAACGCATGCACCTCGTCGGAAACTCTCGATGGTCTTTCATATAATTGTATCATTTTTCCTCTAATCTCCTAAACAAAAGCGGAGTGTTAGCATACAGTGTAGAGCTGTTACTTTGTCAGCAGACCACCCAGGTTCAAATAAGCTGGTTCATAATTAGATAAATGTATTCTTTCAGATCAATGTATCCCAGGTGAAGTCTTTGGACACCCCCAGGAAAAAATCTCGAAGTGCGAGGTGGCCGAGGGAAAGGAACTGGTCCCCCTACCCTGAATATGTGAAATTCACACGCGTACGGCTTAGTCGGGGGTGAGCTCTACCCTCACATATCCAAACCAACCTTCGGGTTGAAGCACTGAGTGAGAGTGATTCTTCCACGAAAGATAGAAAGAAATCATTGCAATTTCCGGAGCTACTAGTAAAATTTCGCACGAACAGCTGTCAGGAGCTTACATTTTTGCAGTCCATCTCTGCTCCGTGGAATACCGCATGAAAAACACAGATGTGACCAATACACAGTTGAACAAAAGTAATCACAACAGCCAAAACATAGGCATGTGGTTTCAATAAAAAAGCCCAGAAAAGTCTGTTTTATCAAAAAAAAATCCCGCCACGCCAAAAAAGTCCCAAATAGTCTCTAAACAAATCATTAAAAAATGTTTTATTTCATGAAATTGGTGAAGATTTGTATTTAAAACCACAAAAAAGTCCCACTTTTACAAAAAGTCAAGAGACTTTTTTTCCGCGCTCTAGTTATGACTGAGATGTCCATTCACTTCTGTCCCAAATAAATCTCCATCAGAACTTCTCTGCTTACAAGCAAAATAAATAATAATGAAAAGGCAAATAACATTAGGAAATTGCACTATCGCTTCTTATCGCCAAAACTGTTGCTCAACTTGGAAAATGAAAGAATGGTTTCAGCACTACGGTAACACAATGTAAACGCGAGGGTCGAACTATAAGTGAACTGAGTTGCCCTCTTTTCATACAGGGAAAAAGGTACTCTAAGGTTACTAATGCAGACGACTATTGTGTCAAAGACAAAAGTACAGGCTGCAGCATTTATCAGAAATGAAACTACAAAATTAAACATTTAATCATGACACTTTCAAAACATCATGTTTCGCTGACTAAATTAAAAATATTTAATTCGAACCATTCATACTGTGTTAATTACTTCTGCGAAGACGCTCAGGGCATGGGCTTAGTAAACTCGCTAAATGTTGAAGTTCATTATCATTTATGCCATGAAGAATTGGACAGAAAAAGATTTAAAACAACTTTTATCGGTCCAAATTTGAATTCACCTTGAGCCATCGTCTTGCTTCGGAAACGACAGCAGCGCACAAATCGCCAACGAATGCCATACAACTTGTAAGCTCGATAAAATGATCAGCAAAAAATGAATGAGTCTACGATCAAGCCGTACGGCTGGCACAGTTTGCAACTCCAATTTCAGAAATGTTCTTCCAAAAGGGGTGATCCGTGTTGCCACGTTCCAAGAGGTGAGAATAAAATGACCCCATTCTAAAGAAAAGATACATGAACGCTCACCAAAGAATAAACGACCAAATGATTGGAGACACTACGCGACACAAAACAGCCACTTGAAAATTACAACGGGAGCAATTAATAGGGAGATTTACTGAATAAGACAAAGACTGAAATATATCAGGAAAGCTGTGACTCTCATTAAAATACACACTTAAGACAGAATTCAATAGTTTACTGGTGAGAGAGAACGGAGTCAAAAAATGCAGCCAGCCAATATACAGATTGAAGACTGCTGGCACTGGATATTTGTACAAATTTTCATAGAAAAACATATTTCTTCTTGTACGAGAAAGTTTATTTCCTTCAAGCAGATTAACCAATCTTCTCTCACAGGCCTTACATTTCGGCTGTCATAGTGAGCATTAGTTTTTCTTTTTCCCTAGTCTTATATATGCTGATGACTGTAAGATATCAACCAGGGATACATCTCTTAACGAGTGCGTTATTTTACTAAATGACTTGGATACATTTTTTTACTGTTGTGTTGAATGGAATTCATATCCTAATTTAACTAAATGTAAAATTATCACCTTCACTTTGAGGAAGAATTTTATTCGTTATGACTATCACTTAAATGGTGTTCCTCTTGATCGTGTTACCTAAATTGCTGACTTAGGAATCACTTTAGATAACAAACTTTCCTTTATACCGCATGTTCAATCAATATGCTCGAAAGCTTATTGCCTTCTGGGATTTTTAAAACGAAATTGCATTCCCAATTTTTCTACTAAAACCGTTGCGCGAGCATACTGTACAATACCCCAATTTATGTCAATTTTTTACGCTCACTTCTCTTGGAGTCAGAAGGAGGGTTTCAGATGCAATCTTCCTGCGTAAAATTATGATGGGTGATGTGGATTCCAGCCATCTACTTGGTTTAATCAACCTGAATGCGCCTCCAAGGAGGACTAAGCACACTCCACTCTTCAGATGCCACTTTTGTCGGGTGGATGTCTGTAAATATGAACCGCTAACTAGGATGATGCGCACGGCTAATAAATTTTTGAATAATTATAAAGATTCTGATTTTATTTCTGACCCTTTAGTGTCCTTCAAAAATAAAATGTTTGTATTTATTAATAGAACCTAAGCAGTTGTTTTCTTTTTTCCTGATTGATTCATGTACAAATTTATTTACTTTATTGTATTTTTATTTTAACACATGTAATTGGAATTACCTGTACGTGTTAAATAAATCATTATTATTATACCTTGATTGTCCATTTAAAGGGATTCGTAACCTTAGACATCTCCTTGCATGACCCTGATTCAAAGGCTATTTTTAAATGCACTTAATCTATTTTTATTGGTTTTATAGCTTTATTATGCTATTGGATATCTATCAAGAATTCTTTTAACTCTACAATCATCAGTATTTATGGCAGAGATTATTTGTAGGATTGAGATTACGGATGGCAAGCCGACAGCCCAAAAATTTTGCCAGCCAATGAGCTGACTATTTCCTCTAATCTTGTAAATTTTACGAAAGCCTGTTATCTAGTTAGGCACACGTGTTGTGACTGCGAGCACCTAATCCTATAATTAATTTATAATTCTTCCTTTGACATATTTATTGCGACCTTCGTAAGCAAAGATTTCACATTTCTGGAATCAAGACAACTTTATCACACGAACTCATTAATAGGTGTGAATTGCGTGGACTTGGGCGATATCGCGTGGGACTTTTGCGGATCGAACGATTTGATTAATACCCGAAGATAATGTAAAACTTTGAAACCAGAGGCGAGTAACAAAGTTTGTCTCTCTGTGGAAAATTTCTTTTAATCCAAGTTGTGCATTTATTTATTTATTTATCTTCGCTACCCCAAATACACCATAATGGGAAAATTTACGTCGGGTGAATAACAGTAACAACGGACGAGACACAAACACCTATGTCCTGGGTAGAAAATGCTCTACCCAGGACATTATCGGCAATACAGTAAAAAACGACTGAATAATGACGCTTGAAAGTAAATATCATAATCTGTGGATGGCCTCCTCACTTTGGGTGACTCATTGGGCACAAGACAGGGGAAAAGAGGAGTGAATATTTGCTTTTTATTCTGGAGAACTTACTGGATCGCCAAAGAGCCCAGGTTGTCCAATGTCAAGAAACCTCTGATGGTAATTATGGGAGTATATACCCGCAGTATAGCTGAGAATTCTTTTGAGGCACAATGGAATGCATAACGAACAATAGTACCTACATATATTGTTTTACTTGTACGGTAAAGTTGCAAATAGCTGACGCGGGCGGCGTTGGGTGCACGATCGAATCGACTATGACAAGCTGCACAAGTTGGCCGCTATTTGGTGAATGGTCGTGGCTAAAAAACATGGAAACACAAGCCAAAAATCACTCACACGTTCGGGTCCTTATATTTCGACGGGCAGCCGAGTACGTATTCTTCAGAGGAGCGCTGTTAAAAATCATAAACTCATTCATAAATAAATGCAAATATTTCACATTAAATAAAATTAACACCCTGAAAAGTGTTCCGTCAATATCTATCGCTCAGGTTGCCCGTAAAAAAGGCTATGAATACAATCTAAGAAAAATTGATAATTTTTCCTTTGAAAACGCAACCAGCGTGCAACAAAATCGATGGTATTAATTAAATACTACATTCTTTCTGCCACTCGGTATTGAAAATTTACGCCCTATATCGTGGTAATGAAGTAATTAAAAAGGTGAACAACAAACCTCTGCACTGAATCCAATGCGTTTATTATGGGGGCGAACTAGGGGCCCATTTAGGGGCCCAAGGGCTCATTCATCCCTAAAAACCTTAGCTTCAATAGATTCCTCGTGCTCTACGTACCTTAAATACCAAATCTCTATAGAAACAGTTCAGTAGTTTTTGAGAATTCTAATATACAGCGGTGAGAGAGACAAAATTGAGCGTGCTATAGCGTGCAGTAATGAATAAAACGCGGCAGTGCGTAACATTCTATTCAGCTTATGTTAAATTCCCATGATAAATGGCATTTTAACGCATTATGAAAATAATTGTATCAATTTCAAGCTGACTGGTCTGGCATGGTCTCAAGTTATTAGGAGGAATTTTAAGCTCTCTTTTGTCTAGTAGTAGGATAATCAACTGGTATTTGCATTCATAAACTCAACGGTTTGTTTTTTTTTTAGAAAATTAAACATCTTTGCGTCTACGTCTACGTAATACCCTGCGAGCCACCACGAGGGTGTGTGGCAGGGGGTGAAGATCACCAAACATGCACTATTGCCATGCAAGTAGAATATTTAAGGGAGACATGCTAGAGAACAGGGTCACATGGAGCTAGATGGTTAGTATCTACATAATAAGAAAGGGATTATTGGTTGTTATTACATGCATCATGCACTACAGACTACTCTAACTATATTTCACCTACCTATCCCTTTGCTATGCTGCCTATTGTTCTCTCTTATGATACGCGGGATAAATGGCATTTTAAATCTATCGGTACGACCATATATCTCTCTAATCTTGTTAAGATGATCAAACCTAGTATAATACGCAGGGGTTCTCAAAATATATCTAACGTCATCTGTGAACAAATCGGTTTCGAATTAACTTAAAAGGTTTAACCTAAATTTTAACCTGCGTTCTGATAGTAATTCCCATCCTAGTTCTTCTATTAAGCTCGTAACACTTATAAAATTATCATAACGGCCTTTAACAAACCTAGCAGATTTCCTTTGCACGCGCTCTAATTCTTTTATCATACCTTCCTCGTACGGATCCCATATACTAGCGGTATATTCTAAATGAGGCCTGACAAGTGTACGTTATATAGAGAGAAGTTTGAGGAAGCTGGTGGAGGTATATTATGGTCGAAACTGGCGATAAAATATTTCTTGCCACGAAAGAAAAACAAGGGAAATCCTTCCAGTTAACTTTTCTACTTACTTTTATTAGTTTTGGCAAACATTAATGATTTCAGCATTCCATAAAATTATAGCTGCTGTGCTTGATATTTATCAATTATTAATGATTGGTTCGTTAATACCTAACAGACAAATTTCTCTCACATACTCAATAGGAGAGAAGGATGCACTGTCACGTATTTGTCAAAATCTACGATTTATATTCTACATTCCTCCAAAAATATGAAGCCCGACTGGATGCATGTGAATAGTGACGTGTGTATGGATGAATAGTATCCTAAAGAATGATCGAAAGAGAAATTTTGCAGTAAAAAATTGGATTGGAGACAAGTGCTACGTTGCTATGGTAAAAGATGAGATAAAAACGCATTGCTCCGCCAATACCCATCCAGGAAATGGAAGTAAGTGAACAGTGTACTTGCCTGGTGATGTCATAGGATCGATTCCTCATCCATCACTTATTTTTTGGCCACAACCTTTTTCCTTGCACATTAAATATTTACTTAAAATGAAATGAGAGAGTCTTACTAAGAATTTGTTCCTCTCATTTGGTTCAGAATTTTTAAAGATAAATCCAATATCTACGACTCCCGGCGAATGATTCGGAATACCTCGTATGCATTTAAAAAAAGAACTGAAATTTTGGCGTCTAGTGTAGGCTATCGTCATTGCCGATGCCCGTTTCATATGCATGGACAATTTCTTCAGGGAACCTCCCAGTAAACCAATTGCTTATTCAACTCTTTCGTTTTTAATATTCTTACGAGTCCTATTCCAACAGATTGGATTGACATAAATACTTAGCAATCTGTAAACTAAGTCATTTATACACTGAAATATCTTTTTTTCATTTGTTGCCAATCATATGTACTGCACCGTGGGAAACACAATATCGTCGCATACAATATTTTAGAAAGAAAATGCGTTTGGACCAAAGCATTTTATTCGATATTTGCATACTAAATTTGTACCAAGTTTGGACCGTGAGACTTAATACAGTTATTTTACTACTTTCCGTGTTCTCGTATGGTTTCCGCAAAAACATCCTCAATGAGAGTATTTTTGGCACTTATTTTTAGACCCAGGATGTTTGGTTTCTACGAGGCGAAGGAGCTTCGTTTTATCCGTTTTCATTGAGTATCACAATGAAGTACACAATAAGGTACTACGCTTCCGTTATACTGAATGCAATTGAACTCATACTCTATTAATAATCGAATTGCATTTCGTTATTTCACACTACTTGAGATACTGAAATAGGTATTTTGATTTTCCATTAAATGGCTGCGCAAACTGTGCTGCAACTAGTTGCATCTACTCTCACACTTCCAGGGTCCTCTGATTGTTAGGGAAACGACCTAAATGATACCGCCACGTGGTAGCGCTTTCATATCGTATCCTTGGAGTTGATTAGAAAACAAAAAGCGTCCTTTGCCATTTTATTTTCAAAAATTCAGTGCACCATTGTGAAATATGTATGAATATTACATGATTCATATTCTTTACTTTATTTCAAGATTTTGACTTGTAGTCAAGAATGAATTCTTAAAAAAATGCCGTATTTAATAATTTTTAATGGATTTTGAAATCAATTTTGAATCAATTATTGAAGTAACAGTTTCAATTCTATTATTCTGCGTAAATTAAAAGCAAATTGAAAACACGTAGTGTTCCTATCGCCGTATATATAACATAGATAGGCATTACATGATAATAATTTTATAATTAGACGTAAATATAGTGCCATATTTATCCATTGTGCATATATTTTCACTAATTTACTCGTGAATAGTTTTCATTGTTAACCATTTATACACATGACTAGTTTTAAAACTTGCAGGGCACCATCATTACACACTGATCTTTAGTTCATCTTTGTAATAAATAAGAAATAGAACCCTACTTCCTCCTATCGCAATGCGTTTCAGCATTGGTTTTACTCTTTAGTATTTAAGTTAGTATTTCATCGAGACAGAGCAAAAATTTCTGGATAAAAGGTGAATCTAAGATCTTCATGTCTCTATTATATTGCAATTTCAATTATTTTTAGCAAAATATGTATTTATATATGTATAAATTATAATTCATTCATTAATGGATGTTGAGATATTTGAAGCTAAATATAATACAGAATGGAAAGAAGGTTATCTACTGCGAGCACTAACAGGAAAGGCACCAGTTAAAAAGATACGTATCGTAAAAGTGTTTGATGTTGTGCGGTCGAGTCGAGTCTTATCATTACCGCTGTAAAAAGGGTTTTTTTCCTCATCTGAGCGATTCCACAAAGTTCGGAGCAAAGTGCTTTGATAATGGTAAGCTGAGGGGGGAGGGTAGAATGCGTCAATGATGTTATAAATAATCTTATTTGATGACTGTCTCTCAGACCGTGTGAGAAGGTGAATTTTTCAAAATTTTAATTGTTAGGTATATAAAAAGCTGATCTAACTCCTAACCTTTTCTTTCAATTGCAGCGGCGAAAGAGAAATAGATTTTCACAACAGCGTTGCAGCTTATTAGGAATCCGGTGAGCATGGTTCTATTATATCTCATGTTTAGAGTTCTAAGTCTTAAGCGCTATTTATGACAATAACATTTTGCTTTTCCGCTTTTCTCGTAAGAATTATCCTTCCTCTTATCCAGAGGAAGGCACACTTTTTAGGCCTTTTTACGCTCTTTTGAAACATTTAAAAGTTTACGTCTGCCAGGACAAAGGGCCTTGTTAATGTAAATGGGATCATTTGACGAGAAATCTGGGTAGAGGTGGCTTGTTGAAAAATTTCTCTTGACCCGTCACTTTGCCAACAAGTTTTCTTCGGTTGACTGGGTCGTAAACCTCAGAAATCCACCGCCCCCCCTCGGGGACCCATTAGGCTTGGGCCTTGTGCGATAGCAATGGTCGATGAATGTTTCGCACAGGTCAACTCCCAGTCGGTGCCCAATTTCTCTTATAACAGCAGGTAAATATTCTGAATGTTAAAAGGGGACGCCGCGAATTCCTACGTTGATGGATAGAATACGCTTCTCCAAATCATTAGTATAATATACCAAAAATATCAGATCTTTCCTCAGTTGTATATTTTCACTTTTAAATGCACATATATTTCTTCACTACATTCGTCTAACCTTTTCCTGTAAGCTTTAGTTCGATTATAGCTTTCGTCCAGCCTCACAAAAAGCTTTTCGATTGAGTCTCCAAGGTGTTTCTCGGTTTATTTTAGCTCAGTTCTCATCTCCTCCTTTAAGGAATATACATCATCGATAGTTTTACCTTTTTTGATACTTGAATCAGAGTCCTATGGTGGTACGGGGTGAGTTCAGGCTAAACCTCCGAGAACTTTGGCAGTCCAAACACCTCCACTTCTGCTTGCTGGCGCGGATCCCATCAATGTCCTCCTTCTTTGGCTGCTCAGGAAAGAGATGGCCGTGGAACAATTTGCTGCACTCGGCGCACATCATGAAGATCGTATTTCTCGTCGATTACCGGCACTCGTTGCTACAACTGCTCTTTTTCACAGAGAACTGACTTCACAATGCAATCACTATCAATAAGTTATGTTTCAAACTGAAGGGAAGAGACTTGAGGAAGCGTTTCAAATTTTCACCGCTTATAAAGCAAGACTATCGGCAGTTTTGCACGGCCTTGAGCGTGGCGAGGAGATGGGAAGAAGGCGTCCGTACTCTCCGAAAGCCGAAGAGAGACTATGATCGTATGTATCGAACTATGCATTAACGTCAAATGTCACATTATGCCACATAGTTCGACAAAATGTTAAGTCGTATCGCGTATGATATAACACATCGATATATTTCAGTCTATGCATCAAATTGCTTTAGCTATTATAAGTCACAGATCAAGCGATGTAACCCGTACTGTACATTTCACAAATAAATAGTCAGCAACTGTAAGGATGGGTTTTTGAAATCATTTGTTGCGCAATTTTTTCAGCAGGATCTTTTTCTTTGGGTAAGTAGGGTGATTAGCCGTTATTTGTGGCTATGCGTATGCAGCTCCAGGTGAAAATTAGCGTTTGATAGCGCCACGTACTTGAAGTAAACTAGATCACCGTTGACCTCAATTTAATCTTTCATTACTTCTCTGATATTGAGGACAATTTGCTTAATATGTCTATAGTTATAACAGTGCTTATAACACTTAAGTGGCATCTGTAAGCCTTGCGTCTGATACTGGGTTGATTTGTGAGCCTTTTTACCATTCAATGAAATTACACAAATTAATGGAAAATGCGGTTACAGTGAGGAATCGGGGAGGACTTGATCAAGGCATGTGAGCTTTCTAAATGTGGGACGAAATCCGTAAGTTATCAGACTGTAATATCCAGAAAGTACAAATAGGGATTGATGCCTTCTTCACGAATAGAATAACTGTTAGAGTTCTTATCGTTTAGCCGTTTAACCATGGTCTAGGACATTTCGGTGTGGGTGCAGGGACGTTTAGTGGCGTGAATTTCGTGAATCATATTCATTTATCACGTACTTTAAGTAAACCTGTTGACCTCAATTTAATCTTTCATCCGTACTCCGGTATCGGGGATTATTTGCTTAATATGTCTATAGTTATCAGAGTGCTTTAGTCACTTATAGAATCTTAGTTTTTAACACCTGGCACAACATTTAAAAATTCTATTCCAAACATTTAAAAATTCTACCACTAGTCATATGTCGTAAAAGCATCGTTACTAGCAGAGTGATAACCGAAATGCCCCTGTGCCCAAACGGCCTTCGTCCCAATGGCTCGCGCCCAAATGTCCTGCGTCAAAACGGCTCGCGCCAAAACGGCCGCGCCGAAACGTCCCATTCCTATTTACGAGCATTCGTATCCGTATTTTGGATCCGCCGTCCAAGCAGAAAATACATCGTCCTCGTAGCAGTAGTTGGTGAAAATTATGTTTGATTGGCAGCTAATGACATTTCAATGTTTTATTTTTATTTTCCAAGATAAAAAGATGAAGTGTCATGCCACCTGAGGTGGATCACCACCTCACAGCACAACGTTCCATTCCTCGACGTCTACTTACTACCCTGCTCTCGTCTTTCCTTTTAACCAACACATCTCGTGAGATGCACGAATGCGTATATTTCCAGAGGTGAAACATTTTCATCATACCCGATGTTGCCCCGACGGGTAAAACCGATCGTACTGTAAAAAAAACTGTTGTAAAATAATAAAAACTGATTTTTACTTTATTTCAATGCCATAATAACACGACTTATCTTTATTCGTATTTCCTACTTTTTCCTTTCGTCTTAATTGACAGTGAGTCCAAGTTATCAAATTCCGGTAACCCTACTTAAATGGGGTCCTTATTCATGTCTTTTACCTCATTATTTATTTTCTGAATTTAATTTATAAATTCTATCGCTTATCTAAATGGTTTTCCGGGAAAATTGTCCCGTACGAGGGTATTAAATTTCATTCTTGGTCTCTAACCAGTGAAACCTGTGCCTATTACAATCTTTTACGTGAATTAAAAACATTTACGACCGTATTCATAGATTCCTACGAAACTAATTATTAGCTAGGAGTGTGCTAACTTGCTCAAAACCATCGAAATAGCATTCCACGTTGCTTTACTAACCTTGGTCGCGTCAGGAATGCTTCTGTGGCACTCTTGTTGTCATATTTTTAAGATATATTAAATATGGTGGTCTCTATTGGGCGAACTATTTTTGACGATTAACTTTAACCATAGCGGGGATTCAAACCAAACTGCTAATGCCTTGGGTAGCAATTCTACTGGATCAAGTTGAATTAGTATTTTTTTTCTTTGTATCTGATGCCGAATAATCGAACACTAATGTACTACACGAGGATTTTTTCAAGCGATTGTGAAGGAGAAAGTGAAGGGGTTGATGTGACTAAAAATGCCGGAAAGTACTTACTAATTTATTTAAAAAATTTCTCAATCAATTCATATCAAATTTTTAAACAATAATTTCAATATGCTCTGTACTATTGTAAACTGTGAAAATTTTATGGTTGTGACGGCTGCTTTCTTAGGATATTACCATTCAATTTCCATATTCCCTGCTAAAACATTCTGTATAGTTTCCTTATAAATACTTATACAGAATTTCTTAAAAAGTTCTGTAGATATTTCATAAAGTATTGAAACGTCATTTTACAGAATTCCCTACGATATTCTGCAGAATACCTTAGGATGTTCTGCAGAATACCTTAGGACGTTCTGCAGAATTCCTTAGGACGTTCGGTGGAATTCCCTACGACTCTCCATATAGGTTCTTAGAAAAGGATACTTTTATATATAATTATAATAAGATATAGGTTCTTAGAAAAGGAAAAGGAACTATAAGATATAGGTTCTTAGAAAAGGAAAAGGAACTGGGTCAACAGAAGCCTCACATATTTCCGTAGAGGTGCTGAAGTTCCACAGAACAGCTTGTAAGGAGTTATTTTGCTCTGCAGGCTCTCATGTTCCGTAGGTACAGAGCCTTACAAAAGTAATTAGCTCTGATAAAAAGAGTAAATTTTTGTATAATTCCTTACGTTCTACAGAGCAGCTTCTAGGGAATTTGTTAGCAGGGTTGTATTCTTTTATAATTGAGTGGCCATATTATTATTCGCTGGGAAATATTATGTACACGGAGAGAATTGGTGCTTTTTTATTTTAATTTAGAGAGGAGCTTCGTGAATGGTGTGAGACTGCATATTAGTTGCCACAGCTTATGCATCAAGGCAGAGGGCGCAAAAATATATAAGTTTTGTGTATGAGCAGGAAACACGTATCATTCGTTGATATGAAGATGCACATTGGTTTCCTAATTGATCTGTAAACATTGAGAGTGGGTAGTAATTATAACTTATTAGTTTTCAATCAGACGTTATGCTATAATGCATATTTGTATTCATTGTGGTTTCAGAGAATCGTACCGCTGAAGTTGAAATGTGTGAATTAAAAGTAAATAAATGTTTTGCGCTTTAGCAGTTTAAAGAATTCTTTAATGCAGTGCTTTACAAAATAGTACTATGTAATCACTTCCTCGGTGCCAATGCTAAAAAAATGACTTGCCATGTGAAAAATATCCTACTCCAATCCTGGAATGGAGTTTTTAACAGTGAGAAGGTTTATTTGTCGTCGATATGTTTCTTAGAAATGTGCAATCAGTCTTCTTTTTGTGAGTATGACAGTTGATAATAATTTACATCTACCAAATGCTTCCCTTGCAACTTACAAAAAAATACTATAGATATGTTTTTTCAATGATGAATGAACTAAACATTAAAGTAAGCTGTTTTAAATGCTTAGGTTCGTCGTATTCTTTGATTCAATGTAGTTTTATCGAATAGGACACAGTTAAAAGAACTTGATTTGCTGTGCGGTTATATAAGTTTGCTGGCTGAAAAAAATGGCGAAATCGTGGTGTAGTGCTCTGTATGGAAAAATACTGTATTTGGTTATTATGTAATATTTTGTATAATAAGATTAAATTAAATAACTTCAAATTGTAATAACATAATTAATAAAACTTGGACTCTTTGGTCACTTAATTTTTAAATTAATAACAGATATTCATGTTTTAAATTATGCTATAACAATTGTTTACTTTGTCATCATATCTTCCAAGCTATCCGATTCAGTCGATTTGAATGCCTCTAAAAATATTAGGCTAGTCAAAATAAAACGAGGCAATAAGATTAGACATGTAGAATAAAAAGTTAACTTGAGTTTGATGACATTATTTGTGAATCCATCCCATAAAAACTCGATGATTTAATCTGGCAACCAAATTTGATGGAAAAAATTTAAACGCCTAAAATAAAGCCTCAAATATTGATTATGTATTAAAAAAGGTTACCACGAAACTATTGAAGGTTCAGAGCCAAAATAGTTTCAATGTCTACGTTGCCAAGGAATCACCCACCACAGAAATATTGAATAATGATTTAGCTCATAAATTATAATTAACACGAGTTCGTAGCTTTATTACGATTAGTAGTGGAATTATTACTTTGAGAAATTCCTGCTGGTCACAAGAGATTATGGAGATGAACCTTTTCAATTACGAAATAAACCTTGAATTATTTTGTCGGCGTTTTAAACTTTTTATGATTAACTGGCCGCAGAAAAATATCTCTAGATAAGACTGGCTTATCTTTAGGTGACTGGGAATTCACTGCCTAAGGTTCCTCGAAACGTATTCCCTGTTGACTCTGACTAATAGTCTGATATCAGATTAATGTGATCAACCTATTCACATCTAATTTTTCAACATAGCTTTTTTAATTTTACTGTCGAACTTACTAGTATTTCTTCTTTCCCATGCTTGCAGATCGGACAATTTTCTCATGACTAAAGGAAAAAATGAAGACGTCTTCATGCATTCTTAACGCCTCATTTATTCTGATGGTAGCAGTAACCTCTGGAACCGGAAGTTTCATCAAATATTATGCAAAGGGTAATTATCATTCTCAGAACAAAAACTTACAATTTAAGAGAACTATAAAACCGTCCACCATCAACAAACGGTTAGTATATTTTATTAAAATTTGTGGGATAGCTATGATTCAAACGAAAAACAGATTAGGTGCAAACATCTTACTTTTCTGGTCACTTGCAGGGATTATTTCTATCTGGTGGCGTGAATACAATTCTATCTTCTCAGACGTTATTAGTGGGTGGAGTTTGATAATTAGGAATCTTAAGGGAGTTTTACAATACTACAGATATAGTGCGCGAGAACTCTTGCGTGGACTTTGGCGCATTTAAATTGCACCGAGTGAAGCGACGAATGAAATAGACTATTCGGCAGTTACAGGAATGGAGACACGGAAAAAGGAAAATGTTATATTTTCAAGAGGTGTATAGTTGTGATATAATCGTTTTTTTCCTGATATGGAGCAAAATACAGGGCAATAATCACTCCAACTGTTGTTAAGTTATTGTGTTTAAAAGCACTGCATGATCAACTTCGTTCAAGTAAGGCCTTAAGATAGTGGTGCACAGGTGCTTCTAGGAGTTAAAAAATTAGTTTGATGCATTATATACCTCACACGTATTGCGAAAAAAATTTGAAATAAAAATTAGAGAGCGTTTCACTACCAGAGATCCCAGTTATCAGCTCAAGGTCTCCTAATAAACGCTACCATCGCCAGAGCTTTGTCTTTTAGAATCTCATTCTAATGTTTTTTTATAATTAATCTTTGCTCTGCACTTACCACACTTGCTGTCCCATGGATCTGCTATAGCGTGTAATTCCATGGATTCTCGATAAATCAATGCCCGTTTATCGTCGAATCTAGCAGATTTCATTATCAGGCTGCCTACTTCAATCTCCGGATCAAACTCTACCCATCATCTCTTGCCAATTCCTCAGCCTACATTTTAAAAAGCTAAGGCGACAGTGTTGACCCAAACCATATCCCATGACCTAAAACTGCCCATATTCTTACATCTTTCAATCTCACTAGTGCCCACTTGGATATTAAAAAGTCCCTAATGAGTCTTCAGTATCGCTAATATATCGCAATTTTCATTATCATCTGCATATATTTCCCCAATTAACTGTGTCAAACACCTGTAAAGACAAGTTGCAAATTCAAATCACCTCATTATACTCTGGAGTTCTATTCCGCCAGTGTTCTCATCACCACATCTTATTCGGAGTTCCTTTTCCCGTCCGGAATCCAAATTGACGCCCATGTTGGGATTTGTCCAACCTATTACTAAGAATTCTCAACAACACTTATAGCGCGTGTGAAATCAAACAATTGATCTTTAAATCAAGAAATAATGAGCTCTACGGCCTCGAAAGTTAAGCAAAATGGGGGAATATCTCAAATGGCCATAATAATCGAGCAGATCTTGTCAGAAATTATTGTTGTGTTGGTTTAACGGGAAAACCACGTTAGGGACTAACCACGACCTCTCAACCAGAATACCCTCTGTGTTGGTTTACGGGAATGTTTCTTCCTCTCCAGAGACCGCACACATCCACACACACACACACACACTATCCTGAATGGAATCCTTCACGAGGCTCTAGGGACCCCATTAAAGATGCCAGGATAACAACAAGCACACGTTCTGTGAATGTTTACGGGAAAAAACTTTCCACGCCAGGAACAAACGCAGAGCAATCACACACACAAGCGCTCAGAAAACACTCACTCACTCATTCAAAAGGGCCCAGTTTCTGGGAGAATCTGACTCACCTAGAGCGTACATAGGAACGGATGAGGGTATGCGTCGTGCATGCGTGTTTCGGCCACAAAGTGGCCCTCTTCCGCGAACTGAAGGGAATAAGTCACTTGCGACTGAAAGTTGTGAGTGGCGAGGAAGTAACATTCCCGTAAACCACCACAGAGGTATTCTGGTTGAGAGGTTGTGGTTGGTTCCTAACGTGGTTTTCCCCTTAAGGAGGTTGGTCCGAAAACTAAAGTCCATGTCATTTTCTTCATATCTGCAGGAATTAGAGAATAAAAGACTCTCTATAGATTGGTTTATTTATATATACACCTTTCCGTCCTGGTTTTTCCAATAATCGCATTTGAAAATAGCTATATTTACATTGCATAGTACAGTAGGCGCGGATCCTTGGTTCATAAAATATAGATTTAGAGTGTTGAAACCCATGTCGTTTTTACAAAAAACGGATATGACATAAACAAGAATTTAAGAAACTGAAAATTGTAAAAATGACGGTAGGTCACTGACTTAGTTTTTGAGAAATTAAATGATTATTATCGAAATTTTATCCGAGAGACAGTAGTTAGCTGATCGGGGCGCTGGGGTCGGTCATGCATGTGGCAGCGATGGAAGTGATCTTACACATACCGTGGGAATTCAAACAGAGAGGTACATTTCAGAAGCTGTAAATTGTTTGTTTGAAAATATAGTACCACCTCGTTCAATAACAAACATCGGTCAAAAATCGAAGGGCTTTATATAACCCAAACAGGCCCTGTAAATATTCCTTAAATATTTTGTTTACACATATTAATAATTAACATCACTTAAAAACGACTGATTAAAGCGGCACTTACAGCTAAAATGAACGCTTGAAATAATAAATATTTCTGAATAATACAAACTAGTTGTTTTTAAATCCCAATGTATACTTTTGTGATTTTGAATTCATGTCTGTTCATCGTCTTAGGCAGAAGTAGGCATATATACTTGAATTGTGACCTTAGGTAACATTCCTAATCCTAATGCCATTAGCCCATTATCTATATAAATTACTTTCTTCACTCTTTTTTCCATATCAGTTCTCACAATTTTGAGCTCTAGCGTCTGAACGGTCGATCTGATCGAAAGTCTGACAGTCAATTTTTTGTAGGCAACGAAACGTTCGTTCAAACGTTCAATTTTTATTTTTTTTGGGGGGAAAATATTTTTAAATGGAGTTGCGATAAAGAAAACAACATTTTTAAAAGATGTTCGTGAAAAAAATATGAAAAAAAAAGAAAAATATATTTCTCTTCAGAGAAACGAACCTCATCCTTTCCACATTACACATTACACATTACAACCCACTACCTTTCCTCTCGTCCACCTCTAGGTTGGAAATAAAGAACAGTGTAGCAGCATTAGATATTACAAAAACAATGTATAAAGTGCGTTATAGTAATGATCTCCACAATAACACCATTCAGTGATCAATTTAGTCCTGAAAAGGACTGTTATGCAGTATGAAAACTTCTAAAAAGAACTTATTCAATGTGTTGGAAGTAGGAATGCACTTCAGTTCACGTACATCAAACACCAGTCGCTAAGGACATCAACAAAGTTCAGTACGGCATAGCCAAAGTTTTTAGAAATTAATAAACGTGGAAATAAATGTAAATGTAGGGTTTACTTGAGAAAATATTGTAATAAAACAATCACGTGAATTTTTATATATTTCTGGTGATATATATTGTCGAAAAGATTTCATAAATCTAACTACTTATTTAGGCATAATCGCTACACGACTCCATTCTCGGCATTCGATTAAAAAATCTTTTCGTTGACTGGTCTTCCTAATATTCATTTTTAATGCTATATTTCAGCTTTCCTCTTAGTTAGACATATTACAAATCAAAGCTGTACTCTTTCAAAGGCTCATGTACATAACTAAAACAATCGGGATGCCGCTAGAATTATGTCTCATTCAGTCGCGAACCAACCTCCTTAAACCAACACAACAATAATTTCTGACGAGAGTTGCTCTCTTATTACGGGTGTTGGAGATATTCCCTCTTGTTGCATAATTGATCTTTACTCTTCACATATTGACACTATCTTCTTCTTTGGGGTAAGCATCAAGACGTCTTTAACAAAATCCTAGCTGGAACAATACTTCCACTTTAATCCAACGAACCAGCTCGCACAAAAATCATATTCCCTTTCACCAAAACGAAGGTACGTTATCTCTTTCTACGGCTCATTTCTTCCTCCCTCCTAATGCTATTTCTATTTCGCAGTTATTGAGTGCCATAAGGCCAAGGTTTTCCTCTTCTATCTCTTTTTGTCTCATTCTCTAAATTATAGTTCACATGCCTCATTTAGAATATGCCGCTAGTATATGGAATCCGTACGAGGAATTTATGATAAAAGAATTAGAGCGTGTGTAAAGGAGATCCACTAGATTTGTTAAAGGCCGTTATGATAATTTTTTAAGTGTTACGAATTTAATAGAAGAACTAGGATGGGAGTTACTATCAGAACGTAGGTAAACATTTAGGTTAAACCTTTTAAGTATTTTCGAAACCGATTTGTTCACAGATGACGTTAGATATATATTAAGAACCCCTACGTATTATGCTAGGTTTGATCAGATTAACAAGATTAGAGAGATAGATTGTCGTACCGATGGATTTAAAATGTCATTTTTCCCGCGTACAGTAAGAGAGAACAATAGGCAGAGTAGCAAAGGGATATGAAGGTGAAATATAGTAAGAGTAGTCTGTAGTGCATGATGCATGTATTAACAACCAATAATCCCTTTTTTATTATGTAGATACTAACCATCTAGCTGCACGTGACCCTGTTCCCTAGCATGTCTCCCTTAAATATCCTACTTGCATGTCAATAGTGCATGTTTGGTGATCTTCACCCCCTGCCACACACCCTCGTGGTGGCTCGCAGGGTATTACGTAGATGTAGATGTCTATTGACACTGTCATACAGATCTTCAACAGATTCACTCCCCTTATCCTGTATATCCTTCTGTTTGAATAATACCATTCATTTTCAGAAAGCATGTTACAGTGCAAACTGATGAAAATTTGACATCTAAAATGTTAATCCCGCTTTCCTTATCTGTCACCAGTCGTAATTTGATTGGCTTATAAGGTCCCCGATGTGCTCTCCTGATGGGAGCTACTTGGAGGGTTAAGAGCAATCAGTGGCCAAATGACGGATTGAGACGTGAAATGTGAGGTCCTCATGGATGAGTGGTTGGCCGGAAAATACGTGGATCGAGATGAGGAGGATGGTAGAGGGAGGTAGTCATGCAGGGAGTTCCAGAGATCTACGTCCATATACTACCTTGCAAGCCACTGCCTGGAGGTGTGACAGGGGATGTCAGGGCACCAACCATGTAAACATATAGGTACCTAAGGGGTTGGGTTTTCGGAGTCGGTGAAGCTTGAAGGTGAGTCTGCGAACACAGGTGATTTTTAGCCAACATACCGACATCCAGCTTCGGAGAAGATGACATAGGAGAAGTGTACGTGCGATTAGAAGACTTCTCGGCGCATTGAAGGGGAAAAGAAACTCAATTTTGTAGAATTCACAGTGGAAAAATCATTCGCCTTGCCTGGGAATTGAAACCAGATCCCTCGATTTCGCCAAGTGCTCTTACCAGTGAAGCTACCCAGGCGTCCTTTTCCACTATGAATCTCATGTGGGCTTTAAGGTACATGTTGTCCTTAAAGATACCGTGCATGTAATGCCAGAGGTATCCGTATGCGAGCGCTAAGCACCACAGTCCACGGGGTAAAGCCGAGCTTAAAACACAAAGGTGTTTACTTTTTGATATTTTCAAAGAACTACGGAACTGGCCGCGCAGTGACTTTATGGGAGTCACCCGCTGGTGATCACGCAATGGTGTAAAATGGCGTGAATCGTGCCGAGAGCCCTAACCCGGCGAAATAGAGGGATCTGGGTTCGATTCCAAGTTTAGGCGAGTGATTTTTCGGCAGTGAATTTTACACAATTGTGTGATAACTAGCGGATGACTTCGTCAAAGTTACTGCGCGGCTAGCTCCGTAGTTCTTTGAAAATGTGAAAATAAACTCAACATAATGTAAGACCGGAACGCCGTGGTTGTAATGGGATAAAATTGAAGCAGTTTGGGAAATTTCGGGCTGGGAAAAACGAAGCGCCAAATGAGAAGTACATACAAGTAGAGCTCTGTACTGGAAAGCGTTTCTGTGGTAGAAAACACGCTCTCCAGGAGCATCCAGTGAAGGAAGCACCCATGTAAGCGGTCAAGGAATAGAGACAGGAGACTACGTATTTGTTAGATTGAGGCATTTGAAATGATAAGATAATAAAAAATCCGAAGTTATTCACTGCTACCTCGAAGATACAACTTGGCATGCAGAATTTATCGCCTTCGTAAAACCCATCATCACACTTGCAAACACTCTAGGAACCACATTCGTAAACGGCATTTGTAATTAACATGCAGTCGTCGCCATTGTTGCATATGTGTTCGTAAAAAAATTCCAAAACATTCGACAAGGCCATGAGAAAAGACAGAGAAGCCCAATCGAAAAACATGGTCGCGCTAAATGAAGAGATCAACATAGAGAAGAAAGCTTTCCATTGGTGGTGAGTAAAGAATTCCAAATCCAGTTGGGAAAATGTATCAGACATTTGATTTTTTTTACCAGAAAAGTGATTTATTGAGGTATTTAGTGCATAACTAATTAAGTTCTTCTTGTAAACGTATCGAACTATTTTTTCATCAGGGCTAAAATAAAAGAAAGAGAGAAGAAAAACCGAACAGAGAGCCAGATTACGTATTCCATTTATCATTTGAGTACCCTAGCAGCTAATTGGTAAATTTTTGGTCAGTAAGAAGGTGGTTTATAAAGCGATAGCCCACACTGTTTTTCATGAACTGTTTATTCAACAAAATTGAAATTTACGAATATGAAATAATCATGTGTTATATACTCATTCTATTTTTCCACATAATCTCGTTCAAGTTCTATTGCCTACCTCCAGCGATTCTCTAGGGGGTGTACACCATGTCAATACCTGTCCCCGCTCTGGTTTTGGAGCCATGTTTTTTCTTTTAAGTATTCCACCGATTATTGTAGGTTTTTCTGAATGTCGGAGAATCTACTTTCATACATATTTTTCACCCAACATATTTTGGGTCCTATCTCCCTCCAGTATATCTTTTTTTGCCTCAGAATAAAATCTACCCTTCTTCATCCCGTCCATGAAACCTATTCTCTTTCTTCCTCTTCCTCGCTCGCCCAACATCCTTCCCTCTATAACACTCTTCTGCAACCCATCACCCTTTATTACCTCCTTCAGCCATCTACCCAGCCTTTCCCGGATTTCATTCAGAAGTTTCCTTTCCTCGCCCACCATCTCAAGCACTTCCTCGATAGTCTTCCTTTCCGTCCACCTAACCTTCTCCACCCTTCTCCACACCCACATCTCAAATGCCTGCAGCCTATTCTCGTCCTCCTTTCTGAGAGTCCACGCTTAGGCCCCATACAACGCTACGCTCCATATTAAGCTCTTCACCAGCCTCTTTTCACATCTTTACCCACTGAACCCATTATCAACTCCCTTCTATTACTAAACGCTTCCTTAGCAAGCGCTATTATCTTCCGTAGGTCTTTGCTACTATATCCGTTTTCCTCTAGCGTACTACCCAAGCAATTAAATAGCACTACTTGGTCGTTTTTGGGTCCTCTAACTTTAATCAGGTTACCATTGCGCTAATCACTTCTTCACCTTCCAAAGTAGTAGCTTGAAAAAGTGCTTTATGCAGTTATTCAAAATGGATTAATAAGAAGATAAATTACGAAGCAGAATACACTCTTTCGCGTTTTTAGTTTGTGCCAGACTGGTATTTCCAAGCCTCATCCTGCAGTCTGTCCTCTGTAGAGTCCACAAAATTGGTCAGAGACTCAGATGTAAGATACGGTAGCGTCTTGGTCACCTGATAAGGCATGGTGACCAATGGAGATTCCTCTCTTGACGATCGTGTCAACGCTCTGATTTCCGTTCTTAGGGGATTTTAAAAATGTGGGGCATTTCTTTTTGGGCAACCCGCCAACTTATTCTAACGTCCTAAATACCAGCATATCGTTCTGTTTTTTCTACCTATACGTGATCCACCATTAGACCCCTCCATGAATTAGATTTCTTATATGGTTTATCTTATGCTATTTCGCTCAGAAGCTCAATTTTCTTCTCTTCTCATCCACGTATCCCCAATGTTCAACCCTCTAACACTCTCTTCATCATTCCCTCTCTTCGCGCTCTCCGTCCATTATTTCTGCCTCCTCCGAACCTTCACCACTATCTTTCTCTCCTCTTCTACTATATCAGTAAACATAAAATCTTCAGTTACAGTAAAATATCTTGGATTTACTTTAACTTCTGAAATATCGTGGGGAACACACATACAAAACATATTTGGCATAGCATTAAAGAAACTAGGTTTTATTCAGCGTATAATAGAAAGGTCCTTGGATAAAAAAGTAAAAGAGAGATGCTACTTCGCTATAGTTAGGCCACACTTCGAATACGCCGTGAGCGTTTGGGACCCTGGTCATAAAGATTAAACCAAAAAATTAATAAAATTCAAATAAAAGCAGCACGCTTCGTTAATACTGCGACTGGCGAACAGAGAGTGTCTCAAAATTATTAGACGAATTAAGATGGGAGCCCCTTGAGACTCGGAGGCTTCACGCTAGGCTGCTGATGTGTTTCAGAGCGATACCGAGAATATTATCATAACTCCTCACTGCATTTATAGTTCTGACAGATGCAATAAAATAAGAGAGATACACTGCCGAACAAATAGGTACAAAAACTCTTTTTCTCCGTGAACAATAAGTGACCACAATAGAAACTGAGCTCCACTAATCACACTCCCATAATACACGTCACCATTTCATTTCCCAAAACCTTACATCTTTATACGGCTGATGACCTAACACTCCCTGCCACACGCCCACACGGCGGCTCACAGGGTATTATGTAGATGTATGTATCCTCTATTTTATTATTTGATCTCCTTTCCAACGAAGATTGAAATTTTCTAATTTCCCGTTTCCCCTTGGTCCTACCGCCGTCTTACAGCATCAATTAAAGATAACAATGCTTATATTTGGCCAATATCGACAAAATAAAATTGTTTCCCTTCAACAAGGTACCCAAAATCGCGTAGGAAACGTCAGGCAGACACCAAATACTGCGTGACATAAATTGAAAAACATGACACAAAAAATTTTCATTTAACAAAATTGACGCTGCGTGTTCTTAAGATCTAGTAATGGGAAAGAGCAAATAATTTGATTGCTACTTGCAAAAGTGGAAGATCAATGTAGAGTCGGCAAAGGATGCAAAACACTTAACCGTGGAATTTGTAGTGCCGCCTCAAAAGATGCAACATGCGACTGCGATGATGGGTACAGC
Source organism: Ceriagrion tenellum (assembly GCA_963169105.1). Classification (NCBI taxonomy): domain Eukaryota; kingdom Metazoa; phylum Arthropoda; class Insecta; order Odonata; family Coenagrionidae; genus Ceriagrion; species Ceriagrion tenellum. Next base: position 22,458,327 of record OY720639.1, on the reverse strand, counting down.
GAGCAGGGGAACAAAAGCTGTGAGATACGTGAGTCATAATATTGTGATATCAATTCCAACTTACTTCTAAGTAAATTTCAAGGACTTTTTTAAATTCAAATGAATAAATTTTCTTTATAAATGTCGCAATATTTGTTAAATTAAAAACATATTAACTATTTCCATAAAACGACTGCTTTCATATCCAAACATACAATCAAATGCATGTTATGCGGTCTAATGATACATATTTATACAAACAGACCTCCCTTCAGAGACGGCTGAAAGCTTAACAGAGCAAATTAAGGCTTCCACTATGGATTTCACGTACCATATCATATTTCTTGGACACTCTATGCGGTCAAATCACCTTGTCTATCACTAATCTTTGAAACGAACTTGAAAGCGATTTCTCATTCTATCATCTTATCATTATTGATCCTTTGGAACGATCATGAAAATGATTTCTTATTCTAGGATTAGGAGATCTGTGCAACAGCGACGACGACTGCCAGATGATTCCCAATGCCGTATGCCAATGGGGGATTGGTCACTTATGTGAGTGTGCCGATGGATTCTACGAAAAGGATAAAGTATGTGTTGCAAGTAAGTACCCATGCTGTAAAAGTGAATAACCAATAAACTCCACTTTCTCCGGCGAGATATTGTAGAACAATCAAGACTTACCTGATGATGACTCCTAGACAGTTGAAACACGTGTTGTAAGAGTTTGAAATAAATTAAGTAGACAGTACGATATCGTTTGAGTATCATTGTTGAATAACCAATGATTCATCTTCATCCCATCCATATTGTGCTGTCTCAATCAATGATATAGAGCATTGGTATTCACAAAAATTGGTAAAATTCACGACATACCGCATTTACTTTATGGCATTATCATAATGCGAAGCATTGGAAATTAGAAATTAAAATAAAGAATAATATATAACTTCAAACGAATCTCCGAAAAAATAATATTGACAAAATATAATCACCTAAGATTTGAAATTTAAAAAAAAATTATTTCCATTTACTTAATTACATTTTTAAAAAAATAACCGAGCTATGCTCGGTCCAAAAGTTCGAACACTTATGCTAAAGACAAGATCGTCACGAGCGAATTTTACTTTTATAAATCTACTAATGGAGCATTACTGACACAATATACCTACAGACGAACATTTTTACAGCTCGTCATGTGAGTTAAAATTTTCTTTAAGATTTTTAGTCTTAATATTCGTAGTAATAAATTGTAAAATAAAGTATTATTTATATACAGATGTAAAAGTGGGAGATCCATGCAAAGACGGCAAAGGATGCGAAACACTTGACCATGGAATATGTAATGTCATCACAGGAAGTGGAACATGCATCTGTGATGATGGATACAGCCAGCAGGGGAACAAATGCGGTGGGATACGTGAGTAGGACTAATGTGAACACCATTCCAATTTTCTACCAAGTAACAACTCCATTTTCAATACATTTAATAGCTTTCAGTTTCCTGTCACTCTATGCTTTCCAACAACTCTTACCATGAAACCTTATGCTAACTAAGTTTTGTTAAACGTATAATAGGAAGGTCCTCGGATGAAAAAATAAAAGAGAGATGCTACATCGCTCTGGTTAGACAACACCTCTAATATGCCGCGAGCATTTGGGAGCCTGGTCTTAAAGATTTAACCAAAACAATTAATAGAATACAAAGAAAAGCAGCACGCTAGGTTAAAAACTGCTACGAGCAAACATTTAGTGTCTCACAACTTTTATATGGATTAAGGTGGAATCCCATAGAGACTCGGAGGCTACACGCTAGGCTTAGGTTGCTTGAGATATTCAGAACTGATGATTTTCATAACGACAAAGAAATATTATCATGACGTCTCACTATATCTCTATGTCTGACAGAAGCGATAAAATAAGAAAGATACACTGCCGAATAGGTACAAAATCTCTTTTTTTCCGCGCACAATCGGCGACCACAATAAAAACAGAGCTCCAATAAATACACTTCCATAATACAATAATACACGTCCCCATTTCGCCTCCCAAAACCTCACATCTTTTCAAGGCTGGTGACCTAACAACCCCTGCCACACGCCCACGTGTTGGCTCGCAGGGCAGTTTGTTCATATAGATGTGGAAGACAGGCTTACTTCAGGTGAGGAGAATGTAGTTGCTATCCTGTTGGCTCTTTTTCTTATCCTTAAATACATTCCTCTTTGGGGCCGTTCAAGTATTACGTAAGACGACTTACGCCATTTTTGACCTCCCTCGCTCCCATTATGTTAGATAATGTAAGATTTTTCCAGTCCCCCACTCTCTCTCAGTCCTACGTAGGATTTTAGATATTTGTATCTACTCTTAGTAAAATGCTCGCTTTCTGCTGTTTCATCTTTCCATAGAAGCCATCGTACAGATTTGAGCACTGGATATCGCATAATTATGCAGTGTTGGAGTACCACATTCATTAACATTAAAAGTGAAACCGTACAATATCTGATGGAGTTGTGAACAATCACAGGATATTAAATAAAAAACTCAGGATATTTAGAAACGATACAACGTTTCAAGACGGATAAAAATCGAACGTGAACTAATTCAAGGCCCCCTGCCCCCCTCCCCCACATTAGATAACGTAACAAGATCCCAGTCATCCCACCCCAAAGCCGTCTTACATAATACTTGAATAGCCCCTTTTTAACCCATAATTATTAATTTCTTCTCTAGCAGACGCCCGGATAGTTAATATTTCTCATACCTTCCAGACTTTTCTTCTGCACGATTCGTTATTGCTATTTCCGTCGCGAGCCTCCTAAACTCCCGAACGTTGGCCCGAACGATAAAAATTCCTTATTTGATTATTACTTATCTCTTCGTCCACGCAGGACTGCCAAGCTATAAAATTATGCTGTGCTGCCATGACAAGACTTTATGGCGTGGCATGTAACGAGGTGTTATTTGTTTTTCATTGTTAAAACTCTCGTTACCTTATAAACACCAACTTACCTCCGTTATTACCATTACAAAATTCTACCGGTGATCATGTCGGATGATTGATAATTGTCACATATAACTGAAGAATATATTTGATCCCATATATCATGCCAAGTTTCACATCCTTTCATTTGGGCAAGAAAACACATCCAAAAGAGTTGACTCCTTCCGAGTAAATAGAATGAGAAAGCATCACATCGACCTTTAAGACTTCCATTGAGAGCTTTATTTACCATATAAATTTTCTTGGTCACCATATTATTTCAAGTTACCGCTCTTGAGTTATGAATATATAATGATAAGGTGAGCAGGGCAACAAACGCGGTGGGATAAGTGAGTAGGAATATTGTTTCATCATTCCCAATTTATTTCCAAGTAACAGCTCCCTATCCAATACATTACATAGATTTTGACTTCCTATCATTCTTTCGATCTTCCTATCATATCATAGATTCGTGAATATTTTATCATACTTCATTATACGTTAGTGGTTATAATTAAGTGAAACAAATATTAACAGTAGTCCACTTCAGCAATATACAGAGAAAATTAGGTGACGCTGCTTTTAGAGTGAAAAAAATTACTGACTCAATAAGATCTCCTCTGACAAAAAATTACACTTCGATCCAAAAATTACAAACGATCAGTTAATGCTTTTTTCGTAAGTTCACCAATATTCTTAAGAATAGGAATGAAGTTGTAATTACCAGGTTTACGATAAATAAAAACTGAAAACTTTCGTTGAGCTGTTATTCGTATCGCTTTGTGAAAATAATTGCTAACTTGAACTAACAGATCTCCGTTATTACCATTATAAAACTGTACCTGAGATCATATCGGACGATTTATATTTGACTCCTATATTTGATCCAATATCCCATGCCGGGTGCTAATCTCTATCTTCAGGGGCTGGAAATTTCATTCAAAAGACGTCGACTCCTATCGAGTAAACTATGTGCGAAAGATCACATCGATCACATAGATTTTTTTTTAATTAGGGGTACACATTTAAAATAACATTTCTTGGTCACACAGTCTGGAGTGAGTGAAACATTTTACAATTCTGAACACGATATTATCCCATTACGTGGTTACAGTGTCTTTACTGCAAATAGAACCTCGCATGAGGGTGGTGGCGTCGCTATATATGTTCGATCCGACTTTCAATGCAAAATACTTGCCCAATCTGTCTCCCCAATTGTTCGTATGCAGCAACCTGATTACGTCATATTGGAGGTCAACTTCTGTGATACCAAAATACTCCTTGCATGTGTTTACCGACCACCTAAGGCTGGATATCTTAATTATTTCGAGGACCACCTGTTTTCTCTTTGTGCTGAGTATGAATATGTAATAGTTGCTGGTGACGTCAACGCACACTTTGGTAGTACCCATCCCTGTTATATTAGTGATAGCAGACAGGTAATGCAGTTACTGGATATTTGCAATTTGACCAGGATACCCCATGGTCCCACTTTTCATACTTCTAATTGTGATTCCACACTTGATATGATCTCCATCAACTGTATGGATAAACTAGAGCATTTTTCCCAAGTCCCTGTTTGCGGCTTATCTGCTCATGACCTACTTATTGCTGTGTTTAAATTCAAATCTCCTAAGTTTTTCCCAACACTCATCACGCGCCGAGACTTTTCTTGTTTTGACTTAGCAAAATTCAGGGAAGATGTACTGGTTGCCCCCTGGGATATAATGTTTCAAATGCCTGATATAAACGACAAAGTTGAATATTTCAACCACGTACTGGTTGAATTGTACGATAGACATGCGCCATTTAAAACTTTTCATGTTCGGCATAAACCGAAACCTTGGTTTAATGCTGATATACGCGCCCTCATTAAATCAAGAGATTCGGCATACAAGCAGTTCCAACTTTCGCGATCTGAGCAGCACTTCGGGAAGTATAAGATCCTGAGGAACCAAGCCAAGCGAATGATAAGAGACTCCAAAGCGCGCCATGCATATTCGTTGTTTAATGAGTGTAATTCTCCCAAAGCTCTCTGGCAGTCTCTAAAGTCTCTCAATGTTTCCTCTCACTCTATTTCTACCCCCTGTTCCTTTCCTCCAGCCGAGGATCTCAATAGGCATTATACTTCGGTATCTTATACTGACCCAGAGGCAATACAGGCTGCAATTAAAAGGTATGATAACTTACCCCAAGTGGAAGGCGAAAGCTTTTTCTTTAACCATGTGTATTTTGAAGACCTATGCAAAGCTATCTCCACTTTGTAGTCTAACGCCAAGGGAGTAGATGGATTTACTGCCAGAATGTTACAGAATTGTATTGTCGAGTTATCTCCCGCCATACTTCATATTTTCAATTATTCGTTGCAACATTCGGTATTTCCTGACCTTTGGAAAATTGCGTGTGTGAAGCCCATACCAAAAAAATCTGGGGCTAGTGCAGTTGTGAATTTCCGCCCCATTAGTATTCTTTGCATCCTAGCAAAGTTACTTGAAAAGATTGTACACTCTCAACTGGTCAATTATTTATCATCCAAGGGCTTACTCCATCCTCTCCAGTCTGGTTTTAAATCTGGGCACAGTACCACAACAGCCCTATTAAAAGTAGTAGGAGACATCAGAGAATCTATGGGCCAACGACGACTATCAATTTTAGTCCTCTATGATTTCAGTAATGCCTTTCCATCCGTGCATCACCGGCTATTAATTAGTAAACTAAAATGTTTAGGACTCTCGCGCTCTACCCTAGATTGGACTCGGTCATATCTTGCTAAGAGAAAGCAATTTGTGGACATAGGTACTTCCACCTCAACTTTAGCAGATTTAATCCAGGGTGTTCCCCAAGGATCCGTTCTTGGCCCCCTTCTTTTTTCCCTGTATGTCAATGATATATACACAATATTTACTGATTCTAATTTCCACATGTACGCTGATGACCTTCAGCATTATGTTGAATTCATACCTGAAGAGTGCGTTGAGGCCATCACTATTATAAATAACGAAGTTTCTCGGCTCGTGGAGTATGCAATAGGTCACAATCTTGAAATAAATTGTAGTAAAACCCAGGTGATTCTTATAGGGAACCCTAAGCTTTTCAAGAAACTGCCTCACAATCTACCTACTGTGACAGTCAATAATATTACTCTTCCTTATCTTGATACTGCCACTAACCTGGGTATTGTATTCGACAAGAACTTAACCTGGGAACCATATGCAAATGTTATTTGTAAAAAGGGGTTGTCCGTACTCCAACAGCTGCGACGCCATAAACACTTGTTACCAAATAATGTCAGAAAACATCTGATTGAGAGTCTCGTATTTCCTATTATTGATTACGGGGCTTTGGTCTGTGATGGAATGTTAGTTGTATGTGTAAATCGTATCCAGCGTCTCCAAAATGCCTGCGCTCGATTCGTCCTTGACCTGCCTCGTGACTGCCACATTTCTGGACATCTTGTTTCCTTAAATTGGATGAAAATCAACCCCAGACGTGATTATCAGGCTGTATTACTCTTAAAAAAGATAATGCATACTAAGACACCTTCCTATCTGTACAATAAGCTTTCTTTTGTGCACACCATTCACAGTCGCCCTCTCAGGAATCCAGATATGCTAAGAGTCCCTCAACACCGAACTGATAAAGAAAGAGGTGCTTTCTGGATATTCTCGGTCATTTTGTGGAACAGTTTACCATCCACAGTCACTAACTGCATCTCTGTTAAAACCTTTCAACTCCAAGCTCGAAAATATTTTATGTCTCTCGATTCCTGTTGATTATGTTAATACTGTTTTTGATTTTTTTTTTCTGTTCTCATTTATGGTGCAATTTATAAACTTTCTATTTTTGACTAATTTTTCTTATATGCGAGTGGAACTGAACTTACTTTACTATTTACATCTTTCAATGTTTGTATTGTACTCTCGTAGGACTGAGAGTCCTTTTGTACATTGATTAAATAAATATCTATCTATCTATCTATCTGGACAAATCATCTTTTCACTCTTGATCCTTTGGAAAGATCTTGAAAATGATTTCTCATTCTAGGATTAGGAGATCTGTGCAACAGCGACGACGACTGCAAGATGATTCCCAATGCCGAATGCAAATGGGGGATCGGTCACTTTTGCGAGTGTACCGATGGATTTTACGAAAATGGTTATGTCTGCGTTGCAAGTAAGTACCCATGCTGCTCATGAATGAACCTTCTTATTCGTATCCGCAGGCGCGTAGCCAGCCTTTGATTCCGGAAGGGGGGGGTTCGAAGAAATAATGTTTTGATGATTGCCTACCAACCAGGAGCTATTTGAATTTGCCTGATTACATAGAGGAGATGAATGGTAAGAACTTCCCGACGCATAGAAACAGGAATGAAAAGGAATGGGTGGAGAATAAAGAGATACTAAAAGGTGCTGTTAGTCATAAATGAATGCAAGCTTTTTATTGTATTCTGTTTCAATGCATTTCTCTCTTATATAAGATAAACTGCGGTAGGTAAATATGTGAATGATAGTATTACTTACAGTAATCATTTCTTTACAGCACAGCACAGCCGAATGATGGAACACAAAATAAATATTTAAATTTTAAGACGGAGGTTCATTTTTTTCCCATCGTATAGAGGAAGGAATGGAATTACATACTTTTAAGTGCCATTTTTGAAGCTTTCGACACTTTTATCTCAAAGCGCGGGCAGTGGTGCTGCCGCAAGTTGGTAATTCTTGCGCTCCATCTGAGCAGTTTGTGCTGAGAAATCCCGGTTTGTTAGCATTCTCAAAGCGGTTGACTAGCAAGATTTTAGTCAACTCATAAAGATAAACCCTACATTAAATAATACATATCATACGGCATATTACATTGTATAACTATTACTCTTAAAGACTTGGTGTAGTTGAAAATAGACACGCTCTCATTTGTATTCTTAAAGAATGCGACTTATACAGGTTTGTAAAAATAAATCGTCCTTCTTCACTACGGCCATGTTAACTACTTAAATTATCTTATTTTAAGGAGGATGAAAATATAATTAGGAGAAAACAAAGAAATTTATCAGTTTAATAGATAAAATGACGCATAAAGTGGTTACTGTTGATAGTACCAACGTGGTAGTAAGGTATCAACTCCTTTTCACATTGGTTTAGGGCAAGTTTATAAGTCATGTGAGAGATACAGTATCATTAGGGAGATGCTCCACTCGTGGACTAATGCCTCATCAAATGAATGGTGTTGACGAAATTCTTAGAAGCAAAATCAATCATGAGTCTCTCTTTTGATATTACTCCCCTTCAAGGATGGATTTGTTAGTTCGAATAACCACTTCATATTGGTTACAAGTTGGAGATAGGAAAGCGGTGCATTGCTAACTTGCAAAACAGGAGCTCGAGAGAATCACCTAGAAAATTAAAAAGGAGTTTAAAGAATGCATGGGTTGTAAGGTTGATTGTCCAAAGCAAGGGTTTGGAAATACAAATGATGGCAATACTGCTTGTAGGTTTTATCAAGAGACGGAGAAGTCGGCCAAAATAAACGTAAGAGCTTTAAACTCCGTGCTTTTTTCTCAAACTAAGCAGTGAATGCAAATACTATTCCACAATACGGCTTGAATATAGCAGCGATTTTTGTAAACCTTTATCCTTGGTATCCAATTCCAGTTAGAGTAAATAAAATCCTCATTCAGGTGCTGACATAAGAAATGCCATGCCCCTTCCAATGAGCTACTTTTCCGAGGAATCGCAAGTATCCAGGAAGAAGGAGTGCAAAAGGTACAGAGAGCTTCACACCCGGAAAATGAAGAGGGAGCTGACAAACGAAGACCTCCTCCACTTCTTTAGGCCTTCAGATCCGCTTCCATTTAAACTACGCAAACTGCCACAGGAGAATAACAACACCATCTCTCGAGACAAATTAAAACCTCTGCTTCCTCCGTACATGGAATCGATTATGGATTTTAATTCCAAGGACTAAGATGACAGGGAGTAAACTAAGCTTTCAGTTACGCATTGATTAACCGAAGAACTATGTCTTACTAGGAAAATTAATATTTGCCATCGACTTCTGTATTTGTAAAAATATACAACGTCTGGAGAAAACCAGTTCTTAACAAACACAGTGCGCTATCCTTGACATAAAGATTTGTATGTTTAGAACTAATATAAGGAAAAAGTAAAATTAAGTGAGCAAGTAAATAAATTAATGACAGATCCACCCGTGATGAGGAGAACAGTGCCGCGCTATTGAGGAAGTTGCGACAAATAGGTAGTCAAAGTGATATGTTAATGTAACAAATGCTAATTTACTCCACTTAAGATTCAATTTAGCGGAAAATAAAACAACTAATAGCCTATGAAACTCAGTAGTAGTATGCTGCGAGAAAACTACCACAAATTACATTTATTTTCATGAACCGATTTAAGTCGTTTTGGTTAAGAATGAAAATGGTAGCGTGTCGATTTTCAAGTACACCAAGTGAACTCAAAGTCTCCCGCGGACTCGTTCAGATGACATTGAAGGCCTTTCGGGCTCTATTCCGCGTGTTTCCATTTTCGTAGACGACAGTTTCGACAGCATTGCAGCTGTCATCTTCAGGTCAGTAGTCACTTTTGACCTGAGGTTGCTTCTGAACTGAAGAAGACAGCTGCAATGCTGTCGAAACGATCGTCTATGACAATGGAAACGCAGAAGACTGCCCGAAAAGTCTTCAATGCCAAGAACACCAAGTCTTTAACAGTAATAGTTTTTCGATGTAATATGCCGTATAATATGCATAATTTCAAGTAGGGTATATCGTTATGAGTCAACTTAATTCTATCCAGTTTACCCTTTGAGAATGTTAACAGACCGCTATTCCTCAGCACGAACTGCTCAGATGGTAAGAATGACCAACTTGCGGCACAACCGCTGCCCGCGCTTTGGGTTAAAAGTGTCGATAGCTTAAAAATGGCTGGTAAAAGCACATAATTCTTATTTCTTCCTTTATACAAAGACTTAAACTAGTCCTAGCTTATTGTCTCATCACAAGATAATCGAATACCCTTTTATAACGTCTAATTGCTGCCGGTAAAGTGGATGGCGTAACACCATGTAAGAATATCTTACCGTTGTCAATTAAAAACGACAAGAAAGAAGATTTGACAGAATTTAAATGTAGTAAGGGTTTCAAAATGAGTGGATTATGTAATTTTGTGGTGGAAAAATGCCTACGTCGAGTTATATATGGCTTCTTTTTCAAGCGCGAGAAAGTGACTATCAAGCGGTGGCGCTGAACTCCCAAAGTACTAGTAGAACTAGTGACATCAAGGATGAAATTTCATTTGTTTTGTAATGAACCGATCATTTACTTTCATTATGAGAACATCTACGACAAAAATTCAAGTGATTGACAAAATTGGTTTTGGACCATTGAAGTGGGTCCACAGACCAATGTATGGCGGCGGAGCAGACAGGTCCAGACAGGTCCAGACAGGCAGCAACACGCCGATTAGCAAACCTTGCCCTGCCCCGAGGCTGGCCATCCAGCCCCGACCACGGCAAAAAGCTACCATTCACTGCCCGCAATGATACGCGACGCGCGGCTGCGCCGAAATGCTTGGACGTACGAAGGGCTAAAAACTAAAAGACTGGCTAACCAGCATTGAATATTTTACTTTTCCACACATGCATGTCGCGGGAGCTCGAGCGAACTTTGAAGCGAAAGATGAATTATTAGGGTCAAGTGAAAGAAAGAGTATTCAATGTTTGTGTTATAATACACTCTAACTCTCTTTCTCTCCCTCTCTCTCTCCCTTCTCTTCTTTTCTTTTCCTCTAAATTTCTCCTTTTCCCTTCCTCTCATCCTTGCTTATTTTTTTTCTTTTTCCTCGCCGTCGAATAATATCGGGTAGGGGGGGAGGGTTTAAATCCACAAAACACTCCCTGGCTACGCGTCTGTCCTTAAGGTCTTCGTGATGGCTTTCCATGTCCTTAAGGTACCTCAATCCATATTGTGGAGCATTTATATATCTTAAGGCATCAATTTGAATCAACCCCGAGCCAAATGCTAAGTCAAAATGAATGTTCAATCCACCAAGTGTCTTTATATTAGCATACTTATCCAATGAGTGGATTGCAAGTTTCCCTTCTTCCCGATTGAAAGATACTACTTCTACTTCTTGGCACATCTCATATTGTAGTCGTCCTATGATTTTATACATGCATTACTTTCTAAGCAATCTTCCAATACTTTTCCATTTTTTCATATATGTATATAGCCGATTTTCTAATTCATTAACCAGCCTTTGAAAATAAAGTGCAATAGTACACATATGGTATTTGATAAACTTATTTAGATTCATAGCGCATCGGAGTAAAACATTTCATTGAACGTTATTCTAGAGATGAAAGCAATGCTACAATTTAGAGGTGACAAGATAATTATGAGAACAGGGATTATCCCATGGCAAAATAAAAGAATTTCGTTAAGAGTTTCCCACTGTAGATTTAAAAAAAATAATAGAAATATCGTAACCATCCTACACGTACACAGGAGGCGTTTCAAGTAATAAGCACGGATTGTATAAAAAATATTAATGATAGATAATAATCCGAAAGATTTTTCTTGGTCGTAATTATTTTAAACGGCAAATATGTTAATCATATATATTAAACGATTGCGAATGAACAATAAAAGTATCATTTATACCTTGAAAGAAAAGTAAATATGACGTTAACTTCAACTTGGTGATAATACATCAAAATTTACAAAGAAAATACATTCGCTTCGTGGCGTCATTATAAAGCAAAGCAAAATTACAAAAAAGAATTTTAAATAACCATATCTGCTACATATTTAAGAGTAACATGTAAATGATAATTAAAGTAAGCTTAGCTAGTAACAATTGAAAGTAAATCCATAAAATTTATAGCAAGTAAAAAACTGTAACCTGGTAATGAATTACAAACAATAAATAAATTCACTGGAAAAACAATATCGGCAAGAGCTAAAATTTTCTTGTATGTATATAAAAAAAGAAATCACACCGATGTTGAACATGCATAATGTCGAACATTCATGCATCTAATCATGTGTAGCAGGCATATCAATTTCGATTTCATCTCTAAATTATTCCATAGATAAAAGTTACAATACAGTTTTTTTTATTTCCAGACGCAAAAGTTGGAGATCCATGCAAAGACGGCAAAGGATGCGAAACACTAGAACATGGAATATGTAATGCTACCACTGGAAATGGAACATGCATCTGTGATGACGGCTACAGTGAGCAGGGTGACAAATGCGGTGGGATACGTGAGTAGGACTATTGTGAAAACATCGCCAATTTATTTCCATGGAACAGCTCCCTATCTGATACACTTAATAGATTTTGGCTTCCTATCATTTCACAGATTCATGAATATTTTATCATACCTAATTATACGTAGGTAGCATAATTAAGTGAAACAATTATTAAAAGCAGTTGATATCAGCAATATACAATGAAAATTAAGTGACGCATATCTTAAGAGTGAAAAAAATTATTGAATCAATAAGTTCTCCGTTGACAAAAATTACACTTTGATACAAAAATAACAAAGGATCAGTCAATGCTCTTTTCATAAGTTCACCAATATTCTTGAGAATAGGAATGATTTTGTATTTACCTGGTTTACGACAATTATAAACGGAAAACCTTCTTTGAGCAGTAACTTGTACGCTTTGCGCTAAATAAATGTTATTTTTACCCAACAAACCTCCGTCATTACCATTAAAACATTGGCTATAAAACGTATTTAAAAGACGTAGACTCCTACCTATTAAGTGTGAGAAATCACATCGATCACAAAGAATTATAATTCTGGCTTCTAATTCAAAATAATATTTCTTGGTCGCACTGCCTGGTGAAATTATCTTATCATTCTTGATCATTTGGAACGATCATGAAGATGATTTCTCATTCTAGGATTAGGAGATATCTGCAACAGCGACGACGACTGCAAGATGATTCCCAATTCCATATGCCAATGGGGGATCGGTCACCTATGCGAGTGTGCCGATGGATTTTACGCAAATGATTACGTCTGCGTTGCAAGTAAGTATCCATGTTGTTCATAAATGAATCTTCCAAAAGAGGTATCCTCCATAAGGTACCTCGATCAATATTGTAGAGCATTGGTATATCTTAAGGCATCAATCTGAATGAAGCCCGAGCAAAATACTAAGTGTAAATGTATGTGATATCCGTCAACTGTCTTTATATAAGCTTACATATGAGATGAATTGATCGCAGATTTCATTTCTTTCTGATTGAAAGATATTACTTTAGCTTTATGGCACTTCTCATAATGCAGTCATCTTTTAACTATATACACGCATTACATTTTCAACAATCCTCCAATACATTTCCATGTTTTCATATATGTACCCCAATTTTTAATTCATTAACCAGCCTTTGAAAATAAAGTGCAATAGTACACATATGGTATTTGATAGGAGGATTAGGAGATCTGTGCAACAGCGACGACGACTGCCAGATGATTCCCAATGCCGTATGCCAATGGGGAACTGCTCACCTATGCGCGTGTGCCGATGGATTTTACGAAAATGATTACGTCTGCGTTGCAAGTAAGTACCCATGCTGTTCATAAAGGAATCTTCTATATCATAGCCTCCTTGAGGTACCCAATCAATATTGCAGAGCATTGGTATATCATTTTACTTGAATGTTAATTAAGCCCGAGCCAAATACTCAGTTAAAATGAATGTGTATTCCATCAAGTGTGTTTATATTAGCATACTTCTGAGACGAGTTTCTGCCGGTTTCTTTCTTCCCGATTGTAAGATACTTCTTTTACTACTTGGAACTTATTATTATGCAGTTTTATTTTATTTTTTCAATGCATTTTTTTCTAAGCAATCCTCCAATACTTTTCTATTTTTTCATTTATGTACCCGAATCGCAAATTCTTTCACCAGCCTTTCAAAATAATGTGCAATTATTCACATATGGTACTTCATAAACATGTTTCTATTCAATGTGCATCGGAATATAACATTCTGTAGAATGTAATTCTATAAACAATTGAAATTATTCTATTTGGATTTGACAAGATTATTATGATAGCAGGGATTATCCCACGTAAAAATAAAACAATTTCGTTAAAAGTTTCCCACTGTTGATCCTAAAAAACAATAGAAAGTTTTTAATCATCCAAAGACGTACACAGGAGGCATTTTAAGGAATAAGCTGGTATTTTAAAATAATATAATTTATGATACAGATTAGCCCGAAAGTTTTTCTTGGTCGTAATTAAATTAAACGGCAAAAATATCAATCATCTATATTAAATGATTGGAAAAGAGCAATGGATTATATTACATAGCAAGAGCAGTACATATATTACTCTTTTTACTATAACTTTAAAAGTGTTTCCTTTACGTAGAATCCGAATTCTGTTATCACGGTTGGTATTCTTTACCAGCAAGCTACCAATAGAAAACCATTGAAATTTCCTGAATTCAAATAAAACTCTTGGTCAAAAGGAAACTCTGTCCAATGTGTAAAGATAATAATATCCAGAAATTGCTCCAAATCATAAATCCATGATTATTAATGATTATTTAATGAATTATCGCCGAAAAATCACGAGAAGTACCCATGTCCCGATATTATGAACATTTATCTCAGACGAAATCCAGGCAATTATACTCTTGAATTCCATCATGGCATATTGATTAGCAGAGCATGATAACGCGAATGTGGAAGACTTTCTGAACAGAATGACCTTACGAAACTTAATTCAACCTTAAATTTCAGTCTCGAGTGAAGGTAGCGATTTGGCTAACGGCATTTTCTATTAATGTCATAGTTATTTCATGATGAATCTTGTTTAATGTAGCCAATTAAATCAAATTCCTACGTGATTCATGGCAGCGTAATGTCTTGTATTAGAGTATTCTTCAGCAATATCGAGCCTAGGATGTCTCCTCTAATGAAAGACATCAGACGATAGTAAATACATATCCGTTAAAATCACATTAGGGGTCCATCAAGGGAGTGTCATCGGCCCACTATATTTTCCTGCTGTAAATTGGAGATATCCGTGGAGATGATGTTAGTAAGCGTTAATGATTTTCCCATGCTACAGTGGCGATAAGGGAAGCCCATATGCAACACGATTAAATAACGTTTAACTGGAAACTCGTGCCAATCTCATAGTGGTGAGAGTCGTGAGAGCTAGATTTTAATTTTTTAAATATGTGTTTCAATGAAATCTTGGAATAGGAAACCTCATCAGCTCTTCCTAGCTATAACATCTCCTTTTTTAGATCCCAGTGGATATATTTTGCCAGTGTATAGAATCCTTACAGGGCGGCTTAAAGCAGAGTAAGAAATCTAGCAGCAAATATCGCCGGGATACGTAAAAGATCAGTTTGATTATTAAATAACTTTCGCACGATTTCTGCAACAAGTTGAATGGGAACTTCTATCAGTCCATCAATTTAGCTGGATTCGATCAATTATTAGAAACTGATTATTTGGATTACGCCATAGCATTGTTAGGAGCTCCTACCTTTATCAGTAGATTAAATAATAAGGACAAAATTAAGGCAAATAGACAGCAGTATGTATAGGTAAAATGTCCCAATTATACTGCGAACGTTAAGGTACCATAACATTAACTTAAATTTGAAGATAGTTGCATTAAATTTACAAAACAACTCTTAAACTTAATGACATTATTGAATTAAGAAGCACTGAAAACTGGCAAATTAACAAAATAAATTTTTATTCCTTCAACTGCATCTCTAAAATAAAAAAATATTGTTATATGTATTAGGTTAACTCGTTAAAATAAAAAAATAATTTCCAAAAATTTATTACATGTATACAAATGTAACCGAATTATAAACCTTGCTTGAGTCAGATCATTTATGCTGGACACAAAATCGGCATGAAATAAAAATTTCTTGTTTATATCAACAAAAGAAAATCCATTCGATGTTGAGTGCACATAATAACGAACATTGATACAGCTCATCATATTTGGTTAAAACAACATTTTAGATTTAAGGTCTAAATACTTACATGAATAAATATTAAATAAAATTTTTATTTCCAGACGCAAAAGTTGGAGATCCATGCAAAGACGGAAAAGGATGCGAAACACTAGAACATGGAATATGTAATGCTACCACAGGAAATGGAACATGCATCTGTGATGACGGATACAGTGAGCAGGGCGATAAATGCAGTGGGATACGTGAGTAGGACTATCGTAGCATCATTGCCAATTTAAGCAGCTCCCTATCCAATACATTTCATAGATTATGGCTTCCTATCATTCCACAGTTTCGTGAATATTTTACCATACTTTATAATGCGTACGTGGCGATAATTAAGTGAAGCAAATATTTACAGTAGTTCAATTCAGCAATAAACAATGAAAATTTAGTGACGCTGTTCTTAAGAGTGAAAAAAATTACTGACTCATAAGTTCTCCGTTGACAAAAAATTAAGCTTTGATCCAAAAATTACAAATGATCAGTTATGGGTTTTTTGTACGATCATTTATATTCGCAAAAAAGAATAAAGTCGTAATACCAGGTTTACGATAAATAAAAACTTATAACGTTCTTTGATCTCTTATTTGTTCGCATTGTTTAAATTTACTTCAGAGTAATAGCTCCCTATCAAATACATTTCATAGCCTTCGGCATCCAACCACCCTACGAATTCTAGCAACGTTTATAATGCTTCATTATACGTAGGTGGTTGCAATGAAGCAATGCTAATGTTAAAATTGGTTGAATACTCAAGATACAGAGAAGAGGAAGTGATGCAGTGGTTTAAAGGTACAAATTTGGACTGAAATGTCCTTCTTTCGACAAAAAATATCACTTCTATATTAAAATCACTAACGAATAGTTTAGATGTATGATCATCAAAAATGGTAAACATTTGTTGAAGTTGGAAATTTCTAGGTTAACGAAAAGAAAAAAAAACTTTCTTTGGGTTGTTACCCGTGTAACATTGTGAAAAAATGTCTTTATCTTACAATAGCCACTGACCGTCATTATCAACATTAAATTATTATACCTGTGATCATATCGGACGATTTATATACGATCTATATAGCTAAGTCCAATAATGGATCCGATTCTTCATTCCAAGTAGCACGCTCTTTCATCTGAATGAGAAAACGCACTCAGAAGAGGTTGACTCCTCCCGACTGAATTTGAATGCGAGAGTATCTCATCCACCATTAGACTTCGGACTTTCGGCGCTTTATGCACCACATGAAATTCCTTGGTCACTCTTTGTGGCCAAATTACCTTATCTTTTATAAACCAATGGAACGATCTCTTCTTCTTCTTCCACCTTTCTTCCTAGGGTTGTTCCTGTTTCCTTCAGTACCTTTCCTCAATCCACATCCAGGTTATCCTTCCACGTTTTCCTTGGCCGACCAACACTTCTTTTCCCCGTTGAAGCATTGTCTCTTACCACTTTCACCATCCTCCGTTCATCCATTCTGTCTGTGTGTTCATTCCACTCCACCTTCCTTCGACGAACCCACTGATTAATATCCGCACGCCACACTCTCTTCTCATCGACTCACTCCTTTTGAACTTTTTTCGTAAATTTTCGCAGTTCATGATATAATCTTGTGGAATCTGTTGGTATCTGCGATAATTTTTTTAAGAGCAACAGTTTCACCGTGCTATTCTGCCGGCTTTGTCAGGCTTATTGTTTCTTTGCCGTTGGTGGTTGGGCATTCATAGGCCCGAACAACAATGGTCTTCTGTAACATTAGAAATTTTGGCTGTTAATTTTTTTTACTACTTTTGGCCACCAAGTACATAGAAAAAAGACGCATACCGATCGGTATTCAAACGCACGTTCACAGCACCATCCTCAACAGAAGGCTTCAGTCATCAAGATGTAATTTGATCGAGCCCAAAAAGTTTCCGATGTTTATTCCATCTTGGAAGAAACAGACCACCTACGGAAGACATTGAGGAAAAATGGATACAGCAGCAAATTTATTCGAAGTGTAGTAACAAACAAATCGTCAAAAGAAGGAGATGCCTAAGCCATTGGGATACGTTATGCTGCCTTACGTCGCGGGAACGACTGATCGCATTGGCAAAATATTGAAAAGGCATAATATTCTAGCGAGATATAACACAGTCTCCCAACTCCATGATCACCTCCGAGGAGCTAAAGATCCGTTGTCTCCGTCTCTGTCAGAAGGAATATACGAAATCATTTGTAGCTGTGGAAAATCGTATGTGGGGCAAAGAAAAAGAGCCATAAGCTGTAGATTTCGAGAACATGAAAGGGCAATATCTATGAAGGACTGGTATTACTCTGCCTTAGTTGGACATACATGCATGGAAGAGGGTCATAACATAGACATGAAGTCCGCGAAAATTTTATTAAAGAAAGCAGCTGTTATCCACGGCTCATCAGAGAAGCTATTGAAATTGAAAAAAGACCTAATAACCTGAACAGGGATGATGGGTACAAACTTCCATTAACGTGGAAGAGACTTTTGGAAAATAAAAAGCAGTCTAGTTGAGCATTTAAAAAATTAACAGCCGAAATTTCAAATTTTAAAGAAGACCATTGTTGTTCGGACCAATAAATGTCCAACCTCCAGCGGCGAAGAAACAATAAGCCTGACGAAGCCAGCAGAATAGCAACGGCAAAACTGTTGCTCTTAAAAAAAAATCATCGCAGATACCAAAAGATTTCACAAGATTCCTCCTTCTCCGTCAATTGATGTCTTGTCATAAATCCTCCGCAAATTTTTCATCTCCGTGGTTTCAAGTAACCTTCTGGTTTTTGAAGTATCTGGTATTGCCTCTCCTACATATATTATTTCACCACAGCCTTGTATATTCTGCCCTTTGTTTCTTTCTTTATGTGATTGTTTCGCCAGATTGTACCATTAAGGCAGCCAGAAATTCAGTTTGCTTTTGTCACATGTTCTTCTCCATGTCTCTGAAGTCTGAAAGCTCAATTTCCAGATATATAAAGGACATTTCTTGCTAAATGACTCTCCCATTCATCTCCAGCTTTCAGCGGAGGAGTTCTTTTGATATAGTCATACATTTGCAAAATTTACATTTGGAACAAATATTTACATACATATCCATCCATCTGTTGACATCTGCGCCATCTGTTGACAATATAATCATACATTTAGAACGATCTTGAAAGTGATTTTTCATTCTAGGATTGGGAGATCACTGCAACAGCGATGATGACTGCAGGGCGATTCCCAATGCCGTTTGCCAATGGGGACCCAAGAGTGTTTGCGTGTGTGCTGATGGATTCTACGAAGAGGATAAAGTCTGCGTGGCAAGTAGGTGCCCACGAGGTCGAAGAGCTATTGATTCTCAACTGCTCTATTCTTCTTCCTTCGTCTCAACCAAAGATATACAGGACAGATATACATTGATAGAAATAGTCACCAATGCTAACAATAAGCCGTCAATAACCTTACTCCAAATATCATCATATATATCATTTCTCAAAGGTGTTTTTTTGTCGCAACGCCATAACTCCCATAATTCTTCATCAAAATTAATGATTCAAACATCGTTTTAAAGATTATGTTCCCCGCTATTGTTAAAAAATAGACAAATGGTTTAAAATTAAAGTTTTTGTTAGAACAATTTAAAAAATGGTCAAAAATTAACAGTGCCATCTGTTGACAATATAATCAACTAATATGTTGGCTATGGTTACGTGCTTAAAAGACACTAGGAGGCACCATCTATTAACACATCGTTTAGGTAGATTGCTTACATACTTCATGCAATCAGTGTGACCGTTTACCGTTTACGTTGTGTCTTTAATACAAACATAAATAACATATTATTGTCCATGGGAAGAAACAGGTAGAAGAATAGGAAGAAACGGGATAAAGCTGCATACTTTGTGAAATATTCGACAGGTAGAAAAACAGGAAGAAAGAAGGAAGAAGCTGCATAATGTGCGAAATATTCGCACGGGTCAGCCAGTATTTATTATTGTTAGTCCCGCGAGTAGTATTTGGGACTCAAAAGTGACTTGGCAGGGATTTTTGCAAGGAAACTCGCTAAATGGGTAGCAAGTTCTTTATTTCGCACTTCGCACAACTACATCGCATTTCCTCTCCAGTCCAACTGCCCCGGCTCCCGTCGAGTTCTCCCCCGTCTCCCCTCCCACCCCTCCTCTCCTCCGAGACTCCATCTACATCTGCATAATACACCGCGAGCCGCCGCATAGGCGTGTGGCAGGGGGTGTTAGGTCACCAGCCGTGTAAAGGTATAAGTATTTTTTTGGAGATGAAATGGTGACATGAATTATAGGAGTGTATTGAGTGAGCTTAATTTTCATTGTGATCGCTTATGGTTCGCGGAAAGAACGAGTTCTTGTACCTATCTGTTCGGCAGTGTATCTCTCTTGTTTTATCGCGTCTGTTTTACCTAGAGATGTAGTGAGGAGTCATGATAATACCCTCTATGTCGCTCTGAAAAACGTTTTTCCCATTCAGGAATGCCGTCTCATTTCTCTCCTATGGACTCTCCCTGGGAAGGTGGGAACAGGAGGAGGGAGTTGGGAGGCGCGTGAGAAATGAAGTGCACGTTGAATCTTTCTTGCCCGACCCGCTTGCGTCGTCGGGAAATATGGTCTGCCATGGGGGGGGGAGTGGGAGGTGGGAACGGAAGGGGAGGGGTGGGAGGCGACGATGGTGACTTCTGCTTTGATTCAACAACCACGTGGTCGTTTTGGAGGGTGGGGGGGGAGGGGTTAGAGTCTTGGCCACGGCTGGTAACGAGGGGGAGGAGGGTCTGAAGGCGTACTTTGTGGCAGATTTGGATGAACGAAAACCCCAATGCCGAATACTGATTTTCGCTCTGTAGTCTTACCGTTATTTTAAGTAATGCACAATCCTTGAACATTTCAGCTTCATTTTCTTTGTTCTTCATATTTCAGAAGAGGTGAAAATATTCAAAAATAGAGAAAAGGAGAATTTCTGTATATGACCACGTGACCCCCTGGGGGTCACGTGGTCATATATAGAGTCACACCCCCTGCCACACGCCCATGCGACGGCTCGCAGGGTATTGCGTGGATGTAGATGTACTCTATTTTAATCTTCCTTATTTTTAATTTCGTCTGTCCATTAATCAACTTCACCCGCCTACAACACCAAGTTTTGAAAGATAATTATCTATTGTTTTGTCCTTTCCCAGTGGTCGATGTCTCTGATTGAAAGAGTTCAACGCTCGACACGAATGTTTGCACATAATTTTCATGGTAGTTGCAGATCTGCACGAGAGAAATAGGTGAAAATTCCCCCTCCATCAGGATGTTGGATCACAAAAAGTATAAAGGATATAATTTGACGATGATCTATATCCAATCGAAAATATCATAGCACACATAAATTATAATAAATGCTCCAACGAGCAATAACTGTTTTCCGATAAATTCTTGGTTAAGACATTTCCAGATGGGAAGCGGAGACCGTCTGATCCAACATGTACAGTTACAGTACAGTATATGTAGAGATACAACTGAGGCATTATAATTTAGTTTTGAAATGACACAAGATAATTTTTGTCGCATCCAAATTTATGTTAACATCGAAGTTTGACAATTAACTTACTCAGTATTCGTATTCAGTAAAATCTGAGGAAAAGCTATCAAAATTTGAGTACTTATAATCTCTGTTAGTAAAGCGTTGATGAGCAGATCGACATCTCAAAGGTAGCTCTCGCAAAGGGTACCACAATCAGATATGAATATTCTCTGACGATGCATTATAAAACTGATATTTTCATCCGATAATTAAGACATGACATCTTATAAGAAACATGAAGCATAGACATTCGCTGCGAGTTAAAATATGTTAACATGTTATTCACAGTGGAACGTGAAAGGAAAAAATGAACTCGAAAGAGTGGGTAGTGTGAAAATCTTGGAGGATAAACTGCGACCAATAAAACTGGGGTCAACTGCGAAGTGGGAAGTTGAGGGGCTACAACCCTTCCGACACACGATAAGCTTCAAAAGAAAAAAAAAACTATTAGAGTTTGGAGCAATCGAACATCGACCAGTCAGCCACTCCATCGAGAATTCAAAATTAAATATAATATTAATAGTAAAAGCCAATAAAATACAGATGCAAGTGTTATAATCGACCACTCGTGGATCCAGCCACAAGTTAATATTTTCTACCATACCATACCCCCTGTCTCCCTTCCGCAAATTTAAACAAACCGACAGTAACAATGTACAAGAACTTACGCTGAACTCAGTAAAACAACTGCAGTGAGCATATAATTCCCTACAATTTTAATGAAAAATATTTTAATAATTAAAAAAGTAGGGACACGAAACGTAGAGGTGACAATTATCAAATGGTAGTACTCGGTAAATCATTTTTATGGCCCACTATGAGCCATAAAAAAAGTAATTTAATGTTATTGGTAACAAGCATTCCAGAGATCACATAGAGGAATAACTGAAATTTTATTTATTTCCAGATGCGAACGTGGGAGATCCATGCAGAGACGGAAAAGGATGTGAAACACTAAACCATGGAATGTGTAGTGCGGCCACAGGAGAAGGAATATGTATTTGCGACGATGGACACAGCGAGCAGGGGAACGGAAGCTGTGCGATACGTGAGTAAATTCTGAAATCAATTCCAATTTTACTTATATGCTGCAGCTGATTCTCAATTAAAGTCCTGGCTTTGGTGTATCTATTACTCCTCAAATTGATCCTTCATATCTTTCATTATACTTAGATGATAGTAATATAAACTAAATTGATATTTCGAACACTAAATACTATAAATTTAACGAAAATTAGAATGATAGTATGACAAAACCTCGACTGATTGGTAGTTCATAACGACATATATACAACAACAAATTCCCCCACGATAAGTTCTTGTACGATAAACAATAATTTGGTAAATGCTGAATTATATTATAAAAATTCTATTCAAGCAGGAAATATGCAAGCCATAAGCTACTTTCAAATATTTATTATTCGATGTGAAATATGTTGCACGTCAATGATTGAAAAAATTCATTATTTTTTAATACAGATGTGTGAAGTTAATTTCATAAAATATTTCTCATCATGTCGAAAAATGTATAAGCATATCATTGATGATTCGAAGTTTCATTTTGTTGGGGGAATATCCAAATATTTTATTATCATCACCAAACAATTCTGAAAAAGAAATCGACTATTTTTCTTTTGTTTCAGGATTAGGGGATAAATGCGACAGTGACGACGAATGCAAGGTGATACCAAATGCCGTATGCCAATGGGGGGCCGGGAGTGTATGCATATGTGCCGATGGATTCTACGAAAAGGATAAAGTCTGCGTTGCAAGTAAGTGCTCACAAGGTAGAACTGAATGGCTTGATCATTTGCATTATCCCTATCTATTTTGCGTTGTGTCAACCAATAATAAAGATCAATATCATATTTCTAGGATATGATACGTATCAAGTTTGAGAATCACTTGGGCCGAATTCTAACCATTAGTCTTCATTGACCTCTCTATATATACATATATTTTACTTGGACCGGCATATAACATGACAATTAGAGTTATTCTAAAGATTTCAGTGAATAATTTCGAGTAATTTCCCAGGGTAAATATCCTGCTATTTTTTATATCCTCGGAATCATTCTTAAAGTTGTAAAGCTTTTTCTCTTTAAATCCAGCGGTACACTTTCGCTTTCATAACTATGTTAATTTTATTATATTTTTATAAGAGATATTACACTTTACAGCAGCTTAAAACCCAAAACCCAACACATTTATCTTTCCATAAGTGGGGTCGTCTCATCTGGTCCATCACCCAATCTCACTCTCATCCAATTCTTTTCTAATGCATCTTTCATATTTAAACCCCTGCCTATCCAATTCCCTTCCCATACTTCATATACATTACCTTCCTGGGTCTTCCTCTTCTTCTTCTGCCCTCCGTTAGCCATTTTAGGGCAGCTTTCGGTATTCTTCCATCCCCCATTCTTTAGACGTGTTCATACCATCGTAGTCTTCTTTCTTCAATAGTCTCCATTACATCCATCTCTACCTCCTAGATTTCTCTAATCTGCTCATTTCTCTTTCAATCCTTGATTTCCTAACCGACCTCCGCCAATTTCAGTGGCTTGTAGTTTACTTATTTCTGTTTCATCCGTAGGCCATGTTTCTGCTCCATAAAGCATTATAATTTCTACTATTGTTATATATATATGTTTGTTTTTGTTCTATTGAGTATATTGCTGCTCCATAGTAAGGGATTCAGTATTCCAATTGCCCTTCTACTCTGGCACTTTCCAATTTTGAGGTTCCATCAATTTTTTCTACTGATCATAAATACCTGAAATGGGATAGTATTTGGATTTGATTCCCATTAATTTCAACATCATCATTGCTGCTGGTTAGATGTTAGTTTTCATTAATTTCTCTATGTTCATTTATTTTCATTTCAATATGCTTATTCATTTCATTTAATCTATCCTCAGTCTTACCTCTAAGCGCCTCGATTATTAATTTGTTATATCGTCTTTGCCGTTAGACTTCATTTTATTCTTCAGATATTTCTTCCGTTCAGTGCGTATCTCATGATGTCTTGTTCCGTTATACCACTATACTATAGTCCACTTTCCTCTCGTCAATCATTAGATTTATCTTCCAGCATCTCCGTCCCATGAAAAAAGCTTTTCGCAGCTTTCGTCCATTTATTACCTAGATCTTCACCCCCTATTAAAAATTCCCTTTCAAAGTCATGATGATGAGAATCTTCATTTTTCCTCTCCAAGATAGCTTTAACTTTTATTTCTGATTCAAAGAGCGCAGAAAATTCTTCGATTTCAACGGTTTTCACCGTCTATAGAAGAATTCCCGTTCATATTCATAATGATGAGGATTTTCATGTAACTCTCTCCATGTTGACTAAAACCAGTTTTTGTGACACAAAATGAACTTTCAAATGCGAAACAGGAAATAATTGGATCTGTCTTTAACTTTGAAATAATTAAAATTATCTCTAAAAGAATGGAAGTGTCATAATCATCCTCTCGTATAATGCAGTGGTCTTTTAAAATTTTACATATTACCCTAACCCTCTAGTTAAAGCAAGGGAAAAAATTTGATTAAAAGCTGCTGCGAGGATGTCAATGATAACTTAAAGAAGGGAAAAATTGGAATAGAGGACAATCTAGTGATGAAACACCTCGAAGAGAGGAAAACAAAAAGTAACAACATCAGTGAGACGTCCGGGATGACGATAATGAACAAGGATGGGGACGGGATGAGATGCATTGATAAGAGGATGAAGATGGTTGATTAAGATGATGAGTGCAATACATCGAAGAATTGAACTTAGGTCCGACGTCACTGGAAGAAAACGTAATGAATAAGCAAAGCGAGCTTGAGGAGGATAATCGAAGCTCACTCATACTGAGGAGTGAAATCAATACAACAATAGAAGAATAAAGACAAACAAAGCACTTGGAGTATATAACATCAATGTACAAATCATCAAATCACCTGTAAAAATTGACATGGACAACCTTTACGAGTTATATACCATAGCGAAAAATGGACATAGGACTTTCAAAGGAGCGTAATGATTGCGATACTAAAGAAAACAAGGGCTGTGAGACGGAAAGAGCAACATAAGAAATGTAGACGCTTACAGGAGTGAGGAAGAAGATAAGACTATATGGAAAAACCACAGAAAATAGAAGAACAAGATAGATTGGACCAAAAACGAGACAAAATGGGATTCCGAAGAACATGATTGATCGTAAAATGAAATGATGTCCTCAGAAGAAGACTTAAGAAGAGAGGAATAAGTTCATGGACCAAACACAAAGGAATGGTTAGAGGAATATGCCAGTAGCATAAGGAACTAACAATAGATAGGAAATTGTGTAGGGCTGCAGTCGACCAATCTTAGTATTGAATAACCAAGGAATGAATGAACCCTCTCTTACTTCCATTAATTTCACCTCTAATCCGTAGTTAGTGCAGCACCGGCAGTACCCGTATTTGACTCTAAAAAAAATAGAACCAAGAGTTACAAAAAGTTGGGCTTGCTCAGAATAACTCTTGTCTTATCGCAGAACACCACGTAGCACACAGTGAACGACAAAACCGTTAATTAAGATACATGGTAATAAATATTTTACTACTCAAAAAGCGGAAAAACTGACTTATTTTTATTTTCCAGACGCAAAAGTTGGAGATCCATGCAAAGACGGAAAAGGATGTGAAACACTAAACCATGGAATGTGTAGTGCGGCTACAGGAGAAGGAATATGTATTTGCGACGATGGACACAGCGAGCAGGGGAACGGAAGCTGTGCGATACGTGAGTAAATTCTGAAATCAATTCCAATGTTACTTATATGTTGCAGCTGATTCTCAATCAAATATCCTGGCTTTGGTGTATTTATCACTCCCCAAATTGATGCTACATTAATTTCATTATACTTTGATGTTAGTAACATAAACGAAATTGATTTTTCGATGACTTTATACCATCAAGTCAATGAGAACAAAAAGAGGATGATACAATGACAAAACCTCGAGAGATTGGTAGTTCGTTGCGAAGTACATACTACAACGAATTCCCCCACGATAACTTCCTATACGATAAATACTTATTTGGTAAATACTGATCTGTATTGGTAAAAATCTAAATCAACTGAAAATATCCAGGTCATAAGTTAGTTCAAATACTTATTATTCGATGTGAAATATGTTGAACGTTAGTGATTGAAAAAATTCATTATTTTTTAATACAGATGTGTAAAGTTAATTTCATAAAATATTACTCATCATGTCGAAAAATGTATAAGAATATCATTGATGATTCGAAGTTCCATTTTGTTGGGGGAATATCCAAATATTTTATTATCGTCACCAAACCATTCTGAAAAAGAAATCGACTATTTTTCTTTTGTTTCAGGATTAGGGGATAAATGCGACAGTGACGACGAATGCAAGGTGATACCAAATGCCGTATGCCAATGGGGTGCCGGGAGTGTATGCGTATGTGCCGATGGATTCTACGAAAAGGATAAAGTCTGCGTTGAAAGTAAGTGTTCACGAGGTAGAAATGAATGGCTTGATTATCTGCATTATCCCTATCTATAAGATCAATATATTTCTAGGATGTTATATTTATCAAGTTTGACAATTACTTGGGCCGAATACTGACCATTAATCTTCATTGACCTCTCCATATATACATATATTCTACTTGGACCGGCAGATAACATGACAATTAGGGTTATTCTAAAGATTTCAGTAAATAATTTCGAGTAATTTCCCAGGGTAAATATTCTGCTAGTTTTTATATCCTCGGAATCAGTCTTAGAGTTGTCAAGCTCTTTCTCTGTAAATACAGTGGTACAGTTTTGCTTTCATTACTATGTTTAGTTGACATTATTTTATTTTTATAAGGGATATTCCACTTTACAGCAGCTTCCCTTCCCTAACCCAACACATTTATCTTTCCATAACTTCCTTTTCGTCCTTCCCGTAATCGATATCATGGTTTTGATCTACTTGTTCGTCCTCTCACAGGGGTTAGCTTGCGGTACGTATGGAGCCGTGTGGCAAAGTTTGATTCCGAACGTCTGACAAACCGCCTTTAAAATTCGGCTGACGTATAGTGGACCGTTATCGGTCACCATTATTTCGGGACAACCCCAATGGTTAATTACCTCTGTACGCAAATAATGAGCGACTTGAGTCGATTTCACGCTTCGCAAAGGTACAGCGATCGACCAACGGGTGCTAGTATCTAAGAAGACTAGCACGTAGCGGTTTCCCTTCAATGAACGAGGTAAAGGGCCTATGATATCTGATGCAATGACCGTCCAAGGGCGCACCATTTGATGCATCTTCATAAGTCCCGGGGGTTTTACCTGAGCAACTTTAAAACGTTGACAAGTTCGGCACCGCCGAACAAAATCGCTTACGTCTTTCCTCAACCCTGGCCACGAATAGAAGTAACGAATCGTCCGAAAGGTTTTGAAAAACCCAAGGTGACCGCCCCTCGGAGAGGAATGATTTTGCTCTAAAATTCGCAATCTCAGTTCAATCGGAACCAACATTTTCCAAACACCACTCGAGTCCTTAGAATACAATTGGCCATCTGAAATTCGTAACTCAGAATTTTCGTCGGGATTTTCCTCCACCTTACGCCAGAGGTCTAAGTACCAAGGATCATTGACGTCGGGAGAATACAAACCCGAATTACTCTGTAACGCCCCGACCCTCGAAAAAGCATCAGGAACCACAATATTTCCGCCTTTACGATGGATAATCTCACAGTCATATTGTTGCAACTGAGATATCCATCTCACAAGCCGTCCTTATGATTCGAAAAGTTTGCCAACCATTTTAATGAGGCGTGGTCGGTGATCACCGTAAAACGATAGCCCTCTACATACGGCTTGAATTTATTTATTGCGAATAACACTGCCAAGCACTCTCGTTCAGTAGTACTATAATTCCTTTCTGCCGCGGAAAGGGTTCGAGAACAATAAGCAATAACGCGCTCCTCACCGTCGATCTTCTGCGTTAAAACACCCCCTATTCCTATGCCAGAGGCGTCACATTCGATAACAAATGGTAGGTAAAAGTGACGGCAGGTCAATATGGGCGCAGATAAAAGGCATTCTTTTAACCTTGTGAAAGAGAACTCCTGTTCCTCTCCCCAAAGGAATTTTTTATGCTTTTGCTTCAACGAATCAGTCAGTGGCGCGGCTATGGAGGAAAAATTTGGCACGAACTTCCTATACCAGCCTATAAACCCTAAAAATCTCCGAAGTTCCGTGATATTCGTGGGGGAAGGATAATTCACCACCGCGGACACTTTCTCAGGATCCATTTCTAATTCCCCATTCCCGACAACATAACCCAGGAATTTTAATCGCGGCTTTACGAAATGGCACTTCTCAATATTTATTTTCAAGCCTGCCTTCCGTAGACGGGCGAATACCTCCTTTAAATGTTTTAAATTCTCTTCAAAGGTCGAACTCACGACGACGATGTCATCTAAATAAGCAAATGTATTTGGTTCCAACTCTGCACTAATGACTTTGTCCATTAGCCTTTGGAAGGTAGCGCCCGCACTATGCAAGCCGAATGGCATTACCTTAAAATGAAAAAGCCCGCGTCCGGGAATAGTGAAGGCGGTAATCTCCCAACTGCTTGGGTCAAGTTCGACTTGCCAGTAGCCTTTTTCAAGATCAATGGTCGATAGATATTTTCCCGCCCTAAGTTTGTCTAAAATACTCGAAATGTATGGCAGGGGGTAGGCGTCCTTCTTACTCATGCTGTTGACCTTCCGATAATCCACTACGAACCGTTTGGAACCGTCTTTCTTTGGGACCAATAAAACGGGCGAGGACCAAGAACTATTTGAAGGTTCAATGATTCCATTAGCCAGCATAGTATCTACCTGAGAGTCGATAGCCTTTTGAATCACCGGGGAAACGGGATAATACCTCTGTTTGACTGGGACGTCCTTTTCTAAGACAATCCTATGTTTTATGACGTCCGTACGGCCAATCAAAAAAACGGAACGAGATCAAATAGTTTGAGTTCTGAGTCCAAAAAGTTCATAAGGGTGATATCCTCTGCGGGGGTGAGGTTGTTTTCGGGGGGTACTCCCTCCAACTGTAAATTGAACCCTACGGAGGAAGCCCGTGAAACTACCACCGGTATAGATGTCCCATCGGATAATTTAACAGAATGATTGGAAAAATCTAAACTAGCACCAATGCTTTTCAAATAATCCGTACCCAGCACTATGCTATAGGGCATAGGAGGGAGAACGTCAAAGTGCACTATCACGACTCTGTCTTTTATCCTTATCGGGAGAGTTTCGGCCTTGGTAACGGAAGCCCGGCGGCCGTCTGCCATTTCGAGTTGAGCGGCCCAAGTGCGCATTGGAATTTTCAACTCACCTAACCACCTTTCTACCGCGGTATTTATGACCGATTGGGACGCTCCCGTATCGAGCAAAGCGGGCCATGCTTTACCGTATATATTAACCACCACAAAGATTCGGCCGGTGACGGAGCACACGGGGGAGGGTGGCTTAAGCATAAATTTTCTAACGGTTTCTAACCAATCGTCCCATTTATTGTCCAGGCCCACCGGCTTGTGCCGAAACTTACGACGCCTACAGCCTGGATTTAAGGCGTCGCTCCGGCGTTTCCCGCACAACCACAAGTTCGAATAGTTTCCCCCTTTCTCCCGCATCGGTGGCAAAATTTAGAGAGAGATTTCTTACAGTGTCGAAAGAAATGATCGGCCGAGTCACAATTCCAGAAGTTCATGATAGGGGATAGTTTTTCTACGGCAGAATGGAGCGGAAGCTAAAACTGAACCATACTTAACGCTTTTCTCTCGCAAAAACCCAAATTCCTTATCAACCATATCGGCAGGTTTAGGGGGCGGGAGGTAAGACTCCCTTTTTACTTTTCGCTCTTCTGCGGCTCGCCCAAAGAGCATTAATTCCCTCATGGAGGAGAAGGTTTTGGGCGGGATTTGCCTAAGATAATCGGGGTGTAAATTCCCATAGGCTAACTCTACTAATTCGCCCTCTGGTAGGGGTCGTGTCAAACGCCTATTCATTGCGGACAAGAAAGTCAAAAATTCATTGATTTTTTCGCCCGCCCCCTGCGTACGTACGAACATATCCTTTCTTAGCCTCATATCATAATCACCCGGCAGATATGCTTCACGGAGCCTATCCTTTAATACGGAAAACGTACCTAGCGATTCTCTATTGACTCTCAACCATAGTAGTGCTTTTCCCTTAAGAGTCTCGGAAGAGAGACGGTACATGACGGCGTCAGAGGCGTCATTATCGGCCTGAAATTCGTCGCAAGCTTCTAAAAAGGAGGCAACGCTCTCTGCTTCCTCGCCAGCGAAGGAGAGTCCTTTTCTCACGGACAATTTTGTCCAACCTACGGCGTCTAAAAGCGGCCTTTCCCTGCATTTGACTCTAATAGTTGACGCAACAAATCCGCTAACGTGCTCTCTTTTCCAGGGAGAGAAGCTGTGGGGGTTTCTTCCGGAGACAAGTTCCTGCAATAATCGCGTAGCGCGGCCCTCAAATGGTCTAATGTCCCCGACGACGGGAGATCGAATCTCTCACAATACGACACCGCCTCGGCTTTGGAGAGTTCGTTAATCCACGAGGTTCCTACCTTACCTTCCATGGCTAACCGCTAGTAGAACAAAGGGGAAAATGGGAAGATAGGGTTCTAATCTTCGCTTCCCGGGGTCCGTCGGGAATGAGACTACAGGTTCAGGGAGGACCGCGGAAGGGTAACAAGAACTGGGATAGGGAAAAACAACGATGAACCTAACGCTAATATAACTAACCTAGTATCGTCGACCTCGTGGTGAAAGGAAAGAGTGGAAAATCTTCAGTTACTCGGGTCCCACGTTGGGCGCCAGAAATGTGACGTTCCTCCCGGGAGGTCTCAGCTGAGATCGGACACTATGGGCGCCAGTATGGGAAATGGATTCCGCCCGCACTCGGAAGAGGGAAAGGTTGTGGGATGAAATAGATTTAAAAAAAAATTAATTAGGAATTCTCTCAGTATAGGCAGTGTCGGTCATCCACTCGTTGACTCGAACACCTGTTCATCATCGAGAATGGGGTTAAGTAGGAATAAGGGGAAAGGTAAAGAAAAGGAACAACTCCTACCAAACAGAAAACCCTGACTACTAATCCGAAGGGGAGTCCAAACCTAACGAAAGTCAAGAAGAGAACGAGACTCACAGCGAAACCGCTCGCGACGGAGCTCTCGGACGAACTTCCTCTTTCAACCCGAGCCGTAGCTCATACCTCCCCTTTCTGCCAACGGCTGTCACCGCGGCTGTTTAGGTAAACGTAAAAGATAAAAGAAAAGCAGTGGGCGTAATGGAGCGCCAGCATTTAAACGTTACAAGTGCGCTGCCAATTCCTCGATTTCAACGGTTTTCATCGTCTATCAAAGAATACCAGTTCACATTAACAATAATGAGGATTTTCATGTTACTCTCTCCAAGTTGACTATAACCAGTTTTTGTGACACAAAATGAACTTTAAAATGCGAAACAGGAAATAATTGGATCAGTTTTTATCTTTGAAATAATTAAAATTATCTCCAAAACAATGGAAGTGTCATAATATCCTCTCGTATAATGCAGTGGTCTTTTAAAATTTTACGTATAACCTAAAACTCTTGTAAAAGCAAGGGAGATGATTGGTTCAAAAGCTGCTGCAAGGATGTCAATGATAACTTAAAAAAGGGAAAAATCGGAACAGAAGACAACCTAGTGAAGAAACACACTTTGGAGAGAGGAAAACTAAATGTAACAACATCAGTGAGACGTCCGGGATGACGATGATGAACAAGGATGGGAACGGGATGAGATGTATTGATAAGAGGATGAAGATGGTTGATTAAGATGATGAGTGCAATACATCGAAGAATTGAACTTAGGTCCGACGTCACTGGAAGAAAACGTAATGAATAAGCAAAGCGAGCTTGAACAGGATGATCGAAGCCCACTCATACTAAGGAGTGAAATCGATACAACAATTGAAGAATAAAGACAATCAAAGCACTTGGAGTATATAAAATCAATGTATAAATCATCAAATCACCTGTTAAAATTGACATGGATAATCTTTACGAGTTATATAAAATAGCCACCATAGCGAAAAATGGACATGGGACTTTCAAAAGAGCGTAATGATTGCGATACTAAAGAAAACAAGGGCTGTGAGACGGAAAGAGCAACATAAGAAATGTAGAAGTTTACAGGAGTGTGGAAGAAAATAAGACTATATGGAAAACCGCAGAAAATAGAAGAACAAGATAGATTGGACCAAAAACGAGACAAAATGGGATTGCGAAGAACATGATTGATCGTAAAATGGAATGAAGTCCTCAGAAGAAGACTTAAGAAGAGAGGAATAAGTTCATGAACCAAATACAAAGGAATGGTTAGAGGAATATGCCAGTAGCATAAGGAACTAACAATAGATAGGAAATTGTGTAGGGCTGCAGTCGACCAATCTTAGTATTGAATAACCAAGGAATGAATGAACCCTCTCTTACTTCCATTAATTTCACCTCTAATGCGTAGTTAGTGCAGCACCGGCAGTAACCGTATTCGACCCTAAAATAAATAGAACCAAGAGTTACAAAAATTTGGGCTTACTCAGAATAACTCTTGTCCTATCGCAGAACACCACATAGCACATAATGAACGACAAAACCTTAACTAAGATACATGGTAATAAATATTTTACTACTCAAAAAGCGGAAAAACTGACTTATTTTTATTTTCCAGACGCAAAAGTGGGAGACCCATGCAAAGACGGAAAAGGATGTGAAACACTAAACCATGGAATGTGTAGTGCGGCCACAGGAGAAGGAATATGTATTTGCGACGATGGACACAGCGAGCAGGGGAACGGAAGCTGTGCGATACGTGAGTAAATTCTGAAATCAATTCCAATGTTACTTATATGTTGCAGCTGATTCTCAATCAAATATCCTGGCTTGGTGTATTTATCACTCCCCAAATTGATGCTTCATGAAATCCATTATACTTTGATGTTAGTAACATAAACGAAATTAATTTTTTCGATGACTTTATACCTACAAGTTAATGAGAACAAAATGAGAATGATACAATGGCACAACATCGAGTGATTGGTACTTCGGATCCAAGTACATACTACAACGAATTCTTCCACGATACCTTCTGATATGATAAATACTTATTTGGTAAATACTGATCTGTATTGCTAAAAGTCTAAATCAACTAAAAATATCCAGGTGATAAGTTAATTCAAATATTTATTATTCAATGTGTAATATGTTGAACATCAGTGATTGAAAAAAATGATTATTTTTTAATACAGATGTGTGAAGTTAATTTCATAAAATATTTCTCATCATGTCGAAAAATGTATAAGCATATCAATGATGAATCGAAATTTCATTTTGTTGGGGGAATATCCAAATATTTTTTTATCGTCACCAAACCATTCTGAAAAAGAAATCGACTATTATTCTATTATTTCAGGATTAGGGGATAGATGTGACAGTGACGACGAATGCAAGGTGATACCAAATACCGTATGCCAATGGGGGGCCGGGAGTGTATGCGTATGTGCCGATGGATTCTATGAAAAGGATAAAGTCTGCGTTGCAAGTAAGTGCTCACGAGGTAGAAATGAATTGCTTTATTTTCTGCATTATCCCTATCTATTTTACGTTGTGTCAACCAATAATAAAGATCAATATATTTCTAGGATATTATATGTATCAAGTTTGAGAATGACTTTGACCGAATATTGACCATTAATCTTCATTGACCTCTCCATATATACATATATTCTACTTGTACCAGCAGATAACTTAACAATGAGAGTTATTCTAAAGATTTCAGTACATAATTTCGAGTAATTTCCAAGGGTAAATATCCTGCTAGGTTTTATATCCTCGGAATCAGTTTAAGAGTTGTAAAGCTCTTTCTCTGTAAATACAGCGGTACACTTTTGCTTTCATAACTATGTTTATTTGACATTATTTTATTTTTATAAGGGATATTCCACTTTACAGCAGCTTCCCCTCCCTAACCCAACACATTTATCTTTCCATAAGTAGGGTCCACTCATCAGGTCCATCGCCCAATCCCCACTCTCCACATGTCCCTATCAAATGCATCTTCCATATCCAACCCATTCCTATCCATTTCCTAACGAGGGCAGAAGAAGTGAAGAATTTAATTTTAGATTGTGAAGTGGCCCTAGACAAGCAGGACATTGGAATTAGAACAGTCATCTCTCAAAAAATGTCTAGCTTAATTAATAGACACGAACAACATCAATTAACCCGCCCTTCAGACCTCCCTTCTTTAAATTCTATTCGAAAACGCCTGAGGGACAATAATCTCATCATTGAAAAAGCAGACAAAGGAAACTCAGTGGTGATAATGAA
Source organism: Ceriagrion tenellum (assembly GCA_963169105.1). Classification (NCBI taxonomy): domain Eukaryota; kingdom Metazoa; phylum Arthropoda; class Insecta; order Odonata; family Coenagrionidae; genus Ceriagrion; species Ceriagrion tenellum. Next base: position 22,423,320 of record OY720639.1, on the reverse strand, counting down.
TAGAAACGACTACTTGAATAAGTGCCATAACTTCATCAATAATAATCAAATAGTTAAACTTTCAGCAAATCCTACCAAAAAGTTTCAAGAAATTGTGAGAAAATGTCTTAATAATTCTCCCAACCTGGTCAAACCCAACGAGATAAAGTTACAGTCATGAACCCAAGAGCACCCTGTTTCTTTGGTCTCCCCAAAATTCACAAAGAGTCCGTTCCTGTTCGCCCAGTCGTTTCCATCATAGCATCCCCATCCAGAAAACTAGCGGCCCTGTTGAACTCTCAATTTAGGGAGTTCACAAATTTCCAGCCAAGGTTTGGAGTAAAGAACACGAAAGACTTTTGTGACCGACTAATAAAAGAAACTCCTCCCTCCAGCAAATACCTATTAGTGTCGTTTGACGTAGAGAATCTTTTTACTAGTATCCCAGCATTAGAAGCGGTGAGTGTTGCGGAAAAAGTTCTAAGAAATGCGGGTACGGAAACAAAAATCATCATGGATTTTATTTCTCTATTAAAAGTGTGCATGGAGCAAAACTATTTCAAATTCAATGGTGAATATTATAAACAAAGTGAAGGTTTGGCGATGGGTTCCCCATTATCTCCACTATTGGCCGAACTGTTTATGGACAACTTGGAAGAAAAATTGTTCAATTGTGACTCAGTGTGCACCAACATTTATTGCTGGTTCCGATACGTTGATGATGTGTTTGCGATATGGACTGGCACGGATAGACAATTAGACAATTTTCTTAAAATTCTGAATACACAACAGAAAAACGTGAAATTTACCTGTGAGAAAGAGAAAGAAGGAAAACTGAATTTCCTGGATGTGACTGTGTCGAAAATGAACAAGAGTTTTGAATTTGAAATTTTCCGCAAAGCCTCCGCAACGGACCATGTCATCCCCTCAGATTCCCGCCATCACATTTCTCAAAAGCTATCTGTGTTTCACTTTCTTTTAAACAGGCTAATGAGTATCCCTCTCTCCAAGAACACATTCAACAAAGAATTAGAAACAATAAAATCAATAGCCATCTCAAAAGGTTTCAACATAAACATAACAGACAAAATGCTCCAAAAAAAACGTTCTTTCAAAGCACAGCAATTGCTCTTCACTCCAGTAATAATGGAAAAGGAAAAGATTTAATGGTGTAAATTGCCATATTATGGCATGATCTCGGAAAAAATAGGAAACCTCTTTCCAAAACAACAGTATAGAGTGGCATTTTATAACGGTGAAAACCTCAAAAAATTCCTGGGTAACACAAAAGACCAAGTGCAACCTTTTGAAAGAAGTGGCATTTACAAATTAAAGTGCAACGACTGTGGTGCTGCATATGTTGGGCAGACAGGGCGCACATTCGAGAGAAGAATCGAGGAACATAAGAGATGTTACCGGAACTGCAATCTGTCGCAGTCCCATTTTGCCAAACATCTCTGGGAAGAGAACCATGAGAGCGACTTCAGACCGGAGATACTACACTTTGAGATAAAAGGGAGGAAGATGGACAAAAAGGAGGAGCTAGAAATATGGAGGAATATGAATAAATGTAAATTACTAAACGACATCCTTTTTGAAAGAATTTCCCCCCTCCTACAAGTCTCTCTAAACCTCACCGAAAGACGAACACCCAGATCCCTCCCGCCCAACTCCACACCTGCTGATAACCCACCTCCACCTTAACGACCCTTTCCAAGTTAACCCACCCCTCCCTCTACCTTCCATCCCCCGCCCCCACCTTTCTCACCAACGCGGTCCTCCTAAGGGTTTTCCCTAATTCTCACCATAACCGCCACCCCTCACCTCTCTCCGGGTTTCCCCCCCCCTCCTAACACCCATTCTTCCACCCCTCTCCAACCTCCCCCAAGACCCTTTCAGGTATATATTTGCTTGAATTTAAAAAATTTTTTGCACTTGAAAATGACCTCTATGTGTCAAAACATGTCGAACCAAAAATATAAATCAGTGGAAGAAAACGAAGTCGTTTTTTCATTTGAGCTGCTGCAATCATATCATTCGTTGAATTTCTCCAAGCTGGGACATCTATTACAGGATTCATTGATGAATCCTCTGCAGCTTCGCAAGCGTTATGGAATTTATTTCGACACTGCCCCCTTTTTTAATTAAAAAAAGTAATGATAATATTTTGGCAATTGAAGTTATATTTTCCTCTTCAAATTCTAAATCTTCATCATCACAATTAATCGGAGCTGGTCATCTAAAACCCCGACCTCCTGAGAGAACATTCTTAAAAGATCTTGTACTGCAAGATTAAGTATACGGGCCATGCATTTCAAATGCTGAGCACGGCTATCAAAACTTTGTAGCATCTTGTCGAGTTCCTCAATGAATTCAGTACTTGCGGAGGCGTTATCAACGGTAACTCCTTGCCGCTTGTGCTCAAGTTCAAAAGAATTTTAGGGTATTTATAAAAACTGCATTAATAAATTAAGTGTGTGGTTACTATTGGATGGAACGTTAATAGCAATAGATTAGTACTCCAACTTCTCGTTTGAAATGAGCCGTGGTTCCGCAGGACGAGTTTCCAGCGATGGATGTCCAGCCATCGATTATGATAGGCAGGTTGGGTTTATTTTGTTTCAGCAACAGCAATACCTTCCTCTGCATCCTTATAATGGTCAAGTACCATCTGCCGCAACTTTGCCGTCTTAGGGACTGTACAGGTGGTATTCAACATCTTGAAAAAGTTTTGAGTATCATCATCATCATAGGAAAATCGGAAAGGGAAGTATTTCTGCGCTGTCCAATGACCTACTGCATATTCGAAGTCATTATTTTCATCATCACTCTGAATTTAATATAAATATTCTCTCGGATTACACTTTTTTTGACAATAAGATAATTGTGCACTCTAATTATACTTTGTAGTGAGAATCACTCTTGGTGAGAGACATTTCGTAAAAAGGGACTTGAGAGACATGGAAACTGATTGAAACCTACAGGATGCTTGAAAATGGTTGATTTAGACTTATTTAACAATATTATCGATTCAATAAGGTAGGAATCACATACAAAAGATATGACTTGCAAAAATCTGAATTTTTACAGCGAATCGTGAAGTCGTAGTATTTTTTATCTGTCACCAATCCACTTTAGCAGAGTAAAAGTCGAGGGTCAGCAAACAGATTTTTTCGAAAGTTATCATATCCCTCTCCACTGCACCTCTGCATTCAGATTTCTTAAGAGTTATGGGTCAGAATGGAAGAGGGAAACTTTTTTCTCTTATTCGTAGGAATTGTGAGAATGGAGTGTGGCCGCAGGACTTTTCGAGGACAGCACTTTTTCCGATACTGAAGAAGAGCAAGACAAAAACTTGCAATGACTATAGGATAATTATCTCCCTTTATCTCATTAATCGCCCACGCACCCAAAGTGTACATGGAATAATAAATAGAAGAATGGTGGGTAAGGCTAAGGAATACCTGGGTGGTGACCAGTTTAGATTTAGGAGAGGGACGGGAGCTCGGGACGCTATAGAAGTTACGAGAACACTAGTGTAATGAAACCTAGATTATTAGCAATTCGAAGTTGGTGATCGATTGGAGGGACAGGCGTCTCATCCGAAATTTTTATATGAACTAGAGTGCTCGTGGTAGGGTGGCTGAGGGAATACCAGGATAGGCCGTGATAGGATGGGGAGTGCGGCAGGGTTGCTTACTCTCACCGTTGCTTTTCTGAAGAAATTCCTTTTCTGAAGAAATGGCCTTAGAAGAGATGGAGATAGGGATAATGACAGGAGGGAATCTGATCAAGTCAGTGAGATTTTCAGATGACCAAGCATTGGTTTATGAGTCAGCCAAAGGGTTACAGTCAATGTTGAATTCGCTAGCGGTGAAGTGCGGGAGGTATAAGATGAAGAAAAACCATAAGAAGACGAAAGTGGTGAGAATCTCTAGAAGGAAGAAGGCGAGTCTGAATACAAGGTTGAGAGGGCATAAAGTTGAGGAAGTTGAGCAGTTTACTTATCTGAGTAGCGTTTTGAAGGAGAATGGGTTTAGTGGTAGGGATATGAGAAGTAGAATCGTTATGGCTAAGGAAGCATTTTCAAAGAGAAGCGAATTGAGAAAAGGGAATTGTTCTGAGGAGAGCCGTAAAGAAATGGTTGGTGAAAACTCTTATGTGGAGCATTGCGCTGAATGACTCGGCGACGTGGACATTATGAAGGGATCACCTGAGGACACCAGCAGGATAGCTGACGTAACTGTTGTGCTGAATGACAACTGACGCGGATGCAACCCGAGAAATGTTGAAATCATTTGTTCAACGCCGCGGAAACCTGCGAACTAACATCACACCTCTACGGGGAGGAGATTCGAGAAGCTTAGAACGAAGAAGGGGAGACTCCTGTCATCTATGGCCTTTCTCCAACGATGCCGGGACACAAATACGATACCCACCTGCGTGGAAATTAAACAAGCCAAGAAGATCCTCCGCCGCTGCAGTGAGGCCCTTCTGAGAGAGCATATGCATACCCGTTGCACAGCGCTTGGAAGAGAGTAGTAAGTTTCCCGCGCAAACGTGACGCTGCCCCATGATTGGCCGGAGCATTGATCGCTTTTTGGCGCCTAACTTGGGCCGTTTTCGAACTTGGCAAATCTAGAATCTTGCCTTGAAACATAGTACGCATCGAAAGCTATGACGTCATGGACAAGTCATCACCAAGCGCTTGTTCACTAGCTATCGAGGAAAGATACCAAGTCAACGAAAAAGGAGACTTGTTATGCTTGCTAGGTTTTAAGTTCGAACTCGGGGTGTGATAATATGGGCTTGTACGGAAGATAGAAGTGAAGAAACTTTCTAATGGATACTATTTTATCATTACTACGTATAATTGTGTGATATTTATTATTTTTTTGCGGAAAAATTGATGAATTCGTTATATTTAAAGGCTTTTCAAATGTGAATATACTGATAAAAGATAGTTGTTTATGTGTGTTGTAGTAAGACCTAATAGTTGTGTGAATAATTCCATACAGTGTAAATGTACCATCCTTGTTTACTTCATTGAACCTACAAAATCTATCTTCCTTACTGTGGAAGGAAAAGAAATGAAATAATGATGAAAGAAATTATATGAAAGAATTATGGTCCGATGGAAAGTACTCTAAGGTAGCCAAAATTTCATTGGCAGCATTATTGTTAGCTAACGAACATAATAATTGTTTATAACGTTAACATTGGAGAGGTTTTCACAGCATTCATCAAAGAAGTGGGACAATAAACCTTCAGAGTAAATGTAATTTGTTTTCAGCTTAATTATGTTAGTTACAACGCGCGTATTTATCAGTCAACAGTCAGAGATCATAGGTAGTTAGTTCGGAGTGTAATGCATTAATATATTGTTACGTGTTTTTTCATACAGGCAAAAAATATTATGATGCCTTTTTTTGCACAAAGACGTTGATTGTGGTGAAATACCGTGAGCGATATGTCGTCCATTTTCGCAGCCCCAAGTAATCGAAGCATATTAGTTAATCACCATATTATGGTATATGAGAATTATTTTATTCATAAGCAATAAGATTTTAAAAATAATATTCACTGTTACTTTGCCGTATAAAGTTGGGAAGCATTTTAAAGAAGTAATCCACTTCAATCACCCACCATAATTATGGACACGTATAGCGCTTTTCGTATGTTTTACGAAATGAAGGCCGCATGGTGTCTCTTCCACCGTAAAAGGCCTACGAAAGTGTCAAGTCAAGATTCTACCCCACGGAGTCCTACTCCGTGTTCTACCCGGTCGGTCTTGGGATCAAGTTAACTTGATATCAAGTTAACTAGGCGTTTGCCAAGTTCGAAAACGGCCTTGGCCTATGTAAGGACGGACCAAAACCTTCTCGCCATCCTTCACCTGAGGACGCCAGCAGGATAGCTGGCGAAACTGTTGTGCTGAATGACAACTGACGCGGATGCAACCCGAGAAATGTTGAAATCATTTGATCAACGCCGCGGAAACCTGCGAACTAACTAAAGGGATGATGCACCTAGATTTGAGGTGTTTGAGATTTTGAAGTGAAGAAAAATGGAGGGTGAGCTAGGAGGTGAGAAGGACGAAAGAGGAAGTATTGGATCGATGTCGGAAAATCATGGGTATTAGGGTCTCAGATGGTGACATTTGATGAGAATATGAGGTCTACAAAATGATCCTCTGGCATTTTAAATTTTTTCGGTATTACGTAGCACTACCACTTCTATTCTAAGAACCAAGGGAGTGTTTTTATGACTAAATAATATATTGATCCACAAAGACACTCCCTTGGCTCTTAAAATAAAAGTGGTGCAGTGCTACGTAATACCCGTATTATTGTATGGAGTGGAAACTTGGACGATTAAAAAAACATCAATGAAAAGGAGGAAGCAACTAAAATGTGGTTCTTTAGACGGCTTCTTATAATTTCATGGATCAAGAGTTTCAAACAGTGAGGTCCTGCGAAGAGCAGCCCTTGATCGTTCGCCGAGGAAGTTAATAGAGAAGAGGAAAATATCATATCTTGGGCACATATTGAGAGGGAAAAAGTACGAAATCCTCAGCCTGATTCTGGAAGGGAGAGTTGAAGGAAAGCGCCCAAGAGGGAGAAGAAAAAGTTCATGGACACAGAACATCAAAGAGTGGACAGCGGTTAGAGATACTGGGGACCTGTTTCAGCAGGCAAGGGAGCGATGCTTGAGCAGCCAACGCACTGAATAGTGTACGGCATCAAGCAGAAGAAGAAGGCATTCGAAAAAACCAACAGTTATCGGTGGAATACGTTCAAAAAATCAGAACCTTCGATAGGTGGAGGAGCGAATTGTGGGGGGCGGCCCAATAGGCTCGGGAGCGCGGGCTTTTCAAACGTACGGCGCGCGCTTATGGGATCACCCATGTTGAGTGAAAAGCAGCGTGTGCAACCCCTAAATATAATCCGATTTCAGAAATTTTTTGTAAACTTCATTTTCTCATCAAATGTCACATCTGAGACCCTAAGACCCGCGACTTTCAGACATCGATGCGAAATGGTAGGAAGGCTGGTGGCGGAAGTGACGGCTAGGGAAGCTGGTGGCGGATGTTCGGAGGAGGCAGAAGAAATGGATTGAGGACGTTTTAAAAAGAGAGGGCATGTTGGTGAGAGTAATATAGGGGAGGGCACTAGGAGAGGTTGGAACACTCGGAGATCCGAACGGGGGAATCAGTTCCCCTCCGAAATATTTTACTGAAGAGAATTCCACCATGTCTTTTATCACAAAACTTTAAGGGAAATAGTCAAAGAGCTGCCTCTGGTTAGGACAGCAAGCTGGTAGTTTCCCGTTTCTTTCCGTCTAAATGTACTAGAGCCACTTTAGTGCTCCTATAATATTATGAGTGAACCTGCACCGACTCATGAGGTCTCCACATTCACTCATATGAACGAAGGCTGCTGTCCCCTCCTCCGGGTAACTGGCTGGCTAAAAGTTTGCGGTAGTCATTCACCAAGTCAAGTAGTGGTACTTAAGGGCCGCCTTGCATGAGACAGATATTTGCAAAGACTTACTGATTTTGAAAATGCTTTGCAGATCGGAAGCTCACCCGTATGACTAAATTTAATTTCCTTAATATCGAGGGGGGAACCGAAAAACTTCCACAAGTAGTAATTAATGAGTGCTAATTTTGATAATTATAATATAAATATCATTGGCATGTCCATGTTGCAATAAAATAACCTAAAATTCTCTTCGTGGCAATTTTCTAAAGACCCGGGGTTCTTTTTAATCTTAAAACGGTCTAATATCATACTAAAATCACTAAATCACTGTTTCATATTGCTGAAGATATTAAACATTTGTCGTATTTTCCCCAGATTTGCACGAGAGCTGCGAAACAGAAACTGATTGTTTAAATAACTCAACGACGATGTGTAACCGAAGTCATTGTGAATGCAAGGTTGGGTATGAAGAATATCACATGAACTGCAAAGCCCGTAAGTAATCTGGAATAACAATGGTGGAAATCATGTATTGTGTATAGTTTAAGACAAATTATTTTTGTGTCAATCATACGCTGATAGTAATTTTTGGAAGATATATGTGTTTTACTATGATGTTACTTAGTTACTCGAAGTAACATACTCTTCCGAGTTTCCAATGAGCATTTGGTTTCGTTGTTGTCATGGTATTTGGAATATGGGGAATGTTTTGCTGCCGGCATCTGTAGTTATGCTTGGATGGGCCGAAACACGAAAATATATGAGTAATAAGGTGTTTTATCACCCACCCAGACCCTAAAATATTTTTTTACAAAATCTTTGAGGGTCTGATTGTCCCGTGTGAAATTTAATCAATAGCTTGCCACGAGCCAGAGGTTTGCATTACAGCTCACAAATAGCTTTTTCTAAGTTATCCCGGCGTCCATTTGCTCAGTTCATGACGAACAAAATCAACTTATTTGGGCAGAAGTTTATATTGACCACAGACAATTAGAGTAACTAGCGCATAGGCAAAGAGAGTATAGAAAAAAGTATTTAGCGCATTAGCTTATCCAGGCAAAAAAATTATTTTCCTTTCTTTTCTAGTGGGTCCCATCCTAGTGCTTAAAGTATATCTTTAAAGGTATCCTTCCTACTGGTCCGACCGAGGACGTACCCGGCGACCTTTCTTAGTTCTTCTATTTTATTTAGTTGCCCACTCTGATGAGGGTCACATACCGTGGTGGCATATTCAGCAATAAGCCTTACAATTGTTGCGTAAGATTATTCTTGTAAGTAGTCGGAGGGGCAGTTTTCTTGACCGTGAGCGTAATTTTATTCTAGGACACATCGGTAAACTCATTTGCCTCCTAGAGCTATGTTGACAGACTTACGCGCCACTGTTTGCTCTCCCTCGGCCGGACAATGGCCATTGATGTAGACCAGGGGTGGCCAACCACAATGATCTTGCGGGCCACTTTGGAAATCCATCATAACTCCGCGGGCCGCATATAAAATTATATATCCCCATATTAGATTTAAACCCACAATAGACATTTTTTGGAGTGAATAATTGAAACATAATGAGTTATATTTATTGTGTCAAAGTTATTGTATTAAAATGTGATGAATCTCACGGGCAGAAAACATGTTCAAAGCGGGCCGCGGGTTGGCAACCCCTGATGTAGACATTCCCTCTCAACTTGGAATAAATTCACCTCTAACGTTCGCTCAGTCTGCCGGGGAATGTTACTGTATGATGGCCAGACTCTTTCGCCCTACTGCGAGTCGCGGAGATATATTTGACGGGTGATTGGGCTTTGACTGTTTCCTTTTCAGCTTTGGGAGCTAATTGCTTGCCTACTGCCGGCTGCATAGACCCCATGGCGAAGTGCGAAGGCGAAGGAGAGTACACTTGCCAGTGCCTGGAAGGATACCATGACCATGCCGGCACCTGTAAGAACGAAGATCATGTCATCCACATACACATTCACGTAAAGGAAACGGTGGAAATAGAGAAAGATATTATGATCGACATGGGAAATAAATAAATACGCCCATTACCACGACACTATTCCGCACTGTGAAGTTAAAAGCGTACTTTTTCCTCATTTGGTTGCTTTGATATTTACCATAAGTGACTTTTTCGTCAATACTCTGCGGATATTTGTCTTTAATCAATACATGAAACTGTATTGGTGGGAGACCAACAAAAACCGAGCTTAAGTGAATTTCATGCTAAAATAATATCCTCTCAGTGCTACTAAATTGCTCTTAGTGCAAAGAAAGTTACTTTTCCGTGGAATCAAATTATTCTGGAATAAAGGAAACATAAACTAATAGAGGCAAAGTGCTTTATTTCAACTGAAGTTGCGCCGCAACATCCATCCTAAGCTGGGTTGCTGATACAAATATTCTTCGAACAGATGGCATTTAAAGATGTTTTTAAACGGAATCGGAGATGGAGAAGGGGTATGTTTTCCTTCTCGTTATATTTTACTTGCCCTCGAGGGAGGAAAAAAGTGATGCAAAGTCATTCAAACAAGACGCATGGTAGGAAAGGCTACTTTTAAGGATTCTGAGAATACTCTTCCACTCGGCAGTTTTTACGCTATGGCAATATTCGATATCATTGTTCAACAAATGATTTTAAATTTTAGCGGACAAGTAGCTAAAACTAGCAACTACAAGATCCCAAAACTTTTTTGTCTGCTAGTTTGAGAAATAATTGTCAAATAATGTTGAGAGCTTGAATTTCTAGAAAAATTGGCTGCTACAATAAGAAAGGGGCGCCGAAATACTAATTGCCTGCAATTCTTCCCATTCTCTCATCCTCCCAAGATTATTTTCAATTCTGGGGATATGGAAAACCTATGCTAACGTCGGGCTTCTCTCTTTCGTTTCACGTTGAATCACTGTCTTATGTCGTGATGACTTTTGGTATTGCTTCCGCGTTGTGTCATTTTTGTGACGATAGTTTCTGAAGCGTTCCACCGTGCTACTTCAAACCTGAAGAAGCGACCTGGAACGCTCACAAAACTGTCGCCACGAAAAGGACACAACGCGGAAGCTATCCCGAAAGCCTTCATGATTCAAGACCACTCCGCGGAAGCTTTCAAAATAATTTCACTGTTTTATAAAGAGTCATCCACTGCTTCTTCACGAAAGATTGCTGCTCTGTGCACGGTTGGAGCCTGATTTTGTAAGCGCGACTCACCCGCCAACTCCTCCTTGACGTAGTACTTCTTGATTCCGGAAAAGACTGCCGGTACTTTGTCGTGTTCCCGAGGGAACGCGCCTGGATCGGAGTGCCACTTTTTCGGTGACTAACGGGGCTCTTGCTTCTACCTCAGAGGAGCGTAAAGTGTCATTCATTGTTTATATTTGGCTGATCGCTCCTTGAATAATCTAATTTAGGTTTTCAAGCGTGCTCGGCTGCTGTATGTTGCAGTCGGGTGCCGGCGGTCATTCACCGCGGACTATACCCTCTCCTTTCCCTTCCCCTCAGTAAGACCAATCGCACTAAGGTTAGTTTACTATGCACCGACTTACTGGCCTCCTTAGAACGAGTAGACGCTCACTTCTGTCTTATGACTGAAACCTGTTATCTCGATCTGGAGCTCCGGTTTTTAAGGAAAAGAATTTGGTTACGGTGATAATAATGGCGGAGCTTTCTTAATTTCCCATTCAAATCGCCTTCTCCTGTCTTCTTCTCTCGAGGAACCGATCTCCTTGTTCATTATACTTAGTATCGAAGGCAGGTCATATTGGGTGATGTAAGAGAACGACTAGAAGAACAAAAATATATGTTAGACATACACGTAGCCATTTGCGTCATTCCGTTGCACTTTTTGCGTACGCATGGCTAAAAATAAGCTTATTTCTCTTTGCTAGACATTCAGAAACGGCCATTTTTCAATGTTTTTTTCAGTATTGCGACAAAATGTATCTATAAACCTTTATTAACTATTCCATTTAATCTGTTTTATCATTAATAGACCAGCAAGTCATGTTCCTTTCACTTGTGTCCGTTATCGGAGCACCTATTCTACATAATATCGTCTACTAATGCCTTAATCTATCTTACGTACAATTAGCAAAAGCATTGTGCACACACTTTTAAAAAATCAGTCGCAGCTATTTTTAAAGCAATACGTGGCTTTCCTTTGTATTTTGTTGAATTAGCTAATGTAATCTTTCAGTTCAGTTCCGTAAATGCTTTCATGGTTATCGATACGAGGAAATCCATTAAAATGGGTGTTTATCAGAATATAGCTGGTCGGATAAACGTTTCAAACTTCTGGGATAGGTAAGTCAGATCCATTTGCTTCATTTTATAAAGGTAACTGGCCGTAGCTACCTAGCGATTTTGGTACAATATCCGGTCCTCAAGGATTCTGGTAAGTGATACAAACAATGATAATAACCTTCATATTTTTACTAGGAAAATTTTGCTAGGAAACCTATTCCAAGTTGTTAATTCAACAGCATGCAGATTTTTAAGATATTCTTTTCGAGGGGATTTCGTCGAAAATAGAATATAAAAAGCAGGCCAAGGATATTAATAAGCTAAGAATTCCTGTGAAAAGTGTTCCAGAACTATCATGAATGCCATGCAGATTTCCCTGAGTGTTGTTACTATTTGTCGGAAAATCTGAACTTTGCTCGGGTACTGCAATTTCTTGAAACCTCCCGCACTAAAATTGACTGCTAGCAACCAAAAAAAAGCCTCGGATTGCCGAAGCCACGATGTTTGGTGGAAGATATAAAAATTTCCCCTCAAGAAACTGATATGATAATTTTAAATTGATAGTCTGGTGACCGTTCTTATATCCTGTGATTGGAACATTCAATTTGAATATGAAACAGAACGTGAGTTGCCGAATGAAATGAAAATGAAATCAGTGGGTGTCTTATGTTAAAGTAAAACTATGGACAAGGTGTGGAATACTCTTTCAGTTGAGGACAGTGAACAGGCAATACGTATAGCCAAAGATTGGCAATACTGCACCCAGCAGTGAAGGTGTAAGTTTGATATTACTATGGAGAGTAGGTTTGATATTCAAAGATGTAAGGAAGGAAATACGAGTGAGAATTTCCCACATTGCTCTGACTTTGTACGAAAGTTTCTATTCGAGGAGTTGTGAGTTATGCATGCTCAGTGGCCGAAAATCGGAAAAAGCGGGGAAAAAACTCCAGTATCGCTAATTATGAGTTATTGATTTGAAACTTCGATTAGACACTGCAGAAGTTGATGCCTCTGGAATGAAAGTCATTTTTCATGATACCCACGCGTTACTTTGACACAGAAGCTCAAATTTCTTTCAAAGCTTTCATTACCCGAAAACACCCCTAATGTAAGTTTTTTCCGGAAATCTTACAAGTAAAGCTGATGCTGAACTCGAGGAAGGATTTCTATTAAATGAATAACAATATCGCCAGTTAACACGGTGCTTTTTTCCTGCGGTTTTTCATATTTTCAGAGATTTTCTACACTTTCACACATTGCAAAATGGTAGACGCTGTACTTAAACAACATTTTACATTAAGCAGTAAAAATAATAGGTTTTCGGCAGAGACCAGGTAGAAAGACTGGTATCAGAGTATTAATTGAAGGCTGTTTTAGAAATGTCCTATGAGTACTTCTAAAACCGTCTGCTACGTTATGAATATATTCGGTTATCCTACTCATCTCTCTCAGTCGGTGAAAATTCTCCCAGACGTTGTGTCTTGCATCGCTTATGAATTTATAAAATGAAATACCTCCGATAAATATTTTGGAAAACGCCCTTTGTTCTGACCTAAGACAACTTTTCAGTTCGACAGAGTGAAATGCACACATAAAAACTGGCGTTTTTCAACACAATAACTTGAGCCCCTTGCGGTTTTGTATTTCCCTCCTACCTCGTTCCCTAAGGCTAACATATAGTGTCTCACAACTTTAAGATGGATTAAGGTGGTAGCCCCTAGAGACTCGGAGGCTACACGATAGGCTTAGGTTGCTTGGGAAATTCAGAACTGGTGTGTTTCAGAGCGACAAAGAGAATATTATCATGACGTCTCACTACATTTCTAGGTCTGACAGAAGCGATAAAATAAGAGAGATACACTGCCAAACAGATAGGTACAAAAACTCGTTTTTTCCGCGCACAATACGCGACCTCAATAAAACCTGAGCTCCGCTTAATGCACATTCATAATAAACGTCACCATTTCACCTCCCAAAGCCTTACATCTTAACACGGCTGGTGACCTAAAACCTCCTGCCACACGCCCATGTGGCGCCTCGCGGGCTAGTATGCAGGTGCTGAAGGTTACGACGATGAAGAGTATATGTATATGTGAGGTGTTCCATGAGACAGATAAAGCATAAAGTCAACCATTTTTTCTACGCTTAAAAGGCAAAAGATCATCGCGCTAAAAAATTTATGGTTGAAGGCGTAACTTTGTGGAAGGTTACCGTAGGCATAACGGAAAAAATCTCTTAGTAAATTCCAAACCTAAAATTTTATTAATGAACTAGGCTTTGATTGCCTTGCAATCATTTTCAAGACCATCGTACTGCCCTGGACCCCATGCTGGGATATTACGCACTATCGACGACATTTCTTAAAATACCGTAAGAATGGTGTTGCGGGTAGATTGACGACTCTTAGAACACGGACAAATGGTGTGCGAACTCCTTTAACTGTTTTTTTTTAATTTCGGTTTTCTGAGCTGCCAAAATTAGCCATTAACACCATGAGACACTAAGGATTTGCCTATTTGTACACTCTTCACTTGGTTCACATTCGCCCTTGGTACGCCTTACAGAGACCAACGCTCTCACTAGCGGCAAAATTAACCTCGAATAAGGCGAGGCGAGTGAACACATATCTGCCCACATCTTGGGCCGGAATAAGATTCGCCTTCTAGTATTTAGAAATATAATAATCCGCTAAACGTTTGTCTTCATACTGACGGTACCACAATTGTTGTCGCTTTCGTCCTCAGGTCGAAAGTAGCCTGATTGTAGTTTTTCCCTAAAAAAATTATGTTCCAGCACAATATTTCTCGTAGGAAGACTTGGCAATTGTCCATTTGCTCCTTCTTCGACTTTTTCCTAGTTTTGTCCATGGCTAATGCAGACTTGGTCGGAATTAAAACAAAAAGTACTTCGAGCGGGCATGATCCTTTCCCCGTCACAGATTTTAATTGTACGGCTTCCTTCCCTATTTCCTTCTCCAGTTATGGTACTCGGACCCTTCGAAGTGACAGATTAGCTTTTAAGGTAGCCGCACGGAGACGGTACAGTATCCCCTGGCACACTTCATGGAGAAAGGCCGAATTGAGATGGTCCAGGGAAATGTACCGCAACCGCATTGGTGTTTCTTTTGCGTTGATGTCTTTACACATATATTTGCTTGGGATTTATCGTCACTCCCTAAGGTTTAGACCGTTGAATCGGTCGTCTAAATTTCTCGAGGTTGAGGACGATGGCTTATGCCTCTATAATCCTTTCTCTTTGGTCCACGTGGTTTTGAAGAGACTCTCATATGGTGTGGAAATCGAAGTCAAGCTGGATGCTCTCTTCTTGTTCCGGTCGTGACTGGTGGAGAGCAACCGGAACCTGGTTCCAGGATAATGTTCCACCCGTAAGTTTAGCACTTGGTGCAACAGTGATAGATAAATTGGTCAAATTGGCTACAGCATGCAAAATTTGGCCAAGTCTAATGATTACTCAGTTAACAGTACGGAAGTTGGGTGTCCATTCGTGAGGTAGTAACAAGGCGGAGCTGACGAGACGTTTCTATGGCCCACACGATGGCTACACACTATTAAATTCAAGTCGGTGTTGTCGAATTATTATAGCGGGTCATTGGCTGCCTAAGATCCGTATCATTTCTGTATATTTGGTGTTTTTGACGAATTTTGGTGAACTAAGAAACCATTTTCCCTGATTTAAACACACTAAATCGCTAATATCATCCAAGCAATATTTAATTGTTTGACATTAAATCATTCCGGAAAGATCGAGACACCTATACAAAAAATGGCAAATGTTTGACATTTTCTTCATAAAAATTTAAATTTTGATTAAAAAGCGCAGCCTGAAGATATAATTCAATGGAGTTGGAATTTTTAATGGGCTATAAGGACAATCAACTACAAACTTATAGTACTAGCCGCAGACCGATTTCGAAAAAAAACAGTTATTCGATCCACCCAGCCAGACACTCCTACTCCTTGACATGTGTAGTATTTTATTTCCGTGAGCCCTAGATAGGCGCATGCATATGCATTGTCTTGATCGATCCCACCGGGTAGTTCCTCGTACATAGACGCTCCCAACATGACTCTCGAAGTGCCGTCCTCTGGACGAAGGGCCGGTCTAGATCTGGGCGGAATAGTAGATGGGTATCTGTGAAGGTGACATTCGGCCGGAGTTATTTCTTTTTTTTCTTGCTGTCCCAAGCTTATAGTCTTGCCTGGTCGAGAAATTCGGTGATTAGAGTCAGAATCTATTTCATTCGGGAGGAAAAGTCGCTGGGGCCCTCCATATTAGGTAATATTGTAAATAGAGGTGAATATCCCGATCAGGCACACATTAAACAACAAATAAGGCACTTTAAGTGATTCATCCGTTTGGCTAAAACTCACCATAACCTCCAATCGTTCGTTGTTATATCATGTGACTCCTTAGTAACGTGCTCTGTATGATTCGGAGTTGTTTCCAACAAAACCTCCCAGGTGATGCAGCGCCCAGTTTATTCCAGTTGACGTTTTTCGAACCACAATATATCAGGAGAGTAGGTGAGTCCACGAGTTCGTAATCAGTCCAGCACTTTTCAATGATGGACGAGGTGGTCATTTCATTCCCGTTGAACGGTGATTATGTAGCCGCCCAGATAATTTGAACAATACTGCTCAGTGTGATCTACGAAGTCCCGTGACTTGAGCAGTTGGTAGGTACAGTGGCGGAATAAATTAACGCAAAACTCATTGGCGTCTGAATGCGGCGTACACGGAAACTAATTTAAATCGCTTTTCCTTCGACAACTTGACAACAATGAGACAGCATATGGAAACCGGGAATATTCAAACTCTCTATGAATGGATATCGATTTAACGCATCATGTAAATAGTCATACTAATAAGGTTTACGTTCGCGACATCGTCTAGGAGTTATAAACGTGATGAGCTTGCTTCGACCCACACTCAGTCGAGGTTCCGAAGTCGTAGTTGATTCTGTATAGATGCTTACCATATTATTTTTAGAGCTTTGGACCGTTAAAAAATTTTCTTGATTGAAACTTAAGAAATATTACGATGAAAGCATTATTCGTTGGGACATAAAATTTTTTTATTCTCCAGATCAAATTCACTTACAATAAAACGTATTTCCGCGTGAAGGGAATAGCTGTGGATGAAAATCGTTTTAATAGGCCTTAAACTACTTCCGAGAAAGATGATAGATTACAATTAACATTTTGGCGTAATATCCTGAGAATTTCAAGTTAAAGTATAGGAAATCTGGTTGAATAGAATGGTTTCCATGTGGAGAAAATTTTTATCTTAAAGTATTTCCAATACCTTAAAACCCTACGTAAGTTTCCGCCCTCGTTCATACAGGTCGTCTCAAACACTTAAATTTCTAAATTCCTCCTAACGTAATATTATTTACTTTATGAAAACTACTTTCAAAAATCCAGAACATTTTATTTGGTCCAGTTTTGACAGGAAACATTAGAATTCCCTTTTTTCGTTTTGTAGTAAGAACCACTGGACGCGGATTCCTCTTAATCGATGAAGTATCCTAGAGGGAGAGCGTTTGTCTGCGGCCAAGAATGCCTGGGGTTCAAATCCTGGCGTGGCCTCTTTTAGTGCCTTTATAATTAACCTACGCGATGTGACTTTATTGCAGCCAAAACTTCGCAGGAATCCGCGGAAGGCCCAGGGAATGGACATTGACCTCATCCATGAGTGTGTGAGTTTTACACATATTCGGGCTTAGCAAAAGAATCAGAGCGGTCTCCTTGGTCGTCGAATGAGATGTTTACTTCCCATTCTCGGGTATTCGGCCCCACTTGATTTCTACGTCCTGCCTGTCGTATGATGCTCATATCCATTTATTCGCCAATTCACCACTCAATGAAAAGCTATTCATGAAGGAGGGAATAGACCGGATCTCTGATTGTGTCAGTTACTCGATGTAGTGAACTTACCTGATGCTACACTCACCTTTAAATTACTTTGAAATGATTTAGTAAAGAGGGCAATTATTTTTATTAAGAATTAGAGTTTGGTTCTATCTGCCGAACTTGTAAATACCGATTACTTATCTGAGTGAGAGACCAAACAAGGGTGGAATTTTCTTCAAAATATCTTTAAAACGGTATTTGAAGCTTTCCCAGTATCATTTTCTAGGTTTGCTATGAGCAATACATTAACCGTGTAGTTCAACAGTTCAACTTATAGGATGGAGGATAATACTTAAAGGTTAAGGTAAATTAATGAATCACTTAAATACCTTTTGACATATTCACAGTGAAAAATGTTTGGCTAAAATTATGCAGTTAAATTTTATGAGGAGCATTTTTATACCCATGCGTAAGTAATACTCCGACAAAAATGCATCGCGTATCTTCCCCTGTGAAAGTGATAAAATACTATAAATCATCTTTTTCATGTAGCGAATAAGCAGTGATAAGATATGTTCCCTATGGTCATTTGTATACTCCTCATAATTCCGCAGAGTAGTCAATGGAGTGCAAATTAGGAATGTGCACCATCAAAGATTATACGATTGCTACGTTCCTAAAGAATCTATTCCTCTTCAAATGCGTCGTAAAATTATTGCTTCAATGGAAGTTAAAGTTATGAGTGCTCCCACATGAAGATATTAACAGACTTTTTACAGGATCATAAATTTCATCTTTTAGTGGAAATGTATTTTAACGGATGTTGAAAAGGGACATTATAATGCTTTATTTAGAACGAGTGGAAAAGGTTAAAATGTATGCGTAATTCTATCAATTTGAGTTATGTGTGCACATGATCACAGCAATTGATCATCGAGAAATATGCTGGTATTTACATAAAGAATGTGGATGTTAATTAGCCTTATAATCAATCCATCCCACTCCATTCTCGATTTCCTGACTAAGTCTCTGTGACATGGAGTTGTCCACATTTTGGTATCATCTTACTGGGTTCATTTTCCATTCTTCCTCCACGATTTTCCTCATTGCATCTTAATTTGGGGTTGTTTCATTTGAGGGGGTCGAAAAACGTTTGTTTCTCGCATTTTTCTCATAATGAACTCTGCGCTCCGAGCAGCCCGCTCCATCTATGTTGCATGATTTGTTTTGAACCATCTCCTAGATTTTTGACATTTGTGAACTCGTAAGTATTCCTAGTTTCGGACGAAAAATGAATATTGATATACATTTGATTAAACATAGTTCTTATTATAGCGGATATGAATTTAATGAATTTCGTTTGTTAGTAGTAAGAAATAGGTTTTTTTACTTTTAAACACCAAATAAAAGATCAGTGGGTGAAAGTTGAAGGCGCAACACCTCTTCGGGTACTTTTTCGACTAATGTTTTTGCCTTTTACAAACCTACTATCCGATTCCTCCGCCTGGGAGAAAAATGAAGCATACTTAAAGGCTAATAAGATCTTTCTTTCCTCCAAAAATTTTCGGAGAGGCCGCTAAAACTTTGAACAATATCTCGGCTTGCGCTGTCCGCTCTGCTTGTTTGTCTATCGACGCTCGTCTCAATGAAGTAGTCATCAGTTAACCTTGGCCAAGTTCCGGGTGGTGATGGTCGGGGTGGTTTGTTGTTGTAAATAACGCACAGGTATCAAATACTTGCTGCACCAGAAAGAAAAGGCTCGTCGCGCTTCGAAAAAATTGGAAGCCCCCGTCGAATACTTTTAAGGGCGTAAGAGAAGTCAAATACCACTTCTTTCCAGTGAGCTAAACGCCTGGCGTCCGAAACATTATCTATGGCAGAAAAGGTATCGCCTGCAACACAAGGGAAAAGTAAGCTCTTATTAAAGGCATACTATTTTCCAAATCAATATAATGCGCCCTTCATACATTCCGACTTTGAATGGATTAGTATTGGCGGAGCTTTGTATCGACAAGGGGAAACCTCTGGGATCCTCAAGAGTCCTCCAAGATTGCTCGTTGCTTTAACTCAGACTTAAGGTAGCTGGCCTCCAAACACATGCATGATGGGAACTAATGGCGTTTGATTGGAATGGTCTGGGCTGATGAGGTAAAATTTGAGAACTACTTCTTTTTGTTTGTATTCTCGAGAGAGTAGTATGCTTTTTCCTATCCTTTTAGCTCTATTAAACGTTCGTAGACAATACCACCACTCATTTTAAAAGCAACTTAGTTCACAGTAACACATACGGACGCAAAAAAATTCACCGAAAGGATACGAAACATCATCTTAAAGTCGCCTTGACATAAGAAAGCTCAGTAGTTGTTACTGGGTTGCAAATCTGAATCGCAATCATATTTCTTCATAATAACTTTGTTCGAGAACGCTCATGATCTCGAAAACGTGATCGTCATCAAGAAAGATCGGGTGCTACATAGCAGTGGAGTGCGCTCCCAGGACCTTGCGCATTGCCCTACCAATGCGGCTTGCCTTTTGGATGACAGCAATTACCATAAGAAGAAAAGAACCGTAATCCCACCCCTAGTTGAGACATTTTTGATTTTTTTATTCTATTTCTGGTCGAGTAAAATTATTTTTATTCGGCAAATTTTATCTCTTTTTTATTTAAAAATATTCATATTATCAGCCAGTCATTGCAGCTACACATTACATTCATTCATATCGCCAATATGAGGAAAATTATAAAAAACTCATTTGCATTCATTAAAAATCGAACACGGACCACTCTTTAGCTATTCAAATACATCTTACAGCTACAAAATTAACGTTACCTATCAATTTATTTCATTAATGATATTCTACTCAAAACTGAAGTCTTTTAAAAGGCTTTTTGTTGTTGTTTTCATATGTGCGGCGAATTTATAGCTAAGGTATATAAGATATTATGCAATCATCCGTATGTTATCCATAACTACACCTAATTTGGGTAAACTTTTCTGAATGTTTATTCGTATATCCTGCATTTACTAGATAAAGCTTAACAGTGGACAGCTCGTCAATAAGCTTCCTGTGTTAAGATGAAAGAAATATCGGGAAAATATTCCTAGATTATTCGGTATCGATGCGAGCACATTTATTTTTATTTAGTGAAATTATATACACGTATGTTTTCATAGTTAAATCCCATTCTGACGAACTAAGGACGGATTTATATTGGGACAAGAACGATTCATTAATAAATATCCGTTTTGAATTTAATAAATATCCGTTAAAGGAACTTCGTCAATCTACAAATGGAAATTCGTGAAAAATTAAATCACGTAGGCTATACTTATTTCAATTAAATCTTTTTTGTATCGACATTTGGTGCGGATAAATCTCGATTTATATCATTTCGGTGAAACAGATGCAGTACGCGTCATTCAAAAAGATCCACGGAAAGTCGACCACAATAAATATCCCTTGATGGTAGAAGATGAAGATTTTAGCATATAGTATACTGAATTGGGTGGGATAGTGAATATTTTTTATAATCAGTCTTTCTGTATAAACGATATCATTCGACGTAAGAACCATGCCAAAACAAACACAGCGATGCACCGCGACTGAATGTGCGAATAATATGAGACGAAAGCTCAAAAATAAGTCGACTGATGACTAAGTTCTAGACTCCGACAAATGTGAGTTCCATTGCGGATTTCAAATATTTGCGGTAGACGATGTTTTCCTCAGTATTGCCAGTCTTTGGAGTGTGTACTGCTCCTAGAAGTTCCCAAAAATGCCGCATTCTTGCGCGCGAAAAATTTTGCGTTAATTTCTTCCGCCACTGTACATGCTGGCAGCATTCTTAGTGAGCAAAAGGTAAAATTGAAAATTGGTATGTCCCTTTTACTGGGATACGCATCGATGACGTTAAATTTTGAGGCTTCTCTCTATCAGAATCCAGCTGTTGTCTCTCCAGAAACATCTACATTTTCGTAATACTCTGCAAGACACCTCAAGGGTGTTTGGCAAGGGGTAACGTATCACCTACATTTTCTAAAGTGTAGAAATTGAATTTTCATTAACATTCAATGCACTATAGGTATCCTATTAATGTTCATCTACATTTACATAATACCCGTGCCGTAGGACACCAGCCATGTAAAGATGTAAGGGATAAAGTTTTTGGAGGTGAAATGGTGACGTGTATTATGGGAGTGTATTTAGTGGAGCTGTTTTTTGGTCGGTTATAGAAACGTGTATCCAGTTAATTTCTAGAGAACTGTCCAACGATAACCTGAAGATGATTCTGCGGAGAAGAAATCAAAATATTCAAGTATTGGTCCACTTATAAATTTATTCTTTACGACCCGGGTTTCGTCACATAATGACATCTTCAGGTCGAAGGAGGAGCTTCAAGGAGGATGATCTTCAGGACCTGAATATGTCATTATGTGACGAAACCCGGGTCGTAAAGAATAAAATTATTAGTGGACCAATACTTGAATATTTTGATTTCTGATATGGAGAAGTTCCACAAAGTGAAGCCTGAATTTATTAGTTATATTTTGCGGATGAGCTTAAAACTCGAAAGGGAGTTTGAGTTCCATGGCTCATCACTCCAAAGAATTAGAATTTGGGAGATAAAATAATTGAAACATAAAACGTAGAAAAAAAATCCGTCGATTAAGCCGCAATATTACTTAATTGAGGCTATGCAGTAGTTGAACTGGTCATGCAATTGCTGAAAATGAAATTGTCTGGCATTGCGAGATATTAGCCGATTTGAGCGACGCGTATCAGATCGAGCGGGAAGGCCTATGCTTGTTTAGCAGCAAAAAAAGGAAGTCGTATTGCTTGAGGTATCTGGAAAATACAGCGATTTTTTCCTATGCAAATGAAGTATGACATCATTTACCAGGAAAAACTGATGAAAATGGCACCTGTATTAATTGCAAAGATTGTATTATTGCCGTAGGAAGAATTTCAAGCGGGTTTTCTAGAAATTTTAAATTTATAATGATGTCAAAATGTTTGGTGTGATTGCTAAAAACCACTATCATATCAAGAAATATACTGAAATACTTTCTCTATGTGTAATTAAATGAATCAAAAACATGGGTAAAATTGTTGCAGATGTTAGACGTTATAAGTTCCAACTACATAAATAGAAGATTATTTTCCTTTTTAGGAAAACCTAATGATTTCATTCATTTGACTTATAGGCCCGTTTCGTCAGATTCTCCTTGGCGGTGAGGTTTACCTCCTGTCTTTCCTAAAGGGGCGATTTCAGCTCGAGGGACGAGCTCTCCTCATATTAAGAGGTTAGGAAAGCTCCTAATTGAAGTATACCATTAACCATTCTTTCAAGTAGGAGGTCTTCTCCTAATTGTGTACAAATAGCTGCGAAGTGGAAGTACAGGACGACTATCTCGAAGATTTATTGGAATATATTTGCAACAATTTTCATGATTCTAAACCTTTGCGGTATTTGAGAGTTAACGGAATGTGGTTGAATCATGTCCAAACAATTGAAAACACCCAACTATCCTGTTTAAATATTCTCGAATATTCTTGATGACATGCTCAAAAATATAGTAAAATGTGCTTAGAATTAATGAAAAATAAAGATGACATTCATTTGACTTCTATTGTGGTTATTTCATGTTGGATAACATTACGAGGCGGGCATTTAGCCAAAGGAATGCATATTTAAGTATCGGAAAAAATGTTATTTTAAGCTATAAAGAAAATTTGAATGATTCGAAAAAGCATTTGCTTCATTGGATGCTCTAGCAAGATGTGGCTTTTCATTTAAAAAGCAAATATTTGTGCCGTTGAGCGCGATGATTCTTGGTTTTGTTCTCCGTAGTGTTACTTTAAAGCAGGGGTGGCCAACCCGCGGCCCGCGGGCTGCATGCACCCGCCTTGCACATTTTTCCGGCCCGCGAGATTCATCACACTTTAATACTATAACTTTAACACAATAATAATAACTCGTTATGTTTCGACTTTTCACTCCAAAATAATGTCTATAGTGGGTCTAAATCTAAAATGGGGATATATAATTTTATATGCGGCCCGCAGAGTTTTGATGGATTTCCAAAGTGGCCTGCGAGATCATTTTGGCTGCCTACCCCTGCTATAAAGCATTTGACTGCCGCTACGTTTTTGCCACATAGTGCATGACCTCGTGTTTACTCCACCGGCTGCCTAAGCTTCAGCAGGGTGAATAGATATCGAATCGTCTGCTAGCGAACGTGAAGAAATCGAGACATCGAACGACCTTGATACTTAAGCATTAGAATAGTCGTCTGATGTATGGTATAGTGCCTCGTTACGTCACCATCAAACCAACACGGTGGTAATTGTTTCAGCGCACCGCAAAATTTTTTCACGTATGGAGGATTTTTAAGTAAAACTACTGGTCGTAAAGAAATTGAATGACTTTGCTAATATTTTCTTCTCACAAGGGGAGTGTCAGGTTACCTGGACTCAGATTTTATTCAAACTTAGTGGTTGTACAGACCGCTGTATGTGGTTCATGAATCACCCCATATTTAGGGTTAGATAGCCAATAGCTTAAACAAAAAAGGCCTTTAAACATTTCAACCACTAATAAGTACCCTTCCGATGGGCTAGTAACTCAACTGTTTAAGTGTCCCTGTGGCTAATGTGATTGCCCGTGGGACCAGGGGGCACGGGTTCGATCACCGCTCGGTATCTTTCTTATCGCTGTTTTTTTTTAGTTTTTCTATTACGGTATCCTACAATGCGCTCAAGATTTTTTTATTTTTACTCGAAATATTATTATTGTGCGAGGCAAATTTTTAATTTGCATTCACGAGGTCAGGCTTATTCTCTTTTTTATCGCTCGAAGACAGCCTTCTAATTATGTCAATTCCTTATCTTTTTACGATGTATTTTCATTATTCTTTAATGCATTTGATTTCCATTTTTTATCATTATTTAATAATATTGTCTCCATATTTTTACAACTCAAGCATATTTCTTGAGAATTAAAACTTCAAATTTCTCGTGGCTATGTCATGAACGAATAGTGTTTGTTCTATAACAACGTTTCGGAATTTAATCTTTTCATCATCAGGGCTGTTAGAATAAATCAAATTACAATATGATATTGAAGGTAAATTGTAATAATAGTTCTTAAGGAAATACGTGTGAAAAGATAAGGAAGTGAAATAATTAGAAGGCTGCCTTCGACCGAAAAAAGGACAATAAACCTGACGTCCTGTATGCAAATGAAAAATGTGTCTCGCACAAAAATGACATTTCGAGCAGAAATAAAAAAATCTTGATCGCATTGTGGGATGCCGTAAAAGAAAAACTAAAAACCAGCGGAAAAATAGGATCCCGAGCGGTGATCGAACCCGTGCCCCCTGGACCTTAGTCAAGCACGGCAGCCACTTGGCCATTTTAACAGTTGAGTTATTAGCCCGTCAGAAGGGCACATATTAGAGTTTAAAGTATTTAAAGGCCTTTTTTGTTTAAACTATTGGTTATATAACCCTATGTGTGGGGTGATTCATGAACCACATACAGCGGTCTGTACAACCACTAAGTTTGAATAAAATCTGAGACCCGGTTACCTGACACTACCTGACCCATGTCAGTCGAAACTTCGGGAAGCAAAAAAAAATTTTATGCGCAACCCTTAACTCTACTCGTCTTGTAGTAGGAATCAAAGGTAGAACTTAAAAGGCAGTATTAATTCAGTAGATACTGAATCGCAAAGAAATTGGCTGATGGTGAAGTAATGCTGAACATAACTCGTGAAATTTCTCTGGCGCAAAAAGGTCTGTGTGATCGACGCATATTGGTTTACTGACATAAAGATACCACTTTTGTTTTTTCCGCTTTGCTGCATGAATGTGTCACACATTCATTTATTGCGGGAAAAACAAAGAGCGGATCCGGCGAAGATTAATAACAAGAAATGTTGAGTTATAATTTTAACTCTAATGATAAAGTTATCTTTTCATGGCAATACGACTGATTTTCCGTAATTGAATTATCGGAGGTTAGGATGGCTTTCAAGAGGATCACCGGCAGTTCTTCTCTTTGGTTGCTGATAGCAATATCGACTTCATTCATTACATCCTTTGAACAAGGTGAGCCGGCCTTGAAGTTTGCTTGTTTTGGGCTATACTTTTAAGTGGTTGATGAAACAAAAATTAAATTAATTATGATTTTTGTAATTCTTGGAGAAACAGAGTCAAGAATTTATTTATTATGTTTTCTGTAGGGTTCCGAATTGGACATGTTTGGCGAAATAGCTAATGTTTTCCCAATCCGAACAGTCCTCCACAACTGTATGAAGGACTTTGGGTTTTCTACCCTGTCTAATTCTGTGCGGCGTTTCGATGTACAAATCATACATAAGTCAATTGGGCAGGAAACAGGCAAGGCGGGGAATCGTCATCATGACCTCATAACGATGGACGACTCACTCATCGAAACGCCTCAACGTGTCGGCAGAGGTGGAGAGTTTGCCCCTGTGGAAAACCGGTACACTTTCCAGTAGGCCGTATTCAAAGTTTATGCTAATCAGAATCACCATTTTACCATGAAAATTTTGTTTGCTTATCATAATGATGATGTTATATATAGGTATATAAATATTTGTTTTTAATCTTTTTTCTCTATTGTTCAGAATCATAATAATACTTAATTAATATGCATAGTATTGAAGACTTTAGTCTAGAATCTAACAGACGGTATTCTAAATCTGCGTCCCAAATCAGTCGGCATTATGGACCATGCGTAATGGTACCTAAATATTTGGCTGCCTTTCACAAAGAAGCAAAGACATACGGAAGAGCATAGCGCTAGCTGAGGAGGCGTTTAGTAAAAGAAGGGAGCTGATGACGGGGACATTGGGTAAGGATGTGGAGAAGAGGCTGGTGAAGAGCTTGATATGGAGTGTAGCGTTGTATGAGGCAGAAACGTGGACCTTGAGAAAGGAGGACGAGAATTGGCAGCAGGCTTTTGAGATGTGGGTGTGGAGAAGGATGGAGAAGGTGAGGTGGACGGAAAGGAAGACTAACGAGGAAGTGCTTGAGATGGTGGGCGAGGAAAGGAAGCTTCTGAGTGAAATCCGGGATACATCTACATACCACCCTGCGAACCGCCGCATGGGCGTGTGGCAGAGGGTGCTAGGTCACCAGCCGTGTACAGATGTAAGGGATAAGATTAGGTAGGGTAGATGACGGAAGGTTTGAATAGAGGGTGATGGGTTGTTGAAGAATGTGATAGAGGGAAGGATTTTGGGCAAGCGGGCAAGGGAAGGAAAGAGAATTAGTTTCATGGACGGGATTAAGAAGGGTGGATCGTATGCTGAGATTAAAAATGGAGGATTAACTAGAGGGAGATAGGCCCCTGAAAGTGTAGAAATCCGGAAAATATTCTCTTAGTTACGTTTGTCGTGTAGCGAAATTTTAACTAACTAGCGTATACTCCGTAGTGTTTTTTGTGATCTTATTTAGGTGTAGGGTGATTCTTTCTAGTTGTATTACATTCGACATTTTGAACTTCCTTTTGTCTAAGGTTAATTTTCGTCCTGGAGATGAGCAGAGTATTCTGTTTTTTTCATCATAGATGAGGAAATGTTATGTCCAGTGTTCTTCCGGACGCATTCAACGCTTTGCTTGCGTCATGGGAATTCCTATGTGGAGGGGCATTCAGGATACAAATTCTGTCTGTTTTTTATTCGACGCACGAAGAAGGCGCTTAATCCGCTCCCTATTATGCCTAACGGGTTAGGACATACTTAAAGATGGTGCCTTCTTTAAACTTACCGATTTAGCTATGCCTGGCTTGAAATAACCATTATTTTTACGACAGTGGCAATCCAGGATAACATTAGGATTACCTAAGTTATTCAACAATCAGTGTGAATTAAAGTGTGAAGTATATTTAAAAATTTGCATCTTAAGTGCACCAAGAGAAGTTAATAATGAAAATTCAAGTGCTGGTGGAGATAAAAATAACCTTTGGCTGCATGCTATTTGTAGGCATTGGTGGGCCCTGTACAAACAGCAAAAACTGTCCGAAAAATTCTTTCTGCTTAGCAGAAAATAATAATTTCACGAGCCAATGCAGGAGCCAATGCTATTTGCCATCAGCAACTTTGAACAAATTCCTGGGAGGTAAGTGACTGAAATAAAAACAGAAAATCTCCAAAAGCCGTAAACAATTGGCACCCTTCGTCAATAAACACCAAACTTTGCTGTCTTGGTATGCTGGGAAAACCACAGCAGAGACCAACCACAGCCTCTCAACCAAGAATACCCTCCTGTGTTGGTTTACGGGAAAGTTACTTCCTCGCCAGGGACCAAACACAGACGCACACACACAACCAAATACGATCCTTTGCAAGGGCTAATGGGACCCCGCTAAGGATGTTTGGGTTTTGACCTGGGATCCTTCACGGGGCTAATGAGACCCCGCTAAGGATGCCTGGTATATACACAAGCACACACACAAGCACTCAAAATCACTCACTCACACACGCAAATGGGCCCAACTTCTGGGAGAATCAGCTCAAAAAGAGCGTGGTCAAATCGACACAACAGGACGAGGGTGGGGGTCGAATACGCGTATTTCGGCTACAAAGTAGCCCTCTTCAGCGAACCGAAGGTAACGCGTCACTTCAACGTAGGGTTGAAGTGAGGAAGGGTCAAGACATCCAAGTCGTTAATAAAGGTGAACTGAGGAGGAGGGGGGGAGAGAGACAACCAATAGGGAAAGAGAGAGGGGGAAGGGCGAAAGACAAAACGCGTTTTTATTTCAGATGTCAAATGATTTAGAATCCCTTGAAATGATACAGTCAGAAGTGGATGCTCTTAAATGAACAAGTAATTGTAACCCATTCTCCTCTCCTCAACATTACCCTTCCTAAAAGAAATGGCCAAATTCCCACTCACCCTCTCCCCAACCGACTCCTCTCCCCTTGATGGTTTTTTTCCCATCCACCCACACAGGCCCTCCCCCCTAACCTTGCGGTGCCCACCTTCCACCTTATCTCTTCCTAGGCCGTTTTCAAACTTGGCAAATCAAGCAATCTTCCCTTGGAACCTAGTACGCATTGGGCGGATATGACGTCAAATTCAAGTGGCCGCTGACGTCATATTGTCTAGATACCTAGTCAAGATACCAAGTAAATGAAAAAGCAGACTTGTTATGCTTACTATGTATTAAGTTAGAACTCGGGGTGTGATAATATGGGCTTGTATGGAAAATAGAAGTGAAGAAACTTCAAAATGGATACTATGCTATCATTACTACATACATTTGTGTGATATTTATTGATTTTTTGCGGAAAAATCGATGAATTCGCTATATTTAAAGGCTTTTCAAATGTAAATATACTGATAAAAGTTTTGATACCTAATAGTTGTGCGAATAATTCCATACATTGTAGATGTTCAATCTTTGTTTACTTAATTAAACCTACAAACTCTATCTTCCTTGCTCTGGAAGGAAAAAAATGATCTCGTTGAAAGAATTTTGGTCCGATGGCAAGTACTCTCAGGTAGCCATAATTTCATTGGCAGCATTATTTTTAGCTAGCGAACATCATAATTGTTAACAACGTTGAGCATTGGATAGGTTTTAACTGCATTCATCAAAGAAGGGGAACAATAAAACATTAGAGTAACTGTAATTAGTTTTCAACTTAATTACCAAGGTTAGTTATAACGCGCGTGTTTATCAGTAATCAGTCGAAGATCATAGGTAGTTAATTTGGAGTGTAATATATTAATATATTGATACGTGTTTTTTCATATAGGCAAAAAATATTATAATGCCTTTTTGTGCATAAAGACGTTGACTGTGGTGAAATACAGTGAGCGATATGTCGTCCACTACAGCAGCCCCTAGCAATCGAAGCATAATAGTTATTCACCATATTATTGTATATGAGAATAATTTTATTCATAAGCAATAAGATTCAAAAAATTATATTCCCTTTTATGTTGTTGCATACGGATGGGAATAACTTTAAAGAAGTAATCGACTTCAATCGCTCACAAACATTATGGACACGGATGGCGCTATTCGTATGTTTTACGAGATGAATGCCGTTTGATGTCTCTTCCATCGTAAAAGGGCTGCGAAAGTGTCAAGTAAGAATTTCACTTTGCTCGTCTAGGAATCAAGATATCTTGATGTCAAGTTAACTATGCGTTTGCCAAGTTCGAAAACGTCCCTAGAACCCTTTCCTATTCATTCCCCCTTTCCCAACTACCCTCGTGTGCATTCTTCCCCCTCCTTTCCCTGGCGCCGCTTCCCGCCGTTCAAATGACACGCCTATTCCCTGCCTTCTTCCCCACCCCCCTCTCCCCTTCGATTCCCCCCCTTTGCTGTTTCTCGGTCTTCCCCGTTCCCTTCCCTCACGGTTCAGTCCTTTCCCTTTTCCTCCCTTGGTTTTTCCTGATTTCTGCCAGCTTTTTTCAGTTACTACCTCCACCTCCCGCCCCCTCCTCAAGTTTCCTCCCCTACCCCCACCCTCCTCTGAAAATGTATATATGTGATGTACACTCATGTAACTTTGTCTTGTACCTGATGATAGCTCTGTAAGCCGAAACGAGTTGTACGCATTAAAGAAATGTGTAGGAAAGTGCAATTGTTTCTCTTGTGACATATCAGCAACTCCAGTGTGACTAAAGAGAATTTCCGGGACAGAAGCAGATGGAGACAGCAGTGGTGTACGGGACCTGCCAGCACGCAGAACACCAGATGATGATGATGACCGAGTAAAAATCTGCTTGCTGGGTCTCCACAAGCACTGCAGTGGACGGGTATCGCAAAAATACCCGGCGGAAAAGAGGGATATGAAAATTTGTGTTGGTAAGGGGTGGGAAGAGTGACGGGATGGGAAGGAGAGAGAGAGGCGATGAGAGGGATAGAGGCAGAGGAATCAACCAATTTCGCGAACAAAGATCGAGGAAACATAATTCGCTAGGCAAGTATTTAAAATCATCTATCTCTATGATTAGGGTTACCACATTTTGAAACGCTAAAATGAGGACACCCTCAACGGGATTGATCAATACGCTCTTAGGACTGCCAAACTAAACATTATTCGTTCATTAATATAAGTTAATTTTCCTGGAGCTTTTAGGTCATTAATTCATGTTTAGTCTGTTCCTTTTTTGCCAACGTTTCGCATATTAATTTATGCTAGGGCTATGCTAGGGTAGCCCTGACGAAGCATAATAAATATGCGAAACGTTGGTAAAAGAGGAACAGACTAAACATGGAATAATGACTTAAAAGCTCCAGGAAAATAAACTGATATTAATAAAAAAAGTAGTCACGAAAAAGAATCATCTATTATTCATTCAATTTTATATTGTAAAATAGCTGTATTACATAATTGAAACAAACAAAATAAAAAGTATTAAACACATTGCAAACACGAGAGACCTGGCGACCTTTACATACCCGGTGGCCAAACTTTGAACTATTTCCAACCCATGGTCAAGGTCGTTCGATATCTCGATTCTTCGCCTCTCGAGTCGATATCGATAGTGCAACATATCGAATAAATCGACCCTGCCCATGGTATGCCAGTAGTGCCCTCTATCAACAGTTCGTTTAAGTTTCTGTACAAAAAAAAAGCATACCACGAAGCACAAGAAAATGATGCCAGCCTCTGGATTCAGCTAAATCGAAAGCACCGCGGCTTGGCGATAGCCGTCTATCGCCGGTTATCGCCCTAAATCACAAGCACCCTAATTCACAAATCGATATATATCGATCGATAGTTGGTGATATGAGATGAAAACAAAAATCAAAAGATCTTACTTCCCAAAAATAAAAAAAAATGCGGACCTTAGCAGAAATCGTGAAAATGTACGCGGACGTTACATCAAAAACAGAAAATACGGACATATCCGCATAAATAAGGACGCATGGTAACCCTATCTATGACTTTAGCAGAGTCTTGAGTCTTTTGTGAGATGACTTGAAATGGGATGGCCAGGTTGTGGTAGATTTTTCTTACTCTCAGCACTGGGCTACCTTCCTTCCCCGTTTTGTAGGATTTCAAAACTTGCCCTTGTTCCAAAGCCGTCCACTGCACAGCGCCAGGAGCTATTGCTAAAGCTAGAGAGGTGAGGGATCCTCGTGTGACGTGGAGTGAAGGAATATCTAATCGATCTTCAATTGCTGCGTTCTTCCGCATTGGAAGTCCAATAATGAGGTACTACTTAATGCCAGTTCTTTTGTACATGCCCCTCTTGAAATATCGCTGCTGAAAGCGTTCTGGGTTGTCTCGGGTGAATTGTGGCCAGAAAATTTCGCCTTACCCTGTGGAATATAGAGATTTCCGAAGCGGCTTAGTCCTATCTTAATTAAACCGACGCTACGAGACGGCTCGTCCTCTATCACCATACTCTCGCCAGGGCAAGGCGAAAGCAGCGAGTGGGAGATTGTACTGGATGCGTTCGTCTTGCCTCGGTCTCGCCTGATCTCGGTCTGGGGTCGGTTTTATGTATGAGTCAAAGGACCAGAGAGTACCTGTGACACGAGGGCGAGACCCGTCAGTACATTTTCGCCTGCAGTCACGGATAATTTGCGCACATTCATTTCCTTCGTTTGCGCCGGGGCTGGACGTGAATGTCGTGGGCCGCTGTTGTTTGTTCTCGCTATGGGAAACCTCGCACGAGTTTCTCGACGAGAGTGTACTACTTGCGTAACGTCAGTGGTCGGATGTTACCGATCTTCCTGACGAAGATTCCATGGAGGAATAGTTCAAGAAGAACATTGGTGGGTTAGTCGCTAGGATGGGATACCATACAGCGAAACCTGCAGCTGCGTCAGTACGCCTACCTCTATTGGTGTCCGCACATCCCACAGCCCTGATGAGAGCCTCTTGGACGAGATGAATGTCGTCATGAAGAGCTGGTGCCAGATTTCCGTCTTCTAACAGCAAAAATGTGGTAAGAATGGGTCGTTTTGTGGGAAGGGGCCGAGGATGCGTGAAAGAGCGATGGTAATGTTGTGATCACCAGTGGAAACAATTTGAATAGTGATTGAATGATTAGCATTTGCTTCGATGAGAGGCCAAATGTTTCACGTGAATTGCTCAAGTCGTTTGCTTCTCGCTCACGTTATTTGGACTAGAAGTTTCAGTATTTTAAAATACTTAGTTATTGGAAGTGTGATAACTTTGATGGAATCAATATATCACTCGTCTGTAATCAATTCTAATTCTTAACTGAATTTTGATGTCCAATTTGAGTAA
This sequence comes from Ceriagrion tenellum, assembly GCA_963169105.1. Lineage (NCBI taxonomy): Eukaryota > Metazoa > Arthropoda > Insecta > Odonata > Coenagrionidae > Ceriagrion > Ceriagrion tenellum. Next base: position 22,390,501 of record OY720639.1, on the reverse strand, counting down.
TATTTTTGGAAGCTGATTTGTTTGTAATGTTTTAAGCCATTGATTGGTCCAATTACCTGTGATCAGTAACGCGGTCTATGTAATATTTTCGTATGGAAGGGATTAATGAATCGTTGGTTTGTATGTGAAAAACATTGTCATATGTTCTCTAGTTTCGAAGTTAATTGCAAATTAGACAGTAAATTCTCCTCCAATTCCGCTGGTAGGTGCAACGGGAGAAAATATATGTCGATGATTATAATACTATTGTATTTGTGTACAACTGGAGTCATAAGAAATACCGTTTACTCCTGTCAAATGGATAAGCAGTCAACTTCAGAAATTGAGAAGGCTTTTGAAACGAGATTGAGGACCAATAAGATGATCACAATCGATCGAGGTTGGATTAACTTCGTGAGAAGATTCCATTCTCTCATCCCTCAGTGATTTAAAATAAGACTTCAAAGCAGCATAGTACTCTCGCTTCTTATCATCATCTAAATATTTCTCATATCAAATATGAGACGATCGAGTATGTGCGTACCGAAGCCTGACAAATTGAATACTTTACTTTTACTGCCTCGATGTAAGTACAGTGTTCAGGTTTGTGAGCAATCGATTCATTTGTCGGAACAAAGCCGATCGATTGAGATTTTTTAGCGTATTAAAATTTAGAAAGAATTTCTGATTACTCCACAAGATAATCGGCCTTCATTAAAATACGCTGTGGTAATTTCGTACGATTGTCTGTAATCGTGTTATCAGGAAAATATTTTCCAGTGTTTAAGACTGATACGTAAAAATATATCACTTTGTTTTACTTGCGAGGCGGAGATCCAACTGTTGATATCACAACCAAACCCTACCTACTTAAATAAATATTCTTCCTTCTTACCTTTCCCCTACGCTTTAAGATCTTCTCTATTTTAAATTCGGTGTTATCAGTCACAATTGTCTTGGTAACGTCATCACCATAAAATTATATATTTATGCTTGTGCCCATTTATATATGTTATGGATTCGGATGTTTGGCATTGTTGCCTAGGCTACGTGTTGCCGAAATTTCCACTTTTAGTTCATCCAGTCCTAGGCACCTCTTCCATTAGAGTCTTTTCTTTTGTTATTGTAAATAGACGTAATTAATTGTTGCCAACGTGAGACTGGTGAATATTCAATAAAGATCGAGGAGATATGAATTAATTGATGATTAGAATATACCTTGCTATTTTTGTTATCTAAAATGTTTTTGATGCTAGAGAGGAAATATCTATTATAGGAAATCAATAAGATGTTAATGAAACGTTCATCGTGTGCGACTAATATGTTTGCCAGAATCCGATTATAATTGGAATATATTAAGCCCGTTCGGCTTAAATAAAGAATTCAGAATGCCTTGTTTAAACAGAACTTGCTCCGTACCAGGTTGCAAAAAGGGGAATACGTCGACGAGGACCCAAAATAGGAGACATGCATTGAAAAATAAGAATCTGTTCAAGGAGGCGGTAAGTGCAATCCTTTTTACCTACACTGCAATGACGGCCATTGGGAATACTCATGAAGTCACCTGCATTGTTATAAAATTTCCGTATAGTGATATTCACGAAATGCTAAGAAGTTAATTGTGCATTTAAGTAATTAAATTTGGAGAAATATAAAATATATCTGTAGACCGGACGATATAAAAAAGTGTATAATTAGGTCCCGCGTGTATTACTATATTTTTTATCCACTACATTGTGATTACTTGTAAGTAAAAACGAATGTACATTCATGGCAAAACCGGTAAGACGTGTTTATTTACAATCTGTCGAGTGTATTTACATTTGAACTTCCGTCTTTAATCACTAGGCTACTTTTCAAAAAGTTGTTTGTTTACGGGATTCTAGACAATAGTTTTAGGCAACGAGATCCCAATCCATAATATATATTCATGCTTATGCCATTCAGATTTTTCTATTGGTATGTAGCCACTAATGAATTTTAATTAAAACGCCTCACATTTAAAACTTCCTTGATGAAATTATGAGTATATACCTTTGCAAATAAAAACTTCTCCTTAGATATACTGAAGTTATCCACCACTGAGAATCAAACTTTCTTTCTTTTTTCAGCTGGCGTTAGGTTTCTAAATGCGTATTCGTCGTTCACCTGACATGGTGCTTTCCCAGTGCTCGAATGCACGCGGTTAGTATAATCAGTGAAAAGTTCTGGCAATATACTGACTCAACTATCGGTGTTGAATTTGGTAAAGTACCCTTCCATACGATCTCTAAACGTTTGATTAAATCGCTCCACCACAGATGCTTTTACTTCGGGGTTGTTGGTTGAATAGAATTGTATTTTTTGATCTGAGGGTAAATGTTTGAATTTATCGTTATTGAATTCTCTCCCTTTGTCTCTTTGTACCTTTATAGACTTCCTCTTACCTTTCAATATATTTCAAAAAGTTTTAATATCTCCCACTGCCGATTTACTACGTATAGGCTCAGCCCATGCATGTTCTGAATATTCATCCAATAGAGCGAAAAGGTGTGCATGCCCTTTGTTATAATTTTTATTTCATCATAGGTCGTTCAGATCGCACAGCCAAGTATCATATCAACATACGACACTCATGATTATTTTTCTAAATGCTCTTCTTTACAGGTCAGTATAATAGGAGTATAGGAATTCTAAGTTTCCAACCATTCCTTGTCATGACTCCTCGAAAGTTTCTCCCTCTACCTTCCTAAGGTCGGTCAGCCGTTGAAAACTTGCAGGGTTTGCGGAATCGTAATAAACCGAACTTTGAAATGGATCTTATCTCTCCCGCTAAAATTTTTCTGATCATTCTTATCAGTTTGCACCGTTTGTTTTTTAACTCACATCTTGTAGTGGGGACTTAGAAGTACAAGGAAATTTTGCTTACACTTATCGCGTACTTTTTCAAGTTGTTGTTGGGAGCTGTGGTATCTCTCTTTCGGGTTATAACGTTTCCGATTCCACCCCCTCACGCAGAAATATCTATATCTACATCCTTTGTTTCCTCCTGATAATATTTGATAAGTGCAAGAGAAAGCACAATTATCTCACGAAGCCGAACCTAAGTGCTAATAGTATACAAGCAACGGAAATTTAATAAAAAATATTTAAAAAATAGTTAATTATCACCCAATCATTTTATTAATTTCATTAATGAATGTTGTACTATACAAAAAATATTCTTTTTCTGTAACCTTGGGTGTGTTTTACGGTTCATTCTTTCGCGTTGTGGTCATCTTTGTCAAAAAATGTAAGACGCCTATGAAGAAGATAACTGAAGAGCTAGATTAACCTCGAATGCAGGTGTGGTCAAAATTGGCAACCACAGCGACTTTAGAGGTATTAATCAAATTATCGTCGATTTCCTTCCTCGAAAGGTGGAGGCTCATTAAACATTGGATGAGACTCGTCGGCCGTGCTACCCAGTCGACATTCTGAAAATGTTTCTGAAAGTTTTTTGAATCTTTTAATATATACATAGAAATCAGAGGAGCGGACTAACATATTTTCCAATTTTTTGTACTGATTTATTTATCTCAGTGATTTTTACAGCAAATAACCTAAATTTCTCCAGTTTAACGTCGAATTCAGAAGTGCAGAACATTAAGATTTTACACGCGTGAGTCCACAATTAGATGTTTTCTGTGTTAGCTGTGATCTCATGAGAGCTTGTATATATTTTTAGCAATGAAACAGCGACATTCATTTATTCTTACAGAAGCATATTGGGAGCTTTAGTGTATTCTATACTACAGTGGAAAATGACTTGCTATGAAATCAAAGTTCCTGAGGAAAGGATAGATAATTAATCACTGTTTGTTAACGTTATGAATATTGATATATAATTGACACCAATTCCCTCTCACGTAGTAATTTCTATCTCTATATCCTTTGTTTCCACTTCATGGATGTGGATGTGAAGTCCATGATCCTTCTTCTTGCAGACGTTCCCATCATCTTCATACCCTTCTCGGCACTGACAAGTGTATTCCCCCGTCTGGTTCTCCTTGCACTCCAACGTTGAGTCGAAGCACCCGGCGGTTGGTGTGCATGGACTTCCTATTTCTGAAATGAACAATCAGCGATCATCATCTCTTTACCAACACAATTCACACGCTCGACCTTTTTTCACGGTAGAGGTTAAAGTGGAAAACTTTATTCCGCGCTCGGCCAATTTTGGAATGAGATGCAATTGTTAATTTAATTGCAGTGTTTTTGCAAATTCATATGTCATTCATAAATCTCTTATATTCACCTTTCTATATTGAGAACTTAAATATTACTTAAATTGCTCAAATGTAATGGAATGAATGCACGCGTTATGGTGTATTAAAGTCAAGGCATGGAGAATGATATGAAAAAGGTAGAATAATGCAGTGAGTCAAAGAAGGTGCATGAGCAAGAAATTGATTTGGTGAAGATTGGAGCGAGGCATTTGGGGTCACAATTGCGGGGAGAAAATTAAAAAATGGTTAGCCTAAAGGCATCGAAGGGAAATCAAGTGACATATCTTCACGAATGACCACGGAATGTTAATTAAATGGGTTCATCAAGAAAAAAATTTGCAAAACAAACTACGATATCGGTGTCTGGAATGAGAAAGGCGTGTATGAAAAAGATGAAGTATTCAGTAAACCTTTCTATTTGCCAAAACAAACTTCACATATAAACCCGCAGATAAAAGAGATATTTGACCAATTTTTATGGCAAAATTGTCTATCATACCGCGTTTCCCCGTGAAATCAATTTTTTCATATTCTTATGTCTTTAAATAGCGATAAAATGGAGGTATCGACACGGATGTATGAGAGTATGTGGATTGGAAATTATTTGATTTAGAGGAAACGTTCAAAAGAACTGAGAAAAAAACCTGCGAGTACCCTTGCTTTTTAAATATTAAAAAAAGATATCCTCACACATTTAGCAAGTCTGAGGCACTTGAGTAAACAAAATTAATGGTTTAGTAGAAAATAATTCAACAAAAAGGTTGAAGAAGTTCATATTAAATATAAAAAAACTGTAAATCAACAGGCTACGACGGAAGAGCACATCAATTCACGGAGTCTCTGCTCTTTTAATTACTTAAGATGGTGGGACAATGAAAACGAAAAAAATATTTTTGATATTTCTCATTTGAATCGTGCTTTGAAAGTAAAATGAGCGTGTTCGAGTCTAATTTTAAGATGAGGAATTTCACTTCTCTTTCATTTACGGATCGTGCGTTCCGCGTACTTTACTGGGCGGGACAGAGGGATTGAATGGTTGCTGGAGGCGTAGGAATGCTTGTATCACTAACACCTAGTCGATGCCTTGGGGAAAAAGTGTGCATGTTTAATTGGCTCTGCATGTTGCCCACAGAAATTAACCTAATCTTCCCCAGACTCAAATTTTAATGCGAAATGCCAGGTTTAGCTCCTTGAATGTATCAGAAGAGATGCAATTAGGGCTATCTGACCATGCGAAAGGGAATGGATTCTCTTTTCAAACTACTACGATGCACTGTATACAGTTATAAAATCTCCAAAAATAAGTTCATGGCTGTACGGCGCGTGTTGATACTCGCCGTGTCACTCTACTCCCCATAGTTGGCGCGCAAGTCTGGACTCCGTCTCGCGATCGAAAAACTTTTAGTTGATTTTCGGCGTCGTGAGTGATTGCAGACTTTCTCAACAGATTAGAATATTAGAAGCGGCGAGTGAGAGTATCGAGTAGTCACCTCGATGATTGAGGGAATGTGAGTTAACTGCACTCAAACACTTTTAAACACATGTAAATAACTCGTAACGTTTAAGATGTGTGAATTGGTCTAAAAAAAAGTGCGCAATCGTATAAACAGGCAGACAGTTCCACCACGTGTAAGACATCTGAATATTAAACGGTAAAAAGGAACGCTGTGTTTGCTGTAGCAACAATGGCATTATTACCATTTCTATTCACAGTACGTGAGTATTCTTGTACATTTAATCTCGTGTATAGTCTATTTAATTCCTGTATGTGTAACGTATTCTAAATAAAGATCTCTCATAGACATGCAGTGCCCCTATAAGTGCTACTTTGAGAATAGAAATTGAAGAGTATACTCATTGTAAATATGCATAGAATTTATCGATTATCACCCGAAGCAATCTTTCATGGGGCTATTGGACTATGGGCTCTTCTTTTACCGATTTTCTTTCTGCGTGCTATCATGAGCCTGTAGGAAAACGAGATATTTAAATGCTAGAGGCGTCTAAATCTCTTGTATTCAAGGGTATAAGCTTTTGCTGATTACAGAGACAAATGTGAGATTTTTCAGCCAAAAACATGATTTCAGACAAATACAAAGAGTATACGAATATCGATTGAAAGGTTAAAAAAATTCACATATTCAAATATCCAGTTTAAAAAACACAGCGCTCTATCTTGTGTGAAAGGAATTTTAAAAAGAAAAAAACTGGGAACAACTGCACTGAACACAGTCCTTAGCATGGACTACCAGGGGGTCCTTTAAGGGCCCTGAGGGCTTTTTTCAATATACTACTTTACGTCAAAATACATTTTGTACGAACATGCAGAATTTCAACTGAATCGGTTCAGTGGTTTTAGCGTGATGCAGCAACATACAGATAGATCGACAATATTAAATTTTTATATACTAGCAAGGATAAGTATTTATACCCTATTTAATTACAGTGGTAGGCGGAGAAAATAAGAGCGTTATTCAGGGATGCAGAAGTAGAGAGCGGTTTTTAAAGCGGAGAAAATATGAGCGTTATTCAGTGATGCAAAAGTATAGTTCTGTTCTAAAATCGGCATTATGTTACTTCGTATTTACGTATTTTGTTGCAGCTCTTCTTGTCAGGAGCTGTATAATATCCGACCGACCTTTATAGTAGAATACACAAATGTTTGAATATTTCATTTCCAAATGAAGAAGCTATGTACTAATAACAAAGCGGGAAATGGTAATAACTCCCATCAGATATTTGTATTGGGCCGTTATTCCTCTATTACGATGTACGTCATCACAATGAAAATAGCAATATTATATTTCATTGAGGATTCAAATGGAGTATTAGGTAACCCAATCTTTTTCATTGGTGACAAATAAATAATAATATTAATTATTATGATTTTCCCTTCTTTCAGCATTCGAATCTCTTTGATAGTAAAAAAAAACAGAAAAATATGATCGTTATTCAATGAAGCAAATGTATAGCTCTGTTTGTAAATCGGCATTGTGTTACTTCGTATTTACGTGCTTTCCTGCAGCTCTTCTTGTCATCAGCAACATAATATCCGACTGAGCACGGGCAAGTCTTGGAACCCTCCTTCCCCGTGCAGTCCGCATTCGGATCCAAGGCAGTGCATTCCGTTTTTAAAGTGTAGGGATCACCGATTTGAGCTAGAAAATTTTGGAAGTTTGAATTTATTACTTCCGCTGATCTACCCTTCTTCATCCCGTCCATGAAACCTATTCTCTTTCTTCCCCTTCCCCGCTTGCCCAACATCCTTCCTTCTATCACACTCTTCAGCAACCCATCACCCTTTATTACCTCCTTCAGCCATCCACCCTGCCTTTCCTGGACTTCATTCAAAAGATTCCTTTCCTCGCCCACCATCTCAAGCACTTCCTCGATAGTCTTCCTTTCCGTCCATCTAACCTTCTCCATCCATCTCCACACCCACATCTCAAATGCCTGCAGCCTATTCTCGCCCTTCTTTCTCAGGGTTCACGTTTCTTCCCCATACAACACTACGCTACATATCAAGTTCTTCACCAGCCTCTTTTTCACATCCTTACTCATTGTCCCCCGTCATCAACTCTCTTCTATTACAAAACGCCTCCTTAGCTAGCGCTGTTCTCTTCCCTATGTTTTTACTACTATGCCCATTTTCCTCTAGCGTACTACCTAAGTAATTAAACTGTTCTACTTCCTCTAGTTTGTGTCCTCCAACTTTAATCACAAGCTTCGCTTTCTTTGTCCAAGAGAATCTCATTACTTTTGTTTTCTTATGATTGACTTTTTAATTCCGAATATCCCAAACTGCATTTCTAAAGCATCTACCAAAGCTTGTAGTCTCTTTGATGATCCACTAACCAATGCCTAATCGTCCGCGAATCTAACCGATTTTATAAGATGCTCTCCCACTTTGACTCCAACCTCAAGTTCTTTCCATGCCTGTCTTACCATTTCCTCAGCATAAATGTTGAAAAGCAATGGTGACAACAGACACCCCTTCCTTACCCAGCGACCTAGAGCTGCCCACCCCGATTCACCATCAGCCACCCTCACCTGCGTCCTTTTCATCATATATGGGTTTCAAATTAGTCTCCTGTCTCGCCAATATATTCCCATTTTCCCTAGTATCTCCGTTAATTTATTCCAATGTACTCTTTTGAATGAAATCCTTTTCAAATCAATAAAGCACGAAAAACGTCCTAATAATACTCTATATTTCTTTCTATAAGTGTTCTCATCACCGCTATCGGATCCCTAGTTGACCTTCCCTTCCGGAACCCAAACTGGTCATCGCCTAAGTAGTTTTTGGCCTTACTCTCCAACCTTTTATTAATTATTCGAAGTAACACTTTGGCTGCGTGTGAAATTAAACTAATTTTTCTGCAGTCATCGCATTCGGATGCATTTTTTTTGGAATAGGAATCAATACTGTTTTAACAAAGTCCTCTGGCCATACTCCTTTCTCATAGATCCTGCGTATGAGTTCGAAAAAAACTTGCCTAGCTTTGCTTCCTAAACTATTCAGCAATTCCGAGGGTATGTTATCTACTCCTACAGCTTTTCATGTCTTCATCTATTTTTATGCTTTCTCTATTTCACTGTCGAGAATCTTTGGCCCGAGGTTATCTCTACCTAGGCTTCCCTCATCCTCTACATCTAAATTAGTTGGTCTACTATCGCTGTCATATAGCTCTTCCACGCATTCTCGCCATCTTTCTAGGACATCTTCCTGCTCGGTTAACATTCTACCTCTCTTGTCCTTAATCTTTGGTACCGTTTGCCCTCGCTTACCTCCCGATAGTAATTTTACCCTATCGTATAACGCACGCACTTGCCCTTCCTTTTGCAGTTTCTCCAGTTCCTCGCATTGCTTTTTCCACCAATTTTCCTTCGCCCAATTGGTTATTCACCGTAGAAGTATATTTATCTCCTTGTATTTTTCCCTACCCTTGTCGGTGTTGACATTTTTCCAATTCCTTCCCTCCTCCACTTTCACAATCATTTCTTCCGTAACCCACTGCTTCTTTACTCTCCTCATTTTCGCTGCTCCTATTGTTTTCTCAGCCACTCTTACAATGCTTGTTTTTATATTCTCCCACTTTTCCTCGATTGTTCCTGCTTCTTTGGCTTCTCTTATGTTATCATCCAGTATCTCTTGGTATTCCTTCCTTTTCTCCCCTTGAAACGCTTCCAGCTTCCACCTCTTCATCCTCCTGCTTTTATTTCGCTTTTTCTAACCTCACAATTCATCATAACCAAATTATGATCCGAGTCTGCATCAGCCCCCGGATAACTCCGCCAGTTCTTCACACTGTTCCTAAATCTTTGTCTAACCATGATATAGTCAATTTGGTATCTCCCAGTGTCTCCCGGAATTTTCCATGTGTACCTCCTCCTGCAATGGTTATTAATTTATTTCTCCTACAAAATTCAACTGCCTTCTCTCCGCGATCATTTCTCGTTCCTAATCCAAACCCTCCCACTTCATACCCATCTCTCCCTTCCCCCACTACTGCGTTCCAGTCGCCCATTACTATTAGACTTTTCTGGCCCGGCACTTCTCTGATTATCTCCTCTATGTGTTCATGCATCCTATCCACCTCTTCCTCCCTATGATTGCTTGTAGGCATGTACACGTGGACCAATACGAAATTTGTACGGCGTGCTTTGCTTATGCTTCCTTTACTTATTAATTGACTTATTTATTTCAAAGGCTTTGTTTTCTTTATTTAACTTTTACCGACCCAGTCTCGCCTCAGTCTAGTCCGTTCAATTCAGTGACTACGAATTCAATTTCGTGAGTCGCATGTCAATGCGCAAGAACTATGGAAAATGAAATCATACATCTTATGCACCAGTAAAGTAAGACTCACCACGTCAAATATTAACTTCCAGACCGAAATAAAATCAATTTTTGGATTGTTGGCAATCATTTTTCAATTTCAGTCCACTGGCGGCGCCATATATTTAAGACTGATAGGAGCGACAAAATAAAAAAGATACATTATCCAAGTGATTGGTTAAAACTCTCCTTCTCTCAAAACTCTCCATTACTGATTATAAAAGCGTTAAAATAACGCAAGATGCATTGTTAAATTACCTCTACAACTCATCTATGATCCCTTCCATATATTTCCTAGCATGTAGTTGTGAATCACCGCGCAACTGATATAACTGATAGATGCGTAATAATAGAGATACATTGCCAGAGAAAATGGAGTATTTTATATTTCTGCACACCACTACTGATTCCAATGAAGTGCCGCAATTTATTTAAGACATTGCGTCAGCTTCCAATGCTCTAAGACCACTTATTCCTTTTCCTTCTGCCTAATCCCTTCCATTTACATTACAGTTGTGCCGACATATCCAGGCTAGACGTTAGGCATAGGTTGCTTGAGAAATTCAAAACTGGAGTGTCTCAGAGCGACATAGAGAATATTATCATGACTCCTCACTGTATCTATAGGTCTGACAGGAGCGATAAAAATAAGAGATATACACTGCTGAACAGATAAGTACAAAAACTCGTTCTTTTTGCGCACAAAAAGTGACCACAATAAAAACTGAGCTCTACTTAATTCATCTCCAACAATGAATTTCACCATTTCACCTCCCAAAAATTTACACCTTTACACGGTTGGTGACCTAATACCCCCTGCCACATGCCCATATGACGGCTCACAAGGTACTGAATAGATGTTGATGTACATATAATGCTTCTACTAATTTCTACCATCAATGTGACTGTTATCAAAGAAATGCTTTAACGTCAGAAAAGTCAAAAGAGTTTTTTATTGTTGCATATAATTTTATTTGGAGATATTTGTTTTACACATTACATTTTAGACGAGGCTACTTTTGGTTTATTTTACATACTCCTTAATTAAAAATAATGCTGAAATTTTATAAAATAATGCTTAAAATTACCTGAAAAGTTTGATTAAAATTAGAACACTTGATTATTGATTATTACTGATTATTGACTGATTATTGATTCAAGCATGATATTTATTTCCAGAAGCAAATATTGGATACCCATACAGAGACGGAAAATGAGGTGAATCCTTATCTACGGAAGGTGTGCTGCCAACATAGGCGTCGGGAATCGAATATTTGAAGCCAATAAAGGCACCTGCTGGTATAATGAGGCAGCGTAGAACCTCATAGAAATGAAGGGCAGTCATATGCAATTTCACACCCGTCATTGATATATATATCCTCCTGTGACTCCGGCATTGTCAGGCCAGCTCACTGACCGTCCCTCTATCAGAGCCTTTTTTCAACAAATTTGAAATTTGAAAATAAATTCATGATCCACATACTGTTTTCTCTCTCTCGGGAACCCAAAGGGCTCTTCCTCTTTCGGTCCATAATAGAGAACTCAAGATATCTGATTTCATAGTCCACACCGGCCGAAGATACGAAGTTACAAAGGCATTTGCGTCAAAATAAGTAATTTTTTTGCCATGAAGTGAACAACACAAGGGAATAGTAAGAGATTGGAAAATGAATTCGTCATTTAACACTTTTTTTTCTGAAACGAAAAAATCTACCAACAATTTCACAAAATACAATCAGAAATGCTATTCAAAAACATTCTAAGAACATTTTCTTTCATGATGCAGAAAAAAGAAATAAACACATTAGACTTTTTACGAAGAAATAGAAACTTTTGAAATTATTCTGTTGCTTGAGACTCGTGCTTCATAGCCTATGAGTTTTAATTCCAAATTGTCAGGTTGTCAGCTTGCCAGTAAAACTGGCCTTTTTCCAAATAAAACTTTCACCATCAATGCAAGGAGAAACATTATTGTGTTAAATTTTCATGACCTCTAAGTTTATATCATGAATTATTTATAACAATATTTGTATTTCTTTAGGTAACAAAGAGTGATACATATTTCATTTTTCAGAAACCCATTAATGTTAGTCACAGGCCAACCACGTCCTAGGCAAGTCATTAATTTTAAAAAAACGCCGGCTGCCACCAAAGAGAACAGAGCTGGGATGCAGAAGTAAAAGGAAAGAACTCGGGGGAAATTTCTCAATGGAAAAGTATTTTTCTTCAATCTTGAAGTGCCCAAGTATCGGTCCTTTTTCATATCTTTTATACACCACCATACAAAATAATAACATCAACGGCTCATAATGTCATTCAATCCGAGGATAATTAAAAAGCAATAATTAGGGGACCCAGAGCCAATCAGTATCCGACTAACCCTACGAAGTTTCAAACTGTAATTAGCTTGAATGGTGTAGTACATATCTACATCTACGAAATACCGAGCAAGCCACAACTAGAGTGTGTGGCACGGGGTGATTCCACACTATGCATGCAGCACTCATTCCAGTTTTTTAATCAGAACTGCGCACGTTCACCGGATGCCAGGCGCAGGCCAAAAGCAATCAGGGCAATGGAACGCAGTCAGACCGAAAACTAGAAGAGTGATTCGTAGAAGAACATGCTACCATACAGTACACTACTCTAGATACAACTACTGGTTAGTATTATTAATGCGGCAGATAAATAGCCCCACAAGAAACTAAATCATACAGGAGGTTACATGCGAGGTTAGTACCTAATAATGATGTTAAAATATATTTAGCACCAGTGGAAAAACCTATCTTACGTAGTCAGAGTCAAAGTATCCTAGAACTAATCCATCGCAAGTATTATGGTCCATTACTGTACGTGGAAAAAATGACATTTTAAATCTATTGTTTCTGCTGTCAATTTCCTTAATCTTATGCCTGTGATCGTTTCCACCATACGTTTTGGCTTTAGCAAAATGTGTTGAACATCCGGTAACAAATCGTCCAGGTCTTATAAATGCAGTTAGCATGTACAAGGTGTTAATCAAACTGAATTTACTGATGTTAATCATTTTATGTAACGTAAGCCATAAAACCCCGGGTGAAATTTCCGTTCCAAGTTCCGTTTCCATTGCTCAAGTTTTTGCAATAAATTATTATATTGTTGGGGAGAGACTGATTTTCTGCAAGTATTACGCAACTACCTCTCTTGGGCCTAATAAATCCACGTTTAACGTAAAATAATATGTTCTGGAAATCGTACTGGAAGCTGCTCCAGACTTCAGATAACGAAATGCTTTGAATTGCAAAAATATATTTCGGGAGTGTTGAAAAAAATCAGGTGACCGATACGCGTGTAAATCGAAAATTTTCGATTTTACCCCCAGGTCTTGACCGGTGTTGGTCAGGTTCTTGACATGTCAGGTTCTTGACAGTTGTTGGTGATCCGTTCCTATTGGCTGAACTTCAGGATGCGTCCATCGTTTTGAATTTTGAAGGCTTGGAGCTTCTTCAAGGAAGCATATGTGAGAGTATGAGAACGCTATATGGATATGGCCGCAGAAAATATAACAGCCAGCTATTTACCCTCTTAGCTCGATATTTAGGCCATGTCCACTTCAAAACTCCTTCATTCGCAAGAACCTTGGTCCCTTTGACACTCAGAGAGACCTTAAATATATACCTCTATTATATATACATATCCCCCTTAAACATATCACTCTTATATATACATATATCCTGTTAAATATATATCACTGTATATAGGGAGGGTGTAGGCTATGATTGCTGTTGATGTAATGTGGAATTTGTTTCGCTCTCTTGGATAACGAGGCTTCGTCCTGCTGAGTAAAGTATTTTCCAATTTAGTAGCCACACCGAGGAATCACATATCGATCATATATATCCAATAATAATAGGTAGTCATCGAGCATCATTAGTCGTCGATCATCGATACGCTCGTGGATAGAGGAAACAGCGGATTTTCTGGACAGAATCACCAGCGGAGCCGCTGCAATAGCTATTTTTGCATGTGCAACGAGGTTTCTGGATGATACCCTAAGTATAGTCTCTCATATTCCCTGTAACTAATTAATCCTAGTGACAATTAGACCAAGAGGTTCTCTTTAATTTTTCCTTCCGTTATCCTGCCGTTTATTTGCGTGGGTATTTTGAACGCATTTGACATCTAGATTACAATTCTTCGAATCTCATATTTCTCTGTCTTCATTTTCCAGAGAAGGTGGGATGCTATTTCATGTCGCCCATTTTCGTTTTTACATTGTTAGTTTTCCTTGAACTTGACTAAGAAACTATGTTACGGATATTTTCCAAGGATGTCCATGACGACCATTAGTTCACTGACTTAAATATGAGGAAACCGTGTACGTGGATATCGCTTCTCGAGTCACAGGTCCTTACATTGTACTTTTTTAACCCATAATCTTTTTTCTTATCATTTATTTTTAAATTTATGAGGAAATTTAAAGTCAAGATTGGACTCTGAAATCACCGGCATTGATCGGCAGCTGGTTAGATTAAACGGGAAAGATTTGTGGCATCATGATCACGGATTAAAAGATGACAGCTTGATAGATTTACGAAATGTCAACTAATGAACTGGGTGTTTCCTCGAATCTTGTTATTTTACCCAATCATGTTATCTTGCAAGAAGCTGCCGTCATGACCGTTTGGCATCTGTCGTTTATCTGACTATTAAGTTTCCTCGTCTGGCTTAAAAGTTTCCACCGCGAGCAAAGATTTGGCACCCCCTGAAAATAGGCTATTCTATTGCATAAACAGTTTTCTCTTGTGTTTCAGGAAATTTGGCTCAGTGATACATTTTAGGTTAGTGTCAGCGTTAAAGGGATCAAGATTCTTGTGAATGAAATAGTTTTGAAGGGGCCATGGCCTGAATATAGAGCTAAAAGTGTAAATAGCGCGCTGTTATATTTTTTTGTGGCCATCTCCATACAGAGTTCTCATACTTTCGCATATGCTTCCTTGAAGAAGCACCAAGCCTGCAAAATTCAAATCGATGGACGCGTGCTCAAGTTCAGCCAATAGGAACGGACCACCAACACCTGTCAAGATCCTAACCTGTCAAGAACCTGACCAACACCGGTCAAGACCTGGGGTCAAGAACAAATTGATGAAAGAAAGAATTACATGGCTCATGATTGCAGATGGTTGAAACTTTCAGGAGTGGAGTATTCTATTACTCTACTGCTAGAAAGTGTTATTGTATGTTAGATGTGACTGTTTTTTTAAAATTTTGTTGCGACCGAATGGAAAAAGTTATGCTGCTTGGTTTTGGTCGCCGTAGCGGCCTCGTGCGATTTAGTTTAGAGATCTTAAATAACGGCGTTCTGTCTCGTAAATTTCTTAAAATGGGTTTAGTTAACTTAAAAATGAGATATCATTTTTTCATTAAATTATTAAGTTCTTGTTTTTTACCAACTAAGACATTCAGTGCCTGGTATCAGAAATTTCCTTCAATAATGACTCCAGGAGGAGCATAATACGTACTGTTATAAGTTATTCCACAAACATCCGCTTTCCATAACCCTTTGAACCTCGTTTTAGGCAGATGACGGGGTTTGTCCCATTAGGGTCAACAAAGTTACCATTGAATGGGAGATATTTTTTCAATCATCTGCGCAGCGCACACCACCACCCGTAATGGCGAACTGAATACTTAAAATTATAATAGGTGGGAAGTTATCAAAACATTTACCGATTAAAGTTATTCTCTGTAATTAGTAACTAGTCAAAGTTAAAAGTTAATTTTCTGTAAAAGTACCTTTTTAAAAAGTAACTTTAACAAAAAGTAACTGCTAAAAGTTAAAGTTAAACTAGTGAAGAAATTATCTTCGGCCTTGCCGAAGCTTAAGTGTCCTACACCACTTTCAATTTTGTTTAAAAAAAGGCGTGGATTTGGTTCGATCCAACCCATTTGAGAACTGTGCCGTTTGAGGACTACTAGAGGCTTATGACCCAAATTTCAGCTCGATATCCTCATTTTTACGGCAGTTATCGTGCAAAGAGACAGACAAATCCAGATAGATGGACCGACATACTGACAAACAGACAGACGGCCATAGCTATATTGACTCGTAAGGTGATACATTTCTACGAGGGCATTCAAATATAAACGAGCCTTTTACTTTTGAGGTTTTTTGGGACTCTCAAGAAGTTTTACTCGTCGATTTCCTTCACGATCGTCGCACAATAAACGCTGCTTACTACTGTGAACTTCTTGACCAGATTCGAGCTGCATATCGGTCAAAAAGGCGCCGTCAACCCATCCGAGACGTCCTGCTCTTGCACGACAATGCAAGACCCCACACAGCAGCCCTAATAAACCTAAAAATTGGATGAAATGCATTGGACTACACTTGTTCACCGTCTCTATAGCCCTGACCTTTTACCTTGTGATTTTCATATGTTTGGTCCTCTCAAGGAAGCACTGGGAGGACAGCGTTTTGCTAACGATCAACAGGTTGAACAAGTTTGTGCGCAATTGGTTGGATACCTGCCCGAAGTCATTCTTCTAAAACGGCATGAACCAACTACCTGTTCGATGGGAAAAATGCATTACTAAGGAGGGTAACTATGTAGAAAAATAACTATAAAGTGCGTTTTCTTCTTAAATGTAAAATAAATTTCTTTTTCCAAAAGGCTCGTTTATATTTGAATGCCCCTCGTGTATATACTTTTCCATGCCTGTCACGCCTCCTTCAATGCGTTACATTTCGGCTGTGAAAAAATCAATGTAACCTACCCACGCAGTAATTTAGGGTATAAAAAGGTAACTGTTACGTTAAAATTCACTTCAGTTACTGACTGTAGTTACTTAATTGGTTATATTGAGTTACAGTAGATGCTGGGGGTGTGCCTGCGCACCAATTCTCGCGTTCAACTCTGATGTATTGATGACGTGAAGTCGACGAGTAAGCCAAACGTAGACTAACGCATTGTAACAGATACGTTTCATTGAATGAACCCGTCCCCCTCGTCAGCCGTCACATGTCCTGTGTTCAAGTGGAAAGGCTGCGCCAGAGGCGCGGCAGCTGGATTATTATTACAAGCTCAACTTGTTTCGGTCAGGTACAGGTTCAGTGTACCTGACGATGGCGTACTGCGAAAACCGGTTGTGTTTTTAATAATTAATCTGAGGAAAACACAACGTTATGTTTAATACAATAAGGGAAACTGATAGAAGAAAGAGGAAAACACAAGAACTCCAGACTGGAAGGTGAGGAATCCCACTACAAGAAGTTTAGGAGCCAATTCAACCGAGAATGCAAGAAGGTTACGGAGAATTGGATAGATAACTGCTGCAAGGAAGTCAGCATGAAAAAGAAGAACATTGAAACAGCATGCAGTGTAGTGAAAAACACTTCTTACAATGCTCATTTGTTTATAGATATCGGTAACTCCTAATGTATTTATGAAGACGCAAAGTTTTGTTTAATATAATGTCGACCTTCTACCAAGAGAAGACTTCATAATTTGCATCTGTTTTTCCTTACCTCCGTCGTTGGCCATAGCTTCATCGTGTCAGCTCTCTTCCTCACCAGTTGCTCTTCAGCTACTTCTGTAAATATCCTCTTCTTCGCATTCCATTTTTCTTTAGTGCTCAGTTATTACCCATGTCCTATTTTCCTGTCAACAGCTGTGGCGAACCTTTCTCTGTTCGCTTTTTCCATCTGCATTTTCGAGTCCCATCTTGGTTCACGTTTGATCTTCTTCATCTTTTGTATCGAAGGCAGCTCTCCATGACAACTGGGTTGTTATCACTATTTATCAGTTCCTCTTGTACAGCTTGACTAAGTTCTTGTGTATCAATTTCACTACTATTTAGTCTGGTTGGTACCTGGCAATAATCATCATTGGTCGATCAATCCTGAGAATAGTTGACTGCATCCTCTCCCGTCTATTGCTAGTTATCTCACTTCCTCTTAGCTCTTCCTATGTATATTTTCCTTTGCCTCTTTATTTTGTCCTTGAATTTATTCTTGGGTATTCCTATGGGGACTTTTCCCTCGATTTTTCGTTCAATTACGTTCTTCACCCTAAACCCATTGTGTCTCAGAGTGTTTCCAATCCATTTAGTTCTTCTTTTCTGTATAGTGTTCTACATGGTTTTTTCTTATAATACTCTTCTCTAAACTTCATGTTTTCCTATTTTGTCCGTATATTTTATCTTCAGCATCCTCCTCCAGCATCAGGTTTTGAAGGCTTCTAGTCTCTTCTGGTATGCTTTGCCATTGATCCATGCTTCCGATAAATAAGGTGCCACGCTCTACACTAATTTTTCCCAGTTTGTAGTCCTACCTTCTTTGAGTACAGTGGTTGTCGTTTTAAAATGAACGCCTTCTTAGCTTAGGCTATTCTCTACTTGATGCCCGTTGCACCTCCTCCGTCCCACGCGATGGTACTTCCGAGAGAGGAGAAGGAATTCAAGCGCTTCAATGTCTTTCCTCTATATGTGACTTCCGCATTTAGCTTCTGTCTTCTGTATACTAGGATTTTATTCTTTGCCTTATTTATTTTCAGGTTTTATTCTCAGAGAACCTAGTCCATAGCGTTTACTGGCCCTTGAAGATCATCGTCATTTCTTGCTAAAATTGTGATATCGTCTGCAAAACTGATCTTGTTTATTTCTTCACATTAATCTTAATTCTGTTCAGTCCAACGTCTTGTGCTTCCCTTACTCTCTCCTCCATGTATAGGATGAAATGTGTTAGTGAGAGGCTGCTTCGTTGTCTTACCCCTTTGTTAGATTTACCTTCTATTTGCCTTCTGTCTCTCATTTGCATTGTGACGACTTACTTCAAGTATAGTTGGTAGATTATTTTGCTAATAGAGAGAAATAGGAAAACTGTTACTTCGGCAGATGTAACAAAACAGGCGAGACAGTTGCCAGACGGGATAAAAGCACCAATATCTGTCTTCGAACGTTGCAAGTATAAGCTCTCACAGAGGCTTTTGAAACCAGACACGGCTTTGCAACATGAACCATTAATTGATATTCAAAAAAACAAGCAATCTACAAATATCATCAGGAATCGGGGATTTCCTTCAAAATCGCTGGGAATTATACGAGATTCGTATCCCTTTGGAATACAGGAAGAGGGAACTATTAACCTGGAACATTTAACTCACGCGTGATATCAGAGCAATAGCTGGTAAATAATCATCGTTCAAATAATAACCACGGATAATCACTATGCTACCACCGCTTTGACAAACTTCTTTCGGGGACCTACAAAATGAGATGACACTCTTAACAGAATGTTACGGCTCGACAAAGGTATCCCGTTACCAACTCTTCACTTGTGACAGTTAACATGTCCTAGTAACTCTCGTCAGGGCAATGGGCAGTAGGTGCTAGAAGTACGTATACAGCAGGAGGAGCAGAACTCGCAATACAGTGTCTCATCCCAGCGAGTATCTCAGTTGCTCTCTAAATGAGCACCTTAGCTGGAGTACAATGAAGGTAGAACACAGCCATGTATGGAAAATAGTATATTTAACAGAATATAACAGAAGCGCCTGATCACACGTTCCCCGTGTCAATGCGGGCCAACGTCTGCTGTGGCGATATCGCAAGTAGAGGTATATGAGGAATATAGGAATGCTCTCTATTATGATCCAAATCTGCATTTTAGGAAAAGTTTCCCGTTAAAATTTTAGCTGAATGTGTGGAAAATATGCCGATATTTTGTTTTTCATTCCCAAAAACAATGAGACGGACGGTAGAGTAGTAGATCTAAAACTAATTTGATGAATAATTTTAGAAACTCGTAAATTGGGAATTGAGAATAGTTTAACTTTTTTACATACATGAACATACATCAAAAAGTCCTTCACAATTAAACATCTAAGACGGACGAACACTTCAGTAAACGATCGGAAAGGTATCCCACCGCTCGTTATTACACATAGAATTCCATTTAACTTTAAGGGCTCCTTCCAACACGCTCGAAGCTGTAAAACCAGCCAATAGCGCCACGGACCAACCCTATGTGATGGGTTCCGTTTAGATTCACGCCCAAAAACTTTGCTGCTCCGCTAAAAGCTGCAAGTCGTGGGGAAAGGTGACTGCTTTTATCGGCAGCGCAGCTAATCGTTTAGCTGCTCTGCTTGCTGCCTAGTGAAATAACTATCATTCGTATCAATGCCCCTCCACGAGTGTGGCTGCTAGATGCTCTGGTTAGTCACCTAATATAGTAGGGGCTATACACTCCGTCAATCAAAATTGTGGGCAATTTGAGCGATCATGGTGACATCGATCATAAAACAAATTTACTGACATATTCCACAGTAGCACTCATTAGTTGAGATTTGTAATTTAAGCTTAGTATGTCTCGCGGCTGTCGACTAAATCAATGTGTCTTCCAAAGAATAAGTGACCTTTAAACCTTTCAGGGTACATTTAGCACTCAAAACATTTTACGTTATTGACTAAATACTTTAATAAACATGTCTTATTTTCGGATTCTCTCTGGTTATACAGAACTACCAAGGCCGGAATTCGTCGCTGGTGTCGTTAAGGACCTCATAAAAAGCATTCCAAATGCCTCCATTTGGATTGTGTGGCAGTTGGACCAAACTTTCCTATTTACATGTAAAGCAACAATAACTTAGAATTAATCAAATCGTAATGTTGGATCCCTAGCCGAACATCTTGCATTTATTCCTCTTCCACATACATGACAGAGGTCTGGCCCACAAGTTGATAGTCCACGAATTACAGGCATTCAACTAAAAAAAAGCATTGTAAAACCGCGTGATTCAAGTGAGTTTGTATGCAAATTAAAATACTTTATATTAGCTCAAAAAAGGAAAAAAATCAATGAAATTCTCCAAGGGGATGTCTTGAAGTTACATTCAAGATAATAATATTTTTCCATTTTCAGAACGTCTTCATACTTATCATCTTACACCATGTAAATTTGTATAGAAAACATAGTGTTTAAAAGTTCAGGATTCCAAACGGACACTTTTAAAGAAATAATGTGCGCCTACCTAAGCATTTTGAGAAATACCTATTTCACAAGATATATTACGCGAAAAAAACAAAATGACCTTCGTCCTTTGCACAAAGATAGAATTTGGTTTACCAGTATCTTACTGATGCATTATCTCAAAAATAATCACGCAATGAATCCTCACACCATGCGATGAAGTCTTGATACGTACCTAACTTCATAATCACGCATTCTACGTTATATATCATTTCTCATCTACATTTAAATTTTTGGACGCAAAAACATCGCTGCAGACTCAACAGACGACCACTGAAGTCCCCGCAGTATGAATCAAGGCAGAGAAAACTGGAGCTCCAGACCAGTGCTAAGAAACCATGATGTCACGGCACACTGGTGTGCTCATACGAATGCACGCACTTTGCGAAAGCATTAGTCTAACTTCAGCAAGGAAATTATTTTGGGGAAATTTTTGATAAACTAATAAGTATATACTCATTACATTCCTGGTCTACAAAAACGACTTAACCCCAATTTGGATAGAATGAAAGACAAAGTGACATAAAGCACTAAAAGAGATGGTCAAGATTGGCTACTCATTTTCGTGGTATCTATAATAATTTTTCGAGGAGGTTGAAGTTCTTGGTTGAGTCAGTTGCAACCTATTTGCCAACACTATGATTATTTAAGCGATCCCCTAGAAACACCACCGACAGCCACTTTCATGATGCGCAAGGTGATATTTAAGAGGAGCGTGATCCCGTTAAAGCAACAAAGAAAATCTTTTTACTCAGAATACGCATTTTTAGATTTCTCGCGCTTACTCCGTGATAACAGCACGATGAGGACCAGGGGCTTAAGGATTCCTGCAGCTATCGTTTACGATTCATAATCTTGTTAGAAGAAAATTAGGCTACCAATCAAGTCTTACCTACGGCATTAATCCCGTATCGGAACTTTTTTCGTGAGATTCGTAGGAATTTTGAAAATTTTATGCCTACTATTAATGAACAGATGACAATCGATATTTGGAAGGTAAAAGCTTTATATCTTGGAGGCTAAACTCATTATATCGTTGCTTCTTTCCATCGTAACCTAGAGTTTTAGAGAATGAAGGAATGGCAAGCCGAAACATATACCTGACGCCAGAGTCTCTCTCCAATGCCATGAGGAACTCCCAATTACAACATGGCCACCCAACGAAATGAGCAAACGAAGAAATGATTCCATGATCTGAGCAAATGAAAAACAAGTTCCCCCGTCATCCTACTTTTGGGAGCGGACGGTCCTTGAATCTTGAAGTGTACATTTTGGCTTTGCCATTACCCCATGCGAGACCTCTCCGCAAACTCAAGCAGGAGAACGCGACACTGCAGTCGAGCAATAAAACACCACGACAGGGCGCGATAAATTCTAGATTAAAAATGTCACGGCAAGTGCGCACGTTTTTCGGGAGTCCCATGCGACGAAGATCACAGCCGATGTGAGCACATTTACCAAGGATGGAGCTCAACGGCAAGACAGCATTGCTAACCGGAGGAGTGGGAGGCATTGGACAGTGCATTGCTCGCGCCTTGCTGGACAACGAAGCGTCGGTAATTCCCCGTTTACATTACTAGGGTTCGAATTATAGTTAATATGGCGGCTTAACTAACTTGCGTCAAGGCGTTATGGTAGTGATGGCCGAGGCGTTTCAGCGCGTTTCAGGCCTCATTTTTACCCTATCCGTGTTTACGTATCATTCAATTACGGGTTGACTATTAAAGATAACGTCTTTAGATTTTCTTTATTTGATTTAAAAAATATCATTCCAAAACACGATGCAAAAGAAAAATTTGCATCCCTCTAGGTTAGTGAGGAAACTTATCTAAATTTTGGCTTACACAATCTCACTTCTCAGCGTGAAATTAGAAAATCGGAGACAATCAACCTCTGGCAACATCTTTCTTCTTTACAATATGTAAAGAACATCTATCATGACTCGTTTTTGAGGTCGCAATCTTTTAAACGGTGGAACCTTACTTGCTAAAAATCTAACTATTTCAGACACAATGGGGGCGAACTGTCCCGTCACGAATTTGTTTCTCCCTTCCGCTACCTCTGCAACAAAGTCGTAGGAGATGGAGGGTGAGAGGGCTTTCATCTTAAGCACACAGACACTTTGTAATCTATCCCCAAGATCACTCTAGTCGGACTTTTCAATTCAACGGGCCATTTTGTTTTCTCATGTTATTTCAATTCGTTCCCAAGGGGAAATTCAAGTATTACGTAAGACATTTTTGGGGAGGAGGTTGGGACCATCTTACATTCTCATAAGAAGAGGAGGAGTAGGTTGAAATATTATGCTAGAATTGGGAAAGAAGGGTGACTCAACGTTGCTTGAGAGGGAGTGGAAGAAGTTCCTCAGGGGAGGGGACAAATTCGTGACGGCACGGCTCGCCCCCATAGGGTCCGAAGATAGTTAGATTTTTAGCGAGTAAGGGTCCATCGTTTTAAATATTGCGACCTCCAAAACGAGTAATGATGGATGTTCTTTGCGTATTGTATAGAATAAAAATGTCGCCAAGGTTGATTATCTCCAATTTTCTAATTTCAGACTGAGAAGTGAGTTTTTGTTAGCCAAAATTCAGGTAAGTTTCCTCACTAACCCAGAGGGATAAAATTTTTTTATTCGCATCATCTTTTGAAATAATATCTTTGAAACCAAATAAAGAAAACTTGAAGTTGTTATCTTTAATAGTTAACCTGTAATTGAGTGATACGTAAAGACGGGTAGAGTAAAAATGAGGCCTGAAACGCTCCTGTCGGCCGTCACTACCATGACGCCTTAACACGGCATTCTTTAACGCTAGTTAACATACTGGTGGCCTCTGGTGGAGAGTTATGAAGGTGATGTATATCCCACAGCCAAAAAAACCATCGCATGTCGCGTTTCATTTGTTTCCTGGGCTGTGAGCTGTATTCACGGAACTTGTATCGGCGAGAAAAAGGATTGAATATGCAAACGTTTTGCGCGGTTCGACTTCTCATTCAAAAGTATTTAGCTAAACACTTATCATTTAATGTCTAGACAATACTTTATGCATTGTAAGGTGAAAATAGAGAGAAAAATTTCTTAAGTAGAACAGCATGTCACTATGCTCTACTTTACCATGAAGATACCCCGAGATAATTACGTTATTATGTCAGATGCACTCTTTTATGATAGATAAAGACAACTCAAGATGTTATCGTGACATGAAAGAATTATAAATAACTTCTATTTTGAGTGCTTGCCTCAATTTATGATGCGGAATAAGCGACTTTTTCTTCCAAGCTCAGCCCATGACCGCGGGAAGAAGATTTACCGCGGGGCTTTCTTCTTTTGTAGCCTCATTCGGCACACTATAAATAAAGACCAAGTCAAGTCATGACCCGTCCTCGCTTGTGCTTTTAAGGTAAAATTTACCTTAAAATACGGTTCATCATTCACTCATGTATTTCAATTCATCAAACAACTTGGCGCTGACGCGTGGATACGGAATATAACAAGATGAACGCTCTTAATGCATTGCATGCTTCAAGTAAAAGCTACAAGTGGGTTGGATCACTTAACTAATATTCTAACTAACCTGCGTTTACACGCGTAAAAAAAGATGGTAACCAGCGCCAACCCTAGTGACTTCAGAGCGGAAAAAAAGTTGACTACGGTTAGCGCCAACCTGCGTTTACACGGCGAACTTTTACCGGGGTTAGAGTTTACCTGGTAAAAAAGATAGTAATGTAAACAGGACATTAACACCGTTCTCTTTCCTTTCTCATTAAAAGCAAAAAAATTTGGCTGGCCATCGCATAGTCGGGCGAGGGGAAAAGAAATAAACATGTCACTACCTTCCCCGAAGAAAAAGAATACTTTTGAAATTTGGTAGTTTTAAAAGTTTTCTACTTAGAAGTCAGTAGCTTTTATTAACAAACTATACAGAATGTAATTGTATAATGCTGAGAATCTCTAAACTAAACTCTCTGAACTAAAATCAGTTACCACTATAATTGCCAAAAACTAACTATCAAACGTCCGAAATTTCATCCGACTTTTCCCTCTCTGTGCAAAAATGATCTGTGGAAAAGTTTTTTTATAAATGAAGACATTTAGGGCGACTTGCTCACTGCGGCCTCACTCTGAAAATTGATTGCTAGAGGTGGTGCCATTTCTTCATCCATCTTTCCAGAATTTTTAATGCAAGAATTTATTTGTTATAATAGGGTCATTCCATCCAAATTCGACCAGATGATTGCCCTTGAGGTAACCGATTTCGACCAAATTTGGCAAATCGTCTTCATTTGTTTACAAAATGAAAACCCCAAAGCCATTTTGTAATCCATTCAACGGTTTACGAGATATTGCAATGTTGTAAAACAAGAATTTTACAAAAGCGTCGTCGCATTTGACGGCATATCTCCGGCAGTAAGGAAGATAAAAATGCATGCAATGACTTATTTTAAAGGTATTAAATTGAGAAAGATAATTAACGGATTATTACATAAAATTTAAACAATTAAATAAATTTTATAACAAATTAAAATGTTCAAATCGATTTTTGAAGATGTAGCTATGCCTTCGATTTTCCTCATTTTTTAATAGGTTGTAGATATAACCCTCCTCTACAATTTAAAAAAATTTGGTAGGGGTAATATTTCATTTAAGAAAGAAAAAATTTTTGAGTGAAGGCGTAACGCTGGTCTCCCGCCGCGGCGGCGTCCGGCTCTCGCGCCGAACGTTCAGTAGTCGGTTCTCCAGATCTCATCAGTGCGCTTCCTTTTCCATCTTCTTTTCGCCAATTTTAACTGTATACCGACTCTTCGATTGCCTTTACCCATGTCATTCGCTATTTGCTTCCCACTGAAGTGACCGTCGCTTTAGAATCCAGGATTAGCGACAACATACTTAACAGCGGGGGCGACCATGGGCCCACCAGCGGCCGTGCTCGGAGAACAATAGACAAACCTCGCCCCGTCTTAGACCTCCAATGCTACTTTCCTCTCTTCCCCTATCTCATTCTCCTCACAAAACCTTTAATTTGTTCTGAGAAACATCTTTAAAACCATTGCGCCCAGTAGCCGTCGCCCACCCTCACCCATTCACATATTGACCCCTGATAAAAAAACAACGGTAAATGCGAAGAGCTACCCGTGACATTTTTTCCCTCGCTAACTATCGCATTTACAAGCAATTCGTCAGTTGCCGTCTATCCTCCGTCAGTGACGTTTCAAAACTCTCCTTGGTCTCATTTTTAGAGAGCGCGTGTTTCAGTGCGTGTAAACATTTTTTGGTCTGCAGTGGTTGATTATGATATGTTCAGTTGGTGATGCTGTAAACCAGAAATGTTCGAGTGTAACAGTATTGAGGAGTTTTCGCAGCTATTCTACTCGTGAAATTGAGTTGATCGAATTGAAAAGTGGTGTGGATGCTGTACTCAGTGTGTGCAACCGTCATTGTAAGGATTATTTACTCTTCTACGAGGTTCGTCAAGAGCGGTGCTGCAATCCCTTGAATTTGCATAAAAACATTCGCTCGATTAATTTATAGACAATAACAAGCGAGTTCCACAATTTCTATCATGACACAGTGCCTGTTGTAATAGAAGGTAGAAGCTCTGTGTTCAATGTAAAGTGGATGTAAAAAAATTCAACAAGCCAGAAAATTTTGCCGAATAGAACAATCCAGGTTGCTTTCAACATGTGCCAGAAAGTCAGTCAGAGGTCACCACAAATGACGATTATCAGAGTAGGGTTTATGGTGCAGAAGGACCTTCAACCAGTGCTACATTCGCTATTAAATCTCAAGGTTCTCAGTCAGAGTCATCAGTTAGTTCTATGAAAGATAGCGGGACTGATGAAACCAATGGATGTCAGTACATTCCAGGAAAAGAAATTCGCTTGGGAAAACTGAACAAGACGTTAAAATCCCTGGATCAAACACCTGTAACAACAACAAAAAATTGCAGAGGACAAGCAAATATCTGGCGAAGAAATTAAAAGTGGCAACCGCTGCTTTGAGATTATCTCTTCAAAAGGTTACTGGTGGGGAGGTGAATATTCAAGAAGATATTTCTGAACAAGAAGATCTCTTCCACCAAGATGGCAAGGAAATGTTTATGAAGCTGAAGGATAAGTTCCTAAACGCTACGAAAATGAGTGAAAGATTTTTTATCCTATCTGTCCTACCTAAATCTTGGAGTGTTTCAAAGATAAAGCAGGAGTTTCAAACATCGACGTATTTGGTCAAAAAGATGAAACAATAGGGGAGACCGGGGCACGTTTACGCGGATTTTTTTATATTATTTTTCACATTTTTTTGTCTGCTCTTTTAAAGTATACATTTTTTAACGTTATAGACCAGTTATCAGGCTATAATGTTTCAAAAATATTTTTTACAATATCTCATATATAACTGTGAAAATTAAACTAATTCACTCTCATGTCGGGTGCGTAAACGTACCCCGTGTACGGGGCACATTTACGCATCCACTGGGGCACGTTTACGCACTAGTAAACAGCTGGGATTAAATTACATTACTAATAAATAACGCTTGAATGTAGATAAATTTGACAAAAACTTTATTAGTGGTACATAAAACTATTTTTAGAAGAACAACATATTAAAGCATTACGCAACTTATTCGGCATCTTCATCATCACTGTTGCAGTTTATGCACACAAAAAACAAACTGTTCCCTGTGGCGCAATCCTCGTGGGCCCATCATTTGCATCGCGTGCACTGCACCCATTCTTGCCTACTTTTGCTACATTTGTATCATTGCACGCAATAAATACAGACACAATCCTCATCCTCATCTTCTGAGTCATCATTGATTGGTTGTTTTATTTGTATTGGTAGGATCTTGCCGTTTGTCTTAGTTACTTTATTTTTATTTTTGTTGCCTTTGTTTTAAAAGCATTAGACACACAAAGCAATTTTTTTTCCTTCTTAGTTTTTTTTAGCTTTTGTTTCTTCCTGCTCTTTTCTGAGGGATTCTTTGATTGGTGTATCGGTAAGGATGGCAGACTTCCTTTTTCTTTTTCCTTTTTTTTGGTGTCAAGCCTTGGTCTTTTTTTCAAAAGGCCTTATTTGTTCAGGGGTCGGAAAGTACCCTGTGTTGAAGTAGAAGGCCTAGGACACTCATTTAAGGACCTATCAATTGGCACGAAATGAATATATACAGCTGGGACACATTTACGCAGTGCGTAAATGTGCCCCGAAGAGAATGCGTAAACGTGCCCCACCACCACATTTGAAATTATTTTTACACTAGCATTTATAACCTTAGAACTTTCAGTTCAATTGAACACAGGCTTAAATAAAGATAAAATATTGTTTATAAACATATATATATATATCTGCCTTTAAATATAAAAGGTTAACTCACTACATGCTTCGAAAGTCATATATCAAAATTTACTTACCTTGAGAAAAAACAGAAGAATCTTCTTTGCGCAAAAACGAAAGCTGGTATGGCGCCCAAAGTTGTGTGAATGCGAGGGGTAGGTAGCAGCACAATACTGTCATGACTGGTGGCGCTCTAACTGTTACAGATTTTGTGGAAAGTACCTTGCGTAAACATGCCCCGTGCGTAAACGTGCCCCGGTCTCCCCTACGTATCTGAGTAAGGAATTCTGTGCTCTGCGAACGCGAGACGAAACAAATACCTCTCAAATGACACTAAACTGATAGTGATTGAGTTCTGCCGAGAACCAGATATTAGTAGAGAAATGGCGGGCAAAAAAGAGTGTAAAGGAGGGAAATGTGCGCGTAGTAAAGCAGAAAAGGTTAATTCTTTGCAATTTGAGGGAAGCTAATGAAGCCTTTTAAGAGAGAAATCCTAATTTAAAGATTGGTTTCTCCAAATTTGCAGATTTGAAGCCTCCTGAGTGCGTGTTGGCTGGTGAACCTGGTACTCACGCCATATGTGTCTGCATGATCCACCAGAATTACAAGTTACAATTCCTCGGGGCTGGATTATGGCAAATAAAGTCGGATAACGGAGAAAAAATTTTCTAAACTTATCGCGAATGCCTGGAATTCTCACTCTGTCGCCCTCCGTGAGAAATGTGCGTCATGAGTGAGTACCCAGAAACATTGCCACGAGAAGAGGGCGAAAACGGTGATGATGTCGTCAGAAAATGTGGGAGTAGAGACTGAATGACAGAAATTATTTCAGAGTACATCAGGGAAAAAAGTACGTATAAGGTTTGTTTCAAGCAATGGACTCAGGAAAATCATTTTGCGTTAACCACACAGGTCAAGGACGTAAATATTTTTTGTGAGGCTTTCGCTGAGAATACCACCAAAGTAAGAAGGCATGACTACATCGCTTGCATGCAAACTATATTTTATTTAAAATGTCAGTGACAATCTGAAATTGCGTAAAGTAGTCGTTGTGGCCGATTTGTCTGAGAATTTTTCTTTTCTTCACTAAGATGCTGCACAAGGGGTCCATTGGTGTAACGATCAGACTACAGTACATCCATTTGCGTGTTACAGCAGAAATACCTGCGATAAAGTCGCACCTTTCAGTTTGGTTATTATTTCAGACTGTATGGAACATAACGTGAGTGCATTCTATACCTTTCAAGGGAAACTGATAACATTTCTTCGAAAAAGAGTATATTACCTAAGTAGA
Source organism: Ceriagrion tenellum (assembly GCA_963169105.1). NCBI lineage: Eukaryota > Metazoa > Arthropoda > Insecta > Odonata > Coenagrionidae > Ceriagrion > Ceriagrion tenellum. The sequence continues at coordinate 22,360,807 of OY720639.1, read as the reverse complement.
ATAATTTACTATTCCGACGGTGCTGTGGCTCAATAGAAGAACCGCTACAACATGATGAATCAGTTGCATCACTAAGAAGATTTCGACGGTGATGCTGAATGGCATTTCTATGCAACATTTCAAAGAAAGTTCCCGACTGACGGACTAGGAGGAACATAATAAAGGGTATGCGAGGTGAATGAGATAGGGGAAGAGAGGAAAGGAACATTGGAGGTTTAAGACTGGGCGAGGTGTGTCTATTGTTCTCCGAGCACGGCCGCTGGTGGGCCCATGGTCGCCCCCGCTGTTAAGCATGTTGTCGCTAATCCTGGATTCTAAAGCGACGGTCACTTCAGTGGGAAGCAAATAGCGAATGACATGGGTAAAGGCAATCGAAGAGTCGGTATACAGTTAAAATTGGCGAAAAGAAGATGGAAAAGGAAGCGCACTGATGAGATCTGGAGAACCGACTACTGAACGTTCGGCGCGAGAGCCGGACGCCGCCGCGGCGGGAGACCAGCGTTACGCCTTCACTCAAAAATTTTTTCTTTCTTAAATGAAATATTACCCCTACCAAATTTTTTTAAATTGTAGAGGAGGGTTATATCTACAACCTATTAAAAAATGAGGAAAATCGAAGGCATAGCTACATCTTCAAAAATCGATTTGAACATTTTAATTTGTTATAAAATTTATTTAATTGTTTAAATTTTATGTAATAATCCGTTAATTATCTTTCTCAATTTAATACCTTTAAAATAAGTCATTGCATGCATTTTTATCTTCCTTACTGCCGGAGATATGCCGTCAAATGCGACGACGCTTTTGTAAAATTCTTGTTTTACAACATTGCAATATCTCGTAAACCGTTGAATGGATTACAAAATGGCTTTGGGGGTTTCATTTTGTAAACAATGAACAAACAAAACAATGAAGACGATTTGCCAAATTTGGTCGAAATCGGTTACCTCAAGGGTCAATTTTGCCAATTTTCTGGTCGAATTGTGGTGGAATGACCCAATATTTAAACATAATGTATTTAAATTTTATAATTTTATTTTTATGACAATTTGGTGAAAAAGAAATAAATATATGAAATAACTGATAAACTTCTTAAAATATTAGTAACAAGGATTTAAAGCGTAATTATTGGATGTCCTGAGCAACTACTATAAATTAATAGTTTCCCTTCTTTCGGATCACTGAAACAGATTATGACGCTCTTATTCACAAGTAATCATTAAAAAAATGCTGTTCATTCCCAATATGCAGTTTAGAATGCTTCAATGGAACTGGTGGAATGGACAAATTAGGCCTTTGGGTTTAGCATAAGCTCAGAGTTATGCCTGAAATTGCTTTACTTTTTCCAGGTGGTACTATTTGACTGGAATGAACCAAAGGGAGAGGAACTAAAACAGCAACTGGAGGCCCAGTATGGGAAAGGCAGAGTGCACTTTGTCGCCGGTGATGTCACCAAGAAAGAAGATTCAGAGAGTGAGGGAGATTGATGCATTCGGCTAATATCTCGATGTTGTTCCCCATGAAAATTAAAGTTGAACGAAAATATAAATCCTACGTTCGATTTTCTCATATGTCGTTTATTAGGCAATGAGAGATTTCGACGCCCAGGTGTCATCATCAGATACTTAATATCTAAATCTTTTATTGGGCGAAATATATGTACTCACTTAGCTTCCCCTTCTTTTACCTATTAGATATTTTACCATTTCATGACCCTATTCATGACCACAATTTACATGTGAAACTGAAGAAAAAAAGTATTATGCGAAGAAACCATGAATACAGATGTGCCTAAACTCTTTTAACAGATTTTAAAAACATGCCCACTGACTCAAAAACTACCTAAAGTGAAACTGAGTTCCACTGTTTTCTCCCTCATGTTTCCGCTGGTTGGATGATAAGGGGCGTTCAAGGAGACATTGGAAAAGTTTTCCTACTTAGATATTTTACTTAACAACGCAGGGGTTGGCGGCAACCATAAAATGGAAGAATTGATTAACATTAATTGGGTGAGTAATGATCCAGTAACTCATTTTAAGTAGATGATAATGGAGTATTTAACGATGAGAATAAACTCTCAACGGCGACTAAAATATCTAACGATTTTTATGCTTGGAACTAAATGATCTTACAAATAAGAGAGCATTGAGGAAATAGGCAAAACATTTGATGAAATGATGCTTTTTTCCTTACATCTTTCTAATTAGATAGCAATTAGTCTTAATATTGTTAGATGTTGGGAGGGATCAGAGGAGAAACTGAGTCACGGAGACTGAAATGATACCCATGATTTCTTAAACAGACACCATTATTGGCGTGAGAACAAACACAACGAGAGACCATTACCAGGCCAGGCCAGGGCTTACATTACTATATGCCACCTCCAGTCAGGTTCACCTCGTTGCGCCTCATTGCGCACCTCATTGCGTATGAGGCTCCACCTCATTGCGCATGCTCGTGGCGTCTGTTCCGCCGCATCAGATAGTCGTCTGCTGGGCATCCTTCCGCCGTTAGGCCCCGTTTGCGCGAATTCAAATATCGCTGCTAACAATATCCAGGAATGGATATTAATTCGGTTCGGGAATTCAGTTTAATAAAATTGGACTGCCAAGGTAACGAGAGATTTGAAAGTGAAATGCGAACTGCATTTAGTGGTTGGAACGTTTTCCGCGTTGTACTGTTCTTCTCGCTCTTCCATTGATATGCTTTACATTCGTTCAATCATTTAAACGCTTAATCCAGCACCGGTATTAAGTCTAGAGTTTACAAAGCAACTTATTCTGTAAAAATAATGTCTCACACCGGGGATGGACACCATAACCCCTCGGCTAAATGATAAAATATTAGTAACTAAATTTAACCATCAATAAGATGAAAAATGCAAAGGCTTCCCAATAATCTAATATTAAAAATGAATGTTTGCTTGTTCGCGTTCTATGCGTTCCAATAACTTTCATCAGATTACGATGAAACTTTGGCGAGTTGTTGGGCGCGCGCCCGCAAAGGATTCTGAATTTATAAATCCATTGTACAGAAGGTGGAGCGCGAGTTACTTCAACAAATGAGCGTATGAAATCGTTTCAGGCTTTACTTGGTGGAAATGCGATATATCCATGATGAAATATAACGCAACAACAGTAATATCCACACTTTAATATGCTACTTCCACACCGACCATGATTTCGGCATACTATGTCATTTTCAAGGTGATGGGACAGACACTCTCACGTGTATTTATACCAGAGCGACCAGAGCCAAGGTAGGAGGAGGGGGTACATGGAAGAGGCGCGGGGGGGGGGGGAGGGAGCGGAAAGTATATGAAGGTCGATGACGTAAAACAGACACAAAGTGGGGTGTGGGTGAAGGTCAGGGTTTTGTTATAGGGACGTTTAGCTTTAACAAAGGTGAGTCAGAACAGAATAAAACATCGTTGCAAAGTTCATCCGGGCTATTGACAATTTCAAAATTTTCCATAAAATCCAATTTAAGCCCTTTGTCATTACAATGTAAAATATCTATGTCAAAGTTGCTAAAATGATTACACCGGCATAAATGATTTGCAAAACAAGATTTTCCATCATTATGTATAAAACTTCTTCTATGTTCCTTCACTCTGTACTTAAAACTTCTACCAGTCTGTCCAACATAACAAATACCACTGTCCTCACACTTTAATTTATGCACTCCACTTTTGTCCACAAGGTTATAATTGTCCTTAGAATTAAATAAAATCTTGTCAAGCGTCAAAGGGTTATAAAATGAGATGTTACAATTATTTTTGAGAACAATATTCTGTAGTTTATAAGATATATTTCTAATAAAAGGTAATTTGACCCAGCAGGTAATTTTATTCGGGACCATACACAGACATGCCAACAATTTGGTAGTTCTTTTGGAGCGGTAGCGGTTATGCATCTTGTCTAAGCACTTGATGTTGAAGCCATTCCTAATTGCTATGGTTTTTATTACTTTGAGTTCTTTATCAAAGTTATGGATCGTCATCGGAATGTTCACTAAACGGTTGATCATACACCTCAATGCGGCTAGCTTGTGCAAATGGTGGTGAGATGAATCTACAGGAATAATCACATCTGTGAAGGTATCTTTTCTGTATATACAGAGATCATGTTTACATCTGTTAATCGAAACATTTAAATCCAAGAAATTGATTTTGTCCCCATCATACTCAACAGTAAATTTTATCTTGTCATGGATGGAGTTTAAAAGATTGTTAAAATTGTTCAATTGGCATAACGTCCATAAACATAAAATATCATCTACATATCTAAACCAGTAGACTACCTTGGTCAATAGAGGGTGACCACATGTTAACAGTTTAGACTCCAAATAATCCATGAATATTTCTGCTAGAATCGGGGAGAGAGGCAATCCCATAGCAAGGCCACTATTTTGTAGGTAAAAACAACCGTTGTAAATAAAGTAATTTTGTGAGAGACACATATCTAGAAACTTCTCCATCTCTTTATAAATCACCGGGTCACATTTCACGCAGATTACAAATGAGTGTTGGCACGCGAGCTTCTCAGACAAGCAATGAGCGATAAGCAAGCAATGAAGCAGATCACAGGGGTAACCTTACGCGAGAAAAATGAAGCCACCAGCCTTGCGCTTTGGCCATGTTCTAAATATGAAAACATTGCCTTCTTCCCTTAAACTCCGTGTATTTTAGCGGTGCAATTATAATCGTATACGGGACCCAGGAGCTAATGTTACACGTGAAATGTAATTATATATTAATATTAACCTTTGTACCTTAAAATAATGCTTGTGTTGATCCTTCAATTCACGACAGTTCGTAGCAATGGAGAGAATAACATATGCCTACAACATTGTCTGCTACGATGCCTTTGAAAACCTCATGCTTACAGAAAACCTCCCATTTCCCATGAATACTACAAACAAGTATCGTTGGGGTAACTCGTGTGTATAAATGACAGTCCCAAAGCTCATTTTTGTCTCCGTTTAGCACAAATTGACGTAATGACGTACCTGTGTCAGGAATGCCTTAAATATCGTCTGCTACGATGTCGAATAAAACCGAATACCGACTGAACGTGTCCATTACGCATTCCAAGTAGTGGACAATAAAATAAGTTTCAATAATAATATTAGTAGCTGTTTAGATATCTTATTTATTCTGTTTTGGCAGCCAAATGCAGAGCACGATTGTTGATTTTGGAGGCGGCCACAAGCACGTTTTATTCGCTAAAATCCTCGATGGACTAAATGCATCCACAACTGAGCCACAACAAAGCCATGAGATTCACCAGATTTCAATGCTTTTGCATAGGGTCACCCAATGTTTTCATTGTCGCAACATGGCTAAATGTGCAAAATTCGGCTTCAATTCTCCCCGCTGGAGAGAGCTTCAAGGCTACCCCTGTGAAGTAGATCGTTTATGACTTGCTCAATCGCATAGGTCAGAATCACATGAGTGGGACATAATCTCGCGTGCATCAGAATCACACCATAGAGACATAATTTGTGTTAGGTACGTAGTTTATTTGGAGGTAGAGTAAGATTTGGTGCAGTAGTCTCTTTTAATGATTTTTATTGATATCTTGCATTTGATTTTCGAATACGCATCGCTTTTTCCAAAAATTGGATTTTTAAACTCAAAAATCTTCAATGTTTGCACTACTTCACCAATAGAATATTTTATTTTCTGGGAAACCGCAGCATAGGCATGGAATGAGAACTCACGCCATTATTTTTGCGTTTCAAATCTCCGTGTAGGTACGAGGAATTCAATGGACTACAGAAAATCATCGTCTTTCATTTATTTTGTTCATGTAATTGCTTTGTATATGTGTGCTAGAAAGAAAAAGAAGCATTGCAAGGTATGCTCGGCACAGCTAGTTAAGTACAAGACTGTCTACGAATAATATAGTATCTTTGAGTCAGGTTTAGAACAAAAGAAACCGCCAAGAGGGTTCCGCGGTTTTCATTCAGTTCAAAATTGTTGGGGTTCTTCCCGCGTTTCAGTATATTGGTGCACAACCGCTTCGCCGATATTGCAGTCGACCTGATGATGCTGACTTGAATGCCGGCGAAATGGTTGTCAAGCAATAGGCTGAAACACAGGAAGAACTCAAATTATGTTGAGTCATAAGAAACTGCATTTAGTGCTTCGAATGTTTTTCGTGGAATCCTGCTCTTCTCGCTCACTCATTGTGTGACGTAACAAACCCTATTCATTTGTGATGCCGGACAGTTGCAGTGGGTTAGCAATAATATGCGACTCGGGCCGCAGCCGGTGAAATCAACCAGAGTTCGGGGCAAAAACAATTAAAAGCCGAGGGGAGGCATTGCTAAAAGAAGAGAGAACACACTCTCTCTCGTGCGGATCTACATCTACGAAATACCGTGCAAGCCACCACTAGGGTATGTGGATCGGGGTGATTCCACACCAGGCATGCAGCACTCATCTCAGTTCAAATCAGAACCGCGCACGTTTCCCCGAATGCCAGGCGCAGGCCAAAAGCAGTCAGGGCAACGGTACGCAGTCAGACCAGAAACCAGGAGAGATACGCAGAAGAGCATGCCTATGCAACACACTACTCAAGATATAACTACTGGTTAGAACTATTAATGCGACACATAAATAGCACTATAAGGTACTAAGAAATGCAGGAGTATATCATGTCGTAGATTGCATGTGATGTCAATCTCTAAAATTCATGTTAACATATTTAGCACAACTGAAAAAAGCTATTTAACCTAGTTAGTACCCTAGAACTGGTCTATTGCAACTATTATGGGCCCTTATTGTACGTGGATAAAATTTCATTTTAAAGCTATCGGTTATGCAGACTATTTCCTTAATCTTATTCCGGTGATCATTCCTACCATAATAGTTTGGCTCTAACATAATATTTTAAACTACTGACAAAAAATATACTACATCAAACTTTCTTACAAGATTAAATCTATCCTTTTTCTTTCGATCAGATAGAGGTTCCCAACCTGATTTTCTCTACAATTCAGTGACACTGCTATCTTTATCGTAACAATTTTTGACAAATCTAGCTGTTCTCTCCTGTGTTCGATCTATATCTGAAACTTTGCCTACATCGTAAGGGTTCCATATATTAGCAGCGTACCACAAGTGAAGTCTCACAAGAGAAAAATAGAATTGCTACTTTATTTTTTGATCACATTTTCCTAGTATACTTTTAATAAATCCTAATTAACGACTTGCCTGCCCACAAATTTCTCGTATATGCTTCCCCCACGACAAGTCCTGAGTAAGGGCCATTCCTAAGTACTTAGCTGACTCTACATTTATTAGTTCGGCTTGATCAATTGGGAATGTTTCGCTGGTTAAGCCACTCTTCCTCCAAAAATTCATAACAACTCGCTTATTAAAATTTAATTGTAACTGCCAGGTTTTGCATCATTCGTTTATAGGTTCTAGGACTTTCTTCGACGCAATTAAATCAGACTCTGTGTTAATATCCCCGTGGAATACTGCATCGTCCGCGAAAAGGCGAATTATACTCGTCACGACGGTGCTGATATTATTCATACACAAAAGGAATGACAAGGGACCAATGACACTTCCCTGGGGTACACCGGATGTGACTTTATCTGTGCCTGATCCAATGCCATCTAGAACTACACTCTGTTCGCGGTTACTTAAGATATCTTCAATCTAGCACATTATACCGTGATGTATTCCATAGGCTTTTAGCTTGACAAGTAATTATGAATGCGGAACTTTATCGAAAGCTTTTTTAAAATCTAATAATATCGCAATTACTTGGGTGAGTCTTTCTCCAGGGGACAGAAGAACATCGTGAAGTAGACAGACGCGTAAGACACTCTCGTGCGTAAGAAAGAACCATACGAAAAAAAGGTGTCTCTCCCTGACAGCCAATGGAGGGAGAGAGAGCAAGGTATATTAAAGGTAAAATTGGATTGAGCAGTGATCAGTGAGAAGAACAGTTTACAGGGTGTTGATGTTCGCCTGGAGCCTGGGACACAAGGACTCGGCGAGTATCTAATAGTGATAGCCCTACCATCAACAACTGTGTCACCAAATCCAGTTCCACGTGTCGTATGGCCTAAAATAGATACCTGTAACTAATTTTAAGGACCTTTAATGTTCACCCATGGGTGATTTTAATAGTTTATAACGTACAACAGAGGAACGGTCAAATGTATTTAATTCGTACACAAGTGGATTCAAAGTAAATTCATTTACATACTCAAAGAAGTCTATTATCCTGCTTTGTTAATCTGTTTTACTAAGGTCAAGGGTCAAGGGCGTGATCTTATGCTTAATTACCTACTAGCCAAAGCAAGGAGAAATAAGATACGGAAAGTAATATTAGCGAGGCGAGTACGTGGAAGGGAGGAACTCGCGCAACTGAATAAAAGGAAGTTTTGGTTACTGCATAAAACCGTGAATTTAAATAATATAAAGTAGGAAAATATATTTTGTTACATTTTAGCGACAAACCATAAATGTTAATTTTGACGATAACATGAAGATTACGTACTTAAATGTTATATAGGAAAAATAAAATCCTTTTTTCTGTTACAACTGATAAGTTATCATGATCATCAGCATTCTATCGGATGAATAGCTGGTCAGCCTTGCAAATAGTTTATCTGACCACTGGACAATTATAAAACGTTTCTCCTCTGATGTTTTTTCCCAAAAATATTTGTTTTTCTGATAAGAAATCCCTTTAAAAGCCTTCGTAATTTTTTCCACCCGTCTTACCGCCGCAGGTACATATTTTCCTTATACCTTCCGAGTTTTCTCTCTCCAGCATTCTGCAATCTCCGAACATACTTTAATAATGCTGCTTTTCACTGGATGTGGTGGAAGTAGTCAATCTCCACAATGAATGAAACACTGGGTACCCTTTACAGTATTTTTTTAGCGGGCATAATGCATTTTCTTCTTTGTGGAATAATCATGAGAAAATCCCTTATGACGACTTCCATCCACTTTTTCTTCCGCCAAATAATTTCTCCCACCAACTCCCTTTCCTGGTTCACCAGACCCAATATCTTTACCTAGTTGGTTTTATTCTTCATTCAGATCACTCATTCCATTCATTGAATAATGAGTAACACTCATTTTATGATTGTTTTGCTTCCAGGTAGCACCGGTGAGGATGACTAATGAGGCACTGAAGATAATGAGCAAAGAATCTGGAGGAAAGGGCGGCATGATCATCAACACAGCGTCCATCGTCGGTGTGGTTCCATTGGCAAATGAGCCAGTATACGCGGGCACCAAAAGCGCAATAATTGGATTTACGAGATCCCATGGGGTGCGTAAACATGTGACTGCTTCATTCACTTTCCGACTCAGCACACATCCCGGTGGGGGGGGAGGGAGGCTATTCAGTATTGCCTTGGAATGCCCGAGTCTCCAAAAAATGTCGAAATTTTGACGCAGAAGCCACGAAAATTTCAAATAGGGCCGTTCAAAATTTCAGAGTTTGCGGAGACGTTGCAATACCGGCTAAATAAATTAAACTGAATTAAATAAGTCGCAATAGGTTACCGAATAGGATCCCAGAGGAATCTACATGATCGAATTCCGGAGAATGCGTGGATCTGACGTCAGAGCCTCCTAAAAATATTAACTCTTGAATAGCCCTATTTGAATGAACTTTAACATTTGAGGCGGTGAGTATTCGTTGCAGTTGACACGAGTAAATCCCGAGATCACACCCAACGACCATCGCAGGAATACTCTATGAAAGAGCATTCGATTCTCGCCATTCTGCCCACGTAGTTTTCCAGACATCTGTGTATATCTGTGACTGCAAAACCATTAGCTGTAAAATATCATTTTTCCACGCACAATAAGGGACCATATTAGTTGCGATAGATCTGTTCTAGGATACAGAATAGGTTGAATAGGTTTTTCAGTAGTGCTAAATATCATAACATGATTATTAACTACTAACCTCGCATGTTATCCCCGGCATGATGTACTCTGGCATGTTTTAGTACCTTGTAGTGCTATTTATTTGTTGTATTAGTACTAATAACCAGTACTTGTATCTTGAATAATGTACTGTATGGTAGCAAGTTCTTCTACGTATCTTTCTCCTGGTTTCTGAATGCGCACTGATGTCATGACTGCTTTTGGCCTGCACCTGGCATCGGGGAAACGTACGAGGTTGTGATTTAAATTGGGATGAGAGCTCCATGCCTGGTGTGGAATCACCCCGTGCCACACACTCTAGTGGTGGCTGGCACGATATTTCGTAGATATAGATGTATTTCATGCTCATGGAGAGCCCCATTTAAGAGGGGCATTATTGAAGGGGAAGATGAAGAATACAATGGAAGAGAGACATAAAACTACTAGAGCCAGAGTGAATGGTCTAAGGTAATCTCTAATCTACAGTGAACATACGGTGCGTCACAAATAACGGTCTAGGAGAAAGAGCTAGTGACAAATTAGAAAATGCGAATATCCTTAGCACCTTTATTCAAAGCATTTATACTACATGCACCCAAACTCGGCTACACTGCGTAGCCAATATAAAAATCCGATACAGTCCATTAATATTTATTTTATGGGCTTAGAAAGTCACATGAAACCCGTTACCTCCAACGAATCATTTGGTCCCGATCGAATTCCCGCCCAAGTTGATAAAGAATTAGCATCAGATATAGCACCGTACTTGAAAATAATACTCGAAAAATCTGTTGCAGAATATAACGTCCCTTACCATTGGAAAATTGTGAACGTTTAACGTATCTTTAAGAGCAGTGATAAGCAAGAGCCTAGTAATTATAGCCCTATCTCCCTCACGTCTATCCCGTGCAAATATTGGAATATGTTATCGTCAGTTCAATTATGGGGTTTTTAGATAGCCAAAACTTGTTAATTCCAATCCAGCATGGATTCCGAAATAGCAGGTCCTGTGAAACCCAGCTAGCCCTCCTTCTTCACGATATTCTGTCCTTTGGCGAAAGGCTCGTGAAGGTAGACGCGATATTTAAAGATTTCAAAAAAAACCTACGTAAAAGTTCCGCATTTGAAATAACTTGTTAGACTGAAAACCTATAGAGTACTTCACGATGTAATAAACTGGATTAAATATTTCACAGGCAACCGCGAACAGAGGGTAGATGTCGACGGTGTTAGTTCAAATAGAGTGAAAGTAACATCGGGTGTACCTCAGAAGAGTGTCATTGTTCCTTATTATGTATTTTTGTACAGTAATAATATCACCACCGTCGGGACGAGAACCACTGGCCTTTTCGCGGACGACACAGTATTGTACAGGGATATGAACACCGGGTCTGACAGATTGTGTTTAAGAAAGACCTAAATGTTATAAATAAATGATGCAATACTTGGCATTTAGATATGAATTTTGAAAAGTACGTTGTTATGAATTTTTAGAGGAAGAGTAGCTTAACCAACGAGACGTACACAATTAATAAAGCCGGACTATCAAATGTATATTCAGTTAAGTACTTAGGAGTGACCCTTACTCAGGACTTGTCATGGGGAAGCATATACGAGAAATTTATGGACAGGCGAGTCGTAAATTAGGGTTTATCAAAAGTATACTAGGAAAATGTGATCAGAAAGTAAAGTTGCGATGTCATTTTTCTCTTGTGAGACCTCACTTGGAGTACACTGCTAGTATATGGGACCCTTACGAAGTAGGACAAGTTTCAGATATAGATCAAATACACCGTAGGATGGCTAAATATGTTAAAAATTGTTATGATAAACATAGTAGTGGTACTAAATTGTTGAGGGAATCAGGGTGGGAACCTCTATCTGATCGAAAGGAAAAGGATAGGTTTAATCTTTTAAGAAAGATTGATGTAGACTATTTGTTGCCGGACATCAAATGTAGGTATACAATTAAGGACATATACTACTGAGCCGATATATTTAGAATGTTATTTTTCCCCCGTAAAATTTGGGACCAAAATAATTTTGAAAGATCAGGTCTTCGATACTTTGGCCCTCAGAGGGTAAAGTAGGTTTTGCAATGCTGCTAGATATTTTAACATCATAATTAGCAACTAACCACGAGTGAAATTTCCGGCATGATATACCTCTTGCATGATTTTGTACCTTGAACTTGCATTAATGACACTTATCAGTAGTCGTATCTGAAATAGTGTACTGCACGGTAGCGTATTCGTGCATGTAGCACTCTCCAAATTTCTGGTCTGACCGGACATAGCTATCCTGACTTTTTTTGGCCTACGCCATGTGGCCGGGGGAAGGTGCGCGATTCTGATTTCAGCTGGGATGAGTTCTGCATGCCTGGTGTGGAATCACTCATTGCCACACCATAGTGTTGGCTTGGGCGGTACTTCATAGATGTAGATGAATGGCTTGAGAGAGAGGGCAGAAGGTCACGGGTGAATTTGGAGTAAGAGACCTAATAGATGCGGACTATTTGGAATACAGTTATCTACCGAGAAATGAACGAAGACGTGGACTTTGAAGCTCTGTCATCGGACCTTAACTACGTTCATTCATGGTGCCAGGAGTGGGGGTTAGAATTAAATATCAGCAAATGCACCACAGTCCACTTCCTGCGTGGTCCAGCAAAAGTCATCACAAAAATGCCATAAGTACCTATACTGAGGGTGAAGTAAACATATGCTACTTCGCTCTGGTTAGGCCACACCTCGAATACTCCGTAAGTATTTGGGACCCTGGTCAAGTAAATTTAACCAAAAAAAAATAATAAAATACAAAGGAAAGCAGCGCGCTTCGTTGAAAACTGCTACGAGCGTACATATAGTGTCTCACAACTTTTAGTGGTATTAAGGTAGGAGTCCCTAGAGACTCAGAGGCTACACCATAGGCTTAGGTTGTTTCATAAATTCAGAACTGATATTTTCAGAGCGACAGAGAGAATATTATCATGACTCCTCACTACTTCTCTAGGTCTGACAGACGCGATAAAATAAGTAAGATACAGTGCCGAACAGATAGATACAAGAACTCGTTCTTTCCGCAAACAATAAGCGATCACAATAAAAATTAAGTTCACTAAATACACTCCAATAATTCATGTCACCATTTCATCTCCAAAAAACTTACACCTTTGCACGGCCGGTGTCCTAAAACCCCCTGCCACACGCCCATGTGGCGGCTCGCGGGGTATTATGTAGATGTAGGTTTACGAGGATAGCATGTATAAAACAATGCATGAGAGCTACATAAGTGAAAGAGGTATACAAGGATAGGCCATGACGGAGGAAATTACTGAAGGAGAGCCATATTCTTGGCCCTACAGCATAACTAAGTTCATTCACTTAGCCTAAACCGGAAGGGAAAGGCGTGATGAGTGTAAACAAAAAAACATGATTCATTATCCAATTCAAAATACATTAACATGCATGGGAAACATTTCATTGGGTCGATGACGACTACGCCAGGTAGGCGCAGCCGTTGTCGACGAGAATGCCATCGGTGCACACTTGTAGGCAAAAGTAATTTCCGAATCTCGACTCTGCTTACAGGGACCTGAAGAATACAAAAAGACGGAAGTTCGGTTCAGCGCCATCTGCCCAGGTGGAACAGATACGGACCTATTCAACACCTTTGCATCCAGCAAGCCAAGAGATTCCATGAAAAAGAAGGAGATGTCAGGCAGTTCAAAGACAATACCTCAAAAGTGAGTCAATGGTTCCCTAGTTTTGTATCGGCTTGAATTGTTTTCACTACCTCTCAAACCAGCACAATCAAAGATTTACTTAATTTCAATTTTGTAATTCAAATTCAAATACAAAAACAAATTCAATTCAATAATTTCAACTCAATTTCAATTCAATCAAAATAACAATTCAATTCAACACAATAATCAAAAATTTTTCTTGCATAATCTCGTATTGCATGCATGGATTTTCTATGCATAAAGAGGCATACATCGGAAAGAGAGCGACATTCTGTTCACACAAAAGCGGAGTATGGACATAAGAGCGCAAAAATATATGTATTCGCACGTAAAATGCGGCAATAGGCTTACATAAATTTAAGCTTTAAATCTAACTAATGTCATAGGACTTCTAACCTTCGCTATTGACTAATGTGGTCCCAAAGCTTGGAATGAGGTACCCTTCTTTAAAACTTCCATCGAAGCATGGATCCACGATATGAATACGAGGGGCGTTCAATTATATATCTACCTGGGTAAGAAAATGATAGTAGAGGTTCATAAAACCATTTTCATAATTTTCTATATATTATTTTTGAGTCCGAGAGAGTAAAACTACTGAGACTTAAGAGTTGCTATCTCATGAAAAGAAAGTATTTCGATTTGTCATCAAACCACATCTTCCGTTCTGCTTTGACGTCTTCAGCACGCAAAAAACGATGCTCTCAAAGAAATTTCTACAAATTTCGTAGGAGAAAATAATCGGAGGGAGCAAAGTCTGAGCAGTAGAGTGGATGGATAGGCTGTTAGAACATATAGTTTCGGATGACAGCCTTTAATTTTCCTTACATGTGCACCGGCACATTGTCTTGCAGAAGCAGCACACTTGAGGTGAACTTTTCTTGCATTTTCTGTTTGATTAAATCGCGCAATGTACTTATAGTTTCGGCGCAGCTTTCTCCTGTGATATTCGTCTTATGTGGCATTAAATCCAGGAGTATTAGTCCTTCCTAACTCCGGAAACATGTGCCATGACTTGGCCCACAGATTTAGCGGTCTTCAAATTCTTGGACGTTAGAGGCGTTTTCTGCTTCCACTGCATAGACTCCATTTAAGACTCAATCACCATTAGGTTCCTTAATTACAATGAAAAATTTACGCCTCATTGCCAGTCACCAAGTGGCAAAAAAAGTTGTCGGATTCTCAACAAGCAAGCCCTAGTTCTCTTGACACTCTGACGTTAGGCATCTTTCTGAAACGGTGTCAACATTCGCAGAGCCCATCTTGCGCAGACTTATGTGATGCCTTAATGATTATAAATTATGGTCCAAAATGTTACCTCTGAAATGCCTATTTCGTCTGCTACATGGAGTACCTTCAATATTTTATCAGACAAAACAATATCTTCAACTTTTTTGAACATTTGAGGAGTAATTGTTGTGACAGGTTGGCCTGTGTCAGGGTCATTTTCTGTGGAATCTCTGCCCCATGGGTCCGGTTTGGATCAGTGGATGCGTGTTCGACTCCAGTTTCGAGGATCGCAGGTGCGAGACCAATTGAGAGAAAACATTTTGCTGGTCAACTTATGCACGCTACCCTGCTTTAGCCACACTACTGAGAGGCAGGAGTTTCAGCTGAAGGCATTGATGGCGTGGATCAGGAATATCGAACCAGTATCAACTACCACAGCTTCGGGAGAGAGTGAAGTTCCCGGAATCGGCCGGGGTACTGTGATGTGGGAGGCAACGGAGAAACCACCATATTATCTCCCTAGTTGATGCAGAACTGCTTTTATGTACGACATTATGACATTTCTCTCAGCAAAATATTCCGGAAATAAAATATTCCTCCAATCGGATCTCCGAGTAGGGACTACCGGGAGGGATGTATCAGTCAAGAAGGACAAGTGCAAGATAGGAACATGAAAAGGAACGTGAGATCTTTAGGGGCGAGCGGGAAACTGAAGAACGTGAAGATAGAGATAGAGAGGCAAGCGGCAGATGTACTGGGAGTCAGCGATATCATGTGAGCAGGGGCAGACGACTAAAGGAGTGACGAATACCGAATGCTATTTTCAGGAGACGATCCGAGGATCCTATTGCAGGCGTAGGCATCATATTGAAGAAAGAATGGGGCGAGAGAGCAAAGTCAGTCTGGCAGCACAGAGGAGGACATGGTGAGTAAAATGGCCGAAAAAAAGAAGCCATGGATAACAACGGAGATTAGAAAACTAATAGAAGAAAGAAGAAAATACAAGAACCCCAGAAACGAAGGTGAGACAACCATCTAACCGAAGCTAAGGATCCAAGTCAATCAAGAGTGCAAGACGGCGAGGAAGGATTGGATTGAAAACTGCAGAGAGGATTTCAACGAAAACATGAAAAAGGGAAACACCGAAACTGCATTCAAGCTGTGAAGAAACACTTCGAAGAGAGGAAAATGAGAAGCAACAACGTCAAGGATGCGAATGGAAATATACTCATAGAGGATGAAGACATTGAGAATAGATGGAAGCAATGCATCAAAGAAATCTACCGAGGATCGACACCGCTGGAAGATAACCTAATGAATTACGAAAGCGATGTGGACGAGGAAGATCGGGGACACTCATACTAAGGAGTGAATTCAATACAGCAGTAGGTTATCTCAAGAAAAACTAAGCACCTGGAGTAGACAACGTCAACGAAGAAATAATCTAAGCCCTTGCAAAAAAAGCCTAGGATAATGTGAACGAGATAATCAGAAATAGCTAACGAAGCGGAACACCTCCATAGGACTTTCAAAGGAGCGTAATGATTGCAAAATCGAAGAAGACAAGGGCTGAGAGATGTGAGGAGCACCGAACCTTGAGTCTAGTTTCACATGCATCAAAATACTCACTTGAATAATTAGCTGAAGAATGGAAAGAAAACTTGAAGAAAACCTCTCAGAAAATCAGGTCGGATTTAGTAAGAATAGGAGTTCCAGTGAGGCTATACTCTGCCTAAGAGTAATTGTGGAGAAAACAATACATCTAAACAAGCCATCGCATGTCGCATTCGTGGATCTGGAGAGTCTTCAACAATGTTGAGCGGAACAAGATGTTCAGACTGCTGGAAAAACTCTAAATGGATTACAACCATAGAAGAATTATCTACCAATTATACAGCAAGCAGGTCGTCACAATGCGAAAGAGAGACGGATGTCAGATAGAAGTAAACATTAACAACTGGTTAAGACAAGGATGCAACTTCTCACCAGTACTGCTCAACGTGTACTTCAAGGAGGCAATAAGAGAAGCACAAGAAATTTTGACTAAGAGGAAAAAAATTAAACGGAGAAGAAATAAACATGCTCCGCTTCACAGATGATATCGCTGTCATAGCTGGAAATCTCGATGAACTAAAAAGGTCATTAAACGTAATGATTCAAGTTCTCTAAGAATACAATATGAAACTAAATACGAAGGAGACTAAAATCCTAGTATGTGGAAGATGGAAGCTGAATTTAGAAGACGCCCTGAGCGGAGAGAAATTAGAGCAAGTGGATTCGTTCACCTATCCCGGTAGAACCGTCACGTGGAATGGAAGATGTTTAATGAATATCATGTAGAGAATAGGCTTAGCTAAGAAGGTGTTCATGGGGCAACTGCTGTCCTCAAACAAGATTGAACTACAAATCAGGAAACAGTATGTGAAAACATTCGTGTGGGCGTGGCACTCAATGGATCGGAAGCATGGAAAAGGACCGTTGGAAAAGCTGACGAGAAAAGACTAGAAGCCTTCGAAACCTGGTGCTGGAGGAGGATGCTGAATATAAAGTGGACGAAAAACATTAGAAATGATGAAGTTTAGATAAGAGTGTAGGAGGAGAGAACCACGTGGAACACTATACAGAAAAAAAGAACGAGGTGGATTGGTCACACCCTGAGGCACAATGGGTTTGTGAAGAACGTAGTTGAACGAAAATTGGGGGGAAAACTCCCCACAGGAAGACTCAGGAGTAAGTTCATGGACAAAATGAAGATGAAAGGATATAGGAAGGGATGCCAAGAGGCAAGGCAACTATCATTAGATAGGTAATGGTGGAGGACGGCAATCAACCAATCTTTATAGGATTGAACGATCAATGAATGAACCTCTTCTCCACTTGAATAGCTAGCATAGCTAGTTCCAACCTTTTATTTTATATTCTGAAAGCGAATAGTCCCCACATACAGCACACTTGCACTTACTCATTTTCTTCTGTCTGTTTCCCAATCTATTATGGGAATTTATCACAGCCTGCTCCTCCTCCAAGTAAAGCACATTTTTAGAATTCTCGGACATTGCTGCTTTCAACATTCTATTGCTCCCTGAGTAGCTGGGGCTTTGAGCTAAAACTTCGAGCTAAATACGCGCGTGACCTTGAGACATTCCCAAATCAGTTTGCGCTATTTTTTAAAGATAAGTTTCAGTCATCAACGTGAGGTATATTTACTATTGAAAGCCCCTCGTCTCGTCTATTCACACATCAATTGACATATGCATCTTCTGTTTGGCTAAGAAGCTTTAAGTCTCCTGGTGTCACCTCAAAATGTTACAAAAGAAAATTTTTCACGTTTTTCTTAGTTATAATTATTTCTTGATAAACATCTTCTGCTCAGTCATTAATTTAATTAGTTATACGTTTAATTTAATTAGTAAACTTAATAGTAATGACTTGAACAACAAAAAATATTTTAAAATCAAAATAATATGACGCAAATAAAATATAATATTATTGCTTTGAAATGCTTATGAATTTAAATGTTTCTCATACATCAGAATTGAATTACAAATTTGGTGTTAAATGTTAATGCAGTCCATGCTCAATACATTATAGGAAAACCAACGATTTTCTCGGAGGATCAAAATTTATGGATCTTTTAATGTCACAGAAAAATATAATAGAAAAGAAAAATCTCCATTGCTTTGACTGATAGTGTTTTTGTTTCTTTTTCCCAACACCTCATATTGTGGGGAAATATTGCCTTACCAAGACCGGAATGTGTTGCCGCTGCTGTAATCGACCTGATAAAAATGGCTCCAAATGGCTCTATATGGGTGGTGGAAAATAGCAAACCAGCCTACCAGCTTAACATACCACCCTACCAGGAAATGAAGATGAAAGGATAATGAAATACGGAGCCACCAACTATTACAAGGACATGGATGGAGTAAGGGATTCCAATCCATGCATAAATTTGAATTGTGACCCGCGAAGAAGTTTTCTTCTTCCTTGGGCTGAATACAACTATTGAAAATATGTATATTAGTGAGAATAAAACTGAGTGATGGGTTCCTAAAGTTAAAATAAAATGATGATCTTGACATAAGATGGACTCTACGCTACGTAGTTGACTAATGTAGGGTTCATAAAAAAATAGTTAACTTAAAGCACAATTTATAAGAATGTCGGCGATGTCTGCTTGTTCACATCCATCAAAGTTTCTTCCTCATAGAAATTTTACGCTTAACTTTAGCCAGTGCATACCTCTTCAATATTTTCGTGCATTCTTCACATTATATTTGTAATCAGGTTCTACTCCTGTCTACTTATCCATCTCTCTTGTAAAATATATGTCTACCGTGTAATCACAATTGATATACTTTTTCTGATTTTATTTCCATTATTAATTCACTTTGTCATTCTTTCCAGAATGTTGTCTAGTTTTGTAAAATCCTCGCCGATGTTTGTGCCTGTTTTTAGTCATTAACTAGCTATTCCTTCATCTAAATATATGTTCACACGTCGCAACGCACAGTTGCAGTGGTCATCAGAATTACTGACAACCTTACCGATATTAACAGTTAATATCATCGTTACCGACGTTTCGATCCTCGACCAGTATTTCTGTACATCGTGCATCGAAACGTTGTCGTGGGAGTCACGCGCCTGTCGATTGACGCTGGGATTGTTTTACTGTTTCCCAGAAATAGTGCGAACCCTCTTCATTGAAAGTTTTATTTACTGGCCTGAACTCGATTGCTTCTTTGATCACACTCTTCCATCACCTCGTATTACAGCGGGATATGAAGAATATTTTGTATTCCCGACGAGTCTCCATGTTAAATTTCTATCCGGCTTTCCTTGGGATAACACTCTTCCCTTCAACCAAAGCATCTATGATCAACTCGTCTTTTAGTCCTAAGGGTTGAAGATGATGCTGGAGCTACGAAGAAGTTGGAATTCCCATTTAAATATTAAATTAGATTTTTGGGGAAGGTGACCGACAGCTAAGGTCATTTGCGCCATAGGGGATAGGTAAGTGAGGAAGGGTGGATAGAAACCCGGCGTCGGTATTAGCCTGCTCTTAACGAAAGGCACCAAGGGAACCACGGTTTAACGACTCATCCGACAGACGGAGTACTGTACTTGAGGTGCCCTCCACAAGACATTCAAGTAGGGATCGGATTCCTCTGAAAAACATCCATATCTGCAGGGATTTGAACCTTGGGCGTCCATATGGTTAGCCAGAACTGTAGCCACCACACCAACCAGATCCTCCGATTTAAGTATCGGCGGAAATGAGGAGCGCAAACCATTGGTTAGCCGGAGAGGAATTTACCGTGATGAGAGAATAGTTGGGCCTTTCCAAAATGGATAATTGGTAGAGAATGATGCTGTGGTAAGTGATGGCTGACTTGACTGACTGTCCTAATCAAACGAGAGACACGATTGTAAGGCTCTGCGTGTTCAAATTCTAGAGGCCCTTTATTACCACCTAAGAAGTCAGTATCTCGTATGAATGGTTGGTTGTCTTATTACAGCAGGAGGCATTTCGGCAGTAAATAACAAGTATGTTCAGTCTCATAAAACATTAGACAAGAAAAGTACCATACGACACCAAACGATACCATTGGACATTCCAAAGAGATCCATCACAACTGAAATAGAAGAACTTATCAATATCATATATATAAATTCTATTACCCTTACAGAACAAACATGATAACGGATATTAGTCGAATAACAATAAAACATGGGTTAAAAACCGTTTACAACTAACCAATAACACAATTATATACCTGCGTTGGTTAGCAAAAGAAAACAAACGATGGGCAGAGTCATGGTGACTGTGAGATTCTTATCTCTTCACCATGCCGTTAAATTTCTCTCTTTCGCGTATATTAATGTGTAAATATTAACCGTAGACTTCCCAAAACACGAAACAATCAAAAAAATTTACACGAAGTACTTCTTTATACGACAAAATCTAAAATTATAACTGAGCAACGGGACCCATTACAAACACAGCATTTCATGTAGCATAAAAGTACGGAAAACACCATGGAAAACGCATCTAAACATATTCCACTAATTTAGCAGTCGATGCTCTTGTAATTTCAATAAAAACTTTCGGGTACTTACCTTATCTGTGTTGGTGAATAGCAGTTAACAACCTCCTATGCACTCCAACGTAAAACCAGTGAATCAACAACTAAACCTGGAGTCCAGTAAGAGGGGTGCTTGGGTAGGAAGCGCTAGGCCAATAGAAAACAAGCGAACAACTTGGCCAGCCTCTGATAATTCAGTGCCTCTATCAAATTCTTTGCACCAGCGCCACCACCTCGCAGCGGCAAGGCAGGCCACTGTGGCACAGACTTCAAACAAAGTGAGGTCTCGCGTAACCATTCATTCACGCACGAAACTACTATTTCCCGCAAAAATCGTACCTTCTCACACGGAAAGGCGTGAACTTCCACCAAATAACTCAATGAAACAAACTAAGTTAGCTCAGAAGAGGAAATTAAGAACATAAATAGATTGCCGGCAGATTTAAGGTGATTTATTTGACAAGGAGTAATTAATTATGAGAACTTATACCTATTAAAAAGATATTCATACATCAATTTGAGACATATGTCACATATTCAGATTCACCTCGACCCATAATTTTGAACTGACAACGGAACACAAAAAACATGAAAAATTTAAAATATCATGGTAATTTTTCACACCGTTTTATTTTGATAGAAGATATTCATACATCAATTTGAGACATATGTCACATATTCAGATTCACCTCGACCCATAATTTTGAACTGACAACGGAACACAAAAAACATGAAAAATTTAAAATATCATGGTAATTTTTCACACCGTTTTATTTTGAACGACCGGTTTCATCGCATCGGCGACGTCATCTAATCTGAAGAGTAATAAAACAACGCAGGGGCAGAACCAACCTTCCTTAAGGAATTTGAGTGTTTATTGAACAATAGTTCATTGCAGTTCTCGTAACTTAAGTGGCTCATTATTACATGGCATAAAATCAGTGTTTAATGCGGCTCATCTCATTACACATGTTATCTGTCGGGTAATGAGAGCCACTGCAGTCACAAGTATCGCGACTTAAAATCGCCGTTCTCTGCGGTAAAAATGTCATGAGTGAGTAAACTAAATCAAAATTTTCAGTCTTCTCTACATATGCACCGTTGATTAATTTTCATTTTCAGGTTTTTTAATAGCTTTATGAGTACTATTCAATAGATGGGAATATTTGAGCTTTCAATTTGTTTCTGTGCTGGAAGTTCGTCTCACGATAGATAGATGGATAGATATAGAGAATTTGAGCTTACTATTGTAAAAAAATCTTTCAACAAGTTCCAGCATTATAGTAAATAAACAAGCCAAACTTACAAATGCTGTTTATCGACATCTACAGGTGCGTTCCGTTTCATGCTCCAACCGCATTGATGCGGTCCCGGCTGTTCCGTTTCACACAGCGGAGCGCTTCAATGCGCTCTCGATGGGGCCACGCATCGAGCATAATATGCGCTCCAAGCGCTCCAAGCGCTCCACGAAATATCTGGAGCAGTTGATGCGGTGGCGTAATTTTAGCGGTTTGTTTGTTATGGTAACGCATGCGAAATGGAGAAAACGAATGGGATAAGATTCTTCGCAGAAGAGTTAAGCTAAAAATAACAATTATCTTTTCCATTCCAGATTCCACTGTGGTTGTGCTTTCCTTCCGAAATATCTCGTCAACAACCCTTGGCAACACTAAGCAACGATTCGCCGTCGCTATTCAAATTTTCCGCCCGCTTCAAAGACGTTCCGTTTCGCTCTTCCACATCAAAAGCTTCAATAAGAGAATGAGAAACGGACCGGCCACTGATGCGGTGGCGCATCATGCGATTGAAGCGTGAAACGGAACGCACCCGACATCTACTAATAACTCTGCAAGCCACCACACGGGTGTTTGGCAGGGGGTGAATTATCACCAACACGAACTACAGTGAAGAAAGTAACTTTTATCATACGTGGTGGAAGATAAAGTTGACCCAGTGTCCTCTTCATCTACATTTGTTCAAGTCCATTCCATTGAGTCTAATCACATGAATCGAATACAAATGTTGTTAACTACTAGGAATTCCACCGTCAAAACTTAATTTAAATCTAATTAAATTCTACGAGTAAATTCGTTGGAACTAAGATTATCAGTTTGTTTTATAGAGATATTGGTTTACCCGTAAATACAAAATACAACTTTTAAAAAATAAAATAATTCTTCTGTGCTTTATAATTATTATGCCCTCATAAATGGAGTTTGTATAAGTTCATATTTAGTTATTCAAAAATTAATAAATATTGTGTAGTCTGAAAATAAGGAATGGGTCCAAGGATAAGAAGTTAGCAGAATCAGTTTTTGCAACTCAATATAAATCAAGTTCGTTAAGATTCAATGTACACTCAGATGCATTAATGCAACATCCACTGTGCATTTAAGTGTGATTTTTAATACATTTTGTTTATAGAAATCAATAGTGGTCAATTACTTGAGCATGATTTAAGTGTAGTCTCGTCTAATAATGAAGTTGACGTGAGCACAGTGTAAGAATGGGCTATTGAAGCCACAGAAAAGCGTGACACAAATTCCGATTTAAGTCACATAGCACTAAAAAATTAGTCTCAACGTTCAATATGTCCAACAAAAAACCGACTTAGCAACGGGCTCACCTATGCCGCCACTCTTGGTGGATCTTTATATGAACGATTTAGAAAAAAAGTCATTAAGTGAGAAATTATTGAACACCAGTTTTATCAGTTGTTGGCATGGATATGTTGACTACTTGCTCGCCGGATGACGGGAATGATGAGAAAATAGGACAAACTTTTGAAAAAGTTAAATTCCCAATGTGTAAATATGTAATTCATCTGTGAAAAAGAAATCAACCGCAGTAATGCCCCTGTAGACGTCACGATAACTACCACTCAAGAAGACTACGAATTTTCAATCCATAGAAAAGAAACCACCTAGGACTATGAAATCCGACCGATCAAAAGGAAAAATATAGGCCAAATCTTTTACTAAATTCTGATGCCGACTAGTTATGTCAGACATTCAAAATATTTTTCAGGAGCCAAACTATTATGGTAAGAACGACCACGGGAATAAGATTAAGAAAGTAGGCTCCAGAACCGATAGATTTACAAAGTCATTTTCCACGTACAATTAAGAAATATTACTGTAGCGATAGATCAGTTCTAAGATACTTATTAGGTAAAATAGGTTTTTTTAGTAGTGCTAAATATCTTAACAGGATTATTAGCTACTAACCACTCCGGAATGACATACTCTGGAATGTTTTAGTTCCTTGTGGTGCTAATTATCTGCCGCATTAATGTGACTAACGAGTAGTTGTATCTTGAGTAGTGTACTGCATGTTAGCGTGTTCTTCTACGAATCATTCTCCTAGTTTCTGGTCTGACTGCATACCGTTGTCCTGACTGCTTTTGGCCTGCGCCTGGCATTCGGGGGAACGTGCATGGTTCTGATTTAATTTGGAATAAGTGCTGCAAGCATGGTGTGGAATCACCCCGTGCCACACACCTAAGTGGTGTCTAGCACGGTATTTCGTAGATGTATATGAAGATATCCATCCCGACTCCCGCCATCATCCCTCTCGAAAGAGAAGTTGGCGAAACTTCATGCAAACCTCATCTCTGTCCTTTCTGCCTTTTACCTCCTTCGGTGACATCGGTAGAGTCACTCCACTCCACTCCACTCCTTACTTTGGTACAATATACACAGCAAGGTAAATGGCAAGGTTCGAGAGGTATTCTCTCTCGCTCTGATCTCCTAATGGAGAGCACCTCCTCTGATCTGGCCATCTCTCCTGGCATGGAGGCTTATGGTCTGGCCACCTCTACCGGCACGTTCGCCGAAGGACTGATCATATCTCCTGGCATGTCGGCCTCTGGGCTGACCATCTCTCCTGGGTCTGGAACATCCTTTGCTTCTTCCAGCACGGGCCCCTGGACAGGCCCTGTAGTTTCTACCTCCTCTGGGTCTGCTGATTTGCTTTCTGAAGTGGAATAGTGCCAAACTAGGTGGGAATAGAGCCAAATTATTATGGTAGAAACGATCACAGGAATTATATTAAAGGAATAGACAGCAGAACCGATAGATTGTAAATGTCATTTTTTCTACGCACAACAACCATCCCAGGAATACTCGATAAATAAGCAATCGATTCTCGCCATTCTGTTTTCGTAGTTTTCCACGCATCTGTGTATATATTTGACTGCAGATCCGATAGATTTAAAAATTCATTTTTTCACGTACTTTAAGGGACCATAATAGTTGCAAAGGATCAGTTCTTGGGATCTGACTAGGTTAAATAGGTTTTTTTCAGTAGTGCTAAATGTCTTAACATGATTATTAGCCACTAACCTCGCATGTAATCTCCGGCATGATATACTATGGCATGTTTTAATATCTTGTAGCGCTATTTATTCATCGCATTAGTAATAGTAACAAGTAGTTTTATCTTGAGTAGTGTACTGCATGGTAGCAAGTTCTTCTACAAATCATTTTCCTAGTTTCTCGTGTGACTGCGCTCTTTTGTCCTTATTGCTTTTGGCCTGCGCCTGCCATCCGGGGGAACATCCGCGGTTCTGATTTGAACTAGGATGAGTGCTGTATGCCAGGTGTGGAATCACCCCATGCCGCACACACTAGCGGTGGATTGCACGGTATTTCTTAGACGTAGTTGGGATAAACCCGTCTCTTTCTTCAGCGGTCCTGTCCCATCCTGGTATGGGCCCTGGAGCAGGCTCTTTGGTAGGCCCCTTTCGTGCATCTGCTGGTTCACCTTCTCTTCCTGTTAAGGGTTCTGTGGCTGACCCCTTACCTGCTGCTGCTGGCTCAAATTCAACTACTATCGGGATAAACCCCTGTCCACCAGTTGACAATTTGGGTTGAAGCTTGTTAGGATCTCTTGGAGTCTAACCCAAGCCCAAGGCTGATGCCCCAATACTCAAATATGAACAGATCACTTGCTTTGATGGGCCTTCCCAGCCATTTATCTAGTGAAATTGAGCAGTTAATGAGAGGGGCGGAAGGGTCCTGTAATGCACATAACATACTGTTTGTTAGGCCCCAGCCCAAAAATATCAAGCCATTTTAGCATCCAGGCATTCAAATATCCAGTCTGTAAGTAGCCTCTTGCAGTAGGCTCATTCACCGCATGGCTACGAAATTCCGATTACATTAGTCGAAAATAAAGGGGCAAATGGTGTATCAACAAATATAAATCATCATAAGGAAAACCACAAGGACTTATTAAACAGATAATTATATCGAATAGATTAAATTTTTTTAAACCCGGCACATACTGTTCATTATAAATAATACACTCACCGTCCCTCAAGGATCTGCTATCAAAATACATCAATACCGTGGAAGTGAAAACACAATTTTACTGCATTTTTATGTCCAAAACATCTTTGCAATGCATGAGCACCTTTGGTTTCCTTAAAATTTTTTGGGAACGAAACCACTCTGTGTCCACATGTGCACAGTTAAAAGCAGATCAATAATTCATGAGTCAACGGATAAGGATATATAAATTACTTACATAGAGAAGAAAATGAAAATTTCATCAGATGATACGCTAAACGATCCACCTGATGAACGCGGCGAAAATAATTTCTAGATCATTTGGTATTGTAAGATAAAGGAAGGAATTTTTTAAATTAGATTCTTGATATTTCTCTCCAAATGATCCATCTACATCTACACAATACCTTACGAGCCACCGCATGAGCGTGTGGCAGGGGATGTTAGGTCTCCAGCCATGTAAAGAAGTAAGGTTTTGGGAGGTGAAATGGTGACATGTATTATGGGAGTGTATTTAGTGGAGCTCAGTTTTTATTGTGGTCGCTTATTGTGCTCGGAAAGAACAAGGTTTTGAACCTATCTGTTTGGCAATTTATCTCTCATATTTTATCGTTTCTGTCAGACATAGAGGTGTTATGAGGCGCCATGATAATATTCCCTGTGTCGCACTGAAACACATCAGCTCTGAATTTCTCTAGTAACCTAAGCCTAGCGTGTAGCCTCCGAGTCTCTAGGAGCTCCCACCATAATCCCTCTAAAAGTTATGAGGTACTATATGTTCGCTCGTAGCAGTTTTTAACGAAGCTCGCTGCTTTTCTTTGTATTTTATTACTTTTTGGTCAATTTTTTATGACCAGTGTCACAAATGCTCATGGCGTATTCGAGTTTTGGCCTAGCTAGAGCCTCTCTCCTTTAGCATCTTTCTTTTACTTTTTCGTCCGAGGCCCCCCTCGAAATTCGCCTTGAAAAAAACTATTGGTAGTTCAACTAGCTAACGCACCTGACCAGCAATTGGGAGATTGGGAGGTCAAGTCTAATGATTTTTTCATGGCGAATTTCAACTCTTTTTTTATATGCACCTGTGCGAGTGACTTCGTACCATATCATCTGTAAATGCGATGATTGGAAATCAGTGCCAAAAAGTTTCAAATTTCAGTTTTTTATCTTGCAACGCCCTGATCAACTGAAATTAAAGCCTTATGGAGGCACAATTTTTATATCAATTGGCTGAAAGAATGAACTTTTTAATTATTTCAATGAATTATCATTTCCACTGCGTAACTGTCTGAAAATCGCGTTTTCATCTGCCAAAACGCACATTTTCCCCTGAAATGAACACCATATTCGCTTGACAACCAGATTTCGGCCTTTAATGCTTTTAAAATTCATTTTTCTTAGTTAAGCTGATTATGAATGTGAAGCATTGGGTTTTCTGCAGCGGTTTCGTGCGTCCTCTCAATCGCTTAACAAAATCTAGTTTCATTGATTGGTCCTCCGTATTGATTTCCGTGGTTCTATGTAAAATGACTCCGTGAATGTCATTTCATTTATAATCTATCTAATTGTGGTTTTAGTTGCCCTTAGTCTGATATGAACAGCAAAATGTTTCCTTCCCATGCTATTTAGTCTCTCAATAAGGTGGAAATTAAATGCTGTTAAATGGAATAATTGGAAAGGTACGGG
This sequence comes from Ceriagrion tenellum, assembly GCA_963169105.1. Classification (NCBI taxonomy): domain Eukaryota; kingdom Metazoa; phylum Arthropoda; class Insecta; order Odonata; family Coenagrionidae; genus Ceriagrion; species Ceriagrion tenellum. The sequence continues at coordinate 22,332,856 of OY720639.1, read as the reverse complement.
GAAATAGTATTTTTCCATACGATTTTAAATGCAATTTTTAAGCTTTTTATAACCACTTCGCTGGGGATGGCATGATATCTCGTCACGCAGAAATGGCCTTTAATGTAGGCTTGACGAGATATCTCGCTGGAATTTTTTACGTGCCTTCCTTCGTCCTTTAAGTACGCTCTGCGGCCAGCAGATGGCAGCTTCATTTTTTGACATATTTTGTCACTTCCGTACGAACATAAATAATACTAACCAGAATTTTTGTATCGAGTTGTGTACTGCATGATAATATGTTCTTCTACGTATAACTCTCCTAGTTTCTGGTCTGATTGCGCACTAATACCCTGACTGCTTTTGGCCTGCACCTGGCACCCGGGAAAACGTGCACGGTTTTTTCTCTTTCTTCTCATAGGTCCGGATGAGGGCTGATTGAATTTCCACCCATGTTTGTATCTCAAGATTTACACTCAATAATCAAATTTTAGCGCAATAAAAAAACGCTTGGGCCACTTAGCGGTGCCTTCTTCGTTTCTCAGTTTAGCGGACCATTTTAATGGTTATTCACCCTTTTCCGTTGCCGGCGGAGATGTTGTGTCCCTCGCAATTGTCCCACAGTGAGAAGGGAAAGGTCTAGAGAGGCTCTCCTCCTGCAGGTTGCTGATCCAGGGCTCTCTCCTAGGATTCGGGAATTCCCGTCGTGGAGAGGGTGAGTATTAAGGGCCACGAGTACATTTGTTTCGACGAGGAAAGTATTCTGAAAAAAATCATAATGTTCCATATAAAAGTACAATCCCGAGAGCAACGGGGCATACTTAACGAGACACTGCGGCCAGAGACACTAGTCTCGCGACACTTCCATGCGAGTGTCGTGACACAGCTCTCGGAACCGTCTCAACAGAGATAGGTATTTCGAGTCTCCCCGCGGGCTATAAACCTCCCTCTCGGCCTCAAGCTCTCGCTTATTATCAAGTAGGGGAAGTAGTGGAAAAAAGGAAAAGGAAAGGGAAGGGTTAGCGAAGCACAACCACTGGGAGACCGACACCATGAGGCGGATTGACGTCAAAAGGACGACAGTGGCCCCCTCCTCCTCCCAGTCCTCGCAGCTGTTGGGTTACCCCAACAACGTTGGACGAGTCACCGCCAGTCTCACTTGTGCAGAAAGTTACCACACATCTGTTGAGAAGCGGCGAAGCCCATTACCCAAATTCTTGGGATAGGGCATCCGCCGACTCCCATTAACGGTGGTCGTAGTGCGGTCTGTCGGAGTTCGTCATCGGATCGGGGCCCTACTGGACCAACGGATGGTCTATTCGGACCAATTATGGTCAATTATAAGACCCTTCTCCTCAGAAGTCCCCGCCCACCGATTCTTAACAGAGACACTCGGTGTCTGACACCGAGTTTCAGACGGGAAACTAAAGTGTCTGACGCTGAGTGTAAGACATTTTAGTTTCCCGTTAAGACGCAGCTTAAAGACCGGTGAAATGATTGAATGCCACATAATGATATAATTTGTTACCAATCCTCCCTTAGACCTCTAATAACACTCCAGAACATTTGGCGTTAGTTTTTCTCGATTCGTTTATGCTCAACTTAAAAGTAACTGAGGCCAAAAACTTCGAAAATAATCCCTATTTTAGCTTTTGACTGCCGTCATTCATGTGACCTCTGCCGTTATTATCCTACTAACACTTTACTAACTGAACAAAATCAGGAGAAATGAGGACTTGCTGGGAGTACTGAGATGAGACGATGGAGTAAAATAAATTCTATAAGTTATTTAACCACCGTAGAACTACGGACATTTATTTTGCCATTGATTCAGTGTTAAGTATTTTTTACAAAGTGGTTTGATAACGAGACCATCGCTCCCCTTGGGAGATGATTTATTATGGATGCGATAGATAATCTTCTGTGAGGATTAAATGTATGATACACAGTGAGGCTTAGGTTTGATAAAAACATTGATAATAATGCATATATAAAGGGTGGTTTAGTTCCATTCCTTTTCGAACTGATAGCTGCAGCTCGAGGAGAAACCGATTGCGGCCACATTACTGAATCTACAAGACGCACGGAGAGTGTGATTCCAAAAGTTGTCCTGGACGGACCGGACAAATTGATACTTGCACAGTATAAGGTAAATATCATAAGTTGTATTTTGCTAAGAAAGAAGACTAAAGTTGCTAAAAAAAAGGACAAAACTGTTAGCACTTCACCTTTATGCCAGCATCACTACTGCTGTTGCATACGTATAAATAACGCGTGCTAATATTCAGTGTATCTAGCTATTTGGGGAAAAAGGATCAGAATCAAAGATCGTTGCAAGCAAAAACTACGAGAATTTATCCACCTAAATCATCTCTGATATTTCTGTATTCTTACTTTTCTCAATTATAGGTCTACGAATTCTCTCAATCGGGGATTATTTTCTCCCATAACTCATGTTGGGCAGGGCTCAGATTTCTAAGGGAACGCTCTCACTAATGGCTCACGCGATTTTGTGTCGAGAATAAAATGCGATGATATAAAAATGAAATCCGATGCAATATCATTTCTTATGTGACTCCCGAATCAGAAAGTCATTCTCTGCTTTTATTCTCCATGAGAAATAAAGTCTTTAATCGATGAAAATGTACTTCACATGCATTTTTAGAAAGAGTGGTGTGAATAATTAGCAGTTGAATCCGATACCATAGGCGTGTATAAAGTAGTCCATTAAATGCAAAATGGCTACATTAGATATTAATGCACATAGTTTAGTAGTCACTTAACTTCTGGTTATTGACAAAAAAATTTGCATAAAAGTTTCTTTAAAATGCCATAAGAGTTATATATTTAAATAAAACCTAGGTTATAATAGAAACACCTAATTTAATTCTTCTTATATTACATTGTTTTACGTATTAGTATATAAAAAATTCCATCATGAAAACTTTACATTTTTCTTTATATTTTGTGATATATTTTTGCATAACATGTATGGTAAATCCCAAATAATCTCCATGATCATTATTTTCTCTTTACAACTAACACGCACTGTGAACACAATCATCCTTGCTGATCGCCACCACCGCTTCTACAATATAATCGGAACCCGATAATTTTGATCGTCGTCGACCATTCCATGTAAACCTCCCATGAAATGGTTGAATTGTGACACAACGTGTGGTTGATGAATTTGATTGTTTTCCTTTCTTCGGATACCCATCAGCTGGAAATGCATTTTGGGAGTATTCAGTATCAAGAACTTCAAAGAAGAAGCATTTCTTTTTATTCCACGAAATTATAGAAAAATATAATGAAGTTCCAGAGCTATAATCATAGCTTCTTCACCTGCGTTTCATGATTTGTACTTTTGATTCGAGACAGTCTGCCAGTCCATTTTTCATAATTGTTCCTGAATACCCGTAGACCTTTCATATCTACCACTTTTAAAGAGGAGAATAATCTGTCCGCATGTACTTTGATTGATATGATCTTTTTGCAAACTACTGGCTAAATTGTGAACATCCAGCACGGAGACTGATTTTTGAATGAGGACGAGCTATCTGCTTTCCTTGACAGGGCTCATGTTGTATTCAATAACCAAATGATTTCCAGAGACACCATATTTTATACCCATAGCATATCGGCTTCCCTTTAAAAAAAAAAACTTATAAGTTTCGTGTTTACCGAAAGAGGGAACCATACTTTCATCGATTGAGAAACTTTTTACTAAAATGAAATTTAAAAAAAAGCATTTGTTACACTAATTGAAAAGATGCCTCCGTTTTCCAAATCTGTTGCTATTTTCGACAAAATGGACACAACGCTGTATCAGCTCAAATTTTTTCTCCTCATGGCATTTGAAACCACCATATTGGAACAATCAGGATCATCACCATTCTCTTCATCTGGGAACAGTCTCATGTCTAGATAGAAGAAGCGAACTGAAGACGCATTGCAATGACTGTAGTCAATTACAAAACTGTTTCATCCTTGTGTTCTCTGGCATACAACAAGAACATATTTGTTAGAACCTGCATACCTCGTCATCATGTCTTCACAAATTGCAACACATAATAATTATAGTGACAAATAAACCTCGGTCAAGAGAAAGCTCAAAGTACGACACCAGGGATATGTTTCTCAGAGCAGCAAGTCAACAAGTTACAAGTCACGTGACTATTTCACAATGCGGATGTATTCCTAACCGAAGACTTGTGCTAGTCCAAAAGAAATGGCGGACCTAATAAAGACCATTTATAACTCGTATTTTGATGATTAAGATACATTTGGGGTGTGTACCTTGCGATATTTCCACTTCAAAAGATGGTTCAGCGTTTTTGGGTGAATGCAAAGGAATGAATATGTGATGAAAAATATTTTCATGCCATAACTTGCCTTAAAAAAATTCTACTTGAATGCGAGTTTTCGGGTTAACCTAACATCATGAGAAAAAATCGTTTGTTTCGCCAAATTTCTTGAAAGAAGAGCTCTAAGTGGTAGTTATTTCTGTGGTGTAGACATCACTTTAATACAGTCGTAGGTATATAAATCGTACAAGTCAAGATATCATGTTGCGTTGGTTTTATCTTTATTAAACCACTATTAACGGATATATAACGTAATATTTTTACGAAACTTCATGGTAATATACTGAATGGCGACGTTAAGAATATTTATTTGAACTTGCACTTCGTATTTCCAGTTGTTAATCATCATATTCCTTAACAGAAACGACTTTATAAGCAGTTGTTTATCACAAATGAATTAAAGAGAGTGTAAGATCAGGATATTTAACTATTCACTCCACCATGTCAATGCAATTCTTGAGTTAAACATGACTGTTATTCAAATGAAAGTCAACTTACGAATTTGTTGTGCTTGGTAACTTTGTTTTCGGGCGAAATTCACGATGACACAGTAGTTGAGAGAAAATAATAAAATATCCTGATTTTAGACTCTCTTTAATTTATTAGTAAAGAATAGGGATGAGTTGATTCTACTTTTTTTCGATTCCGATTTCGATTCTTTAAAATCGATTCCCGATTCTCGATTCCGATTCCATCGATTCTTATTCCTAATAACAGGTGGGATAGTGATATACCAGTAGCGTGCGACTATTATTTAAAATCAAGTATTGGCTGAAATAAAATCACTAATACAATTAACTCTCTCAAAAAGTATATTTACTAACAAATAGCAAATATATCCTCAGCTTATTGAGGGAGATAAAAAGTACAAATTGATAGCCTACACCTAAAATTACAGAGACAAATATGATGTGATAAATGAAATTTGATTTGAATATTTATCTATCTGGAATCGATGGAATCAGAATCGACTTTAGGCGATCGATTATCGATACCAATTCTAATCGATATTTGAATTCGATATTTGGATTCGACTCATTCTTAGTAATGAACAACTACTTTATAACTGTATATTTACAGCAAAAAATATCGCGCGTAGTAGATGTTGCCATGTTAGAGGTAACCACAGAGGGACGCAGTGGTGGCTGCTTCTTATCCATTGTCACTTGATAGAAAGTTTTCAAATAGTTGGCAACTCTGTATACTGGAAAAATAGCAAATTTCTCGGAAGAAAAACAAATCGACGCCTTGTGTTCCTGTGTGACTCGGGCGAAAAACTTCGATCACCGGAAATTCAGGAGCTGCCCCAAAATCCTCCGCAGTCGCACGAATACACGGCAACCGCGTGCACACCTCCTTCTCCCTACCTTACGCTAAACCTGGCTCTACTGTACGCGTAAAGCTAATAAAAATAAATACCTATAATGAGAATACTGATAATACATATCTAATTCCATCTAAGTATCCGCAATACTGTCGTTCTTGAGCACACAACAGTCTTTTTTAATTTCAATGGAGCTATGCGCTTCTAAGATGGAGTCTTACCTTTTGTATCATAAGTTGTGCAATTGATTATAGAAATAGATCGTCTTCAAAAACTGTAGAAAAGAACTTACGCTTTCTACATTTCAAAATTCCAAGTTGATAATATATTCAAGATCAACATTTACGGAATACCAAGCGATTCTATATGGGCAACCAGTTTTTACTCACCAAAAGCCGTGACATTACAACATTTATTAGCAGAATATTTTCAAGCAGAATGTAACAGCAAAACATTTATAATGTTATGCAATGAAAGTTGAAACAAAAAAACTCCAGGTGCGTTTCATTGCCATATATTACGTTTCCTCGTTTTGGGGCCCAAGTCTGTAACTCTGGGCGCCTCAGATGGGGGAAAGAGTTTTCTCCTGTCTGTAGCCTCTAACTGGGTAGATGATTGTCATGCACCCGAACCAAATGAAGAAAAGTGAGGGTATGAAAAATGCTGAAGCCAAAACTGATTATGGAACGAATTTCAGAGAACTCTTTCTGAGAGACAATGAAATTGCCCGCAGCTATTGGCACTGGCGGGAGCACTGCGGTCGTTCCGATGTTAACAAATAGCCTAAAGGCGAATACTTGCGATACGGCTTCATTTATGTGACTGAGTCTGCTCAACTCATACACATTATAGCAATTGTACTCTCGAGTTTCCATTTGCCTATTTTCTTAATTATATCTCATTTCATTGTATCATCTCGGCAGAAAGACCTATGATTCACTCTGACTAGGCAAACTTGATACTTGATCTTTGGAATTGAAGTTATTGAAACATCGATACATGAATGAAATTCTACTCAATAATTACCTAAAATATAATGCAACTAATGAGCACAGTTCTTAAACGAGTTACTTGCATGATACGTTGATGACTGAGATGATTGAATACAGAGAAATAGCCGTCAGTTGCACAACGTTTCACCATGATTAATCCGCCTAGCCTCCATAGAATTGCGTTTTTTTGAAACAGCGATGCTTGAAAATAATGCTACTGAATAATTGTCTGAATTTAATACAAATAATTGGGATATTCTTTATTTGTAGCTTACACGATAAGTGGATGATGGAGAAGACTTAATACAAAAGTAATATGCGTAAGACTGCCCATCGTTGCAAAACAGAAAATATATTTAACATATCGTTATCCCCTATCCAGATGCCACAAGACTGGAAAAAAGCCAACGCCACTTCTATAATCAAAAAAGGAATTAGACTAACATCACTTTTATGCAAGATCCTCGGACACATTGTCGTTAGTAATATTATGACATTCCTGGATAACCGTAACTTCTTAGGTGGCAATCAGCACGGCTTCCGTAAGGTTAGGTCCTGAGAAACACAGATTCCGCTCTTCCTTCATGATATCCTAAAATCAAGTGAATCGATTAAGCAAGTCGACGCGATATTCCTAGATTTCAAGAAGACATTCGATAAGGTTTCTCACAAAAACTCATATAAATTGAAATCACGCGGAGTTAATAAAAAAATAGTGAATTAGATAAGGGACTTTCTCAGTGATCGAAAACAAAAAGTAGTTATTGATAGTTTTAGCTCTGATATGGTCGAAGTCACATCCAGTATTCCTCAGGGAAGTGTGATCGGCCCTCTTTTATTCATTTTGTATATTAATGACATAAGTTCTCGAGTTAGCAGTAAATTAAGATAATTTGCAGACGATATACTTATCTACCGTGAAATAAGCGAAGACGCGGACATTGAAGCTCTGTCATCGGACCTCAACAACGTTCATTCGTGGTGCCAGGAGTGGGGGTTAGAAATAAATATCAGCAAATGCACCACAGTTCACTTCCTGAAAAAGTCATCACAAAAATGCCATACCCATACTGTGGGTGGAGTAAACGTAAAATCTTCAGATACAGTAAAATATCTTGGAATTACCTTAACTTCGTATATATCGTGGGAATTACACACACAAGACATATGCGGAACAGCATTAAAGAAACTAGGTTTTGATAGGCGTACAATAGGAAGGTCCTCGGATGAAAAAGTCAAAGAGAGATGCTACTTCACTCTCGTTAGGTTACACCTCGAATACCCGCGATCATTTGCGACCCTGGTCATAGAGATTTAACTTAAAAAATTAATGAAATACAAAGAAAAGCAGCACGCTTCGTTAAAAACTGCTACAAGTGAACATATAGTGTCTCACAACTGTTAGAGGGATTAACGTGGGAGCCCCTAGAGACTCGGAGGCTACACGCTAGGCTTAGGTTGCTAGAGAAATTCAGGACTGATATTTTTCAGAGCGACAAAGAGAATATTGTCATGACTCATCACTAAATCTCCAGATCTGACTGAAGCGATAAAAGAAGAGAGTTACACTGCGGAGCAGATAGGTACAGAAACTCGTTCGTTCCGCGCACAATAAGCGACCACAATAAAAATTGAGCTCCACTAAATACACTCCTATAATATATGTCATCATTTCATCTCCCAAAACTTGCATCTTTTCACGGATGGACACCTAACATCCCCTGCCACACGCCCATGTGGCGGCTCGCAGGGTATTATGTAGATGTAGACGCGTTCCACAAACATTAGTCTGCCTAACCGCTCTACAGCTCATGTCAATTTTGTATTTGAAAACTATATCCAACACACCGATAGGGTTAATTGTTTAACCATTTATGCAGAAATCCCTGCCAAATAAAACAAAAATTAGACTGTACAAAACAATAATCTGCCCAGCACTGCTGTATGGATCCGAAACGTGGAAACTTAATAAGAGAGAGGAGAAAAAAATTGATTGCATTTGAAAACTAGTCGTTAAGAAAGATCTACGGGCTCACAAATGGACAAGGAAGGTGGAGAAGAGAGCACAATAAGGGAATAATGGACCTTTACAAGAATGCAGACATCATAAATGAGATCAAATGCAGAAGAATGAGATGGGCAGGATATCTGCCAAGAAAAGAGTACGGATTTGTGATGAAGGAGGTTATGAGAGGAAACCCAGAAGGCATACGACCCCGGGGAAGACCGCGACAAAGATGGTGGAACCAAGTTAGATTTGAAGAGGGTTGGAGCTGCAGAGTAGGATGCAATGGACCAAAAGAGATGGGATATGTTGGTTCGGCTAAATATCAACTTGGGTATAAATGGCCCTGGGAGTAAGAGTAAGTAAGAGTATTTCGGCAGAGGCAGAGAGAGAACATAAAACTGGCTGGGATAAGATCATTGGAATTGCATTTTGCATCAGCGATTTGAGGAGACAATGCTACTAAATAATTGTCTAATAGATATTGGGACGAAAGGGCACATTTCTTGAATGGGTTGCGGCAACCCCGTCTACCGGTCCGAGGACGATTTGATCAATATTTTTAATCCGGGCGGACACCATGGCTACTGACTGTGGGAAATAATCAAGGAGCTCCTTGATTTGGAGGTAAGTCTGTGCAATTCTTTCAAGTGTTACGTAGACGTAGGTCAAGTATGCAAATGGCCTGGTTAATTTTGCGCTTTGTTCAAGAGAAGTTTGGTGTTAGTTGTGCGCTCAAAATGTGCGCCCCGATCAAACGTTCAACACCGAGCACAATTCATATGATATATCTTACGCCTTACCACAGTAACGACGCATTGTAAAACACGCCGTTTACAAATAAAGTTGCCGATGATTTTCACTTAAATTTTCAGGATTACGCATCAATCCGAATTGAAATAAAAAAATATCATTTGAAGCACCAATGAATTACTCCTTAATCCCGGTGAAACGTTTCAGTACATTCTGAAAATTCAGTGAGGCACTCGTCATTCCAGTCGATACAGTGACTAGGACTATGTCATTACTACACTTATGCAGCGGCAATAAACCTGAAATTAGTATTCAATTAACATACACCCTAGAAATTAAGCGTAAGAAGAACAGCTACAAAAATGCCTTCCATTTGTCTGGCAAATATACTGATGTGTCTTACCCTTGAGTCAGTGGTGTAAATGACTTAAGCTGTCTAAAACTCGGAGAACATACGAACAAATAGATGATAGAACAATATTAGTTGTAAGTGTCCTCATTACGCTTCCAATTATTAACCTAAGTAGTACGTAAATTATGATAATGTTCGTTTACATAAGCGTAAAATACTGTAAAATCAACGTGAATACTCTGATACCATCGGTCGAAACGTAATAACACTGTCGTAGAGTGTATTTCTCTCCTTTGAAGACAATTTAACGTCGGCCTCGGCAGGTCGGTCTTGACGGTACACTAAAGTTTCTGACACTGTATGTCAGACACCGAGTGTCTCAGTTAAGACGGCTCTGAGAGCTATGTCGCGACACTCGCATGGATGTGTCGCGACACTATTGCCCCTGGCCGCAATGTCTCGTTAAAGACGGTCCCAATCCAACCGATCGCGACACTCCGACACTGCTCTACGAATTTTCAGCCGGTTGGATTTTGTGTCGGAGTGTCGCGGCAGCCGGCGGTGTTTCAGAGGTGCCCTAGCTTCAAAGAGAACGACTACACATTCGCTTCTACCTCGCAAAGCTTAGAAAAATTAGACTTACCAGACCACGTACTACTACTGAGGTACTTGCCACCTTACGCCTAGTAGGTCGGGCGCCTCATACTTTCCAGGCGCCCTATGTTTCTCCTTTCTCCCAGAGAGACTAGGTAGAGAGTATGGATAGGAGAAAGCGCTCGCTAGGGGGCCTCACGAATCTTTTATCACCCGTTTCCGGGAGAAAACCAAGTAACAGCGTCGGGCCCTAGAAGATAAGGCATCTATAACATAAGTATCTTGAATTACTTCACATAATCTAGACTTATCTGTGGAGGAACGGGCAATAGAAGATTGGCTTTATCATAACTAGTCATATGTCATGTAATGAGTATCATATACACCTGCACGAATGGCAGTCATTTGCGTGTTTATTGGCGTTTATTGCGTGGCATATTTGGCTGGAAGGTTTTGGGTTGGCAGCCCTTGGAGTGGTTCGATCGGTTGGCGGCTCTGTAGGAAAGGTTTTGACTAAAAGTATTGTTGCGATTTGAGGATGAAGTGGTGCGGGAGGGAAAGGAGGGAGTATAAACAATGAGGTGGCAACGGTGAGGTTGTTTGAAAAGGGGAAAAACGCGGGGAGAGTGTGTCGAGGCAGAATGTAAAAGGTGTGGTGATGAAATTGCGTGCAAGGAAAAAGAAGTGGGAGGCGGCGTGTGTGAAGAAAAAAGGCAATGCAGATGCAATTCAGTGTAATAGGCGAGGTGTTGGTGCTGCCAGGAGTCTCTCCAAAGGATGGTGGATTAATGTGTGGGGATCCAGAGGGTCCACTGTCAGCGGGTACCACGTATTTTGTGTGCCCCGTTACCCGGGTGGAAGTTGGACTACTGAACATTTAAAATATAACATTTACTGGTTGGTATTCACAACAAGTATTATTAACTACTAGAAGAGGAGAACGAAACTGAAAATTTGCAACTAGCAAATTATATAATAGTGTAAATGCATATATCTGATGACTGTTGAGTGTTTTGCCACAGATTGTATCCACATGAAATGATGCTGAGAAACTAAAAATAATATCTCACATATAATAAAGTTACAGTCATGATTTTCCAAAACTTTCATCCCATAACAGACTGCCAACGGTAATAAGAAGCCTCTAAGAAGGAGAAATAGTCGCTCTTGAGAACGCTGGTTGTTATGAAGTCCACTACCAGGTGCAGTACCCGAAAACCTTCCCTGAGTTATGTACTTGCTCTTTCTCATTCTTACAGAGTGGACCGTTTTCTTAATATCGAAAGGGAAAAATGAAGAAGCCCTCCGGATTCTTCTACAACTTATCTATTCTAGTGGTGGCTGTGAACATTGGAACCGGGAATGTCATCGCCGCACCTCAGCGTATAGGTAGCCACTGTTCACTTTCTCAATAAATATTAAGAACAAAAAGTCATGATTACTCATAATCATCCACATATTTGTGGCATATATTCGTCTCCAATGATAACTGCAAATAAAAATATACTTTGAAGGTAATGCTGAATCATTTTGCTTCATGATCATGCACTTCTTACGTAGCCAAACGTCGTCTGCTCCGTCGAATTAATTGTGGAAGTAAAAATGTTTAAAAATTAACCTTACAAAAAATATGCTTTTTTACGATTTTGAGGTGATTTGTCATTATAGAGACGAAAATTGTTTTCCCAGCCCGGGTGGCTATTATATGTTCAAATATGCATGCATTACAAACGTCGCCAGACTTTCCTAAATTGAAATCCCGTTCACGCAACCTAAAATAAGGAGATAATTATCTAACAGCTGATGAATTGAAAACAAAATACTCGATTATTACTGTTTACAACTTCAATGTTAATTGCATTTGCAAGAATAATTCAAAGGTAATGCTTCCCAGCGTTATACATTTCGATGTTACATATTATCATTGCATATTATGTATAAATGTCTCGTATACGGCCACATATATTTTCTATATTTGCCCATATCTGACTTAACTACAAGTCAAAAATACATCTCGCATACACATTATCTTCTTGCTGTACATGCTGATTTATTATGGTTATAATTTTCCTGCATGTTCTTTATTCGTTGTGATTCCGCGTATTTATTGATACCATGAACAATTTTAACTAGAGGATTGTAATTACAGGCGTTTCATGCCGTTCCAGAATTAATTGTTGGGATTAACGATTAAAATGAATCGTTAAATAGGTTGTTCATCTAACTAACTTAACTTAAACGTTACTTTTTATAAGAGTTAATTTTAACTTTAACTAGTTACTTTTTATAGAGATTAACTTTAACTTTAATCAGAAAAATTTTTGGTAACTTTCCCAGCAATCGTATCGCATCATAGTTGGGATTAGCCATTTAAAAAAATTAACGATTCATTTAAATCGTTAAAATGTAGTTAACCCCTTAACTTAAACGTAAATTTTAGAAGCGTTACCTTTTAACTTTAACTAGTTTCTTTTTGCAGAGATTGACTTTAACTTTAATCAGTTAATTTTCTGTAACTTTCTCAACTATGGTACAAATGGAAAACAAAAATTGAGCACTTACGGAATTATATTGGAATTTTGGAGCGAGGAATAAGAATGTTTAATAGAATAACCATTATGATGGAGGAAGTTTAATTTTTCGCCATTTGAAGGTAACCTATTTTTGGCTATTGTCTACTTTAGCCTTAAAGGGTAATGAAGAGAAATAGAGAGGGGATTTAGAGAAAGAATTCTAAAAAGAAAAGTACGGCACATCTTTCGATTCCCGGCGTAGTTCATTAATAATGCGTTACATGGAAGGGTATTTTAAATACAATGCTTAAATACATTATTTACTCGTGGAAAGTAGTTTTGTAATGTTCTTTAATGCTCACGTTTTTTTCCGAATTTCCCAGTGTGTTCTTTTTATGTTGATTTAATGCTCTTTCACTGTTCACTCTGGTGAACCCTAAAAAAACATTGTAATGTACTAATCATGTTCATAGAATGTTTCGCTGTGGTGCAAATGGTAAAATGGAATCCTACTCTTATGGAGCACGAAATAATTAAATTCAGCACTGATGACAAAATTTAGTCAACACATTCAAACAGAGAGTTAATGTTTGTGTTACTGGTACTCGAGTGAATTCATTTGGTCCACCAGATTGCTCTGGCTGCAGAGTAAACTGTAAAAGAAGATTGTAAAGTTAATTTTGTTTTTATTTCCTTTCCACCACGATAGAAAAAAGCTCATTTTATGTTCACTTCGTGTTCTTTTAATGTTCATTTAATGTTCAAATTAATAATTTTTATTAAGGTATTATCACTCCGGTAAGACACCAAGGAATTATCCAGAATTATGCGATTACAATGGAAACGAGAGAAAAGGAGGCTATTCTAACGGCACATTGTCCCGTAAGAGTATGTCGTGGATGATTAAATCAGGAGTCAAACGTTGTTAGAGAAAACGTCGGAAATGTCATATATCAAGGTCGAAATTTACCCTCTATTACTTTCGACAGATGCATGTCTACAGACACCATCTCGATGAATATTCTTCGATCGCTTATGCTCAATTTAATCCAAGTTATGGCAGTCTTTTCATGTACGTCTTTTCACAAAGAAATAAAAATATTGTTCAAAATCGAAGTAAGTTCGAAAAAAAACAAATTATCGCCTCTTTCCTACCAATAATAGCTCACAGGATCTTCTTCTTTGATGGCGTTTTGTTCCACGGAATGTGTAGTCTAAATAATTTGGAATCGCGTCTCATTCACCATAGAATCATTACGATATAAATGAAGGAAAATTAATTCGAAGGATTGTAACAAATATAGATATTAGGTTTATCTACATAGTTAAAAATGATGAATGCAACTACGATGCATGCATTTTAGACTGATATGACGTGATGACATTAAAGACGTTTCCAGAAAAACGAATAATTCCATGTCAAATATTATCGTTCTGCGAAATGTTGTTTAATTTAACACGAGACATTTTGTGACTAGTGCAATGCAACGACAGGCAATATTTTAGTCCTTAGTGAAATATTTAAAAATAATTCATTTTCACTCATTTGTAATATACAGCAACATACAAATACGAGGATATGCATTAAATACTCAAATAAAAAGAAACCTTTCTCCTACACAACGACAGGCTCAACCGTTTTCCGGGCCTTATTCTCTAATATATGTATATTTCGAGAACGATATAATGCGATACATTATCCATAAAATGTGGTCAAATTCCTCTAAGAATATATCGCGGAATATAAATATGGTCACCATTATGTTGGCCTAGAATCCGTACAGAAAATCATGAATCAAGAACTGAAATAACTCATTTTCTTATCCCTTATGTGGGTCACGCTAAAATAAACCAACAGAAAGTTCTTTGTTTTCAGAGACTCAAAGCAACCACTCAAGATTATTCCTTAACCCTTTTTTGAGATAGAAATGGCGTTCATTATCCTGAAAATTTATCAACCTAAGAGCCATTCTGACGGAGAGAGCCATTACCGTCGTCCGGAAGAAATTTGGAGACGATACAGCAAACTTGGCGAAGATATGTCTTTCGTTGGCCTAGAATCGGCACGAAAATCATGAATCAAGAGCTGAAATTTCTCCTGTTCTTGCCCCTTGTGAGGGACACTCCTTAATAAATCAGCAAATGTTTCGTTGTTTTTACAGCCACAAACCAACTATTAGCGATAATTCCTTAACCCTTTTTTGAAATAGAATGGGCGCTCATTGTCATAAAACCATATGAACACATTAAACGTCATCTCCAAAAAGTGATTACTCTCTTCTCATCTTTATACGTGCGAGTAAGTATAGTCTCAAGCCTGTCTGCAAAGATAATATAGAAAATCCTAAGTATGTGTATTACTGATAGACTTATGTTTTCAAAATTATAATTTTGGCCAAATGTTGAAATAAATCTTGTCCACTTCCAGATGCACAGGTAGGAGATCCATGCAAAGACGGAACGGGATGCGAAACCCTTCTTCATGGAGTGTGTAGTGCTTCCACAGGTGAAGGAAAATGTCAATGCGAAACAGGATACCATGATGCAGGCTATAAAACGTGCACTATGGGTGAGTAAAATATGTGGACGATTAGATTAGACTTTCCTTTAGCAATAGCTGCTGCTGCATTCTATTATTGAAAAATTTGCATCTTCATATTTTCTGCCTAGTCTTCTAGTTGGGTAGTGTATGAATTGAACACCGGACTCATACGTTTATTACGAAAGACATTGACGCTGGTGTCTCCCTTCAAGAGTATTATTTTTTCAAAGGAAAGTCACTAATGTGTGAGACGGGGGCTAAGAGACTAATTTACTCATAGGTATTATTATCTTGATAACAGCTCCAAATGGCCCTTAGTGCCTAGTCAGAAATTGATATGATGTAAACAAAAAGTGCAGAGCATATATTAGAATAAACATATGTTACTTATATGGTCATTTCCCGCAAAACACTGATAATGAAATGTGATGAATAAAGGTATATAAACTTTCCTAAGAATATAAAGAAAAGCTTTTCTCATACAGAAGGAACGTAATGAATATATGAAATTTTGTTCACATCTAATTGGTAAATATTTACCAGTAAACGCGTCTTCTTCACTATGTAATCATAACGATGTGAATACAGGAGAATTCATAATAAGGATGATATCAGATATAGTTCTTCAGCTTATATAGATGGCACATTGAGAAGGAAAAAACTACAGTACATGTTATATAGACTGATTTAATGTGCTGACCCTTAAGACTTATTCAGAGAAATGAGTAAATAAAAGCCAATCTTTTGGATATATTTTCATGATTAAACAACGGGACACTTGGTGACCTAAACTATGAAACAAACAGCAATTTAAACGTCGTTAGCATTGATTTTTAATATTTTAAATTTGTGTGAATTGTATCTAAGCAGCAAAACCACAAGGATCTTATTCTTTAGTTACTCCAGCGAGAATAAAGGATACTTCCTCTTAAACAATGCAATTCTCAACCGTTTACCTGACCTCACACTATTTTATAAGTATATTTCGAGTAAACATGCGATTCGACACCCGTCCTAAGGGCTCCATCTCCTCTAACAATACATCCTGGAATATACATTTGGTCACAGCTATGTTGGCCAAGAAACCCCTTTTTTCGTCTTTGGAAGATCCGTCCCATAATTCAATCAATTAGTTTCGTTGTTATCCGAGACTCAAACCAGCCCATAATCCTCACTTACCTAGATCTTTTTTGAAAAAGAGCTGGAGCTTATTCTCCAAGAAATAAACAGACTATATAATGGTCCCTTCTGATGTGGATTGAGGTCCCACCACAAGCAGAGAATCCATATCGTATATTTCGGGTACTAATATTAAGTGTTTGAAAGAGTTAACTACAGAAGGAAGAGGATGCCTTTCTCTGAAAATAAAACAGTTAAGAAGTTGCCCGGTTGATCGAAGTGGTTAGTATGTGTAACATGACCATTTTGGACATCGAGAGGAGTGAAATTTCGATGCTAACCCTCTCGGCTGATTTGACGTGCTGACCCTTCAGACAAGTCTTATGAAATGGATTAAATCAAGTCTCCAGGTAACGTTTGTCAAACTTTTAATGATTTTACGTTACATTATTGAATCTAAAGATTACATAAAACTAAATTTAATCGAAAGCATTTTATTTTTTTATATTACTCTGGCGGAAGAAACCCGTTGAAATTCAACGGGTATGAGAACAATGAATCTATTTTATAAGAAAAAAAAGAAGCCTGAAGAATATTATTGGCGAGGTCATTTGAGGAGTTTGTAGCTTATCTAATAGTTGTGTTCATTTTAGTAGACTAACAGACCGTTTTCCAGGTGTACGGAGAGATGAGTGACTGCCGTTACCCTTCCATGCATGGGAAACCCAAAAATGGGCCACGCAGACTCAATACCTCTTAAAGAGCACCCAGGTTGACAGATGATCACCTGGTGCATCCGGTTAAATTCTTCCATACACACTCAATGGCCTTAGGAAAGCTATATTGAGAATATACATAGAGAACTATACTCGTCAAGTAGTGATAGTTTTTTTTTGGGATAACCCGCGTCAAGATTAAAAAAGCCAACGTTTCTTCTCATCTGCCGGGGACCTCATCAGGGCTGAATGACCTCATTGCCTTTATTCTGCATCTATTTATATCACCATGGTGGTGCAAGAAGGGGTGGAGGTGGGTATTGGCGGAGAGTCTTCTGGACGTCGCTCTTCTTTCTAGAAATATTGGGAAGCCTCGATTCACTGATTCTTTGACCCTGGTCTCTTTGAAATTCTTGTTATGCTTTTTAATTTCCAATGACTCCCGGAAGAATCTCGTCTTGAAATGTTTTTCTCTGGCAAGAATTTTAGGGTTTGTGACGTCAATGGTGCGTGGCCTAGGGCGGCATTATCTGCAACTGCTGATTTATTGGCTAGGCCAAGTTGAATTGCCGCACTGTGATCTTTGACTCTTGCCTTCATGGTCCGACCAGTTTCACCGACGTACACTTGGTCACATATGCTGCAGTTCAATTGGTATACTCCCTCTGTTTTCCTTATATCGTTTTCTGTCACATTTCTGATAATATTTATTCTTTGTGTGCGTGAGTTAGGGATGGTGCTTATTTGTTGCCTTCGTAATATACTGGATATTTTGTCCGTGAATTCTCTGATATATTACAAGAAGACTTTTTTCCGCTCCTCCTTCCGCCTCATGAAACTGCACCTCCGTATTGCCAACTCCATGGACAACGACCACTTTGACAATTTTGGACCGTATTACGTGGCTCCATAGTGACCTAATGGATGAGAAATTAAAGAAGACCCAAATGAGGACACTTCTATGCTTACTATCAGCACAGAAGGTCGGCACCAAAGACGAGGACCAAGAACAGGTGGTCATTAACCTATACAAAACCAAATTGGATGAAGTAACTGCCTCGATGCTTAAGAAGGAGCAGAAATACGCTATCACACCAAATGATATCTCGGTATGAAGTATAAGTCACGTGGAAGCGGCAATCACCGATTTGTCAAAAGAAGAAGCAGAAGAAATAAGACAAGATGCGGAGATAGTCCTGCGCATCGCGAAGAAACTGCCACTGCGACCGAAAGTCACAAGAGATGCGAAGAGGGCTCTAGAGCTGCTGAAGCAGAATGAAGATATTGTCATCTTACGCGAGTTCGAAGGGAAAACCACGGTCCTCATGGACACCGAGGACTACGAAAAGAAAATGAAGGAGCTTTTGGAAAATGGCTTTTATAAAAAAACTGAAAAAGCATCCAACGGGGAGCATAAAACGGAAAACAACGGAACTGATTAAGTAGATCATCATCGGTCCACAAACTCGGAGACTCATCAAGACCCAAAGACTCCTGTGATTTACGGCCTGTACAAAATACACAAGGAGGGCGCTCCGTTAAGACCGATTATCAGCGTCATAGACTCTCCCACTTACAAACTAGGGAAATACATCGCCACTTCCACGCAACCAGAGGTCGAAAAGGCTAACTCTTATGTCAAGAACTCCCTGCACTTCCTCAACCCCATCCGAGACATTGGAGTAGGCATGGACGACATTTTTGTTAGCTTCGACGTGGTGTCCATGTTCACCAAGATACCGGCGGAGAGAGCCACCAGCGTCGTCCGGAAGAAATTTGGAGACGATACCGCCAACTTGGCGGAGATATGTTTTTTGTTGGCCTAGAATCTGTCGAAAATCATGAATCAAGAACTGAAATTTCTCCTGTTCTCGCCCCTTGTGGGGGTCACTTCTCAATAAATCAACAAATTTTTCCTTATTTTCACGGACTCAAACCAATATATAAAGATTATTCCTTTAACTTTTTTGAAATAGAAATGGCGCTCCTTGTCCTAAAACCATATAAACACCTTAAACATAGACTTAAGTTTTAAAAATTATAATTTTGGCCAAATAATGAAATAAATCTTGTCCACTTCCAGATGCAGAGGTAGGAGATCCATGCGAAGACGGAGAGGGATGCGAAACCCTTTTTCATGGAGTGTGTAGTGTTTCCACAGGTGAAGGAAAATGTCAATGCGAAAAAGGGTACCATGAAGCAGGCGGTAAAACGTGCACTATGGGTGAGTAAAATATGTGGACGATTAGATTAGACTTTCCTTTAGCAATAACTGCTGCTGTATTCTATTATTGAAAAATGTGCATCTTCATATTCTCTAAATAGTCTTTTAGTTGGGTAGTGTATGAATTGAACACCGGACTCATACGTTTATTACGAAAGACATTGACGCTGGTGTCTACAAAAAACTGGAAAAAACTACAGTACATGACTACTGACTGGAAAAAACTACAGTACATGTTATATAGATTGATTTAATATGCTGACCCTTAAGACTTATTCAGAGAAATGAGTAAATAAAAGCCAATCTTTTGGATATATTATCATTATTAAACGACGGGACTCTTGGTGACTTAACTATGTAACGAACAGCAATTTAAACGTCGTTAGCATTGATTTTTAATATTTTAAAGTTGTGTGAATTGTATCTAAGCAGCAAAACCACAACGATCTTATTCTTTAGTTACTCCAGCGACAATAAAGGATACTTCCTTTTAAACAATGCAATTATCAACCGTTTACCTGACCTCACACTATTTTATACGTATATTTCGAGTAAACATGCGATGCGACATCCGTCCTAAGGGGTCAATCTCCTCTAACAATATATCCTGGAATATAAATTTTTTTGTTGCTATGTTGGCCAAGAAACCCCTATTTTCGTCTTTGGAAGTTCCGTCCCATAATTCAATCAATTACAGTTTCGTTGTTATCCGAGACTCAAACCAGCCCATAATCCTCACTTACCTAGATCTTTTTTGAAAAAGAGCTGGCGCTTATTCTCCAAAAAATAAACAGACTATATAATAGTCCCTTCTGATGTGGATTGAGGTCCCACCACAGGCAGAGAATCCATATCGTATATTTCGGGTACTAATATTAAGTGTTTGAAAGAGTAAACTACAGAAGGAAGAAGATGCCTTTCTCTGAAAATAAAACAGTTAAGAAGTTGCCCGGTTGATCGAAGTGGTTAGTATGTGTAACATGACCATTTTGGACATCGAGAGGAGTGAAATTTCGATGCTAACCCTCTCGGCTGATTTGACGTGCTGACCCTTGACGTGACGTGGCTCCATAGTGACCTAATGGATGAGAAATTAAAGAAGAACCAAATGAAGACACTTCAATGCTTAGTATCAGTACAGAAGGTCGGCATTAAAGACGAGGACCAAGAATAGGTGGTCATCAACCTATAAAACACCAAATTGGATGAAGTAACTGCCTCGATGCTTAAGAAGGAGCAGAAATACGCTATCGCACCAAACGACATCTCGGTATAAAGTATAAGTCGCGTGGAAGCCTCAATTCACTGATTCTTTGTCCCTGGTCTCTATTGAAATTTTTGTTATCCTTTTTAATTTCCAATGACTCCCGGAAGAATCTCGTCTTGAAATGTTTTTCTCTGGTGAGGATTTTTGGACCGTTTTCCAGGTGTACGGAGAGATGAGTGACTGCCTTTACTCTTCCATGCATGGGAATCCCAAAAATGGGCCACGCAGACTCATTACTTCTTAAATAGCACCCAGGTTAACAGATGATCTCCTGGTGCATCCAGTTAAGTTCTTTTATACACATGCAATGGCCTTAGGAAAGCTATTTTGCGAATAGACATAGAGGACTATACGTATTATAAATTAGCATGCTATTCGTTGAATGATCGCATAAGCATCATGACTTGGGACTCAGGACCTCTCTAATCAGATTTTCTTTCGTGCGACCATAGGCCTGCAGGAAAACGTGATGTTTAAAAGCTAGTGACGTGAGTATCCTTTTTATTCGTATCTCTGGTTGAAAATTAAAAGTGCTATTGTTGATTTTAGATAAATATGTGAGATTTTTGAGGTAAAAAAAATGAAATTTCTACAAATACGAAACTTAAAATAGTCGATTGAAAGAATTATAATACTTCATTTATTCGGCCATCCGAAAAATTTATAGCCTAAGAAGCCAACCGTTGGGAGATCCGTGAAACTATGTTATTTAATTTATCTTTGGAGAATGTTCATTAAAATGGAAAAATTAAAACACTGCACCGAACCCAATGCTTAGCATAGACTACCATGGACCATGTAACCTACCAAAGGCCTTTGGAACCACGAGAACTTTTTAATGTAGGCTACGTACCAACTAGATATATCTATAACATATTTAACCTATCTGCATAACATATTTCAGCTCGATCGGTACAGTATGTTCTGTGTGATGGAACTACAGACAGACAATCACCAATATATTTTTATATATCAGTTACGATGTATTCAATATTCCACCATTAAGTTTTTTCGATATTCCCTTCAGAGTATAATTAGTAAAACCGTAGAATTTTGGTCCGTGTAAAGAAATGTGATCCCAAAAACATAGATCAATGTTTTTCTTTCGGGAATAATTAAGAATATGGAGTAAAATAACAATTTGAAATTTTTCTACGTACATGGCTATTTTTTCTTTGGTTTTGGCTCAGGACCTATATTTGTTCAAAACGTAGGTCTTTAATGTGTCTTCTCAATACATTTAGTTAATTTGGTCGCTAACACATTATTTCATTCAAGTAAGGAAAGAATAACATAGTTTCACGGATCTCCCAACGGTTGGCTACTTTAAATATAATTTCATAAAGGGGAAGTTTAGTGGAGGAAGTTTAGTGGCTATAAATTAAGCTCCTCTTGCAGGGTCAGGATTCAGATGCAGTTGGAAAGCTATTTCCAGAGTCACATAAATATGTCTCCTAAATCTCTCCCAATATCTAATCGGAAGTGAGTTAAAACCAAGAGAGAAAAATGTGAGACAACACTAACCTGGGCTTGAACATGGGTGCAAAAAAAGGGACGTGGCATGATGTCTTTGGTCGAATTGTCTCATCATTCAGTGATTCGAATATTCAAAAAGGTACCATTTCCCTAAAGCGAACTCCGGACATGAATAATACGTTAATGCAAACACTTTTAAACACGTGCAAATTTCCACAGAGAAAAAAATTATTCGCCTTGACCGGGATTCGAACCTGGATCACTCGATTTCCGGCCGAGTGATTTTTGCCAGTTAAGCTACGGTTCATGTATGTTTATTCTTTAATCATTTAAATTGGTTCATAAATGTTTATACTTCATCCAAACAAGTTAAAAATCATCCGTGAGGTGGTCTTCGCTAATCAGCTGATGGCGAGGACAGGGAGACGGCGCTCGATGTGGTTGCGATGGTGGGTGCTGAATCCGGCGGTCTTGTATGTGCAGGCAGCTGTTCAGTCAGGAGAGCAGAAGTTGCAGGGTAGGGTGTAGACTCCTGGAATTGTTCAAGGAACCAGGGGCGCATGTTGGATGGCGCCCCAGCGAGATGAGCAGACCTCACATAAGAGATCAGTCCCTGTTCGACCTTTCCTTCATGGAGCCTTGTCTCTATATATCGAGCAATCATCCTGGATAAGATAATTGATTTAACAAAAGGAAAGAGACGGAAATTTAGGGATAATAACTTGGCATCGGGGATGACGCTATTCCCGAAGGAATCCCAAGTGCGAAAGATCCGACGTATTGCAAACCATGCCGCCTGACTCTCGTTGCAACCAAGGATATGATGTGTGTGTGTGTCAACTTTCCAGCAAAGAGCGCACCGATCAGAAGCGACGAGTCCGAAACGCTTTTGGGTCTCAAGGGTGGGAATCAGGCCATTTATGTCGAAAAACATGAGTGACCCCTGCCGGGAATTGAAATTTGCTGCACACCAATTTTTTATTGAGTTAGGTGCGGCCGGGACGGAAGATGGGAGTTCCTTTAGGATTAATTTAGCGTAAACTCTTTTTGTCACGAGTGACTCACCGGGGGCCAGCGTTTCAACGATCCTTTGAATTGATCGCACTGCGGAACCGGAGAGGAGGAGGAGACTTTACAAATAAACTAAGGGGGCGTTGTTGCTGTGGTACAGCAAAGTCACTGGTCCCGGGGGGAGGGGAACCCCCCAGGACTAAAGGGCACTGCGACGTCTGACACTTCTAGGCGACGGCTAATGAACAGCACATGTAATTACACTGGTGAGCTATACCAAGAACGGCAACGCTAAGGGTAAATAACCATTCAGTAGGTGCGTTCTCTACCCTGACTCTGTGGGATGAACTATACTGGGCACTTGTTCACCATTGTTTGAAGCGAGATGCACCATTCACCACTGCTTGTAGAGAAGGGAGAACGCAAAACAAACCGCACAAAGGAAAATAAAATGGCACTCCGTCGTGAAACATAACGAAACCAGCCAGTCACTGCACTACTAAAAATAAATACAGAAGGCTCTTCGCTGTATTCTGGGCCGCCCCCGCGGCCCAAATAATTGGTTACAACACGAAAAAACTAGCTTTAGCGTGTCTTTCAGCTTTCTTAGTGTCACTCTAGGCGGAGATGTCCACCCGAAATCCGCCGGCGGGGCAGGCTTCCACTCGCCCGGACGACCGAAGGCCACGTCGGTGAAACCGAGATGTCGGAGCGCAACCGAGACACGTCTCATCACCGAGGCGTCCTATTCCTCTGTGGATTTTTTTGTGTGGATAAAACACATTTTGGTAACATCAAAAGTTATCCTATGGATATCTTGCGATGTTTTCCTCGTTCTCGAGAAACTTGTTATTCATTCACTACGCAATAAAAAGCGATTTAGTGAAGTAACGGAAATAAACCGTTGAGAGTCAGAAGCATGAATATATATTATGGATTCGGATACTCGGTGTTGTTGCCTAGGCTACGTGTTGCCTAAATGTCCACTTTTAGTTCACCCAGTCCTTGGCGCTTCTTTGATTAGAGTGTTTTCTGTTGTTATTTTAAATAGACGTAGTTGATTGTTGCTAACGCGAAACTGGTAAATATTCAATAACGATCGAGGAGATTTGAATTACTTGATGCTTTGAATAATATCTTGCTATTTTTGTGATCTAAAAGTTACTTTTTAAATGCTAGAGAGGAAATATCTATTACAGGAAATGTGTAAAAGGTTTATAAAACGTTCATCGTGTGCCGATTACGATGTTTGCCATAAACCGATTATAATTGGAATGCATTAAGCCCGTTCGGATTAAATAAAAAATTCAGAATGCCTTGTTTGAACAGAACTTGCATCGTACCAGACTGCAAAACAGGGTATGCGTCTACGAGGACCCAAAATAGGAGACGTAGATTGAAAAATAAGAATCTGTTCAAGGCGGCGGTAAGTGCATTCCTTTTTACCTACACTGCAATGATGGCCATTGGGAAGGGAGGGGAAGATGACGGGGGCAAAGGGAAAAGAGATTCTGATTTCGTGACTGGGGAAGTGAGTTTATCTGGATAACCAGAACGGTGGACGGGTCGCAAACAGCGACGTTCTTACTAATTTCTGTCGATGCAGGAATTTTTGAAGCCGTCAATGGAGTCGCTGCATACTCATGAAGTCACCTTGCATTATTATTAAATTTGCGTATTGCAATATTCACGAAGTGCTAAGAAGTTATTTGTGTAATTGCATTTGGAGAGGAATAAAATATATCTGTAGACCGGACGATATTAAACAAGATTATAATTACGTCCCGCGTGTATTACTACATTTTCTATCCACTACATTGTGATTACTTGTAAGTAAAAACGAATGTATATTCATGGAAAAACCGGTAAGACGTGTTTATTTACATTCTATCGACTGTATTTACCGTAATACATTTGAACTTCCGTCTTTCATCACTAGATGGAACCAATTTCCAAAGAGTTGTTTTTTTACTGGAATTCTAGACATCGCTTTTTGGCAACGAGATCCCAATCCATTAAATATTGTGACGGAACACGTTCGTCACATACGTGGTAGGAAGAGGAGAACACCAGCCGTTCGGAGTGAGGGAATGATCGAGTAAATTGGTCTATTTGAATCCACCAAAATATATTTCACAATGTCTGATGACGTACAAAATTAACAAAAAAATACCTTGATGAGAATGAGGATGAATATACGATAATGAAACCGCCAACACTTCAGGATTCAGATGAAGATGGACAGCGTGAAATACATACATAAAACAGAAAAAGGTGAATGCAAGGACTCTTTTTCCCCTTCCAAAAATGATACATTTTACAAATAAAAATGACTTTGGGCTAACGTTCACATGTGTCCTTAAATAAAGTTTCTCGATCACTAAAATAGGTCACTGTCTGATACTTTTTAACACTTTATCGAAAGTTTGGTGAGGGGAAGATGCACGGGGGTAAAGGGAAAAGATATTCTGATTTCGTGACTGGGGAAGTGAGAGTTTATCTGGATAACCAGAACGGTGGACGGGTCGCAAACAGCGACGTTCTCACTAATTTCTGTCGATGCAGGAATTTTTGAAGCCGTCAATGGAGTCGCTGCTCGGATCCCCATAATCGCGGCACCGGGAAACAATCTTCTCCCGCACCGGCGAAGAACACGGCCGTCACTCGTCCGCTTCACTCTCTGCTTCTCCAGGATTTTCCTTGCTTATTCCGTCCTCAGGAGGGTGATGTCTATTATGCTCATCGTAGGACTTCCCTAAATTTTTCTCCTCGTGTTTTTCCTCGTGTTTCTCCTCGCGAAGCACACACACCGGGCGTTTTTATATCCCTCGGGAGGGGTAGTCACTCGTCGAGGGATGGGGTTTTCGGTAAGAGGGGGTTACTTTTCACATACCGGGGATAAAGAGGGTCCCTAGGTAGCCCTAGTTAACTTGAGGACGCCACACCGGCCACCATTCACCCTGACACACTCACACGATAACATCACACAACCAGGCAAATGCACTCTATTTCAAAACACCTTAAACCAACACTCGATCAACCCTTGTTCGAGCCGTCACAATATATATTCATGGTCAGAAGAATAAAACTAAGACAATCATATTACTTTGAGAAACTATGTTTAGTGGCTTTCAAAGCTTTTGTACCATTTAGGAAATAATAATATTAATGTCTCCTATGAAAAGGATGGAATAAAAAAAACCCCTTTTTTCATGCGTGTAATTAGATTGTGGTTACCGTATTGGTATGAGATTTCAAATAAGATCCAAATAACATAGCAATTAAAATTTCTGATCTGGGTTCTTTCTAATTCCCGCTTTGTTATTGTAACGAGCTACCTCATTCCCAATTGCAAATTAACTAAATCTCGTGTACTCTCGTGTAAGTTGTACAGAAGAGTTGTATAAAAGTAGTTAAGCTCTTTGTTTATAATAAGAGGCCACAGTGCACTTAATTTGTTTTACCTCTACAAAGAGACGTTTCAGGCGTAATCTGGTGGAATGACATTATTTATGAATATTGACAATTTTCCACAAAATAAACTTTAATGCGACCGGTTTCGATGATTTCGAGGATTTCGATCAGGTGATGATGATGTAGTACATCGAAACCGATCGCATTAAAGTTTATATAGTGGAAATGTGATAACCTTCATTAATAAAAATTGTTTTACCTCTGTTAAGGCCGTATACAGATTATTATAGGGTTAAATTTTCGGTTTACAAAGTATTCAACAAAGAGGGGAGTAAATTAATAAAAAATTGCAGCCTTTTTAAACCAAAACACGGTTGCACTGAAGATGTAACTGGCCGTATACAGATTATAATGGGGTTGAATTTGCTTTTTACGATGCATTCAACAAAGAAAATTCCATTGCGTCGAGCCTCCAAAATTCCAAAGAGCGGAGTAAATTCCATTGCGCATCATGAACTCGTAATTTTGATATTTGGCCTTCCGTCGATAAATTATTAGCTTTGAAAATTTGAGGTGAATTCATTTGCAATGTAGATATATAAACATTAAAACTATTTGAGAATCGCATATATTTTTCCATGAGATAATATTTTAAAACTTGCACAATTTTCTAGCTCTTATCGGTGATCCCTGCACTTACGATGCGGAATGCACTGCCTTGGATCCGAATGCGGACTGCTCGGGGAGTTCCAAGACTTGCACGTGTTCATTCGGATATTATGCAGCTCCTGACAAGATGAGCTGCAAAAAAATACGTAAATACGAAGTAACATAATGCCGATTAAGAGCAGAACTATACTTTTGCATCACTGAATAACATTCATATTTCTCTGTTTTTTCTTTACTCTCAGAGAAAAAACGAATGCCGAGAGAAGAGAATTTTAAAATTAATCATATTATTCAGAGAAACGTATTATAAGATGTGCAACAGTGTGTAACATTTAACTTAGAAATGTTTTCATTTAATTGTCAACATTTAAAAAACTTGCGTTAACACTCCATTTAAATCCTCAATGCAATTTACTTTTGCTTTTTTCATTGTGACGAGATAAAACATAATAGAAGAAAAACGGCCCAATAAAAATTGCTCATGGGAGTTAATACCATTTCCTATAAGGAAAGAACTTCTTCATTCGCAAATTAATAATTCAAAAAATGTGTGTATTCTACTATAAAGGGCCTTTAAATGCATTAGTAAAAAGTAAGTTGCATAGAAGATATAACGAAAAGTAGTTAAGGTCTTTCTTTATTATAAGAGACCTAGATGTCACTTAATTTGTGTTATTATCTGTTATGGCCGAAAACAGATTATTTTGTGTGTTTAGCTCGAGTTTTACGAAGTATTCGACGGAGAGCACAGTAATTTCTGACATCTATCATTATTTATACATCACATTAAACGGTTGCACTGAAGATATTATTACATTGCACTGTATTTGCATACTTATTTGCGGTTGAGGCATTTTGGTTAACTATCTCCTGTAATATGATTAAAGTCAATCAGATGGAATTTGTCGAATTCCGAAATGTCAAAGTGGGCTTGTTACCTTATTATTCGTCCCATTTCACTAAATATATTTCTCAAATCAATACTCTTTCGGTAAGAATTTTCCTAAAAGTTGTTAATCTAGGTATATTTAAGAATTGAGAAATAACTACTTCATTATATTATAACACGTACTTTAGTCCGCATATAGTTCGAATTACCGTGCACATGGACTTCTCATGCAATATTTGTTTAATTTCTCCCAAAATTTTCTAGCTTTAATCGGTGATCCCTGCACTTCCGAAACGGAATGCACTGCCTTGGATCCGAATGCGGAGTGCACGGGGAAGGAGGGTTCCAAGACTTGCACGTGTTCATACGGATATTATGCACCTGACAGGAGGAGCTGCAAAAAATTACGTAAATACGAAGTAACATAATGCCATCACTTTTGACAGTCTCACTTGGTGGTATTCCATCATTACAAAAATTTTAAGATGTCAACTTTTACTAAAACTACTCGATTTATTGAACAACGACCCAGGTTTCGATGTGCATTCACATCATCTTCAGGTAAATGGAGGGCGCCTGCACATCGGCCTACATTTACCTAAAGATGATGTGAATGCACATCAAAACCTGGGTCGTTGTTCAATAAATCGAGTGGTTTTAGTAAAAGTTGACATCTTAAAATTTTTTTAACATAATGCCGATTTAGGAACAGAACTATACTTTTGCATCACTGAATAACATTCATATTTCTCTGTTTTTCTTTACTCTCAGTAATAAAACGAATGCCGAGAGAAGAGAATTTTAAAATTAATCATATTATTCAGAGAAACCTATTATAAGATGTGCAACAGTGTGAAACATTTAACTTAGAAATGTTTTCATTTAATTGCCAACAATTAAAAAGCTTGCGTTAACACTCCATTTAAATCCTCAATGCAATTTACTTTTGCTTTTTTCATTGTGACGAGATAAAACATAATAGAAGAAAAACGGCCCAATAAAAATTGCTCATGGGAGTTAATACCATTTCCTATAAGGAAAGAACTTCTTCATTCGCAAATTAATAATTCAAAAAATGTGTGTATTCTACTATAAAGGGCCTTTAAATGCATTAGTAAAAAGTAAGTTGCATAGAAGATATAACGAAAAGTAGTTAAGGTCTTTCTTTATTATAAGAGACCTAGATGTCACTTAATTTGTGTTATTATCTGTTATGGCCGAAAACAGATTATTTTGTGTGTTTAGCTCGAGTTTTACGAAGTATTCGACGGAGAGCACAGTAATTTCTGACATCTATCATTATTTATACATCACATTAAACGGTTGCACTGAAGATATTATTACATTGCACTGTATTTGCATACTTATTTGCGGTTGAGGCATTTTGGTAAACTATCTCCTGTAATATGATTAAAGCCAATCAGATGAAATTTGTCGAATTCCGAAATGTCAAAGTGGGCTTGTTATATTATTTTTCGTCCCATTTCACAAAATATATTTCTCAAATTAATACTCTTTCGGTTAGTACTCTCCTAAAAGTTGTTAATCTAGGTATATTTAAGAATTGAAAAAATAACTACTTCATTATCTTATAACACGTTATGTAGTCCGCATATAGTTCGAATTACCGTACACATGGACTTTTCATACAATATTTGTTTAATTTCTTCCAAAATTTTCTAGCTTTACTCGGTGATCCCTGCACTTCCGACACAGAATGCACTGCCTTGTTTCCGAATGCGGTCTGCAAGGGGGAGGAGGGTTCCAAGACTTGCACATGTTCATACGGATATTATACAGCTCCTAACAAGATGAGCTGCAAAAAAATACGTAAATACGAAGTAACATAATGCCGATTAAGAGCAGAACTATACTTTTGCATCACTGAATAACATTCATATTTCTCTGTTTTTTCTTTACTCTCAGAGAAAAAACGAATGCCGAGAGAAGAGAATTTTAAAATTAATCATATTATTCAGAGAAACCTATTATAAGATGTGCAACAGTGTGAAACATTTAACTTAGAAATGTTTTCATTTAATTGTCAACAATTAAAAAGCTTGCGTTAACACTCCATTTAAATCCTCAATGCAATTTACTTTTGCTTTTTTCATTGTGACGAGAGAAAACTTAATAGAAGAAAAACGGCCCAATAAAAATTGCTAATGGGAGTTAATACCATTTCCTATAAGGAAAGAGCTTCTTCATTTGCAAATGAATAATTCAAAAAATGTGTGTATTCTACTATAAAGGGCCTTTAAATGCATTAGTAAAAAGTAAGTTGCATAGAAGATATAACGAAAAGTAGTTAAGGTCTTTCTTTATTATAAGAGACCTAGATGTCACTTAATTTGTGTTATTAATTGTTATGGCCGAAAACAGATTATTTTGTGTGTTTAGCTCGAGTTTTACGAAGTATTCGACGGAGAGCACAGTAATTTCTGACATCTATCATTATTTATAAATGACATTAAACGGTTGAACTGAAGATATTATTACATTGCACTATATTTGCATACTTATTTGCGGTTGAGGCATTTTGGTAAACTATCTCCTGTAATATGACTAAAGCCAATCAGATGAAATTTATCGAATTCCGAAATGTCAAAGTGGGCTTGTTTTATAATTATTCGTCCCATTTCACAAAATATATTTCTCAAATCAATACTCTTTCGGTTAGTACTCTCCTAAAAGTTGTTAATCAAGGTAGATTTAAGCTTTGAGAAATAACTACTTCATTATCTTATAACACGTACTGTTGTCCGCATATTGTTCGAATTACCGTACACATGGACTTCTCATGCAATATTTGTTTAATTTCTCCCAAAATTTTCTAGCTTTAATCGGTGATCCCTGCACTTCCGAAACGGAATGCACTGCCTTGGATCCGAATGCGGAGTGCACGGGGAAGGAGGGTTCCAAGACTTGCACATGCTCAGTCGGATATTTTGCTGCTGATGACAAGAAGAGCTGCAAAAAAATACGTAAATACGAAGTAACATAATGCCGATTTATGAAGAGAACTATACTTTTGCATCAATGAATAACGCTCATATTTTCTCCGCTTTAAAAATTGCGCTCTACTTTTGCATCCCTGAATAACGCTCATATTTTCTCCGCCTACCACTGTAATTAAATAGGGTATTAATGCTTATCCTTGCTAGTATAAAAAATGTAATGTTATCTGTCTGTCTGTCTGTATGTTGCTGCATCACGCAAAAACCACTGAACTTATTCAGCTGAAATTTGGCATGTTCGTACAAAATGTACCTTGACGAAAAGTAGTATGTTGAAAACCGCCCTCAGGGCCCTCAACCTGCTAGTCCTGGTAGTTCATGCTAACTAACCCCCTGGTAACATGCTAACCCCCTGGTAATCCATGCTATGCATTGGGTTCAGTGCAGTGGTTCCCTTTTTTTGCTTTTAAAAATTCTTTCACACAAGATAGAGCGCTGGGTTTTTAAACTGGATATTTGAATATATGAATTTTTATAACCTTTCAATCTATATTCGTATACTCTTTGTATTTGTCTGAAATCATGTTTTTGGCTGAAAAATGTCACATTTGTCTCTGTAATCAGCAATTTGCCCTTGAATATCAGAGATTTAGATGCCTCTAGCATATATATATATATCTCGTTTTCCTACGGGTTCATGATAGCACGCAGAAATAAAATCGGTAAAAGAAGAGCCCACAGTCCAATAGCCCCATGAAAGATTGATTCGGGTGATAATCGATAAATTCTATGCATATTTACAATGAGTATACTCTTCAATTTCTATTCTCAAAGTAGCACTTATAAGGGTACTGCATGTCTTGGAGAGATCTTTACTTAGAATACGATATACACAAAGAAATTAAATAGACTATACACGAGATTAAATGTACAAGAATACTTACGCACAGTAAATAGAAATGGCAATAATGCCATTGTCGCTTCAAGAAACACAGCGTTCCTTTTTACCGTTTAATATTCAGATGTCTTACACGTGTCGGAACTGTCTGCCTGTTAATACGATTGCGAACTTTTTTTAGACATTCCCACATCTTAAACCTTACGAGTTATTTATATATATATAAGCGAGTTCTATACAGCCGTCGGCCGTCTCTCGCATCCTCTTCTCCAAGCCTCCTTGTCTCTCCAGTCTTCATTCCCTAATTGTCTCCTTTTCATATCTTGGGTGACTTGCTTTCTCCAGTCTTCTGGTGGTCGTCCTCTCTTCCTCCTTCCGGGTGGCTGCCAATTTAATATCTTTTTTGGCCAACGTTTCTCCTCCATTCTTTTCACGTGTCCATACCAATTTAGCCGTCTTTTCTCTATTTCTTGTATGATGTTTTCTTCTACTTGCATATTTTTTCTTATATTTTCATTTCTTATTCTTTGTAGTTTAGATTTTCTGCTGCTTCTTCTTAGAAAATCCATTTCTACGACCTCCAGTCTCTGCTTATCCCTTTTGGTCATTTCCCATGTCTCTGCTCCGTAAAGGAGTATACTCTGAATAATTGTTTTATATATTTGCAGTTTTGTTTTCCTACTTATGTCTTTTGACCATAATATGCTATTCATTTTATTTATTGCGTGTTTTGACTGATGGATTCTATTTGTTATCTCTTTTTTACTGGTCCTTTTTTTCCAATCGTTACACCTAAGTATTTATACTCACTACAGACTTCGATGGCATTTCCTTCTATTTCCAGATTCTTTTCCTTCTCATTAATTGCCATATATTTTGTTTTGTTGAAATTTACTTTCAGGCCCGCCTTATTGTATGTTTCTATCAATTTCCTCATCATATATTCCGCATCGTACTTATCTCCTGCAATTACTATTTGATCGTTAGCAAAAAGTAATATATATAGTGAGTCTCCGTCTATTTTTATTCCCATTTCAGCACATTTCTTCTTCCAATCCTTCAGAGCTTCGTTAATATAAATTTTAAAAAGAGTGGGTGATAGGCAACACCCTTGTCTTAGTACTTTATTGGGTTTAATTGACGGAGATAATTGACTTCCTATTTTTACTTTTGTTTCTAGGTTTTTATAAAGATTTTTTATTGCTATAATGTATTTTCCGTTTATATTACTTTCAACTAGAATGCGGTAAAGATTTTTGATAGGAACTGTGTCGTAGGCCTTTTCTAAATCTATGAATACCAGATGCGTTTCCCCGTTTCTTATTCTTATTTTTTCTGTTAGTTGTTTTAATGTAAATATGTTATCTACACAGGATCGTCCTGCTGTGAATCCACTTTGCTCTTCCCCGATAGTTATTTCATGCTCTAACCGCTCTTTAATAATTCGTCCATACAGTCTTCCACAAGTGGCCGTCACACTAATGCCCCTATAATTTTTACATTCCTTTTTTGAACCTTTTTTATGTATTGATGTCAAGTAAGCCAACTTCCACTCATTTGGTGGGTCCTCTCCGTGAATTAAACACCTATTGAAGATGGTCGTCAATATTTCTAATACACTTTCAGGAGCATTTTTTAATAACTCTACTGGAATACCTCCCGGACCTGGGGATTTACCATTTTTCATTTTTTTTAAGTGATTCTTTAACTTCTTGTATCTTTATTTCTGGTATTTCTACGTTCCCTAAAATTGTTTCAGTTTGTATATTCATAAATTCTGTTCTGTCCTCTATGAACATATTTTGGTAATATTTTTCCCATTCATCCATCTTAATCATATCAATGTTAATTTTTGTTTTATTTTCCTTTTTTAATTCGCTTACTGATTTCCATGCCATCGTAGTCCTTGTCCTACCTATAAATCTTTCGATTTCTAGGCATTTGTTTTCCCATGCTTCATTTTTTGCTTTGCTTATTTTCCTTTTTACGTCGTATCTTTTTCTTGCATATTCCTTACGGTCTTCAGGACCATTGGTTGATAAATTGGTTGATTGGTTGATTGATTGGTTTGTTCCACCAGTTTTGCTAGGTCATCAGTCCACCAGAGACTTTCTGGCCCTAGCTTCTTTTTCGCCAAGTGATTCAAATGCTGCTTCATGAATGGCTGTCGTCAAGAACCTGTACATCTCCTCGACGTTTCCTTCTATTTTCTATGTTTTGTCCTATTTTATTTGCCAGTCTTTGCTTGAATAGACCTATTATAGATTCTTCCTTTAATGATTCGATATTGTATTTTCTTTCCTTTTCTTTTCTGTCTTCTATTGTTTTCATGATTTTTCCTATTGGTACTGTTTTCCTGTATTTCACATATATTTTTGCTCTAAGCAAGAAATGGTCGCTTCCTATTTCTGCCCCTCTCTGAACTCTTACATCTTCTGTTTTTAAGTTGGTGTTTTGTCTTAGTATCAGGTAATCTATAATGGATTTCAGTTTTTTCGTTGGTTGTACCCAGGTGTATTTATGATTGTCCCGGTGTTGGAAAAATCCATTCATTGTGCGGAGAGAATTTTCCTCACATAACTCTATCAGACGTTTTCCATTATTATTCAGCGTCCCTTCTCCATATCTTCCTATTACCTGATTCTCCTGTTTTTTCCCTGTCCTAGCATTCATATCTACTAGGATTATCACTTCTTTTCTGTCCGAGATATTCATGAGTATACTAGACAATTCTTCAAAAAATTCACCTTTTTTTGTTGCATTTACATAATCATTTGGAGCATATACTGCCACAATTACCAAAGTATACGACCATATTTCTATTTCCATTTTTAGTATTCTTTCATTTATTTCTTCCCAATTTTTTATCTAATTTTTCCATCTTTTGTGTACAGCAATTGATATTCCAGCTCTCGCTCTTTCTCCCTTTTCTACTCCACTGTCAAAGTGTAAGTAGTTTCCTTGTATTTCATTTCCAGTTCCTTTCTTTTTTGTTTCCGTTAAAGCAGCTATATCTATGTTATAGTTGTCTAATTCCATGAAAACTTGTTAATTTTTTCCACTTAGGCTTTGTACGTTCCATGTTCCAAAATTCAGAGTCCTTTTCCGCGCATTCATTCGTTTTCGATTTTTCCTATCCAATTTCCGAGGCTTTGTTTGAGGATTTTTTGCTTTTGGGAATTTTTGCGAGTGATGGGTTGCAGTTATTTACATGTGTTTAAAAGTGTTTCAGTGCAGTTAACTTACATTCCCTCAATCATCGAGGTGCCTATTCGATACTCTCACTCGCCGCTTCTAAAATTCTAATCTGTTGAGAAAGTCTGCAATCACTCACGACGCCGAAAATCAACTAAAGGTTTTTCGATCGCGAGGCGGAGTCCAGACTGGCGCGCCAACTATGGGGAGTAGAGTGTCACGGCGAGTATCAACACGCGCCGTAGAGCTATGAACTTATTTTTGGCGATTTATAACTGTATACAGTGCATAATAGTGGTTTGAAAATAGAATCCATTCCCTTTCACATGGTCCGATAGCCCAAATTGCCTCTCTTCTGATACATTCAAGGAGCTAAACCTGGCATTTCGCGTTAACATTTGAGTCTGGGGAAGAATTGGTTGATTTCTGTGGGCAACATGCAGAGCCAATTAAATATGCACACTTTTTCCCAATGGTATCTGCTAGGTGTTAGTGATACAACCATTCCTACACTTCCAGCAACCATTCAATCCCTCTGTCCCGCCCAGTAAAGTACGCGGAACGCACGATCCGTAAATGAAAGAGAAGTGAAATTCCTCATCTTAAAATTAGACTCGAACACGCTCATTTTACTTTCAAAGCACGATTCAAATGAGAAATAGCAAAAATATTTTTTACGTTTTCATTGTCCCACCATCTTAAGTAGTTAAAAGAGCAGAGACTCCGTGAATTGATGTGCTCTTCCGTCGTAGCCTGATGATTTACAGTTTTTTAAATATTTAATATTAACTTCTTCAACCATTTTGATGTATTATCCTCTACTAAACCATTGATTATGTTTACTCAAGTGCCTCAGACTTGCTAAATGTGTGAGGATATCTTTTTAAAATATTTAAAAGCAAGGATACTCGCAGATTTTTTCTCAGTTCTTTTGAACGTTTCCTCTAAATCAAATAATTTCCAATCCACATACTCTCTCCGTGTCGATACCTCCATTTTATCGCTATTTAAAGACATAAGAATATGAAAAAAATCGATTACACGGGGGAACGCGGTATGATACGCAATTTTGCCATAAATATTGTTCATATCTCTCTTTTATCTGCGGGTTTATATGTGAAGTTTGTTTTGGCAAATAGGAAGGTTTGCTGAATACATCATCTTTTTCATACGCGCCCTTCTCATTCCAGACACCGATATCGTAGTTTCTTTTGCCAATTTCTTTCTTGATGAACCCATTTAATTAACATTCCGTGGTCAGTCGTGAAGATATATCACTTAATATACCTTCGATGCGTTTAGGCTAAACATTTTTTTTATTTTCTCACCGCAATTGTGACCCCAAATGCCTCGCTCCAATCTTCATCAAATCAATTTCTTGCTCATGCACCTTCTTTCACTCACTGCATTATTCTACCTTTTTCATATCATTCTCCATGCCTTGACTTTAATACACCATAACGCGTGCATTCATTCCATTACATTTGAGCAATTTAAGTAATATTTAAGTTCTCAATATAGAAAGGTGAATATAAGAGATTTATGAATGACATATAATTTGCAAAAACACTGCAATTAAATTAACAATTGCATCTCATTACAAAACTGGCTGAGCACGGAATAAAGTTTTCCACTTTAACTTCTACCGCGAAAAAAGTTCAAGCGTGTGAATTGTGTTGGTAAAGAGATGATGATCGCTGATTGTTCATTTCAGAAATAGGAAGTCCATGCACACCAACCACCGGGTGCTTCGACTCAACGTTGGAGTGCAAGGAGAACCAGACGGGGGAATACACTTGTCAGTGCCGAGAAGGGTATGAGGATGATGGGAACGTCTGCAAGAAGAAGGATCATGGACTTCACATCCACATCCATGAAGTGGAAACAAAGGATATAGAGATAGACATTACTACGTGAGAGGGAATTGGTGTCAATTTTATTTCAATATTCATAACGTGAACAAACAGTGATTAATTATCTATCCTTTCCTCAGGAACTTTGATTTCATAGCAAGTCATTTTCCACTGTAGTATAGAATACACTAAAGCTCCCAATATGCTTCTGTAAGAATAAATGAATGCCGCTGTTTCATTGCTAAAAATATATACAAGCTCTCATGAGATCACAGGTAACACAGAAAATATCTAATTGCGGACTCACGCGTGTAAAATCTTAATGCCGTGCACTTCTGAATCTGACGTTGAACTGGAGAAATTTTGGTTATTTGCTGTAAAAATCACTGAGATAAATAAATCAGTACCAAAAATTCGTAAATATGTTATTCCGCTCCTCTGATTTCTATGTATCTATTAAAAGGTTCTAAAACTTATAAACATGTTACATTTAGATGCTTGGTAAGTACATTTTCAGAATGTCGACTGGGTAGCACGGCCGACGAGTCTCATCCAATGTTTGATGAGCCTCCACCTTTCGATTAAGGAAATCGTCGATAATTTGATTAATACCTCTAAAGTCGCTGTGGTTGCCAATTTTGACCACACCTGCATTCGAGGTTAACCTAGCTCTTCAGTTATCTTCTTCATAGGCGTCTTACATTTTTTGACAAAGATGACCACAACGCGAAAGAATGAACCGCGAAACCCACCCAAGGTTACGGAAAACGAATGTCTTTTTTAATAATTATATATTACAACATTCATTAATGAAATTAAGATAACTGATTGATTGATAATTAACTATTTTTTTAAATATTTTTATTAAATTTTGTTTCTTGTATACTATTAGCACTTAGGTTCGGCTTCGCGAGATAATTGTGCTTTCTTTTTGCTCTTATCAAATATTATCAGGAGGAAACAAAGGATGTAGATATAGATATTTCTGCGAGAGAGTGGAATCGGAAAAGTTATATACCGAAAGAGAGATACTACAGCTCACAACAACAACTTGAAAAAGTACGCGATAAGTCTAAGCGAAATTTCCTTGGACTTCTAAGTCCCCACTACAAGAAATGGCTGAACAAAACAAACGGTGCAAACTGATAAGAATGATCAGTAAAATTGTAGCGAGAGAGATACGATCCGTTTCAAAGTTACGTTTATTACAATCCCAAAAACCCGGCAAGTTTTTCAACGGTTGACCGACTTTAGGAAGGTAGGGGGAGAAACTTCCGAGGAGTCATGACAAGGGATGGTTGGAAGCTTAGAATTCCTATACTCCTATTACACTGACCTGTAAAGAAGAGCAGTTAGAAAAATAATCATGAGTGTCGTATGATGATATGATTCTTGGCTGTGCGATCTGAACGACCTATGATGAAATAAAAATTATAACAAAGGGCATGCACACCTTCTCGCTCTATTGGATTAATTCTCAGAACATGCATGAACTGAGCCTATACGTAGTAAATCGGCAGTGGGAGATATTAAAACTTTTTGAAATATATTGAAAGGTAAGAGGAAGTCTATAAAGGTACAAAGAGACAAAGGGAGAGAATTCAATAACGATAAAATCAAACGTTTACCCTCAGATCAAAAAATACAATTCTATGCAACCAACAACCCCGAAGTAAAGGCATCTGTGGTGGAGCGATTTAATCAAACGATTAGAGATCGTATGGAAGGGTACTTTACAAATTCAACACCGATAGTTGAGTCAATATATTGCCAGAACTTTTCACTGGTTATAGTAACCGCGCGCATTCGAGCACTGTGAAAGCATCATGTCAGGTGAACGACGAATACGCATTTAGAAACCTAACGCCAGCTGAAAAAAGAAAGTAAGTTTGATTCTCAGTGGTGGATAACTTCAGTATATCTAAGGAGAAGTTTTTATTTGCAAAGGTATATACTCATAATTTCATCAAGGAAGTTTTAAATTTGAGGCGTTTTAATTAAAATTCATTAGTGGCTACATACCAATAGAAAAATCTGAATGGCATAAGCATGAATATATATTATGGATTGGGATCTCGTTGCCTAAAACTATTGTCTAGAATCCCGTAAACAAACAACTTTTTGAAAAGTAGCCTAGTGATTAAAGACGGAAGTTCAAATGTAAATATAGTCGACAGATTGTAAATAAACACGTCTTACCGGTTTTGCTATGAATATACATTCGTTTTACTTACAAGTAATCACAATGTAGTGGATGAAAAATATAGTAATACACGCGGGACCTAATTATACACTTTTTTATATCGTCCGGTCTACAGATATATTTTATATTTCTCCAAATTTAATTATTTAAATGCACAATTAACTTCATAGCACTTCGTAAATATCACTATACGGAAAATTTATAACAATGCGATGTGACTTCATGAGTATTCCCAATGGCCGTCTTTGCAGTGTTGGTAAAAAGGAATGCTCTTCCTGCCGGCTTGAACAGATTATTATTTTTCAATGCAAGTCTCCTATTTTGGGTCCTCGTCGACGCATACCCTGTTTTGCAGCCTGGTACGGAGAAAGTTCTGTTTAAACAAGGCATTCTGAATTCTTTATTTAAGCCGAACGGGCTTAATGCATTCCAATTATAATCGGATTCTGGCAAACATATTAGTCGCACACGATGAACGTTTTATTAACATCTTATTGATTTCCTGTAATAGATATTTCCTCTCTAGCATCAAAAACATTTTAGATAACAAAAATAGCAAGGGATATTCTAATCATCAATTAATTCATATCTCCTTGATCGTTATTAATATTCACCAGTCTCACGTTAGCAACAATTAACTACGTCTATTTACAATAACAAAGGAAAAGACTCTAATCAAAGAGGTGCCAAGGACTGGGTGAATTAAAAGTGGAAATTTCGGCAACACGTAGCCTAGGCAACAATGCCAAACATCCGAATCCATAACATATATTCATGGGCACAAGCAAAAATATACGAGCGAGTGTCGTGACACAGCTCTCGGAACCGTCTCAACAGAGACAGGTATTTCTAGTCCCCCCGCGGGCTATAAACCTCCCTCTCAGCCTCAAGCTCTCGCTTATTATCAAGTAGGGAAAGTAGTGGGAAAAGGGTAAAGGAAAGGGAAGGGTTAGCGAAGCACAACCACTGGGAGAACGACACCATGAGGCGGATTGACGTCAAAAGGACGACAATAGCCCCTGCCTCCTCCCAGTCCTCGTAGCTGTTGGGTTACCCCAACAACGTTGGACGAGTCATTGCCAGTCTCGCTTGTGCGGAAACTTGCCACACATCTGTTGAGAACCGGAGAAGCCCATTACCCAAATTCTTGGTATATGGCATCCGCCGACTCCCATTAACGGTGGACGTAGTGCGGTCTGCCGGAGTTCGTCATCGGATCGGGGCCCTACCCGACCAACGGATGATATATTCGGACCAATTATGGTCAATTATAAGACCCTTCTCCTCAGAAGTCCCCGTCCACCGATTCTTAACAGAGACACTCGGTGTCTGACACCGAGTTTCAGACGGGACACTAAAGTATCTGACGCTGAGCATAAGACATTTTAGTTTCCCGTTAAGACGCAGCTGAAAGACCGGTGAAATGATTGAATGCCATATATTGATATAATTTGTTACCAATCTTCCCTTAGACCTCTAATAACACTCCAGAACATTTGGCGTTAGGATTTATCTCGATTCGTTTATGCTCAACTTAAAAGTAGCTGAGGCCAAAAACTTAGAAAATAATCGCTATTTTAGCTTTTGACTGCCGTCATTCATGTGACCTCTGCCGTAATTATCCTACTAACACTTTACTAACTTAACGTAATCAGGAGAAATGAGGGCGTGCTGGGAGCACTGAGATGATAAGATGGAGTAAAATTAATTCTATAAGTTATTTCACCACCGTAGAACTACGGACGTTTATTTTGCCATTGATTCAGTGTTAAGTATTTTTTACAAAGTGATTTGATAACGAGAATATCGCTCCCCTTAGGAGATGATTTATTATGGATGCGATAGATAATCTTCTGTGAGGATTAGATTAAATGCATGATACACAGTGAGGCTTAAGCTTGATAAAAACATTGATAATAATGTATATATATAGGGTGGTTTAGTTCCATTCCTTTTCGGACTGATAGCTGCAGCTCGAGGAGAAACCGAATCTACAAGACGCACGGAGAGTGTGATTCCAAAAGTTGTCCTGGACGGACCGGACAAATTGATACTTACACAGTATAAGGTAAATATCATAAGTTGTATTTTGCTATGAAAGAAGACTAAAGTTGCTAAAAACAAGGACAAAACTGTTAGCACTTCACCTTTATGCCAGCATCACTACTGCTGTTGCATACGTATAAATAACGCGTGCTAATATTCAGTGTATCTAGCTATTTGGGGAAAAAGGATCAGAATCAAAGATCGTTGCAAGCAAAAACTACGAGAATTTATCCACCTAAATCATCTCTGATATTTCTGTATTCTTACTTTTCTCAATTATCACTGCTCTGCATTTTGAAAAAATATTTTTGATGTTTTGGTTTTGACTATCGTTTCCCCCCGATTTTGAGATGCAGATTCCAAATATGTAATCAGTTTTCTTCTATCACGTCCAGATTTTTTAAAAAATCAAAACAAAATTTTCACATTCATCCATTACCGGCATATATTTACATCCCTCTACAAGATCATTGTCATGGTTATAAACTTGCCGTAAATTAGAATCCTGTCATTGTAAACAGAGAGCGATTACATTTTGCAATTAGTAATAACAGTTGACATAATTTAGTGACCTAACCTTTTATTTTATTGGCAAAAATTTTCTTCTTTTTGCACTTCTTCAATAAGCCTGAGAAGTATTTTCCCTTTTCAGGGACCAAAATAGTCTGCCATCATATTAATAGTACAACCACCATGGTATCTTCTTTCAATGTCTTTTAAATCTTGGTGGAAACGTTCACCTTGTTCCTCGCTGTAAAATCCAAGACAACAATCTGGAAAATAGCCAATGTAGACATGTAGGAAGTGTAACTTCATACTCATATTACAACCTAGTTTTCTCAAATTTTCCAGCATATTGTTCACAATTGTTTTATAATCTGGACTACTTCTGTTCCCTAGAAGTTTTTCTCAACATCTTTGTAGCTCTTTCAGGCTTGCTTTTCTGTTTGGCTCATTGTATCCTCAAAATTGGGGTCACACATTGATTTCCTGATTTGAGGTCCAGTAAAAACACCTGCTTTCAACTTAGTTGGGGTCATTCTGTGATAAACACAACATTTTAAACACTCACTGTCCTTGTCTAAGGCACCCACAAACAGACGATTAATACCCAATTTAATATGAAGGGGAGGGAGAAGAACTTTTGTGGGTTCGACAAGGGGTACATTAAGAACATTCTTTGTTACGGGTGTCAAGGTTCCTCTGGTTGGCCACTCTCTCCTTTGCCAGTGATTTTTTCGGTCTCGACTACCCCATTCGGACAGGAAGCAAGGCATTTTTGTGTATCCCATTTGAAGTCCCAGTAAAAGGT
The DNA here is from genome assembly GCA_963169105.1 of Ceriagrion tenellum. Taxonomy (NCBI): domain Eukaryota; kingdom Metazoa; phylum Arthropoda; class Insecta; order Odonata; family Coenagrionidae; genus Ceriagrion; species Ceriagrion tenellum. The sequence goes on along the minus strand of OY720639.1, from coordinate 22,290,186 downwards.
TGATAACTTTGAAGTCACCACATAAAACTCACCCAAACAAGGAGTAATTCACACACTGCAGTATAAATTGCAAACTTTCATATGATTCTTTCAATGTAATTGAATAAGCAATTGGTACCGATCCAAGGACATTACCATTGTGGTCACCACCTGTCAGGCTGGTTACCGAAGAATCTATGAAAATCTTCCATTCAGAAGTTGCGTACTTCACACCAAGCCACGTTACAAGCTTCGGTATATTGTTGCAGAAGATCATAGACCTTTCTTCAGAAAATAATGAAACAATTTCTTGTTCCCTGGATCTGTAACATGAAATTTTTGTGCCAGGTAATAATAAATGTCTGTCTTTCAGTACAGAAGCTAGCAGTTCACCACTTTCCTTTGGTAACGCAAGATCACGGACCAAGTCATTCAATGCGGTCTGACTGACAATGTGGGGTATTGTCGCTTGCACTGGGTACAAACTCTTCTGTATCTATTCACTGATTTCTGTTGTGTCACTTTCAACTTCCTTTTGAGGCTTTTACAGGTTGAAGATGGACGAGAAGGGATAGGTAGGCTTCCTTCATGTTTGATTGGTCTCATTGCGGATCACAAATGTGGATAAACAATGTCACTTTTGATCTTGGCCCTGAAACCTTTCACTTTAACCTGACAAAAATAACAGTCATCTGTATGGTTTAATTGTTCCTCTCATACCACTGGAAGAGCGCAATAAAATTTCTCTCTTTGTCCATTCATCCACAACCTCAACCCTTCCACGCAAGTTTTACATACTTTCTGGGGTGCCCATGGTTTATTTTCATCGCCAAGTACGAGTCCAAAATATGCAAAGTAGGCTTCTTTGACGATGTGTTATGTTCAGTCTTTGTTTACACAACATGTACTTTCCACGTATGCAACAATGTGTTTGGGTCATTTTTGAAGCCACGTGAAGACATTGCATTAGAATTCACAATTTGTCACTTAATGCAACCATTCAGTTCACCACACTATAGGCTGGTTGCACACACGAGTATTTTTCTGCCGCGGAAAATTGGTCATCGCCGCTGTTCCAGCAGTAGCACACTGAAGTAAGTTAGAGCTTATGCACTGAACGGATCGTTTGGAGTTGTTTTGCTCAGTGCGAGTTAAACTCTCGTGAGTGCGACACTGTTGCTTGAGTATTTATTGGTTTTTCTATTGTTCTTTTCCTCTTCATTCGACGACGGAATAACAATAAAGCTAGAATTTTCTCTCTGACCACTTCAGACTACACAAAGTGCTTTCTGACTTGTACGACGGCGACGAAGATTTGACCGTTCTGTGTGTAAACGCTAGATTTCTGGGAGCGGCGACGGTAAACTCTCCGTAGCTTATAAATCCGCCAAGTGTGTAACCGGCCTTAGGAGTACAACACAATCATCATTCACTCCTTCATAATGCTCAGTACTTTCCATGTCCTACTATGGTATACAGACCAGGTATGGGGCCTTTATGAAACACAAATTCTTGATTTTCTCGAAAACCTGACGTGATAGAAAAAAACTGATTACACCGTTCAACTCAGCGCAGAAAATTCATTTAGGAACACACATTCATTTGAAAACATCATTTTTGATGCAGAGCAGTGTTATAGGTCTAAGAATTCTCTCACTCGGGGATTATTTTCTCCCATAACTCATGTTGGGCTGGGCTCAGATTTCTAAGGGAACGCTCTCACTAATGGCTCACGCGATTTTGCGTCGAGAATAAAATGCGATGATATAAAAATGAAATCCGATGCAATATCATTTCTTATGTGACTCCCGAATCTGAAAGACATTCTCTGCTTTTATTCTTCATGAGAAATAAAGTCTTTAATCGATGAAAATGTACTTCACATGCATTTTTAGAAAGAGTGGTGTGAATAATTAGCAGTTGAATCCGATAACATAGGCGTGCATAAAGTAGCCCATTAAATGCAAAATGGCAATATTAGATATTAATGCACATAGTTTAGTAGTCACTTAACTTCTGGTTATTGACAAAAAAATTTGCATAAAAGTTTCTTTAAAATGCCATAAGAGTTATATATTTAAATAAAACCAAGGTTATTATAGAAACACCTAATTTAATTCTTTTTACATTACATTGTTTTACGTATTAGTATATAAAAAAATGCCATCATGAAAACTTTACATTTTTCTTTATATTTTGTGATATATTTTTGCATAACATGTATGGTAAATCCCAAATAATCTCCATGATCATTATTTTCTCTTTACAACTAACACGCACTGTGAACACAATCATCCTTGCTGATCGCCACCACCGCTTCTACAATATAATCGGAACCCGATAATTTTGATCGTCGTCGACCATTCCATGTAAACCTCCCATGAAATGGTTGAATTGTGATACAACGTGTGGTTGATGAATTTGATTGTTTTCCTTTCTTCGGATACCCATCAGCTGGAAATGCATTTTGGGAGCAAATGGACACAACGCTAAATCAGCTCAAATTATTTCTCCTCATGGCATTTGAAACCACTATATTGGAACGATCAGGATCATCACCATTTTCTTCATCTGGGAACAGTCTCATGTCTAGATAGAAGAAGCTAACTAAAGACGCATTGCACTGCACTGCAGTCAATTACTGTAGTCAATTGCAAAACTGTTTCATCCTTGTATTCTCTGGCATACAACAAGAACATATTTGTTAGAACCTGCATACCTCGTCATCATGTCTTCACAAATTGCAACACATAATAATTATAGTGACAAATAAACCTCGGTCAAGAGAAAGCTTAAAGGACGACATCAGGGATATGTTTCTCAGAGCAGCAAGTCAACAAGTTACAAGTCACGTGACTATTTCACAATGCGGATGTATTCCTAACCGAAGACTTGTGCTAGTCCAAAAGAAATGGCGGACCTAATAAAGACCATTTATAACTCGTATTTTGATGATTAAGACACATTTGGGGTGTGTACCTTGCAATATTTCCACTTCAAAAGTTGGTGCAGCGTTTTTGGGTGAATGCAAAGGGATGAATACCTATGTGCTGAAAAATATTTTTATGCCATAACTTACCTTAAAAATATTTTACTTGAATGCGAGTTTTCGGGTTAACCTAACATCATGAGAAAAAATAGTTGATTTCGCCAAATTTCTTGAAAGAAGAGCTCTAAATGGTAGTTATTTCTGTGGTGTATGCATCACTTTAATACAGTGGTAGGTATATAAATCGTACAAGTCAAGATATCATGTTGCGTTGGTTTTATCTTTATTAAACCACTATTAACGGATATATAACGTAATATTTTTACGAAAATTCGTGGTAATACACTGAATGGTGACGTTAAGAATATTTATCGGAACTTGCAGTTCGTATTTCCAGTTATTAATCATCATATTCCTTAACAGAAACGACTTTATAAGTAGTTGTTTATTACAAATGAATTAAAGAGAGTTAAAGATTAGGATATTTAATTATTCCCTCCACCATGTCAATGCAATTCTTGAGTCTATTATTTAAATGAAAGTCAACTTATGAATTTATTGTGCTTGGTAACTTTGTTTTCGGGCGAAATTCACGATGACACAGCAGTTGAGAGAAAATAATAAAATATCCTGATTTTAGACTCTCTTTAATTTATTAGTAATGAATAGGGATGAGTTGATTCTACTTTTTTTCGATTCCGATTCCGATTTCGATTCTTTCAAATCGATTCCCGATTCTCGATTCCGATTCCATCTATTCTTATTCCTAATAACAGGTGGGATATTGATATACCAGTAGCGTACGACTATTATTTAAAATCAAGTATTGGCTGAAATAAAATAACAAATACAATTAACTCTCTCAAAAAGTATATTTATTAAAAAATAGCAAATATATCCTCAGCTTATTGAGGTGGATGAAAAGTACAAATTGATAGTCTACACCTAAAATTACAGAGACAAATATGATGGGATAAATGAAATTTGATTTGAATATTTATCTATCTGGAATCGATGGAATCATCAGAATCGACTTTAGGCGATCGATTATCGATACCAATTCTAATCGATATTTGGATTTGACATTTGGATTCGACTCATCCTTAGTAATGAACAACTACTTTATAACTATATATTTACAGCAAAAAATATCGCGCGTAGATGTTGCCATGTTAGAGGTAACTACAGACGGACGCAGTGGTGGCTGCTTCTTATCCATTGTCTCTTGATAGATAGTTTTCACCTAATTGGCAACTCTATGTACTGGCAAAATAGCAAATTGCTCGGAAGAAAAACAAATCGACGCCTTGTGTTCCTGTGTGACTCGGGCGAAAAACTTCGATCGCCGGAAATTCAGGAGCTGCCCCAAAATCCTCGAAAGTCGCACGAATACACGGCAACCGCGTGGAAACCTCCTTCTCCCAACCTCACGCTAAACCTGGCTCTACTGTACGCGTAAAGCTAATAAAAATAAATACCTATAATGAGGATACTGATAATACATAACTACTTCCATCTAAGTACCCGCAATACTGTCGTTCTTGAGCACACAACAGTCTTCCTTAATTTCAATGGAGCTATGCGCTTCTAAGATTGAGTCTTACCTTTTGTGTCATAAGTTGTGCAATTGATTATAGAAATAGATCGTCTTCAAAAACTGTAGAAAAGAACTTATGCTTTCTATATTTCAAAATTCCAAGTTGATAATATATTCAAGATCAAAATTTACCGAATACCAAGCGATTCTATATGGGCAACCAGTTTTTACTTATCAAAAGCCGTGACATTACAACATTTATTATCAAAATATTATCAAGATGAATGTAACGACAAAACATTTATAATGTTATGCAATGAAAGTTGAAACAAAAAAACTCCAGGTGCGTTTCATTGCCATATATTACGTTTCCTCGTTTTGGGGCCCAAGTCTGTAACTCTGGGCGCCTCATATGGGTGAAAGAGTTTTCTCCTGTCTGTAGCCTCTAACTGGGTAGATGATTGTCATGCACCCGAACCAAATGAAGAAAAGTGAGGGTATGAAAAATGCTGAAGCCAAAGCTGATTATGGAACGAATTTCAGAGAACTCTTTCTGAGAGACAATGAAATTGCCCGCAGCTATTTGCACTGGCGGGAGCACTGCGGTCGTTCCGATGTTAACAAATAGCCTAAAGGCGAATACTTGCGATACGGCTTCATTTATGTGACTGAGTCTGCTCAACTCATACACATTATGACAATCGTACTCTCGAGTTTCCATTTGCCTATTTTCTTAATTATATCTCATTTCTTTGTATCATCTCGGCAGAAAGACCTATGATTCACTCTGACTAGGCAAACTTGATACTTGATCTTTGGAATTGAAGTTATTGAAACATCGATACATGAATGAAATTCTACTCAATAATTACCTAAAATATAATGCAACTAATGAGCACAGTTCTTAAACGAGTTACTTGCATGATACGTTGATGACTGAGATGATTGAATACAGAGAAATAGCCGTCAGTTGCACAACGTTTCACCATGATTAATCCGCCTAGCCTCCATAGAATTGCGTTTTTTTGAAACAGCGATGCTTGAAAATGATGCTACTGAATAATTGTCTGAATTTAATACAATTAATTGGGATATTCTTTATTTGTAGCTTACACGATAAGTGGATGATGGAGAAGACTGAATACAAAAGTAATATGCTTAAGACTGCACATCGTTGCAAAACAGAAAATATATTTAACATATCGTTTTCCCCTATCCAGATGCCGCAAGACTGGAAAATAGGCAACGTCACTTCGATATTCAAAAAAGGAAATAGACTAACATCACTTTTATGCAAGATCCTCGAACACATTGTCGTTGATACTATTATGACATTCCTGGATAATCGTAACTTCTTAGGTGGCAGTCAGCACGGCTTACGTAAGGTTAGGTCTTGAGAAACACAGATTCCGCTCTTCCTTCATGATATCCTAAAATCAAGTGAATCGATTAAGCAAGTCGACGCGATATTCCTAGATTTCAAGAAGACATTCAATAAGGTTCCTCACAAAAAACTTATATAAATTGCAATCACGCGGAGTTAATAAAAAAAATAGTGAATTAGATAAGGGACTTTCTCAGTGATCGAAAACAAAAAGTAGTTATTGATAGTTTTAGCTCTGATATGGTCGAAGTCACATCCAGTATTCCTCAGGGAAGTGTGATCGGCCCTCTTTTATTTATTTTGTATATTTATGACCTAAGTTCTAGAGTTAGCAGTAAATTAAGATAATTTGCAGACGATATACTTATCTACCGTGAAATAAGCGAAGACGCGGACATTGAAGCTCTGTCATCGGACCTCAACAACGTTCATTCGTGGTGCCAGGAGTGGGGGTTAGAAATAAATATCAGCAAATGCACCACAGTTCACTTCCTGAAAAAGTCATCACAAAAATACCATACCCATACTGTGGGTGGAGTAAACGTAAAATCTTCAGATACAGTAAAATATCATGGAATTACCTTAACTTCGTATATATCGTGGGAATTACACACACAAGACATATGCGGAACAGCATTAAAGAAACTAGGTTTTGATAGGCGTACAATAGGAAGGTCCTCGGATGAAAAAGTCAAAGAGAGATGCTACTTCACTCTCGTTAGGTTACACCTCGAATACCCGCGATCATTTGCGACCCTGGTCATAGAGATTTAACTTAAAAAATTAATGAAATACAAAGAAAAGCAGCACGCTTCGTTAAAAACTGCTACAAGTGAACATATAGTGTCTCACAACTGTTAGAGGGATTAACGTGGGAGCCCCTAGAGACTCGGAGGCTACACGCTAGGCTTAGGTTGCTAGAGAAATCCAGGACTGATATTTTTCAGAGCGACAAAGAGATTATTATCATAACTCCTCACTAAATCTCTAGATCTGACAGAAGCGATAAAATAAGAGAGTTACACCGCGGAGCAGATAGGTACAGAAACTCGTTCGTTCCGTGCACAATAAGCGACCACAATAAAAATTGAGCTCCACTAAATACACCTCTATAATATATGTCACCATTTCATCTCTCAAAACTTGCATCTTTTCACGGATGGAGACCAAACATTCCTTGCCACACGCCCATGTGGCGGCTCGCAGGGTCTTATGTATATGTAGACACGTTCCACAAACATTAGTCTGCCTAACCGCTCTACAGCTCATGTCAATTTTGTATTTAAAAAATAGTATCCAACACACGAATAGAGTTCATTGTTTAACCATTTCTGCAGAAATCCCTGCCAAATAAAACAAAAATTAGACTGTACAAAACAAAAATCTGCCCAGCACTGCTCTATCGATCCGAAACGTGGAAACTTAATAAGAGAGAGGGGAAAAAATTGATTGCATTTGAAAACAAGTCGTTAAGAAAGATCTACGGGCTCACAAATGGACAAGGAAGGTGGAGAAGAGAGTACAATAAGGGAATAATGGACCTTTACAAGAATGCAAAGAGTAGGGATGTGTGATGAAGGAGGTTATGAGAGAAAACCCAGAAGGCAGACGACCCCGGGGAAGACCGTGACAAAGATGGTGGAACCAAGTTAGATTTGAAGAAGGTTGGAGCTGCAGAGTAGGATGCAATGGACCAAAGAGATGGGATATGTTGGTTCGGCTAAATATCAACTTGGGTATAAATGGCCCTGGGAGTAAGAGTAAGTAAGAGTATTTCGGCAGAGGCAGAGAGAGAACAAAAAACTGGCTGGGATAACATCATTGGAATTGCATTTTTCAACAGCGATTCGTGGAGACAATGCTACTGAAGAATTGTCTAATAGATATTGTGACGAAAGGGCACATTTCTTGAATGGGTTGCGGCAACCCCATCTACCGGTCCGAGGAAGATTTGATCAATATTTTTAATCCGGGCGGACACCATGGCTACTGACTGTGGGAAATAATCAAGGAGCTCCTTGATTTGGAGGTAAGTCTGTGCAATTCTTTCAAGTGCTACGTAGACGTAGGTCAAGTATGCAAATGGCCTGGTTAATTTTGCACTTTGTTCAAGAGAAGTTTGGTGTTAGTTGTGTGCTCAAAATGTCTCATGTGCCACTCCTAATTTGGATGAGCCGAAGGCGTAGTGGTGCTCATAAATTGTGCAGAGAAAGGGCGCCAATGGAAGAAGATTCCGCTTTACTATATTTTATAGTACCACGTATTCTCTGTAGAGTGGTTACCTTGCGATATAATAATCTTAGACCGATCTCTCACGGCTCGATCATGAGAGGTAAGTCGCCATTTCAATGAATCGCATGTACGTATATTATGCAGATCCAGGATAATTCTGCAGAGGGAAGTTAATGCATCAGGATTAATCTAAGAAAGTATGGGATAGGTTACGATGCTATGCGATGTCCAGTGTACACAGTATATGTAAACAGCAAATCTTTGCACTTATTGAACCATTTTATGTATTTAGAGCGGTTATTTTAATTTTTCAGAGGAGAGAGAGTAATGATGCTAGGCACGCCATATGTTTGACCATTGGTTTCATCGATTGATTTTTTCGTTATCGTTTATTAACCGTTATTTATAAGCCTCGGGTTATAAATAACTTGTCGGATTGTCAGCTTGTCGGATGGCAAATTTCCACGCCGCCCGCGCACCAGCGAAACAAATAGCGCTGTCGCTTCCCAACTGGCCGACGGTGGCTCAGGGCTAGCCACGGTCACGGAGAAGTAAACGCGCGCGCTCGCCTGTCAAGCGGGAGGCCCGGGTACGATTCCCGGTCCCAAAGTATACTAATTTCTAATTCTTTTTTCTTGTTATTAACCACTGAAGCCCTTGGTTCTACTAATCAGTCTTGTATCGACATCGGAACCACAAACAACAGTGAAACTTAACCCAGGGGCGGGCGCGCTATTCTTTGGTACACGACCGGGCGCGCCGTTTACAAAGTAAACATATCGTTCTTGATTTTAACTAACATATATTAATCGAGAATTTATTGATTAATTGATTCATTTTTTTATTTAATATTCTTTATATGGTTTGATAAATGAAACCTCTCTCCTTTATATCGTATACACTTATTACGAATCCATTACATTTTTTCATCACTTTCATTGAATTAACACAAGTAACACATTAACACATTTAAGTACACATTATCACGTTCCTTGATTCCTTTTTACTAATGAAATTGGAAAAAATGGAGCATTTCATGGCCGTTGCAGTATTTGTAATAACTACTCATATTCTCAATTTTTTGCCATTATATACTATGTATTCTTCCACTTTTTGTGTCTTTGGTAGAACACTCACTATTTCGGATCCACGAATAAGAATGGAACGCAACTAATGCAAGCGATAAAATTGTAATATTTATCAGGTGATAGAGTAAATTAATTGCTTTGGCATATTTTAATGGATAACAATTCAATTCATCTAAATAAACTGCAAAAAGGTTCAAAATCATTGGCTTGTTTCAATGATATTTACTTACTTGGTAACCTTCGCCATGTCCACGAGCAGGCGCGCTGTTTACTTTGTTCACATTGCGTGACGGTCTCCAACAATAGTTTCTCTGCCTCTGAGACGTGACCAAATATTTCAGTGAAAATTTCTTACAATGGAAGACAAAAGACAACTGGAGGAATACAGTTAAGGGTCCTAGCTATCACACAACGTTTCATACATTTTTCCGACCGGAAATCCAAAACCGTTTACTTTGTAACGCCCGCCGGAAGGTTAACACAAGCCTCTTCAATAGCTTGCGGGCCATTGGCTACAGGGTTTTTGTCACGATAAGTGGATGACTGAGATGCTTGAACACAAGAGTAATATCTGTAAATAGCACAACGTTACACAAACATAAATCTCCCTAACCACTTGGTAACACACATAAAATTAGTATTTCAAAGTATCATCCAACTCACCGATCGCACTCATCAACACTTCGAATTACCTCAGTAGAGAGAGAAAACATGACACTCAAGCCAAACTCCTTTTGAATATCAATTGTTGCAACAACGATAACTGGATGCTATCCTGAATAATCAATGACGCAGTAAGTCAATTAATGAACGCATTTATTAAATGGTTGACGCACATGGCAAATGTATGATTGAAAAGATAGAAAACAGTATTAGCCGTCGGTTGCACAACGTTTTATTCGCATTAATCAGCATCAGTACTCGGCAAGCATATCAAACTCACAAGGTATGTCAAAAGCAACATTTTCAAGTAAACGCCCCGATCAAACGTTCAACACCCAGCACAATTCATATGATATATCTTACGCCTTACCACAGTAATGACGCATTGTAAAACACACCGTTTACAAAGAAAGTTGCCGATGAATTTCACTTAAATTTTCAGGATTACGCATCAATCCGAATTTAAATCAAAAAATATCATTTGAAGCACCAATAAATTACTGCGTAATCCCGGAGAAACGTTTCAGTACATTCTGACAATTCAGTGAGGCACTCGTCATTCTAGCCGATACAGTGACTAGGACTATGTCATTATTACACTTATGTGGCGGCAATAAATCTGAAATTAGTGTTAATTTACATACACTCTAGAAATTAAGCGTAAGAAGAACAGCTACAAAAATGCCTTCCATTTGTCTGGCAAATGTACTGATGTGTCTTACCCTTGAGTCAGTGGTGTAAATGTGCTGTCAAAAACAAGGAGAATATACGAACAAATAGATGATAGAACAGTATTAGTTATAAGTGTCCTCATTATGCTTCCAATTATTAACCTAAGTAGTACGTAAATTATGATAATATTCGTCTACATAAGCGTAAAATACTGTAAAATCAACGTGAATACTCTAATACCATCGGTCAAAATGTAATAACACTGTCGTAGAGTGTATTTCTCTCCTTTGAAGACAATTTAACGTCGGCCTCGGCAGGTCGGTCTTAACGGTACACAAAAGTTTCTGACACTGTATGTCAGACACCGAGTGGCTCAGTTAAGACGGCTCTGAGAGCTATGTCGCGACACTGGCGTGGATGTATCGCGACACTATTGCCCCTGGCCGCAATGTCTCGTTAAAGACGGTCCCGATCCAACCGGTCGCGACACTCCGACACTGCTCTACGAATTTTCAGCCGGTTGGATTTTGTGTCGGAGTGTCGCGGCAGCCGGCGGTGTTTCAGAGGTGCCCTAGCTTCAAAGAGAACGACTACACATTCGCTTCTACCTCGCGAAGCTTAGATAAATTAGACTTACCAGACCACGTACTACTACTGAGGTACTTGCCACCTTACGCCTAGTAGGTCGGGCGCCTCATACTTTCCAGGCGCCCTATGTTTCTCTTTTCTCCCAGAGAGACTAGGTAGAGAGTACGGATAGGAGAAAGCGCTCGCTAGGGGGCCTCACGAATCTTTTATCACCCGTTTCCGGGAGAAAACCAAGTAACAGCGTCGGGCCCTAGAAGATAAGGCATCTATAACATAAGTATCTTGAATTACTTCACAAATGTAGACTTATCTGTGGAGGAACGGGCAATAGAAGATTGGCTTTATCATAACTAGTCATATGTCATGTAATGAGTATCATATACACCTGCACGAATGGCAGTCGTTTGCGTGTTTATTGGCGTTTATTGCGTGGCATATTTGGCTGGAAGTTTTTGGGTTGGCAGCCCTTGGAGTGGTTCGATCGGTTGGCGGCTCTGTAGGAAAGGTTTTGACTAAAAGTATTGTTGCGATTTGAGGATGAAGTGGTGCGGGAGGGAAAGGAGGGAGTATAAACAATGAGGTGGCAACGGTGAGGTTGTTTGAAAAGGGGAAAAACGCGGGGAGAGTGTGTCGAGGCAGAATGTAAAAGGTGTGGTGATGAAATTGCGTGCAAGGAAAAAGAAGTGGGAGGCGGCGTGTGTGAAGAAAAAAGGCAATGCAGATGCAATTCAGTGTAATAGGCGAGGTGTTGGTGCTGCCAGGAGTTTCTCCAAAGGATGGTGGATTAATGTGTGGGGATCCAGAGGGTCCACTGTCAGCGGGTACCACGTATTTTGTGTGCCCCGTTACCCGGGTGGAAGTTGGACTGCTGAACATTTAAATTATAACATTTACTGGTTGGTATTCACAACAAGTATTATTAACCACTAGAAGAGGAGAACGAAACTGAAAATTTGCAACTAGCAAATTATATAATAGTGTAAATGCATAGATCTGATGTCTGTTGAGTGTTTTGCCACAGATTGTATCCACATAAAACGATGCTGAGAAACTCAAAATAATATTTTAAATATAATAAAGTTACAGTCATGATTTTCCAAAACTTTCACCCCATAACAAACTGCCAACGGTAATAAGAAGACTTGAAGAAGGAGAAATAGTCGCTCTTGAGAAAGCTGGCTGTTATGAAGTCCACTACCAGGTGCAGTACCCGAGAACCTTTCCTGAGTTATGTACTTGCTCTTTCTTATTCTTACAGAGTGGACCGTTTTCTTAATATCGAAAAGGAAAAATGAAGACGCCCTCCGGATTCTTCTACAACTTATCTATTCTAGTGGTGGCTGTGAGCATTGGAACCGGGAATGTCATCGCCGCACCTCAGCGTATAGGTAGCCACTGTTCACTTTCTCAATAAATATTAAGAACAAAAAGTCATGATTACTCATAATCATCCACATATTTTTGGCATATATTCGTCTCCAATAATAACTGCAAATAAAAATATACTTTGAAGGTAATACTGAATCATTTTCCTTGATCATGCACTTCTTACGTAACCAAACGTCGTCTGTTCCGTCGAATTAATTGTGGAAGTAAAAATGTTTAAAAATTAACCTTAATATAAAAAAAGATGATTTTTTACGATGTTGAGGTGTCATTATAGAGACTAAAATTGTTTTCCCAGCTCGGGTGGCTATTATATGTTCAAATATGCATGCATTACAAACGTCGCCAGACTTTTCTAAATTGAAATCCCGTTCACACAACCTAAAATAAGAAGATAATTATCTAACAGCTGATGAATCGAAAACAAAATACTCGATTAATACTGCTTACAACTTCAATGTTAATTGCATATGCAATAATACTTCAAAGGTATTTCTCGATATAAATATTTTAAGTAATATATATTTCGATGAGTAAATTTCGATGTTACATATTATTATAGCATATTATGTATAAATTTCCCGTATACGACCTCATATATTTTCTATATTTGCCCATATCTGACTTAACTACAAGTCGAAAATACATTTCGCATACACATTATCTACTTGCTGTACATGCTGCTTTATTATGGTTATAGTTTTCCTGCATGTTCTTTATTCGTTGTGATTCCGCGGATTTATTGATACCATGAACAATTGTAACTAGAGGATTGTAATTACAGGCGTTCCATGCCGGGCCAGAATTAATTGTAGGGATTTACGATTAAAATGAATCGTTAAATATGTTATTCATCTAACTAACTTAACGTTACTTTTTATAAGAGTTAATTTTAACATTAACTAGTTACTTTTTACAGGGATTAACTTAAATTTTAATCAGTAAAATTTTGAGTAGCTTTCCCAGCAATCATATCGCATCATAGTTGGGATTAGCCATTTAAAAAAATTAACGATTAATTTTAATCGTTTGAATGTAGTTAACCCCTTAACTTGAACGTAAATTTTAAAAGCGTTACCTTTTAACTTTAACTAGTTGCTTTTTGCAGAGATTGACTTTAACTTTAATAAGTGAATTTTCAGTAACTTTCTCAACTATGGTACAAATGGAAAACAAAAATTGAGCACTTACGGAATTATATTAGAATTTTGGAGGGAGGAATTAGAATGTTAAATAGAATAACCATTCTGATGGATGAAGTTTAATTTTTCGCTATTTGAAGGTAGGTAACCTATTTTCGTATATTGTCTACTTTAGCCTTAAAGGGTAATGAAGAGAAATAGATAAGGGATTTAGAGAAAGAATTTCAAAAAGAAAAGTACGGCACATCTTTCAATTCCCGGCGTAGTTCAATAATAATGCGTTACAAGGAAGGGTATTTTAAATACAATGCTTAAATGCATTATTTACTCGTGGAAAGTAGTTTTGTTAGTAAAGGGTAGTCAATGTTTTTCATGCCCGTTGATTTCGACGGGTGTGAAAAAAATTGAAGTTATTTCATAAGAAAACTACAAAGCCTGAAGAATACGGTCAGCGTGGTCACTTGAGGAGTTCGTAACCTATCTTGTACGTTGGCTTCGTTGTGGTAGACACGCTGACCCTTTTCCTGGTGCACGGACGAGTGACTGTTGGTATTCTTTCATGCGCGGGAAACCCTAAAATGGGTCACCAAGATTCATTACTTCTTAAATAGCACCAAGGTTGATAGATGACCTAGCAGAAAAATTGGTATTAATTTAGGGTTCATTTTATATTAATTATGTGATCCACCGTTATTTGTTCTTTTTATGTTCTTTTATGCTCACGATTTTTTCCGAATTTCCCAGTGTGTTCTTTTTATGTTGATTTAATGCTCTTTCACTGTTCACTCTGCTGACCCTAAAAGAACATTTTAATGTACTAATCATGTTCATAGAATGTTTCGCTGTGGTGCAAATGGTAAAATGGAATCCTGCTCTTATGGAGCACGAAATAATTAAATTCAGCACTGATGACAAAATTTAGTCAACACATTCAAACAGAGAGTTAATGTTTGTGTAACTGGTACTCGAGTGAATTCATTTGATCCACCAGATTGCTCTGGCTGCAGAGTAAACTGTAAAAGAAGATTGTATTGTTCATTTTGTTTTTATTTCCTTTCCACCACGATAGAAAAAAGCTCATTTTATGTTTACTTCGTGTTCTTTTAATGTTCATTTAATGTTCAAATTATGTTCATTTTGTGTTCATGGGGAATTTTCATTTAGTGTTCAAGTTATGATATTTTTCTGTTCTATAAAAATTTCATATTCTGTTTATTATGATTTTTGTGACAGAAAGAACATAAAAAGAATACTAAATGAACATTCAACTGAAAATAGAAAGAATATATCTTGAATACTGAATGAACATTAAAAGAACAGAAAATGAACACTAGATGAATACTGAAAGAACACCTTTTGAACATTTAATGAATATTTTTTTAACATTAAATGAACACGCTCATTCGCCATCTAACTTCTTAGGTTTTCTCTGCTTCGTGATTTTTATTTAGTTGCCGGAGTGTTGTTTGCCTCTGTGAGTTCTGTGACTCCTGGCGTTGGAATTTTGCTTTTAAGCATGCGTATTTTGAATAGCCCTTCAGTGCTGTATCCGGTTGTGTATGTGAAGTATTGGTGAGTGCTTACTGTTGTAAAAAGACTCAATTTGCTGTGCATTGTAAACAGTTTATTTTTGACCTCATCATGAGATAGTGTGGTTGTTAGCGATTGAATATTTAGGACAGGAAGTGGGCTGTTGTTAAGCTGGACTTCGGAGTTATTATGTCATGTTCAATTATGCCGCAGTTTAGACTGAATTCAACAGTGGTGGTACTTAGCGAGATTTTAGTTTAGCATAGTGAGTTTCACAGGTGTAGTTCATTCCTGGTATGAAGAGTACGATGTCATTTAATGCCGTATCACGATTACTTTTGTGAATAATATTTCCTCTTCCTCACTGCCAATGCTCTAATAATTAATTAATTATTTACTTGGAAAAATCAGTGAAAACCAGAGAACTAAGATGGAATTTTATAGAAGTTCCTGTGTTTACTACTTTCCAGTGTGTAACGGTTATTTGATATAATTTTTATCTTGTGAATTTCAATAAAATTCCGAGATAGAACGAGCCAAGAAAGTTTTCATTTTTATTAAATCATTTACCCATGCCCTATGTTTATCATCCACGGTGGCATTTATCATTATGGCTTGCAGTGAGTGAATAAGCATGGCTAACCGTAACAAAATGCATTTTTCGTTGTTAAATGATCCTTGACTGTGGTGTTATCGAATTGAAAATCTCATTACGAGAACCCATAAATAGTACTTGCGTAGTAGGTAAGTAATTATTAATTATAGTAAAAGTGGTCATAAAATGTTTTAAAGTGTTAATTTGATGTTCAAAAGTGGTCATTTAATGCTCAAAAAGTGTTCATTTAGTGTTAAAAAAGAGTCCATTCAATGATCAACTTATGTTCTTTTTAGGTTCAGGCAAATATTTGTTTAGTGTTCTCTTTAAATGCTTTGTGACACTAAGAACAAAAAAACAACATAATTTCGTTTGAGAAAAATATATTCGATTTGTGTTCTTTTTATGTTCTTTGTAAAAAAATAAATAAAAAGAGTACTAAATGAACATTCGCCTGAGCATGAAAAGAACATGATTTGAATGCTAAATTAACGTAAAAAGAAAACTAAATGAACCCACATTTTTCTGCCTAAGTGATCACCTCGTCCCTCTGGTAATTCTGTTCTCTCATATACATTCAGTGCTCCAAGGTAGTTAGTTTTGTTGGAGCGACAGATCTACCGACAGAAACCAATACATTTTTATCAATAACTAGCAATTATATAAACACTTACCACGAGTAACCTTGTATATTAGATCATCGCTATATATGAGGAATTGAGTATCCAGCATATTACATTGTTTTAAAAATATGCTCTGTGATTGTAATTTGGGGATATAGCTGAAGAAACTTTACCATATTATAAAATATTAAATACTGTATGTGCTAATAATGGATATCATTTACGTTCTCTGTTTCTGTCTGCCAAATCAATGAAGCTCGTATCCGAATATATCCCAATGGCGTAAAGAGCAGCAATGATTAAGTTTTCATCATTTTGTAGCTTTGAATAGATAGATTGAATTTAATTTGCAGCATAATGAAGCTAATTTGGCTTTTCATACTTCTGCTCAATGCAACAATTGGGCGTAATTCTTCAGCAGAAATTTTCTCTTTTATCATTACCCGCGAGTTTTTTTCCGTTAACGTACGCCATTCCCAAGTGCTAAAAGGTGCGGCAGCATTTATTTATAATTTAAGCAGTAACTAAGTCAAAGTACTGGCACACTGCATCGCACTGATAATCCTGAAGAGTGTTTTTTGTTTTACTCTTGAGTAGCACTTTTACAAGAGATTGGTGGCACATGTTCGACGAACATTTATATGAGGAAGAATACTTAACTTTTTCTCCATGTTCTCGAATGCCATACATTTCTATGAAAAAGTTGCATTTCCAGCAGTTCTCATGTCTATCAATTTATGATTCATGTAAAGTAGGGCTAATAATTGCCATAAGCGTGCAATATACGGTGCAGCACAAAGCTAAAAGCGTTTTTTTTTGTCTTATAAAATTGAATGGCCTCCCAAATAGTCAATGCCAACGATTTACGGGAATTATTATTTTCTCCTCAAATATATTCCTTTCTCCCTTCACTCATGTTGTTCATTTTAGACGATTGCTTCGTTAAACAAACTAGTATTGGCGGAGGAGGTGTATGTAAACAAATTGTTTTATTGGAACCGTTATCAACATATAACAGATACGTAAAGTAAATAGTAAGCAAGCGAGAGAAATTATCTTTAGAAAAATATAAAATAAATGGATTTTACGCTCCTAACTTCTGTTCTTGTTGTTTTACTGCTGTTTCTTTTTTATAGCAAACTAGCTGTGCCCGGCATGCGTTGCATTGCCTCTTTTTCTTTCTTAGCAGGCACACACATAAAAAGTACACACTCAACAAATTCAATAGTTTTAGCCTTAAATTTGTAAACTGAACCGGTTGTGCAATAAATATTCTGAGTAAAACTTACAAAGTATGCTGATTCCTGAACATGAAAAAAGTACACACATTGACATGTACAAAATTCCTCCAATTGCCTACTTTTATAGCCCATAATTTACTTCAAAACCTCATTGATTTCAGTACATATGATCATATTCTAAATTTGAAAAATAAAATACTCCATCCTGAATTCCCCACTGATTTTAATACTTTTCATGGTTTGACCCACAAATCTTTTCCGGAATCAAAATGGGTCACTAAACGACTTTTAGACTCAGTCCAATGAATTCCTCGTACCTACACAGAAATATGTAACGTACAAACGATGCCATGAATTTCCATTCCATGCCTATGCTGGGGCTTCCAAGTAAATAAAATATTCTTTTGCTGAAGCAGTACAAACATTAAATAATTTCGAGCAAAAATGTACAATTTTAGGAAAAAGCGAGGGTTGTACGAAAATCGAATGCAAGAATTAAAAATAATCAAACAAAGAGACCACTGCACCAAAACATATATAAAGCAAAAATAAATTACGAACCTTTTAAAACAAATTATGTCTCACTAATATGATTCTGATGCACGTGATTGAGCAACTCGTAAACGATCTGCTTCGCTTGCTTGATTGCCACGCCTCGCTTTTTTGCGAAGCTCGCGTGCCAACAGAAATATTTTGAAACGACTGGTGCTCCACCTAATGTAAAATGGATTTAATAATTCAGAAACCTTCAGGGGCGAGCGCACTACAATTCAATGGTTTCTCAATTTCTATGGGTTAAAATAAGAACCTCTCTCATTGGTTAAAATAAAGATCGTATTTTTAAATTTAATAGTATTTGAAAAATTAGGTTAGGATTATTAGCTTACCCGTCGGGCGTTGTTGCACGAAAATTATTCGAAAGATTAAGAGGGCCTTTAAAAAATTTTTATACATTCAACCTTCGAAACAATCGCAAGAGTGTACTCAAAAACTTCTTAAAGTTTCTTGGCGATTCGTTAATTAAGATTTTATTTTTGTTTATTTATTTGGTTGTCAAGGAAAATGCTTATAAGAAAATCGATTGAAAAAGAGAGAAACTTCATTCTTTCGGGCATGATACCACTAATTTTAGTAGTATCATGCTTTCGGATATGCGATAAAATGAATTTCAACTCTCTATCTTTAGTTAAAGTTGTTTTAAAAAGCGAAATAATTAACCGATGCACAAATTCCAATGCTTAGAATTCCTAATCAGCTCAACTAAGCAATATGAATTCCAAGCGAAATCTGGTTGTCAAGCGAATATGGTAGCGATTGTTGATTTCACTGAAAAATATGTGTTTCTGCAACTAAAAACGCAATTTTCCGTCAATTACGAAGTGAAAAGGAAAATTAATTGAAAGAATTAAAAACTTCATTCTTTCAGACATTTAATTAAAAAAATACCAACTCTCTATCTTGAGCGGAAATAATTTTAAAAAGTAAAAAATGAAACCACTGCACAAAACCCGATACGTACCGCGAACCACCTAGGGCCCTGAGACTCCCGCCTAAAGGGCCCACCTAAGGGCCATGGGACTTTTATGGACCCTGAAATCATTTTAAAGTAGCCGATAACTTTCCTCCTGCCTTGAACTATTACTCGGCAAAATTTCAGCACGATAGGATTAAAACTGAGGTAAGGATTATTAGCTTACCCGTCGGGCGTTGTTGCGCAAAAACTATTCAAAAGATTGAGAGGGCCTTGGGGGGCGAAATTTAAAAAAAATTTATACTTAAAACCTTCGAAACCTTTGCGGAAGTGTACTCAACAACTTCTTAAAGTTTCATGGCGATCGGATCAACGGTGTAGTAATGCATACAGGACACACAGGCATACATTCGTTTATATATATATAGATTGCGGTAAATACGAGTTATATTCTCTCAAGGAGAAACAGCCAAACAATGCCATCCGCTTTCATTTCTCGATCTAACAGATACTTACTCTTCCTCAACACCAAGCTCAACCATATTCCAAACTTATGCTCCAGTACACTGGTTTGCCAAGGACACGTGCCACACAGCCTTTATCCCATCGGTACATTGTCCTCTAAAAATTAAAGGTGGAGGATCAAATAAGGAACCCCTACGTTCTAAGAGAAAATGTTGAAAACATTATACACCAAACTCAATATTTACCCTTAATTTCGACCTCAAGGTGATGCACTACCTGACCACCTCTATGAATATTCTTCATTCTCATATGATCAATTCATTTCGAATTTTAATCTCCTTACTTTCAACTCGTATAGAGATAAGTATATTGATCAACATTAAACAGAATACTTAACTTCGTCTACTCTACTACTAAATAATACTCTACTACTACTAAATATTTCACCTCTTCTTTTATATGACCGAGTTAGTCGTTATTCTTTTTTGATGGCAACATAATAAATAATGCTTCTGACTGATAGATATTTGCTTTCCAATGGTGGAATTTATATTAAATCTTATACACTTCCAGATGCAGAGGTAGGAGATTCATGCATTGACGGAAAGGGATGCAAAACCCTTCTTCATGGCAAGGGTGTCCTTTGTCGCCGTTTCTTTTCAGCATTTTTGCTGAGGAAATGGTAAGACAGGCATGGGAAGAAGTTGAGGTTGGAGTCAAAGTGGGAGAGCATCATATAAAATCGGTTAGCTTCGCGGACGATCAGGCATTGGTTAGTGGATCTTCGAAGAGACTACATGCTTTGGTAGATGCTTTAGATATGCAGTGCGGGATATGGGGAATGAAGATAAATCATAAGAAAACGAAAGTAATGAGATTCTCCAGGGCGAAGAAAGCGAAGCTTGTGATTAAAGTTGGAGGACACAAACTAGAGCAAGTAGAACAGTTTAATTACTTAGGTATCACGCTAGAGGAAAATGGGCATAGTAGTAAAGACATGCGGAAGAGAATAGCGCTAGCTAAGGAGGCGATCAGTAATAGAAGAGTGCTGATGACGGGGACACTGGGTATGGATGTGAAGAAGAGACTGGTGAAGAGTTTGATATGGAGCGTAGCGTTGTATGGGGCAGAAACGTGGACCCTGTGAAAGGAGGACGAGAATAGGCTGCAGGCATTTGAGATGTGGATGTGGAGAAGAATGGAGAAGGAAGACTAGCGAGGAAGATGGACGGAAAGGAAGACTAGCGAGGAAGTGCTGGAGACGGTGGGCGAGGAAAGGAATCTTTTGAATGAAATCCGGGAAAGGCAGGGTAGATGGCTGAAGGATATAATAAAGGGTGATGGGTTTCTGAAGAATGTGATAGAGGGAAGGATGTTGGGCAAGTGGGGAAGGAGAAGAAAGAGAATAGGTTTCATGGACGGGATGAATAAGGGTAGACCTTATGCAGAGGCTAAAAAGGATATATTAGAGGGAGATAGGCCCCGGAATGTGTAAAAGGCCGGAAGCAGATTCTCTGACATTCAACAAAACCTACTTTTACCGGTAGAATACATAACAATAATAATAATATTACTCTAGCGGAAGAAACCCGTTGAAAATTCTACGGGTATGAAAGCTATGAATTTATTTTATAATAAAAACAAAAAATAATATTATCAGCGTGGTCATTTGAGGAGTTTGTAACTTATTGAATAGTTGTGTTCGTTGTAGCACACACACAGACCTTTTTCCGGATGTACGGAGAGATGAGTGACTGTCGTTACTCTTCCTAGCACGGGAAACCCAAAAATGGGTCACGCAGACTCATTACTTCTTAAATAGCACCCAGGTTGACAGATGATCACCTGGTGTATCCGGTTCAGTTCTATTATACACATGCAATGGCCTTAGGAAAGCTATTTTGTGAATAGGCATTGAAGACTATACGTATTATAAATTTACATGGAATTGGGACACTCGAACACTCTAATCAGATTTTCTTTCGTGCGATCATGGGCCTGCAGGAAAATGTGATGTTTTAAAGCTAGAGGCGTGAATACCATTTATAATCATATCTCTGGTTAAAAATGAAAAATGCTATTGTTGATTTTAGGTAAATATGTGAGATTTTTATTGTAAAAATATGAAATATCGACAAATACGAAGCGTAAAAGATAATCGATTGAAAGAATTAAAAAACTTCATTTATTCGGCCATCCGAAAAAAAAATTATAGCCCTCTATCTTGGGAGAAAGTTCTTTAAAATGGAAAAATTAAAACGCTGCACCGAACCCAATGCCTAGCATAGACCACCATGGACCATGTAACCTACCAGAGGCCTTTGGAGCCACGAGGACTTTTTAATGTAGCCTACGTACCAACCAGATATATTTCCTGTCTACACACCATATTTCAGCTTGATCGGTAATGTAGGTTTTGAGTGATGGAACTACAGACAGACAAAAACCAATATATTTTTATATATCAGTTACGATGTATTCAATATTCCACCATTAAGTTTTTATGATATTTCCTTTAGAGTATGATTAGTAAAACCGTAGAATTTTGGTCCGTGTAAAGGAATGTGATCCCAAAAACATAGATCAATGTTTTTCTTTCGGGAATAATTAAGAATATGGAGTAAAAAAACAATTTAAAAATTTTCTACATATATGGCTATTTTTTCTTTGGTTTTGGCTCAGGACCTATATTTGTTCAAAAGGTAGGTCTTTACTATGTCTTCTCAATACATGTAGTTAATTTGGCCGTGAACACATTATTTCATTCAAGTAAGGAAAGAATAACATAGTTTCACGGATCTCCCAACGGTTGTCTACTTTAAATATAATTTCATGAAGGGGAAGTTTAGTGGAGGATAGGGCTATAAATTAAGCTCCTCTTGCAGGGTCAGGATTCAGATGCAGTTGGAAATCTATTTCTACAATCACATAAATATGTCTCCTAAATCTCTCCCAATATCTAATCGGAAGTGAGTTAAAACCAAGAGAGAAAAATGTGAGACAACACTAACCTGGGCTTGAACATGGGTGCAAAAAAAAGGGACGTGGCATGATGTCTTTGGTCGAATTGTCTCATCATTCAGTGATTCGAATATTTTAAAATGTACCATTTCCGCTACTCATGGCCTAAAAGCAAATTTTGGACATGAAAAATACGTAAACTTTTAAACACATTTTGGTAACATCAAAAGTGATCTTATTGATATCTTGCGATGTTTTCCTCGTTCTCGAGAAAATTGATATTCATTCACTACGCAATAAAAAGCGATTTAGTGAAGTAACAGATACAAACAGTTGGGAGTCAAAAGCATGAAAATATATATAATGGATTCGGATGCTCGGTATTGTTGCCTAGGCTGCGTGTTGCCGAAATTTCCACTTTTAGTTCACCCAGTCCTAGGCACCTCTTCCATTAGAGTCTTTTCTTTTGTTATTGTAAATAGACGTAGTTAATTGTTTCCAACGTCAGACTGGTAATAATTCAATAACGATCGAGGAGATATGAATTAATTGATATTTAGAATATACCTTGCTATTTTTGTTATCTAAAATGTTTTTGATGCTAGAGAGGAAATATCTATTACAGGAAATCAATAAGATGTTAATGAAACGTTCATCGTGTGCGACTACGATGTTTGCCAGAATCCGATTATAATTGGAATGCATTAAGCCCGTTCGGCATAAATAAAGAATTCAGAATGCCTTGTTTAAACAGAACTTGCTCTGTACCAGGCTGCAAAACAGGGTATGCGTCGACGAGGACCCAAAATAGGAGACTTGGATTGAAAAATAAGAATCTGTTCAAGGCGGCGGTAAGTGCATTCCTTTTTACTTACACTGCAAAGACGGCCATTGGGAATACTCATGAAGTCACCTCGCATTATTATAAAATTACCGTATAGCGATATTCACGAAGTGCAATGAAGTTAACTGTGCACTTAAGTAATTACATTTGGAGAAATATAAAATATATCTGTAGACCGGACGATATAAAAAAGTGTATAATTAGGTCCCGCGTATATTACTTTATTTTTAATCACTACATTTTGATAACTTGTAAGTAAATACGAATGTATATTCATAGCAAAACCGGTAAGACGTTACCATTTACAATCTGTCGACTGTATTTGCATTTGAACTTCCGTCTTTAATCACTTGGCAGAACCACTTTTCAAAAAGTTGTTTGTTCACTGGAATTCTAGACATCGCTTTTTGGCAACGAGATCCTAATCCATAATATATATTCATGGTCAGAAGAATAAAAATAGGATAATCATACAATTTTCAGAAGCTATGTTTAGTGGCTTTCAAAGCTTTTGTAACATTTAGGAGATAATAATATTAATTTATTTCTCTCATATGAAAAGGGTGAAATAAAAAGAAACCCTCTTCATAGGTGCAATTAGATTGTGGTTACCGTATAAGTATGAGATTTAAAATAAGATCCAAATTACATGCCAATTAAGATTTCTGATCGGGGTTCTTTCTAATTCCCGCTTGTTATAAGTAACGAGCTATCCCATTCCCAATTGAAAATTCTCTAAATCTCGTGTATTCACGTGTAAGTTATAAAGAAGAGTTGTATAAAAGTAGTTAAGGTCTTTGTTTATAACGTCACTCTTTAGAGACAAAAAAATTAATGCACCGCCACGGTGCACATAATTTGTTTTACCTCTAAAAAGAGACGTTAGAGCGTAATCTAGAGTAATGAATTACAATATACTGTGTTAGCATATTTTTTGCGGATGAGGCATTTTGGTTGATTGTCATTAATAATAAGTACTTCACTTGCTTTAAACGCGTTTTTCAGTCCATATTTAGTTTAGAATTACCATACACATCGACTATTCATGCAATATTTTTTAATTTTTTCCCATATTTTCTAGCTATAATCGGTGATCCCTGCACATCCAATACGGAATGCACTGCCTTGGATCCGAATGCGGCCTGCACGGGGATGGAAGGTTCCAAGACTTGCACGTGCTCATTCGGATATTATGCAGCTCCTGACAAGAAGAGCTGCAGCAATGAACGTAAATACGAAGTAACATTATGCCGATTCAAGGACACAAGTCTACTGATGGATCACTGAATAACATTCATATTTCTCTGTTTTTGCTTTACTATCAGAGAAAAAACGAATGCCGAAAGAAGGGAATTTAAAAATTAATCACATTATTCAGGGAAACCTTTTATGAGATGTACAACAGTATGTAACTCATAACTTGTGTTCATTAATTTTTCAACAAATTAAACGATTGCGTCAACACTCCATTTAAATCCTCAATGCAATTTACTTTTGCTTTTGAATTGTGACGATATAGAAAATAATAGAGGAAAAACGGCACGGTAAAAATTGCTGATGAGAGTCATCACCAATTCACGCTTTGTCATAAGTAAGAAGTTTCTTCATTCGCAAATGAATAAATCAAAAAATATGTATTCCAATATAAAGGTTCAATAAATCCATTGGTAAAACGTAAGTTGCATAGTAGATATTGCGAATAGTTGTTAAGGTCTTTCTTTATTATAAGAGGCTTTGGTGTAACACAATTTGTTAATTTCTATTATGGCCATATAGAGATAAATATATGGGTTAAGCTTGCGTTTTACCAAGTATTCGATGGAGAGCGGAGTGATTTCTAACAATCATCATTATTTACAAATATCATTGAACGGTTGCACTGAACATTTAATTTCATTGCACTGTATTTGCACACGTCATTGCGGTTGAGGCATTTTGGTTAACTACCTCCTGTTATATGATTAAATCCAACCAGATGGAATTTGTCGAATTCCGAAAGGTCAATATGGGCTAGTTATCATTTTATTTGTCTCTTTTCTCAATAAATTTCTCAATCCAATACTCTATCGGTTGGTACTCATTTACCAAAGGGTAAAGTATACATATTTACGAATTTCCAAACGTTGCATGTAACACCTGACCGGTAATTGGGAGATCCGGGTTTGAATCTCGGTCGAATCAAATGATTTTTTCATAGCGAATTTCAACCCAGGTGTATTTTTACGAATTTAGAAACAACTACTTCACTATCTTATAACACGTACTATAATCCGCACGTGGTTCGAATTACCTTACACATGAACATTACGTGAAGTATTTTTTTTAATTTTTGGTGGTTCAATTTAAATTTATTGATGGTACCAAGACTGGTACGTGCATAGTTGGATACTATGCAGCTCCTGAAAAGAGAAGCTGCATAACAATATAATAATAAAATACGAAGTAACATAAAGCCGATTTAAGGACAAACGTCTACTTTTGCATCACTGAATAACATTCATATTTCTCTGTTTTCTCTTTATTATCAGAGAAAGAACAAATGCCGAAAGAGGAGAATTAAAATATTAACACGTATTTGTGGTTGAGGCATTTTGGTTAACTACTTCCTGTAATATGATTAAAGGCAATCAGATGGAATTTGTCGAATTCGGAAACGTCAATATGGGCTTGTTGTCATATTAATTGTCCCTTCTCTCTATATATCACTCATTTCAATACTATATCGGTTGGTACTCTCCTAAAAGAGGGTAATATAATTACATTTACGAATTCAAAAATAACTACTTCTATTACTTTCAACGAGTTTGATAGTCCGCATGTGGTTCGAAGTACCATGCTCATGGGCATTTCATGCAATATTTTTTTAATTTCTACCATAATTTTTTCAGCTTCAATTGGTGATCACTGCACTTCCGGTATGGATTGCCATACCCTGGGACCATTTGTGGACTGCGCTGGGGAGGATGGTTACAAGACTTGCACGTGCATAGTTGGATACTATGCAGCTCCTAACAAGAAGAGCTGCAAGAAATTATGTAAATACGAAGTAGCATAATGCGTATTTAAGGACGCAAGTCCACTGCTGGTTTACTGAAGAAGATTCATATATCTCTGTTGTTTCTTTTTATCAGAGAAAAAACGAATGCCGAAAGAAGGAAATTTAAATTATAATCATATTATTCAGAGAGACCTATTATGAGATGTGCAACAGTGTGTAACTCATAACTTGGAAATATTTTCATCAATTCGTCAACATTTTAAAGTATTGCGTCAACACTCCATTTAAATCCTCAATGCAATTTACTTTTGCTTCTTTCATTGTGACGAGATAAAGCGTAATAGAGGAAAAACGGCACAATAATGCATCTAGTTGCAAATAATACTGTTTCACTTTTTTTCATAATTATTCATTCCCAATAGAAATAATTTATAACTTGTGTTCTATAAAGATCCTTTAAAGACATTAGTAAGACGTGACTTTTTATAGAAAATATAAGTTAAATTAGTTATGGTCTTTCATTTTTTATGAGAGGCTTTGGTGTCACTTATTTTTTTTAATATCTTTTATGTTTGTAAAAAGATTATTTAGTGGGTTAAGCTCACGTTTTACGAATTCCTTGTCGGAGAATGGAGTAATTTCAAATGTTTTGTCTGGTGTTAAAATACATTCCAAGGTTACTGAAGAATGTATTACATTGCACTGTTTTAGCATATTTCCTTTCGGTTGAGGCAATTTGGTTGATTATCTCATGAATATGATAAAAGCCAATCAGATGGAATTGATCAAATTCCGAAACTTCAACATGGGCTATTTACCTTGTTATTTTCCACTTTTCTCAATGAATTTTTAAATTCAACACTCGACGTTAATAGGCACATTAATGAATAATATACATGTAAATACAGGTTTCGCTTATCGGTTAGTTATCTCCCAAAAGAGGGTAATACAGATATATTCACGAATTCCAAATATAACCCCTCTACTTACTTATAACGCGTTTTATAGTCCGCATTGTGTTAAAATATACCTACACATCGAATATTCATTCAATATTTTTTTATTTTTTCCCATATTTTCTAGCTATAATCGGTGATCCCTGCACATCCAATACGGAATGCACTGCCTTGGATCCGAATGCGGCCTGCACGGGGATGGAAGGTTCCAAGACTTGCACGTGCTCATTCGGATATTATGCAGCACCTGACAAGAAGAGCTGCAACAAAATACGTAAATACGAAGTAACATTATGCCGATTTAAGAACACAAGTCAACATTTGCATCACTGAATAACATACATATTTCTCTGTTTTTGCTTTACTATAAGAGAAAAAACGAATGCCGAAAGAAGAGAATTTAAGAATTAATCATATAATTCTATGAAACCTATTTTGAGATAGGTAACAGTGTGTAACTCATAATTTAGAAATGTGTTCATTTATTTGACAACAATAAAAACGAATGCGTCAACACTCCATTTAAATCTTCAATGCAATTTAATTTTGCTTCTTTCATTGTGACGAGATAACATATAAGAGAGGAATAACGGCAAAATAAAAATTGATGATGGGAGTCATTACCAATTCCGGCTTTGTTATAAGTAGAGCTTCTTCATTCGCAAATGAAATAATCAAAAAGTGTATTCTACAATAAAGGGCCAATAAATGCATTAGTACAACATAAGTTGCATAGAAAATATTACGAAAAGTAATTAAGGTCTTTCTTTATTATAAGAGGCTTTGGTGTCACTAAATTTGTTTTATCTATGTTACGGCCGTATACTAATAATTATATGGGTTAAGCTTGCGTTTTACCAATTATTCGATGGAGAGCGGAGTGTTACTAACAATGATCACTATTTACAAATATCATTGAACGATTGCACTGAAGAAATAATTGCATTGCACTGTATCTGCGTACGTATTTGCGGATGAAGCATTTTGGTTAACTACCTCCTGTAATACGATTAAAGCCAATCAGATGGAATTTTTCGAATTCGGAAAGGTCAATGTGTGCTATTTATCATATTGTATTTTTCTTTTCCCAATATGTCTCTCAATTCAATATTCTATCGTTGGTACTCACCTAAAAGAGGGTTCTACAGATTTTTTTACGAATTTAGAAACAATTACTTCACTTACTTTTAACGCGTTTTATAGTCCGCATATGGTTCAAATTACCATACACATGAAGATTTAATGCAATATTTTTTTAATTTCTACCATAATTTTTTTAGCTTTAATTGGTGATCCCTGCACTTCCGATATGGATTGCATTACCCTGGAACCATTTGTGGACTGCTCGGGGGAGGACGATAACAAGACTTGCACGTGCATAGTTGGATATTATGCAGCTCCTGACAAGAAGAGCTGCAAGAAAATACGTAAATATGAAGTAACATAATGCCAATGTAAGGACGCAAGCCCACTGTTGGTTCACAGAATAACATTCACATTTCTCTGTTTTTTATTTACTGTCAGAGAAAAAATGAGTGCCGAAAGAATAGAATTTAATAATTAATCATATTATTCAGAGAAACCTATCATGAGGTGTGCAACAGTGTGTAACTCATAACTTGGAAATATTTTCATCAATTCGTCAACATTTTAAAGTATTGCGTCAACACTCCATTTAAATCCTCAATGCAATTTACTTTTGCTTTTTTCTTTTTGACGAGATAAAACATAATAGAGGAAAAACGAATGAATGAATGTTACTGGTGGGAGTTATTACCGTTTCACTCTTTATCATAATTCTTTATTCCCAATAGAAATAATTTAAAACTTGTGTACTATGAAGATCCTTTAAAGACATTAGTAAGACGTAAGTTGTATAGAAGATATAAGTAAAATTAATTAAGGTCTTACTTTATTGTAAGAGGCTCTGGTGCAACTAAATTAGCTTTATATCTGTTATGTTTGTATATGGGTTAAGATTACTTTTTACAAAGTATTTGGAAGAGAGCTGATTAATTTTTAACAATTTTAATTTTATACAAATATCATAAAACGGTTGCACTGAAGATTTAATTACATTGCATTGTATTTGCGGTTGAGGCATTTTGGTTAACTACCTCCTGTAATACGATTAAAGCCAATCAGATGGAATTTTTCGAATTCCGAAACTTCAACATGGGCTAGTTACCATGTTATTTGCCACTTTTCTCAACAAATTTGTAAATTAAAAACTTGATGTTAAAAGGCACATCAATGAAAAATATACATGTATAGAGAGGTTTTGTGAATCGGTTAGTACCCTACTAAAAGAGGGTAATATAGATATATTCACGAATTGATCAATAACTACTATACTTATTTAAACGCGTTATATATTCCGCATATTGTTTAAGTTACCTTACACAATATTAATTAATTTTTTCTTAAATTTTCAAGCTATAATCGGTGATCCCTGCACTTCCGATACGGAATGCACTGCCTTAGATGAAAATGCGGCCTGCACGGGGATGAAGGGTTCCAAGACATGCACGTGCTCAGTCGGATATTATGCAGCTTCTGACAAGAAGATCTGCAATAAAATACGTAAATACGAAGTAATATTATGTCGATTTAAGGACCGAGGAATACTTTTGTATCACTGAATAACATTCATATTTCTCTGTTTTTTCTTTACTATTAGAGAAAAAACGAATGCCGAAAGAAGAGAATTTAAAAATTTATCATATTTTTCAGAGAAACATATTAAGAGATGTGTAACATTGTGAAACTCATAACTTAGAAATGTTTTCATTAATTTGTTAACAATTAAAACGATTGCGTTAGGACCCCATTTAAATCCTCAATGCAGTTTTCTCTTGCCTTTTTCATTGTGACGACATAAAACGTAATAGAGGAGAAACGGCACAATAAAAATATCTGATGGGACTTATTACCGTTTCATGCTTTTTCATAACTCTTCATTCCCAATAGAAATCATTTAAGACTTGTGTACTATGAAGAGCTTTCAAAGACATGAGTAAAACCTAAGTTGCATAGAAGTTATCAGTAAAATTATTTGAGGTCTTTCTTTATTATAAGAGGCTTTGGTATCACTAATTTTGTTTTATATATTTTATGTCTGTAAATACATTATTTTGTGAGTTAAACTCGAGGTTTACGAAATGTATGACGAAAAATGGAGTAATTTCAAATAAGTTGACTGTTTTTAAAATACATTGCAAGGTTCCACTGAAGAATGAATTAGATTTCACTGTTTTAGCATATTTCTTTGCGGTTGAGGCATTTTGGTTGATTATCTCCTGCTATACGATTAAAGCCAATCAGATAAAATTTGTCGAATTCCGAAAACTTCAAAATGGGCTAGTTACCTTGTTATTTGTCCCTTTTTTCAATGAATTTTTAATTTCAACACTCGACGTTAAAAGGCACATTAATGGAAAATAAATATGTAAACACAAGTTTCGCAATTCGGTTAGTACTCCTCCAAAAGAGGGTAACATAGATGTATTCACGAATTTAAAATTAACTACTCTACCTACTTATAAGGCAATTTGTGGTCCTCATTGTGTTAAAATCACCAATCACATCGACTATTCATGCAATATTTTTTTTAATTTCTTCCTCAATTTTCTAGGTATAATCGGTGATCCCTGCACTACCGATACGGAATGCACTGCATTAGATGAAAATGCGGCCTGCACGGGGATGAAGGGTTCCAAGACTTGCACGTGCTCAGTCGGAATTATGCTGCTCCTGACAAGAAGATCTGCATGAAAATACGTAAATACGAAGCAATATTATACCGATTTAAGGACGGAGGAATACTTTTGTATCACTGATAACATTCATATTTCTCTGTTTTTTCTTTACTATCAGAGAAAAAATGAGCGCCGAAAAAAGATAATTTAATAATTAATCATATTATTCAGAGAAACCTATTATGAGACGTGGAAAAGTGTAAAATTCATAACTTGGAAACGTTTTCATTTATTTATCAATAGTTAAAACGATTGCGTCAACACTCCATTTAAATCTTCAATGCAATTTATTTTTGCATTTTTCATTGTGACGAGAAAAAAATTAATAGAAAAAAAACTACACATTAATTTATTATTGATGAGAGTCATTACCAATTCCCGCTTTGTTATAAGGATAGAGCTTCTTCATTCGCAAATTAATAGATCAAAAAATGCCTATTGTACTATAAAGGGCCAAAAAATGCATTTTTGAATTGTAAGTTGCAAAGAAGATGTAATGTAAAGTAGTTAAGGACTCTCTTTGTTATAGGAGGCTTTGGTGTCACTAAATTGGTTTTATCTCTGTTATGGCAGAATAAAGATACTAATATGGGTTAAATTTGCGTTTTACCAAGTATTCGATAGAGAGTGGAGTGATTTCTACACATCACACATTACAATCATCATTATATACAAATATCATTAAATGTTCACTGATGATTTCAATAAAATATCACAGTACATGCACACGTATTTGCTCTTGAGGTATTTTGGTTAACTACCTACTGTAATACGATTAAAGCCAATTTGATGGAAATTTTCGAATTCCGAAACGTCAACATGGGCTAGTTACTTTGTTATTTGCTCCTTTTCTCAATAAATTTCTAAATTCAACTCTCGATGTCAAAAGTCACATCAATGAAGAATATATATGTATTGAGAGGTTTCGCTAATTGAGTAGTAATATCCTAAAAGAGGGTAATATAGATATATTCACGAATAAAAAAAACTACTTCACCTACTTTTTACGCGTTTTATAGTCCGCATTTGGTTAAAATTTCCATACACATCGACTGTTCATGCAATATTTTTTAATTTTTTCCCAAATTCTCTAGCTAAAATCGGTGATCCCTGCACATCCGATACGGAATGCACTGCCTTGGATCCGCATGCGGCCTGCACGGGGAAGGAGGATTCCAAGACTTGCACGTGCTCAGTCGGATATTATGCAGCTCCTGACAAGAAGAGCTGCAACAAAATACGTAAATACGAAGTAACATTATGCCGATTTAAGGACACAAGTCTACTGATGGATCACTGAATAACATTCATATTTCTCTGTTTTTGCTTTACTATCAGAGAAAAAACGAATGCCGAAAGAAGGGAATTTAAAAATTAATCACATTATTCAGAGAAACCTTTTATGAGGTGTGCAACAGTGTGTAACTCATAACTTAGAAATGTGTTCATTAATTTGTCAACAATGCCTTATACTAGCTTAATGTGTGAGCATATCTTTTTAAATTATTTAGTAAGCAAGGATACTCGCAGGTTTTTTTCTCAGTTCTTTTGAACGTTTCTTCTAAATCAAACTATTTCCAATCCACATTCCCTCTCTCCGTGTCGATACCTCCATTTTATCGCTATTTAAAGACATAAGAATATGAAAAAAATTGATTACACAGGGGAACGAGTTATGAATGGCAATTTTCCATAAGAATTCGTCACATCTCTCTTATATCTGCGGGTTTATATGTGAAGTTTGTTTTGGCAAATAGGAAGGTTTGCTGAATACATCATCTTTTTCATACACGCCCTTCTCATTCTAGACACCGATATCGTAGTTTGTTTTGCCAATTTTTTTTTTATGAACCCTTTTAATTAACATTCCGTGGTCATTCGTGAAGATATATCACTTGATATCCCTTCGA
This sequence comes from Ceriagrion tenellum, assembly GCA_963169105.1. Classification (NCBI taxonomy): domain Eukaryota; kingdom Metazoa; phylum Arthropoda; class Insecta; order Odonata; family Coenagrionidae; genus Ceriagrion; species Ceriagrion tenellum. The sequence goes on along the minus strand of OY720639.1, from coordinate 22,257,174 downwards.
CGCGTTTAGGCTAACCATTTTTTTATCTTCTCACCGCAATTGTGACCCCAAAACCCTCGCTCCAATCTTCATCAAATCAATTTCTTGCTCATGCACCTTCCTTCACTCACTGCATAGTTCTACATTTTTCATATCATTCTCCATGCCTTGACTTTAATACACCATATCGCGTGCATTCATTCCATTACATTTGAGGAATTTAAGTAATATTTAAGTTCTCAATATAGAAAGGTGAATATAAGAGATTTATGAATGACATATAATTTGCAAAAACACTGCAATTAAATTAACAATTGCATCTCATTACAAAACTGGCCGAGCGCGGAATGAAGTTTTCCACTTTAACTTCTACCGCGAAAAAAGTTCGAGCGTGTGAATTGTGTTGGTAGAGAAATGATGATCGCTGATTGTTCATTTCAGAAATAGGAAGTCCATGCACACCAACCACCGGGTGCTTCGACTCAACGTTGGAGTGCAAGGAGAACCAGACGGGGGAATACACTTGTCAGTGCCGAGAAGGGTATGAGGATGATGGGAACGTCTGCAAGAAGAAGGATCATGGACTTCACATCCACATCCATGAAGTGGAAACAAAGTATATAGATATAGACATTACTACGTGAGAGGGAATTGGTGTCAATTTATTTCAATATTCATAACGTGAACAAACAGTGATTAATTATCTATCCTTTCCTCAGGAACTTTGATTTCATAGCAAGTCATTTTCCACTGTAGTATAGAAAACACTAAAGCTCCCAATATGCTTCTGTAAGAATAAATGAATGCCGCTGTTTCATTGCTAAAAATATATACAAGCTCTCATGAGATCACAGGTAACACAGAAAATATCTAATTGCGGACTCACGCGTGTAAAATCTTAATGCCGTGCACTTCTGAATCTGACGTTGAACTGGAGAAATTTTGGTTATTTGCTGTAAAAATCACTGAGATAAATAAATCAGTACCAAAAATTCGTAAATATGTTATTCCACTCCTCTAAATTCTATGTATGTATTAAAAGATTCCAAATTTTATAAACATGTTATATTTAGATGCTTGGTAAGTACATTTTCAGAATGTCGACTGGGTAGCACGGCCGACGAGTCTCATCCAATGTGTGATGAGCCTCCACCTTTCGAGGAAGGAAATCGAAGATAATTTGATAAATACCTCTGAAGTCGCTGTGGTTGCCAACTTTGACCACACCTGTATTCGAGGTCAATCTAGCTCTTCAGTTATCTTCTTCATGGGCGTCTTACATTTTTTGACAAAGATGATCACAACGCGAAAGAATGAACCGCGAAGCCCACCCAAGGTTACGGAAAACGAATGTCTTTTTTAATAATTCAACATTCATTAATGAAATTAATATAACTGATTGATTGATAATTAACTATTTTTTAAATATTTTTATTAAATTTTGTTTCTTGTATACTATTAGCACTTTGGTTCGGCTTCGCGAGATAGTTGTGCATTCTTTTTGCTCTTATCAAATATTATCAGAGAGGAAACAAAGGATGTAGATATAGATATTTCTGCGTGAGAGAGTGGAATCAGAAAAGTTATATACCGAAAGAGAGATACTACAGCTCACAACAACAACTTGAAAAAGTACGCGATAAGTGTAAGCGAAATTTCCTTGGACTTCTAAGTCCCCACTACAAGAAATGGCTGAAAAAACAAACGGTGCAAACTGATAAGAATGATCAGTAAAATTGTAGCGAGAGAGATACGATCCGTTTCAAAGTTACGTTTATTACAATCCCAAAAACCCGGCAAGTTTTTCAACGGTTGACCGACTTTAGGAAGGTAGGGGGAGAAACTTCCGAGGAGTCATGACAAGGGATGGTTGGAAGCTTAGAATTCCTATACTCCTATTACACTGACCTGTAAAGAAGAGCAGTTAGAAAAATAATCATGAGTGTCGTATGATGATATGATTCTTGGCTGTGCGATCTGAACGACCTAAGATGAAATAAAAATTATAACAAAGGGCATGCACACCTTTTCGCTCTATTGGATGAATATTCAGAACATGCATGGGCTGAGCCTATACGTAGTAAATCGGCAGTGGGAGATATTAAAACTTTTTGAAATATATTGAAAGGTAAGAGGAAGTCTATAAAGGTACAAAGAGACAAAGGGAGAGAATTCAATAACGATAAATTCAAACGTTTACCCTCAGATCAAAAAATACAATTCTATGCAACCAACAACCCCGAAGTAAAGGCATCTGTGGTGGAGCGATTTAATCAAACGATTAGAGATCGTATGGAAGGGTACTTTACCAAATTCAACACCGATAGTTGAGTCAATATATTGCCAGAACTTTTCACTGATTATAGTAACCGCGTGCATTCGAGCACTGGGGAAGCACCATGTCAGGTGAACGACGAATACACATTTAGAAACCTAACGCCAGCTGAAAACTATTGCCTAAAACTATTGTCTAGAATCCCGTAAACAACATCTTTTTGAAAAGTAGCCTAGTGATTAAAGACGGAAGTTCAAAAGTAAATACAGTCGACAGATTGTAAATAAACACGTCTTACCAGTTTTGCTATGAATATACATTCGTTTTTACTTACAAGTAATTACAATGCAGTGGATAAAAAATATAGTAATACACGCGGGACCTAATTATACACTTTTTTATATCGTCCGGTCTACAGATATATTTTATATTTCTCCAAATTTAATTACTTAAATGCACAATTAACTTCATAGCACTTCGTGAATATCGCCATACGGAAATTTTATAACAATGCGAGGTGACTTCATGAGTATTCCCAATGGCCGTCATTGCAGTGTAGGTGAAAAGGAATGCACTTACCGCCGCATTGAGCAGATTATTATTTTTCAATCCAAGTCTCCTATTTTGGGTCCTCGTCGACGCATACCCTGTTTTGCAGCCTGGTACGGAGTAAGTTCTGTTTAAACAAGGCAATCTGAATTCTTTATTTAAGCCGAGCGGGCTTCATGCATTCCAATTATAATCGGATTCTGGCAAACATATTAGTCGCACACGATGAACGTTTTATTAACATCTTATTGATTTCCTGTAATAGATATTTCCTCTCTAGCATCAAAAACATTTTAGATAACAAAAATAGCAAGGTATATTCTAAACATCAATTAATTCATATCTCCTCGATCGTTATTGAATTATTACCAGTCTGACGTCGGAAACAATTAACTACGTCTATTTACAATAACAAAAGAAAAGACTAATGGAAGAGGTGCCAAGGACTGGGTGAACTAAAAGTGGAAATTTCGGCAACACGTAGCCTAGGCAACAATGCCAAACATCCGAATCCATAACATATATTCATGGGCACGAGCATAAATATATCATTTTATGGTGATGACGTTACCAAGACAATGGTGACTGATTAAACCGAATTTAAAATAGAGAAGACCTTAAAGCATAGGTGAAAGGGAAGAAGGAAGAATATTTATTTAAGTAGGTAGGGTTTGGTTATAATATAAACAGTTGGATCTCAGCCTCGCAAGTAAAACAAAGTGATATATTTTTACGTAACAGTCTTTGAATAAAACTCTGGAAATTATTTTCCTGAAAACACAATAACAGACAATCATACGAAATTACTACAGCGTATTTTAATTAAGGTCGATTGGCTTGTGGAGTAGTCAGAAATTCTTTCTAAATTTTAATACGCTAAAATATCGCAATCCGATCGACTTTGTTCTGACAAATGAATATATTGCTCACAAATCTGAACACTGTACTTACATCGAGGCAGTAAAAGTAAAGTATTCCATTTGTCAGGCTTCGGTACGCACATACTCGATCGTCTCATATTTGATATGAGAAATATTTAGATGATGATAAGAAGCGAGAGTACTATGCTGCTTTGAAGTCTTATTTTAAATCACTGAGAGATGAGAGATTGGAATCTTCTCACGAAGTTAATCCAACCTCGTTCGATTGTGATCATCTCATTGGTCCTAAATCTCGTTTCAAAAGCCTTCTAAATTTGTGAAGTTTACTGCTTATCCATATGACAGGAGTAAACGGTATTTCTTAGGACTCCAGTAGTACACAAATACAATAGTATTATCATCATCGCCATATATTTTCTCACGTTGGACCAACCAGCGGAATTGGAGGAGAATTTACTGTCTAATTTGCAAATTAACTTCGAAACTAGAGAACATATGACAGTGTTTTTCACATACAAACCAACGATTCATTAAGCCCTTCCATACGAAAATATTACATAGACCGCGTTACTGATCACAGGTAATTGGACCAATCAATGGCTTAAAACATTACAAACGAATCAGCTTCCAAAAATATTACTCAAATTGGACATAAAATTTCAGTTAAGAATTAGAATTGATTACAGCCGAGTGATATATTGATTCCATCAAAGTTATCACACTTCCAATAACTACGTATTTTAAAATACTGAAACTTCACGTCCATATAACGTGAACGAGAAGCAAAAGACTTGGGCAATTCACGTGAAACATTTGGCCTCTCATCGAAGCGAATGCTAATATTCAATCACTATTCAAATTGTTTCCACAGGTGATCACAACCTTACCATTGCTCTTTCACGCATCCTCGGCCCCTTCCCACAAAACGACCCATTCTTACCACATTTCTGCTGTTAGATGACGGTAATCTGGCACCAGCTCTTCATGACGACAATCACCTCGTCCAAGAGGCTCTCATCAGGGCTGTGGGATGTGCGGATACCAACAGAGGTAGGCGTACTGACGCAGCTGCAGGTTTCGCTGTATGGTATCTCATCCTAGCGACTAACACACCAATGTTCTTCTTGACCTATTCCTCCATGGAATCTTCGTCAGGAAGATCGGTAACATCCGACCTCTGACTTTACGAAAGTAGTACACTCTCGTCGAGAAACTCGTGCGAGGTTTCCCATAGCGAGAACAAACAACAGCGGCCCACGACATTCTCGTCCAGCCCCGGCGAAAACGAAGGAAATGAATCTGCACAAATTATCCGTGACTGCAGGCGAAAATGTACTGACGGGTCTCGCCCTCGTGTCACAGATACTCTCGGGTCCTTTGACTCATACATAAAACCGACCCCAGACCGAGCTCAGGCGAGACCGAGGCAAGTCGAACGCATCCAGTACAATCTCCCACTCGCTGCTTTCGCCTTGCCCTGGCGAGAGTATGGTGATAGAGGACGAGCAGTCTCGTAGGGTCGGTTTAATTGGAATAGGACTAAGCCGCTTCGGAAATCTCTATATTCCACAGGGTAAGGCGAAATTTTCTGGCCACAATTCACCCGTGACAGCCCAGAACGCTTTCAGCGGCGATATTTAAAGAGGGGCATGTAGTATCGTTTCCAAAAGTCTGAGTGCATCCACTTTGCCCCATCCTACGGTTTGTGCGGTGGGAAAAATTTTGAAATTTGGCACTACGTGCGGACTGCGTCTTTTGCTGGGCTAGCTTCACTTGTCGTGAGACGACGTTGGGGAATGAGTTACCGACGAAAGGATCGACAGGGACGGAGTAAAACACGAGAGAGGAGAGCCCCATCGGAATGCACCGAAGGTTATTCGCGCTCATGCGGTTGCGACGCGACGATGGAAGTGTCCGACTTGTGTGATTTTCGCTCTCGAAATTCACATTTGTGCTCACGAGTGACCCGCTCTGCAAAAGCGGGTCGCGCGCGACCCGCTTTTGCGCGCGCGGCGCGGGAGCCGCGTGTTTAAGACTGCCTAATGAGGCGAAAATGAAACATTCGCGGGTTCGATGCTCAGTCGTTGTCTTTTTTTGTACTCTAGTAATTTCAATAGGACTGTCACAATTAACCTCGAGAACAGTCTCTTTACATCAACGCACCCGGTACTGTTTATTATATTACAGGAATTCAATAATGATGCGGGACAACCTAATACGAAAGATGACTCCTTCAATTCTTATTTCTCCTTAGGCCAATCTATTTACAGGGAATAAATACTTAAACGTCTTCGGAAATGAGTGGATGTTATTAGTGAATTAACATGAGCTGCAAAATATGACGGCGAAAATATTTACGCTGTCATAATACTGTAACTATCTAGTTTCTAGCCTATGTTTAATAAACAAAGAAATCCTAAAATTAATAATCCAGAAATAATACAAGTTCCTTGGTAACTTAGTGTTGTTCAATTTTTCAGAGAATGTTACCATAAAATTCTCTTGATAATCCATATCATCTCCAAAAATTATGTAGATTTCTTCTGGTACAATCGGTTGTATATATATTTTTTTCCAAAATAAGGAATACTGAGAGTTATTTGGCGGTCTTGCGTCGAGTCCGTACCATTAAATAGGATATTGGTGAACCATAGAATAGTCTTGAATATGTTCGATGAACGCAAAGCCAGTCGCTTTCAGACCGTCACAATGGAACGTGATTCTTCTGCCGAGCTCTCTGTCGCTAGCAGAGGCAAGATTGTTGGAATGGTGGCCGCCGGGATGCAAATCTCCGAGATTACCAGAAGAATGGGTGTTCATCGGTGTTTATAGATACGAATCCAGCAACATTTTCAAGACAAAAATATCTGTGCGTGTTACTGCAAGCTTTTGGGGGGCAATGACCGCTTCTGGTCCTGGACCATTAGGGAGGACGTCGACTCGAATGAACGCGCTAGAGTATTTTAACGTATTAGAAGATAATCTGATACCGTTCTCAAATGAGGTTTCTCCTGACGGGGAAACGAATTTTGTACAGGACAACCGCCCTATACATACGGCCAGAGTTTTTTTCGAAATAAGCAATTAGTGGTGTTACCTTGGCCGGCATGTTCACCAGATTTAAATCCCACCGAAAACCAGTGGGAACTTATGGTCAGGAGTGAAAATTTGTTGATACAAAATCTGTGATACAAAACCATGCGGCATCCAATGATTTAAAAAAAATATATATATCCAGTGTCGTAGCCAGGTTTTGGGTCTAGGCAGCGCCGGAGGGAAGGGGGGGGGAAATTTTTGGGGGTGACGACTCATAAATTCACCAGTTTACGAAACATACTGTTACATACTTCTACTGTATTTTTTTTCTCGTCTGTCAAAATCTATCTCGTCTGTCAAAAACTATAAAAATTTGTAGACCTTGTAGAATTTATTTTTGATAATTAAGTTATGAAATTGATTCACGCACGTATTTGGGACTTAAGAGTGGAAATATTAACAGACTTATTGGAGCCAGAACACAGGGGCCGGGGGGGGGGGGGGCATTCGCTCCCCCTGGAAATGCCACGAAATATATCCAGAACAAAATAATCGTCAGAAGACTACGGTAAATAAATAACTGGATACTTTTTTCGGCCCAAGCCCTATGATTTACTTTCGCTCGTTCACCCACTTGCCGAGAATCCCTCTTTCTATAGCATCAATACGGTTTTTCACAGCATATTATTTCTTTGAGAACTAGGAGTTTAATAAGAGGCCTATCTAAGAAACTACGATGATATGTATCACTCGCGGATCACCAAAGATATCATACCTATAATGCTACTTCATATTTAAGTGGTAAAAAGAGACATTTGTTTCGAGCATAGGAATCTTACCTCTCGCAAGTATTTACCAGACTCAATGTTAGACCAAAAATATTCAGCTAGTGAGACGTTTAAGTATTTATTCACTGTGAATAGATTGGCTTAAAAAGAAATAAGAATTGAAGGAGTCATCTTTCGTATTAGGTTGTCCCGCATTATTGAATTCCTGTAATATAATAAACAGTACCGGGTGCGTTGATGTAAAGAGACTGTTCTCGAGGTTAATTGTGACAGTCCTATTGAAATTACTAGAGTACAAAAAAAGACAACGACTGAGCATCGAACTCGCGAATGTTTCATTTTCGCCTCATTAGGCAGTCTTAAACACGCGGCTTTTGCAGAGCGGGTCACTCGTGAGCACAAATGTGAATTTCGAGAGCGAAAATCACACAAGTCGGAGACTTCCACCGTCGCGTCGCAACCGCATGAGCGCGAATAACCTTCGGTGAATTCCGATGGGGCTCTCCTCTCTCGTGTTTTACTCCGTCCCTGTCGATCCTTTCGTCGGTAACTCATTCCCCAACGTCGTCTCACGACAAGTGAAGCTAGCCCAGCAAAAGTCGCAGTCCGCACGTAGTGCCAAATTTCAAAATTTTTCCCACCGCACAAACCGTAGGATGGGGCAAAGTGGATGCACTCAAAAATGTACTGACGGGTCTCGCCCTCGTGTCACAGGTACTCTCGGGTCCTTTGACTCATACATAAAACCTGCCCCAGACCGAGCTCAGGCGAGACCGAGGCAAGACAAACGCATCCAGTACAATCTCCCACTCGCTGCTTTCGCCTTGCCCTGGCGAGAGTATGGTGATAGAGGACGAGCCGTCTCGTAGCGTCGGTTTAATTGGGATAGGACTAAGCCGTTTCGGAAACCTCTATATTCCACAGGGTATGGCGAAATTTTCTGGCCACAATTCACCCGAGACAACCCAGGACGCTTTCAGCGGCGATATTTCAAGAGGGGCATGTACAAAAGAACTGGCATTAAGTAGTACCTCATTATTGGACTTCCAATGCGGAAGAACGCAGCAATTGAAGATCGATTAGATATTCCTTCACTCTACGTCACACGAGGATCCCTCACCTCTCTAGCTTTAGCAATAGCTCCTGGCGCTGTGCAGTGGACGGTTTTGGAACAAGGGCAAGTTTTTAAATCCTACAAAACGGGGGAGGAAGACAGCAGCGTAGCTAGGGGGGGGGGGGGGGGACGGAGGCGGCGGTCCGCCCCGGGCGCGCACTTTTAAAGGGGCGGCACTGTGGGGTCTGAAGAAGACTATGATACTATTAAATTTTTAATTCACTGAAGCATTCTTTTGCTACACTTAGTTTTTTCTTTATGTTTTATTAGTCAAAACAGAGTAGAATTTGTGGCATGTCACTTGTATCACAAATCTTGTGATATTAAGCTTCATAAGTCATCACTTGGATCTAATTTTTTCATCTTTCATTAACATGCTGTATGAATTTTTCTCTAAAATACAATTATTTTATATTTTTAACAGACTATCGCCCTATTTGCAGAGGAAGCGAGTTAAAGAAAGTGGTGCTAATATCAGATTAAACTATGAAGCTAGTTTTCGGCATGATATGTTAAAATTCACTAATATAGTTCCATTAGTTCTACAAGCCATCTGCAGCAACTAAGATGGGAGATGCTCTCAGATCGACTGTTCAAATTTAGACTTGGTGTTTTATACAAATATCAAGACGATCTTTTCGGATGGAAAAGATGATGATATCATTTAGACGATAAACAATGTTCGCGCAATGAAGGAAGCATTCAATGTATAATTCATATATTGTACAATCATTCCACTCTTTGTGTTGAGTGAGACTTGAAATGATAATGACGTGACATGGTTTGGGAGACATCTCTGTGTTTCTCTTCTATTACTCGTTTTAATCTTGATGGGCACACATGGCAACACTGGTACATGCTGCTAAGGGGACCACACGCCTCGCGAATGACCTTGGCGGCGACTGTCGGGGTGGTTTAAATCTAGATAATAATTTTGGTGAAGTAATTCGTCAAGATGTGTCAACCAAAGGACACACTAGAAAACTAACTCGCGAGTAGTTTTTTAAAACTCTGACTAATGGCGAAAAAATATTGAGACCTTGGATGGTGTACTCCCCTTCCAAGGAAGCTCTTTACTGCTTTTGCTGCAAACTGTTTTCAGAAAGAATTAACTCAAAATTTAATTCTGAGGACGAATTCAACATATGGTGGAAACTGAATCCTAGAATTTCCGACCATGAGTCCAGTGTAGATCACGTTAGAAACTTCACACAATGGAAGGAATTGGAAATTAGGATTGCTGGTGGAGCAACAATTGATAAAAAAATAACAAGAAGTTGTTGAAAGCCAGGTGAAGAAGTGGAAGGCAATCCCTACAAGATTGCTTGATATTGTTAGATTCCTAGCTAAACAGAATTTGGCTTTGTGAGGTCATCGAGAAGGAGTCAATCATAAGAAAAACGAGTGAGATGTTGAACTTAAAGCAACAGAAAGTAGAGGAAATTTTTTAGAGCTAGCGCATTTGTTGGCGAAATATGAACCAGTGCTACGTGAACATCTTCTGAGAATCCAGCTGGAAAAAAAGTTTGCTACATCCTATCTGTCTCCTACTACTCAGAACGAGTTCATAGAAATTTTAGGAGATAACGTAAGAAGCAAAATCATCAATAATGTAAAAAAAGCCAAGTACTTTTCCATGACATTTGACAGCACTGCTGATATTTCACATAAGGATCAAACGAGCCAAGTTTTACGCTATGTTGTGATCGATGGAGATGAAGTGAAGGTTGTGGAATCATTTGTCGATTTCATTGAAACGAAGAGTAAAACTGCCGAAAATATTTCAACGATGATTTTAGAAAAATTAGAGAAAGACGGAATTGATATCCAAAATTGTAGAGAGCAAGCATATGATAACGCTGCGGTGATGGCTGGTCTGCATACTGGTGTTCAGAAACGCATCAAGGAAATTAATAAAAAAAGCAGAATTAGTCGCTTGTACAAATCACTCGCTGAATTTGGCAGGTGTTCATGCAGCTTCTGTTGGTGTGAATTGTGTTACCTTTTTTGGATGCGTGGAACGTTTGTATTTTTTTCTTCATCAACACATCGCTGGAAAGTTCTAACTTCAGTCACTGGTCAAAAAGTGCAGCGCATAATAGAAACTCGGTGGAGTGCGAGGGGAGAAGCTGTAAGTGTTGTAAAAAAATTACTCAAAAATCTTAAGTGCCCCAGAAATGTTAATTAGTGATGCAGAAGATACAACTACAAGGGCAGATGCTGGTGTTCTACTTGCAATCATTTTACTTTTTGTGTTTTCTTGGCCTGTGGGGACCCGTCCTTCTAGAAATTAACGAGACACAGACTTATCTCCAAAGCAAAGGATTGAACATACAAAAGTGTGATATAAAACTCAGGGCATTAAAAATATTTCTATCTGAAAACAGGGACAAGCTAGTGAATAATGGTCTTAACTACGCCAAAGAAATTTGCAACGATTTAGGAATAGTCATGGAGCGTCAGTGTCGACCCAAAAAGAAGAAACAAATGTTTGGTGAAGGATCACAGGATGCTGAATTACCATACGACATAGAACTAAGGACAGAAATGTTTTCTTCACTGGACAGAATGATCCAAGAATTAACTTCGAGATTTCAACAGCTGCATGCACTTACTAAGAAATATGCCTTTCTTACCCCGTCGAATCTTTTGGAAGATGAATATAAATGTCAAATAGATCACGATGACATTGATAAAGAGGAGTTCCTTAATGAGAGAAAAAGACTTTAGCATTTTATTGCTGTTGCTGATATTAAAGAAGGAATAAAGATGAGGAAAGAAGGCCCCCTTGAACTTCTTCAGTTTATTAAAAAGTATAACATTGGGAATTCGATTCCAAATGTAGAAATATGTAATGCTGCGGATTTTCCTCACAATTGCTGTTAGTGTTGCTACCCGTGAGAGGAGTTTTTCAAAACTAAAACTGATCAAGAATTACCTAAGATCTACTATGAGCACCTAGCGTTAGAGAAATCTTGCCACACCGTTTATAGAGCAACAGTTATGGCAGACAAAATAAATTTTGACAGCGCCATTGAAGAATTTGCAAACAAAAAGACAAGAAAAATTTCTTTGTAGACATTTGTAGTGTTTATTTCGGAATTAAAGATGATCTTCATTTTGTACAACTTTTTACTATTTTTCTCTCTATTTTTGCTTTTTTGTTAAACACTGTTACCTCTAAAGTGCGAGAATGTTGGGTGTGTATTTAAAGCATAATACATTTGAGCATGTGAAAATAACATCATAATTGTACATAAACCAGTTATCGTATATAAAACTTAAAGAGGGTGTCACTGTACAAAATGTATTTCTTCGCGGGCCGGGGGCGCCAAACTCAAGGACCGCCCCGGGCGGCACACGCTCTAGCTACGCCACTGGAGGAAGGTAGCCTAGTGCTGAGAGTAAGAAAACTCTACCACAACCTGGCCATCCCATTTCAAGTCATCTCACCAAAGACTCAAGACTCTGCTAAAGTCATAGATAGGGTTACCATGCGTCCTTATTTATGCGGATATGTCCGTATTTTCTGTTTTTGATGTAGCGTCCGCGTGCATTTTCACGATTTCTGCTGAGGTCCGCATTTTTTTTATTTTTGGGAAGCAAGATCTTTTGATTTTTGTTTTCATCTCATATCACCAACTATCGATCGCATTATATCGATTAGTGAATTAGGGTGCTTGCGATTTAGGGCGATAACCGGCGATAGACGGCGATCGCCAAGCCGCGGTGCTTTCGATTTAGCTGAATCCAGGGGCTGGCATCATTTTCTTGTGCTTCGTGGTATGCTATTTTCTTTGTACAGAAACTTAAACGAACTGTTGATAGAGGGCACTACTGGTATACCATGGGTTGGAAATAGTTCAAAGTTTGGCCACCGGGTATGTAAAGTTCGCCAGGTTTCTCGTATTTGCGATGTGTTTAATACTTTTTATTTTGTTTGTTTCAATTATGTAATACAGCTATTTTACAATATATAATTGAATGAATAATAGATGATTCTTTTTCGTGACTACTTTTTTTATTAATATCAGTTTATTTTCCTGGAGCTTTTAAGTCATTAATTCATGTTTAGTCTGTTCCTCTTTTACCAACGTTTCGCATATTTATTATGCTTCGTCAGGGCTACCCTAGCATAGCCCTAGCATAAATTAATATGCGAAACGTTGGCAAAAAAGGAACAGACTAAACATGAATTAATGACCTAAAAGCTCCAGGAAAATTAACTTATATTAATGAACGAATAATGTTTAGTTTGGCAGTCCTAAGAGCGTATTGATCAATCCCGTTGAGGGTGTCCTCATTTTGGCGTTTCAAAATGTGGTAACCCTAATCATAGAGATAGATGATTTTAAATACTTGCCTAGCGAATTATGTTTCCTCGATCTTTGTTCGCGAAATTGGTTTATTCCTCTGCCTCTATCCCTCTCATCGCCTCTCTCTCTCCTTCCCATCCCGTCACTCTTCCCACCCCTTACCAACACAAATTTTCATATCCCTCTTTTCCGCCGGGCATTCTTGCGATACCCGTCCACTGCAGTGCTTGTGGAGACCCAGCAAGCAGATTTTTACTCGGTCATCATCATCATCTGGTGTTCTGCGTGTTGGCAGGTCCCGTACACCACTGCTGTCTCCATCTGCTTCTGTCCCGGAACTTCTCTTTAGTCACACTGGAGTTGCTGATATGTTACAAGAGAAACAATTGCACTTTCCCACAAATTGCTTTAATGCGTACAACGCGTTTCGGCTCACAGAGCCATTATCAGGAACAAGACAAAGTTACATGAGTGTACATCACATATATACATTTTCAGAGGAGGGTGGGGCTAGGGGGAGGAAACTTGAGGAGGGGGCGGGAGGTGGAGGTAGTAACTGAAAAAAGCTGGCAGAAATCAGGAAAAACCAAGGGAGGAAAAGGGAAAGGACTGAACCGTGAGGGAAGGGAACGGGGAAGACCGAGAAACAGCAAAGGGGGGGAATCGAAGGGGAGAGGGGGGGGGAAGAAGGCAGGGAATAGGCGTGTCATTAGAACGGCGGGAAGCGGCGCCAGGGAAAGGAGGGGGAAGAATGCACACGAGGGTAGTTGGGAAAGGGGGAATGAATAGGAAAGGGTTCTAGGGACGTTTTCGAACTTGGCAAACGCATAGTTAACTTGACATCAAGATATCTTGATACCTAGACGAGCAAAGTGAAATTCTTACTTGACACTTTCGCAGCCCTTTTACGATGGAAGAGACATCAAGCGGCCTTCATCTCGTAAAACATACGAATAGCGCCATCCGTGTCCATAATTTTTGTGAGTGATTGAAGTTGATTACTTCTTTAAAATGCTTCCCATCCGTATGCAACAAAATATAAGGGAATATAATTTTTTAAATCTTATTGCTTATGAATAAAATAATTCTCATATACCATAATATGGTGAATAACTATTATGCTTCGATTGCTAGGGGCTGCTGAAGTGGACGACATATCGCTCAGTGTATTTCACCACAGTCAATGTCTTTATGCACAAAAAGGCATTATAATATTTTTTGCCTATGTGAAAAAACTCATAACAATGTATTAATGTATTACAGTCCGAATAAACTACCTATGATCTTCGAATGATTACTGATAAATACGCGCGTTATAACTAACCTAGGTAATTAAGTTGAAAACAAATTACATTTACTCTAATGTTTTATTGTTCCCCTTCTTTGATGAATGCAGTGAAAACCTCTCCAATGCTCAACGTTGTTAACAATTATGATGTTCTTTAGCTAAAAATAATGCTGCCAACGAAATTATGGCTACCTGAGAGTACTTGCCATCGGACCAAAATTCTTTCAACGAGATCATTTTTTTTACTTCCAGAGCAAGGAAGATAGAGTTTGTAGGTTCAATGAAGTAAACAAAGACGGAACATCTACAATGTATGTAATTATTCACAAAACAATTAGGTATCAAAACTTTAATCAGTATATTCACATTTGAAAAGACTTTAAATATAGCGAATTCATCGATTTTTCAGCAAAAAATTATTAAATATCACACAAATGTATGTAGTAATGATAGCATAGTATCCATTTTAAAGTTTCTTCACTTCTTATTTCCATACAAGCCCATATTATCACACCCCGAGTTCTAACTTAATACATAGTAAGCATAACAAGTCTGCTTTTTCATTTACTTGGTATCTTGACCTGGTATCTAGACAATATGGCGTCAGCGGCCACTTGAATTTGACGTCATATCCGCCCAATGCGTACTGGGTTCCAAGGGAAGATTGCTTGATTTGCCAAGTTCGAAAACGGCCTAGGAAGAGATAAGGCGGAAGGTGGGCACCGCAAGGTTAGGAGGGAGGGCCTGGGTGGGTGGATGGGAAAAAAACCATCAAGGGGAGAGGAGTCGGTTGGGGAGAGGGTGAGTGGGAATTTGGCCATTTCATTTAGGAAGGGATATGTTGAGGAGAGGAGAATGGGTTACAATTACTTGTTCATTTAAGAGCATCCTCTTCTGACTGTATCATTTCAAGGGATTCTAAATCATTTGACTTGGCCGGGATTCGACCGTTCTAATGATATTTTTCAAGGCGAATTTCAACCGTTGGTGTATATAACCCCGTAAGAGCGACCTTGTACCACATTGCTTGTCAATGCAATGATTGGAAATTCAATTAATTGTAGCATAACCGGTCGCGTTGAGTGATTTTATGTCGTCAGAAAAGCTTCCTAACCTCCGATAATCCAATTACGGAAAATCAGTCGTATTGCCTTGAAAATAAAACTTTATCATTAGAGTCAAAATTACTTCTCGACATTTTTTTGTTTCCTACTACAAGACGAGTGGAGTTAAGGGTTGCGCACGAATTTTTTTTCTTTTTGCATCCCGAAGTTTCGACTGACATGGGGAGTGTCAGGTAACCGGGTCTCAGATTTTATTCAAACTTAGTGGTTGTACAGACCGCTGTAATGTGGTTCATGAATCACCCCACACATAGGGTTATATAACCAATAGTTTAAACAAAAAAAAGGCCTTTAAATATTTTCAACTCTAATATGTGCCCTTCTGACGGACTAATACTTCAACTGTTAAAATGGCCGTGTGGCTGCCGTGCTTGACTAAGATCTAGGGGGCACGGGTTCGATCACCGCTCGGGATCCTATTTTTCCGCTGTGTTCTTAGTTTTTCTTTTACGGCATCCCACAATGTGCTCAAGATTTTTTTATTTCTACTCGAAATGTAATTTTTGTGCGAGGCAAATTTTTCATTTACATACAGGACGTCAGGTTTATTGTCCTTTTTTCGGTCGAAGGCAACCTTCTAATTATTTCACTTCCTTATCTTTTCACGACGTATTTCCTTAAGAACTGTTATTACAATTAACCGTAAATGTAATTGACCTTCAATGTAATTTGATTAATTGTAACAGCCCTGATGATAAAAAGATTAAATTCCGAAACGTTGTTATAGAATAAACACTATTCGTTTATGACATAGCTTTTGAAGTTTTGAAGTTTTCATTCTCAAGAATTATGCTTGAGTTGTAAAAATATGGAGACTATATTATTAAATAGTAATGAAAAATGGAAATCATGTGCATGAAAGAATAATGAAAATACGTCGTAAAAAGATAAGGAATTGACATAATTAGAAGGCTGCCTTCGAGCGATAAAAAAGAGAATAAGCCTGACTCGTGAATGCAAATTAAAAATTTGCCTCGCACAATAATAATATTTCGAGTAAAAATAAAAAAATCTTGAGCGCATTGTAGGATGACCAAATAGAAAAACTAAAAAAAACAGCGATAAGAAAGATACCGAGCGGTGATCGAACCCGTGCCCCCTGGACCCACGGGCAATCACAGTAGCCACAGGGACACTTTAACAGTTGAGTTACTAGACCATCGGAAGGGTACTTATTAGAGGTTGAAATATTTAAAGGCCTTTTTTGTTTAAGCTATTGGCTATATAACCCTATATGTGGGGTGATTCATGAACCACATACAGCGGTCTGTACAACCACTAAGTTTGAATAAAATCTGAGTCCAGGTTACCTGACACTCCCCTTGTGAGAAGAAAATATTAGCAATGTCATTCAATTTCTTTACGACCAGTATTTTTACTTAAAAATCCTTCATACGTGACTAAATTTTGCGGTGCGCTGAAACAATTACCACCGTGTTGGTTTGATGGTGACGTAACAAGGCACTATACCATACATCAGACGACTATTCTAATGCTTAAGTATCAAGGTCGTTCGATGTCTCGATTTCTTCACGTTCGCTAGCAGACGATTCGATATCTATTCACCCTGCTGAAGCTTAGGCAGCCGGTGGAGTAAACATGAGGTCATGCACTATGTGGCAAAAACGTAGCGGCACTCAAATGCTTTACAGCAGGGGTGGGCAGCCAAAATGATCTCGCAGGCCAATTCGGAAATCCATCATAATTCCGCGGGCAGCATATAAAACCATATATCCCCATTTTAGATTTAGACCCACTATAGACATTATTTTGGAGTGAAAAGTCGAAACATAACGAGTTATTATTATTGTGTTAAAGCTACTGTATTAAAGTGTGATGAATCTCGCGGGCCGGAAAAATGTGCAAGGCGGGTGCATGCGGCCCGCGGGCCGCGGGTTGGCCACCCCTGCTATAAAGTAACGCTTCGAAGAACAAAACCAAGAATCATCGCGCTCAACGGCACAAATATTTGCTTTTTAAATGAAAAGCCACATCTTGCTAGAGCATCCAATGAAGCAAATGCTTTTTCGAATCATTCAAATTTTCTTCATAGCTTAAAATGACATTTTTCCGATACTTAAATATGCATTCCTTTGGCTAAATGCTCGCCTCGTAATGTTATCTTACCTGAAATAACCACAATAGAAGTCAAATGAATGTCATCTTTATTTTTCATTAATTTTAAGCACATTTTACTATATTTTTGAGCATGTCATGAAGAATATTCAAGAATATTAAAACAGGATAGTTGGGTGTTTTCAATTGTTTTGACATGATTCAACCACATTCTGTTAACTCTCAAATACCGCAAAGGTATAGAATCATGGAAATTGTTGCAAATATATTCCAATAAATCTTCGAGATAGTCGTCCTGTACTTCCACTTCGCAGCTATTTGTACACAATTAGGAGAAGACCTCCTACTTGAAAGAATGGTTAATGGCATACTTCAATTAGGAGCTTTCCTAACCTCCTAATATGAGGAGAGCTCGTCCCTCGAGCTGAAATCGCCCCTTTAGGAAAGACAGGAGGTAAACCTCACCGCCAAGGAGAATCTGACGAAACGGGCCTATAAGTCAAATGAATGAAATCATTAGGTTTTCCTAAAAAGGAAAAAAATCTTCTATCTATGTAGTTGGAACTTGTAACGTCTAACGTCTGCAACAATTTTACCCATGTTTTTGGTTCATTTAATTACACTTAGAGAAAGTATTTCAGTATATTTCTTGATATGATAGTGGTTTTTAGAAATCACACCAAACATTTTGAAATCATTATAAATTTAAAATTTCTAGAAAACCCGCTTGAAATTTTTCTTACGGAAATTATACAATCTTTGTGATTAATACAGTCACCATCTTCATCAGTTATTCCTGGTAAATGATGTCATACTTCATTTGCATAGGAAAAAATCACTGTATTTTCCAGATTCCTCAAGCAATACGACTTCCTTGTTTTTGCTGTTAAACAAGCGAAGGCCATCCCGCTCGATCTAGTACGCGTCGTTTAAATCGGTTAATATCTCGCAATGCCAGTCAATTTCATTTTCAGCAATTGCATGACCAGTTCAACTACTGCAAAGCCTCAATTAAGTAATCGTGCGGCTTAATCGACGGATTTTTTTCTACGTTTTATGTTTCAATTGTTTTATCTCCCGAATTCTAATTCTTTGGAGTGATGAGCCATGAAACTCAAACTCCCTTTCGAGTTTTAAGCTCATCCGCAAAATATAACTAATAAATTCAGGCTTCACTTTGTGGAACCTCTCCATATCGGAAATCAAAATAATCAAGTATTGGTCCACTAATAATTTTATTCCTTACGACCCGGGTTTCGTCACATAATGACATCTTCAGGTCCTGAAAATCACCCTCCTTGAAGCTCCTCCTTCAAACTGAAGATGTCATTATGTGACGAAACCCGGGTCGTAAAGAATAAATTTATTAGTGGACCAATACTTGAATATTTTGATTTCTTCTCCGCAGAAACATCTTCAGGTTATCGTTGGACAGTTCTCTAGAAATTAACTGGATACACGTTTCTATAACCGACCGAAGGTCATGAGGAGGATGATTTTGAGAGTCCAACTGATTGGCGGCTTCTGCTTTGTACCAATCACTCGCGCACGCAGAACAATCATCCTGCATAGGCGTATCGTAAGCTGAATATACCAGTTAGTTACCATTTTCTGAATTTGACACCATTATTGCTTTCTTCAATGCTGAAAGGGAATCTACATTTCTCCTGATAGCCTAGACATAATACATTGTTGACTGTTCAAATGGCATTGTTTCGGACGCCACCTCTCCACCGCATTTCTCTTTCTTTTACTATTAAGAAGTCGCGTGACTATTCGTTTCTCCACGTCTCCGATTCAATCGCTTTTTTTCAACAGATTAATCTCCCTCTGAGCCTTCGGGTTAGCTGTTGAAGTATTCAAAAGCAAAAAAAACAACAGACATGTTTAAAATATCGTTTTTCCTACGATCGATAAGATTTCTGCCCTGAGACTTTGAAGTATGTTAGTTGACAGATAGTGTAGCTGTTTAATAGATGTACTCCCAAATACTTGCTTCTATACTAATAATATGCTAACATACAAAGAAAAGCAGCACGCTTCGTTAAAGCTTTTACTGTCGAACATAGAGAGTTTTAACAACTTTTAGAGGGATTAAGGTGGGAGCCCCTAGAGACACAGAGGCTACATTCTAGACTTAGCTTTCTCGAGAAATTCAGAACTGATTTTTTTCAGAGCGACTCAGAGAATATTATACCTCACTACGCCTAGTGAATATTATACTTTACTACGCCTCACTACATCGATAGCTCTCACAGAAGCGATAAATAAGAGAGATACTCTGCCGAACAGATAGGTACAAAAACTCGTTCTTTCCGCGCACAATGAGCGACCACAATTAAAAACAGCTCCACTAAACACACTCCCATAATACACGTCACCATTTCACCTCCCAAAACTTTATCTCTTACATCTTTACGTGGCTGGTGTCCCACGGCACGGGTATTATGTAGATGTAGATGAGCATTGGTAGCATACCTATAGTGCATTGCATGTTAATGAAAATTTAATTACTGCACTTAAGAAAATGTAGGTGATACGTTACCCCTTGCCAAATACCCTTGAGGTGGCTTGCAGAGTATTACAAAAATTTAGATGTTCCTGGAGAGACAACTGCTTGATTCTTATAGAGAGAAACCTCAAAATTTAATGCCATCGATGCGTATTCCAGTAAAAGGGAAATACCAAATTTGAATTTTAACTTTTGCGCACAAAGAATGCTGCCAGCAAGTACCTACCAACTGCTCAAGTCACGGGACTTATTAGATTACGTAGATTACACTAAGCAGTATTGTTCAAAGTATCTGGGCGGCTACATAATCACCGTTCAACGGATATGAAATGACCACCTCGTCCATCATTGAAAAGTGCTGGACTGATTACGAATTCGTGGACTCACCTACCCTCCTGATAAATCGTAGTTCGATAAACGTCAACTGGAATAAACTGGGCGTTGCATCACCTGGGAGGTTTTGTTTGAAACAACTCCGAATCACTCTGAGCACGTTACTAAGGAGTCACATGATATAACAACGAACGATTGGAGGTTATGGTGAGTTTCAGCCGTACGGATGAATCACTTAAAGTGCCTTATTTGTTGTTAAATGTGTGTCTGATCGGGATATTCTACTCTATTTACAATATTACCTAATATGGAGGGTCCCGGCGACTTTTCCTCCCGGATGAAATAGATTCTGACTCTAATCACGGAATTTCTTGGCCAGGCAAGACAATAAGCTTGGGACAGCAAGAAAAAAAAAGAAATAACTCCGGCCGAATGTCACCTTCACAGATACCCATCTACTATTCCGTCCAGATCTAGACCGGCCCTTCGTCCAGAGGACGGCACTTCGAGAGTCATGTTGGGAGCGTCTATGTACGAGGAACTACCCGGCGGGATCGATCAAGACAATGCATATGCATGCGCCTATCTGGGGCTCACGGAAATAAAATACTACACACGTCAAGGAGTAGGAGTGTCTGGCTGGGTGGATCGAAAAACTGTTTTTTTTTCGAAATCGGTCTGCGGCTAGTACTATAAGTTTGTAGTTGATTGTCCTTATAGCCCATTAAAAATTCCAACTCCATTGAATTATATCTTCAGGCTGCGCTTTTTAATCAAAATTTACATTTTTATGAAGAAAATGTCAAACATTTGCCATTTTTTGTATAGGTGTCTCGATCTTTCCGGAATGATTTAATGTCAAACAATTACATATTGCTTAGATGATATTAGCGATTTAGTGTGTTTAAATCAGGGAAAATGGTTTCTTAGTTCACCAAAATTCGTCAAAAACACCAAATATACAGAAATGATACGGATCTTAGGTAGCCAATGACCCGCTATAATAATTTGACAACACCGACTTGAATTTAATAGTGTGTAGCCATCGTGTGGGCCATAGAAACGTCTCGTCAGCTCCGCCTTGTCACTACCTCACGATTGGACATCCTTCTTCCGTACTGTTAACTGAGTAATCATTAGACATGGCCAAATGTTGCATGCTGTAGCCAATTTGACCAATTTATCTACCACTGTTGCACCAAGAGCTAAATTTACGGGTGGAACATTGTCCTGGAACCAGGTTCCGGTTGCCCTCTACCTGTCACGACCGGAACAAGAAGAGAGCATCCAGCTTGACTTCGATTTCCACACCATATGAGTCTCTTCAAAACCACGTGGACCAATGAGAAAGTATTATAGAGGCATAAGCTATCGTCCTCAACCTCGAGAAATTTAGACGACCGATTCAACGATCTAAACCTTAGGGAGTGACGAAAAATCCCAAGCAAATATTTTTGTAAAGACATCAACGCAAAAGAAACACCAATGCGGTTGCGGTACATTTCCCTGGACCATCTCAATTCGGCCTTTCACCATGAAATATGCCAGGGGATACTGTACCGTCTCCGTGCGGCTACCTTAAAAGCTAATCGGTCACTTCGAAGTGTCCGAGTGCCATAACTGGAGAAGGAAATAGGGAAGGAAGCCGTACAATTAAAATCTGTGACGGGGAAAGGATCATGCCCGCTCGAAGTACTGATTGTTTTAATTCCGACCAAGTCTGCATCAGCCATGGACAAAACGAGGAAAAAGTCGAAGAAGGAGCAAATGGACAATTGCCAACTCTTCCTACTAGAAATATTGCGATGGAACAATATTTTTAGGAAAAAACTACAATCAGGCTACTTTCGACCTGAGAACGAAAGCGACAACAATCGTGGTACCGTCAGTATGAAGACAAACGTTTAGCGGATTATTATATTTCTAAATACTAGAAGGCGAATCTTATTCCGGCCCAAGATGTGGGCAGATATGTGTTCACTCGCCTCGCCCTATTCGAGGTTAATTTTGCCGCTAGTGAGAGCGTTGGTCTCTGTAAGGCGTACCAAGGGCGAATGTGAACCAAGTGAAGAATGTACGAATAGGCAAATCTTTAGTGCCTCATGGTGTTAATGGCTAATTTTGGCTGCTCATAAAATCGAAATACACAAAAAACAGTCTAAGGAGTTCGTACACCATTTGTCCGTGCTCTAAGGGTCGTCAATCTACCCGCAACACCATTCTTACGGTATTTTAAGAAATGTCGTCGATAGTGCGTAATATCCCAGCATGGGGTCCAGGGCAGTACGATGGTCTTGAAAATGATTGCAAGGCAATCAAAGCCTAGTTCATTAATAAAATTTTAGGTGTGAAATTTACTAAGAGATTTTTTCCGTTATGCCTACGGTAACCTTCCACAAAGTTACGCCTTCAACCATAAATTTTTTAGCGCGATGATCTTTCACCTTTTAAGCGTAGAAAAAATGGTTGACTTTATGCTTTATCTGTCTCATGGAACACCTCACATATACATATACTCTTCATCGTCGTAACCTTCAGCACCTACATACTAGCCCGCGAGCCGCCACATGGGCGTGTGGCAGGAGGTTTTAGGTCACCAGCCGTGTTAAGATGTAAGGCTTTGGGAGGTGAAATGGTGACGTTTATTATGGGAGTGCATTAAGTGGAGATCAGGTTTTATTGTGGTCGCGTATTGTGCGCGGAAAAAACGAATTTTTGTACCTATCTGTTTGGCAGTGTATCTCTCTTATTTTATCGCTTCTGTCAGACCTAGAAATGTAGTGAGACGTCATGATAATATTCTCTTTGTCGCTCTGAACCACACCATTTCTGAATTTCCCAAGCAACCTAAGCCTATCGTGTAGCCTCCGAGTCCCTAGGGGCTACCACCTTAATCCATCTACAAGTTGTGAGACTCTATATGTTAGCCTTAGGGAACGAGGTAGGATGGAAATATAGAACCGCAAGGGGCTCAAGTTATTGTGTTGAAAAACGCCAGTTTTAATGCGTGCATTTCACTCTGTCAAACTGAAAAGTTGTCTTAGGGCAGAACAAAGGGCGTTTTCCAAAATGTTTATCGGAGGTATTTCATTTTATTAATTCATAAGCGATGCAAGACACAACTCCTGGGAGAATTTTCACCGACTGAGAGAGATGAGTAGGATAACCGAATTTATTCATAACGTAGCAGACGGTTTTAGAAGTACTCATAGGACATTTCTATAGCAGCCTTCAATTAATACTCTGATACCAGTCTTTCTACCTGGTCTCTGCCGAAAACCTATTATTTTTACTGCTTAATGTAAAATTTCGTTTAAGTACAGCGTCTACCATTTTGCAATATGTGAAAGTGTAGAAAATCTCTGAAAATATGAAAAACCGCAGGAAAAAAGCACCGTGTTAACTGGCGATATTGTTATTCATTTAATAGAAATCCTTCCTCGAGTTCAGCATCAGCTTTACTTGTAATATTTCCGGAAAAAACTTACATTAGGGGTGTTTTCGGGTAATGAAATCATATTTGAGCTTCTGTGTCAAAGTAACGCGTGGGTATCATGAAAAATGACTTTCATTCTAGAGGCATCAACTTCTGCAGTGTCTAATCGAAGTTTCAAATCAATAACTCATAATTAGCGATACTGGAGTTTTTTCCCCGCTTTTTCCGATTTTCGGCCACTGAGCATGCATAACTCACAACTCCTCGAATAGAAACTTTCGTACAAAGTCAGAGCAATCTGGGAAATTCTCACTCGTATTTCCTTACTTACATCTTTGAATATCAAACCTACTCTCCATAGTAATATCAAACTTACACTGCTGGGTGCAGTATTGTCACGCTTTGGCTATACGTATTGCCTGTTCACTGCCCTCAACTGAAAGAGTATTCCACACCTTGTCCATAGTTTTACTTTAACATAAGACACCCACTGATTTCATTTTCATTTCATTCGGCAACTCACGTTCTTTTTCATATCCAAATGTAATGTTCCAATCGCAGGATACAAAAACGGTCACCAGATTATCAATTTAAAATTATCATATCAGTTTCTTGAGGGGACATTTTTATATCTT
The DNA here is from genome assembly GCA_963169105.1 of Ceriagrion tenellum. NCBI lineage: Eukaryota > Metazoa > Arthropoda > Insecta > Odonata > Coenagrionidae > Ceriagrion > Ceriagrion tenellum. The sequence goes on along the minus strand of OY720639.1, from coordinate 22,232,832 downwards.
CCACCAAACATCGTGGCTTCGGCAATCCGAGGCTTTTTTTTTGTTGCTAGCAGTCAATTTTAGTGCGGGAGGTTTCAAGAAATTGCAGTACCCGTGCCAGGTTCAGATTTTCCGACAAATGGTAACAACACTCAGAGAAATCTGCATGGCATTCAAGATAGTTCTGGAACACTTTTCCCAGGATGACGCAGGAGAATTCTTAGCATATTAATATCCTAGGCCTGCTTTTTATATGCTATTTTCGACGAAATCCCCTCGAAAAGAATATCTTCAGAATCTGCATGCTGTTGAATTGACAACTTGGAATAGGTTTCCTAGCAAAATTTTCATAGTAAAAATATGAAGGTTATTATCATTATTTGTATCACTTACCAGAATCCTTGAGGGCTGGATATTGTACCAAAAATCGCTAAGTAGCTACGGCCTTAGCCTTTATATAATATACTTTTATAAAATGAAGCAAACGGATCCGACTTACCTTTCCCAGAAGTGTGAAACGTTTATCCGACCAGCTCCATTCTGATAAACACCCATTTTAATAATTCATTAATTTAATTTAATAGTTCGTAATACGATTCAAAGCGCGCATTTATCATGTCTCAAGAGCAGCTTTTTCCTGAGGAAGATGAGCTATCTCGTGTCTTTGTGAAATTTCACCAACCTTTTAATAATTCATTAATTTAATTTAATAGTTCGTAATACGATTCAAAGCGCGCATTTATCATGTCTCAAGAGCAGCTTTTTCCTGAGGAAGATGAGCTATCTCGTGTCTTTGTGAAATTTCACCAACCTTTTAACTGTCAATTTGGCAGCTTTTCATTAATATAGTTTTGATGCTATGGCCATAACCACAATCACTGTAGATATCATAAGCAATTAGATGTATTAAATATACCAACCCACTAAATAAGGGACGTCATTTATTCACGTAACCTAGATATGTACATGTGTGGATTATAGCCAGGTTGATTGTGGGCCGGAATATTTGTGGGTAACAATTTTTCCTTATATCAACCTCAAGAGGCTATTTAAAAAATAAATTCCTCCTTTTCCCTCATTTGGGGAAGGAAGTAGATGTTAAGAAGATTGAAAGACATGCCAATGCTGAAAAAAAAGCATGCCGAAGTGCATTGAATACATCTAATGATGGCCGATAGTCCAAGGAAGGAAAGGTCACAGTATACAAAAAAGCACATTGCCCGCATTATTTTATCTTGAAACTTGAATATTTTAGGATGAGCATAAAGATAGGCTATATGTAGTAGGAATGGGATATATTCACAATGCTTGTGCTAATTGTACGCAAGATAGATTAAGGCATTAGTGGACGTTATTATGTGGAATAGGTGCTCCGATAACGAAAGGAACATGACTTGCTGGTCTATTAATGATACAATAGATTGAATGGAATAGTTAATAAAGGTTTATAGATACATTTTGTTGCAATACTGAGAAAAACATTGAAAAATAGCCGTTTCTGAATTTCTAGCAAGGGGAAATAAGCTTATTTTTAGCCTTGCGTACGCCAAAAGTGCAACGGAATGACGCAAATGGCTACGTGTATGTGTAACATGTATTTTTGTTCTTCAAGTCGTTCTCTTACATCACCCAACATGACCCACCTTCGATGCTAAGTAAAATTAACAAGGAGATCGGATCCTCGAGAGAAGAAGACAAGAGAAGGCGATTTGAATGGGAAATTAAGAAAGCTCCGCCATTATTGCCACCGTAACCAAATTCTTTTCCTTAAAAACCGGAGCTCCAGATCGGGATAACAGGTTTCAGTCATAAGACAGAAGTGAGTGTCTACTCGCGCTAAGGAGTCCAGTAAGTCGGTGCATAGTAACCTAACCTTAGTCCGATTGGTCTTACTGAGGGGAAAGGAAAGGAGAGGGTATAGGCCGCGGTGAAGGACCGCCGGCACCCGACTGCAAAATACATCAGCCGGGCACGCTTGCAAAATCTAAATTTGATTATTCAAGGAGCGATCAGCCAAACATAAAAAATGAATGACACTTCACGCTCCTTTGAGGTAGAAGCAAGAGCTCCGTTAGTCACCGAAAAAGTGGCACTCCGATCTAGGCGCGTTCCCTCGGGAACACGACAAAGTACCGGCAGTCTTTTCCGGAATCAAGAAGTACTACGTCAAGGATGGGTTGGCGGGTGAGTCGCGCTTACAAAATCAGGCTCCAACCGTGCACAGAGCAGCAATCTTTCGTGAGGAAGCAGTGGATGACTCTTTATAAAACAGTGAAATCATTTTGAAAGCTTCCGCGGAGTGGTCTTGAATCATGAAGGCTTTCGGTATAGCTTCCGCGTTGTGTCCTTTTTGTGGCGACAGTTTTGTGAGCGTTCCAGGTCGCTTCTTCAGGTTTGAAATAGCGAGGTGGAACGCTCCCGAAACTATCGTCACAAAAATGACACAACGCGGAAGCAATACCGAAAGTCATCACGACATAAGACAGTGATTCAACGTGAAACGAAAGAGAGAAGCCCGACGTCAGCATAGGTTTTCCATATCCTCAGAATTGAAAATAATCCTGGGAGGATGAGGGAATGGGAAGAATTGCAGGCAATTAGTATTTCGGCGCCCCTTTCGTATTGTAGCAGCCAATTTTTCCAGAAATTTAAGCTCTCAATATTATTTGACAATTATTTCTCAAACTAGCAGCCAAAAAATTTTTGGAAGCTTGTAGTTGCTTGTTTTAGCTACTTGTCCGCTAAAATTTAAAATCATTTGTTGAACAATGAGATCGAATATTGCCATAGCGTAAAAACTGCCGAGTGGAAGAGTATTCTCAGAATCCTCAAAAGTAGCCTTTCCTATCATATGACTTGTTCGAATGACTTTGCAACACTTTTCTCCTCCCTCAAGGGCAAGTAAAATATAACGAGAAGGAAAACATACCCCTTCTCCATCTTCGATTCCGTCTAAAAACATCTTAAAATGCCATCTGTTCGAAGAATATTTGTATTAGCAACCCAGCTAGGGATGGTTGTTGCGGCGCAACTTCAGTTGAAATAAAGCACTTTGCCTCTATTAGTTTATGTTTCCTTTATTCCAGAATAATTTGATTCCACGGAAAAGTAACTATCTTTGCACTAAGAACAATTTAGCAGCACTGAGAGGATATTATTTTAGCATGAAATTCACTTATACTCGGTTTTTGTTGGTCTCCCACCAATGCAGTTTTATGGATTGATTCAAGACGAATATCCGCAGAGTATTGCCGAAAAAGTCACTTATGGTAATTACCAAGCAACTAAAAAAAAAAAAAAAAAAGCAAAAAACAAGAAACTAAAAAAAAATTACCAAGCAAAAAAATAGTGTCGTGGGAATGGGCGTATTTATTTATTTCCCTTGTCGATCACAATATCTTTGTCGATTTCCACCGTTTCCTTTTCGTGAATGTGTATGTGGATGACATGATCTTCGTTCTTACAGGTGCCGGCATCGTCATGGTATCCCTCCAGGCACTGGCAAGTGTACTCTCCTTCACCTTCGCACTTCGCCATGGGGTCTATGCAGCCGGCAGTAGGCAAGCAATGAGCTCCCAAAGCTGAAAAGGAAACAGTCAAAGCCCTATCACCCGTCAAATTTATCTCCGCGACTCGCAGTAGGGAGAAAGGGTCTGGCCATCCTACAGTAACATTCCCCGGCAGACAGAGCGAACGTTAGAGGTGAATTTATCCCAAGTTGAGAGGGAAGGTCTACATCAGGAGTGGCCAACCCGCGGCCCGCTTTGAACATGTTTTCTGCCCGTGAGATTCATCACATTTTAATACAATAACTTTGACACAATAAAAATAACTCTTTATGTTTCAATTTTTCACTCCAAAAAATGTCTATTGTGGGTTTAAATCTAATATGGGGATATATAATTTTATATGCGGCCCGCCGAGTTATGATGCATTTCCAAAGTGGCCTGCAAGATCATTTTGGTTGGCCACCCCTGGTCTACATCAATGGTCATTGTCCGGCCGAGGGAGATCAAACAGTGGCGCGTATGTCTGTTAACATAGCTCTAGAAGGCAAATGAGTTTACCAATGTGTCCTAGAATAAAATTAGGCTCACGGTCAAGAAAACTGCCCCTCCGACAACCTACAAGAATAATCTTACGCAACAATTGTAAGGCTTATTGCTGAATATGCCACCACGGTATGTGACCTCATCAGAGTGGGCAATTAAATAAAATAGAAGGACTAAGAAAGGTCGCTAGGAACGTCCTCGGTCGGATCAGTAGGAAGGATACCTTTAAAGATATGCTTTATGCACTAGTATGGGAACGACTAGAAAAGAGAGGAAAATAAATTTTTTGCCTGGATAAAATTATGCGCTAAATACTTTTGTCTATACTCTCTTTGCCTATGCGCTACTTACTCTAATTGTCTGTGGTCAATATAAACTTCTGCCCAAATAAGTTGAATTTGTTCGCCATGAACTGAGCAAATGGACGCGTGGATTACTTGGAAAAAGCTATTTGTGAGCAGTAATGCAAACCTCTGGTCCGTGGCAAGCTATAAACTTGTTAATGATTAAATTTCACACGGGACAACCAGACCCTCAAAGATTTTGTAAAAAAATATTTTAGGGTCTGGGTGGATTGAAAGACACCTCATTACTCATATACTTTCCTATTTCGGCCCATCCAAGTATAATTACAGATGCCGGCAGCAAAACATTCCCCATATTCCAACTACCATGACAACAACGAAACCAAATGCTCATTGGAAACTCGGAAGAGTATGTTACTTTGAGTAACTAAGTAACATCATAGTAAAACACATGTATCTTCCAAAAATTACTATCAGCGTATGATTGACACAAAAATAATTTGCCTTAAACTATACACAATACATGATTTCCACCATTGTTATTCCAGATTACTTACGGGCTTTGCAGTTCATGTGATATTCTTCATACCCAACCTTGCATTCACAATGACTTCGGTTACACATCGTCGTTGAGTTATTTAAACAATCAGCTTCTGTTTGGCAGCTCTCATGCAAATCTGGGGAAAATACGACAAATAGTTAATATCTTCAGCAATATGACACAGAGATTTAGAGATTTTAGTACGAGATTAGACCGTTTTAAGATTAAACAAGAACCCTGGGTCTTTAGAAAAATGCCACGAAGAGAATTTTGGGTTATTTTATTGCAAATGGACATGCCAATGATTTTTATATTATAATTATCAAAATGAGCACTCATTAATTACTACTTGTGGAAGTGTTTTCGGTTCCCTACTCGATATTAAGGAAATTAAATTTAGTCATACGGGTGAGCTTCTAATCTGCAAAGTATTTTCAGAATCAGTAAGTCTTTGCAAATATCCGTCTTATGCAAGGCGGCCCTTAAGTACCACTAAATCCGTAAAGATGCCGTGGCTTGGTGAATGACTACCGCAAACTTTTAGTCAGCCAGTTACCCGGAGGAGGGGACAGCAGCCTTCGTTCATATGAGTGAATGTGGAGACCTCGTGAGTCGGTGCAGGTACACTCATAATATTATAGGAGCACTAAAGTGGCTCTAGTACATTTAGACGGAAAGAAACGGGAAACTACCAGCTTGTTGTCCTAACCAGAGGCAGCTCTTTGACTATTTCCCTTAAAGTTTTGTGATAAAAGACATGGTGGAATTCTCTTCAGTAAAATATTTCGGATGGGAACTGATTCCCCCATTCGGATCTTCGAGTGTTCCAACCTCTCCTAGTGCCTTCCCCTCTATTACTCTCACCAACATGCCCTCTCTTTTTAAAACGTCTTCAATCCATTTCTTCTGCCTCCTCCGAACATCCGCCACCAGCTTCCCTAGCCGCCACTTCCGCCACCAGACTTTCTACCATTTCGCATCGATGTCTGAAAGTCGCGGGTCTTAGGGTCTCAGATGTGACATTTGATGAGAAAATGAAGTTTACAAAAAATTTCTGAAATCGGATTATATTTAGGGGTTGCACACGCTGCTTTTCACTCAACATGGGTGATCCCATAAGCGCGCCGCCCGTTTGAAAGGCCCGCGCTCCCGAGCCTCCAGGGCCGCCCCCCACAGTTTCCTCCTCCACCTATCGAAGGTTCTGATTTTTTGAACGTATTCCACCGATAAATGTAGGTTTTCTTGAATGCCTTCTTCTTTTGCTTGATGCCGTACACTATTCAGTGTGTTGGCTGCTCAAGCATCGCTCTCTTGCCTGCTGAAACAGGTCCCCAGTACCTCTAACCGCTGTCCACTCTTTGATATTTTGTGTCCATGAACTTTTTCTTCTCACTCTTGGGCGCTTCCCTTCAACTCTCCCTTCCAAAATCAGGCTGAGGATTTCGTACTTTTTCCCTCTCAATATGTGCCCAAGATATGATATTTTCCTCTTCTCTATTAACTTCCTCAGCGAACGATCAAGGGCTGCTCTTCGCAGGACCTAAGTGTTTGAAATTTTCTTGATTCATGAAATTATGAGAAGCCGTCTTAAGAACCACATTTCAGTTGCTTCCAGTCTTTTCATTGATGTTTTCTTAATCGTCCAAGTTTACACTCCATACAATAAGACGGGAATTATGTTGCACTGCACCACTTTTATTCTAAGAGCCAAGGGAGTGTCTTTGTGGATCAATATATTATTTAGCCATAAAGACACTCCCTTGGATCTTAGAATAAAAGTGGTGCAGTGCTACGTAATACCGAAAATATTTTGAATGCCAGAGGCTCTTTTTGTATACCTCATATTCTCATCAAATGTCACCATCTGAAACCCTAATACCCATGATTTTCCGACATCGATCCAAAACGGGACACCCTAAGCTTCCCCTTCTCTCCAACCATATCCAATACTTCCTCTTTCGTCCTTCTCACCTTCTAGCTCACCCTCCATTTTTCTTCACATCAAAATCTCAAACGCCTCAAATTTAAGTGTATCCTCCCTTCATAATGTCCACGTCGCCGAGTCATTCAGCGCAATGCTCCACATTAGAGTTTTCACCAACCATTTCTTTACGCCTCTCCTCAGAACCCCCCCCCCTTTTCTCAATTCCCTTCTCTTTGAAAATGCTTCCTTAGCCATAACGATTCTACCTCTTATATCACTACCACTAAACCCATTCTCCTTCAAAACGCTACTCAGATATGTAAACTGCTCAACTTGCTCAACTTTATGCCCTCTCAACCTTGTATTCAGACTCGCCTTCTTCCTTCTAAAGATTCTCACCACTTTCGTCTTCTTGTGCTTTTTCTTTATCTTATACCTCCCGCACTGCACCGCTAGCGGATTCAACATTGACTGTAACCCTATGGCTGACTCACAAACCAATGCTTGGTCATCTGCAAATCTTACTGACTTGATCAGTTTCCCTCCTGTCATTATCCCTATCTCCATCTCTTCTAAGGCCATTTCTTCAGAATACACGTTAAAAAGCAACGGTGAGAGTAAGCAACCCTGCCGCACTCCCCATCCTATCACGGCCCATCCTGGTATTCCCTCAGCTACCCTACCTCGAGTACTCTGATTCATATAAAGATTTCGGATGAGACGCCTGTCCCTCCAATCGATCACCAACTTCGAATTGCTAATAATCTAGGTTTCATTACACTATCGTTCTCCTAACTTCTATAGCGTCCCGAGTTCCCGTCCCTCTCCTAAATCTAAACTGGTCACCACCCAGGTATTCCTTAGCCTTACCCTCCATTCTTCTATTTATTATTCCACGTATACTTTGGGTGCGTGGGCGATTAATGAGATAAAGGGAGATTATTATCCTATAGTCATTGCAAGTTTTTGTCTTGCTCTTCTTCAGTATCGGAAAAAGTGCTGTCCTCGAGGAGTCCTGCGGCCACACACCATTCTCATAATTCCTACGAATAAGAGAAAAAAGTTTCCCTCTTCCATTCTGACCCATAACTCTTAAGAACCTCGGAATGCAGAGGTGCAGTGGAGAGGGATATGATGACTTTCGAAAAAATCTGTTTGCTGACCCTCGACTTTTACTCTGCTAAAGTGGATTGGTGACAGATAAAACACTACGACTTCACGATTCGCTGTAAAAATTCAGATTTTTGCAAGTCATATCTTTTGTGTGAGATTCCTACCTTATTGAAGCAATAATATTGTTAAATAAGTCTAAATCAACCATTTTTAAGGATCATGTAGGTGTCAATCAATTTCCATGTCTCTCAAGTCCCTTTTTACGAAATGTCTCTCACCAAGAGTGATTCTCACTACAAAGTATAATTAGAGTGCACAATTATCTTATTGTCGAAAAAAGTGAAATCAGAGAGAATTTTTATTTTTATTTCAGAGTGATGATGAAAATAATGACTTCGAATATGCAGTAGGTCATTGGACAGCGCAGAAATACTTCCCTTTCCGATTTTCCTATGATGATGATGATACTCAAAACTTTTTCAAGATGTTGAATACCACCTTTACAGTCCCTAAGAGGGAAAAGTTGCGGCAGATGGTACTTGACCATTATAAGGATGCAGAGGAAGGTATTGCTGTTGCTGAAACAAAATAAACCGAACCTGCCTATCATAATCGATGGCTGGACATCCATCGCTGGAAAATCGTCCTGCGGAACCACGGCTCATTTCAAACGAGAAGTTGGAGTACTAATCTATTGTTATTAACGTCCCATATAATGGTAACCACACACTTAATTTATTAATGCAGTTTTTATGAATACCCTACAATTCTTTTGAACTTGAGCACAAGCGGCAAGGAGTTACCGTTGATAACGCCTCCGCAAGTACTGAATTCATTGAGGAACTCGACAAGATGCTACAAAGTTTTGATAGCCCTGCTCAGCATTTTAAATGCATGACCCGTATACTTAATCTTTCAGTACAAGATCTTTTAAGAATGTTCTCTCAGAAGGTCGGGGTTTTAGATGACCAGCTCCGATTAATTGTGATGATGAAGATTTAGAATTTGAAGAGGAAAATATAACTTCAATTGCCAAAATATTATCATGACTTTTTTAATTAAAAAAGGAGGCAGTGTCGAAATAAATTCCATAACGCTTGCAAAGCTGTAGAGGATTCATCAATGAATCCTGTAATAGATGTCCCAGCCTTGAGAAATTCAACGAATGATGTGATTGCAGCAGCGTTTAACGTGAAGAGAGGTATTTCAATCATTTTTTATTATATTTTATTTTTATTTACTTTCACTGTCCCGAATACAGCGCAATAGGCCATTTTACATCGGGTGAACAACAGTAAAAACAGACGAGAGACAGATAATATTCTACCCAGGCGGGACTCGAACCCGCAACCCTCGGGTTAGCAGACGAGGACTTTACCCCGCCGTCACCACGGCCAACAATAGCTTTGCTATAGTAACATTGAACTGAAACGCCTCAAAATCAGTGGATCGAAATGGGCACTGTTAGAATATTTGAGCAAAGTTTTGAAAAACTTTAATGTTATAATGAATAAATTAGGAGGAGAAAATTACAAAATCCTTTCACTCGTTACCATTACATTTCACTTGGATTAATCAGAAAAATGATGAAAATACTGAACAACAAACCAGGAAGATGAAGGTGATAAAAACAGTTGCTTACCAATCTAAGTACTCAGGACAATATGCTAAAGCACTACCTCCTGACGAACTAGATTTATTGGGCAGCATTAATATTAGATTCTCGTCATAAATTTGAAAAAGACTGGCAACTGGCGAGGTTGAGTAAATGACGTAAATGAACGTTAAAAGTTGATTGACATCAGCAGAAAATGCACGTCACATATGAGATTATTTACCAGAATTGAAATTTCTTAGATGTGATTTACAATTTCATATTTTTCAATAAAATATAAATTTTTTGCCCTTATCCTGTATATATAAAATTTAAGGCCAAAAGTCACTAAAATTATTACAGCCTAATAAATGTTTGGAAAACATAGAAAAACGTCACCAGTTCAAAAATATCTTCTATGCTACTTAACCCTAATTTCAAATTTCCCTCCAGTTTGGACAATGTACAGTGGCGGAAAAAATTTACGCAAAACACATTGGCGTCTGAATGCAGCGTACAAGGGAACTAATTGAAATCGCTTTTCCTTTGACAACTTGACAACAATGAGACAGCATATGGAAACCGGGAATATTCAAACTCTCTATGAATGGATATCGATTTTACGCGTCATGTAAATAGTCATACTAATAAGGTTTACGTTCGCGAAATCGTCTAGGAGTTATAAACGTGATGAGCTTGCTCCTACCCGCACCCAGTCGAGGTTCCGAAGTCGTAGTTGGTTATGTAGTGATGTTTACCATATTTTTTTAGAGCTTTGGACCGTTTAAAAAAATTTTCTTGATTGAAACTTAAGAAACAATACGATGAAAGCATTATTTGTTGGGACATAAAAATTTTTATTCTCCAGGTCAAATTCACTTAACAATAAAACGGATTTCCGCGTGCAGGGAGTAGCTGTGGATGAACATCGTTTTAATAGGCCTCAAACTACTTCCGAGAAATATGATGCATTACAATTAACATTTTGGCGTAATATCCTGTGAATTTCAAGTCAAAGTATGGGAAATCTGGTTGAATATAATGTTTTCCATGTGGAGAACATTTTTCTTTACAAGTATTTCCAATACCTTAAAACCCTACGTAAGTTTCCGCAGTCGAGCATACAGGTCGTCTCAAGCACTTAAACTTCTTAATTCCTCCTAACGTAATATTATTTACTTTTTAAAAACTACTTTCAAAAATCCAGAACATTTTGTATCGTCTAGTTTTCAAAGGAAACATTAGAATTCCCTTTTTTCATTGTGTAGTATGAACCACTGGACGCGGATATCTCTTGATCGATGAGGTAGCCAAGAGAGAGAGCGTTCGTCTGCGCCCAAGAATGCCTTGGGTTCAAATCCTTTAATACCTTTTAGTACCTTTATAATTAATCTACGCGATGTGACTTTATTGCAGCCAAAACTTCGCGGAACTTCGCTTCACGGAAGGTCCAGGGAATGGATATTGACCTCAACCATGAGTGTGTGAGTTTTACGCATATTCGGGCTTTGTAAAAGAATCAGAGCGGTCTCCTTGGTCGTCGAATAAGATGTTTACTTCCCATTCTTGGGTACTCGGCCCCACTTGATTTCTACGTCCTGTCTGTTATATGATGCTCATATCCACTCATTTGCCAATTTACCACTCAATGAAAAGCTATTCATGAAGGAGGGAATAGACCGGATATCTGATTGTGTCAGTGACTCGATTTAGTGAACTTACCTGATGCTACATTCACCTTTAAGTTACTTGGAAATGATTTAGTAAAGAGGGCAATTATTTTTATTGGGAATTAGAGTTTGGTTCTATCTGCCGAACTTGTAAATGCCGATTACTTATCTAAGTGAGAGACCAAACAAGTGTGGAATTTTCTTCAAAATATCCTTAAAACGGTATTTGAAGCTTTCCCAGCATTGTTTTCTAGGTTTGCTATGAGAAATACATTAACCTTGTAGTTCAACAGTTCAACTTATAGGATGAGGGACAAACTTAGAGGATAAGGTAAGTTAATGAATCACTTAAATACCTTTTGACATATTCGGAGTGAAAAATGTTTGGCTAAAATAACGCAGTTAAATTTTATGAGGAGCATTTTTATACCCACGCTTAAGTAATACTCCGACAAAACTGCATCGCGTATCTTCCCCTGTGAAAGTGATAAAATACTAAAAATCATCTTTTCCATGAAGCGACTAAGCAGTAGTTAGATATTTTCCCAGTAGTCATTTTTATACTCCTCATAAATCCGTAGAGTAGTTAATGGAGTGCAAATTATGAATGTGCACCATCAAAGATTATACGATTGCTACGTTCCTAAATAATCTATTCCTCTTCAAATGTGTCGTTATATTATTGCTTCAATGGAAGTTAAAGTTGTGAGTGTGAGTTGGAGTTGAGAGTGAGTGAAGATATTAACAGACTTTTTACTGGGTCATAAATTTCATCTCTTAGTGGTCATGTATTTTTACGAACGTTGAAAAGGCACACTATAATGCTTTATTTAGAACGAGTGGAAAAGGTTAAAATGTATGCGTAATTCTCTCAATTTGAATTATGATGAGCACATGATCACAGCAATTGATCATCGAGAAATATGCTGGTATTTACATAAAGAATGTGGATGTTTATTAGCCTTATAATCAATCCATCCCCTTCCATTCTCGATTTCCTGACCAAGTCTTTGTGACATGGAGTTGTCCACATTTTGGTATCATCTTACTGGGTTCATTTCCCATTCTTCCTCCACGATTTTCCTCATTGCGTCTTAGTTTGGGGTTGTTTCGTTTGAGGGGATCGAAAAACGTTTGTTTCTCGCATTTTTCGCATAATGAACGCTGCGCTCCGTGCAGCCCGCTTCATCTATGTTGCATGATTTGTTTTGAACTATCTAGAATTTTGACATTTGTGAATTCGCAGGTATTCCTAGTTGCGGACGAAAAATGAATGTTGATAAACATTTGATTAAACATAGTTCTTATTATAGCGGACATGAATTTAATGAATGTCGTTTAATAGTAGTAAGAAATAGGTTTTTTTGCTTTTAAACACCAAGTAAAAGTTCAGTGGGTGAAAGTCGAAGGCGTAACACCTCCTTGGGTAATTTTTCGGCAGATGTTTTTGCCTTTTACAAACCTACTATCCGATTCCTCCGCCTGGGAGAAAAATGAGACATACTTAAAGGCTAATAAGATCTTTTTTCCTTCAAGAATTTTGGGAGAGGCCGCTAAAACCTTGAACAATATCTCTGCTTGCCCTGCCCACTCTGCTTGTTCGTCTATCGACGCTCGTCTCAATGAAGTAGTCATCAGTAAGCCTTGGCCAAGCTCCGGGTGGTGATGGTCGAGGTGGTTTTTTGTTGTGAATAACGCACAGGTTTCAAATACTTGCTGCATCAGAAAGAAAAGGCTCGCCATGCTTCGAAAAAATCGGAAGCCCCCGTCGAATACTTTTAAGGGCGTGAGATAAGTCAAATACCACTTCTTTCCTGTGAGTTAAACGACTGGCGTCCGAAACATTATCTATGGCTGAAAAGGTATCGCCCGCAACACAAGGGGAAAGTAAGCTCTTATTAAAGACATACTATTTCCCAAATCAATGTAATGAGCCCTCCATACATTCCGATTTTGAATGGATAAGTATTGGTGGAGCTTTGTATAGACACGGTGAAACCTCTAGGGATCCTCAAGAGTCCTCCAAGATTGCTCGTTGCATTAACTCAGACTTAGGGTAGCCGGCCTCCAAACACATGCATGAGGGGAACTAATGGCGTTTGATTGGAATGGTCTGGGCTGATGAGGTGAAATCCGAGAACTACTTCTTTCTGTTTGTATTCCCGGGAGAGTATTATGCTTTTTCATATCCTTATAGTTATTTTAAATGTTCGTAGACAATACCTACACTCATTTTAACAGTAACTTAGTTCACAGTTACGTATACGGACGCAAATAAATTCACCGAAAGGATACGAAACATCATCTTACATTCGTCTTGACATAAGAAAGCTCAGTAGTTGTTACTGGGTTGCAAACCTGAATCGCAATCATGGTTCTTCATAATAACATTGTTCGAGTACGCTTATGATTTCGAAAACGTGATCGTCATCAAGAAAGACCGAGTGCTACATAGAAGTGGAGTGCGCTCCCAGGACCTTGAGCATTGCCCTACCAATGCGGCTTGCCTTTTGGATGACGGTTACGACCATAAGAAGAAAAGAACCGTGATCCCACCCCTGGTCGAGACATTTTTGAGTTTTTCATTCAATTTCTGGTCAAGTAAAATGATTTTTATTCGGCAATTTTATCTCTTTTGTATTTAAAAATTTTCATATTATTAGCCAGTCATTGCAGCTACACATTGCATTCATTCATATCGCCAATATGAGAAAATTTATATAAGAATCATTTGCGTTCATTAAAAATCGAACACGGACCACTCTTTAGCTAGCCAAATACATCTGACAGCTACAACATTTACCGTTACCTATTAATTTATTTATAATTAATGATATTTAACTCCAAACTGAAGTCTTTTAAATAAATTTTTGTTAATTTTATATGTGCGGCGAATTTATAGCTAAGCATATAAGATATTATGCAATCAGACCTTTTAGAGTTGTTTATCCATAACTACACCTAATTTGGGTAAACTTTTCTGAATGTTTATTCGTATATCCTGCATTTACTAGATAAAGCTTAACAGTAGACAGCTCGTCACCAAGCTTCCTGTGATATGATGAAAGAAATATCGGGAAAATATGCCTAGATTGTTCGGTATCGTTGCGAGCACATTTGTTTTTATTTCGTGAAACTATATATATTTACGTATGTTTTCATACTTTAATCCTATTCTGACGAACTAAAGACGGATTTATATTGGGTCAAGAACGATTCATTAATAAATATCCGTTTTGAATGTGATAAATATCCGTTTAAGGAACTTCGTCAATCTACAAATGGAAAATCGTGAAAAATTACATCACGTAGACTATGCTTATTTTAATTAAATAATTTTTGTATCGACATTTGGTGCGGATAAAGCTCGATTTATATCATTTCGGTGAAACAGACACAGTACGTGTCATTTAAAAAGATCCTCGGAAAGTCGACCACAATAAATATCCCTTGGTGGTAGAAGGTGAAGATTTTAGCATATAGTATACTGAATTGGGTGGGATAGTGAATATTTTTTATAATCAGTCTTTCTGTATAAATGATATCATTCGACGTAAGAACCGTGCTGAAACAAACACAGCGATGCACCGTGACTGAATGTGCGAATAATATGAGACGAAAGCTCAAAAATGAGGCGATTGATGACTAAGTTCTAGGCTCCGACAAATGTGAGTTCCATTTCGGATTTCAAATATTTGCGGTAGACGATGTTTTCCTCAGTGTTGCCAGTCTTTCGAGTGTGTACTGCTCCTAGAAGTTCCCAAAAATGCCGCATTCTGGCGCGCGAAAAATTTTGCGTTAATTTCTTCCGCCACTGTACCTAGTATCACATGAGTCACAATTAAAAGCATAAACGCCACATGCGACCGAAAGTTTAATATTGCCTGTAGTATTGAAAAGAAGTTTTCCTATACTCATGGGGGAAAAAGACAGTTAAACTTATTCACAGGCATTGATTTCATGATCCTGTACGTCGATTTCCCCAAAAATGGTATCTTGCACCAACGTAAAGACTTGCCATTTACTATAAAAGAGAAAGGGTCGTCAGAAAGTAAAAAGGCCTGCTGTTTAAGGTTTCTGTCCAAAATTTTAAAAATGGCTTGGTTACTGGAGCCATTTCTCGTCCCAATTTGTAAAATTATGTTTAATTCTTTGGTAAAATTTGCATCACTCATTTGTACATTGGCCAAATAAAATATTAAATAAAGAGGAAATGAGCTCTATGGCCTCTCAAGATAGCAAAAATAAATGAGTCTCCAATGGCCGTAAAAAATGGCACCACTCAATCAATCATGCAACCACACAATACTTACTGTGTTGGTTTGCGGGAATGAGGATTCCACAGTAGGGACCAACCACAGCGCCTCTACCAGAATGCCGTCCTGTGATGGTTTACGGGAATGTTACTTCCTCGTCAGTGACCACCACAGGCACACACACGCTCAACCCAGTTGAGATCCTTTTCGAGGGATAATGGGACCCTGATAAGGATGCCTGGGTTATAACCTGAGATCCTTCATAGGGCTAATGGGACCCTATTAAGGATGCCTGGTCATTACCACAATCACACTCACAAGCCCTCAAATCACTCACTCACACACACAGACGGGCCCAACTTCTGGGAGAAAACGCTAAAAAAGAGCGTGGTCTAAATATAAACGCAAAGACAAACGAGGGTGAGCGTCGGATACGCGTATTTCGGCCACAAGGTGACCCTCTTCAGCGAGCTGAAGGGAAAAGCACTTGCAACACGAGGTTGTAAGTGAACAAAAGGCGAGGAAAGGCTGGAATAAATACTAATAAAATATATAAAATATTATATAAAATACGATTTTTTTTAATCGTACTTTTTTGTATCAAAGATAGCTAAAATGTCATCAACATATGTAAAATTTACCTTTGGGAAGTAGTTAAACGTGCTTTTAAAGATATTATCAAAATGGATCGTAAGAATATTGGCTAAAAATGGGGATAAGAAGTTACCCATAGCTGTGCCGAATTCTTGTTTATAAAAATTACCATGGAAAACAGAAATTTTGGCTCATCACTAGATTAGTGAGTCTAGTATATTCGACAATTTTCATAAATCGATGTTTAGGGAAATCAACCAATCTTTTAATGAATTAACGGCTATATCTATTGGCACATTTGGGAATAAATTTGTAACATCAAATGATACCATTATTTCTCCCTCAGTAAACATATAGTCTTTAATTTTGTTTACATAGTCCAAGTTTTTCTTAAGAGAATGAGGGCTTTCAGAGAATTGATTTACGAGCCATTTTGACTAGAGATAAGTTGGGGAGTCTATTCCGGAGACTATTGGTCTCATGGGGCAACTATCTTTATGAATTTTTGGGAGGCAGTATAATCTAGATAACACCGGGTTGAAAACGGAAATATTGAATTTGGTCTTCTTATCAAAGAGGGCAGGACAACCATTAATCACATTCTAAAATTGAGTGATTAATTTGTTGAGAGGATTCTTTTTTATATTAATGTATGGCCCAAGTGGTAACAAGGAAGTTACTTTAATGTAATAATCCTCTTTGTCCATTATAACACAACCCATTGTTTGTTGGTTTCCCTTCTCCCTCACCCCCTTTTTGTCCCTTCAGTATTTATTCCAGGCTGTCCTCCCCTTTTGCTCACTTACAACCTCGTGTTGCAAGTGCTTTTCCCTTCAGCTCGCTGCAGAGGGTCACCTTGTGGCCGAAATACGCGTATCCGACGCTCGCCCTCGTTTGTCTTTGCGTTTATATTTAGACCACGCTCTTTTTTAGCGTTTTCTCCCAGAAGTTGGGCCCGTCTGTGTGTGTGAGTGAGTGATTTGAGTGCTTGTGAGTGTGATTGTGGTAATGACCAGGCATCCTTAATAGGGTCCCATTAGCCCTATGAAGGATGTCAGGTTATAACCTAGGCATCCTTATCAGGGGTCCATTATCCCTCGAAAAGGATCTCAACTGGGTTGAGCGTGTGTGTGCCTGTGGTGGTCACTGACGAGGAAGTAACATTCCCGTAAACCACCACAGGAGGACATTCTGGTAGAGGCGCTGTGGTTGGTCCCTACTGTGGAATCCTCATTCCCGCAAACCAACACAGTAAGTGTTGTGTGGTTGCATGATTGATGAGTGGTGCCATTTTTTACGGCCAATGGAGACTCATTTATTTTTGCTTCCAAATAAAATATAATTTCATGGAAGGCTGACAACTTGTGACAATGATAGTGGAAAGAATCGTTAGGAATAACAACCATTCTGTTATTCCGTTTCCATACCATTTCTTTGGTTTACCCCTCTCTCTTCCTTAATGGCATTCCTCACAAGACCGTTCACACTCTCTTGTACAACCTATGCAAAGCCTATTGCGCATGCATCGTGACAAACACCCTCAGCTTCCGAAAGAAACAGACGCCGCACCTAATGTTACCTTTCCTTTCAATCCCCCTTGGGATAATTTACTCTAAGAACTCTTAAAGTAACTTTAAAACTTCAAAGTTTTTAAAAGTAAACTTAAAGTTATCTAAGGAATTGAAAAGTTTTTCTAAATTTGTGAGTCAACCCTAAAGTTTTCTTATATTTTTTCTTAAGTAAAGGGTGCACTCTAAAGTTTCTTGTAGTTTTTCTAAAGTATTGGATGCATTCTTAAGTTTCCTTTTAGTTGTTAAACACAGTGATTCCGTGAAGATTTTTAGTTTTTTAAATTAATTTCTCTGTATAATTCATTTAATATTTCATACGTCGCTTTCATTTAACATGTAATGATACATTGTTTCAGTAAGTTTGCAATAAAGTTTGTCTGGAATAACCAAGTGTTTTGTCTCTTTAAGTTTATATTAACCAACCCTAAGTTTACTAAAAATTATCCTAAAGTTTACTTAAAGTTAATCTAAAGTTATTCTAAAGTCAACTAAAAGCTATTCTAAAGTTTACTTTAGGATGATGTTCCAATTCACTCTAAGGAAACTTAAAGTTGACTTTAAGTTTTCATAAAGTTTTTTAAAAAGTTTTTCTTTAGTAAATTTTCCCAAAGGAATCCACGTTCCCCGTCCCCACCCTCGACTCCTCCGACAACCCCATTCTCGACAAACGATTTAAAGTAGGTAGGCCTCCTATGGCATTCCTCCTTCCATCAGCCTTTAAACCGCAACTGAAAATAAAATCTTTCAGTTGGCTATTTAAAGCCAAGAGTGCTCTTCACTGCTTAAATTGAACTCCCTGACATCCATTCACACCCTATCTTCTTCTCCTTATATATATATTTCCCTCCTCCCAATTCCGTCTCCTACCTTAGCCTACTAATTGACTTCTATCTACCCACTTCTTTGTTGTCTTCCTGTCACAGAAAGAAGTTGCTATAGACACTGCAAATATTGGGACTATTCACTTGTGAATGTTTTCTTTTTGTGTTCCTATGTCGGAAACAGGATTTCTTTGGCATAATCACGTGTGTGATACTTTTCTAAATATACAAAATATACGAAATTGGAAAATAGTGAAATGATGAAAATTTAAAGGTTTGTTCTTTCATGAGACGTTATGGGCTTGCTGGCTCTTCTCCAGCGATAAACTGATGGATACTTGGAGATGAGTACCTATGACTTGTAGGCTGAAAAAGAGCAAGCAGGCATTAAACGTCCTGATTAACCAATTGCTTTTTATTTCTTTTTTTTCCCTCTTAAGTGAAGTTGATAAATTATTGTGGGTTTTGTTTCTGCTAATTTCCATGACCATACTTTGCCTGCTACTTGTCTCCCATTACCAATTCTTTTATTCTCATCCTTTCACAGAAGAAAGAAGTTGCTCTCGACACTGCAAATATTGGAACCATTAACTTGTGAATGTTTCCTATTGTCTTCCTATGTATGAAACGGGATTTCTTTGACATAATCACGCGTGTGATAGTTTTCTAAATATTTAAAATATACGAAATTGGAAGAAAAGTGAATTGATGAAAATATAAAAGTTTGTTCTTATATGAGACATTTTGGGCTTGCTTGCCATTATATAAATAACTAATGGCCCTTAAGACTTGAAGTACCGGATACAACCGAGTGGTAAGTACTCACCGGCCTTGCAGACTTTATCCATATCCTTATAACCAGAAGCGCATTTGCAAGTACCGTTGGTACAATTTGCAAATCGGTCGATGCATCCGTTAAATGCGCTGCATTTGCTGCCTAAATCTGTGGGAAGAAAAAGAAAAAATGTTATAAGAGAATTTTTTTACATTTTTGTTCTACAAGAGGGAATAAGTCTGAGAGTTCGGGATGAACGTAGAACTATCAATCGTAAGGTACAGAGCTGATATTATCAGACCGAAAACTTACAAATGCGTGCGTAGGAGTGTTTTTTGTGCTTATCTAGTTTTGCATGCCACACCAAGTATCTCTTTATTATACTGCGGACGTTTTCTCATAACCTCTCGATATCACCTATAAGCGTACTATTAACAATTCATTATTTTTGAATCTATCAAAAACCTCTCCAAAACCTCTACTATATCCCGGCCCACATACTCCCCCTCTAATCTTGTCTACGTGAGTAATATCTTTTTCAAATTTATACAGGCCTAGGAGGTAGATCTAAAAATTGTGGAGATGAGTGAAGAGAACTTTGCTCGTCACTTGTTTTCCTTTCAATCACTCAGGGTACAGCTGACGTAGGACCTCGGAAATTCAGTCACTCTTAGACCTTCGTAGTATGAAATTCCCGATTTTGCTCCCTTTTTTGCAAAACCTCATTACCACTGGGCCTCTCTCGTTGTGGCACACGCAGTTCTCCCAGCTGAGGGATTATAATCTCGGAAACATCGAGGTAGAACACCCACTGGGGAACAATTTCACGTCCCCCTGGTAGCGGAGCCAATCAAACAGCTCAAAATTCGTTCAAAAGGCGCTCAAACTCACAAATTTTAGGCTTGCCTTTTAACCCCAAGGGCATTTGAAGAAGGTAATAACTATGTCAGAACTTTACCTCATATTCTCTTACCAACCACACCATCACCTCTCCACCCAATCCTCCTCCCTTCCGTCATTAGCAACGTCGTCAACCATTTACATTGTTAAGTACGCCCGGTTTCCTCTGCTGGCGATACCTCAACTACACATAACGTGCGGATCAATAATAACAGTTCTATTTCCAAAAACCCTCCACAAACTACTCCTCTTCCCGTAGCGGTGGTTCCACTCTTAACGGTCCTCTTATCCTTTCAACCAAAAACGATAAAACCTATTATTATAACCCTCCACCAACGCTAAGACCCTACATAACCCCTACCATCCAGCGGCATGTAAAACGTGACCTTTTCTGACCTCCTCTCCCCTGGAATTCCTCTACCATACAAGTTAAAGTTTCGAGCTTTACTTTGTGGAAAAGCGACACAAGAAAAGAGAACTCGCTTTGTACTTTCCACACTGTTTTATTCTCACCAACCACAGTTTAGACAAAGTTTGGTCATTATCAAAGTAAAATATAACTTTTTCGTTGCCCATACATACCGAACTGTGGGTGGTTTGGGGAGAGAATTTTTTACATTTTTGTTCTACAAGAGGGAATAAGTCTGATTGTTCGGGATGAATATAGAACTATCAATCGTAAGGTAAAGAGCTGATATTATCAGACCGAAAACTTACAAATGCGATGTAGGGTGGGGAAAAACAGGAGATGGAGGGGAAGAAAAGGTTTCTTGAAAGGAGAGTGACCTCAATTGGGATGGGCAGGGGATAAACATGACATGGCAAGGCTGAGTATAGGACGTAAACGAAAGTTGAAAGTTGATTGACATCATTGACGTATGCAAGTCAAATGTAAGGTCACATACCATAATTAAATTTTCTTTGATAGGAGTTACTATTTCACATTTTTCGAGGAAATGTAATTTTTTGGCCTTATCCTGTATATGAAAAATTTTAGGCTTGAAGTCACTCTAATATTTACAATCTAATAAATGTTTGGCAAACATAGAAGAAATGTCATAAATTAAAAAATATTTTTCATGCTCCTTAAGCCGTAATTTAATATTTCCCTCCAGTTTGGCCAATGTACCTAGCATCACATGAGTCACAATTTAAAGCATAAACACTACATTTGACCAAAAATTCAATTTTCTCTATAGTATTTTAAAGAAGATTTCCTGTAGTTATGGGGGAAAAAGATCAGTTTAACTTATTCACAGGCATTAACTTTATTATCCTGTACGTCGATTTCCCTAAAAATGGTATCTTTCACCAACGTAAAGGATTGCAATTTCTTGTAAAATGGAGGGTCGTCAGAGAGTGTATGGCCTGCCGCCTTGTAGATTTGATCCATCTCCTTATACTCAGAGGTGCATTCGCAAGTGCCGTTGATAATATTTGCAAATCGGTCCTAGCAACCGCTGTCAGGGGTGTATTTGCTGCCTAAATCTGTGAGATGAAAAAAATGCTAACAGGCCCTTAAGACTTGAAATACCGGATGTAAACGAATGTTAAATACTCCACGGCCTGGCAGACTTTATACATCTCTTGATAACCAGAAGTGCATTCGCAAGTACCATTGGTACAATTTGCAAATTGGTCGATGCATCCATTATCAGTGGTGCAATTTCTGCCTAAATCTGTGGGATGAAAAACAAACAATATTAACAGAGAATGTTTTGCATTTTTTTTCTACAAGAGATAATAAGACTGAGTGTTCGGGACGAACATAGCAATCAATCGTAGGGTGATGAGCTGATATAATCAGACAAATACTTACCAATGCATGCGTAGAAGTTTTTTTTGTGCTTAGCTAGTATTACGTGCCACACCTAGTTTCTCTTTATTATACTGCGGACATTTTCTCCAAACTTCCCTCAATCACCAACTTCAACCAAGCACTCTATTTACATTTCATTATTTTTGAATCCACCAAATGCCTTTTCATAACCTCTACTATATCTAAGCCCACATATTTCCCCTCTTATCTTATCTGCGGGACTAATATATTTTTTAAATATCTTTAGGTCTAGTAAACAGTACTAAAATTGTGGAGGTGAGCGAAGGGAACTTTGTTCGTCACTTGTTTTCTTTTGATTCTCTGCGGGTACAGCTGACGTAGAACCTCGGAAATTCAGTCACTCTTAGACCTTCGTAGTATGAAATTCCCGATTTTACTCCCTTTTTTGCCAAACCTCATTACCACTGGGCCTTTCTCGTTGTGGCCCAATCAGTCTCCTGGCTAAGGGATAATAATCTCGGTTACGTCGAGGTGGAACACCCCCTAGCTGGCAGTTTCACGCCTCACCTGGTAGCGGAGCCAATGAAACAGCTCAAAAATTGCTCATAATGCTCCCACAACTACAAATTTTCGGCCTGCCTTTTAACCCCAAGGGTATTTGAAAAAGGTAATAACCATTTCCGAAATTTACCTCACATTCTCTTACTAACCCCTCCATCACCTCTCCACCCGATCCTCCACCCTTCCGTCATTAGCAATGTTGTCAACAATTTACATGTTAAATAATGCTCGGCTACCTCCGCTGGCTATTCCTCAACTCTACATAACGTGCGGATCAATAATAACAGCCCTAATTGCAAAAACCCCAATCATTCTGCTTCTCTTCCCGTAGCGAATTCTGCTTCTGTTATCTTCAACGACCCTCTTAGCCTCTCTACCCAAAAAACCATAAAATCTATAATTTTTATCCTCCATCATCGCTAAAACCCTGCACACACCCGACGGGAAACTGGATTTCTTTGACATAATCACGTGAGTGATCCTTTTCTAAATATTCAAAATATACGATATTGGCAGAAAAGAGAAATGATGAAAATGTAAAATTTTGTTCTTACATGAGACATTTTGGACTTGCTGGCCATTACATAATTAACCAAGGCCTTAGGACTTGAAAACAAGGATTTCACCGAGTGCTCAATACTTACCGGCCTTGCAGACTTTATCCATCTCCCAATAACCATCAGTGCATTGGCAAGTACCATGGTTACAATATGCAAATTGGTCGTAGCATTCGTAATTAGCTGTGCAGTTGCTGCCTAAATCTGTAGGGTGAAGAAAAAGTGTTGAAATAGGATTATTTACATTTTTGTTCTAAAAGAGGGTAAAAGTCTTAGAGTTCGGGATGAACATAGAATTTGATTGGTGAGATTCGACTGTGATTTGATTATTTGTACAAATCTCACGAATTTATGAGAATTTGTGGCTCGAGCATTATCGTAGAAGGTCGTTCTGCTGGGCTGCTATCTAAAACGAACACACTTTGCTGCGACCCGATGCCTGTTCAATTTCTCGGTCAAAATGTCGCGATATGAACCAAATGAGAGCTGAAGCTTACCATCAAGTCCTCTGACAGTCTGACGGGAGATTGCGTGAAAACCGTGCAACATTTAAGTACGGAGTAATACTGCTATCAGTTGACGTCGGAGGTCTTCCTAGTTTTAGGGTTCTCCTTGATTCTTGAATTGACTGACGACCAATTTTGAATAACATAAACCATTCAAAACACTGCATGTCACTAAGCGCAATATCTTTGTAAGTCTTCTTCAAAATTAGGAGGTTTTCCGTAAATGATTTCCATAGTTACACGCAAATTTTCACGTTCCAACGTTGATCCCCGAAATTTGGAGATTGTATATGTCAACGCAGTGACTAAAATAGCGTTCTCTGATGTATTTAATGGATACAAAACAAAATTTTAACAAACAGAAAACCATTGCTACTCGGGAGGAAATGAAGAATGCAGCGCTACCAATCAGACGTCGCTAGAACTGTACGTGCTCAAAACTTGCTCAAAAGGCGCCAAAACTCACTAATTTTCGGCCTGCCTTTTAACCCCAAGTGCATTTGAAAAAGGTGTTAATTATGTCCGAACTTTACCTCACATTCTCCTACCAACCACACCATCACCTCTCTACTCCATCCTCCTCCTTTCCGCCATGAGCAACGTCGTCAACCGTTTACATTGTAAACTATGCCCGGCAACCTCTGCTGGCGATTCCTCAACCCCACTTAACGTGTGGATCAATAATAACAGCTCTAATTGGAAAAACTCTCCACAATCTGCTCCTCTTTCCGTAGCAGGGGCTCTTTGCTAATCTTTGACGACCCTCTTTACCTCTCCAATCTAAAAAACATCAAACTTGTAATTTTAACTCTCCGACATCGCTAAAACCTTGCACAATCCCTACCATCGCAAGGCAGGTAAAACGTACCCTTCCCTGACTACCAAACCTCTTCTCCACTGAAATTCCTCTGCCATACAAGTTAAAGTTTCAGGGTTTACTTAGTGGAAAGGCGACACAGGAAAAAATTACTCGCTTTGTACTTTCCACACTGTATTCTTCTCTCCGACCATGGTTTAGACAAATTTTGGTCATTATCAAAATACAATACAACTTTTTCGTTGTCCATACATACCAAACTGTGGATAGGTGGGGGAGAAGAGGGATGGAGGATGGGTAAAAACAAGGGGGGAGGGGAAGAAAAAGTTGGTTGATAGGAGAATGACGTCATTCGGAATGGGCAGGAGATAAACACAACGATACCAAAGTCAAGTATACGACGTAAACGAATATTAAAAGTTATTTGACATCAGTGACGAATGCACGTCAAATGTGAAGTCATTTACTAGAGTTGAATTTTCCTTGATAGGGGTAAAAATTTCATATTGTTCGCGGAACTCTAATTTTTTGGCCTTATCCTGTACATGTAAAATGTCAGGCTTAGAGTACCTCAAATTATTACAATCTAATAAATGTTTGGCAAATATGGACGAAACGTCACCAGTTAAAAACGTATTCCATGCTCCTTAATGCTAATTTCAAAATACCGTAAGTCTTTCTAACTAATTCCCACCGCATAATATTTTTTAATTACTTCATCTCAAAATATTATTTCAAAATATAAACCTAAAATCTTGCAGAAATAAAAGTCTTACTACCAAAATTCCACTGCATAATATTTTTCAGTTGCTAGATATCAAGATATAATTACAAAATATTAAATTTAAGATAGATAAAACATTAAACATTTAAGTCGTTGCATTCGACATTCCTTCACGTGCAGTTAGATGATAGATTTATGAAATGCCATTTCGATTCGATAAACTTCAATTATTTTCATTATTCCAGCTATTTTAAGTTTACTTTATAGAAGTATTTGCCTCTACGATAAATCTTCTGTCTCGGGCTCGATTCCTGCGCCTGTAAATTTTCAAAACAGTGCTAAATTACACCGAAATTTTCTTAGTATTTTTTACTTAAATTTCTGAAATAGTACTCAATGACTCATGCATTGTAATTGTATTTTGCAATAAATGACACGTCACTTAGAAAGGCATATTTAGTCCTGAGCATCAGTTTTATTAGTTCTCTTCCCTTAGACTGTCAACTGGCATCCTCTGGTTGTCACCGATCGAAGCCTACATTCAAAAATACGGTTGACTGAAAACAACAATTTAAAGTTTTTTTCAAAACTTTGAATTATTCACCGTTACTCACATCAGAAAAGATTTTAATCTATTTCAGGGGATTCCATGTTTTACTTATTTTATTATTTCTTACTCATAAAAAAATAAGATGTGAAAAGCTTCATAATTAGATTGCGATCGCGCATCGAATGTAGGAATTTAACATTTGCTTAAAATATTCCATTCCATCATATAAAATATTCCATTGCATAAAATTTTCCTTGCACAAAATATTACATTTTTCCTCTGCTTCAACATTTTAAATTCAAATTCATTTGGCAACGTAGGTTTTCAATGGGGAATGTTGGCTATGACCCTCAGAGCTTTGTTTAATTTGCCAAATTTAAAATGATTCAAGTCAGATTTTAGTCAGAGAAATGCTCACCCCAGCATTAATACCAGAGGAACATGACTGCATCGCCCAACTCATCGTTTTCATGGTGCATCGCGTTGAACGTTTCTCTCAATTCTATCCATTCATTTTACGCTACAATACTTACTGTCGACCTTTTAGGGGTTCCTTCTTCAACATATGTTACAAATTCCATCAGGTCTGCCTGGCACTGTATCACCCCTGCATGAAAGACTTTCAGGTGACCGAGTAAGTAAAACGTTGACTCGGTTGTAAATAATTTCCCTTAAACCGACAGGGAAAGCACTAAAAGCCGTGACTAGATATTTAAAAACGTTCTTTCAACCCACAGTTTAACCCTTCGTTCTAATAAGAAAAAAATCGGGACAGAGATTACTTTTTTAGCATTTAAAAATTACTAGCAAAAAAGTAAGCTTTATTGGATGACAGACAGAATGAAGAACGGATAAATAATAATCGAGCGGTTCACATGCTCCCCTCCAGGAAATATCAAAAATTAGCTGGACGTCCTCTTACCACGGGACCACTTTAATAATTGTGGGAATGGGTACGGCAAAAAGAGAAGACAATCTTGTTTCGGAACCACAAATCATGTGGAACAAGGATAAAACTATGATTTCTATAGAGATTCTCTTATTAAGTCGTCTTTCTGAATGTTTCTCTTCGATATGCTCCGAGGGATCTTCGTGCTACCGGCATGCTTATCATCTAAATTAAGGAACGACGATCATCGTGAATCTTGACCCGGTAAGAAAACACTTTTTAGGCATTTAAATGACATACTGAATGAATGTATTTGAACCACTAAGCCTCGTATGCTGCGTATATTTAACAGATAATGACAATATAAGTTTCTACTAACCGCCATTATTCCCTTTCCAATATTTTATAATTTTAAATATAGCCACCATTCTATTGGAAAAATCATGTTTCTCATGTCATTTTAAGAGTAAAATGAATGGTGCGAGAGGTAGGAGTAGGCTAAGAAAATTAAATGTGTGGGAGGAAATTCTTAGGAGGAATATCATGAGTCTTAAAAACAGGAGGTCGTGTATGAAGCAGTGTATGGGGGTAAATGAGGCAAAAGAGATTTGCAAGGATAGGTCAGTTTGGAGGAAATTATTGAAGCAGAGTTAGGTGTACAGATATGTAATTATGAGTGAAGCTTTGTGACTGTGCCATCACCGAATGTGAACGGCATGATTGGTATTTATATAGTCATGTTTTTGTTTCTGCTGCAAAACTAATTTTTTTAAATAGCCAATCCACTGAAATCGTTGCGCTCAGGAATAGAAGAGCTCACGATCCGCTGTGACTTGTCACTGTGCCTGCACCAGAAGGGAACGGTATGATTGGTATGTATATATATGTATGTATATTTTCTTGCTGTAAAACTAATTTCGTTAAACACTTAATCTACTGAAATCGTTGCGCTCAGGAATAGAAGAGCATGAATTACTTGATTTTTATATATTTATCAGTCTTTAAAGTTTACATTCATGCTGAACTAGGATGAATGAAAATAGTGAATACCACTTTAATATTGGCAATAAGAACAAGATACAGTCGTTACTTAACCCTGATTGTTGCTTTAACATTGGCACTCACCTGGGCGGCAGTTGCCATATTGTAATTGGTACCCTGTGGAACACTCGCACCGTCCAAAAAAGCAATCAGAATGTGGAAGGTTGTTGCAGTCAGTATCATTTTTGCACACTGTCGCATTCACTGGAATGAAAAAGAAGTTTTAACGTTAATTCATTTTCATTGTAGCACATTCATATCACTTGTAACACAATGTGTCCTCTGTTCTCTTGGCCCTTTAACTTACGCAACTAGCTTTGAATCAGAGATGTTAATTTACAGACTCAAAAAATAAATTGGAATTAGATAATACTTTTCAGTTTTCTATTTCAACGCACTGCTCTTAACATTTTTCCATTTAAGTCGGACCTGATACATGACATAAAAGCAGCAAGCATGACATTTTTTAGGAGTAGGAAATAAAGCCAAGAGAGATCTGCTGGAAAGACTTCAACTTCATCCCATAAATACCTCAGCAGGAGTCATTAGGTTGTTCCACTTACACTATGTGACTATAAAAAATGGTAAATTAACTAACCACTTTTATTTCTTTTGTTAAAAAAATTCCGCCTCCACTGAAGAATTGAGTGGCTCATTGCAAAACATGATCAAGAAGACAATCTTAGAGATACACTTATTCCGGGGGTGTTTCTACTTCGCCACACACTCCTGGAGTGCTTTTCCCGGTATCTCTTTCCCTATCAGTGGGAAATGTCTTCAATGACGTCAAACAACCTCTATGAATCACCGTTTTTAATTTTAAAATCAATTTTATTCAATCGAGTCACACGATGGTGAGCCAGGTGAGTAGGGCGGCTGAGATACGACAGCCATCAAATCCATACAACCATAAAATCTATAATTTTTATCCTCCATCATCGCTAAAACCCTGCACACACCCGACGGGAAACTGGATTTCTTTGACATAATCACGTGAGTGATCCTTTTCTAAATATTCAAAATATACGATATTGGCAGAAAAGAGAAATGATGAAAATGTAAAATTTTGTTCTTACATGAGACATTTTGGACTTGCTGGCCATTACATAATTAACCAAGGCCTTAGGACTTGAAAACAAGGATTTCACCGAGTGCTCAATACTTACCGGCCTTGCAGACTTTATCCATCTCCCAATAACCATCAGTGCATTGGCAAGTACCATGGTTACAATATGCAAATTGGTCGTAGCATTCGTAATTAGCTGTGCAGTTGCTGCCTAAATCTGTAGGGTGAAGAAAAAGTGTTGAAATAGGATTATTTACATTTTTGTTCTAAAAGAGGGTAAAAGTCTTAGAGTTCGGGATGAACATAGAATTTGATTGGTGAGATTCGACTGTGATTTGATTATTTGTACAAATCTCACGAATTTATGAGAATTTGTGGCTCGAGCATTATCGTAGAAGGTCGTTCTGCTGGGCTGCTATCTAAAACGAACACACTTTGCTGCGACCCGATGCCTGTTCAATTTCTCGGTCAAAATGTCGCGATATGAACCAAATGAGAGCTGAAGCTTACCATCAAGTCCTCTGACAGTCTGACGGGAGATTGCGTGAAAACCGTGCAACATTTAAGTACGGAGTAATACTGCTATCAGTTGACGTCGGAGGTCTTCCTAGTTTTAGGGTTCTCCTTGATTCTTGAATTGACTGACGACCAATTTTGAATAACATAAACCATTCAAAACACTGCATGTCACTAAGCGCAATATCTTTGTAAGTCTTCTTCAAAATTAGGAGGTTTTCCGTAAATGATTTCCATAGTTACACGCAAATTTTCACGTTCCAACGTTGATCCCCGAAATTTGGAGATTGTATATGTCAACGCAGTGACTAAAATAGCGTTCTCTGATGTATTTAATGGATACAAAACAAAATTTTAACAAACAGAAAACCATTGCTACTCGGGAGGAAATGAAGAATGCAGCGCTACCAATCAGACGTCGCTAGAACTGTACGTGCTCAAAACTTGCTCAAAAGGCGCCAAAACTCACTAATTTTCGGCCTGCCTTTTAACCCCAAGTGCATTTGAAAAAGGTGTTAATTATGTCCGAACTTTACCTCACATTCTCCTACCAACCACACCATCACCTCTCTACTCCATCCTCCTCCTTTCCGCCATGAGCAACGTCGTCAACCGTTTACATTGTAAACTATGCCCGGCAACCTCTGCTGGCGATTCCTCAACCCCACTTAACGTGTGGATCAATAATAACAGCTCTAATTGGAAAAACTCTCCACAATCTGCTCCTCTTTCCGTAGCAGGGGCTCTTTGCTAATCTTTGACGACCCTCTTTACCTCTCCAATCTAAAAAACATCAAACTTGTAATTTTAACTCTCCGACATCGCTAAAACCTTGCACAATCCCTACCATCGCAAGGCAGGTAAAACGTACCCTTCCCTGACTACCAAACCTCTTCTCCACTGAAATTCCTCTGCCATACAAGTTAAAGTTTCAGGGTTTACTTAGTGGAAAGGCGACACAGGAAAAAATTACTCGCTTTGTACTTTCCACACTGTATTCTTCTCTCCGACCATGGTTTAGACAAATTTTGGTCATTATCAAAATACAATACAACTTTTTCGTTGTCCATACATACCAAACTGTGGATAGGTGGGGGAGAAGAGGGATGGAGGATGGGTAAAAACAAGGGGGGAGGGGAAGAAAAAGTTGGTTGATAGGAGAATGACGTCATTCGGAATGGGCAGGAGATAAACACAACGATACCAAAGTCAAGTATACGACGTAAACGAATATTAAAAGTTATTTGACATCAGTGACGAATGCACGTCAAATGTGAAGTCATTTACTAGAGTTGAATTTTCCTTGATAGGGGTAAAAATTTCATATTGTTCGCGGAACTCTAATTTTTTGGCCTTATCCTGTACATGTAAAATGTCAGGCTTAGAGTACCTCAAATTATTACAATCTAATAAATGTTTGGCAAATATGGACGAAACGTCACCAGTTAAAAACGTATTCCATGCTCCTTAATGCTAATTTCAAAATACCGTAAGTCTTTCTAACTAATTCCCACCGCATAATATTTTTTAATTACTTCATCTCAAAATATTATTTCAAAATATAAACCTAAAATCTTGCAGAAATAAAAGTCATACTACCAAAATTCCACCGCATAATATTTTTCAGTTGCTAGATATCAAGATATAATTACAAAATATTAAATTTAAGATAGATAAAACATTAAACATTTAAGTCGTTGCATTCGACATTCCTTCACGTGCAGTTAGATGATAGATTTATGAAATGCCATTTCGATTCGATAAACTTCAATTATTTTCATTATTCCAGCTATTTTCAGTTTACTTTATAGAAGTATTTGCCTCTACGATAAATCTTCTGTCTCGGGCTCGATTCCTGCGCCTGTAAATTTTCAAAACAGTGCTAAATTACACCGAAATTTTCTTAGTATTTTTTACTTAAATTTCTGAAATAGTACTCAATGACTCATGCATTGTAATTGTATTTTGCAATAAATGACACGTCACTTAGAAAGGCATATTTAGTCCTGAGCATCAGTTTTATTAGTTCTCTTCCCTTAGACTGTCAACTGGCATCCTCTGGTTGTCACCGATCGAAGCCTACATTCAAAAATACGGTTGACTGAAAACAACAATTTAAAGTTTTTTTCAAAACTTTGAATTATTCACCGTTACTCACATCAGAAAAGATTTTAATCTATTTCAGGGGATTCCATGTTTTACTTATTTTATTATTTCTTACTCATAAAAAAATAAGATGTGAAAAGCTTCATAATTAGATTGCGATCGCGCATCGAATGTAGGAATTTAACATTTGCTTAAAATATTCCATTCCATCATATAAAATATTCCATTGCATAAAATTTTCCTTGCACAAAATATTACATTTTTCCTCTGCTTCAACATTTTAAATTCAAATTCATTTGGCAACGTAGGTTTTCAATGGGGAATGTTGGCTATGACCCTCAGAGCTTTGTTTAATTTGCCAAATTTAAAATGATTCAAGTCAGATTTTAGTCAGAGAAATGCTCACCCCAGCATTAATACCAGAGGAACATGACTGCATCGCCCAACTCATCGTTTTCATGGTGCATCGCGTTGAACGTTTCTCTCAATTCTATCCATTCATTTTACGCTACAATTCTTACTGTCGACCTTTTAGGGGTTCCTTCTTCAACATATGTTACAAATTCCATCAGGTCTGCCTGGCACTGTATCACCCCTGCATGAAAGACTTTCAGGTGACCGAGTAAGTAAAACGTTGACTCGGTTGTAAATAATTTCCCTTAAACCGACAGGGAAAGCACTAAAAGCCGTGACTAGATATTTAAAAACGTTCTTTCAACCCACAGTTTAACCCTTCGTTCTAATAAGAAAAAAATCGGGACAGAGATTACTTTTTTAGCATTTAAAAATTACTAGCAAAAAAGTAAGCTTTATTGGATGACAGACAGAATGAAGAACGGATAAATAATAATCGAGCGGTTCACATGCTCCCCTCCAGGAAATATCAAAAATTAGCTGGACGTCCTCTTACCACGGGACCACTTTAATAATTGTGGGAATGGGTACGGCAAAAAGAGAAGACAATCTTGTTTCGGAACCACAAATCATGTGGAACAAGGATAAAACTATGATTTCTATAGAGATTCTCTTATTAAGTCGTCTTTCTGAATGTTTCTCTTCGATATGCTCCGAGGGATCTTCGTGCTACCGGCATGCTTATCATCTAAATTAAGGAACGACGATCATCGTGAATCTTGACCCGGTAAGAAAACACTTTTTAGGCATTTAAATGACATACTGAATGAATGTATTTGAACCACTAAGCCTCGTATGCTGCGTATATTTAACAGATAATGACAATATAAGTTTCTACTAACCGCCATTATTCCCTTTCCAATATTTTATAATTTTAAATATAGCCACCATTCTATTGGAAAAATCATGTTTCTCATGTCATTTTAAGAGTAAAATGAATGGTGCGAGAGGTAGGAGTAGGCTAAGAAAATTAAATGTGTGGGAGGAAATTCTTAGGAGGAATATCATGAGTCTTAAAAACAGGAGGTCGTGTATGAAGCAGTGTATGGGGGTAAATGAGGCAAAAGAGATTTGCAAGGATAGGTCAGTTTGGAGGAAATTATTGAAGCAGAGTTAGGTGTACAGATATGTAATTATGAGTGAAGCTTTGTGACTGTGCCATCACCGAATGTGAACGGCATGATTGGTATTTATATAGTCATGTTTTTGTTTCTGCTGCAAAACTAATTTTTTTAAATAGCCAATCCACTGAAATCGTTGCGCTCAGGAATAGAAGAGCTCACGATCCGCTGTGACTTGTCACTGTGCCTGCACCAGAAGGGAACGGTATGATTGGTATGTATATATATGTATGTATATTTTCTTGCTGTAAAACTAATTTCGTTAAACACTTAATCTACTGAAATCGTTGCGCTCAGGAATAGAAGAGCATGAATTACTTGATTTTTATATATTTATCAGTCTTTAAAGTTTACATTCATGCTGAACTAGGATGAATGAAAATAGTGAATACCACTTTAATATTGGCAATAAGAACAAGATACAGTCGTTACTTAACCCTGATTGTTGCTTTAACATTGGCACTCACCTGGGCGGCAGTTGCCATATTGTAATTGGTACCCTGTGGAACACTCGCACCGTCCAAAAAAGCAATCAGAATGTGGAAGGTTGTTGCAGTCAGTATCATTTTTGCACACTGTCGCATTCACTGGAATGAAAAAGAAGTTTTAACGTTAATTCATTTTCATTGTAGCACATTCATATCACTTGTAACACAATGTGTCCTCTGTTCTCTTGGCCCTTATATATAAAATAAGTCTTACTACCAAAATTCCACCGCACAATACTTTTCAGTTACTTGATATCAAGATAATATTACGAAATATAAAATTTAAGATAGGTAAAACAATAAACATTTAAGTCGTTGCATTCGACATTCCGTCACGTGCAGTTAAATGTTAGATTTATGAAACGCCATTTCGATTCGATAAAATTCAATTATTTTCATTATTCCAGCTATTTTAAGCTTACTTTATAGAAGTATTTGCCTATGCATAAATCTTCTCTCTCGGGCTCGATTCCTGCGCCTGTAATTTTCAAAACAGTGCTGAATTACACCGAAATTTTCTTAGTATTTTTTACTTCAATTTCGGAAATAGTACTCAATGACTCATGCATTGTAATTGTATTTTTCAATCAATGATACGTACTTAAGAAAGACATATTTGGTCCTGAATATGAATTTTATTAGTTCTCTTCCCTTAGACTATCAACTGGCGTCCTCTGGTTGTCACTGATCGAAGCCTACATTCAAAAATACGGTTGACTGAAAACAACAATTTAAAGTTTTTTTTCAAAACTTGGAATTATTCACCGTTACTCTCATCAGAAATAATTTAAATCTATTTCAGGGGATTCCATGTTTTACTTATTTTATTATTTCTTACTCAAAAAAATAAGATGTGAAAAGCTTCATAATTAGATTGCGATCGCGCATCGAATGTAGGAATTTAACATTTGCTTAAAATATTCCGTTCCATTATATAAAATATTCCATTGCATAAAATTTTCCTTGCACAAAATATTACATTTTTCCACTGCTTCAACATTTGAAATTCTAATTCATTTGGCAACGTAATATTTCAACGGGGATTCTTGGCTATGACCTTCAGATCTTTGTTT
This sequence comes from Ceriagrion tenellum, assembly GCA_963169105.1. Lineage (NCBI taxonomy): Eukaryota > Metazoa > Arthropoda > Insecta > Odonata > Coenagrionidae > Ceriagrion > Ceriagrion tenellum. The sequence continues at coordinate 22,198,528 of OY720639.1, read as the reverse complement.
AATATGCCAAACTTAAAATGATTCAAGTCAGATTTTAGTCAGAGAAATGCTCACCCCAGCATTAATACCAGAGGAACATGACTGCATCGCCCAACTCATCGTTTTCATGGTGCATCGCGTTGAACGTTTCTCTCAATTCTATCCATTCATTTTACGCTACAATTCTTACTGTCGACCTTTTAGGGGTTCCTTCTTCAACATATATTACAAATTCCATCAGGTCTGCCTGGCAGAATTGATGAATATCACCCCTGTATGAAAGACTTTCAGGTGACCGAGTAAGTAAAACGTTGACTCGGTTGTAAATACTTTAATATCCAAATCCACTGTATAATAATAATAATATCCAAATCTACTCTAGGTATTTAGTATCGGAGTTTAATCAAAATGATCAATCACAATTATGATATTCGTACGTGCAATAAATGACGTTTTAAATCAATCGTTTCTGAAGTCTATTTTCCTGCCTACTTCATGCTTGTGTTCGTTTCTGCCCTGATTGGTTGGCGTCAGGACAATACGTTGAGCTTCCGGCTCAGACTTGAGCAAAAGATTCATCCTATATTTTTCTCTTATATTACATATAGGCTGCCACCCAATTTTCTTTAGCGATTCGGTGGCTCCACTAAGTTCTTCATGACAACTTATAACGTACCTTGCTGCTCTTCGCTGTATTGGATCATATTCTGTGACTAAAAAGGGTCCCATATACCAGCGGTATACACAAAGTGAGGTCTCAAAAATGAAAAAATAATCGCTTCTAAACGTTTTCGTTGAACTTTATATCATTTTGTTAAATCTCAGTTAACGAATATCCTAGAATTCTTTTAATAAAAGCTTGTCCAATACTGCATCGTCCATGAGACGGAGGCAAATTTCGCTCATAAAACAGTGGTGATTTCATTAATAAACTAAAGGAATATTAAGTGATCAATGAAATATCCTTAGAGTTGCACCTTATGTTTGCTTCAAGGTATTTGAAAGAACGCCATCTTGAACTCTGTTCGCGGTTGCCTACGAAATCTAAAAATAGCGTCGTGGTGATTTCAAGAACCTTTAACATAACAATAATGCTAATACGAAACAGTATCGAAAGAGTTTTGTTATCTAAAACTGACGCGTTCTACGGTAAAAACATTTCATTTTTAATTACTTGTGTTAAAATAATTGCAACATTAAACAGCGTTCAAAGCCTGTAGTTATGTAATAGGTATAAATTATGTATTATCGATATGAAAAAAACAGGTATATTGATACCATACTCCATAATTCGCTCTTCATTGAATCTCAAGCACAAATCATTATTCAAATAAAATAATATGATGAAAAATAACATATGAAGGACAAATGTCCTCAAGGACTAAATTATTGAGTTATAAATGGCATCTAGTAGAGAGAAAGATACTACAATTTTCGTTGCCAACCTAGCACAGATCTAAAATTAATCCAGAAATGAAAATATCAACATATTGTGTTGCTGACAACGTCTGCGCTATTATAAAGTAGGGTAGTATTTCGGTGTTTTTTTACGAAACCGTACTTTTGCACATAAAAAGAGCTTCCTCAAATTACTGTTTAGGGACGCTAATTAACAACAACCATGACGCCAGCAAAGACTGGCATAACCCAAAATAGCACACCATCTAATTGCATTTTTTGAAGTCGGATCGGCTCAAGTATTACTTTGATTATCCAAAATATTACTTTGCGGTTAGTAGATATCCCTGGTTTAACTGGAAGATGGACTGTAGCACGTGAAAAAAAGAAATTCGCACTAGGAGAGGAGTCTAATGACATAATCTCTAATTTTTTTAGTGATAAAGCAAGATGGTATTTATTTATTTTAAAAGGATTATCCCTATTAAGTAGTCTTGGGAATTGATCATGTTATTATTGCGCTGTTTGTGGTGAATGCGATGGATCTTTACTTCTATCCGAAAGGCCAACTGTTATCCGAGGTTCCGTATTTCAAACGAAGGAAAAATGACCCCCAATGTATGATAAAAGCCAACATTCAAATTTGAATTGACATTATTTTTACGTACATATACAAGTTACAACTGTAGTCATTAAAATATTTTCTCCCGTCACTCAAGATACTCAAATTCGTATGGCACGTTCAAGTAGCCAGTAATTGGGGAGTAACTTCGAATCAGTTCATTCAGCACTATTTCTGTCATTATACTCAAACTATTACCGCTACACTACACTATTTACACCTACAGTGATAACACAAGCTAATACGTTCTGTCTGCAGAACCAATAACGATTGTCTCATTAAAGACATTGCATCACTAGGGAATAACATTTTGGGTATAATAGTCCACAGCATCCATAATCTCATACGGTAGGCTTATGACAAACAGAAATATACTCGTATGATCGTACCAATCATGGTCATGCCCTTCTAATAAATAATCGCAATGCAATAAAAGTACACAAGGATTGAAACAGCTTACACTTCTCTGGATATCTCGGACAAATCGTTGCTGACAGAGAGACTTGGCCTTTGAGAATTCACCAGCTTATTTTTCCACAACACTCCTTAGTGGAAATTGTTCCTCAATTCCCGCTAACACTCGATTACTTTTCTGACAGCGAATGTTTTCAGAATCAAAGTAGAGGAATCTCAATCGTTAAATTTCCTCTAACTAAAATAAAAATTGAGTGTTTCCTAATGAAATATTACGTTCTGAGTGGGTAGATATCCAACTCTATGGTTAGACAAAGAGAAGTTGAGTTTTTCAAGGGCAATTGGTGATAGCTTTTGAGGATACTTAATAATTTAATAATTGAAATATCATGAACCCCATATGAATGGGATTGCGAAAGGGCCATAAATTTAGATTACATTGCGGGAGTCATGAATTGGTAATCGAAACCATAAGCATTAAAAGGCCCAGAAATATCGTCAACAGAAGTGGAGGTGGACATAAGTTTTTCATTCAGGTTGTGGGATATTTAAACCAATGGCTCATTAAGTAGGTAAACAGAAATATGTACCGGAATGGAGTTTACACGTGGTTAAATGAGGGCCGGATTCCTTGATTCACGCCAGGTATGAGTAGGGTCACTTATGCCAGGGAAAATCTTTGAGTAATAAAGGCGCTTGGCCTCCAACGCCCGGCTTTTAATGAATTTTTGGAGTTACTTGAATATTTTAAATACATTACGTGCTCTTAACCAAATGAATGCCCATCGGAGTCGGTTTCTCCCAGTTATTAATTTCCAGGTATTGCAGCTGAACCATGGGGATTTGTAACGCTTTGGAGTACAAGACATTAAATGTAATGGTCCCGTGACTATATGACGCATAAACATTGTTCAAAACCATAGTGTATGGCTAACAGTTTAATAAAAAAGAATATATTCTGCCAGATTTTTAGAAATCGGACAGTTCAATGGAAACCCGCGGTTCAATTTGACGCGAAATGACCCTGCCGTATTGAGTGAAACCAATAGATTCAAAAGTTGAAGGTTTCACTTGGTGGAAGGTCCCCATTGTAGTAAATCAAAATTGTTGGTTTCCACAGTTTTATCACTGAGGTTACATTGATAATGAAACTGTGGAAGACAAAAAGTTTGATTTACTACAGTTGAAAAAATAGGTTTTTTTTATATTTGTACTCTTCGGTCGCCAAATATTTAGTTCGCCAATAATGTATCAAAAATAATTTTATTAAGCAAAGAGTTTAGTCACTCCGAGAACAATGCAGTTTATTGAAGGTGAATTTATATTTTAAATAATAATTAAATAAATGATGGGGGATACCAAGACATTATTATCAATAGTATGAACATCAACGGGAAAAATTCTGATGAAGTGAGGGCAGGGAATTATAATAATAAAAACCTCGGGGCTTTTTCCAAATGTTCAACACCCTAACACTATCTCGAACATATTCAACAAAAATATGATAAATTTTTTTGCGTATCAATAACATTTGAATGTTAGCCAATATTTAAACGACAGTAATAAAAATTTACATACCTGATCTGCCGTTGACATTGGAAATCACAACCACAAATAAAATTCCCAAGGAAAACATCAACTGGTGAAATCTCCCCATTTTCATTTGTCAATTTAGATGTCTAGATACCTGAAAAGACAATGCTATAGCTGCAAAAGTGACAGAGGTGAGAGGTGATATTGGAGGTATTTTGATTTTCGCTTTTTGATTCAGATGGTAGAAAAAAAGCGTTTTAATTACTGTACCGTAGATTTTTCCAAAGGCATCAGACTCAAGTCAGGCCATGCTATACAGTAGACTTGAAAAATAATTAAAACATGCAACAACAATACACTTATGGCTGTCAAAAAGGCAAGTTTCTCGGTACCCACCAATGAAAACAAAATCTTTGACAATATTTGTGAATACTGCCTGGCCAAAATGCCAAGTCTCACAAAATGAATATGAGAATCAAAAATTGTGATCTAACATTGAATAAACACAGTACGTAAGTAAATCAATAAGGATTTCCTCCCTGATGTAGGTAAAGTTATATGCATGCACGGTGCTACATGAAATGTTGATCGAAGGCCTTCATTTTCAAAGAAGTCGTTAAAAAAACTTGTAGGCATAAATTAAACATTATAGCCACAATGAATATTTAGATGCGGCTAGTAAATGCTAGGAGTTGAAATGAATCATAATGAATAACAGAAATATATTAATGCAAAATTTCCTAAAAAATGGAAAAGAACTTTCTGGCTTAACGTGGCATTCTTATAATATTGCTAATGATTTTCAATGCAGGTTAAATTTAAGAAAATCAAATTGAAACTAAAAAATTCAATATCAATGGAATGGCACTGTTCAGTGAGTTTTCTACTGATCACCAATGGTAATATATCATTGCTACATAACCTTACTTATTAAGAGTTAATTCTGCACTTCTTTGACAAATCTAATACGTACAATTGCCGATGACTGTTTTTGGACCATTTATAAACAAAGTCGGCACGCGGATCAATAAAAAGATTGAATTATTTATGGCTGCTCTCAAAACGCATGATGGATATCTGACGCACCGATATCTCTAGCTAAATGCTATGACATCTACTTCAATTTCAGATAGATTGATTTGAAAATATGTACGTCAGCCCTACTTGACCATTTATGCATACAATACTTAAACTTTAGAAATAATTTAAAGTTATTATAGCCTTGCTAACTTATAATGTAAAAATGTATACGTCAGCACTGTTAATCGTGTTATAGTGTAAACTTACTGAAAACTTCAGGTCTCACAACTCACTACCCCGAGGGAAAAAGATATGGATCATAAATCAAATTTGTATTTTAAGGGCGGAGTGTACATAATTCTTTGGCAACGACAATGACCACGTTAAATTCACACGAACGGATATTATCGGAAAATAACTTTTCTTTTTCCTGATGAAAATATTGCATTTCCTGACTTATAATTGGACCTGTAACCGAAGATGAATCGCGTAAGCTGGAATCTATGCAAGTGTATCATGGATATAGAGAGATGCTGTTGGAAACGGTAAATTCATAGATCGGGTTATATGGCAGCCCATTTAGGTGACACTAGATTCGAATAAAAATCCTTCATTCCCTTTGAGACATATCGGCAAAGTTAATGCGGTAATGGAATATGAGAACTTACTCTTGAAAACATGCAGTGTTTGGGCAAGAGTCAAGGAACTTCTCCTAATCTCACTGCCTCATCAATATATTTCCCTTGGAGGGCCTTATTTTATCCCAGCACTAATTCTTTATAAACTGCCCGTGGAGATGAAAGGAAAGACGATTTTTTTTATGACAAAAACTCTAAAATTGCTTTTTCTCTTGCGTCATCTAGTGACTACAACTTAACAGAGGGGAATACAAAGACAATCTATTTGTATGCAGTTCACTTTCATAACTCTCGCTACGTTTTCCCAATTCTCCTATTCTTTTGTTAATCACCTCTCTTTTTTAAGGTTGATGTCCTAAATACGCCGTCGGCAATGTGATTGCTCAGAGGGCCCTCATGTAAGCACATTAAGGCAACACCTGAGTCGTCGAAAAATCTTTCATTTCCGTTAAACAATATCTGCCGTTACGTACCGTGTACATACGTCAGAAACAGGAACTTTCTCGGCTGCTGTTCTTTGATATAGACCGAGATAGTAGATCCTGCTGCCTTTTATATCAAAAGTTCAGTCGCATTTTTTATCACAAAACAATCCAGCCTTATCTGTGGTATCACTGTTTCTTAATTTCTATCACTGCGCACCAGGATAAGCGCAAAAGTTGGCTGCGTATGACAATTCTTCGTCAGAAATTGGACGTACCATGAGGCAAATAGGGAAAAACTCTGCTCCACCAATTTTTTAGCCACCAAAAAATGATTGCTAGAATAATCTCTGATATGAATCCATAGGAATGCCTATGACTTGAGGTGGGCAGCTCATAATCAATCGAGGGAGATGGTCATGGTAGCAGGGGAAACGGAAAAGTGACAATACCAGGTAAAATAAGTACTTCTTGTTAAAAAAAAACAAAATTGTCGAAAAACCTTATACAGTACTCAATCAGGTTTAACTTTGAGTTTTACTTTGAGCTTCTGGGGGAGGCAGCTGCTCAAGCCCTCTGGATACGCCCATATTAGGTTACACTTTCGTTTGTAATAATTTCTTAAGAGACAATTTGTAACCAACTTTTCGTAAATGTACCTACTCTATATAATCGTGACGATGAGGAATTTTTATTTTCTTCAGACACTACTTATAAATATTTAAGGAAAATCTTCTCTTTCTGTCCGTAACTTTCCTTCTCATAATATAAGCAAAGACACGTATTAAGGCCATTGTATTCACTCGCAGTCCTTATATATTTTGCATAGTTTAAAAACAATCCTTCGAGACGAGAAAAAACGAAAGGAAATAGTATGGATATCAGTTATATGAGTAGCCGTTTCTTTGGGATCAATCGTAAAGATCGCAGTCTAAGAATATCAACAAGTCTTCTCCGCTGGATTGGGACAGCATACCGCTAAAATGGGTCATAAGTTGGCCGTAGTGACTCTAATCTCTCGAGGATACGAAATTGTTTTAATACGCGCGAACGACTTTGTTCATTCCGCTTTCATCTTACATTCAATCTTACCTTCTTTGTGGTTATCAATTTCCCTCTTTTTAGCTGGTTGACCAGTCTGTAGGCGATCCGGACTTCGTTTCCACACGACATCATCCAGCCGGAATTGTTTTTTTTTCGTATAGTGGAGTGGACCCTGGTTGCGAGTTGAGCTATGAGCGAAGAGTCAAGAGATAAATTTTTAGAGAAAGGTATGGTTAGAATACAGAGGATAAGAAATGGCTTAGTTTAAGGATACTTTGAGAGGATGGGCGCTGCCCACAGTGACGGAATGGGCGGATTTCCAAGGTTTTCCGGCGGGTGTTGAGCTCGGTAGAATAGTAGAGATAAGTAATGTGTGAAATTTTTTCGGGATTCGCACCGGGTATAATTTTTGGCTGCTGCCAACGTTTCGATGGATAACACTTCCATCGTCATCAGGGTAATGATGCTCGGGCCGTCTTCGCTCTCCCTTATATAGGGTCTTGGACGGTTACATCTGACTGACCATTGTTGTTTCTTCTTTCCGTTATTATTTTTGAAATTAATGGTTTCCACCCTTGACTTATCGAGTACCCCGAGTCCCGATTTAAGTTATTGGGCTGAAAATGTATTTCTATGGCTTCCTTAAATATCAAGAATCTTGAATAAACACAGCATCAAGGTTATTCATAAACCACCAAAAAAATACATACATAATATTCGCCGGGAAAGTACAAAATCATTTATGGGATAACTAATGTCCTTCTATGGGAAAATATTTTGTATTGTCGATAGCACAAAGTGTTTCTCTTCCTTATTAACATGCCAAATAAGGTTCATTTGCTAAAATAATTGCCATAATGGACCTAGCTACAGATTATCCACCCAAACCAGCCATCGCCGTTTTGTGGACATAACCAAATTACCTAAATCTACAACAGATCGATTGTTGCAGTGCAGCAGAATAAACAGACCAGATAGCAATGGAGAACAAGGAGCTCTACAAAGAACGCTAACATAAAGGTAAGGATCTTGATGTCTATAATGCCTTAAATCTATGGATTTCCTTTATGACAGGACCAGGGCTTTACGCCAATGGTCCAATGAGATCCAGGAATATAAAAGAACCCAAGCTTTGTAGAGTATTTAATAGGATGACAACTCTGTAGAGATGGATCATGTCTAGAAAAAATGGTACGTTAAATCGCCATGCCCAGGCAATCGGTCGTATTGCCCCAGGGAACATCGTGATTGATATGTATGCATGTATGTATAAATTCCGAATTTTGCGTGTAATCCCTAGTATTAACAATGCCCTAAATAAAATATGGAAATAAAAAATAACTCTCGCTTCGTTTATAGTTCTACATCCTGGTGATTTCCTACGTATGGACAGACGTACTTAAGTGAAATGTGGTCCAATAATTTGTTTCGACTCACTTGAGAAGTTATTGAAATGTCCAATAAATGACTCACGATTACCACTCCCGCCATATTACAGTTAGCGCCTGAGGAGTGGAGAGAAAAGATTCGTCAACGGGACATTTCAGGAAAATATTTTACAAGCGCGATTTCATTTAGGCGAGGAAAAGAGCAAACGACATCGTTTTACCGCCTAAAACCTCACAGTTGGTCAGCAACTAATAAACTGAATAAATGTCACGTTTTAGCCCACGGCAACTACAAGAGAAGTGAGCACTTACGTTTTAAGGAATCGTGGAGAGTCTCTGAAACAAAGTGATCAACACATCCCCAATTGAGTGAGGAATCACTGGCAAACCGGTGACCTTTAAAAGACATGCCTTACTCTATACAAGATGGGGGGAGCCGAAAATGGGATGAAGGAAACCTAAGTTTCGATCCACCTCCTCTACGTCGGACATTTCACGCTATGTTGGTCGTCTTCCTCTGACCAGCTTGAAATGTCTGAATTTACTCGTCATCAAAAAACACATGTGGCGACCGTACACAGTTCATCCTCGTGGTAGGGATTTAAATGTAATTTATCGCTTTTCAACGCTGTTATCGCTGATACGATAGAGTTTGAAATCAAATCCTATGTATTTTTTTCACGCTCCTAATCTCCCGGGAGGGATGACTCACACTCTCCCCCCTGTGGATCCACACCTGCTAAGGGAACGCGTCAATTTTTTTTTTAACATTTTCATACTCTCAAGGCTTCATTATTAAGTATTAATTTCAGTCGTGCACTCAAATCGTATGAATTTTCACAGAGTAACGGTTGAAATAAAATTAGAGCTAATAACATGTATCACCGCTGGTAGTATTGATTCAGTCAAAGCATGGCAATAAATATTTCTACACGAGTTTTTTGTAGCATAATTTACAAGAGAATAGGAGATAAAATTCAATGGGACCTAAGGTTCATTCAGTGAGGAAAGGGTAAATACTATTGACATTTTTTACGGATAAATATAATACACATATAGTCAAATTCCAGGTTGATTTAAAAATTTGTGTTTGGGGGTTTTTAACTTCATAACGTGTGATTGGAAAGAAAAACTCATGGTGGCATTTTTTATGGTATATTCGATTCAACTCTTGCACTGTGTAATACATGAGCGCCTTTCTTTCGTTATTCGATAGATCGACCGCCTAATTCGGAAAAATGACGACTGCAAAGGTGAATTGCATAGATTTAAGGTGGCTCCATAAGTTCAATCTAACACTTCGAGTTCACGACCACCAATTTAACACCATCCTGAGGATATGGAGATGAAATTAGATAGATGTCACATCAGTGCATGCAAAACTAATATTCCGTTTTATGGTGGAGTTAAAAAGTTTTCAAGGGTATGTTTGTGATTTATTAATTCATGTACTTTTTTGGTTCTGAATTAGCCCTCTGAATCTAAATGATAACCGAGGGGTGTTTTCGCATATAATAGAAATCAATCGTCCCCAAATCCTGGGATTCCGACAAATTTCGACGAAAAATGTAAAGTTAACGTCACATAAAAAAAATGGCTTCCTCGGAGGAACAATAGCAAATACAAAACATCATGGATGGATAGCATTTATAGGTCAAATGAATTAATTTAACCCTTTGAGTGCGGCATGACGTGATATCACGTCATGATTTTTTTACGCAGTTGCTGATGACGTAATATCATGTCATGGGTACAGGGAGGGTTCCAGCTTTCGCTAGGGGGCCTTGTAAAAGTTCCCTAGTGAAAGGTGGAACACTCACGGTACCCTTCACGTGATATCACGTCATGCCGCACTCAAAGGATTAAAAGCAATTTTTCAATATTTCTCTGCCATCAAATGGGTGACAATTAATAAAATGGGGATCATAAGAATAGAAACAAGCCGTTTGCGGATGGCGTGAGGAATAGATTCTCTTTAACATTTCAACGAATGAGATTATTTATTTGGCTCTAGTTAATATTTCGACAACCTACATATTTCAAGAGTTGATCACTTGTATCGGTCAATGCAAACTGATTTTTGCGTAGATTAACTGGGTTAGCGACAATTTTAGAGAGCATCTCAAAAGAAACATTCTTTGGTAACATTTTACAGCCAATATAACAGTTTGCGTTTTAGTGGAATCGAATTGACGTGATTTTTTCTAATTATGGTGAGCGATTCGGAGACTATAAGTGTTAATTAGTGTAAGAATTATTTCTATGGATGTCACAACGGTTGTTGTGATACGATTGAAAAAAATACATGCATGTGCTGGAGATTTTTTTTCATTCAGTAATGAAAATTAGCATTATGACTCATGCGAGGATTACATGTATACTATTTCATTATGCACACACTTTTCAGGAGCTATTAGGGGTATAATTCGGAGAAATAAATGACAGTAGGTAGACTTCATACATGGTTATGAATTTGTTATGGAAAAATATGAATATAGTTTTAATAAAAGCACAGATTTAAAAATCAAAATAAGATTAAAACTTAACATAATTCATACAGGTACTGTAATTCTATCTAATTAGTCGATGGATTTAGATATACGTGGATATACCAGGATAATACAGCTGTCGGGAGATGTATCAAATCCTACAATAATGCTATAAGAAATCTTTACGGTCGGGCAATTGATCGTATTGTTAAGCAAAAGAGTTATTCCGCTAACTCCAGCAAAACAAAAATCTAATATTTGGCGCCCAAGGTGCGAAGCCGAAAGGAGCGTCAACGATCCAAAACAAAGGGACATATGGGCGGCCAGGGTTCAAATTCCAGCTGAGGAGGATGTTATTCAGAGGGAACCCCTATCCCTACTTGGGTGTCTTGTGTAGGGCACTTCAAGTACAGTACTCCGTCTGTCGGATGAGATGTTAAACCGTGGTCCCCTAAGCGCCTTTCGTTAAGAGCAGGCTGATGCCGACGCCGGGTTACTATCCACCCTTCCTCCCTTACGGCGCAAATGACCTCAGCCGTCGGTCGCCTCCCCAAATATCCAATCCAATCCAAGAAAGGGACACATTCAAGGAACAGAGTTGGATCTACGCGCAGCCAAGAGCAAAGGAAACCACGTTAGTGCGCAAACTTTCGCCGTTAGACACTAACAAAACCTAATAAATGCTCTATGTTAACCACACTTGTACATCGACTTGGGCCAGAATTATGTAAGAGAATGATAATTTTCATTGTGCATTGAGCTAAATCATGAGGAAAAAGTGTCGTTGTTCCTTGTTAGCTGCCTCGAAGAATGGGACCAATAATTATGTTGAGATTATATAACTTTGCGCATACTGGGCTGCATATTTCTCGGTTCTGTTTACTCCAAGATGAGTCCTGAATAATTTTGTTGCATAAATACTGAACGGTATCGTTGCGGATTACTTTTTAAAATTTTTCTTGTGTATTTTTTATTTCTAGAATTTTGCTGGCATGAAGTTATTTCTAGGTTTAGCTCCGAAAGCCATATTTTTCACCAGGCTTGGATAATTAACGGGTCCTATATTAAGAGCCCCAGTCTTACGGTTCATAAATTCCTCTCCATACAACCGTATCGTCAGCATCACAATAATAACCACTTAAGAGCCACGAAATAGACACGTAATAGCCACGATAATGACGTCAGAGGTGTAGAGGAGATGAAAAATAACCGATCACACTTTGTTAGGAAACTCCCGTTACGACGTTGTTCCACGTATGAGCAATCTTTGTACGCAACTGTTTGAGGCCTGATTAATCCATAAATTGTTATTTTTAGCAGAAAAACCTATAATAATCTCCCCCTCTTTTCTTCAATAATGGATAACGATTTTTTTTAGTTGTTACCCCGAAATCACTGTAGAAAAATGACTTTTGCGTGGAAAGAATTCCAAGAATAATGCACCACGTCAAACTAGTTGTACGTCTTTAAGCGCGCCGGAGACGATCATTTATCTCAGTTTGTACTTGAATCAGGTAACAAACCTTTTCGATTCATGCTTCTGAAAATGCCGCACACACCACTAACGGTGGCTATTAATTGATGCTGTAATCGGAGCAGCCGGATAATTCAATAAGTGATTGACGAGTTATCATTTATCACCACAAGAGGAATGTGATCTTCAGTTGAAGCGTTTCCGAGATTAATGTGGAAGAATAAGTTAAGTGTGGAAGGAGATTTTAGTTGAGAGCACCTCTTCAACCAGAGATGACGCCATAATTCCCTCCGATCGCCCCAGACTATCTTTTGCTTATGCACACATCAAATTTCCCGGGATTGTCTCATTTGTGCGATTAGCGTCTTTCAAATCGACCGATTTATAGTCCTTTATAGATTTACTTTTAGTTCCACGTACCTTACTTCTTTGTTCTTCGTTTTTGTGTTCTATGCAGCAATTTTTATCGCGTCAGCCGACTTAAGATGCTGTTCTGATTCGCTTGATTCTCTAGTCATCTCTTATTCTGATTCCCTACTCTAGCTAAAAGAGAAGTAATAGTTCCTGTTTCATAAAAATATCCCAAATGGTTTAGTTTTTACAGGCTTTTAAACTCGAGTCTTTACACTCTTGATACGGAGAGTAGGACAGAAATAAATCTACTTTTGTGGTGAACGACGTTTTGCTTTTTATTGATAAAAAGGATTTTTTTAAATTACTTATCTGGGTGACACGCGACCAGATTCATCTTTGCTGGGTAATAAAAATATATCTTATAAATAAAACTGAAATCGCTCGAGGGAAAAATAACTTTTCGGAAAAACGGTCGCATAGAAAATATATCCAGGAAAATTTGAATCGTAAAATCGTCAAACGACATTATTATCATTATTGGCAGCCTTGCCAACTAGAATTGTGGTCCCCGGGCGTCTGAGAAAAATATTACACGTTAATCCTATTCCTGTTGCAATTTATCCCACAAATTACACGCGTGTGGTCGATATTGCCATCTTAGTGAGGAGGTTTTAACGATTGGTTCAACGTCTTTTGCGAAGTATAAAGGATTTGCTGCAATGGAGGATTTGATTCTTGGAAAAGCTGCATAAAGGATTTGATTCTTTCCAGGCGGCGAACATGGCTGTTAAATTCATCTCGGCTGGAAACCCGAGAAGATTAGCAACAGCCTTATCTGAAGATTTCTTATTGTTTTCAGAGAGCTGTGATGAAGATTCCCGGTCCATTTTTTCTAACGGCCTCAACACACCTATCATTACATCCATTTCCAAACTAAACATCTTCTTTTACGATGGTCAATCTAATTAATATATAAATTCTTTTTACGTATATTAAAAACATTGGCTCAGTCATCTACGCTGAGCTCAGAAACTAGAGAAAAATAAGGTATTCTTTAAGGTTCTCATCACGTTTCTCCAGAATTATTTTAATGGGCTTTCAGACGAGTTTTCTCGTATGAAAGTATGAGCTCGTAGTTTTCTGTCTAAATGATCTTGAGTAATTATGGCGTCTAAATTATTAATGAACTCCACAATGACTACTTTTTTCTGTTCTCTTAATTTTGTTAGATCGTCCTGGAGTGTTTTTCCTCCAAAACATTTAACTGCCATGGATATTTTTTAGTTCTAGTTCCAATCGCCGTCTTTCATTCTTGACATGAATTGCATCTTGATCCTTCGCTAACGAGTCCTCATCCTCTGGCTTAAAAATCTTTGAACATGCAATTGCATAGTCTACTTCACTCCATGTTTACTAAATTGCCAGGGTTCTGATGTCTCCCATGATCAAATTAAATAGATGAGAACCAATAGTATATCCTTCCTGTCTTGGTCACAACCCTTCAGATACTGGCTAAACAATGTTATGACATTTTTATGCTCCTCCTAGGATCATTACTTCTCTAGTGGTTTATTAAAAAAATAATATGGGATCACCTAGAACCAGGTAGATTAGTTTTCCCCTGACAAAAATACTACGTACGAATATATCCGTATGAATCCTACCACTTCTACACTTCCAACTTCCATACATGCTGTTCATCTAAAGTTCTAGTCTTTCTAAATTCCTCATTATCTCATTGAAAATTAGATGTCTTGCCCAAATCTACGTCTGAGCGAGATCGAGCGATTGATAGATACTGGGATATCTCTCAATACTGCTTTTATAACTAGGTGTGATGTTAGTACCCTGTCTTTTTATGATATCGATTGAAAAAATATCTAAAAAGAAAACTATTTACGGACATTATCGGATAAAGGAAAAACCAGCGGACCCGGCAACATGTGTACTATAAGATTAATCCCAATACTTTTGTCAACAATTTACCGCAAGTCCTTGAATATAGCTTTTCAAGGGTCAAGAAGTATGGCTTATTGTGAAAATGTAAAATTGACTTTTTCCATGGACGTTCATTTGTGGACTTTTTTTGTCAAAGCAGATTTTGTTCGACTTTTTTCCGTTTTTTAAGTCAGTTTAGGTGAAAATATTCAGTTTTTCTTGGTAAAAAATGCGCCGTATAGTTGCGTAGCTGATGTTTTTGTTTATCATAGCTGTAGCATTCTAAAAATTAATTTTCACATTTTAGGCTAAGCTATAAAAACGGTGATTGCACCAGTTTATTTATATTTGTATTTCCTCCCGTTTACCTGGATGCCAATACATAATGCCACAAAGTTCGCTTTCAACTATGGCTACTTTTAAGTATTCCGTCTTCTTCATTTTGCAAGAATCCTTTGGCATATGCGGTATGTGACAATGTTCGGATAAAAGCTGAAACTAGTGATTAAAATTTGCAACTTGGCAAAAAGACAGATGGTCAAATTATTATTCCAACCTATGGAGCCACCTCCAAATGCTTGGACAACACCTCCGGAGCCACATTTTTTTCCCAAAATAGCAATTTCGAATTACAAAAGAAAGGCCATTATTTATTAACTGGCGCAAAATTTTAGTAAAATATTCCCTACCAATGTCCACTCCTTGTAGTTTTCTATCCTGTCATGTGTTATTAAGTTTCAAACACTATTAATTTCATTACCTGTTATTTTACCGTATTTATATTTTATTTCTCCAGTCTTTCTCCAGTTTGTACGTCAGATACCCTTTGATCGCTCATTGGATTTTAAGATCCCGCAGAGTATTACTCTTCTAAATTTTACTATAAATAATTTATGCTGAAATTTTTATTCTAAATTTTACTGCTGATAATTTATGCAGAAATTTTTATTGCCACGCTTTAGTTGAATCAATACTTCAAGTGAAAGCACATTAAATTAGCTCTGATTTTGTTTCAACCGTTAGTCGCTATTTACACGTTCCAGTTTCCTTTCCATTCCTGTCCTATGACGCGTCCTGCGCATGCGCTCTAATCTATTCCGGGTGGCTAGACTACTCGATCGAACTTGAAAGCTGACAGGAAAGGATTAGCCGGGATTTCTATTCTGCTGCGGACTGGAAAGCGCTGATTGGCTGAAAGCTGCGCTTTTCATGCCATCTATTGAATTATTTCCGAATGCGTGTCCCCACCGTGTAAAAGCGGACAAGGCGTTTCCTTGAATGTGACGTCATCGACTGGCGTCAGGAATGGAAAGGAAACTGGAACATGTTAATAGTGACTTACCATGTGTAGTGTGCGACAGAAAATAGTACTAACTACTAAAACCTAGGTAGTAGGTACTGCTAATGTTTAGGGAAAAAAATATGCACTTCCCTAAGCAGGTGTGGATCCACTTTGGGGAGGATAAGGGGGAAGTCACCCCTCCTAGGAGGGGTGACTTCCCCCGGTGAGCGAAAAAAGTACATAGGCTTTGATATTGATTGCACTTTCTCGTACAAACGAGGCAGTGGCATTAACAAGCGAGAAATTTCAATTGTATCCCATCCACGAGAATGAACTGAGTTTTTTGGTGACGAACTATAAGCTGGTCAGCGGAAGATGCCCAAGCTAGCGTACAGTACCCGATGTAGAGGAGATGGACTACAGCCGAGGTTTCCTTCATCCCGTTTTCGTCTTCCCAACGCTTCTTACGAAGCCGCATCCCCCATCCCCAAATGAGTAAGGCATCTTGAGCTTGAGTTCTATCTTCATTCACTTCTTTGAATTTAGCAGCCATCCTCTCTAGGTACCGAAGTTGTTTCTTGCATGAAAATGTAAGTAGGGAATGAAATTCATAAAACGCATAGCGTGGGTCGTGAAATTTGAGGACAAATCGAACACGACAGCCATGTTAGTTGGATCGTTTCTTTAAGAAAACAGGCTACTTATTTGAGCGTAAAGAAAAAAATCTCCTTTTTCATCCTCCGCGAATTCCGAAAATGCATGAATGTGTTTTCAAAAAACAAACTGCAATGGAATCATACCATCTGCCATTTTAGTGCATCACGAAAGAGCATTAGTTCGTTATCGAAGGCAATGTTCTTGCGGTGATTGGAATTTGCTCATCAGTCTGCCCCGCAGAATGGAAATAACATTCATTTAAAAAATTACTTCAACATCATCGGAAACGGAACTTCTACTTGCGACACAGAACAGTGCATTGGGTTGCTTTCTTGTTTGATTCCAAATGCTGCGGATGAAATTATCTCCGTTTTGCTTACAGTTCGTGTCATCGAAGAAAGAGTCAAGAAATAAGATATGCCTATCAGGTTTTACCCACGGCACTGCGTATTTGGAAATCTCTCTCGTCGTCACTTCGTACGATGGAGATCACCTAAGATATGAAAAAGGAAGAAAAACAAAATTCATTGCAGTTCCGCTACCTAACGAAGATATGACAAAATGTCGAAGTAGAAAAAAGGCATCAAATTTTCATGAGATTAACTGATAAGAGATAAACCTTTCCAGATGAACAAGATTCTTCCATTAGCGGCTCCTTATATTCTTACGCCATCCTTGCAGAGAGGATAAGATAGTTCCTCAGTTTACTCACCCGCGCCTCTTAAATCAATGAACAAAAATAGCGTTTTTTCAATAACACCATGGGCCCTCACCATTATTCGCTACAAAAACGGCACAAAGTAGTGGAGGTTCAACTGCGACGGTGTCAAATCAACTACTACATTCCACTTAGTTTTCATTGAAAAAATTCTGCTTTCACGGATGGCATGGCTTAGCTATGAATAACCATATCTAAGTTACACAACTTGCACACTTTGTAGAGGAAGACTTGCAGGCTTTGCAAATTTTATATAGAATATTAATTGGAGAGTGTAATAAAAATTCGACGTAAAGCTCCAATAAATAATCTGCGTAAAACTACTTTTCAAAAATATGTAAAACTAAAAACAAATTGTTAATTCCTGAACGTTACTGAAATAAGTGGTTCATACAAATACATCGCCAAATTTTTATACTTAACATTTTTACAACATTTTAAATATTTTGTTGTTTTTGAATTTTTTAACTTCAGGATCTATGTGCAAACTTAAGACGTATATTGATTTTTTTAAATTAATTTTCTCGAATTTAGAGGAAAAAGACAAACTCGTTTTCCGTTCGAGGACCGAAAGGAACGATGGACCGAAAGAAACTAGTGACCGAAAGGTTTACACATTACAAGTACCAGAATGCACGTACAAACAAGGGCGTGTACCATTAGATGTATTGTCGTGTCCCGACTCGTGCCTCCCACCCTATCCACCCGGATCTATACCCGGATTCATTTTCATTTCGTCCTCCATCGCTTAGGCGTGGCTGCCTTTTCCTTTTTTGGCCTTCTCTCTTGGGCGGTGATTTTCCATCCACCACCCGAGGCGCGAGATGATGACTATACGGGATGTGGAGTCTCCTGTTTGCTTGTTATTTTCCATAGTCTCGAGGTTATAACTTTCCGTCACGAGGTTAATGCGTGACTCTCCCACATCCGCTTACGAAGTCCACTATACCTAAGCTCGAGCGGCCTTTCCACTTCAAAGAAACCGCCCAAGCTAAGTCATCCTGTTTTTCATCTCGCTTATCTATATAAGGTCATCAGCTAAGCATTTCGAAAATACGTGACGAAGGCAGTAAGACGCAATTCGAAGCAGGGCGGGGCCGAAACCTAGCTTGGAGGGAGAGGGAAGCTTATCCGGTATGAACCATATAAAAACCCCAGATTTCGTTCACTCGGGGCTCTTAATTGTCTCGACGGAGGAACCTGTGCCAGTCGTCGTCTCGACCAGAAGCCTCACGACTCTCTCGCCGCCAACGCCTAAGGAACCGCTGCCGGACAGTACAACGGCCGAATAGCGCACCCGTCTTCGGAGACATCTCCTCCAGACCAGCCATCGAGAGACTGTCTGCTGAACAGCCTAGAACTACCCTGCGAGATGTAAGATTACTCATTTTTCTAAGATGCTGAATAAATACCATCTTACCGGAATCTCTCCATGTTTTATTGAATCCTGTTAAGCCACCTTTCAATCTTCGATCCGTTTGAGTTACGCACCCCCAATGTTTTCTCAACGGGAACATGACAAGTGGTGGAGGCGCCGGGTAGATTGATTTTGTGGCTGTCAGGTTTCAATTTGGCATGGATTATTCGATTTGCTATTGATTTTTGCGCTTCTTTTGTGTTCGCTAATTATTGCTGATAAGTGTTTATTATAGAACTGTTGAATTGCTATGTCCATAGTCTAATTTTGTGTGTAGCGTGTGTTACATCTTGCGTGTGCTTGCGTGTGTTAGATGTAATTAAGATTACGACTTAGGTCGGTCTCTTTTCCATCATGACGAAATATGTTTCTGAGAACCCCCCCATCGACACGTCGAGCCAGTAAGCGGCTGCAGGGACTGCCAGCAGTAGTAAATGCATCCATTCCTATACCCCCGCAAGGAATTAGCGATCAACAGGTATCACTTGATGCTGAGATAGTCTCAGATAGGGAAGATAAAGCCTTAGATCGTCAAGATAACACGGACTCCGCGGAGCCCGACGTCATATTAGCTAAGGAAGCGGCCACGGTTGACACCGGAACCGCCAAAAGCCCAGCGACGGCAGAAAAACAGGAAAACCAAGCAACGGCGGAAGCCGTAGGACAGGACGCGGGGATGAGCACGTCTCAAACCGCGAAGACAGGCGACGGGACGCCAGTGGTCAATGTCGAAAGCCTTAATCTTTTGGGGGAATTGGGAACGACCCCGATCGCAGGTTCGACCCCGGGGGGATCTAAAGTAAAAATCGAAGGAGAAGACAAAAAGAAGGTCATGGGGGAATACACATTAGATCGACCGGTCATGTTAAGAGGGCCGCAATTAACACCGACTGTATTCAAGGGACAGGCTTCGGAAGATCCTATTCATTATTTGGGTCAATTTTTGAAGATAAGCATAGCGAACGGGTGGTCAGAAGAGACGCGGCTCCGATTGTTTCCGTGTTTTCTAGAGGGAACGGCGTTGCGTTGGCTCCAGTCAATACGAGCCTACGATCCCGAGAGCGGGGCTATCGCAGGAACATGGGAAGAATTGAGTTCCGCCTTTAAAACCGCGTTTAAAGGCGCCAATAGCGATGAAGTACGGGCTCACAGGTTGAACGAGAGAGTACAGGACGCGTTTGAAACGGCGGAAAGTTACTTCTACGATGTGAGGGCCCTATGTAGGGAAGTAGACCCTAAGATGGGAGAAGCGGAGCAGATTCGCAATATAATTAAGGGACTCAATCCAACATTGGTACGAGCAATCGTACCAATGAAGCCTAAAACTTGCGACGAGCTCTTGGAGTATATAAAACTCCAAGAGACCGCCAATTTAGTGGCCGAGTCGGTGAAGGAAAAGACGAAACCGACGCCCCTACCGGGTGAGAATTACGCAGTCGTAGACCGATTAGAGAGAGAGATGGCCCGTATCAGAGACGACCTGCGTAGAGTACAGGTCCGTGAGCGGGAGCCAAAGGCGTCGGAAGGCAGGCACGCTGACGGCGGCCGCTCCGGCGAAGGGCGATACGGCAATAGCCGTCCCGCTGACCCGCGGTACGGCGGCGAACGCGCCGGCCCTCCGCGGGAGCGTCCGCGGGAGGCGCCACGCCCGGCTCGCCGCGACGAACCGCCGCGGCGTCCCCCATACGAAGGGACGTCCCGGACGGCCGACGGACGCCCAATTTGCTACAATTGTGGCGGAAAGGGACACGTCGCGGCAGGGTGTCCTTCGCGGCCCGAGCCGCGAGGGGCGCGGCCCGCGGCGAATCCCAAAGCAGCGGGAAACGGCCCCCCGCGAGTGTGATGAGGCCAACACTCGTGGGCGGATTCGAGGGCGAGGGCCTCCTCACGTTTAAGGGAGAAATAGAGGGTAAACCAGATATGACCATAGTGGTCGATACCGCCGCAGGTATATCATTAGCCAGGATTAGCGCGGTGGGGAATCGCCCTATAAGACCTGCTCGGAATTCGGCGCTGTCCGCATGTGGATCGGAAATACCGGTCCGTGGCCAAACGCAAGTGTTGGTCACCGTACAGGGTCGCGCTTTCATTTTCGACGTGTTAGTAGTAGAAAGGCTCTTTGCACCTCTCCTACTAGGTACAGACTCACTTTTTCGTGAACAGGCCGCCTTCGACATGTGGACGGGCATTCTGCGCTTAGGTCCACGAGATAGGGCGGTGTTGATCGCAACAAATTTCGCCGCGAGAGCACCAGGGAGAAACGTCATCACTCCCGCCCTTACACAGATTAGATTGCCGAGAGTGTCACAGCCTCCGCCGGAAACTTCGCCGCAGATAACAGCGAACTCGGGCGAGGGGAATGTCGCCGGCCCAAGCGGCCTTGCAAGGTCGGAAGCTCTCGACGGCGCGTCGAGCGGGCCGACGACCGAGGCGAGACCTCCCCCCGCAAGTGTAGAAGGAGGAGAAGAGGAAATTAGCGTGGTATTCGCGGATCCAAGTAGCGAGGCTCTCGCTAGGCGAAGGAGCGAAGCATTCGCTCGCGTCGTAAGCTGGCGGCAAGCCGAGGTGGAGAGACTGAGAAAGGTAGTCGCAGAGGAAAGTGAGAAGAAGAAGCGAAAAAGACAAAAGCGGTCCCCCAGCGGAGGAGATACACGACGGGAAGGAAGGGAAGCGAGTGCGGTGCCCTTGCTCATACCGGGAGCGGCGGGGGGAGACCCTGCCGCGACGCGGGTTCCGTCGGACGTATCTCCGCGGGAGGATAGAATATGTTCCGCAATTGACGTAATAATCCCGGAAAGATCGTCAGTGATTTGCGCTGTGAAACCGTGCGCCTATGACATTTGTGAGGAAGCCTTGACGGTCCCACAGACCCTAGTAGATAAGGGCTTTAGTGTTAAATTCCCACGAATAGGAGGCGACATAGTAGCAGCCATTCATAATCACCGATACATCCCGAATAAGATATTCGAGGGAACTACGTTAGCTAAGAGAGCGCATATGGAGGATAATTCGGGAGAAACAATTAATTTCCGAACGGCTGAGGAGGTTGATTACCTAGGCGAGAGTGAACTCGCGCTAGACATCAACCCGGCCTTACGAGAAAAAGAGCGAGAGCGTTTGGAACGTCTACTCGCGCAGTTTCGCGATGTATTCGCATGGACTCCTGAACAGATAGGGAGGACAGATTTAGTAGTACACACAATCCCTACCGGGGACAGCCCGCCTATCCATCAAAATCCTTATAGAGTCTCTCATGCAGAGAAGGAAATAATCAGGAAACAGGTCCGTGAGATGTTGGATCTGGGAATAATCAGACCTTCGCGGTCACCTTGGGCCTCACCCGTCGTCTTAGTGAAGAAAAAAGACGGCGGAATTAGATTTTGCGTTGATTACAGAAAGTTAAACGCGGTGACGAAAAGAGATGTTTATCCGTTGCCCGTAATCGACGACCTTATGAGTTATCTAGGGAAAGCGAAGTACTTTACGAGTCTAGATTTGCTATCTGGCTATTGGCAAGTCGCAATTAGGGAGGAAGATAAACCCAAAACCGCGTTCGTAACTCCCGAGGGACATTACGATTTCAATGTTTTGAGCTTTGGACTGTGTTCTGCCCCCGCGACCTTTCAGAATTTAGCCGACAATGTTTTGGCAGAATTAAAGTGGAAAAAAGCCATAGTGTACTTGGACGATATAATTGTGTTTGCAGAGACCTTCGAGCAATTATTAGATAACATGAGAGAAGTGTTCATAAAATTGCGTGATGCAGGTCTTACGTTGAAACCGTCCAAGTGTCATTTCGCGCAAACCAGCGTAAAAATATTAGGTCACGAAGTCAGTGAAGCAGGGATAAGACCTGATGAAGAGAAAGTAAAGGCAGTTCGACAGTTTCCGACTCCCACGAAGGTTAAAACCGTCCAGAGTTTCCTTGGCTTATGCAATTATTATCGGAAATTTATTCATGATTTCTCACGAATCGCTAGGCCATTGCACGAGCTCACTAAAAAGGACCGAACCTTCAGGTGGACCGAGACGGAAGAAAACGCCTTCCAAACCCTTAAAGGGGCATTGATTAAGGCGCCAGTGTTGAGACATTACGATCCAGAACTGCCAATAGAATTGCGTGTCGACGCGTGTGGTGTAGGATTAGGCGCCATTCTTTTGCAGGGCGAGGATAGCAAGGATATGCATCCCGTTGCTTACGCGTCCCGGACGCTCAACAAAGCGGAGAGAAATTACTCCATTACCGAATTGGAGTGTCTCGCAGCTGTATGGGGATTGGATTATTTTAGGCCGTACGTGTGGGGTCGCAAGATAAACATAGTTACAGACCATAAAGCACTGTGCTGGTTAAAGACGGTGCGCGAACCGGCCGGGAGGCTAGCTCGCTGGTCTCTTAAGTTGCAGGAGTATGATTACACTGTAACGTACAAGGCAGGGAAGGCGCATTCGGACGCGGACAGCCTGTCCCGAAATGCCGCATCGGCCCCAACGCGAGAAGATGTAGAAGGACCGAATGAGTTCCCGGTTTTAGCTATAACCTCCGAAGGTATAGGAGATAGGCAAAGAAGGGATTCATCTCTAAAACCTCTCATCGAAGCGTTAGAGGAGCCGTCTAAGACCCCAAAACAATTGGAACGCGTGGTGAAGTGTTACACGCTAATAGATAACGTCCTGGTGAGACGAAATGGTGGAATTAGAGGGAACAAATACCTAACGGTAATTCCCCGTGAGCTGGTGAAAGAAATGATTTACCAACATCACGACGACGTAATGTCTGGTCATTTAGGTTTCGCGAGGACCTACGATAAGTTGAAAAGTAGGTACTATTGGATAGGGATGAAGAAAGACGTATTAAAATACGTAAAAAGCTGCGCGGATTGTCAAGCGCGGAAAGGGCCAAATGTGAAACCCGGAGGTTTCCTGCAGCCTATTAAGCCAGGTAGACCATTTGAGAAGGTAGGCATAGATCTCCTGGGTCCCTTTCATAAGAGTAGTAGTGGGAAAAAGTTCATAGTAGTGGCAACTGACTATGCGACTCGATATGCAGAGACAAAGGCTCTGCCTAATGGCCAGGCTGATCAAGTAGCAAGGTTTCTTTTAGAACAGGTTATTTGTCGCCACGGTTGTCCGGCGAAAATACTTTCGGATAGGGGCAAGGTGTTCCAATCCGAAATGATCACAAGTTTGTTAAAAAGTATGGGAGTCGTAAGTTCCTTTACTACTGCCTATCATCCGCAAACGAACGGGTTAACGGAGAGGCTTAACCGAACGATCGCGGAAATGTTATCGGCATTCACCAATTCCTCTCAGAGCGATTGGGATTTGTATCTGCCCCAGGTGACGTTTGCCTATAATACAGGCAAACAAGGGACTCTGGGTGAGTCTCCTTACTTCCTTGTGCACGCGAGGGAGGCGGTTTTGCCACCAGAGGTCGCGTTATCACAGGCGAATGAAGAGGCAGAGGATGAATCACGCGCACGCTGGGAGAAAGCGCGGAAAATCGCTCTCGAGAGGTTGGAGGAACGACAAAGAAAAGACGCGGGGCGATATGATGCCACTAGGCGTGACGTCACCTTCAAGCCCGGCGATCAAGTGCGCGTGTATACTCCCACGCGTAAGGTAGGCTTAAGTGAGAAACTCCTTCCGCAGTATCATGGTCCGTACGAGGTGATGAGGCAGGTTGGACCTGTGACGTACGAGATCCGAATGAAGAAAGGAAGGTTAGATACGGTGCATGTAAGTAGAATGACGCCGTATCACGTTCGGGAGTGATGGAGGAGCGAATGGGAGGCGGCCGACGACCATTTTTCACCCCCCCTGTGTTTTTTCTAGGGAGAACGATGGTGCGTCGTCTCGCAAGGAAAGCGCGACCGCTTCACCCAATAGCATAATTCCCTGTTCCCCCTCCGACCCCCCTGACCTCATTTCCCACTCACTCTCCAGCCCCAGCGCTGGTCACGATCCTTCTCCCGTCTCTTCCCCCCTCCCGACCTGTCCTCCACCTTTCGCTTCCCCCACCTCGTCCTCATCTTCCTCCCCCTATGACCTTCTCACGGACGAGCCGCCGCACTCGGCGAGATCGCTTTTTGCCGGCCCGTCAGGGCGGGGCGCGCGGCTCTTCCAGTTACTGGCCGACAGAGAGGCCGAGAGGAGGAATGCGAGGGGGAAGGGGGCGAGGGGATATGACACGTTTACCTCCCCGCCACTGCCGTGTGATGAGACCGACTCAAGGCCGGCCGTGCGGCCGTGCCCTACGTGCGGGGGATTCGAACGGCGTGGAACTTTGAGACGGTTCGTGTAAGACGAGAGTCTCCGTATCCGCGAGAATGGGAGGCGATCGACGTCCATTTTTATTCCCCTGTGTTTTTTCTAGGGAAAGTAATGGCGTGATGCCTCGCGAGGGAAGCGCGACCGCTCCTCCTACCGACTCAGTCCTTTACTCTCCCCTGCATCCTCCCGTCATAATTCCCTACTCTCCCACACACCCCGCGATCCTTCACGAACCCTCTCCCATCCCTTCCCCCCTGTCGACGGGTCCCCCCTCCCCCACTCCTTCCACATCTTCCTCATCCTCCTCCTTCGAATTCCTCTACGACGAACCACCGCGAAGAGCGAGAAGTGTTTACCCTGTCCCGTGCGGGAGGGGCGCTCGGCTCCTCCAGTATATAGAAGCGCATAGGAGCGAAGCGGGGTCGGGCCGTGCCTCGAGGGCCCCCATTGGAAGGGGCGCCCTCGTACTTCAAAGCCTCCTGGCCGATCAACGGAGTGGGGAGGAGTCGAGTCACCCGCAACAAACAGTGGACTGGGCGGAATATAACAGGGAGGCGGTTCGTTGTATTGGAACGGAGATTAACCCTCTATTCATAGACCCGTATTACCCCGGGAAACCTCTCTTCTTGATATCTGGAGAGGCGAACGGGATCTTCCTCCCTTCCATCAACATTCGCTTGCTGATGAAAGGGAATTACGCGAGCGAGTGGTTGGTTGACCCTACGGTCACTACGCCCCAGGAGGTACAATTGAAATTCGGGGACCATATCCTGAGGTTGGCGTGTCGATATAAGCCGAACATGAGGTACCACCTCATGATCGGGGCCGTATCCCTGACGGAGTGGAACGCTGAGATTAACGCCAGTAAACGATGGCTGATCTTCAGGGACAAGGAGCCCTGGTGGTTCGTCCCGTTCCACCCCTATTGCGGGGAAGGGGATGGGAGATTCCCGGCCGATTGGCCTCGACGGAGTTTCATCGGGGAGGCTATTGGCGCTCACGCAAGCGAGGAGTGGGACGAGGAGGCGACTCGCGTCGGTGCGGCGGGAGACCCGCCGCCCCCATACACCCCGCCGTTACCACCCTATACTCCGCGGGCGGAGGATAGAGGGGGTGAGTAGCGGGGGGAGGCGACAACGGCCTCGACGGAGGGAGGCCCCTCCCGAGGGCCCAGGAATGCTTGGTCACTCCTAGAGTTGTTCGACCGGGTCCGCCTCCATGATAGGCGGCGAGCGGGCGAAAGCGAGCCCCAGCCGTCTGCCTCTGCGAGCGCTGAGTGCGATAATGGCTCCCCAGGACGGAGTGAGACACGCGCGCAGAAGAGGGGGCGTGCGAGTGGGAGGGGAGCGGGGGGATATTGCTCCTCCCCCTCCCCGCCACGGTCGAGGGGAAGGAGGGAACCAGAGATAACCGCATGCCCATGTCCTGGGGGCGGAAAGCTCGAACGACGAGGGGGCGGGGCTCTTGTGTCGAAGCGGGGGAGGGCGAGGGGAGGGTCGCCGGACTCGTCCGACCGCTCTCCCTCTCCCCCCTGCACTCGGCAGAGACTCGCTTCCTCCCCTTCTCACAATGAGGAGGACTCCCCTCTTTCCCCCTCTCGCTCCGTCTCCTCCATGATCGACGACCGCTCATCGGAGTCGAATGGATCCCCCACCTCCCCGTCGGTCCACCGGCCGTCAGAACCGTACGTCGACGTAGGCTGGCCTCCATCGGAGGGACCCATTTGGTCCTCCCCTGAATGAGGAAGGCTAGGAGAGCACCTGAGCCGCTCTCATATTGGTCTCTTCGGGTTTTTGTCCTCATATCACTCGCTCGTTCCCGTAGTATGTGCCCGGTCTAGTCCAACTTGACCAAAGAACCCCCTTCCCATCTCACACCCTAATTCCCAGGACCCGTGCCTCCCCTTCCATAGCCTAAAAGCGGTCGGCGCGCTGCACAACGCCACATGAAGATTGCCTCCATGGGCTGTTTTCTCCACGAAGAAAGGGTAAGATTTTTATGTATAATTGTGTGTATGTTTATTCTAGAAATTCTGCATGTTCCTGCCCATCGGGAGCCGAAGGGAGAACCGGCTGCCATCCTCCCCTCACCTGGAGACTTCCTGATCTCATCCCGCTACGTCCATATTGTTCAAGCACGAAAGAAATTGTACTACACTTCTTGCTAAGATGAACCACCCAGTGATTTTCCTCTCGCTGTGTCTCCTAGTAGGCGAAGTATGTGCCGCAATGTCACCACCTTCGATGAAAGTTAAGGTGGTTGCTGGCACGCATTGGCGAGCCCTACCGAAGGTATTAGCATATGAAGCAGCGTTCCCGTTAGTGTATAAAGTTCAATGGAAAGCGCGCAACTTTAACACTTCCGTACTAGCTCCGGTTGCGTGCACAGGTGCTACGCACTGTGCTACGGTGCGAACCCTCAACGCCGCCCTCATTAACCTCGATCACTTGGTTGACCGAGTCGCCACACACCCCTACTACTCATCTAAGGACGTACAGGCAGAATCCCTAGATCGGAGACATAGGTCCATCGACTTCCTGGGCAAGGCTTTACATTGGTGTTGTGGGGTGGCAACGAAAGGCGATATAAAAAACGTGGCGGCATCTCAGACAAGATTTAACGATAGGTTACTAGCTTTGAAATCCATGATGATAGAGGAACACTCGTTCGCCACCGATGCGAAGCTTCAAGTCCAAAAATACACCTTAGACGTTAATCAGGTGGTGACCGACTTGAAAGAGAAATTGGTCAACATACAGACGCTAACCAGGCAGCAAGGCGTTCGTCTAAACAATGTGACAGGAGAAACAAATGCAATACTTAATGCGTTTTTTCAGGCATTCTCTCGCAGTCTTTATAGTCAGGGTAAATTAACCTTGACACTGCGCGAGAATGATGCTCTCAATCGTTGTCAGAATAATTTACTTCCTATCTCCATTTTTCCGTTGGAAATTTTACAGTCAGATATGAATGGAATGCTTGGCCAATTGGCCCACGATAATTACCAATGGGCCCAGAGCGAGGCGATAGAAGTCGCCGCACTCAAAGTCACCCATTGCACCCTATTTGGTAACGAAATGATTATTAGGGTAAATGTACCAATTGTACGTCGCCGCTCAGCCTGGGAACTCTTTGAAATAAATGCTACTCCCTTTGCGTGGAAAGGTCAAACGTGCTCCATTGTGCACGACACCGTTTACGCAGCCGTGGACGGTGACCGATTGAGGACCATTTCAGGGCCTGCTCTGCATGATTGCCAACCCGATTCTAATAAATTATGTTTTTTGCCCAGATATAGCGCAGATACGACACATGGTCCGAGCTGCGCATTGCGGATGTTTAAAGGCGGTACCGCCGAACAATTGAGTGAAGCGTGTACTTTTCGTTGTAATCCGGGTAGTTCTACTATTATTAGTGAACTCGACTTCGAGAGATATGTCGTAACGAATCCTCCGGCCAATATCTCCGTAACGTGTAAAGGTCGATTGAGTCGCACAATCAATACTACGTTGGGAGGACCGGGAGCCTTGGAGTTCACACTGCCTTGCAACTGCTCGGCTGAGTTGGGACCCGGCCTCGTGATCCCGTCAATGTATCCGTGTAATAGGAAATCCCGTGAGTTGAATCTGGCTCACATCATACCCGCCATTTGGTCCACTTTGGACTCGATGGTTATTGATCCGAAAGTTCCTGATCGGCTTCCCACTTTTGAAAGTATAGGGGACTGTCTTAACACTAATTGGACACTCGAATTACCTCATCTCAATCTGACGCAACCTAAACTGAATTGGAAATTATTCGAAGAAGGGTCCCATAGCTTACCCCTATCAATGCAGGGTGGAGACACAATGGACGGGATTATCATTGGATGGAACATGGTCTTATCGGCGATTGTGGCCGTCCTGATATATTTCGTGAACAAACATCAGAGAAAGATGCCCCGTGTGATAGTAACACCTGAGGGAAATCGAATTCTGTTCAGAAACGTCCGAACCAGGTTGGCGCTGGATGAGGAAGAACAGGTAAATTTTAGCAAGCTAGCACTGCGAAGCACGCATATACGTGCGGAGCATCGTATGCATTCCGCGGAAAAGACTTCGTGAAATCTTTTCCCGGAGGAATGAGATAGCGGCGAGCGCGTGGTGAAGGCAACAGTAAGGAAAAATTATGAACGAAAAAATAAAGAGAAAAAAATACGCAGCCAAACATCCGTTGGCCGTCCTTATCGAAGTTGACTTCCGCCGCTCGAGAATCGCGGACGCGGGCATTTAAACTTGGAAAAGCATGAATGAGTCGACTCTCCGTCCGCATGAATGGAGAGCTCTCGCGTGTCCTTCGGACTGATGATAATCATCCGACTTTGGAAATGACAAGGGCTGGGGGGGACGACTTTCAAAGACGCGCCGCGCGCGACGCATGGCGTGGGAATTGTGTGGGTAATCGCTGCATCTGTCGTTACGCGGCTCGCATAATGTTTTAAGAGGTCGTCTTGGCGTGCGAGTTCTCTACACGCTTGGAGCATTCATGGAGAGACACGTCGAGTAATTGGACCCAATACTTGATTGATTCAAGGGGGGAATGACCCTGTTAAGTCCGAATTTAAGTATCGGCGCACGCGGGGAACATAACACGACAGGAGGTGTCTCTGTACCCAGTCGCAGTCACTCCGTTTATGAAAAAATAAGTTAAAAAGGGATGGGTCTTAAGCGGAAGTGGGTGGGACATACACGTCTCCTCTAACCAAGCATGTCAAATGAGGGATGAGTAGGCGGGAAGGATGCGTTTCCGGCGAGTGAAGCATCTCCGCTGGCTCCGCCCTTCTTCGCCGCTCGTCTAACTAACGAATTGCTTTCCCCGCATGCGACCTCTCCTTCCCTTGCTTATGTGCTTGCGACTAACTAATTTTCATCCTGTGGGATGGAAAGGTGTGAATGAAAAAACGAGTATGTTGGTGGATTGACAAAAGTCGGTCGACACGGAGAGTCGCCCTTCTTTATGCTGAGACGAGAGGACGATAGTTTAATCCCTCTCCTCTCTCGACTCGTGCGCGAGTCGCCTGATTTTCAGGTGTAATTGCAAGGAATGGCCGCTTAATTTTAATAATGGCATTCCGCCACCAGCCTACTCCCCGTAAGATAAGTAGCCTATTTAGGATTAACTATGTCATAATTAGTTACTTTTTGAGTTGATTGTGTTTAGAAACGGGATCATTTGGGTCCCTATTGGTAAGCGGGAGTCGCTTTACGACTCTACGCTCTTTTTCACGCTCCGTGTTTTTTCTGTCAAGAATTATGTTTTTTGGTGACGGGATTAAATAGGATACAATATGGTAGAATGTTTCCTTGTTCCGTGTATTTAGTCTGTAGAGTGGTATTTCTCACTGTTAGTCCTTGTCGGTTGAGAGTGGGCGTTGGGAATTATCACCCCTGCCCTTGGAATTTACCAGGTACAGCCTGTGCTTGACGAGGACACCAGGGACGGAGGCATCCCAGTGGCTGCCTAGTTGGTGGCTTCCGCTGCTCTCGGTACTTGGAGCAGTAGGGGAGAGGCTATCCTCTACTTCAGTCCGGGAGACGCCGCCTGTTGACATCACAGCGGGCGCTTACCTGAAACCCCTCCCCAACGTTACAGTTTACAGTACATCAATTCCGGTGGTGTTTAAATGGAGCTACAACCCGGTGCAACAGCTTCGGGGCCTGTTGGGCACAGTCGACGCCTTGTGTTCGGCACAGGACTCCAGGAGCGTCTGCACTGCTCCTCGAGGCTTGGTGCAACGCGCTCTGAGAGATTGGGATAGAGAGAACTGGCTGGCATCCTTGGCGGAGGACCCGATCTCAAGCGATGGGTCCACTTTCTCCTCGGCGTTTGCCTTGCCGGGACGGAGACACGCCAAGAGAATGATGATCTCTCAGATCGAAGCAGATGAAATGGAGAGGCGACTCTTCGAGACGCGAGGGCTGCGCAATCTCTCCATCCCCTGCTTCCCTCGTTACGAGCCTGCCATAAAAGGCGCGTCACCGGACTGGGGGCTGTTGTCCGTCGTCAACGCCGTCATCGGATCCCAGATGGACATCCTCCGGGTCTGTCAATCACGCCGGCTGAGTCCATCCTTGATTGCGGTGGAAACGCTACGAGCCGAGTTGACTGCCTTGCAGACGGCTATTCGGCCGGAGGGCTATGAACTCGCCGTGAAGCACTTCTCGCGGTACTACGTGTTATCACTGGTTGATTGCCTATTATCCCCTACCTCCCTTTATTTGTTCCTTGTGGTTCCGTTGTCGCGGGTCGACTCGGCCACGATTTCCCTTTACTCCTTCGTACCTATACCCTACGCATTTGACGACCACACGTGCCAAATTGGGGCCTCTTCTGAGGAATTGGCTCTCATTCGCACGCCTGGGGGCGTGAAATTGGGAAGGTTAAGATGTAACCCCTTCAGGGACGAGCTGTGTTTGCTCGAAGCGGCGCTGGACACCTCAGCGACACCGCTCCGCTGTGCGAAGCGGGTGGCGTTGGGAGGGGCGGCCGAGATAGTCGCACTAGAATGTCCTCTAATTTGTTCTCGTGGTCACGAAATGCAGGCCACCCGGTTGAGTGCGTCGACGGTCTTAGTCACGCACCCTCCGCTGGAGGCCGCAGTGCATTGTGGCCCTAATTCATGGGAGGACTGGGCGAAAGAGGCGAAGGGATCCTTCCAGGTCTCCTTGCCTTGCCAGTGTAAGCTAGTAATGCCCGAGGTCACAATTACGGCAGGATTTCCTTGTTTCCCTTCTCCTGATCCTACCCCGACCATTCGCCGTATAATCCCGGCAGCATGGTCGTCCCTTTCCTCCCTTACCCTACCTCCATTTTCCTTGGCCTATTCCTCCTCTTGCAGTGACCTCAGGGAGTGCATGAAGTCTTCCTGGCGTCCAACCACCGATCAAGCGCCATCCTTTCCTCTTTGGTGGGTGTATGTCATCGTGGCCATGGTCGTCATCGCGTGGGCTCCTTCTATTGTCCTTATCTGCTACGCCTATGGCGTGTGCGATCGTCCTCTCGAACCCTTTTATCGATCAGTGAGTAACCGGTCTGCGGAGAGTAATGCTACGGCTGCCCTCACTCAGAGAACTTTTGTGAGACGACCCCCTTCACCCGTTCGTGCACCGCGTGCCCAACTACCAGCTCCTTCGATCCCAACTTTATTTCTCACCCCCCCTCCACCCGAAGCCGCGACGTATGCGGAGATTGATGAAGAACCCTACCTCAATGTGAGACCCCTTCCAGTGCCTCCTCCCCCTGTGTGATACGTGAACGTCCAGTGAATCCATGATTTCATTTTTATGTGCGTCCGGACTGGCCATGTGTGCCTTCCGGGCTCTTTTTTGTTTCATTGCATCCAATGGTGACAGTTTGTTTAGGGACTTATCGGTTTTAGTGGTTGTTTATTTTGACCTTTCGTCATGGACTCTGTGCTGACGATTGTTGTGTTTTATCGTTTGGGACTTAAGGACTTTTGGGTTTAATTTTTTGTGCATTCACTTGTTTCGTGGTGGATAGGTTATTCATATGTTTTGGTGTTTCAAGTGTATATTTTTTGTCTGATGTTGATTAAGTAGTTCCTGGGTTTTTCGCAGTTCAGTTGTTTACTTTTGTGTTCATGTTTATTGTGTTTATTGGGTTTGTTGTAATTTTGTGTTTTGATTCTTTTGACTTGATTGGTGCTTCACACTTACTTCTTTATAAATGTTCATTGTGTCTTTTGTCCTTTTGGATTTCTCTTATGTTAAGAATGGGGAGCCTATTTCGCGTGTAATGCTTACTTAATGGGAGTCATTTTGTGCTTCTATGTCTTATAGTTGAGACGGTGTTTCCGTTCTCATGGTGCCCTTCATGTGTAGCGCCCATCATGTGCAGTCGCCCTTCTTTGTGTTGTTGTGTCTTACCTTGATTGGCTCTTCCATTATCGTTGGTGTAGATGGATGAGGCTTTCGTATGACTTTGGGTACTGCCTCATTGATGCTGGGCTATCTACCTCTATGTGATACTTGTGGCATCTATTTTGTGTGTGTGTATTGTTTATTTCGGTGTGAGTGTTTCGATTTCTGGGGTTGTGTTGCATTATCCGTCCTTATCGGGTTGAGCTTCCTCAGCCGGGAGTCTGAGCTTGTGGGGGGGGGTGATGTCGTGTCCCGACTCGTGCCTCCCACCCTATCCACCCGGATCTATACCCGGATTCATTTTCATTTCGTCCTCCATCGCTTAGGCGTGGCTGCCTTTTCCTTTTTTGGCCTTCTCTCTTGGGCGGTGATTTTCCATCCACCACCCGAGGCGCGAGATGATGACTATACGGGATGTGGAGTCTCCTGTTTGCTTGTTATTTTCCATAGTCTCGAGGTTATAACTTTCCGTCACGAGGTTAATGCGTGACTCTCCCACATCCGCTTACGAAGTCCACTATACCTAAGCTCGAGCGGCCTTTCCACTTCAAAGAAACCGCCCAAGCTAAGTCATCCTGTTTTTCATCTCGCTTATCTATATAAGGTCATCAGCTAAGCATTTCGAAAATACGTGACGAAGGCAGTAAGACGCAATTCGAAGCAGGGCGGGGCCGAAACCTAGCTTGGAGGGAGAGGGAAGCTTATCCGGTATGAACCATATAAAAACCCCAGATTTCGTTCACTCGGGGCTCTTAATTGTCTCGACGGAGGAACCTGTGCCAGTCGTCGTCTCGACCAGAAGCCTCACGACTCTCTCGCCGCCAACGCCTAAGGAACCGCTGCCGGACAGTACAACGGCCGAATAGCGCACCCGTCTTCGGAGACATCTCCTCCAGACCAGCCATCGAGAGACTGTCTGCTGAACAGCCTAGAACTACCCTGCGAGATGTAAGATTACTCATTTTTCTAAGATGCTGAATAAATACCATCTTACCGGAATCTCTCCATGTTTTATTGAATCCTGTTAAGCCACCTTTCAATCTTCGATCCGTTTGAGTTACGCACCCCCAATGTTTTCTCAACGGGAACATGACAGTATTTTAAGGGCAAAGGAGTTGGGAAATCGGTTCGCTAGGAAGGGAAAGTGCACTTCCACGCAAGTGGACAGGGTCATCGCGTGAGAGAGTGGGTGGCTTGACGAGTAAGAGGGTGCGGGCAGGAGAGCGCTGTAGGTGCGGGCGCCGCTTCTCTTCTTCGGTTCCACACTTTTCCTTCAACTCCCTCCTCCTCGCCCTCTACTCCACCGTGCCGAGAGAAGGATACGAGTTGGCTCTAAGGTAGTTTGAGCGAAAAATCATTTTGCTGAGAAATCAATGAATTTGGTCACATTTTAAAAAGAAATTCTCACCTATCCAATGACACCAAAAATTGTACCCCTTTCCACATTACTTTCCGAGATATTTTTTTCAGAAAATACCACTCCTTTTACATGGGAAATGGTACGTGTATGCACTCCAGAGAGACATTATTCACAAAATGAGGTATTTATAACACTTAGATGTCGTCAAAAAACTAGTAGTGTGTAGTTTGTATGTTTTCTCAACTATTTTTGAAAATAAATCATATTGTCACCGCAGTCGGTTTTTGGTTATCACAGAAAACCTTCCGTTTTGAAGGAGTTTCAAACGCACCGCGCGAAAAAAAATGAGTCAAGTTAAAGACTTATTTAGATATTTTCATTTAATTACTTACAATTTCTGTTATATAAGACTATATTATCGCACCATTAATAATGCATTATTTAATTGATGTGTCCTACAGCTGGTGAAATTCAAACGTATAATTCTAATATGGTTTCTACTATGACTAGGGAAGTTTCGCGCTCGGACTACCTTGAGCAGCGGTGTACGGGAGAGGATGAGCTCCTGCTTTTCTCCGAACGGGGGCGCTGCGGTGCGAAAACCCGGAACCGACGCACTTCAAAGGAAAGTGAAAACCAAAGGCTCTATCTTCCCCTCAACTCGGCCCTTCCCTTTCCTCTGCCCTGCAGGGGTCAAACCCTGAGAGAGAAAGAGAGAGGAGGGGATATTGTGGGCGGGAAGGAGTGAGTGTCAGCGGGTGGATATGAAGGCGGTAAGGGGGTCGAGGTTGAGGCCGACGCTCAGTCAAATCATCTCGACCTTCCGCACATAAGTGCACTTAAGGCAACTCGAGTGAGACATCATTAAGCCCAGGATATAAATTTTGTTATCATTTCAAATAAAAATATCTCATCTAATCAGAGATACCAAAATATCTCCCACATCATTTCGCAACTTGCCGAGACATTTGACAACAAATACCAACCACTTTAAGTGAGAAACAATACAAACATGCACTGCAGAGACTTAATCAAAGGTGGAATTAGTAACACCCATATATCGTAAGAAATACAACAGTGAGTACCTTGATTGATTAATCAAATGTTCTTTAAAAATCTGTAACTAACTGCAGAAATTTTGGCAGAATCTCAAAGAAACCTTACAGCGAGACGGCTCTTTCCCCTTAAGGCCTGAAAAATTAGGCAAGTGAAAGACTTATGAATGCAAATTTATATTATTACTGAGAATTTCAGAGGCATAACATATTTGTGACATCAATTTAAAAATATTCATATCATGGCCCTCACATCTACTGAAATAAAAAAATGAGTATGTGCTCTGCAATTATTGTGGAAAATCTCGCTCAAACTACCTTGAGGCGGCTCTGGTCAGGTTACGAATTCGTGAAATTTAAAAAAAACTCGTATCTCTGAATTAGGATTTATAAGCCGAGATGGAAAAAAATGGCTTTCTTAGTAGTTGTAGCATTGAAAAGTAGTAGTTCGGGCTTAAAAGAGGAAATATTGACATAGGCTTATGAGAAAATTGCTCGAATTACTGCAGAGAAACGTCTTTTTGATCGAGAAAGTACGTGTGTATAAGCTTACAATTAGATTATTTACAAGAATGGAGAACTTGCAGATTTTTTAAAAAAAATAGAGGTAATAGAGGATGATGAATCTTGCCCAACGCAAAAAACCCGAGGCGTGAGTAACGCTTAGTTTCCGAGATATAAATTCTCAAAGTTGTCGAAATTCCAACTGCGCGAAAAACGGGCGAAAAGGGGGGCGTGGTCAGATAGGGCACCTTGTCGTTCGGAGGCCGCAGCGGTGGCTGGCCCGGCGTTGTCTCTGGGGCTCCGGGCGGCGTCACCGCGGAACTTAGGGCAGGAGCGCTACGCCTAGAACGGTGGAGTATTCAATGGATTCAAGCACGCAAACATCTACACTGCTATCAACGATGGAAATTCCGCTTCCAAAGTAACGGAACTGAAGTTTAACCATATACATTAACTTAAAGTCGCATGTCATCGGCATTGTCAGAACTTCTTACACTGTAGAGACTGGTTTAGGCTGCTAACGACAACTTTTTTCTGAAACAGGATAGAAACGTGGGAAAAGTGTAAGATTTTTTTCCCATACGCCTGGGTTCGCGATAAAATTGCAACTATAGGATTTCTTTCCACTCTTTTACCTGTCATTGCATTTATTTTTGCAACATTTTGAGGAATCGAAACGGGGACCTCGAGAGAGAGAAAGTCAATACATTCCAGTTCATTACAAATGTAGGGCATAATAACACAGTATTTTCTTTACCTTGTTATGCGTATTGCAACTCTAGGGATTTCATCTTACGTTCACGGCGTAATGCGGCATGATTTCAAATGATATTACATAGGCATGTTAAGTAAAAAATGACTCCACAATAAACGCATTTAATAAAGTTATCACCAGATGCTTTGCATCTGCATGAACGCTGTTCGTGTGGGTAACATAATTTACGACCCTTTTTGTATGTTGCCGAACATTAACGTCTTCCGGGTTTTCAACCGCGCAACTTCCTCACTAAAGCGTAAAAATTAACATAATGGATTACATATCACTTAGAACAAGAATCATGAAAATATGCTTGAAAATACAATCATCCAGTGTCCAAAACCACTGAACTTACATAAATATACATGGGCACATAAATATAGCGTACGCGAACAGGTACGCTAGGAAGCGAGTGGAGTTTTTCGCATATCCTTAAGGGTACGCTAGGCGGTTAAGGTTGAGGGAAATACGACATTATATGCGAGACATTCAGCCCACTTCATTGACAAATGAAAATCACCACGTCAAATGAAACCCATCCAAATACAAATTATTTAGCAATTAACTGAAGGAGGTCTGCAGCCAGACTTTGCAGAACTTGTTGAAATCTACTCCAAAAATTCTTACCTCATTTGGAATAGTGAGCTATACCAGCAAATAAAAGGAACTACAATGAGGTCTCCTCTCCCCCCAGCTATAGCCTACATACTTATAGGAAGAGTCCGAGATAAGGGCCTTCTCAATCTGCAGTTTGACTCCTACGCTATCAAGACGACACGTTCATTATATAGTCATATGGTAAGAACTAAGCTACGTAAGTCCTGCCATACAATTCACAAAATAAATCTAGAAAGACGCGTGCCTCCCTTTCCTTGATGTCGTCGTGAAGGGGATAAACAATAGAACGCTCAGCCACTCAGAGCATAGCACTGATCGGCACCTTCATAAGGCATCACATCGCCATACACAACAAAAGCTAGCTGTCATCAAGACCTTGAATTGAAGAGCTCGGAAAGTGACTGACACAGAGTCCCTCCCAACATTTGTCCTGCTCATTCAAAAATAACGAATACGACGAGGCAATCATAGGAGAGAAATCAAGCCAAAAGAAAAACGGCGGGATAAAGAAAAAAATCAAAAAAAGAATCTTTTGCCACATTGCCGTATGTTAAGGAGACAATCAAACAAACAGCCAGAGTCCTAAAAAATAAAAATATCGCGACTTGCTCTGTCACCGTAATGAAATTCTGACAAATATTTCCTTCTTCAAAAGGTAAACAACAGCCCCTGCCGTCAGAGGAAGTAAATGGGATACCGTGCAGTAGTGGCAGAAGTCATGTTGGGCAAACCAGCTCCCCGTTTAAAACTAGGATCAAAGAACATGGTAGAAACGTGGGCAAATGGCAATGGAAAAAAAATAACCCATTGCCGATCACTTAATGGCGGAATCCGGTAAATCAATTGAAATGGTAAAAACGAAGGTATAAGCAAAAAAAAAAGAAATTTACCTGCCCAACTTGATTCGCAAGTCGACAGAGATTGAAAAAAGGAGTCGGTCCTCTCATAGTGACGATAGCGACCAGGTTTCCCTCTCTTGGAAACGCCACCTGATCGGAAAATGAGACTGCGAACTCCGCCGAGATCATTTGAGACGCAAAAGATGGCAAAGAGATCCAACCTCCCATTAAGTAATCTGAAATACAAGAAAGTGAATTCTCAGCAGCAAATCATTCAGTCCTGAAGACGCCCGCTGCAACGCGGGTGAACGTTGGTCTCAAAATGCACCATCTGCAGTGAACTCTAAAAACCATATCAACCAACATCCTCGAAAGCCTACACTTCAGAATTATTACACTCAGTTAACCCATCCTAATTTTTCTATCTCTATTTAGAGTTCTTAAATATATTTAATTCGTTACAGGTGTGATACATTCTAAACGGTGGATACCAAAGCAATGCAAAAAGTTAAGTAAACAAAAATAAGTATTATTCCTCTATCTCCGGGCATTCACTGCATCTGTCTCTGCCTGAGATTATGTTTAAACCAAGAGTTTGTTATTGCTAATGTATTTTCCTTCAAAATTCAACTACACGTTCCTGATGACTCGCCATAACTATTTTTCTCTATTTTGACTCGCCATTAGATCTCTAGCTTAATTCAGTGTTAAATTTATGATTGCTGGAGTAATTTTAACCCCCAGTGAAGTTATCAGGGCCCAGTTATTGTTTGCGTATGCATGCCACGACGTCAATCATTTAATATAGAAATTTTGGTTTCGGAGAAAAGTGGAATTATTCCGAAGAATAGTGTGCCTATCAAGTTATTTTCACGTTTTATTGATCACAATTTGTCCAAAGTTAGAGGAAGAACAAAGCATACATTACTCTCTGAGGATGAGAAACATCCCTTGATGATACCCAGTGATCATTCACTCACACGCTTAATCATTGAATGGTGATGTGGTTTTTCGAGTACAGATAACGCTTACAACGTTACGCAAACAATATTGGATAACAGAGTGTCGGCAGATAATCGAAGCGGTAATTCCTTTTTGTGTTGTGTGTCAAAGTTATAGAGCAAGTCCTACTTATCAAATCATGGAAAATTTAGAATCACACTTAGCCGACCGTTTCCAAAATTAAGTGTTGCTTATGCTGGGTCTGTATGCATGAGGACAGCACCAGGAAGAGGTCAAATTGAGTGCAAAGGTTTTTTTGTCTTGACACACGCGCTGTTCATTCGGAAGCAGTTTTAAACTACACTACTGAAACATTTATTGCAGCTTTTTGACGATTTGCGGGGAGATGAGATCACCGCTCCTTGTTATTAATTGACAAAAGTGACCCCCACCTCCTTCGGACCGAAAAAGAGGAAGCCCAAGGATATTCCCGGAGGATTTTACGAGGTGAAATGCAGCTGGGGAAATCAAATATCAGCCGAACTTTGAAATCTCTCAGAAGTCTATTTGGAGAACGCCTGAGAGCGAATAAATAGAAGCAATGCCGCCATTCCGCTGTTGATGATCAAGGACCCGACCACGTGATAATTTTTTAAGAAAGTAAAACTATCGCCAAAGAAATCGAGCATTTCCTTTCGCTTATATGGGAGGCGATCGAAATCGCCTAGAATACGAAATGCTACAACAGGTAAGACGGCCATGCGCTCTCCTCTACTTTCCAACGGATTTTCAACAATCCAATAGCGTCCGACTCCTTTGCCAGTCAGAGCGTTCCGGACTGATCGTAACGGATATTGAAAAGACCCATAATAGACATATTTGACTTTAGCCACGGATGTTTAAATCCTTTTCTATGAAAAATAAATTTCCAAAAATTGCACCTCCTTTCAACTAGAGAAGGCACGCCCCGTGCACTTTTTTCATGTTACGTGATCTATGACTAGAGAGACCCTAAGAACATACCCAATATGTCTTCACGGGCTTCCCCGTTGGAGGTGCGGCTGGGAGCCACCAAAAACTGGGAAGACCCCTCAGTAGAAGAAAACTTCGGGAGGGCACTGGGAACACGAGGCGTTGTAGAAGTTGGAAGAGTTATGGCCAACTCTCAACGTTGCGAGGGTGAGCCAAGTAGGATAAGTGAGGGAGGGAAAGGTGAAGGAAATGTGAGGGAAGGTGAAGGTGGAGGCAACAGCCCTTTCAAAGAGGGGTAAACGTTCAAATTGAACCCTTTTCATGGCAGATGCTTTCCCTTGGCTGAGAGGAAAATTAAAATCAAAAGGGACTCGTGACGGTGGATTAAGTTTGACCCCAAAAACCACTCTTGACTGAATTTAGCCATGTACAATCACCAGACGAGAAAAGATAAGCCAAGGCAGAGATATGATGGCGCGCTTTCTCGGACAAATAGCTCCATTAACCTTGGAGGTCGCACACATAGCCTTTGTTTCAAGGCGATTTAAACACAACCACTATTAAAGACCACCTTGAGTCGAAGTAAATGATGAATGAGCCCGAGACTTCGCAAATTTCCTTCGCGAAATTAATAAATATTATTGAATTCCCCAAAAAATTATTATTAATTGTTTATACAAGTTTTTTACAATGTAATGTCTGCCGTAAAAAAACCTAATTAGTCCTTTGAATGTACTTTGGTGAAATAAAGCAAGTTGAAATGTAAAAAGCGTATATATATAATTTTTTCTTCGGGAAAAATATTTAAGAAAATTATATACCCTTATGAAAGACATCGTTTATCATACACGTACACATACCCATGACACCATTCGCTTTCCAAAATGGCAAAACCTTGTACAAACTTCCGTTTTGTGAAGTCATAATAACACCCTTCTGCATTAAGTGAGCAAATTATCCACCCCCTTCTTTTCTGGTCTCCGGTGATTAATTATGATTTTTTAAAATGTTTTAAAAAAACTTACTGAGTTGGTAAATACAGAATACAATTTAAAATTTACTGATAGCTGTTTAAAAAATGACGAGGATAATTATCGTCTATTTGAAGTCGTCTCAGTAGTGTTTGACTGTACATCTACATGCTACCCTGCGAACCGGCGCATGAGCGTGTGGCAGGGATTTTTATGGCACCAGCCATGGAAAGGATAAGGTATTGGGAAGTGAAATGGTTAAGTGTATTATGGGCGATTTCTGAGTGGAGTTCAGTGTTTCTCATGGTCAATTATTGTGCAGGGAACGAAAACGAATTCTTGTACCTATCTATTCGGCTATGTATCTCTCTTATTTAATCGTTTCTGCCGGACCTAGAGATTTAGTGTGGCGTCAAAATTATATTCTTTGTCTCCCTCTGAAACTCACCAGTTCTGAATTTCTCAAGCAAGCTAAGCCTAGCGTATAGCCTACGAGTCTCAAGGTGCTCCCACCTGAATCCCTCTAAAAAGTTTTAAAAGAACATGCTCCTCATATCACTTTCTAATGAAGTAACGAGAAATCTGTGAAGTTAAAATGATTGTTATCCTTAATTGAATGAATGGCGTTTGCAGTGTATACTTGAGCATCATATCCTCAATACTAGCGTTGTACTTCGTGTGAGGGTGGACAATTTGTGAGTTAGCATAGAAATCATTTATTTACTACATCTTGGATATTTTGTAAGTGTAAGCATTGATTAGAGAAGGTCGTAATTAGCCTCACTAATAGAAGTTATGTAACCATATTTAACTGAATCTACATAGCGGAAACCACGCTTAGGCAAGTTTTTTCAGCAATCGCAAGAGCTTTTGCGAGAATAGGCAGCTAAAAATGTTTCGCCTTTACTACTTGAGTGCAAAATCACTAACTCTTAGGAATTTTAACATTTTTTAATGAAACCACAAAAACTTTGATTCACACATATGAATTGAAAAGAATTTGGATTACAAGAATTTTGACATTCTCATGAACATAGTTGAATAAGTTACATGAATTTTGGAATCAAAGACTAAAATATATGATGCAGTTATTTTTCTTTCGGAATTATTTTGAAGGAGTTCATTCACCGAAATAAAGAATAATGAGTTAGAGCAACCATTATACTAATTCATTTCACACGTAGACTCAGTACATTATGTGATGAGAACTTTCTTAAATCTTGGAATTGGCTTTCCTCTGAGGTTGGAATATTGAGATTCATCGAATAAGATTCCATTATCGTTATTGTACATACGTTTCATTATCTTCATTGCACATCTGCGTCTGAAAATCCAAATTGCTAACGTACGATTTCAGGGATGTCAGCTTTCAGCTTCGGTAATGTTTCTTTCGTGATCTTCAAAAAAGGGGTACGGCAGAGGCGGCCGGCAACTTCGACCTCTTATTGAAATAGAGCGTATCTATTCAAATTAATTACTAACGTGAAATATTTCCTATGGAAATAGATTACTACACAAACATAAATAATTTCCGATTTCATTTGAACAAGTCGTCATTTTTCAATCCTCATATCTTTCGAATAACTCATGGTTTCTGGTTGCTAATTTCATTTTAATTGTTTTACGATTGTGTTCGATTTTTTTCTCACGAAAATTGTTGAAATTAACGGAACACAATCTTCACACTAAATCCAGTTAAAAAAACCTATGTCATTTATTTAACTTGTCGAGTGACTCAAATACTATCTTCAGTTCACTCAATTTCCCACTTGTACATGCTAAAACGGAGAAGTTCCAATGTTCCTAAAATTTGAATTTCCCACTCAAGCCTCCATTTCATTATCTAAAATCAATGTTTAGTGGGAGCACCCTGTCGACCCTTTAAATA
Organism: Ceriagrion tenellum; assembly: GCA_963169105.1. NCBI lineage: Eukaryota > Metazoa > Arthropoda > Insecta > Odonata > Coenagrionidae > Ceriagrion > Ceriagrion tenellum. The sequence continues at coordinate 22,155,646 of OY720639.1, read as the reverse complement.
CATTTCTAGGCGAGCAATAAACTTTCCACACTCAAGAAAGCCCTCCTCTCCTTCCTTCCTTGTTTGAGGCAAGGCTTCCGGATGTGACTTAAACGGTCTGCGGTTTCTTTCTCAGCTGGGAGTGGGCGTATAGAAGGGGTGTGATGGTGTTGTTTTTAAGCTTTTGCCAGTCAGTCTGGTGGTTTTGGGCTTCCATTTGCTGATTAGTGAAGCAGGAAGAGAAGCAAGTCTACGAAGTTAGACAAAATCAAGACGCTTCATCCACAACCACTTGATGGTGCGGACTTGCCCATCCAAGGTGATAGAATACTACTTTCTCTAGCACCACGATGCCCATCTCTGATCCCTATTTTACTATCACTTTTTGTGATTATTTTCTCATCGTATTCTGATACGTTGAAAATATTTAAGAGTTCACCCCTTTTTTTGCTTTTGGCTCCATAAGTTTGCTGTTTCCAGAATAATGTTATAGAATATTCACAAAACATATTGCAGGAAATGCTTTTACGGAAGTTGTTTTCCCAATTACTTTGGTCAAGTGCCCAAAATTAGGTGTAAGTGAAAGTAGAAAACGAAGCAAAGATGGGCTAAGGATGCGGACACAGACTTCAAACTGATTCGGCAAAAACATGGCATGTGTGGTAGTGTTTGATGGAAGAAGTCGATTTTGGGAGATTACTCGTCCAACCACTAATGACGAAAGATTTTTGTTCAAATGGCCAAAGCATGAGTTGCTTTCTTCGGAAACAACTGAACACAATGTTGCCTCGAGACAAGAACGTGGACTGAAAGAGCGATGTGAAAGATCGAACCACATGAGTTCTCTCAGGAAATACTTGTCATTCTTTAATCCGTAAGTTATTCTTCATATCTCGTTGGCTGATGAACAAGAAATGAAATAATTATTCTTTGACCTAAAATCCAGCAGGAAAAAATGACCCTATTTTTGTATATGCAAAATATTTGTACATTAAGACTTAGCCGTTACATATGCATATTATACGGACAAAAAAATGGGAGGTGGCGTTTTCTTCGGAAAACGACCAAAACATATCAGAGCCTTTGTGCAACGCGGATAGTTATTTCTAGTAAGTAAAAGACAAAGTGGGACCAAGTCTTGACATGGTGAGGTAAAAAGATGTGTTTTCCCGAAAAATAGTGTATTAAATCCCAATCCATTTCTACCGGTAAACAAATTTGAATGAAGGCTGAATTCAACGGTTGAATGATGGAAGATGAAAGTTCAAGCATTCTGGCAGAGTAATAATAGGAGGTAGAGTAATCCCAATCCACATTTTAAGTAAAACTGCTTCCAAGGTGGAGTAGTAAAGCTATTAGTGGGGAAAATATATCAAATTAGAAATAAAATGACGCATAGTCGGAATGTTCCAAAGGAGTTCTTGAATGAGTTTGCTGGAGGAGAGAAAAACTTTCGTTGAAACATTGCGGTGATTTCAGCCAGCGTGGGCTTTTCACCATCCATGGGATGGTCGCTTGTTTTCGCTCTAAGTTAAACCAGCGGAGGTAACCCATTGAAGTTCCGCGAGTGAGGGGTTTAAGTGTTGATCATGATGTAGAGAATACAAACAGTACCCTCTCAATTTCCTGTTCAAATCGTATAAGCAGGCGTGAAACTATTCAGAAGACTCTGCAAGACTATAATTAATCGCTGATTGGGACATAAGAGAAATTAATATGAACTCATAATTGTGCTTATTTTAAGCTGAAGTATTCTATTCAAGAATGAATATTATCCTATACGACAAAGAATAAACTTTATACCACCAAAATTATATTCTTGAGGGCCACATTGCGTGGTTTACACATTTTATTGCAACAGACGTTAAGTGCGTGTCACATTAAATGTATAAGTCGCTGAAATAGACACCAAATTAGTAAGCGACTTAAATTACCAAAAAATAATTACATTTTTTAGGAAAGGACTTATTGGTATTGTAACTAAGTGAAATTGAATGATTTTGGTATTTAATTTAACGCGATTCAACTTCTCTGAGCGACGCAAATCTGCTATTATTCCTGGTAAATGAATCACTATCGTTTGTTGGGCGAGGGCTCGTTGCTTCCAAAATTTAGCAGTAAAAGAACAATTTTTATATTTCATTAGATATGATTAGATAGATCGACCTATTTCAGCGACGGCAATAACCTCTCTGCGACCTAATGATGGGAAGACCCATCACGTTCAGCTAAGGTTCCCTGTACGGCGGTGGAGACAAATGGATATTTGAGTCTTATTTTGATTCTTGTTACTTTCGAAAACAAGGACGATTTTTCCATTCGCCTTTCCGTTGTTTTACGTTCGCCGACCGACCTTTCTTATCTCCATGCTTCCCCACCCATAATCTTGCGGTTAGAGCCCCGGATCGGGCAGACAATAGACCCAACCCACCCCCATTCCCCAGAAATAATGCACTCGCAAGTCAAAATCTTTCGTCAAAGGATGTCCCTCTCTTCAAGTGAGTTCTGAAGAAGGATCCTTTTCCCTCCCGAGCGTTTATTTCTTTCCCGCGCAAGGGGGCGTGGTTCGGAGTTGTCACATCGACGCCAACTCGAGACTTTTTTTCGGCTCCGAAGAAGCAAGATTTTTTGACTGGAGATTTAATTATGTTTTATTTATCGAATTCACGTTTGTTTTATCATTCTGATTACAAAGTACCTTCCTTCCTAATGAATTGCTAACCCCCAGAACTCTAGCAAAGTAAAACAATCGTTAGCATTTTAAAAACAAGACTGGGAACTCATAAGGAGGACACTGTTCTATTGATGATATTTCAGCATTGAGGTAGATTGAAAGGGCGCTTGCTAATGTCGCCAATACTAGAAGCTGTGACGTTCCCGTGGCATGCCTCCCATCTTTGTTAACACAGATTTACCTTTCGTGTATACTGGCTGTGGCACTCATTTTGCAATTTTATGACATATTCCATCGGTAAGTTACTAGAACTCAGCATGCTTTAATTAATTCTTTAATGTGCATTCCCCCAAAAAATATATCACAATGGTTTCAAATAAAAAGAATCAGAATTCCCGGTAAAAGCTGTGCTGACATTTTATTTTATCTTCACTACCCCGAATACATCACATTTGACCAATTTATGTCGGATGACTATCAATGACGACAGACAAACACCCATGCCCAGATTGGTGATAATTCCACCCAGGCGAGACGCGAACCCTCGACCCTCTGTTAAGCAGGACTTCACCACGCCGCCACCGGGGCCGGCAAATCGAATATAATTCTTAGTACCTAGTAGCCAATGTTTGTTTCTCGAGGTGCTTACTTTAAATTGCTTCAGCCTGAATCGCACGATACTTGACCCTGTACAAGTCCGAGGATGCTAGCGAGTACTGGATTTCTAATACGAAACCTAGCATGCTTGAAATCTTCCTACGACCTATCACACGATACTTGAACTTACACAAGGTCTGCTAAGTAGATCTTTGATCTACTACAGTCGCAGAAGGAGTTTGACAACCGAAATGGATAATTTCGAACGAAGACTGCTTTGAGCCGCTGCAGCTCCTCAACCTCAATTGTCTCAGGTACCCAAGCCATTGTGTCTTGTTGTGAGGTTTGAGTTGTTTACTTAATTGCGGGAAATAGTAATTGTCACGAAGGACTATTGAGGCGCTGACATCAAAAATTGACGACCGCATTGCAAAATGCCAAGGTGATTGGTCGGCGGCTACTAGGTCCCACTAGGAGCAAGTATCAAACTAGTACCGCACCAATTACGAAAACAAGGATACCAGCTAGTATGCTAGCGATCATGCAGGATTTCCAGCGTGCTTGGTCTTTATCACACGATACTTGACCTTGCACAAGTCCTAGTATGCTAGCTAGCATCCTCGGACTTGTACAAGGTCAAGTATCGTGTGATTCATGCTTTACAGAGTGTTTACATTCTTGCTTTTAATCCGCTAATTCATCCGTTCTGTCATTCTACCAACAGGAAATTAAGGAGAGAGCAGAAATTGCTAACACTTGTTATTTCGGTTGACAGGCTACAGAGATATGACGCAACGCAACGCTCTATCTTTCTCAATGGCTGCTCCCAACGCGAATTAATATGATGTGATTGATGATCTTGTCAGCCATATTCTAAACAAAGGAAAACAAATCAGCATAAAGCAAGTGACTATTACACCCTCTCCATCTACCTGAATGAATTAATACATTTCAGTGACCAAGCAAGTGTACTTAAGAAAAGCATTGTTTCAAACAAGAACGAGACGATGTTGCCCTGTTTTACCCCGAAAAGATTTCGTGATGAACACGAATGTCCGGAATCCAGTTCAAACTTTCTTTTCAACCGCTAACGCGTGAAGCCACGAAAAAATGCTTATTGTGTAGCGGTCTCCGCCATCCGCCAAACATTTATCTTAAGCGCACAATCATGGCAGCTCAGTTTGAGTTTGACGCCAACTGCCCAGTCCATCAAACGCGCCACGGTCATTTCTCTCCCCGTGCCTTGCCTTAACATCCTCCGCCACAACAAGCACGTCCAACTCCCACATCTGACGTCTCTGGAAAAAAATATCGACGCGAACTCGCAGGAAAAAATAAGAAACTCACCGCCTTGTACCTTTCGAAAGCTTTCAATTTCTTTCATAACCTTACCTCCCTCTTGAAACTATTTAAGCTGTAACGCACGAAACTGATCGTTCGACTTGTTAAAAATGTTTCACTGTAGAAGAAATTTAGCGAAATGGCGGAATTTTTAAAATGTGGTGATCATTACCTGGTGCACTTTTAGTTCGTCAAAATCTTTCTGTCTTCTTCGGTTCTTCGGAGAAAAATTCAGCTATTCATACTGATAATACTGGTTATTCATTATTGAGTTTAATTTAAAAAAATTTATTCCTGTCTCCAATTTGAGGACAAAGGGGCCAAAAATACTTAATTCAGATTGCTTGTCTCTATGAGAAAGAAGAGATTTATGACTTCAAAAATCGAACATACTACCGGACGAATGCCTTTTATTGCTGTAATTTTCCGGAAATATTCTTAGCTGACATTTTTCGGAAACTATGTATTGGAAATGAAATCGGTGATTATGTACTCTGAGATAAGCGACCAGTTTTCAAACGCAAAAAATAATTACACTACTACACTAATAAACTAATTACAGGAAGTACAGCTACGGTGGGAAACTAAAGTACATGAATTAGGTAGAAATGAACGATCAGTGATACGCATGTTACTTCAAAATTGATCTACACAACTTCTAGATCATCATACTAAACTATGAACAGCACTTTTTAAGAGCAGATCAAAGTACTCTTGCTTGCCTCCGTTGTCTGAGCGATATTTATCGACTATTGTAGGGAGTTTACGACAATAACGAAGCTATAGTACTATGATATTGGGGAGTTTAAACTACTACTAGAAATTGCGAAAGCAACTATGAATATGGTCATATTAGACTACGTCGTAAGATGACTGCCCTTAGGCCTCAGTGGTGGCGTGGCGGAGAGGAAGTCCTGCTAACCTTGAGGTGACGAATTCAAGTTTTTCCCACACCCAGGGAAGAGATAAAGGGTTAAGTTATGGTGAGAAAGTACAATAATATAGGTTCGAATTTTTTTAACTCTGGTCAGACGAGTTTCATTAAGACAAGGGATATTGTATAAAACCCGCCCTTACTCTTCACAACTTAGCATTACAACCTTAACAATGAGAAGCTTAAAATCTAATCCTGTGTGGTGCTGTGTAAATCTTTGGAAATTTAAAGAAGTATCACTTTGCGATAAAGTAGTTTTAAGTGCTCTTTCCATTTAATATTTCCTGGTGCGTCAAAATTCAATCCTACAACTGTCAGACTATGAAATAAAAGTGTGCCGAACTGACAGGTACAAAAATTCTTTCCACGCTGAATTAATGATAGTGAAAACAGCAGCTCTAGCATAAGACCTCGTTAACATAAAGCCAAACATTCCTCTCCTTTTCTCTATCAGCCTTTTCCACAGCTGATATCCTGACACACGCCCCTTCCCCCAGAAAGATCCAGAAGTAACGAGTCGAGATAAATCAATATTGGATTTGAAATTGTTTAAATCCAACGAATATACTTAATCATTCAATGCGCGTTGCTGTACCGCTATCGGGAAGTTTGCTACTGCCACATATAGCTTCAAACTGGTGGGCTATATAGTCCTAATGCCGACGAATAATTGTTTTTCTTTTAAATCCGCGTAATTGGCTTTGCTAGCATCACTCAACTGACAATTCTGCGAAATTTGATTAAGTTTCAGCGATAAATTTTCTGAGTGAGCCTGGAAATCTGGCCCCAATTAAATGAAGCGCGCGAGTTCTTAATCCATTCTCTTCATCTGCTCCGGGTAAGCATTTAATTACCTAGCGAACTTAATTGTGTTCTGATTACTTTCAACAATTACTGTTCAACATGGTTGCGAGTCAAATTTTTTTAACATTGGCACTTCTCCGTTTTAGTGTGTACAAACCGTGCTTTGTATCAAATGAATGTCCAGCGAGTTCATTGGCTTACGTAATTAAGAGGTACCTCAATTTGTTAATATAACCAAGCCAAGATGGTACCTTTTCAGATTCGATTCCGCGTTTCTCAAATCATCCGTTAACTATCACGTCTACAAAGTTAACTATGGAAAATTGCCATTCTTCAACAATTAAAACTAAATTTCACTAAGTTTCACTCAATAGCCATGAAAGCTGAATATCAATATCTCTCATTAGGGCCTGAAATTAATACCACCCCACAACACCAAAACTACTTCATGCCTATCTTAACGTGCGAAGCCTCAATATGCATGCGATTAAGACTCATCACTCAACTTATGAAGAGATGTTCTTTTCCTTCTTCCAGCGATCATAGGTCGAATTTATAATAATAAGAAATTTAATGCAATTAGCGTACTGGTTAAGATTAATACCCGATTATTAGAAGACCAATAAGCGCGTAAATATTTTCTCGAGTCACGTTCATTTGCATTTGTTTGCGAGTTTCAGCAGCAATTCAACGGACGTATTGAAAGACCCGAATACAACTTAATGAAAGACCCCCGAATTCTGCTGAACAAAATCAAACCTACCACTCCTTCCGACCTCTTTCCTAAATTTCTTCGGATCGAAGTGTCCTACGGTTTGGAATGAGGTAACAATTTCGGAAATTTTATATGAATTGGCATTACGCCAATGGGACCATTAATGCAAAGTGTCCAATCATATACTCGTGAAGTGCGCAACAGTTTCAGAATGCAAGGTGATGTTATAAATTCCAAATTAATAGAGTTTGTTCTCCTTTCTCAAAATCATATTACATTGACGTCACATTACTTTCCCCTATTCGTTAGAAGCATCTAGTATCACCAACTTTTTACACAAATTGCCCCTCCAAGAGGGCCTAGAATAAAAAGTCTCAGAAGTCGTTCAGAAAAAGCTTCGAGACTAAACGAGCGACTGACGAAGGCAGTAGATACCATCTCATGAAAACTGGACTGGGGTAACCATTACCAGTACTTAAGCAAAGTAACCGTTAATGCACACATGAAAACGAATTTAACATTTTTTCTACGTAATGGCTGCCGCGGGAGATATCAAGTGCGAGCAACTCATGAATAAAACTGACCAGTCCTATTCAAATTCTTTTAGAACGAATCTGACGTGGGACGGTGTCAGTTTTACACGACTATCCTGGTTACAAAATACTCACCACATATGCAAAGGAAGCAGCAGTCGCAAGCGTCGTTCTTGTCCAGGAATTTGTCCTCACCTGCCAAAAATATACTTCAATGAAAGGACTATGTAATAGTGATAAAAACATTCGAATATTTGAGAGAGAAGAGAAGAAAGATCGCATGAGTTTCCTGGTGCCACCCAATGAGGTATCATGCCAGCTCGTTGGAGCCCACTTTTCGGCATTCGTCACAGAAATGAGACGAAGGCCGATGGCCGGTCCGTCACGCCGCTCCTGAGTATCCATACGAATAAACAGGGGACGTCCTACTGTGCCATGTTACAGCGACGCCTTCAAAACAGGCGACCGCTGCCTTCAGAAAAAAACAGCGTCGACAGGTTTTGCACAAAATCAATGTTTTATTGAATAACATGAATAAAGATAGACACGCTAACATTTTACATCACAAAATTTAAATACAAAAATGACAACAGTCATTCATACAACCAGCTGTTACATGTTCAACAATTAAATATTACAATTCCTTCTACAGAGATTATTACACTTTGATTAATACAACTTTACATTCATTTAATTACAATTGATTTGTTACACATACTGGCACAATTATCACTTTTTAAAATTAATTTGAGGCATTTAATGCATCAGATAAGGCAGAGTTTTAAAAGCCTAAAGTGTCATTTCCACGTTATTTAACCAACAAGTCAAGGTTTTCGTTAAAGGGGTAAAATGTAAATTCTGTCCCTTAAGAGCCTAATTACTTTAAATTTCCTACCTAATTTCTTTATCTAAGTCACCTTAATTTCCCCTCCCCCCAATTCTTTAAGTGCTATTGTCCCTTAAAGAGAGTTTTGGTCCCTTAAGCCCCTTCGTGGGGCCCTAACGAGATAAGGATACCATGTCTCAAGAGTCACGAGTATCCCTTCGCACTACCTCCTACCCCTGCAAGAGGAGTCGTTCCCTTACCTTTAAATCAACTGCAAGGTCCAAACGGCGGAGGAACTCTGCTTTCCATCGACGATCCCTCGCTGAACACTTATCACTGACACTTTGAACACACAACTGACCATGCACTTATTATAAACACAGACACTTTCACACCACTAGCTTGCCGAATGCTCTCCATTCATGGCGTTGTCTTGAAGCGGAGGGTAATTCTGGTATTCCCACACAGGAATTTCCTTGCACGACCGATTCGGGGAGTGCTTCAATGGCTCAATCAGGTAATGGGGAAGCAGAACAGCGGAGTAGGGCAGAGTGTTGAAGAGAGTTGGCTAAATAATTAACTTGAAAGGCTGAGGAATCAATGGGACGCAGCCAGGCATGGTTACGTTGCATGAATCCGGGAAATCGGACGAGTAAATGGAACAACTGTTAAAAAGGTGCCGTTGAGAAATACAAATAAGTGTAGGGGTATACTTACTAGTGAATTCTAACGTTAATTTTACGTAAACCGACAAGAGAGGAAAGGCTTAGTGATGAGGATAATTTGCCCATTGCGCGAATCAAATCGAGAGGTCCTGCGTCCACACGCATTGTCTCGAAATTGAAGTCTCACATAGAAATCCAGCGAGAGATCTTAAGAATGCCAGATGGAAAATGAAACTAGGTCAAGAAAGAAGAGCGTAACAAATTTAAAAGATGCATCGGTTGGAGAGCATACATCAACCATTTATCCAACGGGAAGAGTGGATTTTGATTAATGGAAACACCAGGAATTATTTGAGAAAAACGGGGCCAGTGTGTGGAGAGGCCTCTGGAGTAACAAACTGTTTGAAACTCTAAAGAGATGTTGAAAATGGAAGATGGTAGACTGGGGCCTTCATAACCCATTAGCCTCTGCATAACTTATTTCAAAGAAAAATCAGAGCGAGACATTGCTCCGAATAGAAGTTACTCCGTCGAATGCCATGGAGGAAACTTGAGGAAACAGTCTCACGACGCGAGATATTAGTTCCAGATTTCACTCAACGAGAAGTAATTAAATGAATGCAATGGAAACAGGATTGACACCTATTGCTCAAAGAATTGAATTAGCCGCTTCTTTCACAATTGCAGGAAGGGACTTCTCAGCCGGCATAAAGGAAGAGAGATGAAAAATTCCGTTGAAACGGAGATGCGATTGGATAATTGAAGTAACAAGATTGAATTCAAGAAGACTTGCTATGTTTTTCGCGATTGGCCAGGATTCCAACCCTGAAATGAAGAAAAAAATTTCAGGTAGATTAAAGAAAATAAAATCGGATTTAAATAAGTGCAACGCAATTTTAGTTCCCTCTGTAGGTTTAACCAAGCGGACCAACTTACATTCTACAATATCACGACTCTAATATAACTTGCCCAGGGAAATCAGTTAACGACACGTATACAGCAATATGCTACCCTCGAAAAGGTTCAGATACACATTATTATAAAATTAGTTCCAACTGACGCGAATAAATAAATTCGAACCAAGAGTAAAATAAAAAGACTTACCTAAAGTCTTCCTCGCCATCTCTTCCACCTGCGACATTCCGGGGTTTATTCGTCTTCCGCACTCACGACACCGACGTTTCCCGCACACCGCTCAGATTGACATAGACATCTAACACCGGGACGCACTGCTTCTTATATAGCACAAAACTGGAAGGAGGGTGAGGAGGCCATTGGGGTGGGCAATGAGGTAGGGCAATTGGGTAGGCCAATGGGGTGGGGATGGGGGTTGGTTGGGTCAATCCGACTAGAGACGACGGAGGGTCAAGCGCCGGTTGCCAGGGTTGAGTCGGTTCCGATCGGGCAGTCTAATGGCGGTTGCTCGGTTCGAAGAGTGGTAGTCTGTGAAATAAATACAGAGATAAGGGTGTGAGGGGATCGAAAATGGACGGGAGAGGAGGCGAGGGTGTGAGTAATGAGCTTAAAGCTTAAGTTAAGGAGTTAGGGTCCCTCCGGCTACGTTCTCACATATGGTTTTCTATCTAATGCAGATTCTAAGCCAATCTCTTTTCTCTAATTCTGAAAATTCCAACGTATCAGTATAATTACATCAATTGAAAGAAAGAATCTGACAAATAGACCGAAAATGTATCTCTTTCCGCGCATGCTAATAGATCGAAAGAACACTCATTAAAAAGCCATATACAATGTTCTTCGTAGATTAATTTTAATTTGTAGCATAAGAGCATTTTACTTTTCTTATCATACGACTAACGACTTAATACTCGCAGCTTATCCTGAATGCTTGCCACACAGTGAAACATTTTAAAGTCCATAATCCGGAAGTGATTTATATTCACTTTTAAATACATGTTTCTTCAGCAGATATGTCGTTTAATACATTCAGCAGATATGTCGTTTTATTAAGGGTTTGGTAGGGATGCATGCTATTTTTCTCGCACTCTAGGTGACTCGCAGGTCCATTTCATTGAGGGCATTCATGAAAAGAGAACTCGCTTTGTACTTTCCACACAATTTTATTCTCGTCGACCATGGTTTCGACAAAGTTATGTCATTATCAAGGGCAATCAGTTTAAGAGTTTAACGGTTTTTCACGCTTTAAAATGCGATGAGCAGTTTGTTGAAGATCGAATCGAGCCCTAACTCAGACTGGTGTGTTTTGACTCTGCGGCATGGGCATGGCCGAATTCCAGAACCACCCCCACCTTCCCCGGTCCACTGTACAGCGGAGTAGGGGGTTCACCTCCACAACACCAGACGCCAGAGAAAATAGCGTGTGGAACAATTGAGCGAGCTTTAAATAGGGTCAATTCTCGAAGCGTTGGGTAAAATTAGTACAGAACTCGGCCATTTAGGAAAACTTGTGTATTTAACTGAGTATTGCTTAAGTGCCTGATCACAATTTCACCGTATTATAGTGGGCCAACGTTTGCTGGGGCGATCTCGCAAGTAGAGAGGTATGAATACGTGAACCGGCATCCTATTGTCCTTCACAATTAGACGTCCAAGAGAGACGAACACTACAGTGGACGATCGGATGAGTATCCCAACGCTCTTTGCAGCACAGGGAATTCTATTTAACTTTAAGAACTCCATCGAACAAGCGCGATAGCGCAGGAGAGTACTTCTGACAGCCAAATGAGCAATCGTACGCATCGCAGTGGACGACTGTTAAGACTGGCAGACCAACGTAGGTATCGTGGGCTGCCACGACAGCGCGGAAATTGTGGTCCTAAACCGGCGTGAACGTTGAATACGCGTGAGGATTTTGGTTTGTGAGCTAAGCGATGTAATTTAAACTTACGAGGCCTTCTAGAGGTGCTTAAGCAATTTGATGGGGAGTGGTCTGGACTCATCTAGCATGGTTTTTCGTTGGGAGGTGTTCGGGTCAGAGTTCATTATACGTACGGTTATCTTTAGCTGTTTGATAGTATTATCACCACTTTTTTAAGGCCTATCCTACAAGAAAAACTAATTTCCTAGCTCTGCAAAGAGCGCGAGGTTCCATTTAAGGGTACGTTGCGAAAGAATTATTTTAAATCCCGAAATTTGAAACAAACAGCCGTTGTTACAGAGGAGCGGTTCAAGTATGCCATAAATACTGGCAGGCCGAGGGGGGATTTAAGTGTTGAATTCCCGATGAAAAGGGCAAAAAGGACCAAATAACCTTGGGCGAGGAAGATCATGGAGTCGTCGGAAGGAAGGGGAGTGACGGGGAGTGGTGGGGACAGACGCGGATTTTTTTAAGTTTTGCAAGTTTTGGGGAAGATTGAAGGGGATGGGTGGCTGTAGAGTGTGGAGGACGAGGGGTTGGGGTAGGAGTCAAAACGGAGGTTGGGATAGGAATTGGCGTACACTATTTCGGTGAATTCTTCTCCTCCTAACTCCTCAAAACTATCCTCGTCCTCCTCATTATTTTTCAGGGAACAAACTGCAACGAGAGGAGATCAAATAATTCGTCAGCTAATCAATATGTGAATTTTCTCATTCGAAATCAGACTTCAATGTCGTGATAACTTAAAGTGAGTAACATATATTAGTGAGTAACATAAAGTAAAGTGAGTAACCATATATAACTTTGAGTTAAGGCGAGGAACAGTGTCATAATTTTCAAACGGAGAGGAAATATTGTGCAATTCAGAGATAGACGTTACCATAAACACTGTTGTGAGCGAACATAAGCTTTGCAGCAATAAGTTTACGTCTGGTAACATAGTAAAACTGAAACGCTTATAAAACAGGAAATTATTATGTACAAAAGGTGAAATTATGCACGGAATCTGACGCTACAAACATAAAGGCTAATGCTCTTTAGATAACTTGTCAGCCAAGAATCCAAGCACTAAAATATTTAGCCGAACGCAACCGACGAGACGGAGTTGACTTGCGGTTTTTGAGTCTCAACATGATAAAGGGTTGTATTATTCCCCTCGCCCTCTGAACGATCAAAACACTAACTGTCCTTCGTAGCATTGCGTCCATATTCCTTTAAAAATCTCACTGTTTTTCCTTTCGTTTGTGCCTAGCTTTAGTTTTCATGCAGTGGCCAGCACTAAGCATCCGCCGCCGATATTCCTTACATTGGTGGCGATTACGTTCAAAACATTAAATTCGCACACATTCATTATTCGTGAGATTGCAACCGATTGATTCTACCCTACTATTTTTTCCTAGAACAATCTTTGTCTTTTTAATTCCCTCCCCGAAGTATTATTGCGTACCACTATTCTTGCTGGGCTGTATATGTTTTCAATTTCTTCCTTGAACCCACATTCCTGGGGAATCAGTATTTTATCCATTTTATGTCGTCTTGAGCATCGCCACGAGCTTTAAAAAATAGTTCATTTTTATTATTTTCTGATTTCTCAATAAAAATCACTTAATTTTCTCCGTAACATCAAATTTAACTGAACTTTTACATTCTTTTCACTTAAAAAACACGAAAGCTTATGAATAATTATCATGACGATGAAATTATTACTGGTACCTCATTTCCTAATTATTTCACATGCAAGGCTAAGGAAGAGCTTATACTTTCTTCCAGTATAAAATTGGGCCTCGTATAAATCTTGCATATCTTTCAATTGGATACCGTGTATTGTGACGTATTTATAGGAAATTGGATTTTATATCCAACAAAATACACACGGTTTGAAAGGACATGTAGGCCGCTATGTCATAGATTTTTATTACTCCTTCAATGATCAGAGGTCTTGGAATTGTCTCGTTAGAAACGGAATCCATGAGTTCTTGAGTCGATCCAAATGTCCCTTGATCAATTTCCGAAAGAAATTTCAATGAAAAACTCTACAAATTTCCTTCACTTTTTGTCATTTTTGTGTTATTCTGCCGCGCAAAATGCGTTTAAAACACTTCAACACAATAGGTAGTTCATTCCTAAATTTAGCATTCTTGCATTTAATTAGGTGAAGTTAATTTTTTTATATAAAAATAATTGAGATGTTACTCACATGCTGCACCCATATCCGGATGTCTTTTACTTTTTCCTAAAGTTTCAGCTTACTCTGGTTATGTACTTTTCCTCCGATCTTAATGCGTATCTCAGCACTTTTTCCTTGGCACGTCTGTTCAACGGCGTTTTTGGCAAGGAAATGAGTGTGTCCATGACAACGAATGAAATATATCCCTATAGTTATGACGCCATTGTTGTCGAATCAAGCCATTAAATTGTACTGTGAGAAAACACAGTTAGGCAATCATGTGGGATGACTTTCTTGAACTTTCAATTGTAAATAGTCCAACTTTAAGAAAATTAGGCCTTTTTTAACAATGACTGTATTCTTGAGTATCTTTATTCCAAGAGTAGTTAGCCGTGATCTTAGTTATCATAACTAGGATTGCCATGTTTCTTTCAAGAAAGGCTTAGGAATAGGTTTTTATATTCGCTTTCAAATTTAGCAAGGAATGTGAGAACGAGATTACCTTTTTGTTTCATGTACAATACTCTTCTCTTCAAGTCGTCTCAACGCTTTAAGGACACGAGAGATGAAAAAGGGGGAGCAATAAAAACATATACATAAAAATAAACAACACACTGTTTGTTTATAAATTTTGTTTAATAAATAATCAATATCAATAAAATTGTCAAATAATAAAATAAACAACACAAGTTTGTTTATATTAACAAACAGTGTGTTGTTTTATCGCCTTTCGGTATATATACTGTGATGCTTGTTAGTGCGTGCGGCTAAAGATCATGTTTTAATGTCGGAATAATATCCTGATTTCCTAAGTTTTCTATTGATGAAGCATCTTTTTGCTATATAAAGAAGTTTGTCTACCTTATTTTGTTCAACGTTTTTCGCAGTTTTTAATTTTTAAGTGACTCCGCCTGTGCCACGCAGGACGGAATGCACTTGATGCTCTCCAACAGCGAGCCCCTAACTCCACCGAGCACACCAATGATGAGGACTGCCAGTTTAACAGAGTGTCCTGGGTACATTTGCCGAAGTTCAAAAAGCAGGTCTTGATATTTCGCCCGATTCTCCGCCTCCTTTGCATCCATGTTCGTTTCAGCCGGGGCCGAAAACTCTATCACGAACATGGAGCGTGAGCGCTGGTCTAGGAGAACGATATCAGGCTTGGTCGCCTCCAACCTGGAGGTAGAAAAGGAGTAATTCTACTAGATGGTGCATTTATCGTTCTTTACGACGGACTCAATATCTCCAGGGGCATAGGGCAGCACAGGAGTATCGTTGATGCCAAAATGGTGTCGCAGATGAAAATATAACACCCGCAGGGCCGCATTGCGCCTAGTAATGTACGCTGACTTGGCGTAATAGCTACAGCCGGAGAGAAGGTGGACTCAAAGTCACCTCAAAGCTGGGCTGGGCACGCCCTGCATCTCGTGTCCGCAACCTCCGTCTTGAATATAATGCGGCGGTACACACATATATTCCATGTTGTAAGATTTCATAGTTTAATCACGTTGTTACCGGATCAGTGATCACCAGTGATTTATTTATTTATTTATTACCAAAGACATATATATATTATTTATACAGAGACTTATTCAGTGTTAACTTTTTAAAATATCCACGATTTGTTATTTCTTTGTGTTGTTTTGTTTTATATTGTTAAGTTTGTGGCCTGGCGGTGGTTTTAGCGGTTTTCCCACCGTCCTAGGGCGAATGCCGGGCCAATACCTTCCCGCACCAGTGCATGTGTTCCAGTGATTTCCCTGAAGAGGCGACAGCCTAAAACGGGGTCCACACCATTGTTTTTGTTTTACTTTGTATTTGTTTTGGTGTGGAATAAACGTATTTTGACCTTGAGTGTGTTTATGACACCATCCTGGCATGCGAGGACGAAACCCTCGGTCTCCGGCTTTAGACCAGCGGAGCGGAGGAAGGCAAACGTCAGCTCCTTCGATAGCCCATGCATCGAAACATCCATGCATGGGCTTATCGGTGTGTGCCTTGAGCAAGGTTTTCTGCTCGGCCTTTTTAATTTCGAGATTAAGGACGTCTGCCTTCAACGACAAGATGGACTTGTCGTCGTCGCTACCGTCTGATGTCGGGTCAAAGTCAATACCGGTTTCGTCCGCTGCCCTCTTGGCCGCCTGGAAGAGAAACGCCCCAACTCCGGCACTTTCGTGGTCTCTTACGAGACTGAGTAGGGGCTCTCTGCTTTTTAGCACTCAGCATGCTGTTCCAAGGGCAACTCTGTTGTGGAGACACTCCAGGCTCAATAGACCTCTACCACCTACACTGCGAGGGAGAAACAGTCTGGCGACGGAAGATTTCGGATGAAGACTTCTGCAGATGGTCACCATCTTCCTCGTTCCCCTGTCGAGGTTCTGCAACTCGTTGACGTTCCATTCCATACATCCGAAGGCGTACAGCAGTGTAGAAACCGCGAACATGTTCGTGGCAAGAACCTTGTTCTTGCCAGACAGCTCAGAACTCCAGATTTTCCTAAGAGTGACTCTTTCCTTCACTGCTGCAACCTCCTACACTCGGCTTCCGGAGACGCCGAGATATTCATAGCTGTCATCGCCCTCGGGGTGGCGAATGACGCTCCCGTCAACGAAGTGCACGTCTTCCTTGTTCTCCGAAAATCTTCCTCTCGCCAGGTGGATGGATGCACAATTTTCCAATCCGAATTCCATCCCTATAGCCTCACTGTACTCCAGTACGGTGTCCAGGGCCATGCGAAGGTCTTATGTATTGGAAGTATAGAGCTTCAGGTCATCCATATAAAATTAAGGAGTGACCTTATGCCTCCTGTCACACCGCACATGCATCCTTTCCCTTGTCGCAGCCTTAGCGAGAGAGGTAGGAGGGAAATGCAGAACAGCTAGGGGCATCAAGCTATTGCCTTGGAAAACGCAACGGTGGTATGGTACCAACTCTGTCGAGACTGACCGCTTGCCTGCAATCAGGACGAAGCGCGTTCTCCAGAGTGGTAACAGGCATTGCATGCAGGACACAACCTCTGGGTGGACTTTCATCTATTTCATCATGGCTACAATGACCTCATGTGAAGTGGTGTCAAACGCCTTTCTGTAGTCCACCCATGCCATTAATAGGTTGCGCTTACGCTGGATGGCATCCTGGCATATGAATCTATCAATCAGGTTGTCCTTACATCCCGCGATTCCACGCTTTGAACCCCTCTGCTCGTACATCTCCTCCCAAACCAGCTGGACCTGGTGGAGGATAAGGTCGCTCAAGATGGAGGTGAACGCCTTGTATACAGTGTTGAGGCAGGTTATAGGGCGGTAGTTCTTATGATTGGACAAGTCTCCCTTGTTAGGTAATAGAACTGTGTCCCTCAGTCAGCCACAGTGGAATTTCTTCTCTACCCGAGAGAAAGGACGTGAAGATTCTGGCGAGGTGTTGGTGGGTGGAAGTGAACTTCTTCCACCAGAAGTTATTCACGGCATCCATTCCTGGAGCCGAGAAATTCTTCTTGACAGAGAAGGCCTTCTTCAAGTCATTCTCTGTGACAGAAAGAGGTCCATTCACTTCATGTAGGAGGCAGTTGCAAAACTTTTTAGAGGTCTATGGCCGGAGTGTCTCTGTTGAATGGCTTAGACATTTCATAGATGTCCTTCCAGCAATGTTCCACCTCTTCGACAGGTGGCGGAGATTTGATGACAGACTGAGGTGGTTGAAAGAGACTGGATGGGTGAAGGAGGAAGGTTGAGTTCACCCCCACGGCCTTACTCCTCTTGAGGAGCTTTTTCCGGGCCGTGGTGAGTGCCCGAACTCTGAAGGCATAAGTGATCATAAATTAATTTTCATGACTTTGAAAACAACAGTAGAGTCCACTGTAAAATCTAAATGGAAAGTCTACTTATTTGAAAAATGTGATTATGTAAAATTTGGGGAGATGATAGAAGCTTCATTCACGAAATTCTTAGCCACAATGAAGGACGAGAGCACCGAAGTATCATGGAGATTTTTTTTGGAAAACTACTTAAAGGAATCGACAAATACATTCCTCACAAATTAAACGGGAGAGTAAAGAACCTCGTTGATATTACCACGAAGTAAGGCGAAAGCTCAGGAGACAAAGGCAATTATACAACCTATATAACAATTCTATTAAGTCTGGTAACAAAACAATGGAATTGGCAGCGAGAGAAATTTATGTTACCCAACGCTCAAAAACGAAGAAATCATGCGCACTAGTTTATGAAGCTTCAAGAAAAAAATCCTAGCTGAATTACTATATGAAAACACCAAGTTATTCTGGTCTTCCGCGATAGAGCTCCAAGGTGAATCTTCGACAGAAGAGTCTTTATTGGATTCAAACGGCAAAATAGTCACCAACAGCATCGATAAAACCAACTTATTAAACCACTACTTCGAAAGTGTATTCACTAAGGATTACACAATACACAATTTAGACATTCCTGACTTTAACGAGTCGATGGCGGACATATCAATTCGGCATGATGGAATAACTAAACAACTGCGTTCGTTTAAAACTAATAAGTCCCCAGGTCAAGAAGAAATACCGGCATGCATGCTCAAGGATTTAGCGCCACATATTGCACCATTGTTAGAAATTATATTCAGCAAATCATTATCTGAAGGAAAGGCGCTCCAAGACTGGAAAATGGTCGATGTCACCATGATATTAAAAAAAAAGGAAATTGAAGTGACCAAGGAAATTATAGGCCTATATCGCAAACAACACTTTTACGCAAGATCCTCGAACACATTGTCGTTAGATATATATTACGGCATTCCTGGATAATCGTAACCTCTTACACAGCAGTCAGCATGGCTTCCATGAGGGCAGGTCCTGCGAAACACTGCTTGCACCCTTCCTTCATGTTAACCTACAATCAGGTGAATCGAATAAGCAAATTGACACGATATTCCTTGATTTCAAGAAGGCATTCAACAAGGTTCCTCACAAAAAACTCATTTGTAAATTCAATTTGCAAATTGTATTCATGCAGAGTTAATAAAAAAATAGTGAACTGGAGAAGGGACTTTCTCAATGATCGAAAACAAAAAGTATTTATTGATGGTTTTAGTCTGATATGGTTGAAGTCATAACTGTGTTCCTCAAGGAAGCAAGTTTGGCCCTCTTATTCATTATTTATATTAATGACCTAAGTTCTTGAATTAGTAGCAGATTAAGATTATTTGCAGATGATACAGTAAACACCCGTGAAATAAGTGAAGACACGGAGTTTGAAGTTCTGTAAACTGACCTTAACAACACGTTCATTCATGGTGCCAGGAGTGGGGTTCAGAACTAAATATTAGTAAATGCACCATAGTTCACTTCCTACGAAAGTCATCACACAAAAGCCATACCTACACCATGGCCACTCAGGTGGAGTAAACATAAAATCTTCAAATACAGTAAAATATCTCGGAATAACCTTAACTACAGATATATCTTGGGGAACCCACATACAAAACATATGCGGCACAGCATTAAAGAAACTAATTTTGTTAAGCGTATAATGGGAAGGTCCTTGGATGAAAAAGTCGGAGAGAGATGCTACTTCGCTCAGGTTAGGCCACACCTCGAATACACCCTGAGCATTTGGGATCCTGGTCATAAAGATTTAACCATAAAAATTAACAAAATGCAAAAGAAAGCAGCATGCTTTGTTAAAAACTGCTGCGAACAAGCATGTAGTGTTCATTAGAGGGATTAAGGTGGGAGCCCCTAGATATTCGGAGACCACACTAGGCTTAGGCTGCTTAAGATATTCAGAACTGGTGTGTTTCAGAGCAACACAGAGAATATGACCATGGAGCCTCACTTCATTTCTAGGTCTGACAGATGCGATAAAATTAGAGTGATACTCTGCCGAACAGTTAGGTACAAAAACTCATTCTTTCCGTCCACAATAAAAACTGATCTCCTCTAAATACACTCCCATGGTATATACATGTCACCATTTCACCTCAAAAATTTTACATCTCTACACGGCTGGTGACCTACCACCCCCTGCCACACGCCCATGTGGTGGCTCGCAGTGTAGTACATATGTAGATGTGGAGTCTACGTATTACATCCCTTCGCAATGAGCAGGTCTCCACCCCAGTCAGTAATTTGTAATCCATTCCCAAAATTTATCAGAACTACTGCACAGTACTCAAGTGTCTATTGAACATTTGTCCAAACAGTGTGATAACAATCAATTTAGTATTAACCTTTGAGTAGTACAAACGTACATGTACGTCCTCGAACCTCCTGGAGTACGATCGTACATGTACGTCCTGTAAGCTTGAGCAGTAAAGGCGTACATATACATCTCCTTTTCAGAAGCATAGTAGCACTTGTCGCCATCTATGCCGAAGTCTGGTGAGCATAATTATCACTATAAAGTATCTCTGAAGAGTGCTACCATCTATATATTATAATACTAGTCACTACGTTCTCAAAAAAACTCACTCCTAGGGGTCAGCCAGCAGAAAAAAACTCACTACTCAAAGGGTTTATCAATATAAGACAACATTTTTGCAATTACATCAAAAGAAATCTGCCCTAGCATACAGTCCACTCTTAGGATTAAGCAATTTAACCGTACAAAGAAGGTATTCAACAAATTTTCTTGGTTTATTAATTAACACTAGAAGGATGGCAGGGGTCATTTGACCCATTTTCAGTATTCAGATTTATTATTCTCTATGCAAAATATTTTTAAAATTTTTTACTATCTTTATTTCTGCCTGAAATTTTATATATTGACATTAATACATACGAATAGTGCCGTTCGCTTCTGGGGTAGGCCGACTCACTAAGTTTCACTCATAAATACATATTTGTACACCTAACTCTGCTTCAATAATTTCCTCCATTCTGACCTATCCTTGCAAACCTCTTTTGCTTCATTTACCCCCATACATTGCATCATACATACCCTCCTGTTTTTAAGACTCATAATATTCCTCCTAACAATTTCCTCAACAACAACTTTCTCCGCCTGCCTCTACCTCTCGCACCATTCATTTCACTCTTCTATATCTGTTTTGTTATTCAACTCTCATCCATTCTCATTCAATCATGATAAATGTCCCTAAGTATGTCCCATGCATGTCCTTACTATATGCCGATGACACCACTTTTTTTCAAAATGTAAAAGACTTGTCGAAAACAAACAGTATTTCAAATTCTGTACAGCCGGTAGCTCAAAATTGGTTTTCTGCAAATGGGCTTACTTTAAACAATGATAAAACTCAAAAAGCATTATTTTCACTTAGCCCACAAATAATCCACAATCAAAGTCTCACATTATTTGGCTTTGAACTTGACTGCCAACTAAAATGGGATTCTCATTTTTTTTCTACCATTGCCAAACTATCCAAAGTAACTCATATGCTGCGGAAACTGAAACTCCTACTATCAATAGACTACCAGCGGCAAATTTATTTTGCCCTTTCCCATAGTCATCTGACATAGAACTATGGGGTCATGCTTCTAACTCAAAGGGTGTTTTCAAAATGCAAAAAAAGGGCAATTAGAATTATTTCAGGTTCGCACTCAATGGAGAATTGTAAACCTCTTTTTATAAAACTGGGTATTATGACCCTCTATGGTCATTATATTTACAAAGGTGTATGTGAAGTGAAAGAAAACCTGAGCTCATTAGAGACAGGAGCCAGCTATTATCACCACTTCACAAGAAAAAGGGACAATTTTGTAGTGCCTCACTTTAGACTATCCAAAAGTTCCAATTGTTTTAATGTACTTGAACTTTTTAATATACTGCCCCAAGAGGCTAGGTTTGTCAGCCTGTCTAGGTTCAAACTGACCTTTAAGCATTGGCTTTAGTACAAAGTATTTTATTCATTGCAGGAATTTGAGGAGTATGATACTTCAGGCCAGGAAATTTTAATTCCTGAATTTCCTTTTATATATTTTTTCCTTTGTGTTTTTACTTTTTATACCTCTTGATGATGACTATTGCAGTGTATTGCTTAATGTCAAATAAAAATCATTATTATTATATTCTCTCAACATAGCCAAACCAACGAAGCACACACCTTTCATATATGTCCATTACTGGAGCATCTAACCTACATTCATTTATTACAACTCATTCCTGACCCTATCCATCCTACTTTTGCCGCAAATACTCCTCAGATAACTCATACCCACGACGTTTAGTCTACTATTATGTCTATCCTGACATACCCATGTTTCACTACCATACAGCAAAGTGGGAAGAAGTACACTTTAGTACAAGGCAATTTTTCACTTCCTTAGACAAGCACTCATTCTTTGATATGCTCCACATGCTTCCTACCACTTTCCTTCCAGCATTCGCACGTCTCTCTATCTCCTCATCTATTCTTCCATCTTTCGCATATATCTTATCTAAGTACACAAAATCATCCACTTGTTCAATTACTTCACCATTCGCCCTCGTCATAGTTATTTTCCCCATTCTCCTTATCAAAAACTACTACTTAAGCTTGCACGCATTTACCCTCAATTCCATTCTCTGTTGATTCACAAAACTTATCTAGGAGCTTCTGTAATCCCTGTTGACTGTCTGAGATCAAAACAGCATCATCCACATATAGTAGAACTTGCACGTTTACATTTTCCATCAAACACTGTCATTTTCACTACATGCATCTCTAACACATTTATCCATAAATACATTAAATAGCCATGGTGACATGCATCCTTGCTTCACGCCGTTTTTTTACAAACCAATCACTCAGAACCCTGTTCACTCTCAGACTTGCCTTACTATTATCGTACGTCACCATCATAACATTCAATAGCAGCCCATTCACTCCATAGTTCTACAAAAGCTTCCACAACTTCTATTTACCCTGTCATATGCCTTCTCTAAATTAACAAATGCACAATACACTTTCTTTTGTATGCCCATCCATTTTTCTTTCACTTGCTGAAGCCCGAAAAGCAGGTCGACACATCCTCTCCCATGCATAATCACACACTGCACACCCCATATTCTGTCAGAAGTAATATTCTTCCATCTTTCGAATAAAATTTTGCTGAACTTTTTCCTCAAAATGCTCAATAAACTAATAGCCCAATTATTATTATATTCGGTCTATCCTCGCTTCCATTTGTACAATGGAACGATGATTGCATTCTTCCAATCCACTGGAACAACAGAAGCCTATAAAGATAAATTCCATAGTTCACACAGCCGACAAATGAGTAAATTACACCCACACTTCAACATCTCACTGGATATCCCATCTATAACTGCATCCTTCCCAATAATACTCTCAATGTCGTTTAGACCTCATTCTTACTGATCTCCTTTTCCATCATCGCATTTCACATTAATGTACATACTAATAATTGATATTAATGTATATTATTTTATCTTTTACAAGAGGTTATACCTAGTCGGGTCATTTAGCCCTCAACTTGTTTTCAACCTGTATCTTTTAATTCCTCTTACCATTTCGCTCTTAATTTTTTATGAAGGTCCCTTGGCGGCATGGTCATCCAGTGTGTTTGCCTGTGAACCAGATGGTACCCAGTTCAATGCCGGGTAATGCCTCTGGTTACCCATACCAAAACTTAAGCAGAGTAATAATTTATGTACCAGATCTTTGAGTAAACCACAAGCTGCAAAGGGAAAGTAAACGGCTCCCCTTAGTACTCACACATTGGGTGAATTTCACATGCTAATGGTCTTTTTCTAATCATAATTTTGTTTTACAAATTTTTTTTATCCTTGCCAGGAAAATCACATGTACCTACTCCCTTTCAGCTAGGTATATTTATCCAGCCATGGGTCAAATAGGTACAGTTCAGAGGCCTTTGAGAACTGGCATGAAATATTATTGTCCATCAACCCCACATCCTCTTTTTGCCACTGCCCAGATTGCATTGTCTCCGGACCTTGCTCTTTCCCGGGTGTCCCACACCACCATTTGGGACAAACCTTGGCCTCTTTTCGGGAGAGCAGAGGAAGGGCATAATTTGTAAAATTCTTTTGTATTTCTGACCCTTGGAATTCCCTCCTTCAAAGGGGAAGAAGTGTTAGAGCAAGTTCTTGGAAGAGGACCAGCACCTGGATGGCGGCTGGGTGACCATCTCTTGTACAGCAATTGGCACCTCTTTTGTATGCATTCGGGATGTCTCTATCTGCCTCTCATACAGCTGGAGAAGTCGACAGTATTTCGCTTCTATTTTCAGTTGATTATTACCAATGAGTGATGGATGCGACGATTCCAGTATTGCCATCCAAGATGACAGTAAATCTCTGATAATCATGATAGTGCAGCAGTGATTCTTGCTTGTGAATATTTCCTTTCTTTGAATATTTAACTAATTTATTTACTGATGTATTTATTTTACCGTCAATCGCAATACTTGGTAAATATAAACTAAAATGCACTGAATTTTCTTGATCAAGCCCTCTGATAATATGAATTTCAGTATATTTCTGTCATTTGTATGAAACTCATCAGATACTTTTTCGTCTCCAAGATACAAATTAAAATGTAATGATGCAAATGAACAAACTACAGTGAAAGAGATTTTATGAATCTATAATTATTATTTTACACTAACCCCCAGAATTAACCACATCAAGAGAAATAGCTCGGGATGGAATGCAGTGGTTCGAGGTATCAGCTGATCACACCCCAGCAGGGAGATTCCAGAGGCGAAATATTCTGCCTTTAGTACCAGGTCCTACACCGTATACCAAAGGAATATTCAAGAGGCGTCAATGTTGAGTGCATTCCGCTTGTTGGTGAGTGACACCCTGTAAGACAACTTTATAAAATATACTGAGGAGCATGGAAACCTTCAAAATCCTGATTGTCGAGAGAAGAACTTCTTACATTTATCGCATTGATATATGCAAGAGGTATAATGGGACTGCGGCATATGTCTATACAAAGCTACCGGGATAGAACCTGGGGCTCAAAAAATTCTCAAGCATAATGCCTAGGGATTGATTCTAAAATATAATGAAACTAAGTTTCGATTCAAGGGAGCTCGTAGTCAAGCACTAAGGGCAGATAAATTTAGTTAGGCTTCTGAACCTTAGCACAGATTTGTCACTAATTCCTGAGCTTTCTACAATCAAAGTGAAAGTGTAACGGCCTTTGAACAGTTCTATCCATTGAAATGCAGGTATCCTTCTTACAGCATATGCCAAATAAACCGGACAAATTCTATATGAAGTACTGGGTTTTGGCTGACATGAAATCTAAATGCATTTCCGTACTGTGGGAAAGATAAAGAGAGGTCATCAAATCAAGCTAAGGTGAAAATGTAGTCATGAGATCAACTGAGCCGCATAAGAATTCAGGCATTAATGTAACCTGCAACAATTTTCATCGATTCACCAGGTTGAAAACCTATTTTTAAAATTTTCTTAGCACTTATGAAAGAAAGCCAGACACCATCCTCTTTTACAACAAAAACAAAGTGGGAGTTGATGTTATGGACAGCATGTGCCGGAAATATTCCACCCTATCAGCTACAAGGATGTGGCCTGTTCATGTACTATTCAATATATTGGTTCTGGCCTCTGTAAATAGCTGGGTGCTCTACAGGGAACTACAATTTGTAAACTGAGCCACAAAAAAATTAATTCAAAAATTACTCAAAGAAGTTGGGAATCTCATTTCTAACAGAACCCTTACATCCATGCTCAAATCAAACGCATAACTTCATCAAATACCACATCCCAAAGAGCACAAAAGAGGAATTCTGAGCCAAATATCTCAAAATAAATCATCCAATGCAAGTTTTAAATAAAAAAAATTTTGCGGAAAGTGCGCTGAAAAAATAACTATCTCTGAAATGTACTACAAAGTAATATTTTTTATTGCAATGTAGGAAAAACCATTGCTGATTATCAAATTTTGAAGCATATGCTTTGCATTGCATAATAATAATGCAATTTTGTGATTAGAGTGACTAAATTTGACTCATGGCCACTACATATTATTAATTCATGATTTTTAGAAGTGATAATCGTGTATTACTACTATCAGACTACCATACAAAATGCTGTGATGTATTTTAAAAGATTGAATGAGAACATTACTACAATAAAACTGTCTAAGAGAAGAAAAAACTGCTCGTAATTTGATAAAATAAAAGTTGGGGTCAATTGACCCAAACTTTGCTGTCCTAGGTAGCACGGAACTCCCCTCCTCCTAGTGTTAAAGAAAATCTTGACTGGGATGATCACCTATCTTTATCAAGGAAAATTGCCTCTGGTGTGAAGCTGGCTCAAATCGTATCAACCAATGTTCTCTTATATCATATAAAACAATCTTTAGGGATGGTTCACGACAATCCAGAAAATCTTTCTCTTCAAAAACGCAGAAAAAACTGTAAAGGGCATTTCTCTCCAAACTCCTGGCAAACCCATTTTATTGATATGAAGATTCTTATGCTGCCATCTGAGTATATTCTATGCTGTGTTATGTTTAGCAAATTAAACAAGAGCCTCTTCCCACTAAATAGTGAATGGCATAGCCATAGCACACAAACAGCAGCTAATATTCACCTAACAGCATGTTCCTTTAGCTGCAGCTATAGGTGCCCTAGACATTCCATCTCCATTATTTACAACCACCTTCCTAATAATATAAAGGGCAAAGAGTCAACAAATATTTTCAAAACGAATGTTACGGAGATATTACTCTATAAAACATACAATTCAGAGGTAGAATGTGGTAACTTGCAAATGTGTACTTCACTGTTACATGGTATTTCCATATCAATTTTAAACTTAACTATTTTTTAAAAATTATTTGGTCTGCAATATGACCTGTTTTAATGCAACATACAACCATGATCTATTTTTCAATTATTCATGTTTTTCTTGGCCATCTGTATTGTGGTTATGTACCATTTTAATGACAAATAAAATATTATTAGTGAAAGTCCTTTTCAGCTATCTTTGAAGTATCTATTCACAACTGAGCAAAAAGCCTTGACTCGGCCAGCAATTATAAAGCCCACATGGACATGTATAAAATAAGTACCGAGAGCTGGAACGCAAGCATTTTAGTTTGATTCCAAACACTTGGCGGCACTGAGATGCCCCATTTGTCAACATGGAAGATTCCCATCTATTAAGTAATTTATTTATGGCGAAGGTCTCGGCAGTTCGTGAAGAACAAACATTGCTCATCATTGGCTTCCTGAATTTCCAATTACCTAATATACTGGACAGTTTGCATACAAAAAGGGGCAGGATTGATAAAAGCATCTCAGAACCAGAGCCTTCAATTTCTCACCCATTTTCAGAATCACGTTGGAAGCTATTGCGGAGCAAGGAATAGTGTTTTCCAAAACCAGGGTAACTTGATTCAGCATAAGTCTGTGTCAGCATTTTTTTCATTTCAATTAGCCCAGCCATCCTCTTTATACTCCTTCACACCTACGGCACCCTTATATAGCCAGTTACTGACTGTAAAAACAACAAAGTTTTGGGTCTACATTCTCTCATTCACCAGGATGTTGCTCCGGACTATACTTCTACAGGTTAAGATTTTTCCAGGGCATGAGTGAAAGTACAGGATATTAGATCAGCACCACTCAGAAAGTGTATACTTCAGGTCATTGCTCTATGCCACCCAGCTGATATATCTGGTCACAACCAGTGGTCAGTTAAAGCCAACTGGAGAGAAATAGATAAAATTCTGACTTCATGATAAGTCAAGAAGTAACAGAGTTCATTCTACCAAAACCAATACAGAGATGCACTTTCACTAACACGTTACAACAATTAAATGGAAGGACACCGTTATTCATGATTAGTTCAAGATCAAAGTTTGTACAAAATTTGAGAAACATTTTCACAAGTCATAATGTGAATCACAGGGTTTCAAAAACTTCACGGACATAATGGGAACAAAAAAACCTACGGATAATCTTTTTTTTTAACTCCACAACTTTCCTAGGATCTCCAGATCAATAGCAACTCTATACATGCAATAAGAAAGAAGAATGGAAAAAATTTAAGCTACAAAGGCACCCAGAATCTTCCCACACGTTGACTGATGCCGGCTTCCACACTGGTCATGCCTATACTATCACAGGTCGCGAGCAGGCTCAGCACTCAACAAGGCCAGCAAGATGGAGTTACGGAGGTCATGGTAAAATAGTGGGGGATGCCTATGATCAATTTCTAAATCAAAATAAATCTGCTCACAGGCCAAGGGAAATATCACAGTAACCCTCCATGCATGTCTTTGATAGATAAATGAAAAATTTACCTGCTACTCTGGTTGTCTGTAGTTAGCTAGAGGGGCAGGATAGCACTTAGAGAGAATTTCAAAATAGAAGTTTCACAATTTAATGGATCTTTTACAAAAAATTGGTCAGTGCTGAAAGTTATTCTCTCGATATATGTTCATACAGGGTGAATTTCTGACCTTCAAATAGGAAAATCTGTATTTTATGGCCGTTTGATTATCTATGGTACATTATTTTCTATGCAAGGAAGCTGTTGGTGATATATTCTCACATATCTATTTCTTACATGGACAAACTAACATTCTGATGTACACATCCCAGGCTTTCTTAACATCATATAAATTATGTAAATCCAACTTCACTATGCAGTTAACATGAACCGAATATTATTAACTGGGCAGAAGAATGATGAGCAATAACAGCTAAGAGACCAATGGATAAATAACAATGTTTAAGATGTCTCCAAGTATGCAACAATGTTATTGTTTCTCCAGACTATGCATGTTCCCAGATCATGGTTTACCCATTCCGGGATGCTCAGTGTATTTATCTGACTTGAAAATGAGCAAAGAAACCCAGTTTTCTGCCTCCGAGAAGCTGGGAATATGTTTATTATACTGAACATGAAAGTTTGCACCACCAAGCAATTTTAAATTTTTGACAAATAACATTGACGTTCTTTCTGCATTTTTTTCCAGCCATAAAATTACAACACTATGCATTTTATACTTCTATTATATATATATAAACAAAATAAGTACATCAAAAAATTACATATTCATACACATAGTCATTGATTAAAAGGCTGGAGAAGATTAACAAAATAAGAGAGACTGCTTAATAAATGCTTCAAATATATGGCCTGTCAGTATATAAAAAAACTATAAAAATTATGTACATGATAAAATTAAAGTCCTCAAATGGGATATTGCAAAGAGGAAAGTATTGCAACCAAGAAATGAATACTAATAAATAGAATCATTCGTACTTAATTATGTAAAAACAGTTAAGTAGAAACACTTTATCTTCCGTCGACTTAATTATGTAAAAACAATTTCACTTTATCTTCCGTCGAGCTTGTCCAATGTGGCACTCGCTAACCCTTGATGCAAACCTTAGAGAGTTGAGTGTCTCTTCCAGACACTCCTCCCTTGGGGAAATGTTAATTAGCATAAGTGTCTTGGAATTACCTCCAAGGCTTGGCTGCAGCAAATGCGTTAATTTAGAATTCCTGTATGGCACATGCTCATTCTGGAAAAATAAAATGATAACTATAGCTTTGCAGACAGAATTAGTAAAAAAAAAAATCACAATCACAAACATCAACACATAACCTATCAACATAAATAAATTGAACAAAATTTAAGCCTCCATATTCTTACTCTTAACTTTCCTGGGGCACATACTAAACTTAAGCAGGCATTGCATTTTATTTTAAATAGATTTGAAGGCACTATAGTTTTGCAGGAGAAAAATTGAGGAAAGAAAAATATTATTAAACCTGTGTTGAAGGCAAAAATATGCACTGAGTCCCAGAGACAAAGTCCCAGTTTTATAAGGTTTGGTTTACAAAAACCAAATTACCAAATTAAATTTACATGATGCCAAAAAATTCTAAACATAGAGGAAAGAACAACAAAATATTTATTTGAATGAAAGTAATTAATGAATGTAAAATAAAAAGGTTTTGCTAACGAATTACAAATATGTATGACCACATTAATACAAGGAATATTGTTACATACTTAGAAGTAAACAGTGAATATCATGAAATTCCTGTTAATACGTGTACGTAAATGCACGAAAATGGGCACCAGCATCAGCTGCCCACTCGTACTTCCTTACAGTGACGTCATAGACAAATTCCCTTAAGAATGACTGTCCCGGTCTGTTGAGATTAGAGTCGGAGAGGATGTACTGCATGTATTACAAGGGTAAACAAAACTGGCCCTATTCTCTCAATGAGAGTCAATTATCTTTTAAGTATAGCTAATTGATGGCTGTTTTTCCAACAAGGTTCACACTCATTTCAGGGTATATTTCTGTCATACCTGCAGAACCTTACCACTCAACACACTGATGCATTGGCTATTCCTCATCATAAGTGTCAGCCATTAGTCAGTGAATGGTCATTTGTCTGTCATTGAGGGTTCATGTCTCACATCTTGAATGAACAAATGGCCACATTTCCAGTAACTAGTGCCTCCATGATTAATCAGACATGAAACCTCAACAAGACTTACAAACCATTAATGAAGATGGCCTAATTATGATGTATCACGGAGAAGGAGGTTTCTCACAAGGTGATTGGAAAATGGTAGCCAAACGAGAAGATAGGATTTAAGCAAATGTAATAAGTTGAGCTTCCAAAGTCATAGTTTTCCTTATTCCTCTAAGCATTTGACCCATAGCAGTAAGGAAAACAGCCAAGAAGAAAATTTTAACATTTATATCATTCCCTCGGATGATAATCTGCAAACTATTAGGCATTAGCAATGAAAATAAACTAGCCGTTGAATAACAGGAATTAGATGGTTATTTTTCCGTTGTTGTCAGCATCCATTATTTGGTAGCTTTTTGTTTGCCAGGGCATTTATGTATTGTGCTTCATTTTAATGATCACTGATTTTTCCCCTTTAACATGCAAAAGCTTGGCACACACTGGCCTGAACACCCAGCAAACACCAACATGAGTGGGCCACATCAAAATTAGATCAACACCTCCATTGCAACGAAGAAAATAGTAATTATAGAGGCTACAGGTATTTGTCCACTAATATATATTAATGATTTATTTTACAATTGTTAAATAATATTTCATGCCTGGAATCCAGTGCTTGATGACCATTGCTAAGGAAACTGATAGCTGAAAGACATTACTTTGTCCATCTTAGTTGGGAACATGATTCAAGCATACACTTTATGAGCATCATTTGAGAAAATTTTATACATATTCAAGGGTACTCTATCGTGGTACATAGTACTTTCCATCAGCATTCAACAAAAATTTAAGGCTCTAAAAATATTATGGCCGAAATGTTGATTTACCAGAGAGAAAAAGTCTCGAATCCCTTACCTTATTGGAGAGAGCCAAAATTACATTCCCAAGGTTTGATAAGGACTTGTTGATGTTTTTGGTCTCCATTACCCGTAAGCTTTCTGTAATGTCTACCAATCTCTCTGATCCAGCCAAATCCACCAAGCTAAGGATTGCTGTAAAAAAAAGGTGCACTCTATACAATAAGAGAATGACCATGGTTTGCTACAGTCAAATCCTTGTCTTGTAAATCTAATCCTACACCTTTGAGACTACCGATTCTTGTGAAAAGTGTGTGTCAAGAGTCAAAGGCTACCAACTAATTTCTTGGTTCACTATGGGTATCCTGGGTATGTATTTTATTTCGGAATCTATCGAGACAATTTGAAGAGTTTCTGGTTTATTTCTTTGTGCAAAACTTCGTCTACATGGTGAATAAAATGTTGAATTGTAAAATTCAATGTTTCTGCCCATCAGTTGATTTCCATTTGTATGCATAACATGCAAAATCACAAGAGGGATTTTTTAGAAGAGAGACAGCAAAAAATTTTTCAGACAATTTTCCATCAAATAGACGAGACAAAAAGCAAACGGAAGAAACAAATAGTCCATTAGTGCTCAAAGCCAGGGATTAGGACAGACATTACCATAAATCATCTGGCTGGCAAGGGAAACCCATGATTGTTACCCCTTTCTTTAAAAATCATCACAGGGATATAAAAAGCTAAAATCATTTATATATTGTAAATAGTTAGTTTAAAGTTATCTGAGGACACATTTTGATGATTTTAATTATTGTGAGGGATTCCACATTTAATAAATGACTAAGATTTTGTACATTTGTACACAGCAAATGGCTTACTATACTCATTCTCAATTAAGATTCAAGCAATGTATTTCTCAAACTTATGTAATGAATTCAGTTATTTTCACAATTGTGTCATTCCACGTCAGGTCAGCAGTGAGTTGATTCTTGATGTCTCCGATTAAAACCAAAATTTTTGTGTGGTTTCCATCTGGAGTAAAAGGAAAAAGAGTGGAAGCGTTTTTCAAAAAAAAATTTCTGGCAGATATAGAGACGATCAAAGTTTCGACCATTTTGCGCTTAGACCTTTTATCTTTTTGCTATATCTCCTAAACAAAGATAGCTAGAGAAACGGTTGACATCTTAATTTGTTTGCAAAAGAACGTACAGCAACAGTGTGCTATCAGTTTTGTAAATAAACTAAATTTTATCGAATTTTTTTAAATTTTAAATGTTTAAATTTTAACAACAAAAATACAGCCTTTTTTAAAATTGAATTTTTTCTAGTTTGGCACTTCAGTCTCCTGTCTTACCTTAGAAATAAGTTTGGTCAAGGGCAGTGCATAAACAACGGAGATATTTAGCTTCAAAGATTGGACTACGCCCTCGTTCGCCACAAGGGTCGGCGTTAAAATGATGTGCCGCTGTACTTCGAGAATTTATATCTTGGTCCGTGTAAATGATAGTGCAATACTTAAAACACCAATTTAATGATAACTTTATTAATATTTTTTATTATATAATAAAACCAAAAATGGAGACACGTTACTGCAATAATCGACACTGCATGACCTAAATTTGGCAGTTTTGTTAACTCCATGAGCTTTGTAACTCAGCCTAGGAAAAACTGCGAAATCTACAGCATTGACTTTCACCAAAGGTTGTGAGAGTTGATAAAGATACAAAAAATAATAAA
This sequence comes from Ceriagrion tenellum, assembly GCA_963169105.1. Classification (NCBI taxonomy): domain Eukaryota; kingdom Metazoa; phylum Arthropoda; class Insecta; order Odonata; family Coenagrionidae; genus Ceriagrion; species Ceriagrion tenellum. The sequence continues at coordinate 22,122,587 of OY720639.1, read as the reverse complement.
GATAAAAATACAGTAACCACAAAAAAATAGACTTCAAAAATTAACATTTTTATCATTATCTTAATTTATCATGCTGAATATAAATATACCATAAACTGAACTTCATCAACAGGAAAGTTCAACAATTTAACCCTTAATGTTGAAAATATTGACAGAATTACTATTTATTTAACCATAGGCATGTAGTTTAACACCTTTTATGCTTAAATCTACTATCAAAAGTTCTACAATGACATGAGAAATCAACCTCACATGTACTTCTTACAGGAAATTTATTGCAGCACCGCTGGCAGTTAAATAGAAAGACATACCAATGTAATTATGTACATAGACGTACCCTGCAAGACAATTCAGTGTGTGGCAGGTATGCTAGGATAACAGCCATGGAAAGGGATAATGTAGAGGGAAGAGAGATAATGAATGAATTGTACGTCATCATAGTCTATTATGTGCCACTTCTTTGCTAGGGGAGGACCATATCAGTCAGCAGGGGAAAAAACAATGTTGAAACACTTACAATCAGAACTCTTCCCTGTTTCACAATGCAATATTTGGACTCGAAGTTTGAAGATGAAGTGTGACCTGGATGAATGATCATTATGAACAGTAGCAGCAACAGCTCTGTTAGTCCTGGCAACATCCAACCATTGATTCACTTCAAGAGCTGATACCACAGTCTTAACCTAATTTGAGAAAAATTATGTAAATAAGTAATAAATTAATCAAGGGGAAAAGTAGCACCATAAGTCAAAGAATTAAAAGTGAAGGCTTGAGCAGAAGTATAAAAAAAGTTTTAGTACCTGCAAGTGTGTAACAACCATATCTCCTCCAGGTGAAGTAGGATTTCTTAATTCACATTGCTTATCCGACTGCCCACCATCTAATAAATCACGTATTTGTTCATTGTATATTTCCAAAAATGAAGCTTCCACTGAGTAAGTATAACCCTGAAATGATTCAATTTTTCTTATAAAAAGGCAAAAAATGGGGACATTTAGATTAAATAAATTAAATATTATTATAGTTAATTTATACCGGACTGGATGGCTCAATACCACCCCAGCTTCGTCCAACCCAGGTATCATCAACACCCATGTCCTGAGTGGAGAAATATTCCACCCAGGCAAGATGTCAACCAGCGACCCTGGTATACCCTTTCTTTATTCCCATATGGATCAATGGCATGGTCACATTAAAAGAATAAAAATGAAGAAATGAACCAAAGTCATACAATTGGAAATTTTCAAGCAGTTAGGACTGGTAAGAGGATAGGCTGAGGAATTGGAAAAATGAAGTAAGGGTCTTGAAGATATGAAGGACCATTAAGATGTAAATATGCAGCACATCATCTAAGAGAAAAGAGATACTTAAAAAATTATTATAATATAAAATTAAGGAGACAGGTTTCATAAAAAGGATAGTCAAAAAAGCAGGAAGAAAAAGAAGTGAAGGGTGAGGCAGCTCAAACAGACTGAACATGTTAGGAACAGGGTGTATGCAAAGATAGATGCAGGCCTTGAGCTGAAGTGGATGGTGCCAGTGCGATTAACCTGTCATTTAGCAGACAACCTAATGATAGGACTGGATTGGCTTTTGGGGAGGCAACCAACAACTAGGTCATTTGTAGCATAGGGGACAAGTCAAGGAGGAAGGGTGGATAGAAAACCAGTGTCAGCATTAGCCTGCACTTAATGAAAGGCACCAAGGGGACTGCGGTTAAACATCTCATCCGACAGATGGAGTACGGTACTTGAAGTGCCCTCCAAATAACACTCAAGTAGGGATCGGGTTTCTCTGAAAAATATCCTCCTCTGTAGGGATTTAAACCCAGGCTGGCCATATGGCATCACCATATTCCCCCATCACCATAGCCACCACAACTAACTCAATCCCCCCTAATGACAGGAATATACAGATTGGATGAGGAGGAGTGGTAGTGAGGAATAGCTTACGAATCCCTGGTGAAGGCCGCTTTGCTTGAAAAAAATTGTACTTCAAAAAGAAATGACAATAACAGGACTCACAAGTTTACTAATTTCTTCCAGTTTCGCAAATATCGTGTCCACGCTTCGTGGTATCATCCCTCTAACTTCCTGCTCCTGACCTCCTTCCATGGTATATGTTTTACCAGACCCTGTTTGCCCATATGCAAAGACACACACATTGAAGCCATCAACCACCGACTGAAACAACAAAAGGAGGGAATAAACAAAAAGGAAAAATTTTCTCTAGCATCAATCAATTAATGGAGTCTAAAAACTGGTGGTACATTATTCAGATGCACTCCCACCTTCACATGATAATTCTGTGTTCCTGTTCTGCCACCATAAAGATATGTACTATTTCCAGGAAAATTAAAAACACTTACATAGACAACACCTAACAAATTAGAACAATCAAAGTAACTTCTTGGCTAGAGTAGGATAAGTCTCCTGGGACAAATATTAAAACTTGGGAGAAAAACATGCCCACATTAAATTACTTTTTTGAAGAAAAAAATAGACTGAAGCCACTTGCCCCAAATCTGTGCCCTTTTGCTGTAAGTACCACACCAAGAGATCATGGAATATCTACAAGGGAACTGGCACAAAAAATTTGAATGGATAATAAAGCAATGCTGCTGCCAAAACCAGCTGAAAGGATTTATGGACGACTGAGATTGCTTGAAAAATTAAGTACCTGGACCAGATCAGCAAGGTCCTCAAATATTTCTGCTTGATCTGCAGATGGACCAAAAACTCTATCAAAAGCAAAGGAGTTCTTTAATTTCTTTGGACCTGCAAAGAAAAACGTGTATAAATTTTATGCCTGCACTTAAAAAAATGAGGAGAATAAATTTGTAGCGGGAGATACACTAACCTTTAAAAACATCGAGAGAGCTTTCATCAATGATGCTTATATGCTCAGTGGAATTATTCTTAGCCCTTTCTGCAGGCAGTAGAGGTCTAACTCGGCAGAATACTCTTATGTTGCCCTAAGTGAAAAAAGTTATCATAGCAATCATACAACTGACTTTTTCAATTGAAATAGAAGAAAAAGATCAACAGATATCCACATTAAAAATTATATTCGACAACAATATTTCCTAATTTTGAGGTTTAGCAATGCTAATGCACAAATGTATTAGCTTTTTGGAGCGAAATTATTTTAAAAAATTAAAAAACTTGTATGAATGATGTAAAGATTACACTCACAGAAACTAAAATGGTATCACATATTACTAATGTGAATCCTTGATATCACAAATTACTTCTTACAACAGAATTCACACCTGTCTCCAGACCTCAAAAAGCCTTTGGGCACGATTCATCCTCCAGCAAAAAGTTTTCTGAAACTCATTTCTTTGATTCATACCAAAGATAAGGCATTTTTCTTGGGAGCTTTGCTCAGAGACTCTTACCTGTCTCAAGCAATCACAATATTATTTTAACTAACATCCCTGGTATGAGTATAGACAAGTAATATACACAATCACCACAACAGTCACCACAAAGATGGCAATAGCCTTGCAGCTTGGCGTGTAATGGCACTGTGCCACTGCAAGCAAGCAGAAGCTCAAGGCAAAAATCAATGTGTTAACTATTACTAAAGATTCTGTTCATGCCGGGTAATTGCTAAAAGCGCTGCATCTTAATATCAAATGCATTTTGAAGCTTTTTGATCCAGAAACGCATCCAAGTATTCATAGCATTATACACCAACAGTAAGTACTGCATCACAGGGCGATACACCACAACCCTCAATAGTTGCAAGGCCGTGGATTAAAATTTTTTGTGCTCTTCATTGCAGCAGTAGCTGCAAAAGAAATGCATACTGACTGAACTAAGAAAGAACATTGCCAGAAGGAGGATTTAAGATAGAAATGTAGCAAGAGTTAGTTGCAGGAAATCAGCACTCACTGGTGTGGTAGCACTTGATAAAATTTTAGCTGAAAATGTCATGAAATTATCTCTTAACCCTGCAGTGCCCAATGCCACAAAGAGGCCAGGATTTTCCACAAAGAATAATGAAAGCCTATCATAAAAGACATTTGGTGAAGGAAAGTGACAACTACCGAAACAAAAACCCATGTATGCTATTACCCCTCGAGACCCTACTTGGCTAGTCTCAGCCTGCTCCTCAGCAACTCAAGCTTGACCCTTAATCTCATTAGCTACACCATCCCCCTGGACTATTTCACGTATTTTCAGTGATTTTTGTAAACAATTGTTTGTTGGATATTCTAAAATGTAAAATTTCAAACAAAATTCTAACAGTAGTATAGACTGAGATCTAGAATAGAATACGACACACATTAATAGTACATACATCATATGCATTAACACACACACTACCAGTCAGGCTCTCAGTCCAGTTAATTGGGTTCCAAGAAGGAAGGAGAGAATACCTCAGCCTTTCATTGCCACGCGAGAGCTTCGTACAAGGGAATACAGGACATGTTCATGAGACTCATAATGGGGAAGCATTTCCCTCCGAGACTCCTGCGTGAAAGGGTAAAAGAAAGATGACAAAAGTGCACTTTAATTGGTGCAGGAATGAGTGTAGCCAATAGGGAAAAGATGCAAAACTCTGGAGCCTTTCCTAAAACATGAAGCATTGATGACTTCAAATAAGACCTTGAGGCTTTGGATTCCAGTCTGAGGGTTACTCATCGACCTCAATCAGCTCACTGCAGAGTTATAGAAGCCATTGGTAGCTATAGATATCATATTGGTGTGGTGGATGGTGCATTAGCTTCAAAATCCAAGGGCATGAATTGGAATCTCTGTTGCGACAAAGATTTTTCAATGGAATTCCAACCCTTTCTTGGGTGATTAAGGGAAGCACACAGTTATGAGCCTTTCCCTAAATGGTAACGCTGGCATATGGTCTCTCTCCGTCAGTCTTCCTTTTCCCAGACACACCATCCCTTGTCAGCCGACCTACCAACCAGCTGTGAATGGCCTAAATTGACAGTAGCCTCTCTGAATAACCAAGCTAAAACAGTGTAGGCTGTGGGTTCAATGATGAAGTGCATCTTATACTTAAATCAGAGGCAAAATATTTATCTAGTTATGATGAGTATACTAAAAATATGAAGGAAATATGTATAATGAGTCTTATTATAACAGTATTATTTTATCCTAGGATTGAAGCTTCTACTGGTCTGGCCTATGTAGGGTAACACATATCGCACGAGTCAAATTTCACTTTATAAATGCCGGATTGAAGGAGGGGTTCTACTTTATCTTTATTACAGCACAGGATTTTCCAAGAGTAGCAGGGTTGTAAAGTAACACAGTAAGTTTTTCTTAGGGAAATTTCCAAATGAGCTTATTAGAAAGATCACCCACAAGCAAGAATGGTATTGGAAAACTTGGGATGAAATGTCACTTGTAGCTAAACACCTACTACAAACATCCCATTCCTGTAAATCCACCCAGAAATTCTCCATTCTCCACTTTGAAAGTAAGGCACAAGTTTAGACATTCTGGATCAATTTGAAATTATTTAATCAAAAGTGAATGTTCTCTTAAATGAACAAATTTTTGTGACCTACTCTCCTCTCCTCAAGATAGCCTTCCCGAAAGCAAACGGTCAAACTCCCACATCACCCTTTCTCCAACAGACTCCACCCTCCTAAGATGACACTCACTCACCCTAGAAGGTCCGTCACATGGTTTCAGGGACCATGCTAAGAACCACTCACTACAGAAGGGTACTCACATGCACACTTCCCCGTGATTCTTTCCCAGAGCTGTTGGGGACTGAGGAAGGGATGAAAGGTATGGAACACCCACTATTCACCAAAACCTTTTTTCATGAAGACTTGGATGAATACAGCTTCTAATTTTGGATTTTCTTAGCATGCAAGTTTATAGCATGATTAGAGCATGTCTCTCCCCACATTCTATGATAAAACATTATGGTCATTTGGCGTTTCCTTATAATTGACATAATACCATGGCTAGTAAAATTACTACCAGTAGGGACTTTTACCAGCAACCCTATGGTGGCAGGCCAGGACTCGGGCTACTCATATATCAGTATTCCTACACCAACTCCCACACAAAATACTCCATAGATATGAGAATTGTAAAATCAGCTCTTTCTTTAGTCTAGTTTTACTTTTGTAGTTTTGAAAAATGTCATTGGTTCTATCATTTAATGAATAATTTTCTCCATACCTTATAATGTAATCTGATACGTTAACAGTATTAAATGTCCTTATATTCTACATTCTAGCTTAAAATCTGAAAGGATTTATTGCCCACTAACATTATTAAAATCTTCTATACTTTTCCAATTACCTCTATGTTGTACCTACAATCGAATTTCACAAAGAAAAATTTTATTTAGGATGAGCTATTTACAAATTGAAACAAAAATGTTCAACAGTTCACAAAGAAGGCTTTAAAGCTATCACTGCAAGCAAAGGTAGAAAGAAAATGAACAACATCAAACTTAAAGAAGAAACAGAGATCCAATAATAATTACAGGAATGTAAAGTTACCCTGAAGAGATAAAAGCTGTTGCTCTAACTGAAAAAATGTTTAATGAGGCAGGTACCCACTTCCAAAACTGGCAAAACTAAGAGATACATACCCTTGCTGAGGAGTACGAGTCAATCAAGAGTGTGCACTAACAATTCCTAAAATGAATCGATATGAATATGGATCCACATAATTTTGCATTAACTTGGTCACATAATTTGAATTTTTTTTGCAAATTTCAATTTAACAAAATATGAACCATATTAATCCAATGAAATGCTTGAGATGAATCTACCAATCCAAATCTTGCTTGTTATGGGCAACACTCCTGCCCATCCTCCAGGACTACAAGATGACCTCCTTGAAGAATTTAAATTCATCAAGATCCTGTTTCCGCCTCCCAACACCACTCTGTTACTCCAGCCTATGGACCAGCAAGTTGCTTCTAATTTTAAGAAGCTCTACACTAAAGCGCTCTTCAAGCGTTGTTTTGAGGTTTCTGAAGGGACTAATCTCACTCTCAGAGAGTTTTGGAAATGTCACTTCCACATCATTTTCTGCCTCAAGATGATTAAAAAGGCATGGGAAGGGGTTACCAAGAGAACCCTTGCTTCTGCTTGGAAGAAGCTTAGGCAGGAGAGCATTGTCGCATGAGACACCTGTGGAGCCTGTAGTCAACAAGATTGTGTCTTTGACCAAGATCATGGGACTGGAGGTGGATAACTAAGATATCGATGAGCTAGTGGAAGAGCACAGCCAAGAGCTGACCACCGAAGAGCTAAAGGAGTTAAAGTGTTTCAAAAAGAGGTTGTGGAGGAGTTTGTCCGAGGAGGAGGTAACAGCAAACCAACAATTAGGCATTGCACTGTAATTGTGAAGTCTCTTCCTGTGTCTATCCAGTGAAAAAGAAATACCCTGATAATTATGAATATTTATAGAGCTACTCCGTCATTTTTTTATCTAATTTCCTACTAGCAGGTTTTCGAATGTTAGGAATCAAGATTCCTCAAGAAATCTTATCCTCTTCGTCTCCACAAAACACCAGTTAAGGAGGAAGATGAGTTCAGCAGAATAAATAGAAAATCATTTGTTTCTATAACGCATTACCCCCGCTGAATTTCAACGGGTACCTTTCGCTAGTTACTTTTCTTTGAACAAATGTTATACATAAAATATTTGGAGTATTTTTTCGGCATGGAGCATATTATCGAATTTTACATTAATTTGCATGGGAAAAACTTCCGCTTAACAAGTGTTTCATGTTACGATTAAGATTCTGGAATGAATTATGCTCGTTAAGCGAGGTTCCACTGTTATGAAAACCAAGATGATGCGTAGAAGATAATTCCATGCAACTTTTTTCGTCTGATATCATTTGAGGAGATCCACCAGTCAAGGAAAGTCAAGACGGAAAAAGGATTGCTGCTACTGAACTTCAGCATATTTTACATGGGCCTATTTGCTATTCAGTTTGACGCACAGAAATTACATAAGTGAGCGCACAATCAGAGTAGGGGCCATTTTCCTCTCCCTCGTTCAAGCATTCCTGTAATTAACACAGCACCCATTTCACCATACATCCAACCATGGAGTAAAGTGCCTTGTGTCAAACGACCACAGTCATATACCCCTATCCCCTCACACACAGTTCTTTACGCAGCTCAGAATACAAAATACCTGTCTTGAGCCCATCCAAAAAAGGCTACCCCTTTTCCATCTGTAATGACTCTCCAAGCATTATTACTTGGTCCAACCAACCACCCTGCCTTCTCCTTATCTACAACAGATTTGTCTCACCTACCATCACCACTACCAAGTGATACCTCATTTGCCTTCCTTTTGCCAACCCCTCATCCAATTTTCAACATCCTCTTCCAAACTGAAATATGCCAAACACTTGCAGTATTCTCATCCTCTCTCCTCATGGACCAAAGTTCTGTACTTCACTACACTTGCAACAAAAAAACTATTCACAAGTTTAAACAAGATCCTACCAGTATTATTTATAGCAACTTGCAAACAATTACATTTGCGAATGAATAACAATGGTCACAGAGTAGACTAGGTAAGCAAGGGTATGCATTCCTTTCCACCAAGAAATTATAGGGTCAATACTCTTTATAGAATAAACACTTAAGTGATTCCAATGATTGTGAACACGCTGAAGAGCAAATAAAGTAAATTTCATTTAAGGTACAGAAACAACAACATATACATTACTTTCAGGAGGCACAAGAAAACAGAGCTGCTTACCTTGAGTTCCATCACTTTGTTGTGCAGTACTCTGCGCAGGACCTCTAGTGACTTTACTTTTTCCAAAAGTTTACCACATTCTTCTTTATATTGCTTTAAGCATCCTTCCTTCTCAGCAACTTTTTCCTTCAGTGAAGAGATGATATCTTCATTTTCATCCTGCTTGGTTTGCAATTTTCTAGCCTTCTCCCGAGCTTGAGCATGCAGACGAATTTCTGAATCTAATTCCTCCTGGCATCGTTTTAGGCATCCTTCATTCTTCACAATTCTTTCATTCAAGGAAGAAATGACATCTTCCTGTTCATGACACTTGCTCTGTAATTTACTAACCAACTCCCGAGACTGTGCATGGAGGAGAATTTCTGAATCCAAACAAGTTGTCTTCTTCCTGAGTAAACCAGATGTTCATTCGCAACATCAATTAAGAGCACACATAATAGTATAAATCAACAAGAACAAGACAATCAACCAACTCCATCTCTGATTCCAAGGTCCGAAATCTTTCCTCCAATTTCTTGTTTTGCCTTTCAAATTTCTCTTTCTCCAAAGTTCTGCTGTCCAGAGTTTCTTTAAGTTTTGCTATCCTATCTTCTGCCAATTTCAGCTTGCCCTTCATGTCCCATGGAGCAGGCTTGCCTTTCTCTGGTAAAATACAATTAAAATACATTAAAAATTGATAGTAAGAGATAAAAAGAATTGCAGAATAAGACCTTCACACCAGAACACAATGACTTCACCATATGCATCAAGGGTTGTAAAGACCATTAGCTAGCATTAGTTCATCAATCAAAACATATAATAGCAAAGTTGTCCTTGGAAAAAAATTTACTGTTAAAGAGCCAAATTTCTGTATTAAATTCAAAGACTAGACTGAATACTATCAGTTCAGATGAATTTGGAATTGTAAGTTACAAGCCTACAAAAAATTCCTCTCCAGTCGAACATATTTCAAATGATCCCAGGCAGCCACATAAGGATGCAACAGAGGTGACCAGCATAAACAGTGTGAACAGCATAAATTAACCAAATGAGGATTAAGATGGGTAACTTTCATGCCTACACCAATGAAATCATTAAGCTAAAGTAATTTGAAAAAAGGTAAATAAGAGCATTTGGAGAAAACTATTGAGAGAATTGCCAAGTATCCTCATTATTAGAAATTTACCATAATTTTCTCATTGAAATTATTTAACAAATAGTGAAGTACCAATGATGTGTTATTGATGCAAATAGTTTCACAGAGTCCCTCTTCCTGCGGACTGCAACCTTGATGTGCTGTAAGGGCTTGCACGTTCCAATGTCCCCAAGAGCTGAACTGGCGGGAGCAATCAATATTACTCCTGGTAGGGCAACCCATACCAGATAAGTGCAAGCACAGGAGCCACACGAAAGGTAGACCCGTGAGAGTGTAATAGAAAACACACTGAGGAGAAGTGGGAGTGAAAGGCCCTCCCTAATATCTACTACCCAGACATGTGAAAAGTGCTGAAAAAGAAATGAATCCTGGAACCTATCGGATGCTGCCCATTGGGGTGGGTGTCAGGCACCAGCAGAGGGAAAGGCAAGGCCCCCGAGGTCTTCATCTCACAAAATTCTTGCACAAAAGAGTAATCACAGGATACAACGACCCCTGAAGATACAAAGAGGAGGAAAGTACGGATAAAATTAGGGACTTGGAACAGTAGGACGATGATGAGGGCTGGGAAGTTAGAAAATATTAAATTGGAAATGGATGGAGGGAACATAGATGCCTTGGGTATATTGGTGCAGTCAACATGGGGTAGCTGAGTAGTGAATGCAACATTTGGGATGGGAGTGGTAAAAATGAAAGCTTGGCTGACAAATTTCGCATTAGTCCAGGTGTACAAGCCCACAAGCAATCATAGGGAGGAAGAGGTGGATAAGGTGTATGAATAAATAGAGGAGATAATCAGTTAAGTCCCAGGCAAGAAAAATCTAATAGTTATTGACGACTGGAACACAGTAGTGAGGGAAGGAAGAGCATGAAGTTGGAGGGTAAGGATTAAGATCGAGAAATCATTGCGGTGAGAAGGCGCTTCAATTTTGCAGAAAAAATTTATTAGTTGTCACAAATAAATATATTTTATGGCCAAAAGCTAGTGTCCATTAAAGTTTCCCCCAAATTCTCATCAACCATTACTCTAAACGAGATTACGCCTCGCTTAGGGTATTGGTTGATGAGAATTTGGGGGACACTTTAATGGACACTAGCTTTTGGCCATAAAATATATTTATTGGAGAATATTATTTTATGAGGGACAGCCAGACAAAGCCGGAGGGCTAGAACAAATTCTAACTACTTCTGTACTAACTTCTCTACTAATTGTAAATATCCAGTGTTTGCATAATTAACTTGTGGAACTAGAAATATTGGTGAGTGAAGAAAAGGTGGATGTTATTTGTGTGAATGAACACTGGCTAAAATTCTCAGAAGTTGATGCAGTGCACCTTCCGGGAAATCCTACTGGAACGGCTTTTTGGAGAACTAATTATAAAAACGGTGGTGTGCTAATCTTCGTATCTGATAGGTTAACTCTGGGCAATGTTAATCGTGCATTCCTCTCAGTAAACAAAAATAAAGGGTTTGAATCATGTTGTAACGTAAGAGTAAAGAGTAAATGCAAACGGTACATCATTTACTATAGTACCATTGAATAGATCACCATAGGGTAACTTTAACAATTTTTTGGAGAAATTAACGACACTACTGGAACTAACTCATGGTGCCTATCAAAACCCCAATATAATGCTAACAGGAGATAACAACAATCTACTGGGCGACTCAAAATAGAAAGAGGAGTTCTTAATTATCTTAGTATCTTTTAATCTGCATATAACCAATTCTGAACCCACTAGACTACTTACTTACTTCCTCAACTAAAAGTCTTCTGGACAATATAATTACAGGTGTTGATCGTAAGGGGGTGGAAACTGGCATAATACATTCACACATATCAGATCATTACCCTGTTATTTCTAAACTCCACCTTAATCACCCTTATCCAGTCCAAGTCTATTCGTCACGTACATTTTCCGATGGAAATATGTATTAACACTTTTCTAAATCTGTTAGCAGATGAAAAGTGGGATCAAACCATGGATTACTGATGAAATCCACATGCTATCAGTTAACCTAAAAGACCTGCATAAAACTTGTAAAGGAAATAATTCATTAGATTTGAAGCTGGAATACAGTGCAATTAAAAGATTTTATGCACACCTGATTACACATGCTAAAAGCACTTACAATGATAGAAAATTAATGCAATGAAAATGTAAATCTAAAGAGGTCTGGAAAATAATAAAAAATCACCGGGCTTGAGATAATATTCAGCATTCTTAGTTTCCAAAGCTTGTAGGCAAGCTTGGTGGGTCTAATCATGAGGGGCATAATTTAGCTACCATCTTCAATGATCACTTTAGCCAAAACTCTATGGCTCAACATAATGTAAGCTTGGAAGAAAGGGACAGTCCACCATGTGGTAATTCCTTTTTCCTCCATCCTTACACACAAACTGAGTTGAAACATACCCTTTTCAATCTGGGGACCAAACATACAGCTGGCCCTGATGAGGTACCAAGATGCCTATTAAGACTTGCATGTGATATAATCCTTCACCCCCACTGACACCTGATCAATTTATCTTTTAGTCAAGGTGTTTATCCATCCTTGAAAGTTTCAAAAGTCATTCCACTATACAAGAATAAAGGTGATTTGAATGATCTTAGCTCATACAGACCCGTCGCCATTCAAAAGCAGATTGGGATAATCTTTGAGAAAGCTTTCTGTGGCAGATTAATGTCTCACCTGGAGAAATATCAACTGATTTCAAAGTACCAACATGGTTTTGTTCGTAATAAGTCAACAGCAACAGCTTGTTGCCAAGCGAAGGATGGAATCCTCTTATCAGTTGAAGCAAAGCTAGAGACAGTAGGTTTGTTTTTTGACTCCAGAAATGCTTTCACGACTGTCAACCATAAAATCCTATGCAGTAAGCTAAATAGTTTCGGTATTAGGGGCATACCTAAAAATTGGTTATGTTCTTACCTGGGCCATAGGACACTATGTCAGGGTCAACAAGGATAATATTACATCGAACTCTATTTGCAGAATTGTGAAAAGTGGTGTCCCACAGAGTTCAGTGTTGGGACCTACTTTATTTTTATTATTTACTAATAATCTGCCTGAACTCTCCTCCAGTACACAGAATGTTTATCCTATAGTCTATGCTGATGATACTAATTCCATTCAGTCGGCTCCTAAGCAGGATGCAGTGATACAGGCAGGAGAGCAGGTAATAGCCAATCTAACTAAATGGTGTGTAAATAATTGCCTAAATCTGAAAATAAATAAATCTCAATTATTATGCTTCTCTAATATTAATAAACCGAAGAGGGAATATAGCTTTATGGTGAACAATGTGGCACTAAAAGAGGTGGACATAGTTAAATAGCTCGGCCTGCATATTGAGAGCCATCTGTCTTGGGAAACACACACAGGCAAGTTGACTAATAAATTAAGTTCTCTCTGTTTTCTTGTTAGAGTTATAAGGTCTACCGTATCCAGCAATGTCTCATTGACCATGTATTATGGTGAGTTTTACTCTAGGATAAGGCCTGATATAATATTTTGAGGGTCCTCCAGTCATGCTACTAAGATATTCATAATCCAGAAAAGGATTGTCCGGTTAATCGCTGAAGAGCGATATCGGGCTCATTGTCGCCCAATATTTAAGAAATTGGGAATTCTTCCCCTTCCATGCTTGTATATCTTATCAGTAGTCACCTGGGTCAAGAGTGGTTATTTTTATGCTGTAAAGAACTCAGATATGCATAGTTATGATACCAGAGGTAATAGGAAATTCCACATCCCATATGTTAGGACTAATGGAGCATCAATGGCACCCAAAACTATGGGGTTGAGAATTTTCAACAAGCTGCCTGATGACCTTAAAGTAATTTAGTCAAAATCTGTATTTGTGAAGAGAGTAAGGCTTTCCTGCGTGAAAAGCTCTTTTATTCAGTGAATGAATTTTTTAATACTACTTGACTTGTGTCATTCTTTAAATTCTTGCCTTGTAACTCTGTTGTACTATATGATTGTATAATTTGACGTGTCTTATATCATGCAATTTTATTGTAAAGGACCCTAGAGGCAAATAAATATTATTATTTTATTATAATACTTGGTTTAAACACCATCATAGGAAGAGGTACACTTGGAAAATGCCGGAAGACATTAGGAGATATTAAAGTGACTACATCATGATTAAACAAAGACTCAGGAACAGTGTCAAGAACTAGCGGAGCTATCCGGGAACTGATGCGGAATTGGATCATAATTTAGTTATAATGAACTGTGAGGTAAGATTCAAAAAGCTGAATAAAAGTAGGATGATAAACAGGTGGAACTTAGAAGCATTGAAAGGGGAAAATAGCAAGGAACACCAGGAGCTAGTGAAAGAGAACATAGGCGAAGCAAAGGAAATAGGAACAATCAAGGAAAAATGGGAGAATATAAAAACAGGTACAGTAAGAGCGGCAGAGAAAACTATTGGATAAGTGGAAACTTAGAGGGTAAAGAAGCAGTGGGTTACGGGAGAAATGACTGGGAAAATGGAGGAGAAAAGACAGAGGATAAATGAAAACACTGACATTGGTAAGGTGATATAAAAGGAGTTAAATAATCAACTCTGGTAAATAACCAATTGGACGAAGGAAAATTGGTGGAAAAAGCAAGGCGAGGAATTGGAAGAACTGCAAAAAGGGTAAGTGGATGCATTGAGTAAAACTGCTATCAGGAGGTATGAGGGGTCAAACAGTACCAAAGATTAGGGACAAAACAGGTAGAATATAAATTAAGCAAGAAGATACTCAGGATTGGTGGCGAGAATATGTGGCGGAGCTATATGACTTCAATGGTAGACTAACTAATGTAGACTAAGAGAATGAAGGAACACTAGACGAAGATAACCTTGGGCCAAAGATACTCGACGGTAAAATAGAGGAAACATTGAGAGAGATGATGGCTAGAAAACCATTAGTAGTAGATAACATACCTTTGGAGTTGCTTAAGAATTTAGAAAATAAAGGTATGCAAGCTTTTTTCCAAACATATATATGGAGTATCTAGAAGTAAGGAGTATGGCCAGATGACTTCAAGAAAATAGTCTTGATAATTATCCCAAAGAAGAAGAAAGCATCAGAATGCAAGGACAATAAAGGGTCATTCTATGTCAAATCAACCAGACCTTGACACCAACCGACTCGGATTTTCATGAAATTTGCTGTGGACATACATATAGATTATAATAGTGACCAAATGAAATTTTAGGCTCCTACTGTCAACAGTTTCCGGAATGTGGGCGACTGAAATTTGGGCATGGCCCCACTGTAGTGCCGCAACATGCAACACATGTTGATTTTTGTTTTCACCCAAAACTCCTTTTCTATCGCATAAGAAAATCATCAATTTTTTTCCTGGAGCCAAGAAGCAAAAACAGATCCCAGAAATATCATTAAATATGCCATACATGAAACACTTCTGCAGGAAAAAAAATAAATTCAACAAAAAAATCCAAAGTGTACCTATTTCAATTGACTTTATCCACAGCGAAAGGCAATGGGAATCCAGACTCATAGTTTTGTTACAAATAATCCTTAATGTATGAGCTAAGTTCCTGTGAAAAAAAAACTCATGAGTCCTGCACTGTTTTTAGTAGAAAAATGACTTATTATTACTCGAGGGAAAGAGAGGCATCTTTTTCAAGGGATACACAATGCAAATTAAATTACAGGATATAGAAGACAGAAAATCTATTTTTGAGATGAAAACAATATTTAAGCATGCATCTTCACACCATAATCAATGGTAATGGCTAGCAAAGTAGCATACCCATCAGCGATCATGTGAATGAGCACCCTCTGGAGGGCAGCTGATAAATTCTGCAAGGCTCGCAGACAATCAGGTTTTGGCAAGTAAGTCTTTGAAGGGACAAGCTTTATAAATTATTTAGAAAGTCATTGTGGGAAGTTCAGAATTAAGGTAAATCATAAGACGAAAGTGATGGGGTTCTCTGGGACAAAGAAAGTGAGCTTTCTGGTCATTTAAGCTGGAGAGCACAAGCTCCAGCAAGTGGAACATTTTAATTACTCTGACAGTACGCTTGAAGAAAATTGGCATAGTAGCTAAGATAAAATCGGAGAATAGCTTTAGCTAAGGTGGTCTTTAGACATAAAAGGGAGCATATGACAGGGACCTTAGACCAAGATGTGGAGAGGAGGCTGGTGAAGAGCTTGTTTTAGAGATTAGCGTTGTATGAAGCAGAAATGTGGTCCCTCAGAAAGGACAGTGAGAATAGGCTGCAGGCATTTGAGATGTGGGCATGGAGAGTATGAGAAGGTGAAGTGGACGAAAGGAAGACTAGCAAACAGGTGCAAACTTGAGATGGTGGGCGAAGAAAAGAAATGTCTGAGTGAAATCTGGGATAGGCAGTGCAGACGGCTGGAGGATGTAATAAGACGTAGAGGTGATGGGTTGCTCAAGAGTGTGATAGAGGGGAGGATGTTGGGCAAGCGGGGGCGGGGAAGAGGAAGAAAGAGGATAGGTTTCATGGACAGGATAAAGAAGGGTAGATCATATGGTGAGGCGAAAAAGGATATACTAGAGGAAGATAGAGCCCTGAAAATGTAGAAAACTGGGAGGAGATTCTCTGACTTTCATCCAAACCTAACTTCAATGGTCGAATACTAAAAAAACATGCATTTTCACTTACGAGTAGTAGGAGGTCCCATTGCCATCCTCTTTGATTCGTGGACATTTTCCTGAGCAGTTGGTGGGCGTTTTACTGCACCAGTGCGAGGCTGGAGAACCGTTCTCGCTGAGCTCGGAGGTGCAGGGGGCTGTGTCCTCGGCATTGATTTTCCTGGAGTTTGGAGGTTAATTTGCTGCATGAACAATAAACACCCTTTACGCATGCAGCTAGATCATGCACATATATACATAGCCGTCCAAGCCACTATAAATTTGTAAGGCAAGTGATGTTAAGACAACGGTAATTTAAGAATATCAGAGCAAGAAGTCAATTATTATGTTTAACAGGTAACTAATAACCACCAATTCACAAAAGTAAGTCTTTTATTTCAAACAGTTTGTGTGCTTCGTAAAGGTTTTTATAAGCCGTCTAGTGACTATGAACTCGAAGGCTTCCGCGGAGTCGATCAGATGATATTGAAGACTTTTCGGTCTCTCTTCCGCGTGTTTCCATTGTCGAAGACTAAGTCTTCAATATCGTCTAGTGACTAGTTTATCCAATATTAATGAAGGAAATAATACCATTCAAGCAAAATGAAGCTCCATTACACTTCTATGAGACCACTGTAACTTCTACTTCTACCAACATCGACGACATCACTTTGAAGTTGAGAAACAACTCCGACGACGAGAAGACAATCCAAACTGTTTGTTTACTTGCTTTATAATACAAGAACTCTAAGCACTAACCAGAAGAGACTTAATTAAAATCAATCTGGGTCAGGCTAGTGGGAGAGGAGTTGGAAAAGTGTCGTTTGCGACATGTAAGGGGAGAGGCAGTGTTGACACTCCCGGCGTCGACAAGGGTCAAATCTAAACATAAGATATTAAGGTGCCCAAAATATAACTTCGACCACACCAACCCGATCCCCTTCTCAAGAGTCTAATTAGGCATCAGGAGTCAACATGTTTCCCAAACACCAAAAAGCTATCTTTATGTCACGGTTTCTATTTTCGGAGAGAATAGTTAGACTAACCTGTCTCTCCTGCACGTCCGGATACAAGCTCACTTATTCCTGCCACACCACAATACCCTACCACTGTTTTCATCACGTAACATTACGAAAAAGAGGAAATCATTTAAAATCCCGATTTACCTGTGAAAAGTCCACCGCTTACTGATGTTGTTGACACAGATCGTCGAAGACGAGGAGCACTGAAGTTCACACGAGGGATCCTGGACAGGTTTCCTGAAACTTAAAACAAGCGATAAAAACGCAAACACATGTAAAAATTAACATTTAATAGTTGTGTTAGGGAAACTATGACGCATTTACCAGGAGTCACTTGCTCCATTTTGACCACAATCAAACTGGTCCCAATTTGATACTCTTCAAGCTTCACGACTTCAAACTTCACTGCTTCAACTGCCGAGCCTGAATTCAAACTGACCAATCACTGGCCGTTACCGCGTCTGGCTTTTTTGGCTCAAGTGCTGACGCCATGCGTTCAACTATCGAACTTGGTAGTAATCCTCGCGGAGCCAATCAGTGCCGATGGCGACGTTCGGTGCGTAAACTAGAGCAGAAGATAGCAAATATCGTAATGACACTGCATTGAACGATATTAAGGGAAAGGTACGAAGAAGAATTTTATTTTCCAACCTCTATCTTCTCGTCAGTGCTTTTCATTAAAGGTTCAGCGTTCGACGAAAGTCAGAGGAACGATGAGATGGGAAGACTCAGGTCAATGGGCCTCAGTGAATGATGACATCAATTTCATAGTGTTTTCGTGAAGTGTTGAGTGGAAATTATGTCGAAAAAGTGGTAATCAATAATTGCCCTTGTTTCACCATCAATGTGGGATGTAAAAGACGTTTCTATGTCGTCGGAAAGCGGAGTTATGAAGGAAAAACGTTGATACCTGACATGTAAACAATGGCAGATGTGTGTGCAGTCCGCACATATTAATTATTAGTTTCTGACGCTTGACCGCACGCTCATGCGTCGTCTAGTCTTGGTGACTATCGTGACCACGGATATTATAAATTCTCTGTACTCCGAGGTCGTGAGTGTGAACGATGTTGTCTAGTTCATACGCTGGTAGCGAAGCCAGCTATTTTCTGGTTGCGCAAGTTGTACCATGGTTTCTCGATGCATGCTTATATGCATGCATGAATTTTTCCGGGTAAGTGCATTTGAATTACTATCTGTCATGTCTCACTATATTCTTTCGTTTAAATATGGTATCAACCGTCCGATATACTTTTTAATACAAATGAGGTATCTGTTCCCGTTGCCTCTGACCACCTGCCGCGGTTCTTCAACGTTCTTTTAAATTTTTAACACGTTTGCATTTTATTATTCCCAAGATGTGGTAACTCTCGATACTCGCTGCAGAGTTGTCGGAGTCTAGTCGTTTACGTTATGTTACTTTTTCAAGCTATGATATTCACTGGAAGGAAATTCACGCCTGACTATAAACGCCGGTAAATCTCCCCTTGTGTCACACCCCTTTCAAAGATTTTTTTCGACTCTTTCCACCTCACTCATCGCCACGAAATTTACGTCACATTAACTGCCAACCTTCGAGTATTTTGTGATATATTTACTTCGCGAAAACTGTTATTCTACGAAAAATGGGAAAATTTCTAACCACTGTAAGTATTGTTCAGTGTCTCGAGTGCCTAACCAAATAAAGATTGCCCGTGTATTTGGAGAATATTATTGTACGATACCAGTCATATTTTTCCGTTCTGTGACTCCTGTAAAAATGTATGTAAAACACCATGTTAATACTGCCACCACTGCTTTGTGCTTCGATGTCCTATGAATTAGCTTGATCCTTTCTTTTCCTACAATTTTAACCACAGAACAAATCTTGTATGACAAGAAAGCTGCGAATAAACTTATCACATAGTTTGCAGCTTTATATTTATTTTTAGCTTTATTTATTTGCAGCTTTTTTTGTTTAATTATTATCAGTGCAAATGTGAACAAATTAAAGTTAACCCCCAAAGGCCCTTAAGGTATACGGGTTGCCTCTAACGATGTGAACCATTTGATTCCCTGATTCACACCTCTATTGGCTGTCTTTTTGTGGCATAATACTGAAGTCTTATCCATACGCAGAAGCAATCAACAGTCAATGAAACAATTCCTCGAAAAAAGTAATCAGCAATCGTGTTAAGGTTTTGCTATTGGGTAAACCAAAATTTTAAATTGCTGAAAGATAAGTTAGTAGGATGTTGCATGAATTATAAAAGTATTGCTATTGATTGAATATTTATGAGGTATTTACATCTTTTGAGACAACATGTATATCTTAAGGACCATGGGGGTTAACATCTTTTTCTGCTTATTTTTGATAGTAATTAGAATGTAATCTGAAACCAGTCTCCGGACTGGTATTCGCTAGCTTTGCTCTCTAGCCTGCCTTTTATTATTCCTTGAATTATGTACTGTGAGATATTAAGCTTATTGGTCCATTGACTTCACAGTTTTTTGCCTTTCTCTTCTTTGCTGTTTGACTTAGTGTTGCCTTTGTGAAGTCCTCTAGCAACATTCCATCCCTTTAAATCCTATGAATACTAAAAAAAAACCTTTCCTGTTCAATGCTTGTCCATACTCTTTGGAAATTCTGCAGATATGTTATTTATTCCCACTGCCTTTTTACTTTTCATGTCCAGCAGTGCTCTTTTGATTTCACAGCCAGGTATACCTAATCCGATGCTTTTGCTGAAGTATCATCTTACCTTTCTAAATATGATGTGCTTGGCCTTATTTCCTTGCCTTAGAGCTCTTCAGTATATTCCATCCACAAAAAGAGAACTCACTTTGTACATTCCACACTGTTTTATTATTTCTCTTTTCATCTGTCGCTTTTCCACAAAGTAAAGCCTGAAACTAGTATTCCTTTCACCCTTTGTTGATCTCTTTTGGTTGCACACTTTTCTGCATTGTCTGTTTTTTTGCAATTCGCCATCCCTTACCACTGCCCAGCATTGCCTTTTCATTCCAGTTGACATTAAATTGCATTTGACCTTCCATCTTTTTGAAGTTTTCCCTAGGAATCAATCTGGTCCCTTCATGACTGCCTTGCTTATGTTGTTTCTCTCCTAAGTCTTGCTATGTTCCTCGCAATTTTTTCTTGCCTAGATCTGAGTTTGTGGACTTCCATTTCCTTCTCTCTTTATTATCATCTCCTTCATAATCACGGACTCCTAACTTGTGTTGCACATACTATTCCTTTGTACTCTTGCCTTTGCCCCTTACACGATACCTTTTTCCATTACTCTCCATTCATCTTCGACTTATATAATCTCACAGTCAGTATCCATGTTTTTATCAACTTGCCCTGAATACTGCTTTGTCATTGCCTTACCTCAGTCAATGTCTCTGTATTCCACTATTGTACCCTTCCACCTCCTCTTGCCTTTTTTAGCTGATCTCATCACTTACAAGTTTTGATCTGTGTTTGTTTCAGGCTTGCTAGTATTTAGCTCTATTTCTGAATCTGTCTCTCACCATAATGTAATTTATCTAGAACATCTCTGTCCCTCCTGGCTTCTTCCATGTACACCTTCATCAAGGGTTGTGTCAAAGCCCAACTTGCATGCCCTTCACATAGTCCTAACATTCCACATGCTTATTCTGAATACTGCATTTCCCCTCTGCATCTTCTTTTCTTATGATTCAAAATTTCACTGTGATCCTTTGCTCGGATTTTATGTGATTACTACCACAGGAGCCCTCCGTCATCTGCTGGTCTCCAGACCTAGCCCCCTTGAGCTGAGCCCCATAATTACTGGGATTAATGTCTTTTCAAGAACTGTCCCTTATTTCAAGGCTTTTAATTGTGATGGTGTAGTCCCACCCAAAAACATCTTCCTATCTTGGAGCTGAAAAGTTATGAGTTGATGTTTATGTGATAATACCAAACCTTGAACGGAAAAGTATAAAGGAACCTTCTTTAGAAATTATTGTGCTGTGTTCTGTGAATATTTCATTACTTACTTCCGGAAACAGTAAACCCTAAACACTTGATGGAGCCAACAGCAAAAAAATGAGCCAATAAGAAGAAAACATTTCTAAGTCAAATCAACCCTTAATTGTGTGTTTATAATTAATTGTGTTAATAAGTGAGAGTGGAGTTCTGTAAAAAAAATTTTGTCATGTCTGCGAAAATCTTCCACAAAGTTAGGCTTTAAACCATTAATTTTATGAACATATATCTTGTGCAAATGAAATACAAAATGAATTTACAAAGATAACAGGGCTGTCTGTAAGGTCTTAATAATAAAAATAATATGCTATGCATATGAGGCCAACTCATAAGTACTTTTTGTCACTGAATAATATGATGAGAAAATAATGACAAAAATAAATACGAAGATAGAGACTAGAGATTGGCATAAAGGTGTCAGAGAAAGTAGTATTCTATCACCTTGGATGGGCATATCCTCTGTATGCCTTTAGCTTTAGTGAATTAGGCATCTTGAAGCTATCTAACTTCTTAGATGTTCCCCTCTGTCTGCTTCACTAATAGGCAACTGAAAGTCCAAAATAACCTGACTGAATGGAGATGGATCAAACACAACTCCCCTGCATGCTTACTCCTAGTTTAGAAAGATACCACAGTCCTGTTCAGGTCACTTATAGAAGAGTACAGCTTCTCCTCAATCCAGGATGGTGTGTACGGCTTTCTTTTGTATGGAATGTTTATTGCTTGCTCAGAAATATATTTATGGGGTCATCAGGATGATGCCTCAATTCATTGATTTTGGATAATGGATTGGATTTTGAATCTGCTCTATTATCCATATTAATTTACTAATTGAGTGCATTGGGAAAAGTATTTGAGAAACTCAAAAAGGCAAGTTAATGATGGTGAGTTATTCTTTGCTGAAATGATTTAGAGTGAGGGTTATTTGTTTGGTTGATTTCAATGATTTTCCAGGGAAGTAAAATCTAGACATTGTAATACCCTCAAAAACAAAGCTCAGCAACAAGAAACCATATTGGAAAGGTTCGGGGATTAAAACATCATGACTTGTTTAAATAAAACCAATAATTAGTTAAGTTTTTATGTTGATTCATATACATACAGATGTATTCCCCCTCTATAATTAGATTGAATGGGAATATTCTGTCTTTGTTAAAGGTGACGGAAAGGAAGGAAAGTTGTCGGTCTCCTTTGCTGTACTCCTATTTTTAAGATCAAGAAAGGAATGTAACCGATGCTCAAAGTTGACCTCACTCTAATCCTACGTTACCTACCACTTAATTTTTAATCATATTATCCAGTGATGGCAGTTTAATTAAATTTAGGGAGGATGGCCATAGAATGATGAAGTTCTTTGGTTGTTGCAGATTTATGAGTGGTGAAGCAAATCCAAAGGTTTAACAAATTTAGGAGCAGGGTTAATTTGCGAATGAATTTACCCTGCTTTAATCGCATCTTCCTAGAATGACCTGATAAGCAATAAAGGTAGATAACATGTAATGTGAACCCCAGTGGCCAGTATCCTATTTTTTAATGCAATGTAAATTACAAAAAGGTCGACTATGAAAAGTGTAGGAGTTGGTCTTCAGTGGTTTTCAAGCTTACTTTGTGGAATTTGGACATCATATTGAGATGAAATAAGATCACTTTGTAAAACCACACAAACTTTAATTAGTATAAACAAGGTATTGGTAGGGATTATATCAATTAAAGTTTGTGTGGGTTGTACAAAGTGATCTTATTTCATCTTAATATGTAGGAGTTGATGTTTGAAAACTGCCCAGGGAAATCATTTTGATAGACCACCTACCTCTTGACACAAGTTTTTTTTTTTTAGGAGTTACGGATCAGTAGGTTTTACTGTATCATACACCGATAAGAAAGTGAGACTTAAGTCGTAGCATAGTGTAGCCTAAAGATGTCACTGTCCGGCAACCAGTGTATTTAATCCCCAGTAATTTCTACTGAGAAAGAAAAAATTGAGTGAAGGCTGAATTCTATGGTCCATTTGATGGAAGGGAGTTAAAAATCCTTCCAATTAAAAAAATGGCTTTCGGTTATTTCAATCCTTATTTGAAGTCGATAGAGTTTCTAAGAGGGATGTTAAGAATGAAACTACTTGGTTTTTTTCCACCAATATATTTAACCATACATCAACCGGTTTCGGCCTTTTCAGGCCATTATCAAGATTACAGAATAAAAATACCCAAAAGACAGCACAGCTTATATACTAAATCTCAAGGAGAGGGGAAGTGGTTGAAATAAGGGGGTGTGGGAAGAGGGGGGGAATGAGAGGTGATTGGGCAAACTGCAACTGCAATGAGAGGTGATTGGGCAAACCATCTGTTTGTTCCTTCCCTGTCATTGGATTTCTCTGTGAACATATGGCCTCTCCCAAGTAGTTAATTGCATCTTCAAATTCCTCTCTCAAGTTCATCTCTTTTAGCATGGGAGTTAAAAGAATCACCAAAATGCACTTCCCTAAATGTACGTGACATATTTCTGAAAATATTTAATAAATTCTGGGAATATTAAAAAAAAAATGATCAGCACAGAGAAGTAATTAACTTGTCATAGAATCAATCATGGGTTGTATGTAACACGGAAATTTTGAAGCTGCAACGATATCCAAATAACTAAAATATATCAACACTGTTGAAATATTAATGTTTATTACCATTAATAATGAATGCAATAAATTAAATAAAGATTAAAAAGATACTAAATGAGCTGCCAGTGGGATATAGACAAAGTTTGGGGTTCATACATTCTCTATCAGTTGTCATCAACAACATCTTGGATTGACCAAAAACGAGCCATTCTCCTTTGGTTCTCACCCTCTCATTTAGTATACAGAAGCTCTCCTGTTCCCTCTCCACCCCCTTCTAGGAAACTCCTTTCTCAGGTAAAAATTTCTCCTCCATAGTGTCATCTCCCTTGCCAGCTGTGGGGAAGAAGGCTCTTGTTTGCTTCTGTTTGTTAATTGCTTTTCTGTGCTGTGCTGGGGGTGTGGTTTGATCTTGTTGTCACCGCAATGTCAACTCTGGACTTTGAAATCTTTTGGCTTCATGGAGGTAAGATTTGTTTGGAGGGGATTGAGCTACATTGCCTTCTCAAGGCGTTTTGTACATGACACATTCACAGGGCACCCCACAGGGGACATATGTCTTTGGCGGCCACCAGCAGATGCTGCATGGGCTACCATTCCTGTCTCCCAACCTTTGACCTATCTGGCATGGGTGGCCCTACCAAGAGCATTGCTCCTGCTAGTTCAGCTGAGTCATAAGGAGGGGTCTAGGAGTTATTCAAGCACATGAGCACTTACACCATGACCGGGTAGTAGTCCTATAGGAGATTCTAATATACTGAAATGATATTTTCAGTGAAATATGTCATTCAAAAACAATTTTTGGGAGAAAATTTCAAAATAATATGAAGTCTTTTGTCAATGACTAGTTTATCTTTCCTGGATGTCTTGGGGTTGGGATTTAAATTGGTTGTTGTTTGTCTTCTTTTTTCTTAATATGTTTAGTCACATTCATTATATTTGTTGGATGAATCCTCTAATTAGCCAATGGTCACAGACCTTAATGTAATAGAATGCTAGAAAAGTCTGAAAAATAGGCTGAAATCATTCAGTATCAATGTGAGCGTCTTGCTTTTATTTTTTAATTAGTATCTTTAGTTTTTTATTCATTCTGTATCCACTCCTGATAGACTAAGGACTCATTTTTGCTAGTGATGTAGTAATGTTTATTCCTTTTAAGTTCAAAATTTCCTGTGCCTGTTTGATAATAGTAATGAATAAATTATGTCCTGTGAACTCAATGCTTGTTTTCATTAAGTCATTGATTGTAGCTCAACATATGTATCTCGATATTTATTTACTGAGTGAAAGAAGTGGTGGGCATGTTAGATAAAAAAGTCCTTAGAAAGTAAAGCATGGTAAATGTCACTAATAAATGCTTGTGAAGATTACAGTGTGACTGTGTTTGATTGGAAAATTAATATTTTTGAACCACTCGCTCTCAAAATTTGATAAATATGATTGAAGATGCTGGAAAAAGATTTTAAATGGGAACTGAAAGAAACCTCGTGATACAGAATTGGATTGATCCCAGAATTGGATTGATTGTTAAGAAAAAGAGAAATGTAAATGTGATACTGTCGCACACGCCAGTCTTTCCTCCAAATGGCTCTCAGAACACGCATAATATAACTTTGATTGCATGCAATATGGTAGTCACAACCACTAATACAGTGCAAAAGGTAACTCTAGCTATATTGCTATAAATTGATATTCGTAATTTTCATGGATTACCATCTTATTTAATTACAATTTGATTTTAATTTGACGGGTTTGCTACTTCAACATTGTGTCAAATCCTTGTAAATATGCTGTGAATGATGACAGTATGTGACCCATTAAGTTTTTTCGGATCACGGCATCTACATCCATGTCTTGTCAAGATGACCTATCACATTTTGTAAAATCATTTTGAAAGCTATGTCTGCATCTTATTGTAATCGCCTCTTGTGAGGCTATACTTTGTGTGTATTTTCCATACGTGATGGGAGCATAATGGGTGCATTCTTTTAATTAGTAGGTATTATATGATTCCAGTATATAAGTAACTAAAGATTAACTGAATTCTAAAATACATTATTTGAAAAAATGCTATTGTCTATCCACTGTTTTTTTCTAGTTAAGAAGAGAGAGAATTAGCAGTGTAGTGACTACCTTTAATATGTTGATGGTCAAGAAATATTTCACTGTTAAATTTTATTTTGGCAAGTCTTTGTTTGATGATGATTGCTTCATATCATATTTATGCTGCATGTGATAAAAAAGCCATTTTCTATTCTGTTATTGCTTGAAGATTTTTGGAGTTCCAGGCATTGAAAAACTATTTGGAATAGCGATGACTATGTGTATTGTTTAAACTATTAAATTTGGCAATGACATATACTAATTATCAGTGAATGCTATTTCATTAGCAGTTTTCAGCAGTAATTGGGAGATATACTAAATTTTTGTGAAGTGACTTTGAATTTCTTCAACTTCTGAAGTGGTGAACCTGACTTACCAACAGAGCCATAATGCTACTTCATTATTATGCTTGGAGATTCATTCTAATTATGCTCCTAACGATTCTAAGGAAATTTGATTACATACGCACTCTGACTGGAGTGGTAAAACTTAAAGCAAAAATCAATACATGAGTAAATAATGCCATTTACTGGCTCAACTGCCTCCTGAGATGAGATGCAGCCATCTCCAAGTCTATGATTGTAAATATTCTGAAATATTTCACATTCATTTGCCGAGTAAAATTTGATCGTTAAAAGTTTAATATGGATGGTCTTCTCAGATGTATTGCATCACCTGTTGGAAAAAGTGCTGCTGTCAAAATGACTCGAGGGAGAAGAGAATCGTTTTAAAAAATTGGTAAAAAATACACAGGTATGAAAGAAATCAAATGCTAATGTTAAAAAAAATTCCCGCGAGTCACTCCCTCTGTTCCTGCACTCCCATTGCGAAGAATCCTAAAACTTACTCCCTTTGTCTTTTGCTCATAACTGAGCTGCCTCAGGTTTGCCAATGAAGGCTCCACATAAGCCTTTAAGTGCCATAGTTCAGCTCCATGTACAACAGGAGTAGAGCATGGCTTGGACATAAGAGAAAAATTTGATTTTACCAATCTCTACATGAAAGAAAATTATTGTCATAAGCATTATATTTATGGTGAATTACCACTTTGAATAATTTGGCAAAGTGTCAAAGTGGGTAGGCTTCTATGGTGAAGTTGCTATGTTCAGTTAAATTGCTTAGCTGTGATAAACGTGTGGGAAAAATGTTAATATTCCTAAGGCAAAGCCAAGGAAAAAAGGACAATTTTTTTGCAGTTCAGAAAGGCATATGATTATCTTAAGTGGTTGACAAGGTAAGTTACACTAAAAAGATGGTATGTATCAAGGAGCCATAATGACAAGAATAGAGGCCCCTTAGATGCACTGCGGTAAAAACCAGAGAGTAAGGATGCAACAATGTCTTATTTGAAAAATGGAAGGAGCAAGTTTAAATGCTGCTGCTGAAGAAAGATCTCAGAATTTCCCATTGTCTCTGCTGGATAAAGGTGTCTCGGGTAATTCCATCGGGTAAGCAACTCTATATCTCCTTACGTTTCGGAGAATGACTAGTTCTCCATCCTCCTATGTGCCTTCTTCTCAATTTGGCCAGTATACATATGTACTCCATTCCTTGGCATTAAGGTGCTATCTGGTTGGCTCTTGCATGTGCTCGTTTTCCCTCCTGTTACCTAGTTAATGATCTCAATGATAGATCTCCATCAACTGAGACACTGGTTTCCATTTGAGTAATGCCGGAAGACCCATCATCAAAACTTCAATATGTAAGGGAAGGTAGGAAGATGAGCATGTGCCAAAGCCAATCAGCATCTGACACCAAGGAGTGGAGTATTTATACTGGCTAAATTGAGAAAATGGCTTTTAAACATTTTCTAACCTCCGCGTTGTACCACCTTGATTCTCTATTCTCACTCTTATACTTATGAGGTATATATCTGTTGACAAGTGACCGCGTAATTTGGATGAACACTTTCCATGTATTGTTTGTATCACTATTTTTGCTGATGTTCACGAATTCTTCAAAAGAAGTCTATAGGTCACGCCTAAATCCGTTGAAATCTGCTTTACTAAAAAGGTAAGTAAATCTTTCTTTTTAATTTAAAATTTTTTTCAGTATTGAGGGAAACTAAGTTGTGGTCGCTTATTCCATCGACATTTTCAACTTTAAAAACTTTTTCAGGGATTTTTGTGGCAAGTACATCCAGAACTTTTTCCCCTCCATTAGGCAAATTTACTATTTGATGTAGTGCGCATGATGCGAACAGGTTAAGCAATGACTCACAGATTTATTTGTCCCTACCCTCAGATTTCTGACTACATCTTTTTCAATCTATCGATGGTGTATTGAAATCTCCACCAACAATAATCTGTCGTTCGTTACTATGGGAATTATGAACCTGATCTGTTTCTCGAGTTCTAATACTGAGTGTACATCGGAATGGGGTGGTCTATAGTAGGCACAAACGTATATTACTTTTGAATTAGCACATTGAATGGAACACCATACACTTTCTATTTTATTATCGGGAATCACTTCTATTTTGCTGACTATTGTGTTCTTAACTGCGATAAATACTCCCCCTCCAGGTCAACCCTCTCGATCTCTCCTGTATACCCTAAAATTTACTGGGAAAATGTCACTATCAGTAATATTGCTTGTTAACCAACTTTTCGTTCCTATAACTATGTCAGAATTAGTTCTCTCTATGAGGTGATGGAATTCAGGTATCTTGCTTTTTAAACTACGACAATTAACTACCACTACTGAAAATTCCTCTATTTTAATATGTCTGCTTATTGTATTTGTGGGGTTTCTGTTTTGTAAATTATTGGGAAAGTTAGTTTGGGAATTCATTCACGTAGCGGTGCCTGTAGGATATGTTGGTTAAGTTGGGATGTACGGAATTAAATAATTACGATTCCAAACTGTCCATAAATATTTCAGCTAGTAATGGTGACAAGGGGGATGCCATCGTGAGGCTGTCTATCATGTGATAGAAATTTATTGAATAGAAAATAATTTTGATTGGCACACAATTCCATTGGTATGTGAAGTTCTTTGGCTAACATAGAGTCAACATTGGAGTCTCTCAGTAAATCCTTCGCAAGTGACAAAGTTTTTGGATGGGCACAATGTAAATAAATTGTTCACATCAAAAGAAACTGCCTTTGAGTTGGGGGTCAAAGAGAGATGTTGAAGTTAACGCGATAAATTGATGGAATTCTAAATGCCGTATTTTTCTTAAAAATCAGAAAGTGGTCTAAAGATGGTATTCAGTTTGGAGGCTAATTTATTAGATGGTGAGCCTATGCAAGATACTACCGGATGACCAGGCATTCCACCTTTATGAGTTTTAGGAAGACCATAAAATCTAGGAGGTAAAGGATTCATTTGTAGTAGTTTCCCTTTCTCACTTTCTCGGAACAGAGTAGAGTAGGATGATAAGGCTGCTTTTACACTTTTTTGGAATCTAGCGATTGGGTCACAAAGGAGGTATCTTTCTACACATCATCACATTTTTCAATATAAGAGAATTTTATTATAATATTAAAATACCTTGTGAAATAGTGCAATTGTTGTTTCTGTTTTAATATGATGAACTTCCACAATATCTTGCCTGAATCTGTTGAAATTATTTGTACAGTTGACTAAATAAATTAACTTCTTCGCAAAGTTCTTCACCATCAATTCCATAATTCTCACACAAGACACTGACTAGAATCGGCCTTACAGTACTATCCATATTTTTAACAACATTGAGCAAACCTTTGTGGGAAAAGTAAGTCATTTGTTTGACAATATTCAGAGAACTTTCTGGAAGCTGATCCCTCAGCTGAAGTCTTAGGGAATCAAGGATTTGAAAGTACACATCTGATCTTATTTTCGCTTATTTCACTTCTGGTCTTATTTAGAATGTTTCTACATATATATTGTAACATTTTCCTTCATTCTCCTCGGAATGCGGGTGCGCTCATGAATGGAAAGGGGTGGGGGCAGGTAGAGCTGGACGTCAATAGTATTACATAATTATGATAAACTAATGTAATTGTACAATTAAAAAACTTAAAATAGCGTCATTCTATTATATGAAGCTCTGCTACTTTGCCTAATTTCAACCCATCCCTAAAAATAAACTTGCCAAAAAAATAAGAAAATATTTTTGAATTGAAAGTTTCATACATGGAGATAGAGTTACTTATCGAAGGGGAGGAGGGTACGAGGGGTTGAGACAAATGCTACGGTTATCGACTAAGGGGAAGCGGGGGTTAAATCACCGTATAAGGTAACGTGCAGTGTATGTACGATCCGCAAGTCGAAGCCTTTTGACTGTACTGTGATATGACCCGTTGGGAGGAGGGGGTGGAATTAAGACTGGAGGGATGCTGAGTTAGTTATGCTACTGGGTTGCGTTCGGGGATCTTATGTTGGCCTCGATGACGGCGCGGTGCGGCAGCCAAGGCAGAATACAGAGAGACGCGACCGAAATAAAAGAAGCTTTCAGCAGGCTGAATGATTCTCTATAACAGCTCGATGTTTTGCTATTCTACACTTAACGCTTAACATTCATTTATCGTTATAACCTTTCGATACTTATATAAATTACTGTTAACGGGTAAAAGTATCTACCTACATTTAGTGAATTTCTTTATGCATTTTAAACATCCCCCCCAAATTTTACATTTTTTTTCTATGGCGCAACTTGCGCCATACATCCCCCCTGTGGGCGGTCCTGCTCAGTCTCTCCATTCCTGCGGGGCGATTATACTGTGAGAGCGATGACGGCGGGAAGGTGATAAAAAGTGCTATCACGGATACATAATCGCTGCTATCGCCCTCCGTCATACGTATGACGTTGCCCCTGGCAACGACGTCGCTCTCACCCTTATCACAGTTAACATAATCGCCCCGCTGATTTTATATTTTCTAATTTACTGCCTTTAAATAAAGTTCTGACATTCGATGTCCCTGCTGATAGGTGTAGTGTTTTTTCCGTTTTATGACCGTTTGCAGTCCCCACCCGTAGATCCGACTGGGGGACTATTTTACCCTCGGAAGATTTTACAAAAGCCGTAGTAATGGTGTACTGCTGATTCTTGGGATATTCTTATAAATTTTACGTGATGTTTCACCCTTCTTTCCACATCCTAGGCCGTTGGCCTTCACTCAATGGTTGATCCGCCTTTGGGAATGATTTCTCATTCCCAGGACAAGAGGGTACCCAAGACCAACGAGCCGTCCTACTGTATGACGTTGCCCCCTCTCTACCTCGGGGAGGTGTAGATCAGGAGTTTACCTTCATTGGGGCATTTAAAGAGAGAGACAGGGATGTGGCTTGTCACCACTGCTATTCAACATCTATTTTGAGGTGGATCTGAAAGAGTACAGAGAAAAGAATATTCATGGAGTAAGCATTAATGGAAGACTTTATAATTCAATACGCTTCGCAGATGATATCGCTTTGGTGACTGAAAATGAGCATGATATGGAGGCTTCTCTAAAACTACTGGACAGACTGTTGAGAAATAACTGTAGGATGAAGATCAATAAAGCGAGAACAAGGGTTATGAAATGTACAAAAAATGGAGAGGAGGAGGCAGAAATAAAACTGGACGGAGAGCGGCTCACCCAGATCAAAAGGCTCCCATTTCTTGGTAGTGTGAAATCCTCTGATGGGCGAAACAGTAAATATATCAGAACCAAAATAGTGCAGGCCAAGAAAGCATTCTTGTTTAAAAAAAAAAGGTTTGCTAACATTAAAAAAGTCAGCATAGACCTGCGAAAGCAATATATTTAAACTTTCGTTTGGAGTGCAGGTCTCTACGGATCAGAAAGCTGGACTCTCCTAGAGAGAGAGAAAAAGAAACTGCAGGCCTTTGAAATGTGGTGTTGGCGCAGGATGCTTAAAGTACAATGGACGAGCAAGTGCTAGAAATGATAAAGGAGAAGCGTCAACTGTTGAAAATAATGGAAAGCAGAAATGAAAGGCTCATAGGGCACCTGCTAAGACACTCGGAGTGCTAGAAATGATAAAGGAGAAGCGTCAACTGTTGAAAATAATGGAAAGCAGAAATGAAAGGCTCATAGGGCACCTGCTAAGACACTCGGAGTGGTGTACAAGCTTAATTGAAGGTAGGATGGAGGAAAGGGGGAAGGCCAAGAAAGGAGTTCTTAACGAATATAAAGGATGGAAGACCATATAGAGTGGTTAAGGATCTGGTGATGGAAGAGAGAAGATTTTTAAGAGGACAAAATGCTGCCCACCAACCCAACAGTTGAGGAGAGGAAGAAAGGGCCAGGACCTTAAAGGCGTTCCCTGTAACTGTCCAGTGCTTAGAGAGGGTTAAGTACATTACTAGTCCTAAATAACGAGCTGCATTAACACAAGCAAAGTGGAGACTTCCTGGTAAATTGTCCCATTTCTATTTTTAAACGGAAGTAGAATGTATCGTGAAACCGGAATATATACTGGGTTTAATAGGGCCAATGTCACAAAAAAATTGGCTAAGGCGACTGTATGACCATCAGCCCCAAAAAGCAGCTGGCGGTTGCCACTTGGTACCTAGGGACCCCAGATTCGTATTGATTAATATAATTAAATTCTTTGAATTGGTAATAGGTAATACTTAGAACGAAAGATTATTTGCTGATTGATGTAGGTATAAATTTCTACCTACATTTCAATGTTCTTCACTGAAATCGATGTTTTACATATTCTCCAATTACTTAAGATCCAAAAATGTTCTGCATCTACTTATTCTATAGAAAAGTCAGTCATACAACGATTAGCTGGATTAGCTACTTAATGTCAACAAGTCGAACAAAAACACACTTTTGCAATGAAGTACTTAAAAACAAAGAACATACTGAGATTAGACAGGAGTTTAAGAGCTATTGAAGGGATATTTCAACGGGGAATGAAACTGGCTAGTTCTTTTGTAAATTCATGGTAAATAGATTTCACAACATGAATTGGTATCAATGAGACGTGGAATTCACAAAGGCCCTACGCATAAAATCAAATGCTTAATACCATAACACATATAACTCTAAAATACAAAGGACATATTAATTCTGGTGATAAAGGCTCTTTCATGGTACATTATGCAAATGCTGATCTCATTGGTCCCAGTCCTCACTGTACTGCTGGATGTTACAAAGAAAAAAAGATTGTGATATTTCACACAATAATAATTTCTCAATTATCATTCAAATCCTCCGCAAATGAGGTCCCCAAACCTGTCCAAAGCAAAGCTTTCTATGAATTTGAGAGGGTGGATGAACATACTGAAGGGAAGGATGTCAGTCCGAAATTAAATGAAAAAAACATGTCAATTTGAAATAGGATTATTATTGATTTCAGTATTTTAATTATTGAGCACGAACTCACGCACACGTGTACAGGTACGTAGACGTACACGTTGGACCTCTTGCTCCTGAACGTGCAGTTCGACACACAACTTCGATAGACTTAAAAAATGTTGTCCTTCCGCGGAATTGCCGCCCTCCATTTCTAGATCTGGGCCATAGTTCGAAAGTGAAAACAAGCATTCCTTTCATCACACTCTAACTGATACGTAATACTTCATTTCAGCAGCCTCAAGGTCTGCTAGGGCCTGGTTATCATTATCTACCATTATCTGCCCTGCTAAAAAACTCTCTATAGTTTACTTCAAATACTTTTACAGAATTTCTTAAAAAGTTCTGTAGATATTCCTTAAAGTATTGAAACGACATTTTACCGAATTCCCTACGACGCTCTGCAGAATACCTTAGGATGTTTTGCAGAATACCTTAGGACGTTCTGCAGAATTTCTTAGGACGTTCTGTGGAATTCCCTACTACTCTCCATATAGGTCTTTAGAAAAGGAACTTGGTCAACGGAAAACACGCAAATTTCCGTAGTTGCTGGAGTTCTACAGAACAGCTTTTTAGGAGTTATTTTGCTCCGCAGAAAATAACTCTACAGAACATGTGTTCTATAGAGTCAGGTTCTCATGTTCCGTACAGATCCTTAGAAAATGTACTAGTTCTGAAGAAAAAGAGTCAATTTCTGTAGAATTCCTTACGTTCTACAGAACAGCTTCAAAGGAATTTCTTAGCAGGGTGGTCCTACCGATTTAAGTTGTAATACTAATAGGTATACCATTAATTGAAAAGAATGCATTAACAGAAAACATGTTAGATTAAACCAAAACAGCTCTATTTCACAAGACACTGCCCAATATACTTTACTAAATGAGGGAAGAACGCAATTCTCCAGAGAGCAAGTTAACCTGTGTTAAGGTGGTTTGGTCTGTTGAATTTAAGTTGGTTTCTTGAGAGAAATAAAGAAACTCGTTAATTTGGAGAGAGATAGAGAGAGGGGGAAGAGAGAGATAGAGACAGAATGTAGGAAATTGGTCATTCTATCGCATTCACGTTTAGCGAATAACTCTTCAATAGACTAATGAACTTGAACTAAAGAGAAGTAAAATGGAGTAATAAATAGGAGTAAGAAGTATGGTGCCTCTTGAGGAAAATAAGACTGTGCTGAGGCAACCGTCATGAAGAATTCGTTTATTGCTAACAGTTACATTGAATTACATTTCTTATGACGTTTCCTTAAAATTTTACATCTGGAGATACAATTTGCGGAATTAAAGGTACGTGTTTGAGG
Source organism: Ceriagrion tenellum (assembly GCA_963169105.1). Taxonomy (NCBI): domain Eukaryota; kingdom Metazoa; phylum Arthropoda; class Insecta; order Odonata; family Coenagrionidae; genus Ceriagrion; species Ceriagrion tenellum. The sequence continues at coordinate 22,087,776 of OY720639.1, read as the reverse complement.
ATAACTCATGATAACATTTAAAGTACATTTACTGTCAATGTAATATTTGTAGTACTTTTTTCCTATTTGCTCCATGTATTTAATATTCAGTTCTTGAAACACTGTTAATAATTTTTTCCATCCTAAATAATTTTATCTGGGGATGACCAGTTGGGATTTATGAGAGGGACGCTGTAGGAGGGATGAGAACGCTTGAGGTAAGAAACCTAGAATATGCGAAAGATATCTTTGCCTGCTATGTGGATTTCGAGAAGGCGTTTGATAGAGTGGACCGGACGAAATTAATGGAAGTGCTGAAGAAATTTGGAGTCGATTGCAGGGACAGACGTCTCATTTATGAACGAGCGGGCGGAGGTAAGGGTGGCCTATGGAGAATCGGGGTGGACCGTGATAAGACGTGGAGTGCGGCAGAGGTGCCCACTATCACCGTTGCTTTTTAACGTGTATTGAGAACAGATGGTTGGGAGGTATGGGACCGATGGAGGTAGGAGAGGATCTGAAAGTGTCGGTGAGATTTGCAGATGCTCGAGCATTGATCTACCAGTCAACCAAGGGGTTACAGTCAATGATGGTTGCGTTAGAGGTGCAGTGCGAGAGATATAGCATGAAGCTGTTTATTTTAGTTTCCGGAGAAGGTAACGTTCAGGTAGATGCAGCGTTTCTTGACTTTAGAAAAGCGTTTGACAAGGTTCCCCACTGTAATTTACTCCCGAAGTTAGCATCATACGGAATAGACAGTAATATAGTAAGCTGGATAGGAGACTTCTTATATGAACGCGTTCAAAGAGTGGTATTAGATGGTGTCAGCTCCGGCGAAGTAAAAGTTACATCAGGTGTTCCCCAGGGAAGCGTGATAGGCCCAATTTTATTTCTTCTGTACGTAAACGACTTGAATACAGTTGTAAAAAATAGCAAGCTCCGTCTTTTTGCCGATGATGCAGTAGTGTATAAGGAAATTAGAAATGAAGAGGACAGACAGTTTTTAGCTAAGGATTATGATGAGATTGATGATTGGTGTGATAGTTGGCAACTAGAATTAAATTTGAAGAAATGCGAAATTGTGAATTTTTGGAAAAATAATGGCTTTCCCCGGAATAATTATTGCATCAAAGAAAACAAAATATGTAACGTAGATTCAATTAAATACTTAGGCGTCACCATCACTGAAGACATGTCATGGGGGAAACACATCAGGGAAATAACTAGTGTAGTAAACCGTAGATTAGGATTCGTAAAAAGGGTTCTAGGCAAATGCGATGAGAAAGTACGAGAAAGAAGCTATTTTACACTTGTCAGGCCTCATTTAGAATATGCCGCTAGTGTATGGGATCCGTACGAGGAAGGTATGATAAAAGAATTGGAGCGCGTGCAAAGGAGATCTGCTAGATTTGTTAAAGGCCGTTATGATAATTGTATAAGTGTTACGAGCTTAATAGAAGAACTAGGATGGGAATTACTATCATAACGCAGGTTAAAATTTAGGTTAAACCTTTTAAGTAAATTCGAAACAGAGTTGTTCACAGATGACGTTAGATATACATTGAGATCCCCTGCGTATTATGCTAGGTTTGATCAGATTAGCAAGATTAGAGAGATAGATTGTCGTACCGATAGATTTAAAATGTCATTTTTCCCGCGTACCATAAGAGAGAAGAATAGGCAGCGTAGCAAAGGGATAGGTAGGTGAAATGTAGTTAGAGTAGTCTGTAGTGAGTGATGCATGTACTAACAACCAATAATCCCTTTCTTATTATGTAGATACTAAACATCTAGCTGCCTATGACCCTATTATCTAGCATGTCTCCATTAAATATCCTAGTTGCATGTCAATAGTACGTGTCTGGTGATCTTTACCCCCTGCCACACACCCTCGTGGTGGCTAGCAGGGTATCACGTAGATGTAGATGAAGATAAACCATAAGGAGACAAAAGTGACGAGATTCTCTGGAAGGAAGAGGGCGGCGCTGAAAATGAGGGTAGCAGGGAATTAAAATGAGCTAGACGAGAGTTTACTCACGTGGGTAATATTTTGCAGAAGGATGGGTTTAGTGGTCGGGACATGAGATGTAGAATTGACATGGACCTAAAGAACCATTTTCAAGTTGGAGAGAAGTGATGAGGAGATTTGAGTCGAGTGGTGAAGCGCGGCACTGCATGGGTCGGAGACTTGGTCATTGCGGCCTAAGAATGTACGTGGAGTTGAGGCGTTTGAGATGCGGGTGTGGAGGAGGATGGAGGAGGTTATTTGGGTGGCAAGAAGGACGAACGAGGAGGTATGTTGGATATGTTTGGAGAGGAGAGGAAGCTGGCGGCGGAGGTTTGGAGGAGTCTTAAGAGATGGATGGAGGATATTTTAAGAAGAGAGTGGAGAACACTAGAGGTGATAGGATATAAATTCTGTACGAAAGAAGAGGGAGACGATATGAGGAATACAATAGAGGCCTAATTACGAGTCATCCATAGGAGTGAAAATGTAAGGATATGTCAAACATGGAGACGTTAGGATAAGAATTGTCCAAAAACCTACCAATCAGCAGGTAGCAAACCCAAATGAATGAACAATGTTATTTCCTCAGGCAATAAAATATATAACCTTTGGCTCCATGTAAGCAAAAGGACGTTTAAGACATGACACGTTTGGCTTAATTAAGGGTACATTATCTCTTCTTAAGTTAAACTTAGATGCACAACGGAGATAGCTGGCCTATAACCACCCATGACAGAATAATTCAATGCCTTTAATACGAATGTGGAAATACAAACGAACATGGAAAGTGTTGTATCTGGAGCGATCTTAGATTTACAAGTGAAGGGTCGACAGTTCACTCTTAGTTTGCTGGGTAATATTTCTAATAACCTTTTCTTGCAGTATAAACGTGGGTTTTACTATGTTTTGTATGCACCCCATGGAATTCCTCTTCCATTATTCAATACAGATGCAGCAAGGGCATAAGAGATGTTTTTTTGAAGCATTATGTACATTGGTTACAAGTAAAGCAAAATTTTGACAAGTATTCACTTAAAGTTGAAGAAACAGGTGCTGTGTGATGGTCCTATTTCAACGAATAGTTACTTATAGTAGTAATGATGATTTTTCTCTCAACATTCAAAACGTTACAAGAACTTTATAGTATACGTTAATGCAACCTGAAGCGTGGTAGACCAATTTGACGTCGTCTGAACTAGGAGCTCTACCAAAGTTGTGGTATTTATATGTAATCGCTTTGACTTTGACGAATCGTTTTGGTTAGAATTGGAACAGGTACATTATAGCAATAAAAATTTCATAACCGTTTTTAGTTCAAGAAACCATGAAAAAAATGGCCATAGGGACATTTATGATTAGGAAGCTTGTCCCAACCACCTCTGTGGAAATTCTAAAACTTGTGTACTATGCCAAAGTTCACTCTTACTTAGCATATGGGGTTGTCTTTTGGGGTAACTCTAGTGCAGCAATTAAGGCATTTTCCATGCAAAAGAGGTCAGTGAAGGCAATGGTTAATGTATCAATTAGGACACAAGGAAGGCCCCTGTTTGAGGAGCTTTAAATAATGACTTTGCCATGTATATATATTCTTCATGCTGCTGTTTTTGTAAAAATGAACCCATCTCTGTTTGTGCCTAACTCTAACATTCATTGTCAACTTACTCGTGGACGAGAGAATGTTCACCTAAGAACTCAGCCACTTGCTATATCCAAGAAAGGCCCACACCACTCCTTGTCTATTATTTATAATAAACTGTCTCCTTGAAAAAAAAATAAGTCCTCTGTGGCTACCTTTAAAAACAAATTTAAAAGAGTTCTTGCTGCAGAAATGCTATTGTAGCATCAATGAGTTCCTTAGTGACAAATTGTAATGGAGAACTTGCAAGGTTTTTTTACAGCTGTTTTAACTCATGCATCATATAGATAACCAAAAATGTTTCCTACACATTCTTTCCTTTCATCTGAGCGACCCATATTTATTGAACTACAGTCAATGGAAAGGATGATGTCGTTTCAAACGCTGCTTTTTGCGCGCCATTTTGGAAGTGACACGCGTGACGTCATACCTGCCGTCCACCGTACGAGACATACGAGATACCGGCGAATAGTTCGGCGAGTATCACCGTTCATTTATCTTTAGCCTCGTGATATTTCGCTGAAATATTGCGTCTGAGTTTCGGAAAGTATATATGTATTTTGGTGTGCGATACTTTAACGATTTATTAGTGTTTCATCTGCATGGAAGTTTGTGCCAACTCAGATAATTTGCCTATGAAGTCGACGCTCTAGTGATGATGGAGTACTTATAATGAGATGCGACATGTAGACATAGTCGGAAATACAAACCTTAAATCACTTCGTTAATTATTAACTGTGATTTTCCCGTTAAATTAATATATTATATGTTTGAAATTTCTATTGCAGTATTTCGGCATTATTATAAATGTGATCTTTTCGAAAAGTTCGATTTTAAAATTTTATTGCAGTTCCATGAGGAAGTATCACATCGATAGTGCAATAGGACGCGTTCGATAGCAAATATTGAAAAATTTATGCACAGTGAAGTGCGAAATATTGCCGGAACATAAAGTAACGGCAAATAATTGTGAGTTTAGCCTTATGATCAGCGAAGAGTCTCACGAGGAGACATCGCGAGACCTACGGTGAGTTGAGTTGACGCCAAAGATTTAATTTTTTTGCGACTGGGGATAGATGTAGAAAAAGGGTCACTGCTTTTTCTCCCATAGGCCCGGGTTCGCGAGAAAATTGTAGGTAACTCGAGAATTTTTCTCATCTTCAATTCGTCTCATTAAGACATGTTCACACGATGCATGTCCTTGCAAGTATATACGTTGATAGATAGACGCATGGACAAATTATCCGTATCATAACAGGAGCTTTTTTATGTCCACGAGTTAATGCATTGGCGCAATTTTGGGTGTAAATACGATGCTATTTTAATGGATAAGATTACGCATCTGCTCATGCGTAATTAACGACAGTATTACGCTCGTAAAATAATTATTTGCCGTGGTGGTGTGGGTTAAGGCATTGTGTGCACAGGACTCCAGTGTACAGAATCGTGGCCATACTACGTAATTTATTTTTCGGTTTAATATGTTTCAGAACCAAAGTAGAATCCCCAACCCCGAACAGGTAAAACCGTCACTGCATCATTCTTAACTTTCTAACTATTACTTGGATCTTCAACTAACCCTTCAAAGAGAGTACAACTAGTAGCAAATTTTGGGATTCTATAGTTCGCCTGGATTTACACTTAAGAAGTGGAAGGTGTGTCGTTGGCCGCACATTTTGTAATCCGAGGATACATTTTAGGGAAGAGAGAGAGCTCCGATCGGTCATGAGTCTATTTGAAGAGTGTTAACAATAGACAAAAATGTAATTTTTATCGTATAGCGACGTATTTACTGTGAATTTCCTAGCAATTATAGTCGAATGCTGATATTTGTTAATCAAATTTTCCCTCACCGTGAAGAATTTTCTGACATGAGAGAGTTAATAACAGGGTATTTAAAAGCAGAGGTTTGTGAAGAGGTTCATTTAAAGTGACGTATTTAATGTAGGCAAAACGTGGATCGAAGGATCATGGAGTGTTTTCCTTGCACAATCAACCAACGCGGTTGAAAACCCGGAAGACCTTAATGCTCGACAACATACAAAAATGGTCGCAAATTATGTTACCCACACAAACACGTTCGTGCCGATGCAAAGCATCTGGTGATACTTCATTAAATACGCTTATTGTGGAATCATTTTTTACTTAACATGCCTATGTGATATCATTTGAAATCATGCCGCATTACGCCGTGAACGTAAGATGAAATCCCTAGAGTTGCAATACGCATAACAAGGTAAAGAAAATACTGTGTTATCATGCCCTACATTTGTAATGAACTGGAATGTATTACCTTTCTCTCCCCCCCCTAGGTCGCCGTTTCGATTCCTCAAAATGTTACAAAAATAAATGCAATGGCAGATCAAATAGTGGAAAGAAGTCTTATAGTTGCAATTTTATCGCGAACCCAGGCGTATGGGGAAAAAAAATCTTACACTTTTCCCACGTTTCTCTCCAGTTTCAGAAAAAAAGTTGTGTCGTTAGCAGCCTAACCCAGTCTCTACAGTGTAAGAAGTTCTGACAATGTCGATGACATGCGACTTTAAATTAATGTATATGGTTAAACTTCGCTTCGGTTCCGTTACTTTGTAAGCGGAATTTCCATCGTTGGTAGCAGCGTAGATGTTTCAGTGCTTGCATCCATTGAGTACTCCACCGTTCTAGGCGTAGCGCTCCTGCCCTAAGTCCCCGGTGACGCCGCCCGGAGTCCTCGAGACAACGCCGGGCTTGCCACCGCTGCGGCCTCTGAACGACAGGTGTGACGTCAGGCCTGCCCGATCTGACCACGCCCCCCTTTTCGCCCGTTTTTCGCGCCGTTGGAATTTTGACAACTTTGAGAATTTATATCTCGGAAACTAAGCGCTACTTAAGCCTCGGGTTTTTTGCGTTGGGCAAGATTCATCATCCTCTATTACCTATATTTTTTTCAAAAAATCTGCAAGTTCTCCATTATGCAAATAGTGTTACAATTGTTATATTCTTATGTGAGTACTTGTTTCGTCTTGATTTCCTGACCACGTTCTATGCCATGTAAATGACCAACAGAACAATAAATTATATTATTATTACTATAGTTGTTCGTAATATTTAATAGAAAATACCGATTTTCATTTATATTTTATGTTGAAGAATTTTTGTGGCAGAATTATTTGCATTGTTTTTTTGTACAGAGACTTCCGGTATTCAAGGAGAAATTGATCCCTTCGTATTCATGCCTCTGGCTCCCTTCATTTCTGGCTTGGGCGCTAATTGTTCTCGTGACTGCTTGCAATTGGTCCTCGCCTAGAGGTCGGGAAAATGTGTTTTGATGGAATGCGCAAAAATTCGGCACGAGCGGCTCATGCTTGGTGTGGAATCATCCCTTGCTACGTACCGTGGCTTGTTTTTCGTAAGTTTTGTGGAATATCGCCCATTCTCTCGGCTTTTATCCTGTGGTTTTTAGAGAACCTCACAAAATTCCTTGCTGGTTTCTTCTTTTAATCTCGTTCTTGAGTCAGTACGCAATAGTATCATACTTCCTCGAGTTGTATCCTTGTATCATATTTTGGCCTTATCGCTCGAAAAGAAAAGATAAGAATGATGCTTCGTGATGCGATCTTAATGAAGTTTTTTTTCTCGTTATCGCTAATGATTTGAAATAAAGACGCCGCTGGAGTAGATTATTCAGCCAGACTGATGTGAGTCAACAAGGTTTTGAGACATATCGATTGACAGATGTGATTTAGTTCTTCGTCCATTCGGGAGCAAGACCTAGTATCGCGTGTTTTTGTGCTGCGATAGGATTTACCAAGTACAACTGTAAGTGATTCACTTTATTTTATTCAATAAGTATGAATGTGTAATAGTTTGAGCCCAAAATTCTTGTGTGGTGCCGATGGAGCGATAACGTCGACTCAGTCTAACGTCTTGTAAAGCATTCCATTGATGTGAATCTTGTGGTTGTCGTACCTGGCCCTTGTAACACTTTAAAGCTAAGATTTTCATGGTCAATCATTTGGAAGATGTGTTTGCATTCTTTACTTGTGCCTGGGGTCTGTTTTTTCTTACTTGACACCGCATGAAATAATGGAGTACACCAGGGGTCTGTGTTGAATTAGGTGGCTCAGGTAACTGCGACTTTTGTCTCACAAAGTGCATTTAGTCTCCGGTCACGGAATCTTTGTCTACGACCAGTGATTATTCTTCCGACTGTCGCTCGACTTTTTCAAACGACGCGACGCTGAATATATTGGCTGATTGATAAACGGTACAAAAGAATTTCGGCGCAATCAGTTGCACAGATGCATAATTCCTAAGTGAAGAAGTTCTCAATAAAAAATGACATCAGGTTTGAGTCCGGATCATACAATAGCCGGTCACTTGTCATCCAATCACTGGGTAACTCAGCTGACTGGCTTTTTCATACGGATTGGGAAATCCAGATTCGAATCTCGGTCAAGCCAATTGGTTTTTTCACGAATACATTTTTACATAGAATGGTCGAATCTATCCTCCTTTCCCCACAAAAGAGGAAATTGCAAGTTAGATTCCTATGGGTTCATGCACGCGTGAGGATTGCTAGAAATGAGCGGTTCAAGTGGTAGCGAAGGAGGTCTTTTTTGACACAAAGGGAGGACGGAAATTGAGTCCCACCGTAAATTGACGGTGGGGGACAAAAAATTACCCCTGATGGCATATTCTGTTTTTCAAGCGTTGGAGATTTTTTTCTAATTTTTGATGGGTTAAACGTCAGCCAGTAGAACTAAATAATACATTTGGTATGACCGAAGGACTTTTAATGTCGTATTTTTCGGATTAAAAATTGCTGGTAGGTGTTGTGCTTGTGTGCAAAATATCTTATTTTAATGGTAGTGTTAAATGTAAACGATTCGAAACGTTTTCATTATTTCCAGTACCTTTTTCAAAAACTACTTTACCACTTTCTCTGCATTTTTTAAAGCAATTTTCGCGTATATTTTGCAAGTGACGGGCACCTGATACTCTCTACTTGTCATCATGTCACGTTCAATTGATGCGGCATTGCATATTTTGCTGAGATCTTCTAAACGCAAATCGGCAATGTTCGCCTCAATTAGCTCGTCTGAAAGCTATAGCGGGAAGTTCCAATGATGTATCTCCTCTCATTATTACTTAATTATTTTTCCTAATTTTTTATTACGTCATTCATCTGTAATCGTGTATTTGTTCCTCCAAGATTAAACATATTGCTTTGCGTGTGTACCGACCTCATACGAGTGGCTGACTTTACTAAATATTTCCTGATGTATTAGAATGGAGAGTACGTATGACAATTACAGTTTCTTTAAATTCCCCTTGGTATCAGTTCAAGTTGATTTAATCCTTTATATTAGGATGCTATGATACATAGGAATTTGAAGAGTCTTCAGTTTTTGGACACTTCTCTCCTCGTTCGATTAACGGTTCCCACTAAGCTTAAACTTTCAGCCACCTTAATAAAGGTAAAAATGATGGCAAGTAACATTTCTAACCATATTAATAAAACATTATTTTTCATGACGCAGTCAAAATGGCGCTCATTATATGGCCTCAAGTCATCCTTATATAGGTGTGGAAATGCATTATATATATATCTCTCGTACATGTCGTCAGCCATTCTGAATTTCTGTCCGTATTTATCTGGCAGTGACTGCATGTACTGATTAAAGCGGCACCGAAATTTGCTTGAGAAGAGATTATTGGAAATGAATATAATAATTCCAGGGATAAAGAACACTTGGGAGTTTGAAATGAATCTGTTCCATATCTACGAAATAAGAGCGTGCTGATCACATCGCAAGCGTTATCCTCCACAGGCCCTCCTGTCAAACGTCCCCATTTTACGGACCATAGCGCTTGGACATCAAGACACCACATGAGGCCCGAACTTACCAAATCCCAATCAATGCACTGATTTCATCAAGCTACACCGATTCAAACAACGCCTCCGCCTCAGTGCACTTCTTTGTATGTTTTACAGTAGCGTCGTCTATTATTAGTCTCCAAGCACGTGAAATTTTCCCCAACAGTTATCCATTTTTGACCTTCGCAATTGGTCCTGAATTTATGTCTGTATTTATCTGGGCCTAAGGATATTTTGCTGGACGTGTCTTTCAGGCCCCCCTTCCAAGGGGCTCTAAACAGAGGCACTCTACTCACTTTCCGAGCACTTATGTCCGGCGCTTAGATCAAGGACCCATCAACAATATCTTAACTTAGAATAATCCGTGAGGATTTCTACAATTTCTTGTGGACCAGGATGGAAATATTATCCGTCGTGTCAGTAGAAGTATCTGTTCTCATCTTACATCTACATCTACGTCATACCCTTCCACACCAGGTATGCATCAATAATACGGCAGAACACCGAAACTACATTGGAACCAGCGTACCACACATGCAACGCGCCAATTAAAATCTACTAACCATAAAAACATTCTATCGGCAATCGTTACAACATGCAAGGGATACAAAGACTACTACTACAGATTCAAAATATCATGCATAAATAAGAGCATCAATATTTACATCATGCATAAATAAGAACGTAAGATATATAAAGAAAGAGATCTACAATCTAGCTAATGTCACTATTTACACTACTCATGACGACGATCACAGCTCTTATGGTCCCGAATGGTACGCGGAAAAAAATGACATTTTATACCTATCGGTTCTACAATCTAGCTCTCTAATTTTATTGGCGCGATCTAATCTGACGTAGTACGAGGGGGTTAATAGCATGTTTTTCACATCGTCAGAGAAATATTTTTCCTGAAATTTAGTTCGGAGGTTAAGTCTATAATTTAATCTACGCTGTGATAGTGATTCCCATCCCAATTCTTCTAACAATCCAGACACACTAGCAAACTTATCGTAGCATCGTTTCACAAACCTAGCTCCTCTTCGCTGCACGCGATCTTACAAAAAACTGCTAAGAATCTTTAAGGTAGTTAAAGCGACATATCGTTTTACCTATAAATCAATTAAGTTGGTCTCATTTGAAATAAAAATATCTCATCCTTCTAATGGCACCAAAAATTTAACCCCTTACCACATTACTTTCGGAGATATTTGCCAAAAAATGCCAGCCAGCCCTTTTACATGGGAAATGATACATGCATGCACTCCAGGGAGACCTTATATTAAATATTTATAACACTTAGATATCGTAAAAAACTAACAGCGTGTACTTTGTATGTTTTCTCAACTATTTTTGAAAATAAATCATATTGTCACCGCAGTAAATCTTCGGGATCACAATAAACCTTCCGTTTTAATGGAGTTTCAAACGCACCGCGCGAAAAAAATGAGCAAAGTGAAAGACTTATTTAGATATTTTCATTTAACTACTTACCATTTCTATCATATAAAAGTATATTATTGCAAAATTAATGATGCAATATTTAATTCGTGTGCTCCGCAGCTGGTGAAGTTAAAACACATAATTCGAATATGCTCTCTATTATGACTACGGAACTATCTCGCTCGGACTGCCCTAAGAGCTCTCCTCTTCCTGGTTTGAAGGAAGTTTTCAGCTTGACCAGTCGTTGAATAAGATTTTAGATTTACCATCGTGGTTACTTCTCTCGGATCGTAAATATTCGTCGTTTCTCGGCATCGCCATTGTGATGCTATATTGGTTAAAACTAATTACGTATATAAATGTGGGTTATTTCCTTCGGCCAAAAACCGAAGAGAATATTCATTTATCTCCAGCCGTTTTAGATGCTACTATTTTCACGCATAAAGTCCCTCTGATGAAAGGTTGTAAATATGACTCATAATCACCTGTGCTTATGCTGGTGGCCAGAATTAATTCCTCGTATTTTGAAACGTGCCCGCTACATTCACTATGTTAGAATCATCACGCCTGTCATAGGATGGGGTCTTGCTTCGCGGCAATTATTTCCTAAGGACAGAAATGCTCCGATGCCAGGACAAAAAATTAACAATACATTCGCACCATATACCCGCATCGCATCACAGAAGCTAGCGCGCAGGATATTTGAGCATACCCAGCGAGTTAAACATAGACGCTAGGCGAGAGAGTTGGTCAGTTAGTGGGAACGAAATCAGTGCTTTTCCAGAAAGTCCGATAATAAAAAGTACACCAAGTTTAAGGCCTAGGAAAAACTTAATAGGTGAAAATAAATTAGAAATGTTTAGGGAAGAGAGTAGGTCAAATAGTGGGCCATTAAATAACTTGCCATTCACCAGGATAGCAAAGAATAACGAGTTGATCAGACAATGCAGTATAGTTTTAGCGGGACGTAAGAAAGCACAGAAAAAGGAAAAACATATAAATCAGAAGAACACCCATGAATTTCCAAACTGGAACTTTCCCAAAAATTTACAAAACAGAAACCCCACAAATACAATAAGAGGACATATTAAAATAGAGGAATTTTCAGTAGTGGTAGTTAATTGTCGTAGTTTAAAAAGCAAGATACCTGAATTCCATCACCTCATAGAGAGAACTAATTCTGACATAGTTATAGGAACGAAAAGTTGGTTAACAAGCAATATTACTGATAGTGACATTTTTCCAGTAAATTTTAGGGTATACAGGAGAGATCGAGAGGGTTGACCTGGAGGGGGAGTATTTATCGCAGTTAAGAACACAATAGTCAGCAAAATAGAAGTGATTCCCGATAATAAAATAGAAAGTGTATGGTTTTCCATTCAATGTGCTAATTCAAAAGTAATATACGTTTGTACCTACTATAGACCACCCCATTCCGATGTACACTCAGTATTAGAACTCGAGAAACAGATCAGGTTCATAATTCCCATAGTAACGACAGATTATTGTTGGTGGAGATTTCAATACACCATCGATAGATTGAAAAAGATGTAGTCATAAGTCTGAGGGTAGGGACAAATAAATCTGTGAGTCATTGCTTAACCTGTTCGCATCATGCGCACTACATCAAATAGTAAATTTGCCTAATAGAGGGGAAAAAGTTCTGGATTTACTTGCCACAAAAATCCCTGAAAAAGTTTTTAAAGTTGAAAATGTCGATGGAATAAGCGACCACAACTTAGTTTCCCTCAATACTGAAAAAAATTTTAAATTAAAAAGAAAGATTTACCTTTTTAGTAAAGCAGATTTTAACGGATTTAGGCGTGACTTAAAGACTTCTTTTGAAAAATTCGTGAACATCAGCAAAAATAGTGATACAGACCATACATGGATAGAGTTCCTCCAAATTACGCGGTCACTTGTCAACAGATATATACCTCATAAGTATAAGAGTGACAATAGGTAACCAAGGTGGTACAACGTGGAGGTTAGAAAATGTTTAAAACGCCAACGAGTTAGCCGCGCGAAACTAAGAAAAATGTAGCTAATAGCGATCTAAAAAATACTATCGAACATTATAAAATTTATAAAACAGCCGCAAAAACAGCCCTTAGAAAAATGTTTAGTGAATTCTAGAGAAAAGTACTCGGAGAACAACTAGAGGTAAAGGGAGGGAAAAGGAGGGAGAGGGATTTTGGTCATATGTTAGGGTGGTACAAGGAACTAAAAAGTCAACTTTTAATTCCTTGAAAAACGATAGAGGCAAAATAGTAACTTCCAGTGTAGATAAAGAAAATGTGTTGAATTATTTTTTTCAGAGCGATTTTAATTAACCTAAGTGTAGTTTGCACGAATCCATACCAGACCGATTTCAACAACCAATGCCCCCGATCGATATATCTTGTAGCGGAATCGTACCCTTACTAAATAACATTAGCCCGAACAAGTCCTCAGGTTCTGATGAAATTCCAGCTCGTGTGTATAAAGAATTAGCTCTCGAATAGACAGTAATATAGTAGGCTGGATAGGAGACTTCTTACATGAACGCGTTCAAAGAGTGGTATTAGATGGTGTCAGCTCAGGCGAAGTAAAAGTTAGTAAAGGTGTTCCCCAGGGAAGCGAGATAGGCCTAATTTTATTTCTTCTCTACGTAAATGACTTAAATACAGTAGTAAAAAATAGCAAGGTTTGTCTTTTTGCCGATGATGCAGTAGTGTATAAGGATTTTAGAAATATAGAGGACAGGCAGTCTTTAGCTAAGGATTTAGGTGCGATTGATGATTGGTGCGACAGTTGGCAGCTAGAATTAGATTTGAAGAACCGCGCGATAATCGAACTTTTGGAAAAAGAATGGTTTTCCCCGGAGAAATTATTGCATCAAAGAAAAGAAAATATCTAACGTAGAATCTATTAAATACTTAGGCGTCACCATCACTGAAGATGGGTAAACACATCAGGGAATTAACTAGTGTAGCATACCGTAGATTAGGATTCGTAAAAAGGGTTCGATTCAAGTGCGATGAAAGAGTACGAGAAAGAAGCTATTTTACACTTGTCAGGCCTCATTTAGAATATGCCGCTAGTATATGAGATCCACACGAGGAAGGTAAGATAAAAGAATAAGAGCATGTGCAAAGGAGATCCGCTAGATTTGTTAAAGGCCGTTATGATAATTGTGTAAGTGTTACGAGTTTAATATAAGAACTAGGATGGGAATTACTATCAGAAGGAAGGTAAAAATTTAGGTTAAACCTTTTAAGTAAAGTCGAAACCGATTTGTTCACAGATGACGTTAGATATATATTAAGTACCCCTGTGTATTATGCTAGGTTTGATCAGATTAGCAAGATTAGAGAGATAGATTGTCGTACCGATAGATTTAAAATGTCATTTTTCCCGCGTACCATAAGAGAGAAGAATAGGCAGCGTAGCAAAGGGATAGGTAGGTGAAATGTAGTTAGAGTAGTCTGTAGTGAGTGATGCATGTACTAACAACCAATAATCCCTTTCTTATTATGTAGATACTAAACATCTAGCTGCCTATGACCCTATTATCTAGCATGTCTCCATTAAATATCCTAGTTGCATGTCAATAGTACGTGTCTGGTGATCTTTACCCCCTGCCACACACCCTCGTGGTGGCTCTCAGGGCATTACGTAGATGTAGATGAATAGTTTCCGTAGCGTTGGTAGCATAAATTTAGTGTACAGCATGTCGGTAAAGGTTACTTGTGCGTTATTATGTATGTGGGGATAACTCGCCTCGTGGTAAACACCCTTGAGGTGGCTCCCAGGGTAATATGTAGAAGTATACACACAAAACTGTTTTCGTCAAAAAAGTAGTCCATTGAAAAAATTCTCGCATGATTGTGCAATTGTTTCCAAACGACATTTTTTCTGCAAGTCAATAATATTGTCGATATTGAAAAGATATGGCTCCAACGACACTCCATAGCTTTTATCATAAAGATTGCAAGACAATGGTCTTATTTCCTGAAACGAAAAATGCAATGATTCAATTATTTTCCTTAAAAGACATGAATGAGGAAAGGTCGAGGCTTGGAAATGATTTTTCATTTATCTTGGAATCACATTAACGAATCGCAGTTCCAGTTTTTCGATAAGATACGAAGTGATATACGCACTTACTTTCATTTCAGGAAAGTGCTCAAAAGAGCTTCGTAGATTGTGGATTTTCTTCGTCGATTCCATTTCAAATACGTCTAGCTCCCAATATTTCAAGCAGTTTTGCTTTCTTAGTCAACCGCGAACAGAGATGGCGTTAGTTCAGTTTACCTGCGGTTCGCTGAAGAGGGCAACTTTGTAGCCGAAATACGCGTATTCGACCCCCACCCTCGTCCGTTCCTGTTGTGTAGATTTGACCGCGCTCTTTTGGAGCTGATTCTCCCAGAAATTGGGCCCATTTGTGTAAATAACCGGGTATCCTTAGTGGGGTCACCATTAGCCCGGCGAAGGATCCCAGGTTATAACCCAAACATCCTTTGTGGGGCCCCATTAGCCCTTGCAAGGGATCCTATTTGGGTTGTGTGCGTGCGTCTGTGTTTGGTCCGTGGCGAGGAAGTAACATCCCCGTAAACCATCACAGGGGGGTAATTCTTGGTACAGAGGCTATGGTTGGTCACTGCTGTGGTTTCCCAGCATACCAACACAGTAAGTTTGGTGTTTTATGACGCAGGGTGCCAATTGTTTACGGCTTTTGGAGACCTCCTTTGTTTTATTTTGATTGTTTAGCCGTAAGAGCTCACCTCATCATTGTGATGGCTTTCCTCATATTTAATGTTGTCCCTTAGTGCTAATTTACTTTTTCTCATATCCTGGTTTTTATATACATTACTGAAATAATGTTTTATAATAATGACAAATTTGTGCAGTTTATCCACAGGAAATATGCCCACTTTTTGACATATTTCATCTGGATTGGAATTCATATCATTATCAAGCGGTCTTTTCGCAATTTTTTTCATAAACTTCATTTGTTTCTTTTTTATTATACTGATATTGGTCATTCCACAAAATCCCCTAACCGTTATCCCGTATCTAAGGATATTCTCAATTAACGCCAGATATATGATTTTCATCATTGACAGATTCATAAACCTATTCATACAACTGAATTTGCAAAGAATATAGTTTAACCTGTTGTTAATCTTGGCAATATGGGCACTAAAATTAATATTTTTGTCCAAAATAACACCTACGTCATTATAACTATCAACCTCTTCAAGTAATGGTCATTGACATTTATTTTTTTGTAATTTAAGCATGCATTGGAGTGTGACTGTATTTTAAATATTCTTATAACACATACCTTTTGCTTAACATGCATGACCTTTGTTTTATCTTCATTAACAATTAGCCTATTATCATGTGCCCAATTCAATCTACATCAACAACAACGTAATGTCCTGCGAGCCACCACGAGGGTGTGTGGCAGGGGGTAAAGATCACCAGACACGTACTATTGACATGCAACTAGGATATTTAATGGAGACATGCTAGATAATAGGGTCATAGGCAGCTAGATGTTTAGTATCTACATAATAAGAAAGGGATTATTGGTTGTTAGTACATGCATCACTCACTACAGACTACTCTAACTACATTTCACCTACCTATCCCTTTGCTACGCTGCCTATTCTTCTCTCTTATGGTACGCGGGAAAAATGACATTTTAAATCTATCGGTACGACAATCTATCTCTCTAATCTTGCTAATCTGATCAAACCTAGCATAATACACAGGGGTACTTAATATATATCTAACGTCATCTGTGAACAAATCGGTTTCGACTTTACTTAAAAGGTTTAACCTAAATTTTTACCTTCCTTCTGATAGTAATTCCCATCCTAGTTCTTATATTAAACTCGTAACACTTACACAATTATCATAACGGCCTTTAACAAATCTAGCGGATCTCCTTTGCACATGCTCTTATTCTTTTATCTTACCTTCCTCGTGTGGATCTCATATACTAGCGGCATATTCTAAATGAGGCCTGACAAGTGTAAAATAGCTTCTTTCTCGTACTCTTTCATCGCACTTGAATCGAACCCTTTTTACGAATCCTAATCTACGGTATGCTACACTAGTTAATTCCCTGATGTGTTTACCCATCTTCAGTGATGGTGACGCCTAAGTATTTAATAGATTCTACGTTAGATATTTTCTTTTCTTTGATGCAATAATTTCTCCGGGGAAAACCATTCTTTTTCCAAAAGTTCGATTATCGCGCGGTTCTTCAAATCTAATTCTAGCTGCCAACTATCGTACCAATCATCAATCGCATCTAAATCCTTTGCTAAAGACTGCCTGTCCTCTACATTTCTAATTTCCTTATACACTACTGCATCATCGGCAAAAAGACAAAGCTTGCTGTTTTATACTACTGTACTCAAGTCATTAAGTCATTCAAGTCATTAAGTCAATTTTACTACTGTATTCAAGTCATTATTCGTATTAATACACATTGAAACTACGTAAACGAGATACAAGAGTCATGCAGAGGTTATATAGAACGTGATTTTAGTACTGAGAGGCAGATTAAGACACATTCAGGAGCAAATCGACTAAAAAGCTACACAACCTATCAACTAACCTACTTCAAAGTGTCATTGGCAGGCATTATGGTATCTTATCGATCGCTGGAAAGTAACATTTTTAAGCCTACTATTCTGCTGTCTATTTACCTGATTTTCTCATCATGATCTGATCTATTGTTGTACGTTGGAGCTCTTAAGATTTCAAAAATACTTCGTCAGAAAATAATTTGATTTTGAAAATACGTAAAGGATTAAGATGATATATAATCGAGCGCCCAAAGGCGATTCCCATCCCAGTAGTTTCAAGAGGTCATTAACTCTAACCAGTGTGTCATAACGGTCTTTTGCAAATATTTCTGATGCTCTATGCACGGGCTCTGTATTTTAAGCCTACCTCAGGAGTATCCCAAATACTTGCAGCGTATTTAAAGTAGAGCCGTAACAGAGAAGTAGCTGGTATCCCAAATTTACTCGTCGTACTTTCCAGTTTCTCTTTTAACGAATCCAAATCTACGATTAGCGTGTCCAGTTATACCCGAATATGTTTGCCTCGTGAAAGAATATTATTTAGTTTAACTCCAATACATTTGCAGCGTCTAGAGTCTCTCATTTAGGTATGCTGTATGTAACATCTGCATTGATGAGAGCTTTGTCTTTTGCAGAAGTTCATTGCGACACATTTTTTTTCAAATTCAATTCCAGCTGTCTCGCATCACACCACGTTTAAAGTTAGCCCTTCCTTATGATTATCTCTACGGATTTCTCTGCACACTACTGCTTCATATGCAAATAGTTGAAGATTACGGTCTACTCCTTCACCAATTGCGTTTCTGTACAGAAGCAGACCTATGACACTGCCTTGTGGGACACCCGAAGTGACTGTAACCTCATTAGATATGGCGCCATCTAATACATTCCTTGTTATGCGATAGCTTAGGAATTCTCTAAGTAGTGCCGTCGACGTCTAAGCCGTATGAGTTTAGTTTTTTATGTAACTATCTACGGAACACTTAATTCAGTGCTTTTTTAAAGTAAAGAACAACTGCGGCTACTGAAACGTTATCCTCCCCGGAGACCAAAATGTCGTGGGCAAGCAGTGCTTATTTAATTGTGTGAAATTCACAGTGGAAATAGTCGAGTGCAATTAAGCTACTCAGGCGTCCTAATCCAATGTGAATTTCATGGGGGATTTAAGGAATGAGTTGTCCTCACTGGTACCGTACATTTGACCGTATATATAAATCGAGGGGTCTGGGTTCGATTCCCAGTCCAGGCGAATGATTTTTCCTCTGTGAATTTCACACAATTGTGTGATCACTAGCGGGTGACTCCGTTGAAGTAACTACGCAGCTAGTTCCGTGGTTCTTTGAAAAAAAGTGCAAATTTACAATGAGTTTCGCAGGGTCTTCCCTTTCTGAATCCGTGTTTTGTTTTCATTAGCAAGTTCTGCATATTGGGGGGTCTCATAACTTAACCTCCAATTATATGTTCAAGGGATTTTAATGAGATAGATGTTTGAAATATCGATAGGGAAAGCGATGGCTGTTCCCTTTTATCACCTTTAAATGTGGGCGTTACATGGCCAATTTTCCAGTTTTAGGGTACTACGTGCTCCTTGACGGACTTACTAAATATGATTTGCAACTAAAGAGCTATTTCTATAGCTAGTTCTCAATACACGTAGGAAGGAATTTATTTAGAACCTGGTAACTATTTGAGCTAAGCAATTTCAACAAATTTTCTAATCCATGATCTCAAATATCAATAGGCGGCATCGTTCGCCAGTAACAATTATCTATTGCCACGAATGATTTCAGTTAGGACTTGGTGAACACGCTTTAAAAATAGGAGTTTTTAAATTAGGTTTGTCCTAACTGTTTGCTAATACTTGGCCTTTATCATTTTTCTGTAGATTAATTCTGTTGAACTTTTGCCTTGAACGTCCCTTACATACAACCAAATCGCTTTCAGGCTATCCAGTAATTGTTTTACTTGTATTTCCCTTTTGAAATATATCAATGGATTCCGAAACCCTTCGTTCGCTGCGGCTCCAGGTAATTCATTTTTTTCAATTATTGACGCGCGATCATCAGCGGATTAATCTGAACGGAGGTTTTTCATCTTAACGTGGCATGCTTTAACAATTTTTTCACTTCCGCGTCGTACCATCTTGATTTGCTGTTCTCTTTTCTTACTTTACTGGGGATATATTTTCTGATTCCTGAATGCACCGTCAAAATTAAAGATTTTCCAGTACACTAAGCGTCTAACTTTATGCCTGATTCTAGGAAGTCCGGAAAAGAAATTTTTAGATGAATTTTGGACGCATTGTAAAAAAACCTTTCCAAAAATTCAGAGTTTTCTTTTTGTTGGAATTTCTTTTTGATATTCAAATAAAACTTGGATGTAACAACCCTACGGTCACTGATGTCCCCAATTGTGCCAGTATTAATCACTGGTGGTATGTTTGTTGCTAATAAATCAGGGATATTGTCCCCTATGTTAGGAGTCGTAGCTATGTGTAGGGCGTTAGATGAGAGAGTACTGCAGGTTCTGGTAGATTGCTTTGTCTCTTCACCCGATTATGAAACTGTTGGTCTTCCTATCTATGGTGGGAGCATTGAAATCTCTGTTATTAAATTTCTTTGGGATTCGTGGATGTGATGCTATTTATCTATGTTTCTCGTTCTAAAATTAAAGTGAAGTCAGTGTTGGGTGTGCTGTACTACGAGCCAACAAATATTGTTTTTTTATTAAGTGCATGTAATTGAGTACCATACAGATTCTGGGCTGTCTCGGGAACGATAACCGCTTGGTTAACAATTGGTATTCTCTGTATCAGCATGGAATAATGAAATATATGAACTGTACAAAGAACACAATTTTCCACATAAATTTCCACACGCATTAAGCTAATGAGGCTCCGATGGGCAGGACATGTCGAGCGGATGCCAGAGACGAGGGACCTACTATATTACTATCTATTCCGTATGATGCTAACTTCGCGAGTAACTTACAGTGGGGAACCTTGTCAAACGCTTTTCTAAAGTCAAGAAACGCTGCGTCTACCTGTACGTTACCTTCTCCGGAAACTAAAATATCATGAACAAAAAGACCTAATTAAGTTTCGCAACACCGCCCCTTTCTGAACCCATGCTGGTTTGTTATCAATAAATCCTGGCTGTCGAGGTGTCCCATTATTTATGTAACTATTATGTGCTCTATAATTTTACATGATATTGACGTTAATGATATTGGTCTATAATTACATGGCTGTTCCCTAACGCCGCTTTTAAAAATTGGGGTCACGTTTGCTATCTCCCAGTCTTTGGGAACCGCGTGTTCTGCGAGGGATTTGTTAAATATTACTTTAAGATACGGACCCATTTCGAGAGGTAATTCTTTATACACACGAGATGGAATTTCATCAGGACCTGAGGACTTGTTCGGGCTAATGTTATTTAGTAAGGATACGATTCCACAACAAGATATATCGATCGGGGGCATAGGTGGTTGAAATTCATGGGTGTTCTTTTGATTTATATATTTTTCCTTTTTCGGTGCCTTCCTCCGTCCCACTAAATCTATACTGTGTTGTTTGATCAACTCGTTATTCCTTGCTATCCTGATGAATGGCAAGTTATTTAGTGTCCCACTATTTGACCTACTCTCTTCCCTAAATATTTCTAATATATTTTCATCTATTAAGCTTTTCCTAGGCCTTAAACTTTGTGTACTTTATGTTATCTTACTTTCTGGAAAAGCACTGATTTCGTTCCCACAAACTGACCTACTCTCGTGCCTACCATCTATGCTAAACTCGCTGGGTATGCTCAAATATCATGCACGCTACCTTCTGCGATGCTTCATACGTATAATGGACACCCGAGCGATTTAATGGCACTCGACACGAATCCAGCAACGGCCTAAGGTCCAAGAACCCAGCTCCCTTGCTCCCGCAGACATCACTGAGCCTCTGTTTTATGCCCTCTACTCGGCACCAAACCATGGAACCCCGATCCGTCCTCGGTACCAATCTGCATATCGTGAGCCTCATATTAGTACCAGAGCCGCTGCGATTATGGCGGAACTCGGAGCATAGGTCTCTCAAACTTTGCTATAACAAAAGTACAGATAGGCTTACCATTTGCAACTGTTTTGTTTTTGGTGGCTTTCGTTATAGCGTTGCATGATGTAAACAATATTTTTAATGTACTATACTTCATCTTGGAATACTTCAGCTCGGATGGATCTAACTTTAATCTTAGCGGTGAATGATTGGATAAACTTTACTATCGGAAATATCCTGTGTCAGCCAACTGTGTGTCACTTTCTGTTCCATTAATGATGTCCGTGCTGAGAATTAGGTGGTGGAATCCAGGAATATTATTTTTCAAACTGCGACAATTAACTTTGCGATGACTGTCGTTTCAAAATTATTGTTATTTTGTCTCAGGAACATTTCTAAACTGCTGTTATCGATTAAGCTAATCCTGGGCCCTGAATTCGGAATAATATTTTATTAAAGGACTTACTAGTATGCAGAGAGCACAAATTTTGATGTTATGACCCACTTGAAACGAGTGACTTTTGAAAAACATGTTCTATCGACCCACTAACCTACTCACCAACCTTCCCTCTACGCTAAACTCCACGAATATGCTCAAATATACTGGGTTTACGGCGATTTATCTGAATTAAACCTTTCTCTACGAGAATTTTTCTCCCTTTGGTATTCGCATGGTATCAATTAGGCCACAAAGCTCATAAGACTGTGGTCAATTGGATGCATAACTTTCTCTTAATGTTTTAAATATGCAGTCAGAGGAGTGTGAGGATCTTTGAATGCCTAAGTGATAATAAACAAAATAATTGTGATTGTCTTAAATCGGATGCGAATTTGAAAGGGTTATTTAATTTTGCCATTCAATCGTCATAAATTTGAATATATTCTTGTTGCATTTTTCACAGGTCTATGGAAAGCTGAGCTGAGGACAGAATGATCTTCAAGTGGAAGTACGGATGGACATACATTCCATTTTTGATTGTTTTGATGACATTATTTTTGCAAACCCATGCGCAAGATGAGACCACTGAAGGTAACTGTTCTCTATGGATAGATATTTTTAATAACTTCACTTGTCACGGCACGTTTCAAATTGTTAGCTATGCTGAAGAGGAAAGCTTCCCATTATATCTCTTTCTTATGTTGAAGAGCTAGTGGACAAGTAATAAATGAACGTCCAATATGCTTGATCCCCTTCACGAATAGTAGAGCCTTGTCGAGTTGGAAGGGCTTGTGTGCTCCGATGACTCCGAGGGCTGAACTGGTCGGAGCATATCTCCTGTTAGGACCACCCGTGCGTGACATGTTTAGGAGGAAGTTCAATGTTTAGGAGGAAGAGGAATGGTATTCCGCGCAGCGTCTGTGCCTCATCGAGGCGGCTGTAAAATGCGTCTGATCTCAGCGGGGCGGCCTCTCGCATGATAATGTCCCATAAGTCCACAGACCACCACCTCCATTAAAAAACCTTAAAATTATGGTCAGTTCTATGAAAATGAATCCTGTGTGATTTCATCTCAAATTAGGCAGATACTGCAAAATCACGTCAGGTGATACTCAACGAAATTTCTCAAAATTTATATATTTGTACTTAATCCCAACGATATATCAGAAGTTAAAGTAATTCCAAAATACTTGACTGTATCTGAAGATTTTGTGTTTACTCCACCCAAAGTATTGGTATGGCATTTGTGTGATGACTTTCGCAGGAAGTGAACTATGGTGCATTTGCTGATATCTAATTCTAACCTTTACTCCTGGCATCACGAATGAACGTTGTTAACGTCCAATGGCAGAGCTTCAAAGTCCGCGTCTTCGCTCATTGCACAGTAGATAACTGTATCGTCTGCAAATGATCTTAATTTACCTACTGCTAACTCTAGAACTTAGGTCATTAATATAAATAATGAATAAAAGAAGGCCGATCACACTTCCTTGAGGAACACCGGACGTGACTTTGACCATATTAGAGCTAAAACCATCAATAACTACTTTTTGTTTTCGAACACTGAGAAAGTCACTTATCCAATTCACTATTTTTCTATTAACTCCACATGATTAAAATTTTTGAGGTACCTTGTCGAATGATTTCTTGAAATCAAGGACTGTCGCGTCGACTTTTCCGAATCGATTCACCTGATTTTAGGTTATCATGAAAGAAGAGCGCAAGCTGAGTTTCGCAGGACCTGCCCTTACGGATGCCGAGTAGTGGTTACTCCATGTTTTGCATGTTCCCTGTGTAATATATCGAAATCCTTTTATATGCATATTTTAATAGAAATATCAGCTTTAAAAACTACAACGGGTTAGTTGGGCTTATTCACTTTAAGAATTCCCATTGTTTAAGTGGAGCGGTAGGAACAATTACGCCGCAGTAAACACGACCTAGGCACGTGATTTACTCCATGTGGAGTTACATGAATCTATCAAAGTCAGGTAGCATCAAATTTAAACAAATAGTAACTAGCAACGTCATCATGTTGTTAATACTCCGCATACTGGCTCGTGAGCTAATTTTTATTCACTAATTTTCAAGAAATAAGTATCAACAATTATACTGAGGTTTGGTGGAATACTTTTCTTGATATTACACGATCAATAGTCAGCAGCTCCTGAGTGTCTTAGTACCGTGTAGTGCTATTTACTTGTCGCATTAATAATACTAACCAGAAGTAATATCTTGAGCATGCATGGTGGCATGTTCTTCTACGTATCACTCCCCTGGTTTGTGTTCTGACTGCGTACCGTTGCCCTGACTGCTTTTGGCCTGCCCCTGGCATTCGGGGAAACGTGCGCGGTTCTGATTTGAACTGGGATGTCTTGCATGCCTGTTGTGGAATCACCCCGTGCTACACACCCTAGTGGTGGCTTGCACGGTATTTCGTAGATGTACATATAGATTGAACGTAGATAAGAACGTAGAAACCAGTCATCTTTCCACGAGAGGTGTCGAAGTTACAAGACAAGTATGAAAACATTGCTAATAGATATGATGCCGACGTTAAAGTAAGGGTTGGTTGAGCGAAGACTTGTCGATGGATGAGAAACAGTTTGTAAAAATCCAGAAATAGTTCCTTGAAATTACGACTATCAAATAACGAAGTCTCATAGAGACTAATGGTTATAAACAAACTCTTTCACTTCCATCATCGTACTTATATTCAATCTTTCATAACCTATTTGGACAAAAGTACTTCAAGCCACAATGCATTTCATCATCATCGTTGTGACAGTCATGAGCATAACCTGAGCAATTCACCAAAGACTAATACGAATTATGGGAAGAAGAAGACTTATGCTGGAGAGAGCGTATCGGCACTAACTATGTGGAACCTATGGATTTCCATATTTGGAAAGAAAAACTGGAAATTTTACCAGTTTTTCTTTTCAAATATGAACTTATACAGGCATGTGAATTAACTTAAGCTTCACAACAGATTCTTCAACACCGATCTGCTAGCAAATAAAAAAATGGATGTTGCATTAAATGTTTTTCTAAATAAATATCTCGGTAATGCTAATGTTTTCATGCTTGTTCAATATGAAATTTATTTTCTGAAAGAAATGATCTACTATTTTTTTACATCTGACCAATTAACTACGTGACACTGTTAAATGTTAAAATATGTTAAAATAAAAACATATGTTAAACACATGGGATCAGTAACTCTACATTGGTGATACGCCATATTTAGAAATATCTTACCTGTAGTTAAGATTGACTTTTTAGTACGGGCCAAGCAGAGCTTAGTTTCTGGGGAAAAGATTTTTTGAGCGTGATCATTCAATTCCCGTCTTTTAATTTCAAGTATGAGCACCATCTGAGATGCAAAAATTGTAATATAGGGGATTAAATACTTGATAAACCTTGATTGATAGACCTTGCCAAGCTACTTCACCATTTATTTAATAATTGGTCCTAAGGAGGGGGTTGATGATCGCTTTGATATATTTTTCAAATACAACGGAAGGTAATCTTCGAATACCTGTATCAATTTGAAACTGGGAACCAATGAATTTAACTTGCATTATTTATTATCTTTTACTCACATAGAAACTCATATTAGGATGTATTCAAGGAATTTTTAATGAAAAAGCGTGTATGGATTCATCAAAATACTTCACGTATATACGTAAGTGACAGGTGTGTGCGCTGTCTGGGAGTTAATTCAGATTTAATTTGATCACTACATTTTGTGGAATGCTGGGATTTTGTGGGGAATGTCACCTGGAAGACACACTTTTCTTCAGGTACCTATTGCTAAATAGGAAAAAGACTTCATGTAAATCATTTTATGGTGGAATTTCATTCAATCAAAACTTGATTTTGCAGCTTCCATGGGGGAAACCTGCTCGGATAAACAAAATTGCACGGATACACCCCACGTGGCATGCATTGATCATCAATGTGGATGTGACACTGGATACCGGGTGCAAGGTGAAATTTGCATCGAAGGTAGGTTATATCGGTGTATTTGCTGGCGAAAGATGAAAATTACGACGCCTCCCCATAATATGATGCCGTGCATAGCCCTTTCAAGCAATTAATATATTTAACACTGGGTATTACCTAAGTCAAGATGCCTGCTGGCATCTCCAAGGTCTTTATCAACCTCACCCCCTTTTCAGCGCTGTCCAACAAAGTGACCTTTTGGTACGGAGGCTTCCGCGGTTATTTAATGACCGTATTCTCTTCGGGTTTTTGCCGCGTCGATCCATTTTTGGGGGACAACAGTTTCGCCTGCCTTCCAGCTGGCTTCGTCAGGTCCTAAATGAAATGCAGATCATTTTCTTAACGGTATTAGTCAGGTGCGCGCTCATTAGCTCATAAGTATTTCCCTCGGCTAATAAGGGAAGCTATCGAAATAGCGAAGAATGCAGAGAACTTTAATAGAGAAGACGGCTATCCGCTAGCTTCAACGTTTAAACGGCTCTTCCAACAATCGATTTCGAATTCCCATCCGGCCAATGAGCGCGCACTTGACTAATACCGTTAAGAAAATGATCTGCATTTCATTTAGGACCTGACGAAGCCAGCTGGAAGGCAGGCGAAACTGTCGTCCCCAAAAATGGACCGACGTGGCAAAAACCCGAAGAGAATACGGTCAAAGTGACCTTTTGTTGATTGGTGTTTTGTACGAGCACGACAAACAATTTCTACTCAACTTTTAAGCGTTCTGATTAGCACTGACTAAGTTTGGGAATTCACTTTTAATGCGCGTTAAAGTTGTATTTAAAGGTTGGTGGATTAGTTCCACATTATATGACCTAAACTATGACAAATACTCGGCTGCAGCTGTACGAAGATTAACATCCTTCAATTTTTTGCTTTCCCAAGAAATCAAATATTTTCCCGGAATAGAAAGGCTGTCCACGATAAGACAACCCATCTGTATCATTGAACACTAACTCAGCATCTACTTAATCCTTAATGGGTAACACGGGTTCCAGAAACAAAATCCCACTATCAATAGGTCTATTTAAGTACTTGAGTAACTATTCATAACCCTGTTCATTCTCCTGTAATTCTCCATTCTCACGTAACTATTCATTTCATTCTTAAATATCTGTTTCGTTATTAGACTCTCATCCATTTTCTCAACATGGCCAAACGAACGGCTAAATATCTTTCCATGGTTATTAGCTCCTAACCTCACATGCAATCTCCGACATGATATACTCTTGCATATTTTAGTACTTCGTAGAGAAATTTATTTGTCACATTAGTAATACTAACCAGTAGTTGTATCTTGAGTAGTGTACTGTATGGCAGCAAGTTTTTCTCCGTATCACTCTCCAAGTATCTGGTCTGACTGCGCACTGTTGTCCAGACTGCTTTTGGCCTGCACCTGGCATCCGGGGGAACGTGCGCGGTTCTGATTTGAACTGGGATGAGTTCTGCATACCTGGTGTCGATCACCCCGTACCACACACCCTAGTGGTGGCTTGCACGGCATTTCGTAGATGTAGATGTAGATAATGATCAGTGGCGATCTTGAATACATTCTGGCCGACGACCCTGACCGCCTTAGTCTAGTCCTAGTGTATCAGAAACAGACTAACCTGTATTCATTAACTTGAATATAAATACTATCCCTTCTTACATTTTTCTGCACTTGTTGGAAATAATAAAAATGGCAAGCATACTTACGTACAAGTATTAGTAAATGAACAAATCTGACCGGTCGAGATGTGTAAGTGGTGCGAAGTGACCACCTGCCGTTGACGCACCCATAAACCTATCTAACTGCCTACATACATTATCATCATTTTTCAAGGCCATTTTCATCATGGAAACTTGTTTATGATCCATTCATGATTAATACCTGATGTTGAATTGAGGCATTTGCTCCGGCCTTACTTCTGAAACAACTCTTTAGTCACCTCACCATACGATTTTACTTTAACTCAGATTTAAATCGAAACTTTAATGCAAGCCATCTAAATGGTGTGTGGCAGGAGGTGAGTTAAAAAAAACATGCATTGCACTAAAAAATTATATACATCTAGCGTAAGTTACCCGTTGAAATTCAAAGGGGGTGAAAAATATTGAACTTATTTAATAAGAAAACCACAAAGCCTCAAGGATACATCTACATCTACGTAATACCCTTGAGCCATCACGAGGATGTGTGGCAGGGGGTGAAGATCATCAAACATGCACTATTGACATGCAACTAGGATATTTAATGGATACATGCTAGATAATAGGGTCACATGCAGCTAGATGGTTAGTATCTACATAATAAGAAAGGGATTATTGGTTGTTATTACATGCATCATACACTACAGACTACTCTAACTACATTTCACCTACCTATCCCTTTGCTACGCTACCTATTCTTCTCTCTTATGGTACGCGGGAAAAATGACATTTTAAATCTATCGGTACGACAATCTATCTCACTAATCTTGTTAATCTGATCAAACCTAGCATAATACGCAGGGATTCTTAATATATATCTAACGTCATTTGTGAACTAATCGGTTTCGAATTTACTTAAAAGGTTTAGCCTAAATTTTAACCTGCGTTCTGATAATAATTCCATCCTAGTTCTTCTGTTAAACTCGTAACACATATACAATTATCATAACGGCCTTTAACAAATCTAGCGGATCTCCTTTGCACACGCTCTAATTCTTTTATCATACCTTCCTCGTACGGATCCCATAGACTAGCGGCATATTCTAAATGAGGCCTGTCAAGTGTAAAATAGCTTATAATTATTGCACTAAAAATTATATATATATATATATATATATATATATATATATATATATATATATATATATATATATATATATATATATATATATATATATATATAGTGACGATACGCACCATAGGACGGGATTGTGGGCCCCACGTTGGGCGCCAGATGTGACGATACGTACCATCGGACGAGCTCGCCAACTCTGATGTTGGACGATTTCGATCCCCGGCCCCACTGGTTAGAAACCAGCTGCGATAGTGCATACCTTCACGTAGTCCGCTGACTCACCCACAGCGGGTCGACGGCGGACGGGTCTTACTGAAAGGAAAACCACGTGGGTTCTACGGCACGCGATCACGAAAGAGAAGGAGAATACGGGAATTTTGGAGCTCAGTGCGAAGCACAGCAAAGACGAAACGACCTCGTTCAGATTGTGAATGGTTTTAGGCATTTATTGGCAAAACAAAAAATAAACACAAGCAACTTTCTACTTAGATCTAATGAGGGATGAAATGATTATCCGTTTGAATGACACACTGATGGAAAGAGAACACAAAAACGCAATAACCCACCAAAAAAACTAATACGAACACATAACAAAAATTCACAATGGCCTCTGTAGGAATCTCTACTACAAGTCTTATTTTCGAGTTGATTGTCCACCTTGAATTTTACATGCTCCGCGTCCGATCGTGCGAAAGTGTCCAGCACTATTAGGATCTACAACACAAATCACAAGGACGGGAGAATAAGTATACAGATTTTTGCTTCGTGACAAGCTTAGTAACGTTAAGTGGAATTGTTCCTGAGTCACTATTACATGCGATCACCTCCACTCGAGGTGTCTTCTTCGGTGGAGAAATGCTGGTTGGAGCAGGAAGAGTGGATAATTCACTATCCAGGGAGAAGGGGATTTGTAGAGTACTTATGTGTCAAGCTGTGGCTCCACGTCGAATTCACCGCTGGGCGCATCATCAACCCACAGGTCTTTGGTTGCCTGAGGTTTTCTGGATGATCGGCGTATGGGCGTTAGACGACGTGAGGAATTTCCTTGACACTGCACCTCAGCCCTCTTTTCTCTCTCTCTCTGTCTTGCTCCCCGGTGCTCTGCTGAACTTTGCTGCCAGACTACGGAGTACATGGGACTGCCTCCTCGCACCTTCCACCAACATAACTCCCCGACGCCTTGCGCCGGGCCCGTTTTATACAGTTCATCACGTGACACAATACACAAAAAATGACATGCGAAACCCTAGTAGTTAAAAGTGAGGCCGCTTGTCTAATGCTGTGCCCGCGAAATCTGAACGAGCAAAAGCTCGAGACAGGGAACGTCCGAAACGAAAGATGGAATAAAAAAATGAAACGTGACTTGTGCGGGGCATACCGTCACAATATATATATATATATATATATATATATATATATATATATATATATATATATATATATATATATATATATATATATATATATATATATATATAAGAATATTGTCACCGTGGGCTTTTGAGGAGTTCTTTACTTATCTTGTGCGTTG
This sequence comes from Ceriagrion tenellum, assembly GCA_963169105.1. Taxonomy (NCBI): domain Eukaryota; kingdom Metazoa; phylum Arthropoda; class Insecta; order Odonata; family Coenagrionidae; genus Ceriagrion; species Ceriagrion tenellum. Next base: position 22,057,476 of record OY720639.1, on the reverse strand, counting down.
TGTTTGTTATAGTAGACACACTGACCGTTTTCCATATGCACGGAGAGATGAGTGACTCTTGGTACTCTTTCATGCACGGGAATCCCAAAAATGGGCAACCCAGACTCATTACTTCTTAATTAGCACCCAGATTGATAGATGGTCACCTCGTCCCTCCAGTTCTCTTGTTCTCTCATACACATGCAGTGCCCCTCTGAGAGTTACTTTGAGAGTAGACATTGATGAGTATACTTGTTGAAAATATGCATTGAAGTTATCGATTATCCCCCAAAGCAGTGCATCATTGGGCCCTTGGGACTCTGGGCCATTTTTGCACAGATTTTCTTTCTACGTTTTACCATAGGCCTGCAGCAAAACGCGATATTTAAATGCTAGAGGCATGAATATCCTTTGAAAATCAAATCTCTGGTTATCAAGGAAATATGGTATTGGTTATTTCGGAGAAAATTTTGACGTTTTTAGCTAAAAATATCATTTTCAGACAAATACGAATCATAAAAGAAAATTGATTAAAAGAATTAGAAATTTCATTTATTCAGCCATCTGATAAAAAAATTCCAGCCCTCCATCTTGGGAGAAAGTACTTTTAAAAAAATGATAGCACTGCACCGAACCCAATGCTTACGATGGACCGCACGGGGGGTGACTTCTATAGCCCTGAGGGCCATTTAATATAGCCTACGTTACCACCAGATATATTTTCTATCTACAATCACAATTTCAGCATAATCGGTCCAGTAGTTTTTGCATGATGGATCAATAGATAGACAGAAACCATAAAATTTTTATATATTTGTAAGGAAATCATAAAAATGTTTACCCTATAGTGAATGTTTGTGATAAATCACCCTCTGACAAACACCCTGTATGTGGCTGGAATTGTAATATATATATCATTCAGGACAATTCGCCTTTCCTTAACTTCCAACGGTTTCTTTGAAAATCTTAAATTATTGATATTTACAATTTACAGTGGTCCTCGGAGATACCTGCATCAGCATGGAGGACTGTAAGTTCATTGAGAACTCGAATTGCACTGAGAAGGACAACAAAATGGAGTGCCAATGCGTGACTGGATACCATCAAGGTGCTTCCAATAAATCCTGCGAGCCAGGTAAGTGTCCACTCGGAAGTGATGCAACGCATAGGAAAAATCTTATTTTCTGCCCCCAAATAACACTCGTATATTACTGTCCTCAGTGTCCACTTGTATGTACGCCTCTGACACAACGGGCATTGTTCTCTAAGAATTTACAGTGGAGTATCAATTCAGGAGCCCCTTCGCAGTTAGAGAAAACTTCGAAAACGTCATACACAAAAGTCAGAACTTACCCTTTATTTCGCCCTTTAGGTGATCTACTACCTACACCATATCTATGAATATTCTTCCTTCTAATACTTTCAATTCATTCCGAATTTCAATTTCCAATGTTCAAGTACTCGTCAAAAGTTGTACTGCATATTATTGCTTTTCAGATGCAAAGGTAGGAGATCCATGCAAAGACGGAAAGGGATGCGAAGGTCTTAATCATGGAGCGTGTAATGCCACCAAAGGGGGCGGAATATGTAAGTGCAAAACAGGATATCATGATGTAGGCGACAAGCTGTGCACTCAGGGTGAGTAAATACAATGGACGATTAGTTCAAATTTTTCTTTTGTAATGGCTACAGCTGCATTCCATTATTTAAAAATTTAACTCTTGATATTTTCTGCATAATGGTTTTGTTGAGTGGTGTATGAATTGAAAACCGGATTCACACATTTGTTACGAAAGATACTGACACTATGTTTCTCCTTTCAAGAGTATTTCTTTTTCAAAAGACAGTCAGACTTCTGTGAGACGGGGACTAAAAAATATGTTTGCTTATAAGTATAAATATATTGGTAACTGCTCCAAAAGGTCCCAAGTGCCCAGTCAACAGTTGATATAATGTAAACAAAAGGTACGCCAGGCTGCATTTTGATGTTGGCCCAAGGATAGGCCAACATCGGATAACGTCGGCTATGTATTGGCCCGATGTTGGCTGCCGATTTTGGCCCAGCATTGGAATGATAATGTTTGCCAGTGGTAAAGCGATATTGGCTCCCAATGTTGGCCTATCATCGGAACAAAGTCGGCTGGAGACAGAATGATGTCGGCCTTATGTCGGGATGATGTCGGGCCAGCATCGGTTGTGTCGGCCTGATGTTGGCTGCCGATGTTGCCGATTTTGGGGTTTTCAAAGATTAATGAAAACAATACACTCACATATACAAATGTTCATATAAAAATGCATATATGCCCATAATAAAAAAAAATTAATTGAACTCGAAATGACACATCGGGCCAGCATCGTACCAACGTCGTCAAGTAGCGTTGGCAATGCTACCAAAAGACAATGTTGGGCCAGTGTCGGCTTTGAGTCGGCTTAGGTCGGCCGACTTTTCCAAGACAATGCCAACATTGGTCCAACATCGGGCCAGTGGTTGATGCTGCTTGGGACTCTACATATATTAGAATAATACATAATTTCAGCTCGATTGGTCCAGTAGTTTTTGCGTGATGGAGCAAAAGACAGACAGAAACCATTATATTTTTACATATTAGTTAGGAGATTATAAAAATGTTTACCCTATACTGTATGCTGGTGATATCACTAACTGCCAAACATCTGTGAAAAGGCTTGCGACATAATGTGTAGATCATTCAGGTCAGGTCGTATTTCCTTAACTTTCAACGGTTTCTTTGAAAATCTTAATTTATTGATATTTACGATTTACAGTGGCCCTCGGGGATACCTGCATCAGCAAGGAGGACTGCAAGTTCATAAAGAACTCAAATTGCACTGAGAAGGGCACAGAAATGGAGTGCCAATGTGTAACTGGATACCATCAAGACGCTTCCAATAAATCCTGCGTGGCAAGTAAGTGTCCACTCGGAAGTGATGCAACGCAAAGGAAAAAAATCTTATTTTCGTTACATTCGTATATTACTGATCCTATTCATCTTGCTTCGGCTCAACCTATTTAATACAAGGAAATGTTTTTAGGTTTTCATTTAAAACATAGTAGAGCAGCTGAAGAACGATACTCTTCCCCAAAATGATTATTAACCTTAATGCGTTTTTATTTGTAAATCGTGTGCTGTCAATTTGAACGGCTTGCCGGAAAATAACTATATTCTCTTACTTATGCAACCCGAACATTTTAAAGGTAGCTTTACACAATTTAGTTGACTTCGATGGAAGTAGCGGGTGTACCGACATATCGAATCGTATCGCCACTTGCAGGACATCGTTCTGCTTACTCATTATTTCCGGCTTTTCCCAAACAAATAGATGGAAGTGAACAGTGAATATGATAATTTAAAAAAAGCATCTAAATTTGACAATAACGGCGTCCGTATATAGTTGTTTGAGTACCATAGGCATTCGTGGATTAAATTATTTGTATAAGTATAAATTGTTTTGCAATATGATATCGTGTCAAGTTTGAGAATTGTGATAATTATTATAATTATGAAATAAGAGATGTCTTAAAGCTTAACTTTGCGGTTCCTTGGCATTTACAATATTTTCAAGTACAAATAAATAGTTGCATGGGCAAGAACGAGTCCTCCTACTACGAATTGATTCGCTGTTTTCATTTATCTCCGTTTGCTGTCGTGTGACCAAGATTCCACTTGATGCGATGCGATTTAATCGCAGCATTGAGATGCTACTTGCCGGCAAAATATGGTGCTTTCGATTTGCGGCTATAGCCCGCGATCGACGGCGATCCTCTCGCGGCGGTGCTTTGATTTAGCGTAATAGCCGTCTATCGCCGGCTATCGGTGGCTCTCCGCTATGAGGAGAGCCGAACGAAGCAAGATCGATTTGCGCAACGTCCGTCTATCGCCGGCGGTATCCATTCTTAATCGAAAGCACCCACAGAAGCTGGTCTATTTTCCTTGCAAGTGCGAACTCCGATCGATTACTACCACAATCGACCCCTTCTGCCATGGAAGTGCGTGCTTACACATCGAAGTGTCTATTGTATGCAACTTGCAATGCTACTGTCTTGGAAGTGACTTCTCTTTGTGAACCCGCCTTAAATAGCTCATTCGCTCAAAAAAACTTATTTTCCAGGTGTTAATTATGCATTTTAATTTTATGAAAAGCTCACCATGCTTGAAAGGGATCACATCTGAATGACTGAGCAAATGACACCGTCCGATATCACACGCTCATGAAAGGTACAAATTGTTGTAAACACCCCACTCACTGCAAATGTTGGAAATCCAGCCGCATGAATTGACCGTTCTCTTGCTAATGTTTTAACCATGTTTCTTCTGGGAACGTCGGAGTAGGAAACTAGGGGAAGAATAAATTGTAATACATAGTGACGTGAAATGTCTTTTTTCTGTCTATGTAGTTAGTTTTGTGAATTTTTTAAAAGTAAATTAAAATGCATAATTTAAAAAGTGGATTGTTATGAATTTTTGGAGAAATAGTAGCTTAACCAACGAGACAAACACAATTAATCAAGCCGAACTAATAAATGTTGTGTCAGTTGAGTACCTAGGTGTGACCCTTACTCAGGACTTGTAGTGGGGGAAGCATATACGAGAAATTTTCGGACAGGTAAATTGTAAATTGGGATTCATTAAATAAAAGCTAGGAAAATGTGACGCAAAAGTAAAGGAGGCATGTTAAATTTCTCTTGTGAGGCCTCACTTGGAGTGATCCGCTAATATATGGGACACTTACAAAGTAAGACTATTTTCAGAGATAGATCGAATACAGCGGAGGGCAGCTAGATTTGTTTAAACTTGTTATGATAAACATAGTAGTGTTACTGAAATGTTTAGGGAATTAGAGTGGGGACCTCAATCCGATCGAAGGGAGAAATATAGGTTAAATCTTTTACAAAAGTTTAATGTACACTATTTTTTTCCGGACGTTCAACATAATTTGCTAAATCCAAACTATTATGGTGGAAATGATCACGGGAATAAGATCAAGGAAATAGACTGCAGAACCGATAGATTAAAAATATCATTTTTTCCACGCACAATAAGGGACCATAATAGTGGCGATAGATCAGTGGTAGGTTCCTGATTTGGTTAAATGGTTTTTTTTCAGTAGTGCTAAATATCTTAACATGGTTATTAGCTACTAACCTCTCATGCAATCTTCGGCATGATACACTCTTGCATATTTTAGTGCTTTGTAGAGTAATTTATTTGCTACATCAGTAATACTAACCAGTAGTTGTATCTTGAGTAGTGTACTCTATGGTAGCATGTTCTTCTCCGTATCACTCTCCTTCTTTCCGGTCTGACTGCGCACTGTTGTCCAGACTGATTTTGGCCTGCGCCTGGCATCCGGGGGAACGTGCGCGGTTCTGATTTGAACTGGGATGAGTGCTGCATGTTTGGTGTGGAATCACCCTGTGCCGTCCACCCTGGTGGTAGCTGGCACGGTCTTTCTCAGATGTTGATGTAGGTAAAATGAGTGGACCCGTCGTTACGGATTTCTGTGCTTTTATCCTATCAAATAGTTAAAATTTTCACAAAACTAACTACATTTACAGAAAAAAAGACATTTCACGTCGCTACGTATTACAATCCAGATTGGCTTTCATCTGTTTGTGGTTGGCATCGTAATTCTTTCGAATTATATGATCGCCTGATCAGTGACTATTGAAGTGCTTCCCTGAAAGTATTTTTTTTCCTTTATACTATTTCCAGTTGTCATTGGAGATATGTGCGACAGCAATGAAGACTGCGACGCGATTAAGAACTCAAATTGCACGGGGAACGACACGATGAAGACATGCCAGTGTGTAACTGGGTACCAGCCGGGAATGTCTAGTCCTGACTGCGTGAAGAGTAAGTGTCCTCGAGGTAGCCTTGGTACACTGAAGAAATTGAAATCTGATTTACCGTCTTCGGATAACACTCGTGTATTCTGGAGCCTATTGCTCCTGCAACGTCTACATCTTGGTTGTAAACTAGTGGAAACATTTAGTATTTCTTGTAAAAATTCCAGTGCAGTGTGCGACCGAATGTGAAGATGGACCAAATCGAATTTTTATGTACTGGTGAATGCGACGCGCCGTCCAGGTTATTCACCCTCAGCTGTTTTAAATGTAGGTATTTCTTCCCGAAACGTGTGAGTAAGAAACGTAGATGAGTGGGAACCTTTTTGGCGTTCATTGAGATATAACTAGCTATCACTAGTCGCTGTTTTTTCGAGTGCCTTTTTAATAATTTCCTAATAACGTATTGACAAACTTTCCTATTTTCCTCCATCGTACTGATCAATTAATTGAGTTTCTGCTCGATCAAAACTTTGCTCTCCAACTTCTTCGGCCAGGCTCGCTTCCCTTATCCTAGAAAAATCAATAGAGGTATATGTTTTCTTTTGACTAATCTTCACTCCGTATCCCACGCGGAAAATCTTCAATGAATATACTAATATGGACCAAATAAAGTGGCTTTGTTAACTCCACTTGAGGTTTATTAGCACGACCCGATGTCGACACTTCGCGTCATCTTCAGGTGACAAGCAGTGTCACCCTCTGGTAAACTGAAGATAACACGAACTGTCGAAACTCGTATCGAAATAATAAACCTCAAGTGGAGTTAACAAATGTATTTCATTTGGTCCATAATGGATAACCTCCACAAAGTAAAGCCTGCCACCATTTTCACTGTGAATGTACCGATACCTGCAATTCATTCTCTTCTGATTACACTAACCTACGCCTGTTTGTCCATGAATATCGCTGCCGTCCTATCATAATTGTCATGTTTCACATCTACATCTACGTCATACCCTGCAAGCCACCCAAAGGGTGTGTGGCAGGGGGTGCTTCCACACCCTTTTGTCTTTCGTTCGTAAGATCCTTCCATGTTTAGCTCCTGCCATGCCTTCCATTCCATTTCATGAGTACAAATAAAAATGAAAAATACGATCGAGAGCGGGAAACCTCGCCTTATCCCATAAAATACTAGTGTGTCTGGATTGTTAGAAGCATTGGGATGGGAATCGTTATCTCAGCGTAGATTAAATTATACCTAAACCTCTTGGCTAAGCTTCAGGAAAAACATTTCACTGGCGACGTAAAAAACTTACTATTAACCCCCTCGTACTACGGCAGATTAGGTCGCGCCAATAAAATTAGAGAGATAGATTGTAGAACCAATAGGTATTAAATGTCATTTTTTCCGCGTACCATTCGGGACCATAACAGCTGTGATCGTCGTCATAAATAGTGCAAATAGTGACATTAGCTAGACTGTAGATCTTTTACTTTATATTTTCTACGTTCTTATTTATGCATGGTGTAAATATTGATGCTCTTAGTTATGCTTGATATTTTGAACCCGTAGTAGTAGTATTTGTACCCCTTGCATATTGGAACGATTGACGATAGAATTTTTCTTGATTAGTAGATTGTTAATTGGCGCGTTGCATGTGTGGTACGCTAGTTTCAATGTAGTTTCGGTGTTATGCCGTATAATTGATGCTTGCCTGGTGTGGAAGCTCCCCCTGCAGCACACCCTTTGAGTGGTTTGCAGGGTATGACGTAGATGTAGATGTAAAATGTACGGATCCACATTGCTTATCCTTCGGTCACCTTCACCTATGAGACGTGCATTAATATTGCACGCTTCTATTATCCCTCCAGTTTACTCCATTAGTGTCTCTTTTAGTTTTCCTCAAGCACCTCTACGAAGCGCCTTTCTGGCATCAACAGATCAGGCTAAAACCTCCTCAATATACTCGGGGTTCATATCTATTTGTGCGCTCGTCGCCGCAATTGCATCACGAGTAGCGTTCTCCCTCCTTTGCCCTAACTTGTTGAATACTAGTATTTTATTCTAGTCTCCAACTATCAATTACCATTTTCTCAATCTGCACTGCAATGACGCAGGTATATAATTCAACTAATTATTCAATATCCTTCGAATTCTGCGTGTTTCTTCTCATCGAAGACATATGTCAAAACGCGAAATCTCAGGAAATTCTCGTCAATCCATCAAATTACTTCGAAAAAAGTTCGTCCTCCGTAATTTCCTATATTCATAAGTTAATATGAAGGGAAGGAAGGGACGTCTACCACGTCTTTTCGTGTTTTTTAACCACGAAAAGACGTGGTAAACATTTTTTTGAACATTAAACGAGCTAAACATTTTTTTTGTAATCTCCTCTCTATTCCGCTGTGTCGTACATCTAGCTATAGGTTATCCTTCTTTACTGCTTCTTCCTTCTCAGTTTGTTTTCCAGTGACATCAGTTCATACGCCTATTTTTTCTGCTGGAGAGACATCCACGAATTCCTCCCACCTACCTCTCATGTATTTTCGTTCGATTTGTAATATCCCTGTTTTATCCTCAATCTTTGTTATTTTTCTCTTTCACCACCCGTTAAAATTTTCACCTTATCACTGTTTCTTTTATTTTGTGATGTACTTACATTCTCCATCAATTATTAGTTACTCGATCGAGTTCGTTATGTCATTCCTTACACATGCTCGTATTGACCAGTATAGACATTTTCCCTCTCCCCTCTCTCTTATTTTCCTATAGTGCTCGCAGAGTTTCTGTGCACTGGAGAGTTCCTCCAAGCCTAGCTGCCCATGGTAGATGAGCAGCGATTGGCTGCCGGCGTCCAATCCCGTAAACCGGTTCTTAGCTCAGTGCGCGCCGCGTACAAATACTGTTTTAATACTGACTTAAAGTTTTGTTTATTTATCGTGTAATCACGGTGACCTGCGCCGATGGGGATTACTTTCTAACCTCACTGAGATGACTATTGCAATCACTGCAAGTTTTGACTCGATATCCATAGTAGTTTCTCGTCCTGAGTATTTATATTCTAAAGGCCCTCGCGTCGGCGAGGCATAGCGTTCGTTTTTGCCGATTCTTTTGGGTCGCCACTTAACAGTATTCGTACGCGGCGCGCACTGAGCTAAGAACCGGTTTACGGGATTGGACGCCGGCAGCCAATCGCTGCTCATCTACCATGGGCAGCTAGGCTTGGAGGAACTCTCCAGTGCACAGAAACTCTGCGAGCACTATAGTAGTTTCTTCCATAGTCCTTGGCTGCTTAACCCTTGTTTCTGACCACACTATTGTTTCCTTAGCCTCCTTAGCTTAAACTTGTTCCTTCGTTAATCGTTCGCATTTACTTTGCTTCATACAGGCTCGTCCACCCGCTCTTGGTAATTGCTCCTATTCACCCGGTTCAATCTCTCAAGTTCCACCTCTTCATTGACCTACTCAGCGTTCTGTTAATATCACCTTTTATTAGCATTGCATAATGATAAGAGTCCGTGCTCGAAAAATACGGGAATTACATACATTAGTAAGTTAGTGAGTACATTTATTCATCCCAGGACAAGTTAAATACATGTATAGGAAAATTCAAGAAAATCATTATAATCAAACATATCATATCAAAAAATAAAATATGAAACTTATAACAACCATTAAATGTACACAATAGAATTGCAATAATTTATTGCTGTCCCTATTTATTAAAATAATTTCATTATGAATTAAGATTAATGCTAAACCTCTGTCCAACCATTTAATTCACAATAATTGCAAAACCATTCTCTATTTCCCTGCATATGCCATGTGTACCGACTGTGTGCGTCTGAGGTGAAGTACAAACCAAGTGTTTTTTATAGCCAATTTATTTCCCCTTATTCTCACAATTAATTTTCATCCCCATTCTTCCCTGCCATCATTTTTCAGTCCACATTAATTTTTTGTTTTCCTAGAGTGAAACCTCTCTAATCATCTCACCTAGTTGTTTGTACATACATGTCTTTCTCTTCTTCCTCCTTATGATTTCTTTCAGGAAATTTATGCAAATATCGCATAGAAATAAGTCGTGTTAGCCTTAATTTCCTCCCGCAGTTAACCCCGCTTGAAATTTCCGGCATGGATAAGCACTCTGGATGGTTTAGTACCTTGTAGTACCATTTATTAGTCGCATTAATAGTTCTAAGCCTTAGTTGTATCTCAAGGAGTGCACTACATGTGGCTATTCGTAGCAATCTCCCAGTTTCTAGTTTCAGCGAGCACTGTTCTCCTAGCTACTATTTGGTCTGTACCTAGCGACCGGGGGAACGTGTGAGGTTCCGATGTGGAGCGTGACGAGTGTTGCATGCTTGGTGTGGAATCACCCCGTGCCGTGTCCTGGCTTGCACGGTATTCCGTATAGGTAGATGTAGATTTCAATGAAATCAATGATAAAAATGACTTTGTAACTTTTCACATATATTTTTATCTGGACCGGTTTAGTTGCATAGGCAACATCTTCAGGAACATAAAATTCAAATTTCTCAGAATATATACTACTAGAGGGATAAGGGAAAGGAAGGCGAAGGTGGGGGTGGAAAGTGGAACAATGTTTTCCCTACCACTTTCCACCCCCACCTTCGCCTTCCTTCTTTCTATCCATCTAGTAGCATATATTCTGAGAAAGTTGACTTTTATGTTCCTGAAGATGTTGCCTATGCAACGAAACTGGTCGTACAAATAAAAATATCTGTGAAAAGTTACAAAGCCATTTTCATTATTGATTTCATAATGAATTTTCACAAAGTTAAGCCCGAAACCATCGAATTGTAGATTTAAATCTTTAGTATCCCGTCGTTCAACTGTTCTATGTTTACTACGTATTTTTCCAGTATTGTCTTTCCGTCTCACCTCGCACATCCCCTACATATCTGTCTTTTCTTACTCCATCTCTTTTAATTCAGCGCTTTCTTGCTTCCCTGCCTTCCTCTTTGTCACAACATTCCAAATTCCTTTTTCTACCTCTACTTTCATCTTCATTTTGCTCTATTTCTTTGCCACAGTCGTTTAATCAGGCCTTCTCGTTGCTGAGCAAGGATTTATGATGATGACGAAGGCGTAGCCCTTCCTTCTCCGACTGTTGAGCAACCACCCGCTGTAGTGGACCGAGTCTCGTAGTTGAAAGAAGTTCTTTGGTAGTCTCGTATTTACTCAATTATATACTACTTCGATTTTCTGGGAAATCGATATTTGTATGGTCTCATTCACTTAGCTTACAATATTTTTTAACGTTACACCATCACGTGAAGCAATTTTCGTCTGATTCTCAACCGTCTTTATATATGGCCCGTTTGTTAAACTGGAGCTAATTAATATTATTTCTTAGAGTCAAGTTTGCTTAGAGTTTTATATCTTTGGAATTTTCAATCTCACTTGCTCAAATTTTAACCTTCTCTAATTTTTTGAAATTCACTATTTCCAGTCGGACTCGGAGATTCCTGCAACACCAAAGATGACTGTCAAGCGGTTGCGAATTCGGATTGCATTGGGGACGACAAAAAGAAGTGCCAGTGTGCTACTGGATTCCATAAAAATGCTACTCACAATACGTGTGTACAGAGTAAGTGTCTGCGATATGGAAAAAAGAACAAATGAAAGTTTCCCCTGTGAATAGGGGTATGGAGGATACGGCCGCAATATTTCTGCTCGTCGTTCAAGGCAAATAGGGTTCGTCCAACATAATAGCGCAGTTGACATAAATGCGGCCTATGTGTAAGCGCGTCCATGTTGTTTTGTTTGTTTGCTATTTGCCAGTTATGAGGTCAGTGTTCTAGATATTTTACAGCGGTGTTAACTCCTTGTCTTATTCGAATGTTTATTGTTGCAACTAAAAGACAGAAGTAAGTGGTTGTTTAGGTTGCTAGATACGGAGTTGGTTAAATTTATCATAATTTAGCCATCATTAAATCCAGCTTTTTCTTTTCCCCGTCAGTTTCCTCTTAAGTATAATACTAGTCCATTGTTACCGAGCGTTTAGTTCTTCAGAGTGTATCCATCTTTCTTGAGGTTAGCCTTCTCTTTGGGGAGCTCACTGTGATAAGTGTTAGGTTGGCATCGATAAGGTCTCCCGTTGCGATGATCAAAAACGCTGACGAGTTGCGGCTCTCAGAGTTCGCATCGCTAAGTTGGAGAGAATCCTTCGGGAATTCCAGTTTAATGTTGAAAGAGTGGTACGCGTCCCTAAGGAGGATGGGAATTTGGGTGGCCCCTGGAACGTTTGCCATGTCCTACGGACAACACGGGTTCACCAGTTTGCAAACAGCGGCTGGGCGATCAAGAGTTCGCCTGTAGGTCCACATACCGATGAAAATTCAGGACCACTCCGTAAACCGGAGATTTAGAGACTCGTCTCTCGGAGGGACGGCGGTAAGGTCACTCTGAAACATGGTCCGGAAGTGCTGTGGCATCTTCAATTTTCAATTAGAACAGATACCAGTTGCTGTCGCATGGGAACTCCGAGGTATACCGGCATCCCATGATCGCCTCCTAGGAAGAGTCGTCAGAGTGGGAAGGGGGATTGCAGTGATAGGTAGCAGCAACGTCCACCGTGTGATGGTCCCTCTGCGGGATAGGGTAGGCCGTGAGGATGAAAGCAAACGGGTAATGTTATGCATTCCAATTGGTGATGTTCCACAGGTGACGCCAGCGCTTAGTGCGGTGGTTCGGAGCACGAAATGGTCTATATTGCATGTTGTGTCCTATGCTGGCGTCAAACGACACCATGAACCGTGAATCCTGGGAGACTGCGCTCCTGGATTGGATTGGATTCTGGGGCGGCGACCGACAGCTAAGGTAATTTGCACCATTGGGCATAGGTAAGGGAGGAAGGGTAAATTGGAACCCGGCGTCGGCATTAGCCTGCTCTTAACGAAAGGCGCCAAGGGGACCATGGCTTTACGTCTCATCCGACAGACGGAGTACTGTACTTGAAGTGCCCTCCACAAAACACTCAAGTAGAAATCGGGTTTCCTCTGAAAAACATCGTCCACCGCAGGGATTTGAACCCTGGTTGTCCGTAAGGTTAGCCAGTACTCTAGCCACCACACCTGCCCAATCTTCCCCTGCGCTCTTCCAGGAACTAGACTCCTATGTTAAGTGGGTAAGTGGTGACCATGGGGTTGACATGAAGCTCACAATCTGCAGTATGGTTCCGAGGATCGATCTTGGACTCCTGGTTTGGAGCCGAGTGGGAGGCATAAACCAGACGATGGATCGCTTCTGCACGGGCATTGTAGTTAAGGTCGCTTCTGCTCGAATATCAGTCTCCATTCCATTGATTCCAATACTAGTGAAAAAGCGACCCACATCGATTATCCTCAGCCGGCAAGCCGATCGTGTCGGAAACCTCTGAACCGTTCTGTTGTCTATTACGCGGGCGAGATAGCTAGGTGTGTAGAGAGTAGCATATTCGAGCCTTGTTGGCCTTTTTTAAGGTAGACAGTATGGCAGTGAGTAGATCACATTGGGGCTTTATTAAATAAAGGAGTCGGCGTAAAAATGGTAGCAAAGGGAGATTTTGTCAAAATCGTAATATTTCAACATCCGATAGAAATAGAAAAACTTTAAGCCGTTAGAAATAAAAATGATATAAATGCTCATATTCACCTAGCACTATTCACTGGATAGCTGCCCTCCTTAGCTATATCAATGTCTTCAGGAACCAATTGACCTTTTACTCAGAAAAACGCATCTTAAGAAGAAAATCTGTTGCGAGAGCACAACTGATTGGTTGAGAAAGATTTTCAGACCTCTTTCAGGTCCGTCACGGGGAACGATAGAAGTGGCCAAAACAAAATACAGACTCACTATCGAACACATCACTTACAATGAAAGACGACGGCCGAACTAAAACTCTGCAGGAAGGCTCAACTATGTGTTCACATTTCATTCCTGCACAGGTTGGAATTTGGTAAGCCTTAAACCCTGGAGCATACTTTGTTTTCATGCCGAAAAAAACTTTAAGTATAAGTTACGAAGGTTACCTTACCTCCCGGCGAGAGCAAAATATTAGGCGACGTATTCATTCTGGACTCTCAGCGGAGACCATGGCATGAGACTATTTATGGCTATCCGTATGATGCTACGAAAAGTACTCCATGCTCCGTCAGTAGCACGGTTTTGTCTAACATAATTGAACTTTTTATTATGAGTCGATAATTCCTGTTTTAAAACTTCAAAATCGGCTTCGTGGGAAAGTGAACGTTTCTCTTTGTGGCCACCCGTTTTTCAGAACTTTCCGTCGCTTCTCGGATATGTATGCCCCGCGACAGATTATTGGTTATTTAACATCTATACTTAGTTTACATCAAAAGGAGGTGATGAAAATCAGAGACTTTATTTTTATACTACGGCGATTTACGGCTACTTTAGAAGTGGAATCGCAAGGGTACGAAATACAGTTCATCTACATCTACAAATTACCGTGCAAGCCATCACAAGGGTGTGTGGCCCGGCACGACAGGTCCTCTACGGCGCAAATGACCTTAGTTGCCAGTCACCTCCCCGAATGTCCAATCCAGCCGATGCTGTTAAAACTACTCTACTTTTCTAATGATTCGTTATGGACCTTTTTCACCATCTATCTTAATAGTATTTGGGCGTTGGCTGTGCGCAGACTTGAGATCTAGCGAATTAATCAATGTTTAGAATATTTTTTTGGTTTATGTGTTAGTTTTCAGCCGTAGGGTGGCTGTATTTTGTTTTGGCCACTTCTATCGTTCCCCGTGACGGACCTGAAAGAGGTCTGAAAATCTTTCTCAACCAATCAGTTGTGCTCTCGCAACAGATTTTCTTCTCATGATGCGTTTTTCTGAGTAAAAGGTCAATTGGTTCCTGAAGACATTGATATAGCTAAGGAGGGCAGCTATTCAGTGATAGTGCTAGATGAGTTTGAGCATCCATATCATTCATCACTCTTATGGATTTAAAATTTGTTGTAAAATTCAACTTTATTTTTATATTCCACGGTGTGTAATGTTACAATTCTCATAACTCCATTGCCTGGCAAAAAATGTCATTTTTGGTTTTCTGTTTGACATGCAAAAAGGAAAATAACGATATTTGCTACTATCAGAAGTCAGTGAGGGAGAAAAGGTAATTATATACAATATTCAACTGACATAGATAGCCTCCAAGAAAGTGGACGCGACAAAAGAATCATATGTTAACAAAAATTATTATGAAACGTTTAAATAATTATGTCATACGCGTAATAAATTATATAGAATCAGCAAGAAATGCACAACTAAAAATTTGATTTCCACTCGTTCAAAAGAAAATAAATTATTTTGAGCCTCTTCTTTAAGAGGAAAGGAACATTTTAAAGTGTCAATGCTTATGTGAAATTTTATATCCTGTCGTGTTTACTTAATTATCTCATCAATGTTTTAGCGTAATACTTTAAAACTCCGTTTCAGAGGAAATTTTAATGGAAATCCAAGGGCAACCCGGCCTCAGGGTACATTTTCTAAAAAGCTAATGGAAGAAAATTTGTGAATTTCCGGAGGTAAACCCTGGAAGTTTTATTTGATATCCTCCATTGGCAAAGTGCGAACCGAAATTTTTGACAAAAATGCCACTGAAAAGCAAACTGGAAGCTCAAACCATCGAGTACCTAGTGTCACCAAAAGGCATTTTGAGGAACCTCCCGGGTTCATTCATTTTTTTACTCATGGGTAAAATTAAGATTCACCATGCGGAAGTACGGCAGCCTTCTTCAGTGAAGCAGTTAAACTGCTTTCATAGCGGTGTGTATACCGTGGAGCTATTCGCAATATATTCTGCGTTGGTACGGACAAGAAAAGCTGAGGCAAAGTCTTTTATATGCACATGACTCCGTTAGTGCGCTAGGTTCTGGTTGGTGTTATGGTGAAAATCACCAAGTTGTCCAAGAAATAGAGAAAGTAGTTGACGTCCAAATTTGAAGGAGGTTGTAACGATTTTCGCTTATGTACAGACACTTTTTATACGTGCACTCATTAGTAATAAGCCTAGATAAAAAAATTGCATGCTATCGATTTGTTTTTCATCGTAGGTACTTGCTATTTTTACACGTAACCTTAAGGCACTAGACGTGTATTTCGAATTAATTCGTTGACATATGTGCAGATTTTCTCCTAAACGCGAAAAAATGCCTTTTACATTGTTATAATGCTTCCAATTAAATATCAAGGTACCATGCCGAATATATATATATATAACACGCATTTATGCACGGTTTTTGTAAAAATTTCTAATGTCGCGCCGTAAACCCTTGTCATACCTAGCCTGCTTGAATTGAGACGAAATTTACAAAATATAATTCTTGCATCATTCATATAATGACATGTATGTTTATTTACACACTATAAATTGATGTACTTATGTGGAATGTGGTCTACGAATTTTATTTTTACTTTCTTGAAAAGTTATTGAAATGTGCACTCAGCGACTAACAATTCGCCCACCAACCAGCTAAAGAGGTACGCCAAGAGACGACCATTTTCTGGGCCCTGGATGTGTCGGAATTAAGTGTAACGGAATGCCCGACAAAGCCCTGAGGGAGGAAGCTGGGAGCGATGAGCTTTGTTACGAACTCGAGGAAGACAGACGCATGTTAAACCGTCCAACAATAATTTTTTTCAAACAAACTTTGCCTATGAGTGATACAAAATGGCCTTATAAGTCGGCGCACCCATACTCCCATTTCTTCCGCCCCGTGAAATTTATATGCACTCCAAATAAACGTAATTGTCCCCATAAAACTTTGCGTGAAAATGTTTAAATGTTTCTGTATCTTTCACTCACGAGACGCCACAACGCAAGTTCTTGAGGTAATTTTTAGATTTCCATTCCAAATACATCGCAGCTGAACGTAGAACTATATGAAGGCATGTTTCCTTAAAAAATTTTGCCGCAAATGAAAGGAACTTCGTTCCGTTGATCTTAAAAACATACTAGCTTCGGTAGTCTTCATATAACTCTCAAATACTTTTTCTACTCATAATATGGTCGCCGGGGATCGGGTTGGTGTGGTGGCTAGAGTACTCGCCTACCACACGGGCGTCCAGGGTCCAAGTCCCTGCAGAGGTGGATGTTTTTCAGAGGAATCCGATCCCTATTGAGTGTCTTGTGGAGGGCAATTCAAGCGGAGTACTCCGTCTGTCGGATGTGACGTTAAGCCGTGGTCCCCTTGGCGCCTTTCATTAAGAGCAGGCTAATGCCGACGCCGGGTATCAATCCACCCTTCCTCTCTTACATATCCCCAATGGCGCAAATGACCTTAGACGTCGGTCGCCTCCCCAAATATCCAATCCATATAGTCGCCTGACCAAACTTGATTTGTTACGTTGATTTTGTCACAGCAGACATGTAAAGCATTGATGTAGGAGAGAATGGTATGGAAAATCATCCGTAGGAATGATTTGCATCACCTTACGAGTCAATCTAGCTATGTCCGTCTGCTTGTCTCTTCGCACAATAAATGCCGTAAAAATTGAGATATCGAGCTGAAATTTGGGTCATAAGCCTCTAGGAGTCCACAGACGGCACAGTTCTCAAATAGGTTGGATCGGACCAAAACCACGTTTTTATTAAATAAACAAAATTGAAAGTGGTGTAGGGTATTTATTAGAGGTGGGTCGAATAGCATTTTTCTCGAATTCGAATATCGAGTTCGAATATCTAATATTTTTTCGAATATCTCACTCGAGTTTGGAATACCACATGGGCGTTTTTTTAAGAAGATTATAAGAATGTGGAAGATTTGATCATTATTAGTATTTAACTACGTTAATCACAAATCTTTAATTAAATAAAGACATCACAATTATTTAAAAAATTGAATTAGTAAAATGTAAGTGCCATCATGCAACGAGTAATAAAAAAAAAGCCAACCAACCTCGCGAGTATTTGAAAATTCATTCATTTGTTTTTTCATGTTATTCTCCTGAAGTTATTATGGATTATATATATTTATTCTTACTTAACTTGAAAGATGAAATTTTGTTTGAAATATCAATTAATGAATTTGTACCAGCCTAATCTGGTAGACTAAGCGCTTTGTAAC
The DNA here is from genome assembly GCA_963169105.1 of Ceriagrion tenellum. Lineage (NCBI taxonomy): Eukaryota > Metazoa > Arthropoda > Insecta > Odonata > Coenagrionidae > Ceriagrion > Ceriagrion tenellum. The sequence goes on along the minus strand of OY720639.1, from coordinate 22,039,590 downwards.
ATGTAAGACCAAACCAATGACCGCGAATTAAAAAAAAACATTACAGCCAGTTCGTGCAATATATTCGAGAGGATGAAATTATTAATTTGTGTTCTCAAATATCGAATAGTGCAAACACCTCATTATTCGGGGTATTCGAGAATTCGACTATTCGAACGTCCCATCTCAAGTATTTATGCTTCGGCAAGGCCGAAGATAATTTCTTTGTTAGTTTTTTTTTTCTAAAAATGCTCATTTGCCGTGCTCTATTTCCAGATGGCCTCGGGGATCGCTGCTCCACCGAAGATGACTGCAAAGCGGTTCCGCATTCGGAATGTAGAGGAACGTCCTGGAAGAGTTGCCAGTGTGCAACTGGATACTTTCCAGATAATGATAACGAAGTCTGCTTGCCGAGTAAGTGCCCATGAGGTAGCGTTCGGCATACTGGGAAAGAGAGGCCCGGTGATCATCCTCTTGATTGAGATGTTTATGCAGGGTTTTCGGCAACCCCTGGAGGCTGTTGATGTTACTTTTTAGCTTATTTCGTCCAAGGGACATGGGGCGAATCTCCTCACACATGGGAAAGAATTCATCATTTGGAGTTTTGATTGCAACTTAAAAATTTACGGGATAAAATGTGTATGTCGCCATACAAACCTAATTTCATTGTATGTAATATCTTTTCACACTTTAACACGTGCAAATATTTCAATTTTACCATATTTAACATTTATGGCACATTTGCTAAATTTAATCTATTCTAATTCAATTGCGAGTACTATATTGGCGTTACCATTTTCGTCGATTTTCTCTGAAACGGACATTTTCAAGTCTCATTACAGATCCGTACCAGAGCCACCTAGAACAGAAGGCCCGCTCGCTGCCTTTTGACGTCACTGAATGTAGTGCTATGCTATTGCCAGAGCCGTAGTCGCCGTAGTGCAGTCCGTTTATGTGGCTTTCTCACCACAATGAGTCAGTTATCACTACTCTTGTAGAACTTACATCATCAAGAAGAAAAGAATCGGCGGGTTTTGATAAAATGTTTATAGACCCACCTGCGTAAGAATAGGCATGGGAGTAATTCCAGTTAAATTATATTACGTGACCATATTACGGCGAAACTGAACAGTCGAAGTTTGCTACGACATGTAGAAAGTTCTATTTTTAGTCAAAGCTATTATTATAATTGTAATTCATCAGTCTCGACATTATAATTGATGGAAGTTTAAAATGAATTGTTACACACAATCTAACATTTGAGAGCACATTTGGTATGCTTAAAAGTGTATGCATCTCGTAATTAAAATTATAAATTACTAATAGCCGATATCTTTTTCGGAACGAAATCCTTTTAATCATCTCTTTGACAGGGATAATTATATGTCACTATTCATGACAATAGGTAATATCGTCGTTACCACAAAAATACAGGAGTAAAAAGCGTTTAAACAGCAGTAATACTAGCCCAAACGGATTTCTGGTATGCTCCAGTCCCTAAATAATTTGCTATTATGACTTGCCTTAGCTGTCTTGTAAGGTTCCAATCTAGGAAAAAAAATTATATTCGTTCGCATAGGTAGAAATCTTTGTATCAACTAACTAGCACTTTTTCAAATCATGCTTCAAATCTTACCTCAAACGAACAGTCATCTTTGCTAGGAATTTTGGTGGAGGAAAATAAAACCAAAGGATTTAAGTACTGATATTTTATATTTCAAAATTATTCTGTTGTAACAAGGTCTGCGATTTTCTTTTTCTTACTTTTGTCTAACTTTTTTACAGTAGTCCTATCATTTTCTTTGAAACGATAATTATTCAACAGTGAATTAGCCGAAGCCCAAATTATCATATTTAACAGTTTTTCCAATGAATATCCACCTTCACAGCACCCATTTATAAAGTACATATCTTCATCCACCAGAGTTTTGACGGTCACTTCTACAGTTATTTCACGCTGTTTTGTAGCGCATATAAAATTGGGCTCCCTTGACAATGCATTTACAACAATACAACAGAACGTGACAATATTTACCGAAGCGACGAAGTATAAATTAAGCGAAGAAATAACGATAATAATTACGAAAAATCAGAACTGAGCTGGACTGACCGTGAAACTAACGCGGAACCGATCTGTCTCGTTTTTGTGAGATTCATCACGCTGCAGAGAAACTAGTGGAAAAATAGAATTATTCGTATTAGAAAAAAGAAAAGACTGAGCAAAAGTTGATCAATTTTATCGATGAAAATAAAAGATAAAATTTTCCAAAGTGGCGTAATATGAAAGCGATGCTTCATTGCCCCTATCTCAGTATTTCTACTTCTATCTATGATGTCGTAGCATCGTGTACTTAACTTCCATCCGTTTTTAAATCTACCAGTGTAGTTTCATTGATGTGGATAAAAGTTTCATGTTTACGAGCCTTGTTTACAGTGTCTAAGCGCTGGTTTTAATAATATACGTCGAATGAGGCGTAATACTTAGACCCAGCCCAGAGCTGTTAGTATACATTTTCGTAGAGTTTTTTCAAGGACTGCAATTAATTCTTACATCAATATGAAGAGTACTTTGGGGCCATTTAAGAGTTAATGAGTGCGGCGATTTTGGCCACTTTTTATTCACATACGAGACTAAAATTTCACGAACCCCCTTATCCCTCTCCTACCAATCTTATGTAAGTTGTAATGCATGGTTAGAATAATTACATACAAAAAGTATTAAAGTAGTATTACAAAAAGTACATAAAAAGTATTTGATATTCCATATCCGTGCACGCAAAAACAGACCTCACCCCTGACTTCCTTATTTTCAAATAATCTTAGGCCCTCAAGACATACTTAGAAATGTGGATTTTTAGCAAAAAAGCGATAACGGTTTTCGAGATTTCGCAGTTAACAGTATTTATCGTAAAGGACGTTATCGTATAATGATGCGATATCTCCTAACTGATAGACAGGTTATGAATTGATGAGGTGTTTTTCTACTGAGTAATATCTATTCAGGGATACTACCGCAGCGGTTCAACAACCAAGTAGGAGTTTTTATCGGACAATAATTAAGGAAAATCGACAAAAATTCGGTCTCAAAAGTAATTAATATCGTATGTACGACTGTTTCTGGCTCTTTCTTCCTTCTTTCAAAGGGCAATGAGAGGAAAAATCAACCTATTCTCTCGGAAATACATCCTAAGGTATAGGTACTTGAATGGCCACTTTTCTCAAGAATACCAATTTTCCGAAAAAATTTTGCCCAGGGCTTCAAAATTTTTGGAAATTTCGCACTGCTCCTGACTACATTGCCTAAGCGGTTTCCTGCGGTATTTTTCACAGCTTCTGTGGCTAAATAGTTGCCGGATCTAGCTGATCGCCAAGAGTATTCTGCGTAATTCGTTGGTTGCGTACCCGTTAGGACCAAAATTATTAGATTTCGCTATTTTTATACCTTGTTATCTTCCTTCTAAAATGCGTCTCACTTATAGTTATACAATCGTGAATTTGCACAGAGAACAAATGCCCTCCTTGTAAGATTTGATTTTTCCCTGGCGAATAGTTTGACAAAATTCTTTTCAGTTTCACCTAACCCGGACGGAAACCAGAGGAGAATTTACATCAGTGCCCTCTATTCTCTCGTCAGTCCTGCGATAAAATGAATGCTTCATGTATTTCTATCACTCCGTGTGTATGGGTATCCCTGGCCTGATTCGGACTTCAGTGGCTATGGGCTACATTAGCTCCAAATTAAACTGATTGTTAAGACGCACTTAGGGTTAAGACACATAAGGGGTATCGCTACCCATGCTAAAGTGACAATCGTCAATTTACGATTTGAGGTAAATGAAAAGTGTATCCATTGTCGATAACTACCATTGTCTTTGCGTTGTTAGAAAGTCCCAGATACACTCCAGCTATGTCCACTTTCTATGAGTCCTACGTAGTATCAATGTGGATGGATGTTTGATTTTTGTCATCAAAGGTCCCTGTAATGAAATTTGTATCGCAAATTGTGAGAGTAAATGCTTTCAGAAAATGTGGAGTAATTCGTTGGCCTACTCTAAATGCCCTGTTGCTGGAAATAATTATTTTTTTATTGTTTCAGAAGCGGGAGGAGGTTGCATTGTAAATGAGGATTGCCCCGAGCATGCTTATTGTGACTTTCAAGGTTCGAGCCCCATCTGCCGGTGCAAAGAGAATTACACATCCTCGGTTAGTGGCGAGACATGTCTATCACGTGAGTATCATTTTGAATGATAGCTGAATTACAATGATAGTGCGTTGCTAAAATAATAAGCTAAAAAAATACTTTCGATGACGTCTCGACTCAATAAAGTGATCCATTGAATATGGCGGATTGCCTGATTTTATGTCTTTACTATTCAACTGCAAACGCTATCGCACCGTTTGGTTATATTCTCTTCTTTAATCTCTGATTTACATTATGATAATAACTATCTAGTCTTGTAATGAAATACTTTACATTGTGTACGTATATCTTAACTTCTACCATGTAACCTTTTGTCCCTGTTGCTCTGGCGTTGGTCCTATGTGATGAACATAACTTGTGGCATCAAAACGCGCTCAAGTGGACGGAATTTTACGACGAAATTGCTTTCATCGGTAGCGAATGCATCACAGTTTGAGAATCAGTGGCTTAAGAATGTAGCTGAGTGTGCTTGTGTGGGTAAGATCTTACTTATGATATTCAAGTCGACTTTGCAGCCTTCCGAATCTATGATATGCTCTAGTTTAAGCAGCAGTATTTTTTTTACGAATCGACAACTGAAATTTGTTCGAACTGGTTGCAATCAAAGTAAGAAACGCTTTTCCGCATCATCATTTGTATGTTGGCGTCCCTCATTGCTTATGTAACGGCATTTTATTATGTGTTCCGGAAGAATGGCTCTCCCGTGGTAAAACTTTTTTTCTTGCACTGGAAACTGAAGGTCATGCAAAAAGAATTCTTAAAGGCGTAGCAGCTTATCGGGTGGGAAGGGATCATAAATTTTGGTCCAATTAGCTGCATTACATAGCTCGTCGTAGTGAAGCTTGATTTACAATATTATGAATGTTCTTTCGCCGATTGCATTTCAGTTTCAGCTGATTTTATTTAGCTTTCTTTGGTTTGTAGGAAGTGCACTGATATCTTTTCTGTCCTTTCATTTGAAGAACATCGTAATGAATTCTTTTGTTCAAGGTTGAAGAAAGAAGAAGCTTTCGCTTCTACTTACTTTAGCGTCAGCTGTTTTAATTGGTGTGACATATTCTCTCAAGTTGCAATTTCTTTGTATAATAGTAATCTGTTTTTAGTTGGATGAAGTCATGAGGATCTGTACTCACTTAACTCGACTCCCTTTCAAGACTCAAATTCCAATTAAAAGTTCAAAAAGAAGTTCAATTCTCGATGATAAGCTAGAACTTGCAACTTTGTTATACTGATTTCCTCCATCATTTATTCTCCCTCTTGTGCTTCAATAACATTTATAAAATGCTTAATTTCTCTCTCTCCTCTTTAATCAATGTGTATAAATGCGGAGTTAACAGAGAATTTTAAGGTCAACAAGGATTGGTGAAAATTTTAATTCCTTCCAGTACCTTGGTAGTCACAACAAAAGGCTGATGAATTTAAATACAGAATTTATAACGCAAATGCTGCTGTTATACAGCTGTAAAAAATATGGGTTGCAAAGCATATTTCAAGAAGAACTATACTAAGAATATTCAATCCAAATTCAATGAGCGGTCTCCTCTACGACCGTGAAACATGGCTGACAACCAAGGACAAAAATAAGACGTTTGCAGGTCTTTGTCTACATGTGTCTTAGAGAATCTAAAATGTGTACCTAGTTGAGAAGGATCTGGAAGACAAATTAAGAAGTCTAGACCATGGCCGATGAAGATGCATTTGATGTCCAGATTGAAAGACGCAAATGGGGATGGCTGGGCCACACACTATGGAAGAATTAAGATACAGTTGAAAGAAAAACCCTTGATTGGAGCCCTCATGGATCCAGGCGAAGAGATCGACCTAAGGGAAGCTGAAAAAGAAATGCGGAGTGTGAGGTCCGAGAGCAGGGGAAGTCCAGGGCAGAGTCAAGACACTGGCTGCCAATAGGACAAGATTGCGGTGCTTCACAGAGGCCCTATGTTTCAAATAGGATGCAACATGTCACTCCTTCCTCTTCTTCGGACTCCCGTCATCCCTTCTCACTAGAGTATCTTCCACCGCATGCAACATACCTAACTGTGCATCTATGTATCTATTTCGCTGTGCATCCATGTATCTATTTCGTTATTCATTTCTTATCCGTCCTCTTGACAACCAAACCATTCATTTCCGCATGAAGATTAACCAGGTAATTTACCTGGTTAACCTCCATCGTTGCCGGTGGCTTCCTTCCGGCATACACTGAAAATTGCCAGCATTATTCCGAATGATCTTTTATACTTATGTGATATTTTGTAGAGCTACATCTCAAATGGAGCTCATTTATTGGATTATTTTCTATACTGTTAGCGGTTTGTCTTGAAATGTCTCCGCGCCTCCCGTCGCTTCTTTCCCTTCGTCTCTTCAACAACTTCTTGTTATTTTTTTATCAATTGTTGCTCCACCAGCAATCCTAAGTTCCAATTCCTTCTATTGTGAGAAGTTTCTAACGTGATCTACACTGGACTCATGATCGGAAATTCTAGGATTCAGTTTCCACCATATGTTGAAATCGTCCTCAGAATTAAATTTTGAGTTAATTCTTTCTGAAAACAGTTTGCAACAAAAGCAGTTAAGAGCTTCCTTGGAAGGGGAGTACATCATCCAAAATCTCAATATTTTTTCGCCATTAGTCAGAGATTTAAAAAACCACTCGCGAGTTAGTTTTCTAGTTTGTCCTTTGTTTGACACATCTTGACGAATTACTCCACCAAAATTATTATCTAGATTTTGAACCATCCCGACAGTCGCCGCCAAGGTCATTCGCGGGGGCGGTCCCCTTAGCAGCACGTACCAGTGTTGCCAAGTGTGCCCATCAATTAAAACGAGTAATAAAAGAGAAATACAGAGATTTCTCCCAAACCATGTCACGTCATTATCATTTCAAGTCTCACTCAACACAAAGAGTGGAATGATTGAATAATATATGAACTATACATTGAATGCTTCCTTTATTGCGCGAACATAGTTTATCGTCTAAATTATATCATTCATCTTCTCCATTCGAATAGATCGTCTTGATATTTGTATAAAACACCTAAATTTGTATAAAAAGTCTAAATTTGAACAGTCGATCTGAGAGCATCTCCCATCTTAGTTACTGCAGAAGGCTTGTAAAACTTATTGAACTATATTATTTACTTTGAACATATCATGCTGAAAACTAGCTCCGTAGTTTAATCTGATATCAGCACCACTTTCTTTAACTCGCTTCATCTGAAAATAGGGCGATAATCTGTTAAAAATATAAAATACTTGTATTTTAGAGAAAAATTCATACAGCATGTTAATAAAAGATGAAAAAATTAGATCCAAGTGATGACTTATGAAGCTTAATATCACAAGATTTGTGATACAAGTGACATGCCACAAATTCTACTCTGTTTTTACTTATAAAACATAAAGTAAAAACTCAGTGTAGCAAAAGAATGCTTCAGTGAATTAAAAATTTAATAGTATAATAGCCTTCTTCAGACCCCCCCACAGTGCCGCCCCCTTAAAAGTGCGCGCCCGGGGCGGACCGCCCCCCCCCCCTCCCCGCCCTCCCTAGCTACGCTGCTGTGTCGACGCCTTTCGTTAAGGTGACGGTGTCAGATTTGGCTGGGTGTCGAATTAAATTTCCGACAAAATCTGCTGAGATTGACTCATTCACTCTATTGTCGATGGCCTCACTCACCTAATCTTATCTCCCGCCACTTAAAAGACTTATAGCAGTGTGCTCAAATAGTATGCCGACGCTATCTCGGACCTAAATGAAACATTTGCTGAAAATGGAAATATTTGAATATCCTTAATCTTTCCTTTCAGATGTAAGAAATTAAACGAATGCACCGTTTGGACATTTTGGTCATTTTTAGATGCAATCGCGGAGTGAGTCGCGTAATGCCTTGACGTCTGTTTTTTTTAAAGTTTTTTTGTGTTGCGTATACGATTACGTACTACCACGCAAGCCACCACGAGGTGTGGGGTCACCACCCGTAAAGAGTTCAGGGTGAAGAATTGGATAAAGGCTTTGTGTGAGGAAATCGATGATTAGCGAAGTGGATCCTAGTAGGCATGGGAACTTCCTAAATAAGTGCCGTTTTTTAACAGTACGAGACCGGTGGTTCAGACGCAACATTATCGGTCAACCGGTATTTTTTGTAGTGTACCTATTTCTATCAATTACTAGCAAATTCACGTAAATCTGACTTAAATTTTCCCAGTACATACTTTCTGTAAACTGCTGTAATTAGAGTCCAGAACCGTACAAAATTACGCGGAAATCATCACAAATTGTTTTTAATTAACACCAAGTGGTTTTTTTAAACTGATAATTGCCGCGAGTAACTTTCTTTCAAACTCGCATAATAACTTTTTGTGTCATGAATAATACATTTAAGGTAAGTTGATTGTAAGTAAAGTAAGTAAATTGGAATGTATTATAGGCAGGTGATTCGGGTCTCCCCGCAAGGGCTAAAAACCCCCAACTTGCTCTCAAGCCTTCGCTTAAAACCTAGTGGGAAGTAGTGGGAAAAAGGATAATGGGAAGGGAAGGGAAGGTTAGCGTACCACAACCCCGGCGAGGCCGACACCATGAGGCGGATTGACGTCAAAAGGACGAAAATGGGCCTCCGCCTCCCCGCAGTCCTCGTAACTGTTGGGTTCCCCCAACAACGTCAAAGTCCCCGTCAGTCTCGCTTTTGCGAAAACTTACCGCACATCTCATGAGAACCGGAGGAGCCCGTTGCCCAAAAAATTGGGATTGGGTATCCCCCGACTCCCATTTATGGTCGGCGTCGTGCGGTCTGCCGGAGTACTTCATCGGCTAGGGATCCTGCGGACCAATGGATGGTCAAAACGGACCAATTGTGGTCAAAAATTGGGTCCTTCGCCTCTGTATCCCCCGCCGACCGAGTGTCGCGTAGGCAGCGCGTTATGAAGAGAAGTAGTTTCTACTTAGAGTACAGACGTTTATTGCGTTCCTTGTACAGAATGAATTAAGTGGCCAGAGACGCGGCTTTTATATAGGTGAGGAATCGTCTAGATTGCCACCCGAAAAATAAGAGAATATTCTAGAAGTTACCGAGAAACATTAGAAGAAATATTCGCCGACGCTGAGGCCCGAACATGGGCTGCCCGCTTGTGAGGCGAGCGCGGATCCGCTGGGCCAACACCGAAAAAAAACGCGAGTGGTGCAGTGGCGAAACTCCGCGTATCGCCACACTACTCCCCCCATTGGGAAGAGAGAGCGTCGGCTGTGAAACGGTCCGGAGGACGGAAGGTACGGCCGGAGCGAGTTGAAATCGTAGGACCTGGTGTCGATGAAGGAGGAAGTCCTGGTGGTGAAGATGAAGGCCGTGTGGACGGAGTAGGCGGCGAAAGAAACGATTCTGGCGTAGCGGCTGCAGGCGGAGAGTCGTTCGGAAGAAGATGGGCTGGCTCAAGGCGGTCGATGGAGACACTCGAAGGCTTGCCATTGATGTGAAGCGGGTAGGTCTTCCGGTCACGGCTGAGGACAATATATGGTCCTGTGTATGATGGTTGTAGGGCTGGCCGCACGGCGTCTTGTCGAACAAAGACGTAAGGAGATGTGGCCAAATGACATGTGGCGTGACGCAGGGGTCGGACGTAGCTGAGCCATGTAGTCACGCAGCTGAAAGACGAGATCCGTTGAGTCCGAGTGTGAACGGAGTCGACGAAGAAGTTCCCAGGAAGACGCAACTGTTCCCCAAAGATAAGTGCAGCAGGTGTTGTCTGCAGGTCGGCTCTGCAAGTAGTACGGAGGCGGAGAAGAACTGTAGGTAGGGCGTCTATCCAAGAGTCGGAAGAATTACACATAAGAGCTGCTTTGAGAACGCGTTATAGTCGTTCGACGAGTCCGTTGGCCTGGGGATGGTAGCTTGTTGTGTGGTGTAGCGTGGTTCCCAGAGTGGTGCAAAGACGCTGGAAAAGAGAGACCTAACATCCGCGGTCGCAGGTGATGTGTTTAGGACAGCCGTAGTGAGCGACCCATCCAAGAAGAAAGGTGCGGAAGACTCTGTCTGCGGTGATGTCTACGATGGGTTCTGCTACTGTCCTGTGAGACGGTAGCGGTAGCGGCGCGGCGCTTGGCAGGAGAGGTCCCACGATTTCAATGTATACGTGGTCGAAACCCTTGGTTGGCAGAACGAAGTCTCCGATCGACGTCGTGATGTGTGGAGACACTAAGCAACGCTGGCAGGCGAGGCAGCTGCAAGACCATGCGCGACAGTTCTTACGCATGGATGGCCAGACTTACCGATGGGAGACGAGTTTGATGGTGGAATTGGCACCAGGATGACTAAGTGAGTGGATATTGTGTGAAGATGGGCCGACGATACGGAGGAGTAACGCAGGGGTGTGGTATTGCACAAAAGTGTCGCACCACAGTGACACGTCTGTTCTGGGTACAGGTATCCGGGAAAGTTGAAGAGCTGTGCCGCCGTGGAGGAGTTGCGGAGTTCCTCGTCGTATTCTTCTCGAGACAGAACGGCGAAGTCAGGCTTTATGGATTCTACCCTGGAGAGGCAGTCCGCGACGACGTTGTCCAGTCCGGAGATGTATCTCACGTCCGTAGTGAATTGCGAGATGAACTCTAGATGATTAAATTGCCGTGGTGAGCAGGTGTCGGTATTCCTGGTGCGCGGGCCGAAGGCGTAGGACAGGGGTTTTAGGTCGGTGAAGATGGCGAAATCGCGGGCTTCTACCATCGGCCGAAAGTGCCTCGCTACTTGATAGGCGGCGTAGAGTGTGCGGTCATAGGCACTCCACTTCTGCTGGGAAGGCGTCAGCTTGCGTGAGAAGAAACCAAGTGGCTGCCAGGAGTTCCCCGAATGCTGCTGTAGGGCAACACCGATTGCACTTTGGCTTGCATTTACGACGAGAGCCAGAGGTGCTGAGCTGATCGGATGCAAGAGGGTTACGGCCCGGGCGAGTCCAGCTTTACAGTCTCCAAAACTTCGTTGACGTTCTGGTGTCCACGAAATTCGAGTGGAGCTCTTGACTTTGGGATCTTGAAGGAGTGCGTTGAGTGGAGCTTGGGCAGATGTAGCTTCGTCTATGAACCGCTGACATGTCTGACCAGCATTACGAAGTCCAAACGGCATAAATAGGAATTCGAAAAGGCCGAAAGGTGTGATTATGGCTGCCTTTTCGATGTCTTCGGGAGCCATTGGTATTTGAGTGAAGGCCTTGGCGCAGTATATGACGTTGAAGATGGCGCATCCTTGAAGAGCATGGGAGAAATCTTGCAGGGGGCGGGCGGAGTAGCGAACCGGGATTGTGCGGGCGTTGAGGGCCCTGTAGTCACCACAAGGTCGCCACCTGCTATCCTTCTTGCGAACCGTGTGAAGTAGTAATGCGTAAGGGCTGTGTGAGCGACGAACAAAGCCTTCGCGTACTAGTAGCTCGAATTCTGCTTGTGCATCCCGAAGTCGATCCGGAGCGAGACGGCGGACACGGTAGTAGATTGGAGGTCCGGGTTGGAGTCGTATGTGATGCTTCGTGTGATGGTGGACTTCTGGAGGAGTGCCTGAGGGCCGGGTGATGTAAGGAAACTCGGCCAGGAGGTCATGATAGGGTGAAGAACCTGATAGAGCGCGCACGCTGTCCTGTGAAGATCGACCGCAATGACCAAATACAGGATAGCCAGAAATTGTGTCGACGAGCCGAGGGCCATGCTAGGAACGAGGTGAAAGTGAGTGAGAAAATCTGCTCGGTGACATCAGCAACGACGAATCGCCAAAGGAAGTCGCGTGGGAGACCGAACTGAAGGCGTAGAGGTAGTGTACCGTAGTTACGGATCCGGCGGTCGTTGGCGGCGGAGAGCTCGTAGTCAGTGCAGGTTCGGTGGTCACTGCACATTTTGACCGGGTAAAAAATGAGGTCTGATCCCTTGTTTTGAGAAAAGGCCGTTGGAAGTGGCGATCGGTGACGAAGAGGAGGCACGCTGTGGTAGGACGACTCGTGGCCACCGTTACGAGTCGCCGTTGGAGTTAACCGGATTCACAAAGTTGGCGGAGTACGGCTGGGTGCAGCGTCTGGCTTCGAGAGCCAGTGGGACGAGGTTGAGATTTCTCCCGAAAGTCTAAGTCCGTGTGTATGGAGGATTGCTGAGACGGGTTTGTAGGTCTTGGAGCTGTTTGAGGAGTTTCTCCAGCCGTTGGGCCAATGTTGAATTGTCGGGCGTAGAACGTACGGCGTGGACGGTGAGGACAATCGGAGGCGGAAGGACGGCGACGATGCGGTCGCCCATATTTGCAAGCCGATAGAGCGGAAGTGTGGTAGCCTGCGCTTGGAGAATGGCCGGCGCGCTGAGCGGGAGACGCTGTAGCCACAGCGTACGCAGGAAAGAGTCCTGTACTAATGTGGCGCCGATGCGAGAACGCATGTGTCGTAGGAGTTGAGATTGCTTTTGGTCACCCAGCTCTTCTGCTGTGAGAAGTTTCCGAACCCGCTGTTCCTCGGAGAGAGAGATGCGCTGTATCAACAGAGCTTTAAGCGTCTGATAACGATTTGCGGCCGGTGGGATTTTGCTTACGTTCCATAAGTCCTTCGGCTAAGTCCGGAGGGTAAACAGTCCACAGAGGGGAAACTATCCCAAGAGAGGAAACTGAACAAAAGTGGTGGGGGGGGGATATTCTAAAAAAATGCCTCAGTGGGAGTCCCTCAGCACGAGTTCATTGTTGACGAATATTGACTGTGATGGCAGCTGTAGCCCACTAGCTAGTGTGTGTAGTTGCAACAGCAACTTGCCAACAACCTTATCAGTGAGAGGCTTGAGTGTGGTCCATAGCTCCAGCTCTAAGTACCTTCAATGAACGTGGTGAACTTCTCGCTGCCTTATGCCAGAGCAAGAACCTCTGGACATAATTGCACTCCATATCTTTCAATTTGCTTGAAGTATGATGACGTGGCTACCACATATTCTGACACATCACACCATTTTGTTCCCATTTTAGGTGAAGCTTCTTAAGGATGGCACCTTATAAGAAATCCATTTTATCACCTTTGAATAGAATTTTTAACACTTTCTATACCTACTGGGCTACATTTGTTCGACTTACTTGGTGGCAGAAAAGATTTATTCAATTAATAAGTTCTCTTTGATATTTTCTCACATCATTTGAAAAAGTTAAAATTTTTTACGATGCTTAAATAAAAATCACTATGCGACACAGTATCAATTGTCATACCATAAGTAAGACTGAACTTACACAATCCTGAAGTGCACAGTAACTCATCACTGTATAAATTTCTCTTAGACTTGTCAAAGAGGGTTTGCAATAAAGTTTTTCTATTAAGGTAAATTTTCTGTAACCTACCTAAATTAGGGAATTCTCACATGACTGCAAAGATGCACAAAGTTGTTGAACTTATCTGATAGAAAGATGAGATTTTAGGGGTAGAACAAATATTTGGCAGCAGCCAATGGGATCGTATTTTGAGCTCTCTGAGGGCTAGATATTCTCAAAATAACCAATTTGTCTCATTAACACAGACCCAGCGATAGCATTAATTGATCTTTTAACACTTTGAATCTTGAAGTGCGTTTTTCTTCCCATTAAATGAAGGAGTGAGAAGGCATTCTTTTTAGAAACCGATGGAGTCTCATCATTATAACCAAGTCATGAGGGAAGGAGCCACTGTCAAAAGCTGCATGTAATTCATTGTGACACCTGATGGTGGCAGGATTATCAGCACTAGGCAGATCATGTGGTGCTGGAAATAACTGCTTGCCATTTAAACTTCTGAAACTAACCGGAACTTGGTGTAAATGTTTCAGAGTAATTACCATTTTCATTTTTCTTTAAAGACTTAAATAAAGCCACAGCTTTTGTGCAAATCACTGCCTTAATAAGAGGGCTATCAATCAACCATTTAGAATCTATTCATGAAATTAGTAATGTTCCATTTTTTTCAAGCAATGAAGTCCATAAAAACGTTAGCCTTTTTGCTGTAGATAGTTTTGCTGTAGTAGTGCAACTGATACTGAAGAATTGACTTTGTTTTTGCTCAAAATGATGGTGTGAACTGTCGAAGTGGTGTGTTTAAATTTAGTAGCTATATCACTCTGACTCTTACCATTTTCTAAGCATTTCATCTCTTTTCGCTTCTGCTTCAGGTTAATGCTTTCCTTGATAACTTCTTTATTTCACTCTGTGCATTTTTTTCTCACCCATTGTACATATGTCTTTAAAAACTAATGCTAAAAATCACAGGTATACAATGTTTTTTGACTGGCACCCTAAATTCCCTAAAATGAATAGCATCTGCAGTATGGTAAATCATATGACCTAGCATAAACCCATGATCATTCACTTATCTGGGTTAACAGTGCACTATACAAAATAGGAGACGATATGCTTTAATTCTGTTGATTGGCTAACCATAATGGCAAAGCAACTAAGTACTGCATATCATTTTAAAGGCTTTCGATCATAATGTTTAAAGAATATAAGAACGGACAAAACCTAACAATTATGTCAAATCACATCAAGCAACATTTATTGGTACTCGTGCCTACTTTGCCTCAAGGGTCAGGGACATAAAGGGATTCTGGTGGGAGGCCTTTGGAAAGTTTCATTTTGCTATATTGAATTTGTGCCAACTCATTTAATTCATTTATTGGTCGTTCAATCCTGGGATTGGTTGACTGCAGCCCTCTACCCTTCCCTATCTAATGCTAATTCCTTTACCTCCTGGTATCTCTTCCTATCTACTTTCCTCTTTATTTGATCCAGGAACTTATTCCTTGGTCTTCCTTTGGAGATTTTTCTCTCTATTTTGCCTTCTATTAGGTTCTTCACAAATCCATTGTGTCTCGGGGTGTGCCCAATCCATCTTGTTCTTCTTTTCTGTATGGTGTTCCATTTGGACCTTTCCTTTCCTACCGCTCTGTACACTTGTGCGAATAGGTTGCCCTAAATAAGGTATGACTGTTGCTCAAAATATGCATTTGCTAACCAATTGAAGGAGGGAGGCATTTTGAACATATTGATCGAGACAGTATTTCTAGAGGGTCTCTGAATTAAAAATTCCTAGAGTGAAAAAAACACTATTTCAAACAATGTTCAGTTGAATGCAATATCCTTATAGAAATAGGAGATATTCTATGAATAAATTTTAATTTCATTTTATTAACATTGTTTCATTTTTTAACAGATGACTTTTTTCTCTTTTTATATCTTAGTATTCTCTATGTTAGCACCAAACTTAATTTATTTTTTATTTCTTTCAACAATTAACATTCAAGGTAAAAGAAATATTTTCAAAGAGTGTACCCATGTACAGGGAAATCTGAGCTAACCCTGTTTATGCAGCGGGCCGATATATTGGCTCATGTGTAAATATTGTTCAACTTTAGTACACTAATATTAATACAGTTTTTAGATGATTTAAAAGTCATTTATAGTTATTAACAATTTCATTATTTACACAATAAAAAACTGCATGAGGATATCATAAATAATAACTTCATGATAATTTTTTTTCCTGAGCTGATACATTTCATTGAAATACCCTCTGCATTTCTTGCTAGTACCTCTGGCAGGAGTGTGCACTAACAGGGTTAATAGTTATCTCTTTAATTCTCAATCCATGAGCAAAGTTTTCAACAATTTGTTTTCTTTTTTATCAGTTTTTAAAGTTTCTGTTAATGATGTTACATTTGAAATGTTTTCTTGAATCAAATCTCAACCAGAAATCTGTAATTGTTTTTATACTCCCATTTCTTTCTATCCTCAGACTTTTGGTTGCTTTCAAATTCATCTCTATTCCAGTGGAGATCTATTATTTGAATATCCTTAACATGTATTCTTTTATTTACAGAGGTTGGTTCGGGCTGCATTGGAAACAGTAACTGCACAGAAAATGCTTTTTGCTACATGGCAAATGATAACTTCACGTGTCAATGTAATGAAGGCTTCATTTCCTTCGAAGGATCTGGCAAATGCTTGGCAAGTATGTAGCTTCTTGATAACTTTCCTTTTGTCACCATTGAAATGAATTGGAATTGGGCACATTGGAATTCTGGGCGGAAGACATTAGCCGTTAGACATTTGAAGGGGCCAGGAACCCTTTCCAAACCCGTGTTCCGCCCGGAAATCTAATTGGCCCAACAATTGGGCAACGGACACTATATAAGATTGAGACGAGGCACGGCACACTCATTCTCTTGAAAACGCTCCCAGTAGGAGGAGTGAAACGTCGAGACAAAATGATCAGCACAACGCAGCATTTCCTGAAAGGAATTCCATTAATTGGATCTGAGTTTGTTTGGTAAACATAGTGTATTACTAATGATAATAAATGTATCAGGCATATCTTGGGAGAACACTTAAATGTCAAATATTTTTAAATAATAACCTGTTATATTCTGTACTTTTATTTCAACTCACCACTCTCTGTAGTTTCAGCACATATTTACCATTATCTCCTTGATATGATAGTAAATATGAGCTGAAATCAGGGTTGGTGTTGAGTTGAAATAAGTGTGGAAAATTATGTGGTTTGTATTAAATAATATTTGTATGACAATAACCCCTGGTTTCTAAAGCCATTTGTTCCTCATGTAATCCCTGAAATTAACTGGGTCTCAAAGGGAAATTGTGCATGGGTCATTTGTCCTACTTCCCTCCCCCTCATCCTTTTGGGTACTTGGGAGCAATTGAAGCACTGAAAATTTTCAATGGAAGTAGCATCTGAATGACAAACAAGTGCCTAATCCATTTGCCAATGTAATGTAAATAAGTCTGATCTTTAGCAATAATTGCCTTAGCATCAACATTTTTTTTTGATGGCTTGGTATTGAGTAATGAGAATTGTATTCAACTTTGGCATATTTTGATTCTAAAATGAAAGACTATGGGAAATGGGTTGATGCTAAAATCAATATATTTTGGATCAGTGAAGTGGGCATGTGAATTAAAATGATTTTTATTCAGATAAAAGCAGTTTTGATTTCCTGTGGTAAAAAACAAGCATGTAACATATGTATATGTTAATCATATTATTATGATGCATTTATTCTTTTCAGTAATTGATGGCCCTTGCCACTCAGATGAGGGATGCATTGAAAATGCCCATTGTCGTTACAAATACTGTGAATGTGATGACCTATTTTCACCCTCCCAGAATAAAGATAGGTGCTTGGCCTGTAAGTATTAATGAGGAATTAAATATGAGCATAAAGTTGTAAGATTTTTTGCTTATTTGCTCCTAGTTATTTAGTGTCATGAGAAAAGAGAATATATATTCATATTTCTTGTCATATTGAGAGAGTAGCCCTGGCTATTGTGGATAAACGGTGTGCTTGAGCCACAAGATAAAAAAGCCATCTTTGGAACTCTCTTTATTGCGTGAAAGGGTCGTGACATTCAAACAAAAGACAATCAAATGGCAAATATAACACTTATGAAAATAAGCAGTAAGCTATTTTTGTTAGCCTCTGAGGTAGTTTCTCTTTTGCCTACGGCTTGAATAATATGTTGAAATGTATAATTTGCTGAATGTTCTCAAATACTTGTCATTTCTTCTTTAGATGTTGGACAAAATTGCACAGTGAGTGATGAGTGCGTGGACCATGCAAATTGCCAAGGTCAAAGAACCAACAAAACTTGTGAATGTGAAGAGGGGTACACACAATCCTTGAAAGGAGACAGATGCTTTGCGGGTGAGTCTTTTGTATAGCATGTCAGACCTAGAGATGTAGTGAGCATTCATGATAATATTCTCTGTCACTCTGAAAAATATCAGTTCTGAATTTATCAAGCAATCTAAGCCTAGCGTGTAGCCTCCGAGTCTCTAGGGCGTCCCACCTTAATCCCTCTAAAAGTTGTGAGACACTATTTGTATGCTCGAAGTAGTTTTTAACAAAATTCGCTGCTTTCCTTTGTATTTTATTATGTTTTTTGGTTACATCTATTTGACCAGGGTCCCAAATGCTCATGGCATATGTGAGGTGTGGCCTAACGAGAGCAAAGTAGCATCTCTCTTTGACTTTTTCATCCGAGGACCTTCCTATTACACGTTTAGCAAAACATAGTTTCTTTAATGCTCTGCCACATATGTTTTGTATGTGTAATCCCCACGATATGTCAGAAGTTTAGGTAATTCCAAGATATTTTACTGTGACTGAAGACTTTATGTTTACTCCACCAACAGTATAGGTACACCTGGACCTAGAAGAAATTTGTAGGGCATGCTTCTATTCCTACCATTAGTACCCTGTCACTCACCTGTTCGATATTTACAACCCTCATCCCCAATTTTGCATTCAACACTGTAGCTACCCCACATTGACTCCACCACTATAGATTATCCTATAACTATCACTCCAGTAGACTATAGTCTCCGTTGTCCTTCCATCTCACCTCACACAGCCCCAAGGCTTCTATGTTCCCTCTATCCATTTCCCATTTCAATATTTAAATAATAAATACTAAATTTCTCATATTTTCCAGCTTCCCAGCCCTCATCATTGGCCTAACATTCCAAGTCCCTATTTTTATCAGTACTTTCCTTGTCCTCTTCTTTTTCCTCTTATTTTCTTGATCCATCCTGTGATGACTCTGTTGTGCAATGACTTTGTGGGATGATGACCTTGGGGGCCTTGCCTCCCCCGATGCCGGGCCTGACACCTGCCACAGTGGGTAGCATCCCGTAGTTGCCAGGATTCATTTTTCTTTGTGTGACATTCATTTTTCTGGATAGTAATAGTTGGGAGGGACTCCTACCCCCACTTCCCTACAGTGTTTTTCATGTGGTACCATCATGGGACTCCCTTTGGTTTGCCTGCTACTTTTTGACCTATCTGGCACGGGTGGTCCTACCGAGAGCAATATTAATTGCTCCCGCCAGTCCAGCACTTGGGGTCACGCAATCCCTTCCACCACCTAAAGGTAGTAGCCCACAGGAAAGGGAAGTTTTGATTATAGTAAGCAAAATTATCAGTCCTGACCACAAGCTTATGCTAAATACATGGGGCTGTTCGAAAATAAAAAGTTTCAAGAATACGAAATTTTTGAAATTACAAACCTCAAGCTTGGTCCTCAGGAAAAAATGGAATTTGTTTTTACAAATAATGACAAATACTGCTACATCTAAACTCTTTTTGCAGAAGTAGACATCTGACGTATCAGCTTTCCAGCTATGATGCATTAAAGGAGAGAAATTTGTGGAAGATAGTGTAAACTTCTACTATAAACTTGAGCCAATTAGTCATTTTTGACACATAACTCCTAACATCAGATAGACCTTGAGTGATGAGGGAAAAGGAAGCTTAAGCCATAAATTCTCAGACTGTGCGGTTATTTTTGTTTTGATTCTTAGCAGGACAGCCATAATATAAGCAATTCTCTTTTGGTTAAAACTCACCTACAGCATCACATACCATACTTGCTGCCGTGCACTTGGATTGATGGCAGTCCTAATTCTTGCATGTGCCAGGGTCAGAAAAATGATGTAATAAAGCTATGGAAAACAGGTCAGGAATTCCTGTCAAAGCCACTAACTAAGCCATGACCCTGAAAGCCTGGCTTACCATGATTTAACCTGTGCAAATGAAGAGAAGGAACCATCAACTCTAAACATGAAGTTTCTTCAAACCTTCTATTCCTCTTCCTGTTAACCATCAAGGGAGATCTGTTCTTCCAAAACTTACATTTGGCCAAATTATGCATCCCCACCCTCTGAGCATTGCTCTTTATCCCTCTCCTTAACCCAGCTTTACTCGAGTGGGGTGCCCTGAAGACCCCACCCTATTTTTCATTGTATCAATTTGTTAGACTTAATTCCACGGACCTCTCCTCTTCAGCAGCTGGAATGTGATAGGCTTTCTTTCTTTTGACACCAATATTCTCAAGCATACATTGTAAACAACCTGTGCAGTACCCCATAAAGGGGATAATGTTTGTGACACTCAATCTCCTACGACCAATACTTACACCAAAATAATTTTTTTGTTGCAACTTTGTAACTATGAAATTTTTGTTGCAATATAACATGCATTCTCATATTTTACTTATATGTACTAGAGAATGCCTCTCAAATCATTTGCTATATTCTCGCTCCCGGGGTTACATGCGCGGGGTGTCCTGAGCACCCCCATTATTACTGCGCCTTAGACTCCTTGGCATGTGTTTTATGTGAGGTCGGTTTTTCTTGGTCTTATTCTACCATTGAACAATATCGATGAAATAGTAATTTGATTTATTGCTTTTGATTGTTTTTTTAGGCAAGTGATGAAGTCAATTTTTGTATGCACAAATATTCAAATTCAAAAAGCAGGTTTGAATAATTCCCGTGCGAGAGATGCCAGGCCAACTGATGAGGGAGAAATTTAATATTTCATTGGGCTACTGCTCTCCGTGGAAACAAATAAATCTAGGCGACAAAATGTAAAGGATGTATTGGATCAAGATGGCTTGAGTGTTGACATATTTTGTATGTCCATGAATTATGAAAGATTCTGTTTTCTTTTGTAGTGTCTCAGATTTGATGATATAAACAGTAAGGCAGAAAGAAAAATGATGGAAAAGTTAGCTCCTATTCTTCAACTTTTTGACATGCTAGTGAGAAAGTTTCAGGATAACTAAGCCATATCAGAGTACACCTTAGTGGACAAGCAATTAATCAGCTTTTGGGGAAGATGCTTATTCAGACAATACCTTCCAAATAAGCCTGCAAGATATAGCATTATATATATTTGCATTGGTTAATGCTATTGTATTCTATACTTACAATTTGAAGGTATATGAAGGGAATCAATCTGAAGGACAATACAAAGACTGACAATTGGTTTGAAAATGTTCCCCTGGCAGAAGATTTGTTGCAAAGTAAATTGACATTGGTGGGAACTCCAAAAAAAATCAAAAGGCAATTGCCACCTCAGATGGTTTGCACAAAACATAGGGAGGAGAATTGTAGTCTCTTTGGATTTAGAAAGTACGTGACTATCTTATCTCATGTTCCCAATAAAGGTAAAAATGTAATTTTGCTGTCAAAGATTCATAGCAGTATGAGCGCATAGACATATTGACAGGTGACGAGAAGAAACCAGAGATAATATCTTTTTATAACGTTACTAAGGGCTACTATGTTGACACAGTGCGTAGTGACTTGTAGTACAGTGACTTGTGCGTAACATATACTGTTTCAAGAAACTGAAATAGATGGACAATAGTAATTTTTTTCCACTTGATAAATTTGCTAATCACTTAATTTTTTATATACAATAACGTAAGTCCAAGAAGCTATATGTGTAGATCAAACTTCCTATGAGAAATTGCTAGGGAATCAACGAAGCGATTTATAAGGAGGAGATCGTAAATGAAAATGATCCCAAAGGAACTGAAAAGAAAGACAGATTATTGCAGTGGTTCATCAACATGTATAAGTTTTTTACAACTAAAATATTGTATAACCTATTCTGATACAAAAATGTTCATTGGGGTGTCAGGACCACCCCACACAAGTAACCTTGATTGGAAATCGCACGCGAGTAACGCCGGCTTAATAAGGTACATGTGCCATACTAAACAACGTCCCTCCACCTCAGCAGCAGTCAAAACCCTCAGTCCCTATCTCTCCCCTCTCCCTCCCATCTCATGAGCTTCCAGCCCAGGCAACCCGTGTATGTCCTGTGTTAACAAGTATACGAGGCCACATTGTGATTGAGAGAGATGATATTCATACCTTAAGCATGAAGTCATAGCATCATGGGAAATTTAGAAGTGTGTCAGAGTGGGGAGAAAATATGTATCTAATTAATGGAATGGAAGTAGCTGGATTGGGATAATCTCTGGGATGTCCAAGGGAGACAAATCTTCTCTTTTGCTCTTCTTTTAGAGGATAAAAGTTCCTGAAATCATGCAGTGAATTGATCATAAAATTTAAATATGAAGTCATTACATGAGCTCCATAGTTTAGCCTATCAAAGTAGGTAAAAAGGTGGGTATACATGTGTTTCAACTCTATGTATATCACATGATTTATACCTGCCTGCTAGTAATTCACTGCATACTAGCTCATTACCAATATTGTCTTTTCTCTCCATTTAACATCATCAGCATTGGTCACTCAATCCTAAGATTGGTTGACTGCAGCCCTCCATTTTTACCTATCTAATGCTCATTCCCTTACTTCCTAGTATTTCCTCCTGAGTACTTCCCTCTTTACTAGGTCTAAGAATTTATTTCTGGGTATCTCTCTGGGGGCTTTTCCATCAATTATGTTCTTCACAAACCTATTGTGCCTCAGGGTATATGTCTTCTCACCTGTTCACGTTAGGTATAAGGTTTTACCTCATGGTACAGGGTATGTGCCTATGGGTATGTCAAATGTATGGAATAGAAAATAAAACACTGAAACTGACTGAAAACATAATTTATTTATGCACACATAGCATACTTTCTTGACACTTTTGTCCAGAATTCAAGGAATGAGATGCATTCCTAATCCATGTTCTAACATGACAAATGTTCAAATGAACTCTTTTTCTCTTTGCAGGAATTGGGACCCACTGCGACAGTAATGGGGACTGCATAGAAAACTCATACTGTTTCACTGAAAATAACTTGAATGTCTGCCACTGCAACCAAGGCTTTATGACAAGTGAAGATGGATCTGAGTGCTTAGCATGTAAGTTGGTGATATGGAGAATAATACTGCTTGCTTACTGCCCATATTCCCCAAGAATGCTTAAACTCTGAAGTCAGACCATTTCATTTTGGATAATGAACGATTTTTTAATCATATGAGGATATATTCATCTATTTATCTGAAAGTGTTATAACTTAATTAGCTACAGATACTAACCTTAAATTATTGCTGTGCATAGTTTGGCCAAGTCAGTATCTCAGTTTGACTATGATGCAGGCCTGAATTATGTGTAGAAAGAAGAGATTGTGGATTGCCTCTGCTTCGGGGCCTATCTCTTAGCTTGTGGATTTTTTGTAATAAACACAGTTGAAGGTCGATAATTGGGAATTCCAAACAATCAACATACATATAGAAACTATATAGGTACCCAGGGAAAATATTTGGCCTGTAACTACTCTGAAACTAGTTTGTAACTGCCATAAAACTGGTCTGTATATGCTGGGAAAGACTGATATCTCATCCTGGTGAGCCTGGATGTCATCTCTTTGTTCACGTGTATCCCAGTTGAAGATTCACTCGAATCTCTGAAGCTCCACTTTGACCAAGCCATGATGGATTTGTATGAACATGTGCTGACATCTACTCATTTTCTCTACAAAGGAAACTTCTATGAACAAAGGAAAGGAGTGCCAATGGGATCACCCTTGTCTCCAGTGGTGACGAACTTCTTCATGGAAGAATTCAAAGAGAAAGCCCTAAGAACAGCTTCACTAAAACCAAAATACTTCTTCGGGTACGTGGATGATACCTTCATCATTGGGCCTCATGGGAATGACAACTTAGACATAATCAACATCCTAATATCAAGTTCACTATGGAGACAGAAGAGGAAGGCTGCCTACCATTTTTTGACATTATGACCCACCGGAAGGGGAATGGCTCACTAGGACATGGTGCCTTCTACAAGAAGACCCACACCGACCTATACCTAAAAGCCGAGAGTCACCATCACCCCTCACAGAAAAGAGCTGTTCTTACAACACTCCTCCACCGCGCCATATCAATAGCAGATGAAGAAAACCTTCCCCAAGAGCTCCTCCATCTACAGAAGACATTCCACCAAAATGGATTATCCCGAAAAGAAGTAAAGCAAGCCTTCAGAAAAGTTCCTGAAGTCATGGCCCTAAAAAGGGCCGTGGAGGAACCATTTGCCAAGGCATGTATTCCATATGTGTCTACAATATTGGTGAAAATATCTAGAATTCTTAGAAAACATGGAATACAGACTATCCAAAAACCCCACAGGAAATTATTTAACGACCTCATAAAAGTAGAAGAACTACTGGGAATGTAAACTCCGATCCTATATTGCATTCCCTGTGAGTGTGGAGAAGCTTATGTGGGGCAGACTGGATGGACTGTGGAGACGAGGCTGAAAGAACACGAACAATACATCCATCTGAAACAACCGGACAAGTCGACAATAGCTGAACAAAGCCTCATTCATGCCCACAAAGTCGACTTTGACAAGACCACTATACTTTGCCAGGCAAACGGCTATTGGGACCAATTGGTGAAAGAAGCCATCGAAATCCGACTAGAACAGAAAAAACTCAACAGGGACAGCAGTTTCCACCTCAGGAACACTTGGAAACCAGTACTAAAGACCATAGAGGCAATGCGGACCAATCAGAGGAAAGTGCGGCAAAACAGCTTTACACCTGCCCTTTCCTAACTCTATATATACAGAGACACTTCCAACCATCGGCATCTCACTTCCCTGAGGATGGCTGCAGAGTAAGCAGCCAAAACGTCGGTGATGGACCTTCCAACTCGGATGGAATCTCAAGAAGCCTTTCTACATAGTAATAGATTGGCAAGATAGGATACTCAATAGAAACTCCTACAGCTATGGACTGGAAAGCTCAGAAGAAGATGGCTGATGGAGAATCAGGGTGGGCAGTTAAAGCTTGCACTGTCTGGGAAACCTGGCTGTGGTCATCTTTGCTTCTTAAATTTATGCCAAGAATATGGTTAGAAAGATATGGATAGAGCTAGATATGGTTATCAAAGTAGAGGGCTAGTTGATAAAGTATGTTAGTTTTGTAAATGTCCAGGTGGTGTTGTTAGTCTTCCTTTAGGCAGTTAATCATAATTCCCTATGATAAATATGGTTGTCAATTTTTTTCAGTAATGTACTGAATCAACATTCATAGAATTTGTTTTCCAGTGATTGGTGCTTTCTGTAAAGAAGACAGTGTTTGCATAGAACATGCCCATTGCAGTGAAAATCAAACTTGTGAGTGTGATGGCAACTATACCTCTTCAAAGCAGAATGATGTATGCCTGGCTTGTAAGTACAGATTTTTTAATTAATGTTAGAATGAATGTTATTGTGGCAGTGGTCTGGTATCCTTTAGATTGATTGTCATGGCTTGCATCAGCAACTGTAATTAGTTTTGTGAACATGTACTGTATCATTCAAATATTTTCAAGAGGGCATCAAAAGCCTCTTCTAGAACTAGCAAAGACCTCCTCATTAATAGATTGTTTAAAGGTATGGCTCTAACTAACACAGCTTCTGTCAAAATATATTGTGGATGTACTCTTACAAGATCTCCTGCCACCTAGACTTACAATTTACCGGACTGGTTTTCTTTTATTTTCCATTTTAATTTATGTTATCAGCTTGAAAGCCACAGTAAAAGAATTCACTTGCTTCAAGGAGAAGTCATTATTACAAAAATAAAGCAATTTCATTCCTTCAAAAGTGACATGTAAATTGAGAAACCAGAGTCATCTCTCATGTTGGTAATATTAATTTTGATTTTAGGGAAGATAAATTCTTGAAGAAATGTCAAAATTTTCAATAATTTAAGCACACTTTCTTGAAAGAAGGATTAATCTCTTTAACATTCACATTAATCTCTAAAAAAATCACAATTTTTATGAGAAGGGTGAAAACACAGTCTTAGAAAAAAAAAACAAAAAATTTTTTGAAATGAATTTATCTTGAGGCAGTACTCTTGATGCAATTGTATGCTTCACGTAGTGCTGTTTCTATTAGAGGTTAAATTTCCTTGGACAAATTAAGCCTGTTATTGGAGAGTTGGTGAAATTTCATTTTTCAGATGTTGGAATTTCATGCACTGAAGATAATGCTTGCATTGAAAATGCATATTGCCCAGAAAATGGAAAGAATAAGACATGCGAGTGTACGGCTAAGTATGTGGCCTCTGTGAATGGTGACAAATGCTTTGCACGTAAGTAAAGCATATTATTATGTGTAAAATAAACCCTTTTGGAATGGTATTTATTACATGTACCTCAGCCTTTATTGTGCACAAATATCAATGATTGGGAGGAATAAACTCAATTTCACTCTCAACAGGGCTAAAAAAAATTACTTAAATTATTGGTTGATTGTTTAAAAAGTTTTGGTTTCAGTAGTAATTATATCTCTATCCACACTTGCCTGGAGTTTATTTGTAAGCTATCTGTTCATTCTACCTACATGGAAATTTGATACTGCCCATTATGAGAAGAATATAACCATTAAAATTGCTGTCCCTTTTACCATTGTTAATTGTTAACAGTTAAATTTATGTGCAATATGGCTCTGATTCTTGGCTTTTCCTTAGCACTCATTTAAAGCTTTTATGTCTGGTTAATGGATTTTTTAGATTAATTTTTTCTCACATATTACCTTCCATTTTTTTTGCTGTGGTTCACTTGGCTTTTACGGTCTCTGGCACTGTTACAATCACCATCTATGCTAAGTTTACCTTCTGGCACACTCTATTCCATTAGATGGAAGATTTATGTAGCGTAAAAAACCACATAGCCATACCAAGGCTTATAATCATTGAATAGTCTCTGTCCACAGCTTCCATGCAGTGTAGGAAATGAGATTCATTACTTCGGCTGGTAGATTAGCCACATTGGCATAAAAACTCTGCAATGTAAGTGGCTTTTGTCTATTTAATACTATTAATTGAAACAAAGAAATTAGAAGAGCTAAGGCTAACAATACTGTCAAGTTGCATCAAGTAAAAACAGCTCAGTTGGCACTTGTGACAAGTTTGCCTTTGATCAATGCTAGGGAAAGGTAAAGGGATTTATGCTGCCAAAAATAGGAAAGTTTCATTGAGAGACAGTTTTTAGCTTTGGTGAATTTGTACTAACCCACATAGCAGAGGTATATGCCAAGAATATTCCTGGAATATTCTCACAGGGATATAGGAATATTCCAGGCATGTTCTCAAAGTTCTCAGAATATACCAGGAATATTCCCAGCATATTCCTTATGTCCGCCCTGTAGCATATGCTAGGAATATTCCCTCGGGATATTCCTGGGGGACTTTCCTGAGATGCTCCTGGAGTGTTTAAATATAAGGAATATTTAGGGTAACATTTTCATCAAACAAATTTTTATACTCTCTTTCCATTTTGAAAAGTAAGGACACTAACTCATAACAATTCGTCAAAAAGGGAAGAAAAGGGAAGAAAAAGTAGGGCCACGGGGGCATCAAACCCATAACCTATGCATTAGTAGCACAACACTAACCAATAGAGCTAATGGGCCATCTGAAAATTATGGCAAAAAAAGTATTATATCTTATTTCTAGACATTTTTTACTCGCCTTGACAAAATCGTTAAATGCTGAATGGTATATTGTGACAGAGGATACGGGTCTCCTCGCAGGGTAACTACCTCTCGCTCGGCCGGAAGCTTTCGCTTATCGCCAAGTCAGGGTGGTAGTGGGAAAAATGGGAAAAGGAAAGGGAAGGGCAAGTTAGCGAGCCACAGCCCCTTCGAGGCCGACACCAATGAGGCGGACTGAGGTCAAAAGGACCTCAATTGGTCCTCCGCCTCCCCGAAGTACTCGTATTAGTTTGGTTACCCAAACAACTGAGACAAGCGGCCGTCGGTCTCGCTTTCACGAAAGACCTACCGCACATCTTTGTGAACCGGAAGAGCCCGTTGCCCAATAATTTGGGATTAGGTATTTCTCTGGCTCACTTTCAGGGTTGACGCCGTGCGGTCTGCCGGAGTACGTCCTCGAGTCGGGGACCACCGAGGCATGGAGGGTCAATTCGGACTAATTCTGGTCAAAGTGTGGGTACATCCCTTCTCTTAGTAGTCCTCGTCAACCCAGGGTATATTGTGACAGCAGATTCCATGCGGATGAATATGATAAAATGGCCACAGCTAATGTACGTTGCGATAAGTTAATCCTGTGTCCTTTCTTTTCGGGCCGGGTCAAAATATGTTCCAAACTCACAAGTCAAAGAAGGCAGGGTCAAAAGTTAGTCGGAGTAACTACGGTAAACCAAAAGAGTAGTCCAAATCGAGAAATGAGATGGGACGAGATGGCGTACTGGGTCATACATTTGGTCATACATTCTCAAAACTCCTACGCTGACTTTAAAGAATATTCCAGGGACATTACACTATGGTATGCAAGGGTATATAATGACGAAAGCCATGGTAGAATATTCCAGGAATATCCCATGAATGTTTGCAGAAGGATATTCAAATGCAATTCATTTGAAAACATTCTACGAATATTCTATTATGATCCGAATGTCCCTGGAACCCAGGGATATTCCAAGAATATCCCAGAAATGTTTGCAGAAGGATATTCATAAGTGATTCATTTGAGAACATTCTACGAATAT
Organism: Ceriagrion tenellum; assembly: GCA_963169105.1. Lineage (NCBI taxonomy): Eukaryota > Metazoa > Arthropoda > Insecta > Odonata > Coenagrionidae > Ceriagrion > Ceriagrion tenellum. Next base: position 22,011,128 of record OY720639.1, on the reverse strand, counting down.
TCTATAATGATCCCAACGTCCCTGGAACCAAATAGGTATATTGAAGAATATCCTCTGCTGTGTGGGAATGGAGGTTTTTACTCAACTATAGCTATAGCCATGACTGTATGCAGCTGTGGAAATTAAATGGTGCAACAGTTTTTGGCTCATTGTAGTGGAAAATGTTTCTGATTTGAACCCAGCTTCGGAATAGAGAAAGGAATTCGTTTGTTGGAACTGATTGTGGATAAAGCTTAATGGAGGCAAGGAGTGACTGAATTCTAATGATGACATTCTTTAGTTAATTCACAAGTATTAGCTGCAGCATCTTTAACACATAAATCTATAATTGAAAAATAATATTCTTCTTGTTCTGGAGATCAAATATGACATAGAACATGGCTACATGAATGAACCAAATGCAAATGTACTGGGTGAATCAATTGGATGGACACTCAATGAAAATCAGCCCAGATGAAAGGAAAAGTAATAAAAGACAAATCTTTGATGTTGTTTCATTATTTCAGCCTGTAGTGAAATCTCATGAATTTCTTTCCTTAATATAGAAAAATTCCTTTTTAAGGCTTATAAATAGGGTGGAGTCACAACAATAATCTATCTGTGCTAAAGTAATTTTGTTTTTCTTTTAGGAATTGGAACTCACTGCCCGGATAATAGCATTTGTTTTAATTATGCCTATTGCTATGACCGAAATGAAACCTGCCTTTGCAATGATGGACTATTTCCAAGTGACATGAATGGGAGGTGTTCTACCTGTGAGTATGATAATAAATTAATTAGAAGTTATAGGTCATGTATCATTCATATAAGATAACTTTTTCTAAGTAACCCCATAGCTAAATGTTCTTCCCTTAAAGAATGTCCAAGGATAGTCATTCAGTTTCTGAATATTGGTGGGCACTAGATGCTATCATTTGTAACCAGCATTGCATATGCCATAAGAAACTAAAGAAAATTATTTCTTAGCTAAGGAAAAATTTTTACCCTCACCTGAACACTATGGAGCCAAACATTTTTACCACTTAAGAGTAGAAGGCTATTATTATGAGGGCGGTTCATAGCAAAGAGGCCTTTATAGGAAGTGATTATTTGGCTATGTTGGTCACAATGTTAAGTGTATATTGAGTTTGTTGGTTATTACGAGTGGCCATTTCTGATGGACCGCCATAACGAGTATTATGCCGTGATTGTTATCCGGGATGCATAACCTGCGGGGGGGGGGTAAATTGTCGCACGTGAGACAAGGACAGGTATACAAAGATTAGGTAGCTTGGGATAACCTTTCTCTCGGAATGGAAAAACAAACTTGAACAGAAGAACTCCAATGTTTTCTTCATTGGGCTCACACGTTACATTATAGCAACTCCCGGGTATTAGAGGAGAAGAAGTAGGAGAGCAGGGAGTTGAAGAAGGAAGAATAGTGAAGAAAAAGGGTTTTGCTGTTCGCCATTCCAGTGGGAAATGCAGCCAGAAGTGCTTTGCAAAAGTTATTTAGGTATGCTTGATCCTGATGTAGGTACTTCCTGAAGTTCACTGCTTTTTATTACTTATGTTTCAATGGAAAAGAAAGTCATTGGATTTAGCTAAGAAATTCGAATTTATTCAGGAATGTGACAGAAACAAATGCCAATAAAATGGAAATTGACCAATAATATGGTTTAACTTTGTCCACCCTGTATATAGTTAAAGAAAATGAAGTCAACATTACTGCTGCAAAAAAACTTGGAAATGCTGAAGGGAAAAGTAAGAAACTGCAGCTGGCAGAAAATGTTCCATTACAATCAGTGTTATTTGAATGGTTCCTCTCGCAAAAAATATTGGATATCCCATCAGCAGCCTAATTTGAAAAGCAAAATCTGAAGAATTTGTACAAAGGACGATAATAGTGATTTTATCACAACTGATGATGACTGTTAATCAATTTTAACACTAGAATTGCTGTATTTTCTCCCTACCTAAAAGCACCGGCAGCGGTCATTTTGACCGGTAGATGTTTTATCACGTTTGGGTGGTATGTATGGATAATTTCAGGCAGATATTCTCTTTTGAAGTGAGATTAATTTAATTTTAACTCAAGTTACATTATTTTTAAGTAATGAATAAGATTTATTAACAATTTAGTTTTTCAACTTCAACACTAACTTTGGGATACACAGATGCACCACCAATTGTGCAGTACATATATACTTGTGCATACAATTGTGCAGTACATATATAATTATAAATGATGGTAGTTTAGTGTATAAACATTTTGCAGAGTAAATATAAGTATGTCATTTATAATCAGAGGGTAGTGATGTAATGCAAGTTACAGCATTGAACCATGTATATTGCTATCAATTCTACCATCCCAGACTTTATTATTCATGACACATAACACAGAATAAGTTTTTCACTTCTTGCTGTGCATTTTCCACAAGTATATTTTTGGCATCTTTAACATTTTACCATAGTTTTATTCCCTTTATATTCTTTCACCTGACACTGATGTCTTCAGGTGGCGTCAAAATGAATTAATGGCAGCTGATATTTCGTGAAGTAACCCCTTTGTATATCACCATTGCGTTAATGGCAGCTAAATCTCGGATATTATATAAAACTTGTACAGACTATGGGTGAGATTCAGCACATGTGGTGTATTTCCTTGCCATTTGGTCCAGTATATCTACTCCATACTTTGTGGAGTTGTGGAAACTGACTGATTCTGGTAATCTTCTTTCTGTACTATCTAATTCAATGCAGGGATGCATGGTACTCAAAATCAATACATTTTTGTTTTTTCTACCTTTGTATATTGTCATTGTAATATATTCATATTTCAGGACTGTGGAATCGTACAACTTAGCCTTCGACATCCTTTTTTTCACGCCCTCGATCCTATCGTCCCCCTTCCCATTTTGCGTTTCTTGGAGAGAGGCAACTCTTACTGGAACTATTTTCGAGGGCAGTATTACTGTGTAGTTGTATATTCCCTTAAATTGCACCAGCAGCAGTCTCACTCTGCAGTCCTTTGCACTTTCCCTTCCCCGACTTCTCTGTTGTCCTCTTCCCCCTCGTCTTCGTCCCCCTCTACCAAACCTCGCTCCCTGAGCACCATCGTGACTGATGCCTAAGGACAAGTGAGAAAATGTATGCAAGAACTACCCAAAATTAGTAACAGAAAGACAGCGAATGATTTTTAATAATTTTCATGTGCTTACACCCTCATTCTAATATACAGGATCATAGTTATATCGAAATATCCAGAGTCAGGAAAGGGTGTTTTCATCAGATAACAGTGACACTTGTGCCGAGACATAGCCGTCTGAACTACCGCTCCTACTTTCAGCAATGTCACTTGAAGTGTCGGAGAAGAAAGTAATTCCATTATCCGAATCAAAATGCACTGGGTTTGGTACATTAATATCAGAATTGTTTACTGATGAGTCATGCAAAATTTGCACAAGTTCTTCCGAAGTAAGACTGCGATGCTGGGATAGATCAGAAGGTCTAGGTTTTGCTCCAATCCAATGCACAGTCAAAGCTCGACTGACCATGTATGGATAAAAAATGGGATGAAGTGTGCGGTGGAAAAGAGCACATCTCGCATCCTTTAGAATACAACAGACTTCTGGAGTTATTTCCTAGAGCTTTGATGTGTATTTCTTGAGACAATTCTGAGAAAGTCTATGCAATAATTCTGAGATGTAATTGCATCATATTGAAAGTATTGAAATTCTGAAAATCTATAAAAATTTATAAAATTTTCCTCTTAGGCACTGCAGTGGTAGGTACTACATAAAATAAAAAAATACTATGAAATGGAGAAACCGCATAAAAAAGTATTTACCATTTTGTTTCCAGTGGTAAGTAGTGCTCCTCAATGAAATTACCAAGAGTCATGATATGTAATCATGAAATACTTAAAATCAAGGTGTGTAAGGGAGAGGTTTTATGGTATTTTCATATTTCTGTAGATTTACCATCATGCATGTGAGAATGCCTTTCATGAAAGGGAATTGTAAAAATATAGAATTTAATATACTCCTCACATATTAATGAGGCATTCCATGTAAAAAGTTAGTGTATCTGATTTGTCTGGTAATTAGAATTATTCTTTGATTCAGGTTGGCTCATCAGCTTCTGCCGTCTCTTGAAAATTCTGGAGTCTTCAAATATATTTTCCTTTTTTTCCTTTAGATGTCGGCAGAAGATGCACAGATGATGATATGTGTGTGCTAAATGCCATTTGTTCCTTGGAGGATGGAAGGTTGACCTGTCATTGTAAGGAAGGGTACACCGAGTCAAATGATAGGAAGAGGTGTTTGTCACGTAAGAAACGATTTATTTAATTTTTTGACTTTTACTAAATATTTTATGAAGGTGATTGGATTTTCCAGAATATAATTTCCCCATAGCTGGAAAATGCAGCATTGCATCATTTTTTAGTGGCATGATGGTGATAATTCTACATTAAGATAATGTGGGAGTGGTAAATGAGCAGTGTAATGGGTTGTTACCCCATAGCATTTGTCACTGGCCTTCACCAAAAGAGAGCTGGAACAGGGTAAAGTACACAGGGATTGTGTGTGCTCTGGACTGTCTGAGAGACCTGTGGATCACCTACAGATTGGATAATAGAATATCTGATAATGAATACTCTTCAGCACTCATTAGTAGAGTTATCTATGCACCTATGTATTTTACTGAATATATTTGAGTGTGACTCAGTCTTCTTTTCAGGCCAATTAATTAAAAAGCAATGACTGGAATATACACTGAGGAGGAAGTCATCTCCTTGTCTTGTGATGAAAAAAGTAAACCATTAAAGAGTCATTGATAAATATTGAAGCAAAGAGCCATAAATATCGAAAATAAAGAAAAACAAACTCTAGATCAATTTATAGATAATACCTTTAGCTGCTACAAAATTGGCTGAATTGATATCTACATATTCTGAATAATAAATCAAACTTTGTATCTTCCACAGTTTTTTATAAAAAGTACTATGTACTAGTTATGGCAGTTATGCCATATTTCTGTTCACTGAATTATTGGTAGTGGGGATATATATAGTGAGGAAATGCTGTGGGTGGAGTGGGTTGAGTGAGGGAGAGAAGAAGGTTGACTATAGAGATAAGTTGGCATGTCATCATGGGTTGAGGGGGTGAGGTGACTGAAAGCAACAAGCAAAGATTAAGGAAGGTAATGTCATTTATAAGGAAACCATAATCTTTTAGAGGGGCGATCGCTCTTTGTTCGTGGAAATCCAGCTTTTTGCCTTTCTCGGCACAGAACAAAACGTCTGGATTAAATAGGCTCCTCTGTCTCAACTCCATCAGGGGCCTGTTTCTCAGAGCTACAAGTCTACAAGTCAATGCCACAATTTGGAATTCACAAGTATGTGTAGCTCAGTTTTGCCAAACAGAAGACTTTTAACTAATCCACTAGTGAAAATGACGGATGTAATCAAGACCATATATGACTTATATTTTGATGGTTACAGTATATTTCAATAGTGTGCCTTGCAATGCTTCTTATCCAAAAGTTGCTGCCACATTTTTGGGCAAATACCAAACGTTGAATGTATGCTGAATTCCGTAACTAACCTAACAAGATACCGAGCAAAGGTGAGATTTTGAGGAAACCTAACACTATTAGATAAGGTTGTTTATTTCTCTGCATTACTAAGTGGATGTGCTTGAAATGGTACTTGTTTATAAACGGAACATGTAAAGATATCATTTTAAGTTGGTTTTTGTCTTTATTGAACCGTTATTAATAACATAATAATGTAATATTCTGATGAAACTTCATGGAAATGTATTGTATATTGACTTTAACATTTGTTATCAAAGCTTATTCTTCATATTTTCATTTATTAGTGATTAAAGTACTAATTAGAAATGAAATGATAAGTACATAGCTAATTAATAATGAATTAAAGAGTGTGTAACATCAGAGTATTTAATTCTTTCCTCTTGCACACTGTGGCATTGTCACTAATCCCAAAGACCAATAATCTCAGGCATGAATACTATAGAGAGGAATCCTGAGTCTGCCGCAGAAAGTGCTGTCAGAAACTATGCAATTTAATTGGTACACCAAGTTGCCACTTACAGAACTGACTACTTGGGCAATCTGATAATCTTACAGAAAGGCTTGACAGCAGGATTATTTTTTAAACATTGAAGTATATTGGTATAGGAATGTATGTGAAATTTTTTTCTATGGACAGCTAGGTACAGTAAGATTTTTTTAAACCATTTTAAACAGCCTTCACCAAAGAGAAAAATTTATCTCTGATTTCAGAGGACCAAATCATCAATTTCTATTAAAAATAATAAATATTAGTCCTCTGTTCATAGGAAACCTACCCACGCCGATGCTATAATACATAGCAATTTGTGTCATCCCTAAATATGGGTGGGAAATTCAGAAAATTAACGAAGTAATTTTCATAAATTACCAAGGTATTTTACCTAATTTACCGCAGCCCCTGAAAAATACTGTAAATTTCTGTAGTATTTGCCTTCATCTCAGAAATTTTTCATACTGATACTATATTCCAAACATTATTTTGAGCTATATATTCTGTATATTTTTAATTATATATACAGGCTGGTATAACTCATTTGTGGAATATTTTTACACGTGAAATATTTGTTGGGCTATCATTCTTAACTGTTTGAACCAAAATTTTCATAACCGAAACAACGCCAAAGCAGAAGAATGCGGAATTACGCGTGGACTGCCGTATTCATTTTCAAATTTTTTTAATTCTAATATATTAATTTAACAATAGCAATTGTTAAACAGCTGTTAAACCCTTACTATGGCTAGCAGATTTTATGATAATTTTCCCGGAAATTATGAACATTTTCGAAAATAAACATAATTTACCATGGTAAATTACCTCAAATGAAAATTATGGTACTTTACCCATCTCTCGTCACCCCAGCTCCCATAAACTCACATTTTCACTCTATAATCTACCGCCTGATTAACCGACCTTTGTCAAATTCTGACTTTAACTTGAAACATAATACCATCAGAGAAATAGCACAAGTAATGGATATAGTGACTCAGTAATAACGAAAATCTAAATAAAAATAATCCAGACAATTAACCTCCACAAAAATATGTTCCTTGTCACCTGATCATACCAAAGATATGACAAAATGGGTCAAATCACTGTTCATTGGCTCTCTGTCCTATGTTGCCTGTAATGTCCTCCTCGGCTATAATTTTATGACCTGGTTTTATGATAATTATACCTTGGGATGACTACTAAATGTTTCCAAAGACATTGTGGTTAACAAATCTACAAATCTTAAAGTGGTGTGAATAAACTTTCTCATTGTGACTGTGTTTCTACATTGGTCAAACAGGGCACAACTTCAAAACCAGAGTTAAGGAACACCAGATATGCCTCAGCAACAAGGGTGCTATTTCACTAGGACACCACAGTCACGCAACCAGTCGCACAACCGTGGTGTCTTTAAGCTACCAAACTGAGACATCATAGAGACACCAGAATCGCCACAGTATCAAAATGGATGTCAAAAAGTTAGCACTTATGCTGTACCTAAGAAGTTAAAGAAAGGAAAAAAGAAACAGAGGAAACAAAGAAACATTTCGTTTTCAAGTCTCTATTGGAATAATCCGGTGATAAACTATCCCAAATAGATGGTCTACTTTGTATTTCAATAATAAACTTTTGTGTCAAAATTATCCATCATAGTGTATGCCGCAACTATAAAAATGACTTGTCAGCAACACTGTACACTTGTGAATGAGGTGAGTGCGAGGGAAAGGGGCATCACTGGCAGCCCGACTGGCGGCCACATGAAAGAGACACTATACAGCGCTATACTAATTAGTGGAGGCACAACCAGCGTGTTGGTGCTGCCAGTAACATTCTGTGCACACCTCCATGCTGGTTGCACCACCAAATTGGTTGTGCAACCAAGCAGACACTAGGTGAGATACTCACTATAGAGCTGTATACATTTTGTTGGTCATGGCGACTGGTTGCGCCGCCATGGTATCCCGGTGAAATATAGCTCTAAAGATGACTCATATGCATTTTCTGGACATCTGTAGGAGTTGAGCTGTGGGAGCAATTATAATCCAGAAGTTTTGTTCTGTTCCAAGAAAGCCAAAAAGCTGGACACCCACAAACAAAGAGCGATTGGCCTTCTGAAAGATTCTGGTTTCCTTATAAATGATATTACCTTCCTTAATTCCTCCCCACTACTTTTGGTCACCTTACTCCCCAACCCCCGGATGTATTGTTGCATTTCCTCAACAGTCCACCCTCTTCCCTCCCCATCTCAACTCACCCCACTCACACCATTTCCCCTCAGACTTATGTAAATATATCCCAACTAATGATAACTCAGTGTAACTGAGGATAGTGCAGCTGCCTAGTAGTACTTTTCATAATAAAATTGAGGAATATACAAAGTTTGATTTATTACAATGTTGACCCTCCACTATGTTAACACTTCAACTTTTGAGTCTACTGTTTCCATTGACATGATTTTCAGCAATTCTGTGATGAGGCACTTTCATCATCATAGTCATCTCATTTGTGGCTATCATCATATTCTGCACCATCTGTCATAAATATCTCTATTGACTGTGAGACAGTTAGAGGCACTGGAGGAGAAAAAGTAGGCCTGTGTTACGGAATGGTGCTAATGGTTGTGGAGTCCAATGTTGTGCCATGAAATGAAGTAAAGTCTCCGTGGAGGGACATTGATGGAACCCAAAATATTTCCATTTCACTCTCTCAAATTCCACCATAAATAGTAATTTACATTGGTATCCTTTTTCTTATCATCTCTAATGTGACCCGTTAATGAAACTGGTTCTAATGTTTTTTGCGTATGATAATGTATATGAATGAATGTCAAAAATGTTTTAACATAATTTTTTTAAGAGACAAAGATTGATTTGTTTCTCCTATTCCTATTGGTGTCGCAATTTTGTAATTTTTATCCTTATTAAGCTCTAACCATACTATGCTAGAACAAAACCATGGACTTAAAATGAATGCCATGAAAAATGTCATATGTGAATCATACTATTACATCTTTATTTAGATATTGATGAACCCTGCAAAGAGGATGCCTCATGCATAGACCATGCCTACTGCTCTCTTGAGAAAATCTGTAAATGCCATGAGCACTATAATGCATCAAGTGGAAAGGACACATGCTTAGCCCGTGAGTATTTCCTTTTGCAAATTTTTGAATTATAAATCAGTAGGTATTCAGAGAAAACATGGACTTTGTCAGTGAGATGAAGTATTTTATATATTTTTGTATTATTTTGTTAGCGTACCACTGTGTTAAAGTCTTCTTTTCAGTGGGAAATAGACTAAAATTTGTGACTTGAATTTAAATCAATATGAAAATAATTGACTTTCACTTAGCAAACTCTTTGAACCACTCGAGACATGAGCTCAAGAACTGAAACACTGCATGACAAAAATTGAAGTCTCAAAGTTGAAAAAATTGAGTCATAACTCATTAAGGTACCTACTTGTATTGATGTATCAGTAAGCACAGTTGCCAGGCAAATCAGGGATTTTGGGACAAAATTTGAGAAAAAAATTCCATCAAGCTTCCCATAAAACTTAAGATGGTATGCTCTTTCTGCTGCATTATCACCCAAGTAGATGTCAGCAGCATCCCTTTATGTAATTGCCAGGATTGTGGTGTCATCCATCTTTACAGCAAGTAACATCATGTTCCTCACTAAATGTAGCTTTTGCTATTGCTCTGGTATTATTAACAGGAGGTGAGTTGGAAGAAATTAAGGAAATTTAACCCTTTCGTGCCTAGCGTCGCATATTGCCGACATGAATTTTCCTATGCAAACGAACGAATGTCGGCAATGATCGATGGAGAAAAACCAATGCAAAAGACCTAATGTCAGGTATACATGACACAATGGAAGGAAAATGACCGATACGGGAGCAATAATCCTAGGTATGCAGTAAACCCTTGCGGCCCAGCTTAGGGACAGCCTAGACCCTTTCCACGGCAAGTGAGCTCGACCCTCTGCATCACTAGTAGCCCTCCTGCTGCATGAATCCAGGGTTAATTTATTGTATTTGCAATGGTTTTTCGAGGAAATTATTTTTTTCTTACTACAAAATTTTTAACTCTATTAAGTGAATTATATGTCTTTTGTTGAGTCTTAGCAAATTTCAAACAAAATTCTGGTGTTGATAGTAACGGAGTTTTTTCATGGAAATCTCAATAGTTTGAGCTCTAAGTAGAACTCTAAATTTGTTAATATTTACCCTAGAATTCCATTTAAAATTGTAAAATGCTCAGAATAACATTTGAAATTCATTTGAAGGTATAATTTTTTTAAGTATACAGCAAGGAACTATTTAAAAAAACAATGTTAATGCAACAAACTTATAGCAGCCTTCTGCTGAGAGAGGGGCTGCTAGGGGGTTGGGGGGTCGAGCCGAGTGCCCGGGGGAAGGGCATGGTATCCTGCTGAGTGGGGTTCCAAAATGGGCAAAAGGCATACCTGAGCGATTTGTTGCTACAATAGAGCTCCGTAGAGAGGAGTACAAAAAATTCGCATGCTACTCGTAACAGGGAAAGCATTTCCCTTCGAGAGACTTTGGTCCAAAAGGGCTAAAGCTTTGAAGTAATAGGTCAATGGTGAGAGGTCATATGATGAACAAAAATGGAATTAATTTAACAACTGGAGAGTCATAACTCACTCAGATGCCTGTATTGATATGTCAGCAAGCACAGTTGCTGGGCAATTCAGGACTTTTGGAACAAAAAGTCAAATGTTTTGTATGTATTGAACATAATTAATTGACCTCATGAAGAAAATGTTTCAATGGCTATGTACATCTTTCTATGAGGCTTATTTTGTGTCAATTGGTTTCCATGTTCTTTATGAAAGGCAAAAAAAAATATCCAAATTCCTCTCTTGTATTACCCAGTGAACACTATTATGATCATTAATAAAATCTTAAAACATATTTGCCTTGCTTCTCACAAATTTGAGATTGCCTATGTTTTTCATTTTTAGAGGTTGGAGTAGCCTGTAAAGACAACAGCTCCTGTATCCAGCTGGCATATTGCTCCCCAGAAAATGGTGAAACATGCCAGTGTGTACCAGAACATTCACCATCAGCAAAGGGTGATCTTTGTCTTGCTCGTAAGTTTTCTGAATTAAGTATGCATCCCTTATTGGCCAATGATGATGAAATACACCACCACTGTCCAATTGTTTATTTATTACCTTAAAATAAGTATGCAGATACTACCTGACATATGACTGCCCAACTTATGACCATCCGAAGTAACAACCAGCATTATTTCAAAAGATAAGTTTTCAACTCCTTCTGAAACATTTTCTTTAAATGTTACAAAAAGTATTCCTCAAGTTTTGCAATATCATAAAGCCACATTTCATTACTTAATTATGATTATTGAGACCTGTTTATAACTAAAATCTACTTCAAAAGTTAATCTGATGCAAAACTGTTCACCATATTGTAGACAATATTTTAATTTAGCATCAATATTGCTAACTTTATTTGTAGTTAAACTGACCACACATAAAGCTGACATGACTTTTAAAAGCAGAGCTGCAATACTGGGTACATCAGTGGTTTAAGTCTAGGTTTTAAAGCCATGCTTACCTCTGCTTTGCCTCCGGTCACAGACTTACCAACAACTGAATTTACAACCAAATCTTTTGGATGTAAGCTTAGGAGTAATTGTTTAGGTTTTACATTCACAATCTAAGGCTTAAGATTAAACTCAAGATTTATGGCCATGGCTTGATTTTTCAGTTATAATTTACATTTCTCATTAGTTAACAAGATATGTATTCCCTACAACTGTCATGCTACATTAGTTGTAAGGAAGTGTTTTAAAGCAATTATAAACTGTGATTTATGAATGAAATGTGCATAAAATAAATAATATATTTGGACTACATATTTCACTGCCACTGTGTTTGGTTTTATATGGCTCCATAAAACTCATCAACAATAATTGAAGAATTGGAAAAAATTTGCAAATTTTGACTTTCATTCGTGTATGAAGATTGCTTTCACTGGCTACCTTCACCCTGGGTGTCCAGGGGATTATTCCTTAAGCTAGTTATTTTACCCTAGACCTTGTTGAAGGTGATGACTATGCCAAACCAACAAGAACTCCCCCCTTCACCTCCAGCATTACCTCTAGGTTAGTCTTGTTCATGACCTCCTCACCAGACCTATAACTTAAGAACAAGTCACAGACTTACACATGAACTGGCAGTTGTTCTAGGCCTGAATACAGGGAAGGGTCTTTTCAAGAGAAGAGTCAGGAAGGAAAAAGACTTGGCCTGAAAGATTAAGAATGCTTGAAGAATCCATGTATTTGAGTACCTACTCATTAGTAAGTCTCCCATTGGAGATAGTCTAAATGTACTTTAATTCTCTTTGTTTGTAGGAAGTTCACTGTGTTAATTCTGACCACTCATTGAAAAATTGGCTTCTCGTCTGTGATATTTCAGGGTGGTTATGTAAGCTATGTCTATAGAGATGGATAAAATACTGCACTTTGCATTTGAGGTAAATTTGAGGTAATTTTTGAAAATGACTGTAATATTCTGGTAATTTTAATTTTTCAGGCATTAATATCACCACATTATTTTACTGGAACAATATAAGAAATATATGGCAGCTGCCAGATTAATTTTTTTAGTTTTTAACAGTTTTCTAAAGGAAATTTTCCTAAGACCTTGCATACAGTTTGGCTTTCTTTTGTCATAGCATGAGAAATTTTCATTCAAACAATAACCTCACAAATATTCCACGAGTAGAAATATTTTACAAATGAGTGGTAGGTGCCTTGATTCATAATTAAGCCTGTTTGAAATATGTGTAGACTTGGTTTCAAAGATTATGTTTGGAATAGGTATATCAGTATGAAAATAGATCTGAAATGTTGGTGGATTTTGCAGGAAATTATGGTAATTTTTGGGAGCTTCCATAAATTACAGAAAACACTATTGGATTTTTCAAAAATTAACATGGTAATTTTCAGAAAGACCCATCTCTGGGCCTGTTCTGTGTCACAATTGTATAAAACACAATTAATTCAGTATGGAACAATGATGGCCTCCACAAGGAGAATAGCTTGGGTTCTCTTTCCAAAGGCCCAGATTAGAATGCTGGCAGTGGTGGATTTTTCATGTGAATTCTGATTACTAGTTAGAAGCTGTGTGGAGAGCATTTAAGAAAGCTGTGCTCCATTATTGGATGGGTGTGACCTATTGATGCCAATCATTAAGAGTTGGCTGGTGTCCAGTTTACTACCAGGTTTCTCTCCACTCTTTTTCCATTCCCTAAAAGGATTACCTAAAGTAATTCAGATACACCAATCTACCCACCAAACCTGAACAGCTTTAATTACCTCAGTTTTCTAAAACCTCCACCTGATCACCAATCTAAAACTGTCGCTGTCCATATCCATTTGGCTAGTAAGAATAATCATTTAAATTATGTTTGTTTATGTATGTTTATATAAGATATTGTATTTTGACTTATTTGAACTAATCAAGTCAGTCAAGTCAAATGTTATTGATTATATAATTTCAGAAGAGTAATAATACTCATTGGAAGTGTATGCTTATATATGACATTGTATCTTGTACTTTTTTATTAGTGTGAATGAATGAGAAATTAGTAATAATATTTTACGAAGCTTTCTCTCATTGTGGTTTCTCATGTCTCTAATGCCTTTGAAATCTTTTTCTCGTCAGTCTTCCATTTAAAACTAAGGATTTTTGTCTTTATCTGTTGTCATATATCTATGATCCAGACTTTCTATCTCTAATTCTATACTTTGCTGTTTTTGATTTACAATGGTAAATTTATAAAATTAATACTTTTTTTTATTTCTTTAGATGCCCATACTGAGTGCTCCAGGAATGAGTCCTGTATTGAACATGCATACTGCTCTCGCAAGGACCACACGTGCCACTGTAGTGAAGATAAATATGTTCCCTCTGTCAGCCTTGACAGATGCCTACAAAGTAAGAGAAACTATGCAAATGTGGGTACATCATTTGTATAAGACTTGGGATAGTGAATTTGCATTCTTTCACATTAATGAGTCAATGTTGATGGTAGGATTGATAGAACTTTGGCAAAATAAGGGATCAATAACAGAATTAATCATCACCCATTGCTGAGAATTATGTACATGAAAAATAGGTGTACAGATTTTTCATAGAGCACCTACGATACTTCAGAGTGTGGTTTGGCAGGTGCTTTTAGGCATATTTTGTTATATGAACATGTGGTTGTTACTAAAGTAGAATGTGGTTGTCACTCAGGTCTCGGGGACAGAGCTACCTGTAGAATTGGCAACCCAAACCATTACAAAAAGTAAGAAGCAATCACATCAGGGTCACTAGTTCAGTGAACATAATTAAACCTCAAAGTAAATGCTTGATGCAATGTTCACTTAAATTTCATAAGGAAAAAAGGATGGTTTCAATTTATTTTTCAAGTAATGTTAATATATTGGCTTTTGGGTCAGGCAACCAATTGTGGTATAGATTAGAAGACCTGAAGAACTCAAGTTTCAAAAGGAGCACAACTGGATGCTGGTGACCTAGATTCCCAATCTTCAAAAGTCCCCTTTGCTCTTCCAGGAATTAAGTGTACAGATATTGTCTCTTCATCAATTTTTCACCAATTCATGGTCATTGTTGCAAAAATACGACTAGTTAGCTTTGGCAATGACAAAAAATTGAATACCCTAATGGGGTGAAACCTACTGTTTTGGCAAAGAAAGCGATGGAAAGCAAAATTATTTTTTTCATGACCATACGATGTATACAGTGGCTGCCATCTAAGCTTTGTGAGACACATAATTCACTTCCCTAGCTGGAATTAAAATTGTTTACTGATTAGCTGTATTTACAACTCATTTATCCTTTATACGCCAGATTTAAATGTTCTTCAAAGCCCCTCCCGGCCAGATTTAAATTGGCCCTTATAATGTTTTCCTGTTGCGTCTCAGGAAAAAAACCTCTATCTTTTAAACTACTAGTCAGAATTTGTTCAAATAAAAACCGTTTTAAAGTTTATAGATCATGAAAAATGAATACCTTATTACATCAGAGGAATGGATGTAGAGGCAAAATTCTATGCAAAAATAAACCAGAAAAGAAATTAGAGATTAAAAATATATTGTTTATATCCTTTTACACAAAGCTAAAAATATCTCAGTAGAAAATTATTATTTCATGTGATATTCCTCGAAACATTGAAGAATGCACAGTCCAACATCGCAAATTTTACACTTAACCTTTTAATGTTGTAAGTGCCAATATTGGCATTCCATTTGGTGCTTCTCACTGCCAAAAGTGCCATTATTGGCTCATTCATAACAGGAAAATATCATAAGGGCCAATTTAAATTTGGCAGGGAGGGACTTCAAAGTACATTTAAATCTGGCAAATAAAGGTAAATTTGCATTCTAACATATTTCCCTTTTTGAGCTCACACATGGTACCACAGACACCTTGGACTTCCCTTCACTGGCCAATGCTTACACTCTCTTACCTCTGAGCGGCGCAGCTCAGTTCCCCTCATGCTTCATCTTCCCCTCTGCGTAGTTATCAAGAGCAGGTGTTTCGACTCACGCCGCAGGATTACAACTTCCGCCCTGGTTTGAAGCTTCCGCTTATACCCGGGGCAAGGAAGAGGTGGGAGGAAAGGATGGGAAGGGAAGGTTAGCAAAATCACAGCCCCTTTGAGGCCGACACCAATGAGGCGGATTGAGGTCAAAAGGACCTCAAGGGCCTCCGCCTCCCCGAAGTGCTCATATTAGTTTGGTTACCCCAAACAACTGAGACGAGTGACCGTCGGTCTCGCTTTCGCGAAAGACCTACCGCACATCTTTGTGGACTGAGAGCTGTGGACTGATGATGTTGCCCAATTATTTGGGATTAGGTATCTCTCTGGCTCACTTTATGGGTTGACGCCGTGCGGTCTGCCGAAGTACGTCCTCTAGTCAGGGACCACCAGACCCATGGAGGGTCAATTCGGACCAATTCTGGTCAAAGCGTGGGAACATCCTTTCTCTCAGTAGTTCTCGTCAACCCCTAGTTATCAAGAGCAGGCGTTTCGGCTCTCGCTGCTGGGTTACAACTTCCGTCCCCAGGTCTCAAGCTTCCGCTTATACCTAGGGACTTGGAAGAGGGGGAAGGAAGGGATTGGGTTGGGAAGGTTAGCGAAACCGCAGCCCCTTCGAGGCCGACACCATGAGGCAGATAGAGGTCAAAAGGACCTCTATGGGGCCTCCGCCTCCCCGAAGTGCTCGTGTTAGTTTGGTTCCCCCAAACAACTGAGACGAGTAACCGTCGGCTCCGCTTTCGCTAAAGCCTACCGCACATCTCTGCGAACCGAGTTGCCCAAATATTTGGGATGGGGTGTCACTCTGATTCGCTTTTTGGGTTGCCGCCGTGCAGTCTGCCGACTTACGTCATTGGAGTGAGGATCACCGGACCCATGGAGGGTCAAAACGGACCAATTTTGGTCAAAAATGAGTTATCAAGAGCAGGCGGTTCGACTCACGCCGCAGGATTACAACTTCCGCCCCCGGTTTGAAGCTCTCGCTTATTACCGAGGATATGGAAGAGGTGGAAGGAAAGGATGGGTAGGGAAGGTTAGCGAAACCACTGCCCCTTCGAGACCGACACCAATGAGGCGGATTGAGGTCAAAAGGACCTCAAGGGCCTCCGCCTCCCCGAAGTGCTCGTTTTAGTTTGGTTCCCCCAAACAACTGAGACGAGTAACCGTCGGCTCCGCTTTCGCTTGAGCCTACCGCACATCTCTGCGTACCGAGAGAGCCTGTTGCCCAAATATTTGGGATAAGGTATCCCTCTGATTCGCTTTATGGGTTGCCGTCATGCGGTCTGCCGACTTACGTCATTGGAGTGAGGATCACCGGACCCAATGGAGGGTCAAAACGGACCAATTTTGGTCAAATGTGTGAGTACAACCCACTCCTCAATAGGTCCCGGCAACCCCTAGTTATCAAGAGCAGTGCTGACGTGCCTTTCTCTATCAGTTTCCTCACTAGAGCAAAGCGATACTGCCTCTGAGTCATCTGTCCTCTGCATGAGGCCAGGCCAACACTACCCTTCCTTTGAATTTGACTATAATGTCGCCCACTGCCAAGTGCTCCATCGGAAAGTAAAACTTAGCATAATTTTCGATGAGCATGTCAAATGGAGTCCTTTTTTTCCATAGTCTGTCATCGTTTTCATCATTTCTATTAGGTTCGTTACTGTTGTCCATGAAATAAAGGAAGCGGAGGATATGAATGAATCTGTCTTGCCTCATCATATTAATGTAGAACAGGGTATGAAACTGATCCAAAAGTGACCGGTAGTCTCTCAGAGAATCCCTTACATCATGTCTCATTTGCCCCCTTATGGCTAAAAAAGGAACATTTCACTCTGTCACATCAGGCTAGGGAGATGGTCTCTAGTCCATTCTGTCTACATACTGGTGGCAGTATCTATTAGTTTCATCCACCAAGAGATGAATAACTTCCACAGAATAGATCAGAAAAGCACTACAGGTGAAGAATTGCATTTATTCTGGGATTCTCACTAAGATTGAAGCCCAGAGTCCTGCTGGAAAACGGTTTGACGTGGCGAATAGCCCCAAGTTTTCTATTGAGAGATTTCCATTCGGGTCCCAATGAAGACCTAGACCTCTGCAGACCTTCATCCTCTGACTCTGACCCTCCTTCCTCAGATGCACTTTCAGGCTTGTAAGCCTCCGAGTCAACGTTAAGTTCATTCTCGATATTGACATCAGTCATTTTGTGCTTAGGTACCATTCCAAAAAATGAGTACTCCAGGAAATACAGTTAAAATTTTTTGATGCAATGTATGTGGTCAAGAAGATAAGGAAGATATGGTAGTAATTACTTTGCAAAATGTTGCTAAGTACCAGAGGGAAGGAAAAAGGAGCTGGAAACGCACTGTCAGAGTTCATGGACCTAAGGTTTGGAAGCAGTGACAGCTCATGAAAAATCATACACCAAAGACTGGGTGTAAAGAGAGACATAACAGTATGAGAAAGCGTCTCCCTCTGTAAGTGCAAATTTTATGGAACCTCCCTTCTCCGAAGAGGGATTAAGGATTAGGCTAGAGCACGGTAGGGGTGTGGTGGCGGGCAGACCTTTTTCCCGACCCCCTGGATTTTCCAAAATTCCTATTCTTGCTATTCCGTCACCTCTGAAGTAAGGTGCTTCATCCTTCATATTGCGCAGGAAAAGAGGAACAAAAGAGGCCCGTCACTAAGTTTTATACCAATATGAGGCATGCATTATCATCAGGAGGCCTTCAAAATAAATCCTCCATGTCGTGGGAAAAGCATATACCTACAAGAAATTGTGGACAGGCAAGTCGTAAATTAGGATTTATTAGAAGAATACTAGAAAAGTGTGATGAGAAGGTAAAGAACGATGTTATTTTTCTCTCGTGAGACCCCATTTGGAGTATGCCGCTAGTATATGGAACCCTTATGAAGTAGGACTAGTTTCAGATATAGATTTCATACAGCAGAGGGCAGCTAGATTTGTTAAAAATTGTTATGATAAACATAGTAGTGTTACAAAATTGTTGAGGGAATTAGGATGGGAACCTCTATCCGATTGAAGGGAGAAATATGGGATAAATCTTTTACAAAAGTTTGATGTAGACTATTTTTTGCCCGACGTTGAAAATATTTTGCTAGAGCCAAACTATTATGGTTGGAATGATCACAGGAATAAGATTAAGGAAATGGACCGCAGAACTGATAGATTTAAGATGTCATTTTTTCCACATACAATAAGGGATCATAATAGTTGTGATAGATCAGTTCTAGGAAACTGACTAGGTTAAATAGGTTTTTTCAGTAGTGCTAAATATCTTAACATGAATTGTAGATACTAGCCTCGCATGCAATCTCCGGCATGATGTACTCCTGCATGTCTCAGTACCTTGCGGTGCTATTTATTGGTCTAATAAATAATGCTAACCAGCAGTTATATCTTGAGTAGTATGCTGCATGGTAGCATGTTCTTCATCGTATCACTCTTCTAGTTTGTGTTCTGACTGCATACCGTTGTCCTGACTGCTCTGGCGCACGGTTGTGATTGAACTGGGGTGAGTGCTGCATGCCTGGTGTGGAATCACCCCGTGCCACACACCCTAGAGATGGCTTGCACAGTATTTTGTAGATTTAGATGTAGATGAATGAGCCAAAATATGCACTTTCGGCAGTGAGAAGTACCAAACAGCATGCCCATATTGGCATTTTCACGTTTAAAGGTCATAATGGGCAGAGAGTGATAAAGACACTTCGATGATTTTTTCACTCATTAGAATGCAGTAACAATTATTTTCTGGGATCACAAAAGACTTGCATCTCTACCTTGTGTTCATAAGGATGATCAACATCCATTTTAGCTGCAAAACTCAACCAAGTGAGAATGTTGCACAGAAAGACTAGACTATAAAGACTGCAGAAACATATTTGCATAAGCATGTTTCTGCACAAGATAACATAATATCTTAGAGATAGATTGTGTTGTCTACTTTATTTAGCATTTTGATCTGAAGTTTTTGCCATGCTCAAAATAATTAAGCTGGTAAGTTTTATGAATTTTCAGGGATCCCTGAAATATTTTTAAATTGCGTATAAGTACATGCTCTCATTTACATGTGAATGAGTGTTACCCCATAGTCAGGGATGTAATTGGAATGCACCATCAATGCTCATAATTTATGATTTGTCACTTGATTTTCATTCTGAGAGAAATCTTTATTCATTCAGAAAATTTGATGCAGGACTTTGCTACTGGGTAATTGTGATGTTATCATTGGCAGTAGCCTTAAGGTTCATTTGCTGCATCTTCACTCTTAAGATTAATTTGCTGTAGTCCTTAACTTAGCTAAGCAATGTATTACTTCCTAAGCTATTATTGTTTCCTCATTTGTACACCTGTAATGATATGCTTCATACAATCCAATCTTGAAGATGGCAAAGGATGGTTTACCTGATATTAAAATGCTATGATTGTGATGAATCTGGCTTCAACCATTGTAACCCAACTCCATTTTCTTCATTGTGTGCTTTGTCAAGCATTGATTTGAGCCTTAGGTTGGAAGTAATTCTTTCATTTTCATTCTGTCTTTACAGTAATTGGTACAGATTGCTTGGAGAGTGACCAGTGTATTGAACATTCAACCTGTGCAGAGGATGGAGATTGGACCACTTGCCAGTGTGATGATGAGTATCGACCTCATATTGGTGGAGATGTCTGTCTAGCCAGTAAGTGCATGAGGATATTGAAAAACACTAAGGTGACATTGTTGCTGTTACTCAACTCGGGAGTACTCTATGAAATGTGGTCATGAGGAAATGGAAGGAGTTAAGGTCACATCCATGTAAAGTAGTGCACTGATTATACATGCTAATGGAAGAGGATGTCCAATCAAATAATTGAAAGTAACAGATAATCTGTTCAGGTTTTATTGGGTGGTAGTTACGGCCTTGGTTTCACCACTGCACTTCCTCAGTCTTTTGTGCAACATGTGACGAATTACTGGCATCCCTGTTATACAATTTTGTTGCCGGGTAATTGTTCATTCCATTTACCTCTCACAACTATTTCATCAACCATAAATGTCTGATGTTTAGATGCTGTGAATATGCTCCATCAATTTGTGGAAAACCATGGTGAAATTTGGTGGTAAACCTCATTTCCAGATGTGCAATGCATTCAATTTTTATGTATATACCTACTTGTAATAGTTGCCATTAAATAATATTTTAAGTTTATGGTCGCAATGGTGTGTACTTAAAGAGAGGGATATAACTATTTGAATTGTCAAAATTTGCTCAGTGTTTTTTTAACTTCTAAGACTCACATTGAGGTAGCTGAAACATGCTACATGAATGCAGCTACTCTGAGTTTGATTTCCCCACCTCAAGCTATAGCATTTCTTGTCACATGTTTTTTCTGCTGCAAATAGTGATCACCCCTCAGGAATTCCAAGTCACATATCTTTGTGCTTACTCAGCCCACCCTCATAGTTCACTTGTCAAAGTCTGCCAGCAGTCCAGTGCCCAAACTCGTGATGACCTGCTCTTCCCTCACAGTGCTTACTTTTGGATACCTTTTCAACTATCTTCAATTACTCAGAAACATCTAACATGAAGCACTCCTTCATTCTCAAAGAATTAGGTATTAAAAATGAATTTCCGTATTTTTCGATAGATAACGCACATGTTATGTATACACAATAGTTAAAATTTGATAAAATAAGAACCTGAGTGTTATACATTAGAAAGTGACATGAAGTAAATCAAATTTAATAATAAAACTATGGTGGAATTTTGACTCATCATTTATTAAACATTAGATTATTCAAATCCAAGAAATTCTTAGTGTGACTCAACATTGAAAGAATTTATTGCGTTTAGTATTTCTTTGGGCACTTCTTCTGATTCGATTGCAGATAATGTACCTTCATCGACATTCTCATTTTCATCATACATTTCATCTCCTTTTGTCCTAATGAAACCATTTCTAACACAATTCTCACTCACAGCAGCCCAACTTTCAGTAATCCACGCTGGGATGACGGCCATTCGAGAATATTTGCTCACAATGCTTTTGATTTCTGGCGTTATATGAGCCCCACATGAATCAAGAAGTAACACAGATTTAGGGTTGAAAAATGCCATTTTCCTTCTCCGCCACACATTTAACCAAAACTTCATCACCTTGGAATTCATCCAACCTTTTTCATTCACAGTTGTGATGACATCTTTAGAATCACAACCCTTAGGAATGGTCTTTCTTTTAAAAATCACCATTGGGGGTAACTTTGAATCACATGCTGTGATGCAGAGAACCACGGTGAAGTTCTACCTTTCATGACATGTCGTGGCTACTGACTCTTCTTTCACTCCATTTAAATTCATGGTCCTAGAACCAGGCATGTCAAAATTTACGGGAATCTCATCCATATTCCTGAAGTGATGAAAGTCAACACCACACAAAATTTCTTTTAGGTATAAACGAAATTTCGATTTTAACTTCCCAGTCAGAAGGCAATTTTTGTCCAATACTAGTTGAAGAGTGAACACTTAAATTGTTCCTTTTCATAAATCCAAACACCCAAGATGGGTAAGCTTTAAAATCCTCAATATTATCTTCCTGAGCGATTATCTCAGACTCTTGCAAAACACGAACTGTCGTAATTCTCATACCTTTCTCTCTCTCACTCACAACCCAATCATACAATTTTTTTTCAATGGTTGGCCACAAGCATTTTCTGAACCGCACAGCCCGTTTCCTCTTCTGTAAACATTTTAGAACTGTTTCAGCCTTTTGTCATTGCCGCTCACTACTCTCGCCATCATCAAACTGTCGAGCAGTTTCAAGATTCCCTTTCTCCTTCGCAGCTTCTATAATTTCCAGTTTAAATTGGGCTGTATAAGATTTCCTCTGGGAAATACTTCCTGTTGCCATGGGTAATTCAATTTCTAATTTAAAAAAAGAAATGAAAATCACGAGTTACTTAAGATAGATACATTAAAAAAATATAGAGACGATGCAACATCATTACAAACAAACATATTACTTACCTTTCAACCAATTTGCAATCAGAGAATGATGTAAACCACTCAAGTTATCCTCCAGGGCCAATAATCACAAAATATTATGCGCAGTTCTTGCCAATAATACGAAAATAGGGAAAAATAGGAAATTTTACGACTAATAACCTACACTTGCAGAAGTCACTCCTAATCCTCACCTCTGGCAGTAACGGTTTGTACTTCTTGACTCTACCACTAGTTTGCACCATGTGCATTATCTATGCATAAAAAAGAATGCCAAAAAAGTTAGAATTGCGCATTATACAATAGTTGGGTGTTATCTACCGAAAAATACAATATATTGCTCAAGGAAACTGAGTGGACACAAAATGATCATAGAAGGAATATGAGGTCTGTTGCCCAGGTTGCGCTGACACTGTGCAGTGATTCAGGGGACTCACTATAATGCAACACTGTTATTTGTATAATCGAAAAGTCTGCCACCAGAAAACATTGTGCGTGGTCAGAATGTGGCAATTTTGCAGACTTAAATCAAGCCTCTAGCTGAGACTGCAAATTATAGTGGTAATGGGTGAGGAAGCAAGTAGGGGAGAGAATGAAAAAGTCAGGGAGGGAGTTTTTGTGGGACTGAATATCATCAGATAAAGGTCATTTAAT